>CAHIKZ030000709.1:102500-1422500 GCA_903632075.3 Acanthosepion pharaonis | reverse complement strand
AGCAAACTACTATGGAAACATAACAGGATGTCATCTTCGATGGTGAATGTCTCTGTAATGTACATATAACCATTCTGATGATGGCTCATGTGATCTGAAAGCTTAGATCGAAGAACAGCATAATAAAAAAAAAAAAAATGTCGGACAGTTTTTGTCTTTTTCTCCTGAAATTGAAGCTACTATCCAAAGCTTAGAAGAGCTCATGATAGACATTCGTTTTTTGTTATATTTAACTATATGGGGGTTTCATTGTAGTTCAAATCCAATGGAAGTTTGAAGGTGCTGTATGCTGTACACCCACCCTCTAGGTAAGAGAGTAGCAGTAATTACAGATGATGCTACTGATAGAACTACTTTTCTTTGGAGTCTCACTGCAGATAAAAGGTTAGTTACAAAAGTTTTATCAGTACCTCCAGGTGCATCCAAGAAGAAAATCCTCTGATTCTTGCTGATGTCATCAAGGACCTTCTGATACACTTGCTGTTGGTCTTGTTTCAACAGGAGCTCATTGTTTTGACAACATTGCCACAGTTCTTCCTTGTTGTATTCTGTTTCTCTTAAGATTTCTCTGTTGATTTGTCCAGTTTTTCTGTTTGGATTTGGCAAACCAAAATTGGTTGATCTCTTTGAGCCAAGTTCATCATTTTATATTTAATTTCACAGAGCTAAATTTGCAATCTGAGGATTCAATTCCAATCCTGGATGAGCAATGTGCCATTTGAAGATGAGATATTTAAGTTAGAAAGTTGTTTCCTTTAATTGAAAAAGTGTGATACACAGACATTTCATTTTTATATATATATATATATATATATATATATATATATATATATATATATATATATATATATATATATATATAGGTAAATCCGTTGGTATAATCCAGGTGAGTTCTATTAACACCACATAGAATTTGAAATAAGTTAAAACTGACTCACAAACTGATACCATAAACAGTATGAAAAATACTGCGAATTTTAAAATTAAAATTCATAGATGAAAATGGTCACTAACTATTAGGTTGGTACAAAAATGTCATTTTTTGACGTTCAACTTCAAAAGATCATAACTCCTTTCATAATAAACCATTAGAATCGACACATTTTTGCCAACGAGAAACAAGTTTATTTATCCCATTAGCATAGAAATCTGGAGTTCTGGAAGCGATGAAGTCATTGAAGGCCGATTCAGCATCATCATCTCGGCTTGAAGCCTTTTTCATGCAGGAAGTTGTCGAGATGCTTGAAAAAGTGATAATCGGTGGGCGAGAGGTCCGGTGAATATGGCGGATGAGGCAGTCTCGTAGCCCAATTCGTTCAACTTCTGCAGGGTCAGTTGAGCAACATGCGGGCGAGCGTTGTCATGTGAATTGGTCCCTTCATATTGACCAATCTCGGGCACATATGTTGGAGCTTCTGGTGCATTTCGTCAATTTGTCAGCAGTACTTTTCCGCCGTAATCGTTTCGCCTGGATTCAAGAAGTTGTGATGGATGAGACCGGCCGCAGACCACCAAACAGTCACCATAACCTTTTTTTGGTGCAATTTCGGCTTCGGGAAGTGTTGTGGAGCTTCTCCGGCATCCAACCACTGTGCCGAATGTCGCCGGTTGTCGTAGAGGATCCACTTCTCATCACATGTCACAATCCGCTTGAGAAATGGGTCATTTTCCTTGTGCAGAAGGAGCATAGAAGACACCTCAAAACAACGATCTTTTTGATTATCGTTCAATTCATGCGGCACCCATTTATCCAACTTTTTTGACTATTTGCTTTAAATGGCGAACGACTGTTGAGTGGTCGACCTCGATTTCAACAGCAACCTCGTGTGGTTTTGCGAGGATCGCCTTCAATTAAGGCTTTCAAATGTTCATTATCAACCGCAGTCGGGCGGCCGTGACCGTCTTCATCTTCGAAGCTCTTGTCACCATTGTGAAATTTCTTGAACCGCCGTTGTGCCATATGTTCATTAGTGGTTCCTGGGCCAAACGCATCATTGATATCATGAGCTGTCTCTGCAGCTTTTTGGCCTAGTTTGAACTGGAACAAGAAAATCGTGCGGATTTGAATTTTGTCCATGCTGTCGAAAAGCCTGCAAAAAAAATGAATGAAGAGATTGAGAACGGTAACGAATAATACGCTTCAAAATGATATATAACATGGCTATATATATCAATGAATTAATTCAGAAATCATATATAAAAGTAACATATGTGAGAAAACGACATTATTTTTGCACCAACCTAATAAATGTAACTCAATTTAAATGGTAAAGAAATATGTAGTATGTGCTTTTCTAGTGACACTTTTATTTATTTTTTTATTTTTATTTTTTTTTTTTTTTTTTTTTTTTTTGGTATGGTAGACTGGGAAAAAATAAGATATATAGGAACAAGAGTAAGATCTTAGAAACAAGAATGAACTAAAAATTTTGTCATAAAAAACAATTTTAATTGTATATAAATAAGATCTTTTTTGCAGTTGGGAGGGAGGACTTAATATAGAATTTTTCCAAGTGATTTTTCATTCAAAGCAGTTTCGACTAAACTGATAGCTATTTTCAAGTATTTTAGTTGTGCTTCAGCTATTCTAAATAGCAAATTTGGTGAAAGGTAGACATATTCTTAATTCCCAAATACATATAATATACATATGCAGGGTTTGATTGATAAATTGGTGTATAAATTACACAAAAATGAAAATAACACTAACATCTCATTTTAACAGATATATTTACCAAAATTTACACAAAAATATCTTGAAATACTAAAGAGTAAATTTATTCAATAAAATCGACATTTTCTTCAACCATGGTCTCCAGACAACTCTTGCAAATCTTCTGGATGGTTTACTTGTTTAAGTTGGAATGCTGCCATAATCCTTGCCTTCAGTTCATTTTTGGTGTTACAAGGAATTTTGTTGGTCTCTTGCTCATCTTCACCTGCATATAATAATCAAGAGAGTTGCAGTCTGGGGAGTTAAGTGGCCAGATGTAAACAGTAATGTTGTCACAGAAAATGTCTGAGGCCTTGTTGGAAGATGAATGGCAGCATAACATCACGATCAATAGTGATCACCCCAAACATTGTGATGTTGACTGGATATATCATCCAACTCTTTCTGAATCCTCTGCACTGTCTTCAGATTCCCACCCAAGCACTCTGAAATGTTTGTATTGGAGCTTCTGGTGCAAATGCCAAGCAGCACAGCATGCTGTTTCCAAATTTCTGACAGTGAATTACATCATAGTGCTCTTTTTCTCATAGATGGTGCCCAGTTGACAAAATCTAAAATAATGAAAAAACAAAAAAGATACAAAATTGTGGTAATTTGTAATGTATGAATGATTGATATGCTATTAAAAATATTTTCTATATTTTCTCTGAATTAGTAACATTTTAAGCATCCCTCTTAAAATATTAAAACTACTATACATATTTTATGCATTGTAGCTCTTCCGTGGGGAATAATGGCTCTCCACAACTTCCTACTGTTCATAGCTCTAATGTTTGCCCCCCTACTATTTATCCTAGCCATGTTTTGCTATCCATTTATGCAACCTGATTAGTTAATTCAATGGTTACTTCTAACACCTCTTCCCCCTCAATGTTTCTGTGAGTGCCAAATTCTCTAAACCCTCTTTCTAATGAGGAAATCTCTAAAATATTTCAACTATTTCTTTGTGTACCTCCCCTTAAATTTTCTCTCTGTTGTTCATGGTATTTTTGGTATCTTCCTGTAGAATCGCATCTGTTGCCTCAAATCTCCTTTTCATCTGTAGGAAATTATTCAGTATTTACTGCCATATAGGCAGACTGATATTGCATAGCAAAAAATCTAAAGATGCCTTTTGAAAGCTAAGCAAAGTATTTTTAGAAACAAAGAAGAGTACTTAACTCTGTTATATTGGTCCTCCTATATGGCGGTGAATGCCAGACCATCTTCTCACAGATGAAGATACTTGTGGCAACAGAAATATGGTTCTACAGAAGGATGTTGAAAATTCCATGAATTGAACATGTAAACAATGACAGTTTTAGAGAAAATGGAAACAAAAAGGGAATTTAAGATAATTGAAATTTTTAGGATGCATAATGAGGAAAGAGGGCTTAGAAAATTTGACACTCACATGGCATATTAAAGGAAAGAGGGACACAGTAAAGCAGCACATAACCTACCTAACAAGCTTGTGTAAGTGATTGGTAGAACAGGGAGAAATAGTGAAAAGACAAAACTCACCAAGACTTACAAAGGATAGGAAAATGTGGTGAGTCATAATCACTCCTGCCCTGAATGGATGCTGTACATAAAATAAGGAGAATGAAATTTTTCTGTTTCTTAATATTTTGCTTAGCTTTTGGAAGACATCTTTTGCTATTCCAATAGGATTTGTTACATTTTTCTGTCCTTTAATTTCCAGTTAATTTTCTGTTCTTGCTTGATATCTCCAATTCATAGTTTGCACCTTTTGGGTTTGTTCCTGTTGTTAACAACCATATAAAATATTGATGATCTAAGGTTTATCACCTTCCACTTGTTTTCTTACCAGTAAATCTAATAGTCTTCATATTTAATTTTTATTTTCTACTTGGATTTTATTCCTGCCACTCCCCAAGTAATGTATCCCATTTTTGTGTGCAAGAAAGAAAATATGCTTCTCTTATCCAAATTTAAATTTCAAATCAAGTATTAATGATTGCATCTATTGTAAAATTTAGTCTAAACACATAAAATTATCTCTTTGCCATTATCTGTTGAGGCGAATAAAGAAAACAGTAACCAGCGAGTAAATTCAAGCTCTCCCAGCTGGTATTTCAACCTTGATTTGTTCCTTCTTGAGTTCTGTCTCAAAATCACACTAACTGCCCGTTCTCGCCGTCAACCGTGAACGTCCCTCGAAGAACTCCCCGACTCGGAAAAAAGTAGTTGCTTTTATAGTTGTTCATATACCCATAATCCCTTGCATCTTCATGTGATCCCATAATTCATTGCGTCCATGTCCCATAATGCATTGCATCGTTATTGCATAAAAATGCAATGCCAGTCCCCTCTCGTTCTTTTACGTTATCTGGCCGAGGATGGATTGCGGTAAGTGCTTTTTTTCTCTCCCTCATTTCAACTGCAGTAGCTTTACATGCTAAGCAAATACGGGCTCTTTTTTGGCGGGGACAAGGCAAGTTGTGCTCGTCCCAGGTTCTATCTCATGTCCGCCACATCTGTATATAGTGTCGTATATGAAAACAAGTCATCAGAAGAGAATTATTTTATCTCTGTTAATTCTAAATTCATATTTGTTCTTTGTCATTTAGATTGGGTGTGTTTTATGAGATACTAGCACAATACTCATAAAAAATAATGGTTGTACTTGATTTTGTTTAGCAATGCAGGAATCTAAATATTTTAAACACAATTTTATGGTTTCAACTACAGATAGTGTATTACTGGTCATTTTGCTACAAAATGTATTCACAAACTTTTGAAGTATTTTTTGTTTGGAGGTTCACCATTTGGCCATAGTTGTGATCCTAACAGGTGCTACCACTCCATGTCTGAGTTGAACTGAGAACAGCAGCAATTAAGAGGTGTTTGCACACTGCTCGAAACCAGCAATTTTCCAATGTAGTTTATCTTCATACCGTAAAATATTATGGCTTGGCGCTTTTACCTCAGATCAGTGTTGCTTCCCTAGCACCTTTTGCATAAGGTCAAAGTGGATATGAAAAAGTGCTGAAGAGTTCTTATTGTGATCAAAAAGCTCCTAACCAAAAATGTGATGCTGAGCCTTTTGGCTAAATTTTGGAAAACGAACACACAAATGCAATATCTATAAATAGATTTAATTAACTTCTAATACCTGCTTCTAAGTTAAATATTCAGTATTTCCTTATATTTTTTTTGAGTTTGTTTTTCTCTAATTGAAATTCCTTAAACCTTTTTGAGCTGACTTTTGTTAATGTTCTTTTTTTTTCAACTTTTTAAATATAAGATAATTCTTGTTATGAGGAAAGGAGTCCTGTGTTTTTCAAAAATGTTTTTCTTATGTGGGGGTAACACAACAACTCAACTGATAATAGCAGGTAGGAACAAAAAAACCATGAGGGTAACCAAAAAAACCCAGTGTCACACGTCTAACCTTCTCACGAGCCAAAAGCCCTCTGATCCCAAACAGCAAAATGCGCCTGCTTTATACAGCCGAGGCCCGACCACGATTTGCATGCAAATGATGAGACAACAAGATTTCGCGTTAACTGAGACTGCCTGGCATAAAATATGGGTGCTGCCATTTTGGTTCCTTTTACCGCTAGCAAACTGGAGTCTGCACACTGCACAGATTCACAGGCGTTTCTGAGGTAGGCCATTTTCACAATTTTTCCCACACTCCCCCCTGATCTCATGATCACAAACAGGGCAAGGAGGTGGCGATCGTCGCCGTTGAGTCCCCATCCGAAGGGGGACAACACATGCTTCATCCTCATGCATGTTCTCGTCTGTGGTTTGAGTGTCGGTAAACACTGTGTCCGCCGTGAGGCTGCTGTTATCAGAATCACTGCCCTGCAGGTCTAACTCCAAGCAGATCGAACGCTCACTACTCTCAGACTCTGAATCGCTTTCATTGCTCAGTAATGGTAGTGATTGCATCACCAGTCGCAAGTCTTTAATGTGATGAAGCACCCCATCAACTCTCACAGATTGCGGGCTGATCACCTCCGTAACACGTCCAGTGCCGTATTTTATTGTACACTTGCAGCGTGGGTTTTTGACCCAAACAACATCTCCTTTTTTTCAATCTCCCTCCAGTCACTTCTAGTTCAGGCAGCGGGTTGGCTTCGATGCCTTTCTTTCACTCGGACATGATATTTATGTAGTGCATCAGCCGGCACTGTGGATGGTGAAACGTCATCTTTCGGGGCGACATTATACCAGTAAACCGCCTCCGATACTGTACAGCCCTTCCTGGCTGCGATGGTCTTGACGGTTCTGTGGTTTCGCTCTACGATGCTGTTTCCACTCGGTGTGTAGGCACATCGAAACCGCAGATGCACGTCCCAATTGTCCGCAAATTTTTTAAAGTCCCTACTGGTGAATGCAGTATCGTTGTTGGTCAGTATTTCCATGGGTGGGCCTCGCTCCAGGAAAACATTCTCCAACAGTCGAATGACGGTGCTTGCATCTTGTCTGCGCTGCGGCCGCCATGCCGCAAACCTGGAGGGACCGCAATCAATAAGCGTTAAAAAATTCTCACCATTTTAGTGAGTTATGTCCATCGCTAGTCTGCTCCAGTTGCTCTTCACGCTCAGTTCTCCTCTTTCCCAGTGAACGGGTGCCGGATCGATCGACTGACAGGTTGTGCAGGCCTTCACAACGGATTTAACGCTTTCTCTGGACACCTGCAGGTCGACTAACCTGGCGAAGTACAGTTTGTTTCATGCCCGGATGTCCGCTTTGACGATGGATATTGGCCACCTGGTCCTCATCCAGTCGTCTCCCTACCACTGCACAGCTCTCAAGCGCCGGTTCTCCTCTCTTGAGCAGTTCTAGCCACCTGTGCGGTACTCTGGTGAGGCGATCCGCACGGTTCTGACAGGACTGTATGAGTGTCACGTTTATGGTCAATCCATATTCTTCCACCAGCGATCGCAAAATGCCCAGCCGTCGCCTAACCAGCATCTTGCCAGACGCCCTTGTGTTCACCCGTGCCTTCCTGGTCAAGGTGTCTGAAATCCACCGGTGCACACATGCCGAATCAGAAACCAAGTGCAATGTTGTCGCCTCCCACTGGAGAACTAGATTCACTCCTTTAAGCGCCGCATCGAGTTTAGCTAAATTAATATGCCTGGCATCATTAGTCGGACACAGCCAACACACATCTTTGATGACATTTCCGTTTGCTTCTAATGCCACTCCTATCACCACAGAACTCGCATCCACCCAGACTGTGATCTCGTCACCACTCATGCACCAGTCTCCTCCAATGGGATCCAGTTCCCGCACTCTACTTAACATCTTCGCTAGTATGCGACAGAGAGAGGGATCTTTGATGTTATCATCCCATCCATTGGTTGCTGCGGTTGCCAGGCGCTTGACGAATGCAACTGCCACCCTGAGCCATCCACACACGGTGAAATGTCCAACAAGTTTCGCACACAATGAAAATATGTGCCGCTGGGTCAACACATCAGGGACTTCCAGAATTCGACTTCCTCGTTTCCATCGGAGGGTGCCATTTTCTTCCCAGACTTGCAAGCCAAGAACTCTTGCTCCATCTCTCGGTCGCACCGGATCCTTGTACACCAAACCGTAATTCGAAAAGTGTTGTCTTACACGCGATGCAGAGGCCAAACTTTCATTAATGAAGATATCATCAACGTATGCTGATGTGGCACTTTCAATTGTGTGGTCTTGCGATGTGATGGCATCTATAACGGATTTCATAATGAGTGGCGCTACATTTAGCCCAAATCCTAGCCGCGTAAGACAGAAGCATTGGTCTTTGAAAATAACCATTTGAAATGGCCACAGCACTTCGTCGATGTGAATCTGAAGATATACTCTCCGCAGATCCAGAAGCGACACATTGAACCACTGCCACCGCCACGTTCTCAACTTATGTGTACACACTTCTGCGTCGGCAGCAAAAGCATCTACAAAGTCGTTCAATTCGCGGTAATCGAGTACCGGATGCACCTTCTGTTTCTGCTCCTGCACGACTGCCATTTGGCGGTCCCAGTCTTTCCTGGGGGTTAGGAATCAACCAGCCGTTCACAATCCACTGTTGAAGCTCTTTCTAGTATTTTCCTCTGATGCTGTTGGGAACTTTGTACTCTGCGACCTTGTTGTGAAGCTGAACTGGTGGGTCTTTTTGGGCCCATTTCCACCTGGCGGTCCACACCCTTTCGTCGGAATTGAAAGAGACGTCGAAAATCCGCTCACTAATGCAAAGGGCTGCACACACCTTTCTTCCTTTACCCAGTTTCACATTTCCGGCTGGCGTGATTATCATGCCTCCTAACGCTCGGATCGCATCAATGCTAAGCAGCAGGTCGTAACCGAGAGGCCTTTGACGTGCCACCAAAACGTCAACCTTGGCATGATTCCCTCCGTCTGTGAGGATTGATACAGTCCCGACACCACAACAGGCCTGGGACACTCCATCAATCGTCCGAATCTCGATTTGTTGATTGCTCCATGTCACGCATCGATCCACACTAACGATCGATCGGGAACATCCAGTGTCAATAAGCGCCGAACATCGTTTACCCTCAACGCACACGTTGACAACAGGCAATGCCACATTTACTGATCGAGAGGGGGCAAGGGTTGCAACAGCACCTTGTCCCCGGACTCCTTTCCCGAGCAATCCTTTGCTACATGGCCTAACTCTTTGCAGTGATAGCAGTGTAGTCGTGCTCGGTTCCATCGGCTGCTCCCGCATCCTACGTCACTTCAGCTCCGGCAGTCCCTAGAGAAATGGTTGGGTCAACAGCACTTTGGGCCCTCCCGCGGTGTCTCGGGCATTCTCACGGCTGCCGCGACCTGTTCCGTGTCTTTCAAGATGTTTCGGGCCCTGGCTAGCAATTCGTCAATTCCCAGTGTGTCCAATCTTGAAGACACTCGCAGGAGCCGACTGGTGTCGTCAGGACGTCCTGCCAGGAAGGCGCATCCCAGTATGCGGTCCATTGCTCCGCCAAACGGTACTGCCAGCCTTCGCAAATCAGCCAGGTAGACATTCACAGTCTCACCCAGCTCGAGCCGTCATCCGACGAACTGTTTCCAAGTGATGAAGGGGTCTTTTCCAAAGGCCGTATAAAGGGTACCCTTGATCTCTTCTAGGTCAGCATCATCCCCGAGTTGTTGATATATGGCGTAGGCTCCCCCCATGAGTCTCAGTGGAATGACCAGTGCAGATTCCTTTATTTTAGACACCCTGCAAACACGTTCGGCCTTTTCAAACCATTCGACAACAGTCGGGCTCGTGGGGGAGCTGTCGAATTCTGGGATCAATTTTAGATCGAACTTGTCCATCGCCGAAATAGCTTGTGGGGGGGTAACACAACAACTCAACTGATAATAGCAGGTAGGAACAAAAAAACCATGAGGAGGGTAACCGAAAAAACCCGGTGTCACACGTCCAACCTTCTCACGAGCCAAAAGCCCTCTGATCCCAAACAGCAAAATGCGCCTGCTTTATACAGCCGAGGCCCGACCATGATTTGCATGCGAATGACGAGACAACGACATTTTGCGTTAACTAACCGAGACTGCTCGGCATAAAATATGGGCGCCGCCATTTTGGTTCCTTTTACCGGTAGCAAACTGGAGTCTGCACACTGCACAGATTCACAGGCGTTTCCGAGGTAGGCCATTTTCACAATTTTTCCCCACATCTTATATACACAGACATGCTCTAAAGTTCACCTAATACTATGATTGAAAGCTACTCAAGGCAAAGGGTTACTAAATGAGGTGTGTTATGAATTTAAGAGAGGGTGGCAGGAAGCAAAGATTATAGGGATAAGGAGGATAGATAGACTGACCCTTGACTTGAAGAAGTTAAGATTATAGTGTTCAGGGAAGTATCTACATGGGAGTTTGTTCCAGAAAGTAGGAGTTCTCATTGGTGGGGAAGTTGAGTGGATTTTCCTCCTTACAAATGGAATACAATAGAAATGAGTATGCTTCAACTCTGTGTTCATAGCATGACAGGTCCAAGCTATAAATGTCTGAACTGGTGGAACTAAAGAAGGAAGCTCATCTAAACACTTTCCATGGAAATATCAAGTCATGATGGCCTTACAACATTTTATTTGTTAGGAAAGATACTGTATATTGGAAAATAACTTATCTTTAACAAGACTGTTTAAACGATTTTGAACTCGAGGCTGGAAAGTGAAGCATGGCAGCAATGCTCTATTTTTTAGTCTTTAATCTTATAAAGATACATCATGGCAGAAGTTAGGGGTGTTCTGGAGCAGTACAATTTTTGAAGCATCTTTAAAATTGATTAGCTCCTTGTTAGAGGTTTTGAGAGTAAATGTTTCTATTTTACTTTTGATCAAAATGAATGAAGGTATCTATAGTATGATTTCTGTTAGGTTGTCTGTGACTAAGATAGCATAAATGCTGCTGTATGACATAGAAAGCACCAGTGGCATAGGATATTTTATCTTAATTTTCAAGTTCCTGATATGTAATTTCAAGATTGAATTGAGTAAAAGTTTTGGTATTAATGCATGTCCAGTGATGAGCCAAGTTCCAATTCCTGTCAGTTGTGTTCACTCTTTACAAATACCTTTTTGGGAAAGGCACAGGTGCTCTCAGTTATGTGTAAAATCACTGATTTCACTGGGCTTCTTCTTTTTCAGTGGCAGTCAGTCTAGAAGGGAAAATTCAAAATTGGAGAAGGCAAATTGAAACCTCTCCAACTGTGGAACCATGCAGGGATTCCATCTACTTTTACATGCGCGCGCGTATTGCACCCCTTCCTTTCACATTCAGCTAGATATAGTAGTGCGAGGAAGTTGCTGGCTGCTGCTGATTCAAGCTAGAACAGAATTTGAAGTTTTCCCGTGCATTCTCTGATGTCACTGACGAACGGTGTTTTTCAAATCAGTCGCTGCCTGGTCTCCGAGCAAAAAGGTCGACTCATTTATTTCGCGCCCCTTACCCATATGCGGGCCAAAATATCTTAACTACAAAAAACTTCCTAGTAAACTCCTTGGCTCATCATGCCGAATCTCTTCATGTGGTTGCAACTTTCTGTGAACAACTTGTTTGAACTTTCCTCCATTTTCTACCAGAGAACGTAGAGTTTACGACACCGTCGCCATCACACTTTTACAATGACTAATTCCTCATCCTGATGCGAACAACTTGTTCAAACTTTCCTCCGTTCACTACCAGGGAACGTAGAGTTTTCGACACGGATAATTGATAAACTTCATACACCTTTTGAACTCTAACCTTATGAACCAGTTTAAAAAGAAAGGAAAAAAAAATAACATTACACACACATGACAAAAATCTCACAGTGAGTATTTTCCTTGTTGTGTAGGCATATACCTTTTGCATAAGACTCTGTTCCAGAATTTTCCTTCTGAGGGAACCTTTCCCACCTTAGCCATTTTGATTTTCGTTTTGGTGTAGAACATTAACATTCTTTTACTGACTACTTGTCACTACCTTATACAACTTGCCTACTTGCTAAGAACTAGCTTTACTTTTCTGATAGTCTCCACTGTTTGAGACAAAATACTTTTTATTAAATAAAGTTTTGTTTGTTTTCCACCAGACTCGTTTTCGTCGTTCCTCCTGGCTACCTATTTTTTTACCTTTTTATGCATGTGTTGAATGACCCTTTTTCCTTACTAAGGAGACTAATAATTCTACGGTCAAAAGATCACACATTTATTATTTTCACTTATTTTTTTTTTTTTTCTTTGCTAGTGAATTCGGTAGTCATGAGTAGTGTCTGGCACAAGGCCACCTTTTCGTAGGCCAGCACTGCATGCTACCGGGTCTGCTACACAACTATCTTTCCCGAGAAGACACAGACATGCCATTAAAAAAAATGTTGATTCCACTCTCCACTACGAATGATTTATTGATCAAAAAAGAACAATTTTGGCACAAGGCCGAAGGGGAAGCGGGGTAAGGCTGTGCTACACTAACTTTCCTAAACCTAACTAATCAGATTCATGACCCATTTATCCAATTTACTCCTTCACCACAAGAACTCATCCATCACCATTCAATCCAACATATACCACATATCCACAGGGAAACTTACAAACACACCTATGACATAAAAAGTTCAAATGCAATCTCCATTGAGAATGACTGCAAAATACTTTCCCAGAAGCACACAGACATGCTGGGATTTTTTCCTAACCAATAAAATAGGCTAGTTCTGTTTCATCAAGTCCAGATCTGCTGATTAAGGTGGTTTGGGCAGAGGAACCCAGATGAGGCTATGCCCATGTCTGGGGAGGTAGACAAGCCGGACTCAATGTCTGTGGGGTCTACAGGGAATTTTTGCCCAAACCTACAGTCTTGGATTTGCCCCACATAAAAAAGGCCTTGTGCCACATCCTGCCTTGAGAGGTGATGTAAATAACATCAGTCGTGGTCTGTCTTGAAGTCAGAACACTATGCTCACTTGTCTGAACTTGTTTTTGTGTGCCACACCAATTCTTAGTTCTGTCACTTATTTAGTGATAGCTACTCTCTCCACAAAAGACTTGTTCAAATTAGTGTTCTCGTTTTTGTTGTAATATCTCTAGCATTTTACCCTTCAGCTTTTCTTTTTTTTTTTTTTTTTTTTTTCAGAAACCTATCATATTAGCGATATTCCCAGAATTTCAAACTAAACCCTTTATTCACTTTACCAGAGTAAAATTGACTCATTCCATTGTCTATTCCAGAGATTCACCAATTACTTAATTTGCACTTGTGATACTATTTTTGCTGATCCATTGACACAGTTTATATAATCTCTTGCATCTTCATGTGATCCCATAATTCATTGTGTCCATGTCCCATAATGCATTGCATCTTTATTGCATAAAAATGCAATGCAAGTCCCCCCTCATTCTTTTACGTTATCTGGCCGAGGACGGATTACGGCAGAGCGGTAAGTGCTTTTTTTCTCCCTCATTTCAACTGCAGTAGCTTTACATGCTAAGCAAATACGGGCTCTTTTTTGGCGGGGACAAGGCAAGTCGCGACCAGTTGTGCTCGTCCCAGGTTCTGTCTCATGTCCGCCACATCCTTGTAGTAGATATTAACCCAGGGGATTGAATAAAAAGCTCTGTTCAGAATTTCAGTAATGTTACTGATAATAACAGGCACCTGTAGAGGATAGAACAGCTCATATGACAGTTAAAGACACCAGATTAAATAAATCGGTACATGATCTAAGAAATATCAGGAATAACTATTTTATTAATTACTGTTTCATTTTTAAGATATAACTGTGGCTTCTCATGCAGATGAATATCTACACTTGTTTACAAATTTATATAAATATGTAAAGAGTTTAATGTAAAAACTTGTCAGAAAAACAAATCTAATTTTATGAAATGCAGAGACTTGAGCATTTTATTTTATTTTTACATAATACTGTTTAGATCTTGTGATAAAATTACAAGAAAAATATTCTTTTCTATAATCTAGTCCTTCATAACATTGTAAGAAGGAGCATGTAACTGATAAAAAATAAAAGATGTCTTCAAAAAAGAAAGGTAAAAAAAATAAAAGTTCACTTTTATAAAATTGTTAGTTATATTGTCTAAATTTGGATAGTATGATTTTTTTCCTGCAATCTTAAGGTTTTTTTTTTATTTTTTTATTTATTCTTTTTTTTATTCTTTTTTTTATTCTTTTTTTTGAATCAACAATAAAATCATTTGTAGTTTTTATTGGTAACTTTCTAATTCTCTATATTTCTTTGTATACATACTAGTTTTAGATCATAGAAAAAACATTTGTCATTTGTTTATATATAAAGACATTACTATATATCTTGGACAGAGACCATTGTTGGAACATGAAAGCTATACACACACATGTATTTCTTTTGTACCTTATAACCTCATTCTTGGTAATATTTCCTTTTTTATATAGTACTATTCATGTCTGTATGGCATACACTGGTCTTTCATCATTTTTATTCTTGCAGGGTAATTATTCTTATTCTAATTGTTACCTGCTATTTTGTTAGGCTTCAATAAACCAGCAAATGAAAAACCATTCAAATTAAACAATACAATCCTTCTAAAAGGAACTCGCTCTTTTTTATATATGAGAGAATATCTATATATATATATATATATATATATATATATATATATATATATATATATATATATATATGAGAGAGAGACAGACAGATTTTATATATATAATGCACACACAAACACACATTAAAAATAAATATACATTGGTTCCTCACTGTTATATAAAGGAATCTCCAGTTGATTATGAGATGGTGCTGAAGAGTTCTTGTCATGCAGATCCCAACATTTCAGTTCTTAGACCTGAGCTGCTTGACTACACATCACATTATGTGAGATATATAGTGGTAAATGCTTGGGAAGAATCACTTTTTCAGAAGAATCTATAACAAAACTGGTTCACCACAGTGTGCTACAAAGTCTGCAAATATCCCACGATAGGTTTGAATTCAGAGTTGTCATTTGTCTAGACAGATTGCCAACCAAGGCTATAGGACCCCATCTGCCTTTCTATTAAACCATGGTTTTGTGATTACATACATACACACAGTAAATCCTTGTCTACAGAATAACTAGTTTCACTTGTCTGCGGTAGGCTCAATTGACTTGTGTTCGGTACTTATACTAATTCAAAAAAAAGAAAAAGTCAAATGTAAACAAAGAAATGAAAATGTAGATACATGTCTTTAATAATAGTATTTTGGAAATATATAAAAAAAAAATTTTTAATGTTCTCAGTCATCAAAATTTGGATCCTCAGATCCTGATTTGTTACATACATTTATATCCTTGGGAAAAGGTATAAATCCATTTCCTCCCTCCCAGCTATAATTCAAATAGTAGACCTATTATTTTCTTTAAATAGTAAATTACTTTCTTAAATATTAATGCAAAAAAAAAAAAAAAAGTTCTTACAATCCAAAAAGTTTCAAACTCTTAAAAAAAAAAAAAAAATACAATAAATTCAATTAATTTACTAAAGATAACACTGGTCAACAAAAATATGACATCAAACATCTTTTTTAGCTAATTTGAAAGCATTGAATCTGAAAATGACCATACTTTTTCTTTACCAATTTTGCTGTACAGAAATGACTCATTTTTGGGGGAGAGAAAAAACAAACAAAAAAAGCATTTTTTTTTTTTTTTCTGTATGTATGATATTGACTGATGGCAATATTTCTCAAAATAAAATTGTAGGAACCTCTCAATTCATATTTAACCCAACAAATATTGGTCTGGTTATTGAGAAATACTATTTTTGCAATAAAAATCAGACTCTAAATCTTTAAAAAATAACATGATTGAATATACCAAGACCAACAAGTATTTTCATCAAATCATTTAATAAACTAACAGCAGAAATAAAACCTTCATGAACATATGAACTATGGTAAATATTTTCTCTTTCTTGATTGTCTGTCATGTTCAATGTTATTTAAGTCCCTTTTGATACTCCAGCAGTATCATGTACAATGGAATATGTGCATTCAATTGGGATGTCTTTAGTTGGAGTTTCTTTCCAACTGTGAAAACAAAATGATCTTGATGTGCTTGGTTTCCTTTCTTACTGATGAGATAAATTTATGAATATCAAACTGAAGATTTTAGGATTTCATTTTTTTTTTTATGTCACCTTAATTATCAGGTTTACAAAACTGTATTACTGATAAACATTACCAGTTAATTTGAATTTTGATGATAAATTGGAAAAACTTTGGTACATCTATTTAAAAATTTTTTTACTCAAAAACAATTTTCTTATAAAAATAATTTCAGGTGGATGACATAAATTGCTTTGTCTATTTGAAAATTTATGGGTTTCTATGACTTTTTATTAACTAAACTTTGCAATCAGCCAAGATCGTAAATTGATCTTTTTTCCAAAAATGAGCAATTTCAGTACAGCAAAAACTGTAGCCAACCTGAAAAACTAAGGTCATTTTCAGAATCAGCGCCATCAAATTAGCTAAAAAAATGTTTTGTTTCTTGTCACCAAAAATTGTATTGGCCATTGTAATCTTTCATACTAAGGGTAGAATGCTTGTCAAAGATGAATTGACTTATTGTGGATACTTTTTTTTTTTTTTTTTTCTAATGACAAGAATAAAATAGAAAGAATAGAGAAAATATTTATGTATGCACTTTGGAATGTTTTCAGGCATATTGATTCAGTGTTATATTATTAAAGCTTTTTTTTTTTTTTTATTCAAGCAAGGCAATAAAGCCACTAGGTTGCAAGGGGTTACTGGATGTTAGAGAATATGAGGAAAAACTGCTATTAAGGAGAGAGGACAATAAAAGAATAAGTAGACAGAAGATAATATCGACATTGCATTAAAATTTTTGAAGATCAAAGTTGACTGGGAAGCAAAAAGCCAGAGGAGAGTTCCATAAGCAAGAAGTGCGATAGAAGAAACTGTTAGCATAGAACCATCTAACCATTTCAGCTGTGAGATGAGACATTGCCAACAATCTAGTATTGTGCTTAAATTTATAAAGCCTAAATAACATAGGTGTAAAATTTGTCAGAAAAATACCATGAAAGTATTTATAGAAAAGGCAGAGGGAAGCTGTTACAATGATGGAAGGGACTGAAGCTGAGATCTTCATTTCATATCTTGAAATTTAGTTTTTTTTTTTTTTTTTTACATTTGTTAATTGCAAGTTTTTATCTAATAGAATTTTTAAGCCTTATACTTGCTATAAGTTTTAATGATGCTTAGTACCACAAAATGACTTAATCAAATGTGAGAATATATATTTTCATAAATACAGTGAAAATCAATGGAAAATGGCTGTGTGTTTCTTATTGTTGACATAGTCTTAATCTTGCTGAATGCAAATTTCTTAATTTTTATTTTTTTTTTTCAAACGACTTCTATTAGTGCAATTACTTGATACTTTTATCGTCTGATTCTGGGTCATGTGATGAATGTGTGGGTGGGGGTGGGGAGGAAATATTTCTTATTTTTAAAAAGTTAAAGCAAACTATTTTTCTTATCCAACTGTAGTTTATTCTGTAATGAAAAACTAATTGATAGATGTATTAATTCTGCATTTTTGTATATATTTATAAATAAACCTTCCTACAATGCTTGAGTATTTTTTATATTTTAACTTTATGACATGTTAAGTAAGCTAAAACCTTTTCAATTATAAATCTCTTGTATCATTTGCACATGACTCTCCCTTCAATTCCCCATTGTAATGCTCAAATAACTTTTTAAAGTTGTGATGCAAATCTTTGGGAAAATGTTTAAACTACAATTAAATGCACAAGTGGGAAGCTTTATTTAACTTCAACCTTAGAAATGCAATGTTTTATTTGTAATTTTGAAAAGTGAAATTCATGAACTAAACTTTTTGATTGTATGAAATACATCAATTCAATTTCACTTGTCGAAATACCAACCCTTTTGATGGGTATGGATAATACTGAAGGACTCACTTATTTTTATTTGGGCAATAGTAGCAAAACTGTTATTAAATGGCATAAAAGTGACTAATCTAGACTTTTTAGTTGTCTAGTTTAAACTCATTTTTAATATCATTGATTTCTATCATCCATTGATCAAACCCCCGAAATGGGAAATCAACGTAAGAGACCTGTTTATTTATTTTTTTTTTTTTGTTACCTGAACAAAGAAAAGTTAATTCTTTACACATTTGCTTAAGATTAAAATATTTCAACTTGTCTTTTCTGTGTGTGTGTGTGTGTGTGTGTGTGTGTGTGTGTGTGTGTGATGTAATATAAATAAAATGAAGAACAAAACTGGGGTGACTTAACTTTCACCCTTCCGATCAGGCCTGGTTTAATTTTTATATTGATAAAGATTGAATTTGGTCTGATAATCCTTCATTATAAGTCATGTTGCTTCTGTTTTATTCTTCATTTTATTCATCTTAATTTTTTATAGGCTCTACCTTGTATTAAGCACTTTTAATTGCCTACTTTATCATAGTTGTTGTTTATCAACTCTGTTTCATTTATATATATATATATATATATATATAGTTTTAAGGTATGCTATATTCATGGGTTAAAGGGCTCAATATCAGAGATAGAGCATATGTAAATATAAAAGTGGACATTGAAGTCAACACCCAGAGGTGACAGTCCATTTCATGCTAAATGCAATTGTCAGGCCATGTGCTGATAATTGTGGTTAGAATGAAACACTGTCACCTCTGGGTGTTGACTTCAATGTCCACATATATATGAAATAAGATCATCTAATTTAATTTTGATAAAGTGCTCTAAAAATTTCTCAGAGTTAACATGTTCCAAAGTCTTCTAAGTGAAATTTAACAAAATTGACTTGGAACATTGAACTTTCAGCATCACAAATGAACACACAAAAATGTCATTTATAAATTAGATAATGTCTGCTTTTATTACTTAATATTGTCTTAAGTACTTCACTATTCTGAAATGTTAATATTTGTTGATTGAAACCAATTTTAACACAAGACCACAACTAAAAGCCTTGAGTAAGGATTGAACTTATATTTTATAGCTTGAAAGATCACTTTGCTAACCAGTGTATAAATTCAAGAACTTGTAAGTCTAATTTTCATTACAATGATTAGTATTGTTCGTAATTTTTTTGCTTTGTCTCTTACGTTAATGAGAACACACACACACACACACACAGAGAAAAGGGGTTAAGAAACTTTACAAGTTATTACACTCTTGAGGCAATCTACTAAACTGGGATTGTTTTATCAAAAAAAATGTGATTGAAATGAGTTTCCATGACATTAAACTGAGCCCTGATCCTATTTTCATACTGAACTGTTTTTGTTTTGCTTTGTGTGTGTGTGAAAAGGTTTTCTATCTTATCCAGAAAAGAGTTTCATTTTAAATAAAAATATTATGTTTTGACAAGTTGTTCATACAATGAATGTTCAGAATGTTTGACATTATTTTTACAGCTGTGGGTTGTTTTAAATATATTTCTGCCTTTTGTTCTGTTTGTAAAAGTCTTTTTCACTGATGTCAGTGGATAATTTTAGTCCAAGTGAAAGCCAGGTATTTTTGAATACTGACATTCAAAGCAGAAGGGATTGGTGCAACATAATCTTCTAATTTCTTGTTTTTTAATAAACTCTGAAATAATGAAGAAAAAATAAATCTGAAACCTTGAGATTTAAAAGTTATTTGGTCACAGTCAAATTGTTGGTTAGGGTCAGTCTCGTTGTATTATTACCTTTTTATTTTTCTCTCAAATTTTGTGATTAAAGACCCATTAAGGTAAAGAAAAACTAGTCAAATCTTTTAAAAAAATTTTTTAAATCTAACATTTAAAAGCCGGGTTAGTATTTTGCTATGTTGAATACTCTGGTATTAAGACATATATAACTAATAACTGATACAACAAAAGTTAATAAAAATGAACATGCTACCACTCCTTGTCTGAATGATTGGATTTCTTTGTATCCTTGGAAACGGTGAATTATGAATTTTTGTGTGCGTTTAAAACTCAGTAAATTTAAAAAATAAGTTACTCTAATATTCGCTTGAAGATGAAATGGAACTGATGTTTTTAATTTAATTACAAAATTAAATTTGAAGTTTTTAGCTTCCATTTTTGAAACATGGTTATTACTGTGTAGTGAAAAAATACCATATTTTAAACCAGTTAATTTAGAATATTTATGCTCTGTAAATTTACATTGAGCACTGTTTTGTAAAAATAAAAATCTCAATAAGAACACCATATTATATATCTTACTGTTTTTTTTCTTTTGTTATTTATATATATATATATGCGCATATAATATATAAATAATTATACATATATATATATTTATTTATATTTATATTCACTTTTCACATATATATATATATATATATATATATATATTATTTATTTATTATTTTTTTTTTTTTTTTTTTTTTTTTTTACAAATAAATTCTTAGCATCATTATTCAGCTACAAAAAAATTAATAACTTTATCTTAACCCTAGAACACTAACCATCAATTAAAGTTACACCACTACTAACCATGGGTATATCATACCCGATTTTGAAAATATCAAAAAAAAAATATTAGATATAAATCTTTATTTGAAATATTTTACATGCAGGCACTTCAAACTTTGTACTTTGAGTTAACATTTAATAGTAATTGAAAAACATATTTAGGTAAGAAAATCAGGTACTGAAAATTGTAATTAAAAATAGGAAAATTTATGCTGGGTATTATATATCCATGGCTAGTGTTCTAGGGTTAAACAACCTATCAGCTAAATTGTGTATATTATAAAAGAATGGTTCCAGTTTTGATTTTATGACTTAAAGGAATCTTTAAATGTATTTATAACTGCAGACAAAGTGTTATATGGAATAAAACAAAGGAGTTTAAAGAAGATACATTTGGAGAATATAGAACATTTCTCCAGGATTGCTTACCGTGAAATTGCATCATGAAAGCAGGTGATGACATGCTTCAAAATCACAAGTCAAAACTTTTGGCTGAGAATCAAAATTTATGTTGTTCTCATGTATTATTTCAACAAACTACAAATTGTTACATTCTGCAGTAACAGTTTGTCCAAATTCCAATAACTTGTACCAAAGAACATCATTTGAATCTTATTAGACCCAACTTTCCTTGGTGGATTCTGTTTAGGTTAAGGTAGCTCTATCTTTCAATTAGATCTGATTTACTTTGTTTCAGATTCTTATAACTTTCATTTTCATGACTGATCAAAAATGTTTGTCAAGCAGATAGAAAAAGACTAACTGATATTCCTTTCTATACTCCAATTAATGCTTTTTAAACAACACAATATATGTGACTTATTGAATAAAAACAAACTGAAAAACTCCCAAGCCACTAAGATTTCTCTAAAATTATGGTGCTGAGAATTATTCTCCATCAACTTAATATTTCTGTTACTTAAATTAGCGTATACATTATTGGCTAAAGGATTAACCATCAACTGTAAGAAAATATAATGTATTGTTGTTAGCAAGAGAGGTGAAGAATGAATTTAAAACATCAGAATTGAGCATGTAAAGAAAGTTATAACAGTTGAGATAAAATGGGACAAATCTGAATGCATATTTGTAGAGTGAGTGGCCATGGTTAAATGCAAATAAATGGCAAAACTGTCCAACAAACGAAAAGAACAGGGCAAAAAAATAATATAAATCAAGCAAACAATATATGCAAGGCAAAGCAACAGTAATATGGCAAAAAGTTCACAAAGATTTAGGGTTGACACACGAGTAAATTCAGATAAGCAAATGTAGCATTCTGACTTCAAGACAGACTACTTCTCGGTCTCATCTGACTTGGTCCTTGTCTATTTTATTGGCTAGGAAGAAATTCGAGCATGCATTTGTGTGCTTCTGCCTATAAATTGGGAAGGGGAAAGTATTTTGCGGTCATTCCCACAATTTATTATAATATATTCTTGGGTCAGTGAATGTAATTAGTTAAGTTAAAGTTAGACTGGTGATGAGTAGCCTTGTGCCACATTTGTATTTTTATATACAATATTCATTCCCACAATTGGATTGGAACTAACATATTGAAATAGTGAAAGATGCCTTTCAAAACCTAAACAAAGTAAGAAACAGAATTTTGTTAGAAACAAAATGTACTAAATTGCTATATAACATGCTCCTATGTGGCAGTGAATGTTGAACAATTTCTTCATAGATGAAGAGGCGATTTGAGTTGGCAAGAAAAAAATAAATAAAAATAATTTAAACACAATTGCTATTCAGTGTTTTTTTTTTTTTTTTTTTTTTTGTTTAAACTATTTTTCTGATAATAATTTATCATTTTAGCTTTTCTAGATATTAAAAGTACTGTGTAGCCAGAGGTTCTGTTTTTGTTGTTGGCTGGTGGTAGGAATGTTTTAAATAATTAATCTTTTTTGTATCTTGATGGTATGCATTTTCAAATATTTTGTCAAAATTGTATTTTTGTTTATTGATTCTAATATTGAAGATGCAAAGGCAAAGAAAATGAAACTTAAAACCTTAGTTTTCTGACATAGGTACACTATAGATTCCCTTTTTTTTCTTTTTTTTCCTCTCTCCTGGTAACTGATGGTTCAACACGTCTGTTAATCTGAACAGAAATTACAGCTAACATTGTAATTTCACATGACTGCCAGGCTGGTGTGGTGCATGATCAATTGTTTATGTTGCCACTCCATTGATTTAATGGTAGTTTCATATAAGTTTCTAACAGTCATTGGTGCTGTAGAAATGCATAACTAGGGAGATGGGTGTATATTGAATTGTCATTATATAACTTTTGTTGGTCTGGCAAAACCAATAATCTAGCAGTTCTAAAAGCAAGAGTGCTGGAAAGTTAGTGGTGCACTTGTACTAAAAAAATGTCAAACAATGAAAATCATGTGTATCAGCTTAGTTATGTTATTTGCTTTGATGTATGGCTTTTTTTTTTTTTTTTTTTTTTTAGAACAAAATGTAACATAGATAAGTTACAATAATGTGAAATACAAGACGTGTAGCGTCAATCAAAATGATTTTTACTAACCGCATCAATGACTGTTCTTCATCCAGATATGATGAAGCTGTCTATCTGGTGGGATTGGAAGGGTGTGTTCTACTAATAGCTCCTTTTTGGAGGATCAGTTGATTGACAATGGACTGTTACTCCCAATTAGATTAATTAAAGGCAGCAATCTATAAAAAACATTTGGAATTAGAACATTATTTCTTTTCTTTTAACTACCAGTATAATGTAATTACTGGATGTTTTTTGATGAACAGTCAAAAATTGCTCAATTTGGCCTCAAAGTTTTTCTTTTTTATCATAATCACTAGATATTTCATTTTCTGAAACCTCACATTGTCTTTACAGCTTTATTTTAATGGAAAAAAAAAAGCTCAATTCTCTAGAAGATAGCAAAATGTACTTAAAACAGTTTTAAGAGAGTATAAATATTAAGATGGTTGTAAAATGATAAAAAAGAATGGAAGAAAATATTCATTTATTCCCATAATGCATTTTGTGTTGCTGTGGTCACCACTCCCGTTATTTCTGTTGTGGTTCATGGTGACATTCAAGGCAAAATAGTGTAATGGCTTGTCACTTCCTTTTGAACTGGGAATGATGAGGTTACCTGTCCCTGCTCTCAGAAGTACCTCTGCTCACTGGTAAAGCCATTGATCTCTCAGGCACAGTTCCTATGCACAGGTTGTTGACTGGTTGATAGCAGCTTGGCTCAAGTGGGGGGAAGCATTCCCCTTTACCAGTTGGGTCAGGAATTCCTTCCAACTTTGCCAACACAGTCTAGTTGGCAGATCGATGATGTTGACCAAGGTGTGACTGTCACAGTGCCCATGCGACTTCTTGGAGCCATGTGTGAGAATTGGATGTAGATCATTGACCAGTACAGTTCTGAATCCCAATTCATGTGAGTAAAGCAGAATCAACCACTTCAGTGCAAAGCTGCTAATATTAAAGAAAATTACAAAACTCTTACAGAAGGTAGTGAAGGAAATCAAGAAAAAGAATTTAACGTCAGCTACAAGAAGGCAGAATGCATGGTTCTTAGCAAAAGGAGGAGTCCAAAGTGCAAATCAGAGGCACCAAAACCAAACAAGTGCAGAAATTTAAATATGGGAAGTGTTTTAACAGAGGATGGAAAGAGTGACCTTAAGATCCGAAGGTGTATTGGGATAGCCAATGAAAAATTTCAAAAATTAAAGAAATTGGAAAATTTAGCTAGAAATAAGGAAAAGAGTATTAAATTGCTATGCGATATGTGTCCTTCTGTATGGCAGTTAGTATTGGATGATCTCCTCAAAGATGAAGAGAAAACCCAAAGCAACAGAAATGTGATTCTGAAGAAAGATGCTGATGAAATCATGGACTGAACATGTGAGTGATAACAAAGTTTTGAAGAAAATGGAAACAAAAAGGAAACTATTACTTAACATCAGGAAGTAACAGTTAAGATTTCTGGGGTATGTAATGAGGAAGGAAGGCTTGGAAAACCCAATACTCTTGGAACAAATAGAAGACAAGAGAGACAGGAAAACAGTGCATAATATACTTTATAGTGTAAATGGATAGTGTAACAGGGCTTAGGTGAAATAACAGAAACAAAGTTTCTTAAGAGCTACAAAGGACAGGAAGTTGTGGAAAGTGATGATCACCTATAGCACATAAAGAAGAATGCTCAATAAAGTTAAATAATTTCATTTATTTTCATTTAACCTAACAAATTATTTTGGCACTGATATTTTCTATGAGTTGAGAAAGTAAATGTAGCATTTAAATTTCAGTAGTGAATTATCTCTTTACCACTTAAATATGTTCATGCTTTATTTTTCATGATTGCCTTCAAGGCTTAAATCATGAGTTTGTTCTGGCTTCCTGCTTGACAATTTCTGGTTGGCACATTTATCAATCATTTTTATTTATTTCTAGATTTCCTGAAAGTGCTACAAATCCAATATGTAGATATTAAATCTTTTCATTTGTTGTATTATTTTGTTGTTGTTTGTTTGTTTTGTTTCATCTGTTTTTACCATCAAGAGTAAAGGGGTGTGGACTTGACTGAAAGGAAAATCAGATTGGTTTTAGGATATTTAATTACAAAAGTGTAGACCTTGTCCTACATATTGGAATTTTCATGAGTTTTATTGTCAACTGAAAAAGTTTCTTATTCAAGCTCCAATTTTCATCTTAAAACTAGTTCAGTACCTGTTACTTCCCTGATGGCAAGATGAAAAAAATTTCAATTCTAAATTGTTTGTTCCTTTAAAATATTACATTTATTAGAAAAATATATTTGGTTCAAATAAGTGTTAAAAATAACTTCAAAAGGAAGCACATTGTCACTTGAATTTTTTACTGTTAACCAGGTATCCTTACCAGGCAGAAACAGAAATTAGCCCTCATGACAGATGCCCATTTCAATTCAATGACAGACCGTTTGTGTAGTGGTTTACTCCTTGTCCTTTGCTTTAGGATGGACCTAGGAATTTATTTTATTAATAAAATTAAAAAATGTAATGAATAATCAAATCTCTATTGATTTACAATGCTTGAACTATTGTCCTTATCTTTACTGACACATTTATGATGTTTCGGCCATTATACGCTCCAGCCTTCTTCAGGTGATATTTGGAATTTTAAATTGAAACTTTTTTTTTTTTTTTTTTTTAGTTCACAGGGGTAGATTGTTCTAATTCCACATACCATGCCTTTGGATATCTCTGTTTTTAGTTAATTCGCATTAATAACTCTCCAAGTTTTTGTTTTCTCCACTGAAGCTAGGGATCGAATTTGCATCCGTTTTGATCAAGTTACTTTTTGGATCAATTAGAACAATCTTCAGTTCAAAATTCTAACAAGTATCATCTGAAGAAGCTCAGAATGTACAACAGCCAAAATCTCATGAATATGGCAGTAAAGATGAGGACAACAGTCCAAACAGTGTAAATAATATAGATACAATACCTCATATCAGAAATATAGGCAAATCAAATATCTGTTATTTATATAGAAAGAAACAGTTGAAACTTCTGAGGAACATAAGATGGCCTGGAAAATTTGACACTCACAGGATATTTTAATGGCAAGAGGGGCAGACTAAAACAGCAAGTAACTTACCTAATGAGTTTGTGTAAATGGGTGACAGAACTTGAATGGGAAGGGTTAGTAAAAAAAGAAAAAAAAAAAAGGTCAGCATTGCTAAGAGCTACGAAGGATAAGTTGTGATTACCAATGTCCTGAAGGAACACGATGGCTTAGATTTCTTTCACACCCAGAATTAAGTTTTTCTTTTTGTAAAGTCATTATTGCTTACAGGCATGACAAATCATATAGACATTTTCAATGACACATAATTTTTTCTTACTAATCATGAGTCAGACCACCTTTTAATGTTTTTCAACCTATCTACTTCAACTCCTTTTAAATATTTGTATGGTTAAGATTCATTAAAATAGGTTTTTTTTTTTTTTATGAAAACGTATTTTATATATGCATTTTTATGATTTGAATAAATATAACTTTCTTCTGGATATTAACTTTTTAGTCTTGTGAGTTCAATTTAAAATGCAAAAGCTTCTTTTTTTTTTTTTTTTTTTTTCTTTGTCAACATAACTTCCTGTTAACTATTTAATCAATGACCAATCTCTTTGAAAATAAGTTAATGTGAAGGTTAATAAAAATTAAGTACTATGTACTACTTTTTTAAAAAAGTGACTGAAAATACTAAATTCAAGAAGAAAAACTATTTTAGAGCAGGGTGCTGATAGTGGGGGCTTAGAAGTCTTTGTAACATTACAAATTGAGTTCCTAGGAGCAGAAACAATGCAGCTGTCTCTCTCTCTTTAGTCTTTTTTGAGCTTCTGTACTTTAAAATTATGAACCAGCAGAATCAAATAAATTTTGGTATATAAGTGGACACAAAATAAGGGTTTTTTTTTTTTTTTTTTTTTTTTTTTTCAAAAACATATTGCTGGCACCAGTTTTCTTCAAAAAAGCATTGCTGGTAATATTATTTTTTCTTCAAAAATTTATTTCTGGTAATAATTTTTTACAAAGTCTTTATGGTATTAAAACCTATTTTTACACTTTTATAATGCTTTTTACCTCAGTCTCAGGGTTAACTATCTGCCCATAGCTGGGACCCTAACAGGTGCTACCATCCCGGGTCAGGGTGGACCTGGGAATACCAGCAATTAAGAGGAGGTTCCATGTTCCTCAAAGCCTCCTGATCAGAGGCCTTGCTGTTGGACATAGTTTATCGTCTTACTCTGGACATGGATGTAGTTTATCGTCATACCCAGGATGTTTATTTACAAAGGAATTAATTTTTTTTAGAAATATTTCTTTTTTAGAAAAACTTGGTAAATATATATTTTTACAACAGTATACCCCCCCTATTTAATTTTATGAATTTGAGAAATTCATTTTTGTAGGTCAATGTTTGTATTAGTTATAAACACACATCCTTGGTGAATTTAAATAATCAGTTTTTTTTTTTTCTGACACAGGACCTCCAGTTACAGAAGATCTGGTGAATCATAAGATAAAAAATGCAATAAAACTAAAACATTATTTAATTAGAAAAGCTTTTAATTACTTTTATGAATAAGATATATCATGGAAACTATTCTCTTTAAGAAATAAAAATTTTTCCATGAATAATGAAGAGCAGTAAATATAGTAAATTTAAAGCCAATGTACCAAAAACTCGGTAAGATTACTTTTTTACTTTTTCCCAAATGTTTAACATTACCAAGTTAAAAATTATGTATAAAAAAGGTGCTCATGTTATATTCAAGGATTTTTTACAGATACATCTTCTGTAGAAAAAATTCACAAACAAGATTTGTCAACATATCATAAAAACAAAAATGGTTTGCAATAGTTTAAACTAAAAGTAATACTTATTTCAAAGCAGGTTAATTAAACTTTGGATAAGCTAATCTTCCTCAAATAAAGTTTTATTAAATTTAATCTATTAGCTTGACAGTAAAACTAAAATAAAAGCTTCAAAAAAGATTTTTAATTTTTTAAAAATTCAAATTTAAACTTTAGATTTTGCTTTTCTTTGGACATGCCTAGTTATAAAACATTTAGTTATCAAAGATTTTACAAATATTTAATTGCTTAAAGCAGAAATTTTCAACTGGTATACTCTGAGGAGATCTTAGGTATACTGCAAAGATTTTAAAGGTCATTAAATTATTTCAAAAGAATTCCAAACCACAAATGTACATATCAAAATTAAAATCACTTTAAATTGATTATACTAGTATATCATTGTTATAATAAATATATCATTTCTCTTGGAACCTTCTCCAGACATCCTAGCTCTTTGTCAAACTAATCTGAATTCATCAATCTCTTCCAATGAATTTTCTGTTCCTGGCTCTTTTTCTCTTTCAGGACACTAGTGTCCACAAGCATGGCCTTGGTGTCTGTTTTTGTGAAAATATTCCACTGGTGAGGAAACTTACTCTTGAGTCTCTGAGCTGTTTCTTACATATGTCTCTGACTTTCACTACTAAACTCTGTCTGTTATCTCTTCTTCCTTCCTTGTTTCACTTCCTGTTCAGAAATGTGCCACTGAGGTTGTGGTGGAGACTTACATCACCAAAGCAAGAGAAGGCAAATTGTACTTGTAGACATCATAGACGCCCAAGACAAACTCTGGCAAATCAATATTGAAGTGAAACAGCACATGTGTTATCAGTAAGAATGAGGCTAACACAAGCAGGATATCTCTGTTTCTTGCCTGAGACTGAGGAAGGATAAAAAGAGCTGACTTTTAGTTTCAGGGTAGTTTTGTTTTTCTTTGAGACTGAAGATTATACCCATGTTCTAGAGAAAGAGCAATAGTACTGTTGTTTAGTGTGCAAAAAACAGTCCCAAGCAAAGCGTTGTTCTGGTTTCCACGTTAGCTGTCAATGGGAACAGATTCAAGTGGAAATTTATTTTTCCTACCACCCAATTTTCATTTAAATCACACAGAAGTCTTTGCCTGTGTGAAAGCTGGCAAAAAATACTAATCAAAACTACAATATTCTTCTTGGTTCTCACCTGCCTATTCAGCTGCTATAGCCCACAGGAATCACTTCTTCCGATAGTAACAGTGCGACAGGTCTGATTGTTACAGACATCTCTTTGTCATTGCTTAAAATGAGTGCAAGTGTGTCTTCAAAGTAGTAGTCATTGTTTGCTGATAGAATGAGACACCATATAGACACTCACAAGTTTGGTTCTAGAGTGTACTGAACAAGAGCAAATCTTCAGTCCCTCCTGTTTTCAGTCAATTTGAAATATTGACATCTACTGCAGATAAAGCAGTGCTTTACTCAAATTTTTTTCTAATTCCACTCTTAACTCATCTGGTGTATCTCTGCCAGATTTTCACCCTAGAATGGTGGCTCTACTGAGTGATATGTACATAACCATCATTTTTTACTGCTGTCATTTGTAAATTAGGTATGTGGATTTGATGTAATCCATTCAGTCATTCTAAAGAAATGTCCTTTTAAATTGGCTCCTGTTCTCTACAAACTTTACAATAAATGCCTCATTGTTCTTGTTGCAAGTCCTCAAGTTCCTGTTTTTAAGAACTTTGGGGAACCCTCTGACCCCTCAAATTATCACCCTATTTGTCTCTTTTTTTTTTTTTTTTTTTTTTTTTTTTGGCAAAGTACTTGAGGTTCTAATCAATGCCAGCCATTCCTAATAAATTGTGTATTGATGATAGTGTTGAACAGGCATGCTTCCAGATCATTTCATACTAATGGAGGACACTATCCTTGGGCCAAATATTTCTGATCTTCATCTATAACTTTCTCAATGTCATCAGTTCCCAAATAGGTATTTATGCAGATGACACTACTATTTACTCCTGTTTTAGTAGCACACTATAGTATCTATTGATATATATTTAGATCACACTATAGTATCTATTGATATTTCTTTTGAGTCATCTATTAGAAAGGAACCTCCTATTTACAAGACTTCTTTCTGTTACCAATGTAAGGACTAGGATTTATTTTGTGACTTTATTCATGATGCCCATTCATATTCTTAACCTTCTGATTGAGAATTTTGCCACAGAGATTTCTTTAGTTAAAGCTAGTATTGATGCTTTTGTATATTCTTGCAAATATCAAGTGAAACCACAATCTTCTTCGTTCACACCAGTCTGTTCAGCCACTATAGCCCATAGGAATCACTTTTTCTGGTTCTACCAGATAATTCTAATCACAACAGACACCTATTTGTGAATGCTCAAAATAATTGTAAAAGTGTCCTTAAAGATAGAATGAGGAACTGTATTGCCTTTAACAAGTTTGGTTCATGTGACTACTAGTGATTCTGTAATAGTATCTTAAATAAGAGTAAGTCTCTTATCCCTCCTCTTTTCACTCAATTTGAAGTGCCTGTATTTCTGCTCAACAACTCTCTGGCTTTTATATATGTTATTCACTGACGTTTTGCTATAGTGATTATTGGAACAGAAAATGGAATCTGAGCTGAATTCAAATTGCAGCCAATGTTGTCTCCATTTACTTTGTACTATTACATGAGTCATCTCTTTGCTACCAAAATACAAGTGAAATAATAGGGTATACTGGGCTCTTTAGTCTTGGTAGGGATGGGAGGTGGGGCAAACTGTTTCAGAAGGATAAATCTGAATTCAGATCTGTGGATAAGTCAATGAGTCATTAGAATCGTTCCAAAGAACTATTATGGCAATGCAAAATTTAGATCTTAAAGAAAAGAAAGGCGTGGAAAGCCACGATCATCTTTGTTGTGGAGTGATGTGGCATTTTAGTTACATTGACTCCTTTTTAATATTGTAAAGAGTATTTCATAAGATCATTAATTTTTTGTTTGTGTGTACGAAAAACATTCTCTTTTCTTTCAAAGTACACACACACAGGTTCTTCTGTGAACAGTCTTTGTTCAAAACTGTTCAAAACACAGGTTATGCACTCTCTTCCAGAAACAGGTCTGCTCAGCATGTTTGCAGTATAAACAGTCTGTATATATAAACAGGTCTGCTCAGCATGTTTGCAGTATAAACAGCAAGTTGCAACTGGGTGTTTTGGAGTAAAAAAAAAAAAAAAAAAGCCCACAAATATGCCTGAGCAGGTGTCTGCAAAAGAGATTAGCTAGCTGTCCTTGTAGATGAGCATACTGAGAAAAGAGCTGCTAGCCATTTATTGTATGTGTACATACACCACACACACACATACATACATGCATGCATACACACACACACACACTACTTATCAGTGGTCATTTTTTTAGTTTCATAATTTCTCACACATCAGGACTTTGATAAAAATGATAAAAAAAAAAAATGTCTGTAATACGAGTGTATTAGTATGCGAGTGTATTTGTCAAGAAGGTGACTTCTTGATGTTATTGGTCTGAGGAGTTGATCCCAGTGTGTGACACCTTTGGAAAATGCCTGAAAATCATAACTCAGGTTGACCCAATCCTTGTGAGTGAAGTTCATTAGATTGATAGTTGTATGAGCATGCAATCACAATTCCTCATAACTGACTGGCATTGTTCAAACTGCCGATCATGCCAGATTATATGCTCTCTCCCAGAAACAGTAAATAAGGTTTACTTGGCATTTGTGTACTATAAACAACAGATGGGTTCTGTGGATGCTAAACAAACAGATGTGCCTGAGCAGGCGTCTACAATGAGGATTAGCTAGCCACCCTAGCAGATGGGTGTGCTCTGAAAACAACTGGATAAAAAATTATTGAATTTATTTAATTTTTTAGGGAAATACATTTAATTATAGTTAAGGGTTTTTTTATTTTTTTTATTTTTTTTTTTTTAAATACTATTTTTTATTGTCTGTATTTCTAATGTAAATTTACAATAGGTTAGAGGAGATTATTTTTATGCATTTGAAAACTTTCTCTATTACCTGTCAAAATTTGTTATATAAACTGTTGAAGCTTTAATTTTTTTTTTCCTCCACAGTATAAAATCTTAAAACTGAATTTATCTTGAATATAATGTTCAACAATTCTATAATTTAATGTTACATGAAATTACCACCATCTTATTACTTATTTTTTTATTTTTGTGTATGAAAGAAAGCTATTCAGGATTAGACTTTAAAATGAGATGATGATCATAATTATTGTTAATGGCTTTATGAATTTGCTTTACTACAAGTAATAATTACGAGCTCTTAAGTTTTTCATTAGTAAATCAATAATCTTGTACTGCTTGAGTCTGGTCAAATGTTTATGAATTATGAAATTGCTGGCTAATTTTAATTATGATGAATCCATGTTTTGAAAGTTGTTTTTTAACACTCACTGCCTTCAGAAAGATAGTTTCCAAGCAGACTGCCATCTGTTTTAACCTTTGAGTTCTGGACAGTTTTTCTATAGTCTGTTGTTTACAAATGTTAAGACTTATGTTTGAAGAACACTGCAGACTAGTAAACAATGATAGAAGAACTTGTAGAGGATTCTTATGTTAACTGGTGTTAATACCAAAATACAATTTTTGTATTTAGAGAAGTACTAAGGAAGTTTGAGGTTGTTTTCAAAAGCAAGCTTAAAGTTGTTAAAGTTGATGTAAACACTTGTGGAAACATTTGACTAAGAGTCCTTCAACTTCAATAAGCTCATCTGGAATTCAGTCAATTATGTGCCATGCGTGATATATGCTTAGGCGATCCTGTATCTTTTGATACATGACTGACAAAGCAGATTTTTTTTCCCCGCAGTAGGTTGCCATTTCTTTCTGCAATAGACCAGTTGGCATCCAAGGCTATAAGAACCCAGTCTATCCTGCTATTTACCCATAGCTGGGGGAGAAAAGGAGGATTCATACCTTTCCCAAGAGTAATAGGACGTAAGTGAATGTAATGGATCTGACAGGAATTCAAACTCGGTTCTCCAATTTCTCAATCTGAGCCGCTATCCATTACTCCACAGTGCCTCCTCCACTGTAATACTGAATTTAAGCATTTATTCCAAAAGCATAATAATAGCATGGTACCTGCAGATGTCACAGGAATTGAAGTGTTATATGTATGGACATTCTTTTCTTATGAGCAAGTTTGGTAAACCATCTAAAGTCACACAGTCCAAAAAGGAATTTTGTGACACTGTCCACCATATTAAACATACTCTACATGTGGCTTAGCATGTAAGTCAGTTGGTGCTTTGACCAGATATACCAATATACACAGATATATTTCAGCTGATGACCTTGTATGTATCACATCTGCAACTAAGAATGCATGACTGGGACTGGGCTGAAGAGTAATGTATATGCACATTGTTTGTGTGATTATCAATAAACAGCAGGTGTTCTTCTGAAAAGAGTGTATAATCATCTCTTACAGTTCATTTTTTTTTCTTTAAGGACTGAACAGCCCAACTACCCACACATGATTTGGTTACAATGGTGATGATTTGTGTAGGACTAACAATGCTTTTCTGAAGAACTGATAATAGAAATGGTGCAGAGTGCTACAATGTCTCTAAATAGCTTTTCCCAGGTTTGAATTGAGTTTTCCATGTAGACTGGTTGCCAACCAATCCTTGAGAGCCCAGTCTACCCCTAGTATTTAACCCATAGCTTGGGACCCAAGGAACTGGATTTATACCTTTCTCAAGGGTATTTTTGAAAAAGTGAGTGAATGTAACAACCTTGGCCACAATTTCAACTTATATATATATATATATATGTGTGTGTGAAACACACACACACACGCAGTATTTAGTGAAAACTGTTCAATATCTGTGATAGAGCTAACATATTCAGTTGTATGGATATTAGTTTGTAACCATGGGTTTCACACTTTTGTGAGACATTAGACAGACTAGTTTATTTTTTTAAAAGATGGATCTATTTATGCTTATTTGTTTTTTATTATTTGTGTGCAAAAAGCGTGAAATCCAGGGTTACAAACTAATATCCATACAACTGAATATACATCATTGAGCCTTCTGGATTATATCCTCCTAAGAATTATCCATGCAGATTACCAAACACATTATTAACTATATATTAGCTCCTTATACCAATTAGTTGAGCTCTCACTGGATTACTTCCTGCTGGATTACTTTAAGAGTTCACATTTTCATCAAATAATGGAAAAATTTACTCCAGACTATTCCCTCAAAAATATCCCTTATCATCTTATGCCTGGAATACTTGTCACCCATTTATTTGTATGAAAATGATCGATCTGAAGAATTAGGATTAAATTTTGATCTAAAGGGAAAAAAATTATAATACTCATTAAACCTTAAAGTTGTATGTTTCTTAATATAATTAATATTTGCTCTGTTTTTACATTGAGCTCTCTGGATTATATCCTCCTTGGAATTATCCATACAGATTACCATATATATAATAGTTGACCACTTGTATTTGAGGATACCCATCTATTGGGAGTGGCTAACCAATCCCTATTGCAGATGCTCGCTCAGGCACGTTTGTGTTTAACACCCACGGAGCCAACCTTTGGTTTATACTGCAACTATGCTGAGCAGACCTTAGTTACTGTTTCTGAGAGCATGTTATCTAGCGTGATCAACAATCTGAACAACGCCAGCACACATGCTCGGTCACAAAGATTTGTGACTTTGTCCTAGCACAGCTATTGATGCCCCCAACAGTTTCACTCACAAGCCTTGGGTCAACCTGTGGTATGGTTTTCAAGCACTTTCCAAAGATGCTGCCCACTGGGATCACCTTGTCAAGACTGATAACATCTGGAAGTCTACTCCCTGACAAATCAACTGTGGTGAGATTCGAACTTGGGTCTCATGGTCAGAAGGTGAACGTTCTAACCACTCAGCCACGTGTGTGAGTTTATATATATACACACACACACACACACACACACACACACACACACACACAATTGAGTTGATTGTTTTAATGCTAGGAATACACTTTGTCATTGTAGATGATATCAGGCTTTGCCTTTTTGCCAATTTCATCTGTTTCCTGAAAAAAACTGGGAGTGTGAACTGGATTATAGACAAACTTATCTACTCCTATTGAAGGAAAAAAATTTAGTAAATAAAATTTCAGAGTTCAGGTAGACATTAGAAGTATGGGGTTGAAGTAGACTTCAGAAGGAACTGGAAACCCAATCCAAAAAAGGGAACAAGGAATAAACATTCCTGTTCAAAAGACTAAGGAGGAGTGTGAACTGGATGATAATGAGGTTTTAATTGCATAACCACAACTCATTAGTTTTTGTTTTAATCAAGTTTTTGATACATGTAGGTAAAATTTGACCTAATAGTAATACTCTCTTGGTACTGGAACTAAATTGAGAGATGAACATTGTTGATATTCTATAAATGCCTGACTCTAATAAACTGATATTTTAAATTTTAGAATTTTTTTTTTTTTTTTTTTCGTACACTCAATAATTTAAAATTATATAAGCTCAAACTTGAGGACTTTCATTAACAATAAAGAATATAATTTGTAGACAGTTGCTTTAGTTATAAGAAAAAAGACTTTGGTAGTTAAATATGATGACATTGAAACATAGTTCCCTCTTTAAGGTTTAGCACTTGTCAGTCTCACTAAGTGTAGGAGTTAGTTAATGTAGCATACTTTTGGTAGAGTGCCACAAGAATTTGAATATTCAATGAAGATTACTCTGTAATAATGAGCCAAGATCAGATTAATAACCATTATCCCCTAGCAGTAAGGTTCCCAAGCTAATTTGTAATTAAAAATTGGTATTGAAAAATATATATGACAACACTTATGCCTGTTTATTATTTCAACCAGGATGATATAACATAAAATCATAATTTATAATTTCACATGATGAACCTTATGTGTTGGTGAACCATGTAGACATGTCTTAGCCTATTGGGATGACTTGCTTTAAGAAGTCTCTTTTTGTGTTTCTTTTGTTAACATTACACAATAGATTTTGTTGCAGCAAAGACTGGGTTTTTATTTTATGGTCGTTTGAATCTTTCAGTCATAACAATTCCTTATTTCATAACTCTGTTCCAGTTGTCTTTTTTTTTTTTTTTTTAATTAATCTGCTCCAAGCAAAGTAACAATGCTGCTATGAAGTAAGGGGACTCCTGGGAGTGAAAGAGAATGAAAAGATTTTAGATGGTACTGGAAACCTGATTTTAAACAGGGAACAAGGGATAAGGTTATAATCTTGTTCAAAAAACTGGGATAACCACAACTCATTAGTTTTTGTTTTTGTTTTTTATTCTTTGTGTATTGCTAGGTGGAGGGCTACCTAGACTGAGGGTAACAGCTAGAGCAGATGGTTCCTCTAATGGAATTAACGGCCAAGATGAGACTTCAAGTTAGAAGACATTGACTGTGGTTTGATCCAGAGAGGGATGGGCTTTGCCTGGTTTATTTGCTCAATACACTTTCACTTTAATATTGATTTGACAATTTTCTATGGAGTTAAACATTAACAAGTATTTCAAAACTAAAATAATTTTGAATTGTCCTGTTAATGACTATATCCACTTTTTATGCATGACAATTTTAAACCTTTAAGAAAAAGCATGTGGTAATGTGGCAATGATATTCTAGAAATTGTTAATGTTATCCTTTTTCTTTTTTTTCTTTTTTTTTTTTTTTTTTTTTTCTCATATGCTTATAAGTGTTCTCTAACTGAGTAGATGATCTCTACAAAGATTCAATAGAATTATTAAATAGTTAATTTGCTGGTTGTATGAATTTGTATTAAACATTCTTCAAGATTGAACTTGTTGTATCAGGTATGTCAGCTATAAAATTTAATCACCTTTTATACAGAATGAATACTTTATAAAGAATATAATGGACATGATTTAATCATTAAGTATAATGAACTGTTAAATCTAAAAACTTACAATATATTAACAAAGCTTGTCTAGTTCAGGGCAAGGACAAAAGGTGATAGGAAGATTATTGTGGTCATATGTAAATGGAAGAAGACTTTAAAAAATCAGGATTTTAAACTTGTAGCTTTTGCCTGGGTTTGAACATAAGCACCAGTGGTAAAAATGCATTAATTTTATTTCCCATGATGCCTCTGATATTTACTAAGCTCCAAACTAGGTTGAAAATGCAGAGCAGCCAATGAAGACTTACTCAATAATGGCTTGTAATAATAGATTGCAAAATATTAACACAAAACAGACATGCTTTAAAATATAAGAACCTTATTAACATCTAAACAAGATTGGTATATAAATAAGTGCTAAATGCAAAACTGTTCATGGACATTTGTTTCATTGATTTTCATAAAATGACATCACTGTTTGTCTTTTGGCGTGTTTGACAGCTCTGCCCATATGTACTTAGTTGCGATCTTTTCAAGATATTTTTTTTTTTTTTTTTTTTAAAACAAAAATTGCCAGGTGTTACTCTGGAAATCACTCTAAAATGCAAGGAAGTATATCTAATGAAAAATATTAATATTAGGGGAAGCAGTACTAAAATCCAAGCTGTTATCAGGCTTAATACCATGGTAGTTTCTATTAAAATTTTGAAAGTATTTTAGTACATGTGTACTAAAATAAAAACAAATTTTCATGATTTTAATTTTTTTGTTATTTGCCAATCAAAAAGGAAATAATTTCAACATAAGCTATCAAATAAAAAGGCAATGTTTTCCTTTTTGCATTTTTGTTATCAGAAACAACCAGAAAAATGTTACAGTGAGGTAGACTAGATTAATTTTCAACTTTATTATCTGTTAAGATTGAAAAACTTGTAAATGCCACAATGGTAATATTAGCCATTTATCTACAAGGAAACATTTGACATTCATTGACTGCTTTCTGTTGAGACTTATAAAATCTTTCTCTTAAAACAATTTTTCTGGAAAACAGGTTTCTCAAGTGCAGTAACTCTTTCCAGTATTGATAGGGGTTTCCTTCCTAACCTTTTTATTTGAAGTAACACATGCTATCCCTTTTATTTGTTGCTGCTGTTGGTAGTCCTCAAGTGATCTAGTTCCTGTTATTTGGTACAGTTCTTTTGTTTGTGATTCTGTAGCACCAGTCTACAATGTTCAAAGGTCCAAGAACTTGAGAAAAATAAAATTTAAGTGGGTACCAGGAAATTATTATGAGTACTTACTCAAAATATCATTTTGTACTACCATTTTAGTACCTAGGTACTTACTGAAATTTCAGAACAAAACTGACCCCACCCACTAGCCATGGGTCAAGTACTTGGTACCCTACTGAGTATGAGCTTACTTGTTTGAAAGGTTGTCCCAAGCACACTATCTACATGATTTATCCCCCAGGCATACTGGATATGAGAATACAAACAAAAGTACAGGTGGTATTTCACTAAAATAGTCCCAAAATATCTTGGTAGAGATGTATGAAAATACCAAATTTCCAGACAGGATGGGATATCATGAAAGTTCTTTGAAAGTAATATGGTATTAATGACTTTTGGATTTTGGTATCAGCCCCCTCCTGCTAATATATCTGACACTTGCTAGGAGATTGTGTAGGTGGTTCCCTCCTCACATACTAAGTTTGTATTTTTACTATGATTTGTCATTAGTTAAAAACATTCAGTTGCCTGAATGCTAATCACTGCATCCTAGGAACAGGAAATTGTTCACATTATCTCGTATAGATTGGGAAAAAACTGGCTAGACTGGGGAATTCACTTTTATACATTTGGATCTTCTGATCTGAGAATTGCTAACAATAAAGTCTCCCTTCAATTGTGGATTGCCAACTGCAGTTTCACTTGGTTTGGGGTCATCAGTAAAACTTAACTGTTTAAAACTTAATAAAATAAAACTACTTTGCAAAATATATTTGGTAGGAGTAAAATATAAACAGAAAGACAAACATAATTTTTATTATTATTATTATTTTGAACAATTTAAACAAAATTATTCAATTTAAATATCCTCAAAGTTTAGTCATCCAATTTCAAGGGGAAAATCTTTAAAGATTCATTGACTGAAATTATTATTCTATTTTTATTTGTTTTTTATTTATTCACTCCAAGCAAGGTAATAATGCCACTAAGATGCATGGGGCTACAAGGAGTGAGAGAGAATGAAAAAACATTAGAAGGAACCTGATAATCACTCCTAAACTGGAAACAAGGGATAAACCTCTACTGCTGTTCAAAAGACCATGGAGGAGTATGAACCAGATGAAACTATCTACTATTATTGAGGGAGAGAAAAAAAGCATAAAGAACTAATGAATAAAATTTCAGTTTTAGGCAGACAGTTTTTTTTTTTTTTTTTTTTTTTTTTTCCTCTTGATAAATTTTAACTACTTATTTACATTTTAACTTAGTTCAAATTGCATTGTCTCCTAAAAATAAAGAAAGCGACTTTTGATAGGTTGGTGCCTACTAAGTGGAATTATCTATTAGCTTGCATCCCATTACTCTCCAAAACCTATACTCATGTGTGAGGTGGGAGAGGTCAAACAGCGAGTGAATAAAGTTAATTTGATCAATCATATACAGGTGCATTAAAAAAAAAATTAAATAACTTATATTTCACTCTCATATAACTTATTTAATTGAATAGATGGTTTCTCAAATACATTTCTTAATGGGTGAAAGTTGTATCCTTGATATAATCAAAGTAGTTTAAGGTATTTCTTTACTACTGCTGACATCACTCTTTTATATATACATAATATAAGAAGGTAGTCATTATTGGTGCAAATTAAATGGTTTGCAGTGTTATAGGCAGTTGTTATGAATAGAAAATGAGTTACACTATAATGATATTAGTAATACTTATTTATCATTCAAGCAAAATATATCTCACTTTTTTTTTAGAAGTGATGTTTAGTGTGGGAGGTATCCCCCACCTTTTTTTCCAATGTCCTGAAGGGAAAATTTTACCTGTTGACTCAGATTTTGTAAAAACTACTAATAGGAGGAAAAAAAAATCTATTTCCATACTATGTCCAAACATCACCAATCAATTCACAGATCCCTTTTTCTGTGAATTGCTATGATTTCTTCAGAAAGATAATGGAGTGGTTTCCTGTTACCTCCATAAATTGATTTCGGAGTAATCCCTCTCAAGCCTAATGGATTAAAACATTGGTTTATGAATTTGGTGATATAGTAATTGTTAGTGCAATCTCTGGGCAAGCAATAACTGAGCAGTACTAAAAATAAGAACTACAGAGACAAGAATTGATTTTCTCTGAGGGTGTTAGTGCAAAAGTGAATGCAAATGACTAGAATTTGAATTGACTCACCAATTCCACTTTTCTGTGATGATAAAGCTTATGCTACCCACATATCCCTTTTAATTCTTTATACTCTAACTATTGTCCTCATCTTTATACTTACAATGTTTTGGCCACTGTGTACTCCAGCCTCAGATGTTTGTCAATTCAAGGAATTTCAAACTGAAACCTTTTAATATATATGGGTAGGTTGTTCTTGTTCTGCTGTTGTTTCAGTTTTCTTATTCTTACATTTCTAAAAATCACAAATTATTTTATATTGCACCTATCCTTTTCTTGTGAATAGAAAGATGTTACTCTCAAATGTCAGGGTTCTGGTTTATTTTGTTTTATAGTATATCAATCTCAATGGGTTATTTAATACTGACAAGAATAAATTTGTATGAATAGAATGTATTCTTTGCAAGAAATCAATTTGTAGATCAGGTTTCATTGACATATTTTTGTAAAGAGGGTTTTTGTCCAGAATCAAATGTATTGCTGGTAATATTTTATTTTTTATTTTTTCAAAAATATATAGCGGTTAATTTATTTTAATACTTTTATAATGTTTTGACACTATTTTTTTTTTTTTTTTTTTTTTTTTGGGTGGGGGGTAACTATTTATCCATAGATGGAGCCCTAACACATGCTACTATTCCAGGTTAGGGTGAAGCAGGGAACAACAGCAATTAAGTCATTCCATGCTTGTCAAAACCTCCTGGTCAGAGGCCTTGCTGCTGGATGTAGTTTATCATCATACCCAGGGTAGTCAGTCTGTTTTGTCACTACAGGGCATTAGTATATAGTTTTAACTTCATTCAAAAATGTTGCTTTCTGATTTTATTATAACAGCTGTCATTTCTGCATGTATTAAAAAAAATCAGTTTGCATATTTTTGTCTTTGCTTCAAACATTGAAGGTAGAAGAAAAAAAGACAATGCTTTTGCATTATGCTGTTTATTTATATAAACACACACACACACACACACACACACACACACACACACACACACACACACTAGGGAAAGATCTTTTTCTATTTTGACTAGTAAGAATTTTTTCTCATCTGCCATATTCCCCATGTATTGCATGTCCAAATTAACATTTTGGAATATGAAATTATAATAAAATGGTTAAAAAGTGACAGAAAATAGTGGGACAAAAGCATCAAATATTGTTTGCTGGCAGCCAAAAGTTTTAGGGTAACCATATCTGGTCTGGTACCCTTACTGTTCATCTGGAGGTTTTTGACAAAATCCACAGAAGGATCTGCCATGTAAGTGATCTTGACTTGGCATCTCAACTTCAGTCACTTTCTCATTGACATGATGTGGCTTCCCTCTCTTTTATTCTACAAACATTTTCATGGCACCCTTTTACTATTGAAATAACTAAATGTAACTGCCATTCCTATTACAAGAATTTCTTTTCTCACACTTTCTGACAATAGAACTCTTTTCCGCTTACTTGCTTCTCTGATAATTACAATCTTCAAAAATTTAAATGCAGCATCAATCACCATTTTCTGTTGTCTTGAATCCTGTTCATCCTTTCTTCACCCCCCCCATAATCAGTCTGTTTTCTCACTTTCTCTGTAAACCCCTGCATACTAGTGATGCTTTCACCTTGCTTGGGGTGAAATATTTTTTTTTTTTTTTTTTTTAAAAAGAAAAAAGCCCAACAAACTTTTTTTTTCTTTCCCACCTCTACATCTGTCCAAAGTGTCTGTTCATATCTTGTTATAAAAATGTTTTTTTTTTCTTTTTTTTTAATATGCAAATGAGTTTCCAACTCTAACTCTCAAATATTTTTTTCATTTCCTGGTTGTTAGCTTAGTAGGATAAGTGTTGTATCTTGTGTTTTCAAGATAACACAGAGAAATAAATAGGGAAGACAAACTCATAGATAAATAATGAAATAGAAGGTTTACTACACGAAGGTACACCTAGCAATTGACCTCATGCTAACTCTCCTCAACTCTGCTTCTTTATATAAATGGATGATTCCATTCATTTATGCTGTCCTTGGTAAGACGATAAACTACATCTGACAGCAAAGCCTCTGATCAGGAGGTTTTGAGGAGCATGGAACCACCTCTTAATTGCTGGTGTTTCTTGTGTGGTAGCACCTATTAGGGTCCCAGCTATGGGCAAATAGTTAACACCCTCCCCCAGAAGGGGGTCAAAACACTATGAAAGTATAAAAATAGGTTTTAATATCAGTAATACTTTTTGAAAACAAAAAATATTACCAGCAATACATTTTTAAAATAAAAATATATATATATATATATATATATATATATATATATATATATTTTTTAGCAATACATTTTTTGAAAGAAAAAAATATTACCAACAATACATTTTTTGAAAAAAAAAAAATATTACCTGCAATAAAAATCTTGTTGACATTAAATAACCAATTGAAGTGTTGAAGTGGATATGCTGTAAAACAAAACGAAGCAAACCATTCATTTATGTTCTATATGACAGTAATTCGGAAAATGTCTTTTGGAACTTCTTCTTCTTTCTTTTTTTTTTTTTTTTTTTTTTTACAGTAAGTTTCACTCTGTACAAGGTCCAGGGGCCACTCAAGGTAGAGGGTTACATTAAGAAACAGTTGATATGGAAAAGGAGAGGGAGATAATTGTTAACTCTAGGCTTGAACAGATTAAGATTGTAGTGATTGGTGAAACCTCTTCTTGGGAGTCTATTCCACAGAGTAGTGGTTCACAGGAAGAAGCTGGAGCTAACTTCTCACCAAATGAATATGAAGGGAATATGGATGGTTTATTATAAACTGGCCTTGTGCCACATACAACCTACGTGGTGGGGCCGTTAAATATAACAGTGCTCTAAATTGTTCAATTGTCGAACTCTCTGTATTTGGCAGAGAGGAACCTGGATGAGGCTTTGCCGAAGGGCAAAGTTTCGTCTGGGGAGGTAGACAGGCCTGGACCCATTTATGTGGGTTCTACGGGAATATTTTTGACAGAGGCTACAGGCTCGGAGAACCCTCGGTAAAATCGGCCTTGTGCCACATACTTCCCTCATGGGGGAGGCTGTTAAATATTGACAGTGCTCTTGACATACAGATCATTGAAGTGTTGTGTTGAATTGGAGTTTTGTATCAGTTTACGTTTACTTTACTTAGAAAAACCAGACAAGATGAACACACTTGTAATAAGTGCAAACATATCCCCAAGGAAACTAAGTTGTTTGCTGATAGTGAGGTAATGTATAACCTCTTACAAGTTTAGTTCTTGTGACTACTGGTGGCACTGTAAGAGTGTTCTCTATCCTTCTGCTCTTCAATAAACTGAAGTGCTAGCTATCATCTTCTTCCAATAAAGCAGAATGCTTTGTGCACAAATTCTCTTTGAATTCTACTTTTGACTCATCAGGAATCCCTTTGCTTAGACTTTTCACTTAGAACTGAATCTCTTTGTGATCTGTATATATCTCTGTCTGAGGTTTCTTTTATCATCTGCAGACTTGATGGTATTCCTGTAATTGTCTTTAAGAAACCTATACTTAAAATAACTCATGTTCTCTCTAATAGACACTTTGCTACCTCTGGCTTTTCATATTGTTGACAAACCACTGTAGTTCCTATTTTTAAGAACTCTGTACAACTGTCTGATCCTATGAACTATCAACCTATTAGTTTTCTAACTCTCTTTGCCAAAACTAGGAGAGGTTCTAAACAACCCTAAATTTCATTCAGTCTTATCAAACTGTAATAAAAGTTGTCTTGAATCCTCTAGATCTTTGTTCATTAATGCAGACATCCCCTGGGTTCTCTTCTTGGATCCACTCTGTTTCTTCTATTCAACAATATTCTTGATGTCAAAAGTTCCTGACTTGTTATCTATGCAGATGATGCCACTATTTACTCTGATATGATAGATTTGTTAAAATCAAATTTGCAGCTGATCTCAAAAATGACCTTCAATCCATTGTTAATTGGAGCAAGTAGGAGTTTAATTTTAACACCTCTAAAATGAAACTGCTCATCTTAAAGAACCTTTTTTGCCTGATATCAAGATGGCTGATGCTAATCTCCAGAAGAACAACTCTCTACACTTTCTTGGTTTCACATTTTCCCACTGACATGAAGGGGAATGATTATTGAATCAATTACAAAGTCTGATGCTAGGAAAGTCTGTTTACTATATCATGTTAGATAAGTTTTCTTAACAATATCTATCTGGTCATTTTCCCACCACTGTAAGATAGCTTCTTTTGCCTCTTCTATGTTCACAGTAATTGATCTGATGAGCTTCTCTCATTGGTGCCTTGATTTCCCAAGATTTAAGTGCAGTACTAGATTGGAAGTTAGGTCTCATAATTTCAATGTTAAAATTACTAGCTGTAACCATAATTTGTATGCTAATTGTTTCTTCTCTCGCACTTCTCACTTGTGGAACTTTCTTCTGACTTCCTGCTTTTCTGTCAACTATAATCTTTTTAATATTGATCCTTATGTGACGGTTACACACCTGGCCCAGTGTCGGATCCTTTGGTTTCTGGCGCCAGCGGTGACGTCGCTCCTCCTGGTCGCTCCTCCTGGGTCCAAGCGTGCCGCTCCAACCCTTTGGTCAGATGATCACCAGCCTCGCCTTTCCCGACTCGCTTCAATTCCTGGTCACTAAAGCAACTATACGATCTCCGGTCTGTCTACCCACGCTGTGTTTAGATCTTAGACAGACCAGGACCAGCAGGGATCGGGGCCGATACAAGTTGAGTCCGGCCAGGGGGTGGCAAAACACAAATAAAATAAAAACTCACGACACTAAACAAAATTGCTGATAAAAAGGGTAACAACCTTTATATCTTAAAAGTCCGTTACATAAAAAACAAAAGTGTTCTCATTTCCCGACCCGCTCTGTGGACTATGGCACCAAGCTTCTATCACACAATAGAAAAATGTCGAATTACCTACTTTCTAGAATCATGTATGTATGTCGGAGTGTGGTTCAGTTCGACACTGGGGCTAATTTCTATCGATCATTCGTGAGTTGATTCTTCTCTCCGACTTGAGTTGTATTTCTTCTTCTTCGTCTGCTTGGGCTGGTAGTTTTCCTGTTTCAACTTGGTGGAAGATTTCTTGTTTCAACTTAGCCGCAACTCTCTGTCGTCTGGAGGTGGTCTCTTCTCACTGCCGTCCGAGCTGAACTTTAACTTCTCATCGACTTTAGAAACTTGTCTGCAGCTCCAATTCTTCTCAGGCTTTCAGGCAATCTTCTTCTTCATCTACTTGGGCTGGAAGTTCTTCTTATCTGAGGGTTCTTTTCTCGCTGCCGTCCGGGGATGAACTGATTTTTTGTGATTGGGGCCCTGCTTTTTATTGACCTTGCCAACAAACTGGGGTGGGTCTGTCGGCGTCAGGGTTTTTCTCGATAATTCCAAAACTGCATTAATTCTGTCTTCTCCATTATCGCTATTGTTTTCGCCCCTACTTCCTCGCAGTACCTTTGGTGGGGGCGGCGCATCCATCTCTCTTAGTCTCGTATGTCAGGTGACCGCTTTTCAACCAATCGTTCCTGATCGAGCATTTCTTTCCCTTTTCTTCCGCAGGTCACGTGATCGTATTCGACCAATTGTTATTGATCGAACATCCTCTCCCCTCTGTTTGCGGGCGTGGTTACATCGTTCTTGTTTAAAAAAAACAAAATCCAATTTTTCCCTTTTTGCACGTACGCAAAATGACAATCTTTGGCTTTCTCTCACCTGGACTTTGTCAAACAGCCCGCTGCTAATTAGTCTTGACTTTAGAAAGGATCTTTCCGCCTTCTTGGCGTCCTCTCTGAGCCAAAAGCAATTGTCCCTCTTTTTACCTCTTTGTTTTTCCTGATAGTCGAAAATCTTAATTATCTACATTGAAATGTCTCTACTTTATTAACGTGGGTGTCCAATTCTTAACAGGTCAAGATCTGTATATCGTTCCACCGGTAACTCCCCTCAACCCAAAAAACACTTTTCTCTGATTAAAAATTTCATTTCTATTGTTCTAAACCAAATTGATAAGGAGTCTCTCCACGCAAAAAGTCAGTCAGATGCTTTGACGATATCTGGTCTACATCAGCGGCCCGTTTTGATATCATGTCTTTTTTTCCTTTCTTTCTTCTTATTATTTATAATTCTATTCTTCCAATTGTCTTTCGAAAATCGCCAAGACGCTGACCTAAATCTCTTTCTGACTCCTATCTCCACCCTCAATTGGGTCATGCGTCATACATTTCTCTTTCTTTCTTTTCTTCCTTCCTTCCTTTTTCTTTTCTTTCCTTCTTCTTTCCTTAGGATCGTCTAGTACACTCTTAGTGAATTATTTTCAATTCAGTTATTTTCCGTTTTAAAAAAAAAATTAACAACCTGTTTAATAAACTGAGTAAGAAAAAATTAAATCATATTTCTAGGAATATTTCTAATAATGCAAGGTGCCACAATCCTCCCTAACCGATTTGTCATTTACCCGTAAATGACACCTAAATAATTACATCGTTTAACATGCACCATGCATTTGTCTCATGCAATTCTATTCTACTTTCTAACATGCAAGGGTAATGTTCTTTCCATTTTCTTTTGTTCTACATGCAATGAAATGTTCTTTTCATTTTCTTTTGTTCTACATGCAATGAAATGTTCTTTTCATTTTCTTTTGTTCTACATGCAATGAAATGTTCTTTTCATTTTCTTTTGTTCTACAGGCAATGTAATGTTCTTTTCATTTTCTTCTGTTCTACATGCAATGAAATGTTCTTTTCATTTTCTTCTGTTCTACATGCAATGAAATTTCTTTTTCATTTTCTTTTGTTCTACATGCAATGTTCTTTTCATTTTCTTTTCATTTTGTTTTTTGTTCTACATTCACATGCAATGAATGTTCTTTTCATTTTCTTCTGTTCTACATGCAATGAAATGTTCTTTTCATTTTCTTCTGTTCTACATGCAATGAAATGTTCTTCTGTTCTGCGTGTGTTTGTAGGTGCAGATGTGTTCACTAGGGTTTGTTCTTCTTGGTCAATGTTTTCCTCTCTGCCGTGGGAGGTTTTTCCCGCCGCACGTGGTGGTCTCCGCCAGCCTCCTCCATTGGTCTTTCAGCAATTTCTTCACCAGTCCTGTCTGAGTAAGGAACACTGCTCGGCATCTCCCTCTCGAGTTGTTGCATGCTCACTAGACTGTCGTTCGCTAATCTTCTCTTACTCTTAATCTTCCATATTATTACACCCCCGATGGCTATAACTAGGAATGTACCCATCACTATTGACCAACTTATCGCGATCTGCTCATCGTCTTCCCAAGCTACACCTTCGTCTCCCAACGCACTTAACTTATCCCTAAGTGATCCATATCGATCTTTTCTATTGGCTTCATTAATACTGGCATCTTATTCAAGGTGACATTAGAGAATCTCTTTACTATCGGCTCCCATAATTCTGTACAATTGACTAAGCCTCTACCAATCATCTCTATGAGTGAATCTTTTTCTTCATACCTTTCTTCCATCTGGTAATAGGGGGCAAGGAGATGGACACCCCAACCGCCGAACATCCATGGGTAGCGTCACCAGGGATAACGGTGGCCTTATTCTTAATGTCCTTGTGGACTCTCCCCCACATACCCTAGACAGGCTGATATGTTTCTGTGTGGCTACTGCCCACACCCCGTCTGAAACACTGATAGCTTGTGGTAATGCCGAGTTTGTTAATACCTCTACTTGGCAGATTCTTTTGATTCCTTCCCCTCTCCCTTCAAACAATTCTAGTATCCACAGTCTGCGGTTACCAGTTTTATAGATAGGGCTTAACGAGGTACAGGTCCCCAGGGTATCATCTCTACACCTTCTAGCTTCTTCAGCTGATAGCAACATGAATTTCGTTCTCCCCGAATTTAATGCTATGTAGTCTGCTTCCACCTTGTACCTTGCTATCATTCCTGAAAGGTAACAAATTCTTCACAATCACTTAGTCTCGCTCGACTCATCACTCAATCATTTCATAACTTTTCTCTTAGTTCGGCTCTTCCCTCCTCTAACTAACCCCTAGCAGACAGAATGGTCTGGTCAGGTGTGCGTGGCGCCCACTCTAAAGGTCGTACTTCATGACACCACTGGTGGCCAATCAATAATGCCAATGATCTTCCGTTCCTCGTGAGGTGCAGCCCGCATCTCCATCCCTCCACTCACATCTACCATAGTCAGCCAATAGGATCTTGGATGAGCCAGTGTCGTTATCTGTTGACACTAAATGCTTCTATTCTGCACAGCCCTTTTGTTCTACTGAGATTTGGGGTTCTTCTCCTCCCTGATCTCATCTTCCGAGGTGATTCCTGCTCAACCTCTAACCTTCTTTCTGTGTTTAATTCTCGTCAGGAGGTTTTTGTCCTCTTCTCCATCCCCTGATTCTTCTTTCTGTTTAGAGTCTTCGCCTTGAATGTCTTCAATACCTCTCGACTCTGTCTAAACTTCTCCTGTTCATTATCCTTTCCTTAAGCTGGGAAAGGGTATTTGATCCTCCTCCTCCCACTCGCTGGACCCTTCGTCTTGTTCAGGGTGCCTCCTTTTTAGAGCCTTCGACTGCTTGATTGGACCTCTTCGTCTTTTCTTCCTTTTCTTCGGACATGGGGGGTGTGATGGCGATCTCACGGGGTCTTCTCTGCACTGACTCAGTCGACGACTGAACATCGCTAATCCCCGCTGAGGTTCCAACTCTGTCACTCGGACTGCTTCGTTTATCTGGTCAAGTTGACCTATCTCCTCATCTTCTTCGGAGTCTTCCTCCGTCTCCATTCCTTCAGTTCAACCAGAGTTACCTTCCTTTTCCTTGTCTTCTTAGGCCTCAGCTCGCTCATTTCCAGGTTAGCTATTTCAGCCTTCTTCAGATCATTGGCATGAACCCTCCTCGCTCGTCCTGCCACTTGATCCCATATTACATATGATACTGGGCCCGTCTGCTCTACTATCCGGTAGTACGGTTCCCATCTCTGGTCCAGTTTTCCTTCTCTCTGGTGGATTTTATAGTTGACAGGGTCTCCACCTTCAATTCTACCACCTTTCTTTCAGCATTCACCCTCTCATTTCTTTTCTTCTGGGCCCTCTTTGTTCTTCTTCTGGCCTGTACGAATATCTTATGTTGCTGTTCAGCAATAGTTGATGATGATCTTCTCCCATATACCTTCTTTGGGGCTTCAGTAGGTTATCTACAGGCAGGACCACGTCTCTGCCAAACAACAAAAAATAAGGAGAAAATCTGGAGGTTTCGTTTATCGTAAACCTCACGGCCGCCAGAAACCTGCGTCAAATACAAGTCCCAATTTCCAATGTTTTCTCTGACCAACTTGGCCAATACATCTCCCAAGGTTCTATGAAACCTTTCCACTTTAGCATTTCCCTGGGGGTGATATGGGGATGTTTTTATGTGCTCTACATTCAAACCTGTCAAAACCTCTCTCATGATGCTGTTCACATTCTCCGTGCCATTATCTGTTTTAACTGCACAGGGCACCATACCTAGGGAAGATTTCGCTTATTATCAACCCGGCCACAGTTCTGGCCTTCTTGTCTGGTACTGCAAATGCCTCAGGCCAATTTGTTAGCCAATCGACAAAACTCACTATATAGTTGTTTCCTTGTGCAGTTTCCCATATGGTCCTGATACATCCATACTCACTTTCTCGAAGGGGAAGTTTGGTACGTCTGTTTCCTCAAAGGGTGCCATTTCCTGCCTTCTGCTCTGCGACTGGCACACACACAACTCCGAACATAGTTAGTGACTTCTCCGTACAGTTTGGGCCAATAGTACTTTCTTCCTATGAGATCACATGTCCTATCAATTCCCATGTGACCCAACCTTTCGTGGCACTGTTCCAATATCTCTGGTCTTAAACTTTTGGGCACATACAACTTGGGTTTGACTTCTTCATCCCTTCCTGAGAGATAATACAGCCTTTCCTCTATTATGGCATACTTGGTGGTCTCTCCTGACTTCACCTTCTCTCTCAGAGCAGCTATTTCACTGTCTGCTTGCTCCTTCTCAATTCCTTCTGTCCAGTAAGGATCGGTTATTATCTGGGCGTCCCCTTCTTCGTCCGATTCTAATATAGGGCGATCTTTTAGCTTATTAGAGTTAATTACTCCTATTCTATAGGCTTTATCATCTACTCCCCTGTTCTACCCTTACAGATCTTTCTTCCAGTTGTTTCGGTATTCTTGAGAGTAAATCTGCGCACGTGTTTTCCTTTCCTGCCAAATACTCTATCTTACAGTGGTAGCCACTTAACTTAAGTGCCCACTGTTGAATTTTCTTATTATTTGTCCACTCCGCCTGCAATAGGTACTGCAGAGGCTTGTGGTCTGTCTTTATAGTGAAGACCGCACCATTTAAATAGTAGTCCAGTTTTTGGAGAGCATACATGATAGCATATGCTTCCCTCTCTATTACTAGCCACCTCTGTTGTGTCTCTGAGAGCTTATGGGAGAGGAAGTATATCAGTACTTCCTCTGGTATGCCTGGCACTGGTCCTTCCTTATCAGGACACGGCTGGGTAAGTACTGCTCCTACACACTGCTCACTGGCATCCGTGTATAATATCATGGGCTTGCTGAGGTCTGGATACGTCAGCAGTGGAACAGTCGTCAACTGTTCCTTTAGCGAATCAAATGCTCGTTGACAGTCCTCTGTCCACTTGAACCTAGCGTATTTCTTCGTCAGGGCCACTAGCGGTATGGCAATTCTTGAAAATGCCGGACGAAAGCGCCGGTAGTAGCCTATAGCTCCTATAAAACCTCTTACCTGCCTCACTGTCTTAGGCTCTGGCATTTCCCTTATGACCTTTACCTTATCCATGTCCGGGTTTAATACCGTCTCCGTTTATGACGAAGCCTAAATACCTAGTTTCTTCCCTCAGAAACTGACACTTTGACAATTTCAATTTTAATCCGTGCTTCCTCAACCTTTCCCAACACCTGTCTTAAATGAAAAATGTTGTTCCACTGTCTCCGAAAATATCAAGATATCGTCTAAATACGCCATGGCAAAGCTCTCGTATCCTCCTAACACTATTGACATTAGCTGTTGGAAGACTCCCGGGGCATTAGCTAAACCGAATGGCATCACTCTGAACTGAAACAGTCCCAGGTGACGCAGATGCGGCCTTCTCCTTGTCAGTCTCATCCAGGGCTACTTGCCAATACCTGGACCTCAAGTCCAACGTAAAGAAGTACTTTGCCTTCCCTAATAATGCCAAAATGTCGTCTATCAATGGCAATGGCACCGCCAACCTTCGATATAAATTCAGCTTTCTAAAATCTACACAGAAACGGTGGCCGCCATCTTTCTTACCTACTATTACTATTGGGAAGCTCAAGGAGAGATCGATCTTCGATTATCCCAGCTTCCAACATTTCCTCTACTGCCTCTTCTACAAGGGTCTTTTATGTATAGGTGTTTGGTAGGGTTTTAATTTCACAGGGGTGGTCTCGGTGTCGATTTTCATTTCGACTGTGTGGGTCTGACCTAGTTCCTTATCTGACTGGGCTACCACATCTCGATTGTTCCTTAACAGACCCCCACTCTGGTTCTAAATTGATCCGTGCTAATATATCCTCATCTAAGATTCCTTTTGTTTGCTCTACTAGCTTCCTTCGTTCCTCCTCAAATCTCACCCCGATTCAGAGTTCGTGGGGAAGTGCTCTCCTATCTTCTCCCCTCTCCCTAACCTTTATAGTCTTTTTGGGCCTGGTTCACCATCATTATGGGCACCAACTCGGCTGCCTCCACTGCCGTTTTCGCATAGGGTTACCTCGTTATCTTCTAGGCCCTTTCCTTCTACAGGGACCAACTGCAGAGGTCCTCTCCGTACCTTTTTTCTGACATTAGCCTACCCTTTCCCGACACTGCGGTCCTAGGAGGTAACTTTACATCTTCCTCCACCACTATGGTTTATCTCTTCCTCTGGTGGGCATCCCAATGGCGTTCTCTCGCCGTTCACCACCAACACAGTAGGATTAAACTCGATCTGGGCCTTCTGGCTCCGGAGCCAATCTTCTCCCAAGATTGCCTCTGTACACAGGTCAGGGGTTACGTAAAAATTTGGGTGCTTTTCACCCCTTCCAATCCTCACCGGGAGCCTCACCATCCCTTTTATCTCCAGGGGCCCCATCTGCTTATGCGTGATCTCTATGTCCGCTTCCCGTAACCTTCTCTTCCGTTTCACCCCTATGTATGTTTCCTCTCTCATCAATGACACAGATGCTCCTGTGTCCACCAAAGCCCTCATCTCTCTACCACCTATCTCGGCTCTACAGGATAGTTCTCTCTCTTGCGTTAGCGAAGAGAACACCTGAGCTCTCCTCCTCCCGGGTCCCCACCCCTGGGTCAACCCAGCCATAGGCGCCGGCAGCAATAAATCACCTTCATTTTTTTTATGAGGTGGAGTTCTGCGCCCCCTGCACCTGGGCGACCCCGGCCGGACCTCTCCCGGTCTCCCATGGCCGTCTCTAAGAATACAGTTTCTTTTCAGGTGTCCTGGCCTCCTGCAAAACCAGCACCTTCTTGCTGGACAGCTTGCCGCGCAAAGTGGCCCGCCCGACCACATGTCCAACATTTTGCTCTTTCCCTTTTTTACTGGGTTGGCCTTGTGTCTATCCTCAGGGAACCCGTCCTCTATTCAAGCGGTTCGCCCACCCACTGGTCCAATTTTTATTTCTCTCCTTTTTAACTGGGCCACCCCTCCTCTTAATTCTGGGGTGGCCCGCTGGCTTTTCCCTGGGCCGGGTCTCTTGGGTTCAGCCTTCTTTGTTAATATCGGCTGAGGCACCCTTCTTCAGCCCGCACCACTTGGCCAGGTGTCCTTTCTTACCACACCTGGTGCATCTGTCCTGATTGAAGTCTGGGGCAACCCCCACTTCGTCGGACATTCCGCTGCCCTGTGGTCCTCGTACCCACAGGTCCAGCAGACCAGCCCGTATCGACCAGGCGTGGGCTTATAAAAGCCATGCCTGGTCGACCATGCCTTCTATTGGGGTCCTCCTCCATAATTCTGCCCGATCCACCTCTTCCTTAACCCTCTGATTCCACACGGGGGCTCTTCCGCCTACCCCCCTTCTTCCAGCCTCTTGACTTGGTATCTGCTTCTTCCCACACCTCTTCACTTTATCCCACCCCCCCTGGCTCTCCCTGGCCAGCTCTATCGCTGCCGACAGTCTGAGCGGTCCTTCTTTCAATACGTCGTGACGAACACGCTCGTCGCTCAGCGCCTCTCTACATACAGGTCCGCCAGTTGAGCCTGCATAACCGCGTTATCCCTGACCACTTCAGGGGAATGCCAATGACGATAGCTTCCCCTCGGGCCCCAATTCTCCCAGGGGTTTCATCCCGTAGCTGTGTCAGTTTAAAAGGGCCCTCATGGCCTCTATGGCCGTACCTTCGTCGGCGAATTCTTTGGTCAGTAGTCTTTTTATTTCTTCCCAAGCCAAGCGGGGTTGGTTTTCCAAACCCCCTACGAACTCAGACGCTTTTCCCTTTGTGGCATCGTATGCCAGGTACAGGGTTTCTTGGTCCGAGAGCTCGTAGATGGTTCGGCTCTTCTCGAGGATTGCCAGCCAGTTCCTAAACTCCTTCCCGCTGCCATCAAATACTGGGACCCTCGGTCCACCCAACAGCTTCCTTAGATCCACTGACAACCCCGCCCTACTTCTTCTTCACCCCCACTGCTCTATCTGACTCATAATCTGACATGTCTACAGAGAAAGACAGTCTATATAGCAACAATCGAGGTTGGGAAACAAAACAAGGTGTCCTACCTTACAGACGATTCTGTTCCTTCTTTTCCTTTGGTCCCGGTCGTTCTGAGTTCTGTCTGAATTTTTCAGCAACGGCGGTCGATCGTGGTCTTCTCAGGGTTGAAATCCCTCGGTCACCACGGCACCATATGTGACGTGGCTGTCTCAGGGTTGATCCGTTGGTCACGGCACCACTTGTGACTGTTACACACCTGGCCATGTCGGATCCTTTAGTTCTGGCGCCAACGGTGACGTCGCTCCTCCTGGTCGCTCCTCCTGGGTCCAACGTGCCGCTCCAACCCTTTGGTCAGATGATCACCAGCCTCGCCTTTCCCGACTCGACTTCCAATTCCTGGTCACTAAAGCAACTATACCGATCTCGGTCTGTCTACCCACGCTGTGTTTAGATCTTAGACAGGCAGGACCAGCAGGGATGGGGGGCGATACAAGTTGAGTCCGGCCCAGGGGTGGCAAAACACAAATAAAATAAAACTCACGACACTAAACAAAATTGCTGATAAAAGGGTAACAACCTTTTATATCTTAAAGTCCGTTACATAAAAACAAAAAGTGTTCTCATTTCCCGACCGCTCTGTGGACTATAACACCAAGCTTCTATCACACAATAGAAAATGTCGAATTACCTACTTTCTAGAATCATGTATGTATGTCGGAGTGTGGTTCAGTTCGACACTGGGGCTAATTTCTATCGATCATTCGCAGTTGATTCTTCTCTCCGACTTGAGTTGTATTTCTTCTTCTTCGTCTGCTTGGGCTGGTAGTTTTCCTGTTTTCAACTTGGTGGAAGATTTCTTGTTTTCAACTTAGCCGCAACTCTCTGTCGTCTGAGGTGGTCTCTTCTCCTGCCGTCCGGGCTGAACTTTAACTTCTCATCGACTTTCGGCTTGTCTGCAGCTCAATTCTTCTCAGGCTTTCAGGCAATCTTCTTCTTCATCTACTTGGGCTGGAAGTTCTTCTTATCTGAGGTTCTTTTCTCGCTGCCCGTCCGGGGATGAACTGATTTTTTGTCGATTGGGGCCCTGCTTTTTTATTGGCCGCCGCAACAAACTGGGGTGGGTCTGTCGGCGTCAGGGTTTTCTCGATAATTCCAAAACTGCATTAATTCTGTCTTCTCCATTATCGCTATTGTTTTTTAGCCCCTACTTCCTCGCGAGTACCTTTGGTGGGGTGCACATCCATCTCTCTTAGTCTCTCGTATGTCAGGTGACCGCTTTTCAACCAATCGTTCCTGATCGAGCATTTCTTTCCCTTTTCTTCCGCGGGTCACGTGATAAATATTCGACCAATTGTTATTGATCGAACATCCTCTCCCCTCTGTTTGCGGGCGTGGTTACATCGTTCTTGTTTAAAAAAACAAATTTTCCCTTCCCTTTTTTGCACGTCGCCAAATGACAATCTTTGGCTTTCTCTCACCTGGACTTTGTCAAACAGCCCGCTGCTAATTAGTCTTGACTTTAGAAAGGATCTTTTCCGCCTTCTTGGCGTCCTCTGTGAGCCAAAAGCAATTGTCCCTCTTTTTACCTCTTTGTTTTCCTGATAGTCGAAAAATCTTAATTATCTACATTGAAATGTCTCTACTTTATTAACGTGGGTGTCCAATTCTTAACAGGTCAAGATCTGTATATCGTTCCACCGGTAACTCCCTCAACCCAAAAACACTTTTCTCTGATTAAAAATTTCATTTCTATTGTTCTAAACCAAATTGATAAGGGTCTCTCCACGCAAAAAGGTTTCAGATGCTTTGGCGATATCTGGTCTACATCAGCGGCCCGTTTTGATATCATGTCTTTTTCCCTTTCTTTCTTCTTATTATTTATAATTCTATTCTTCCAATTGTCTTTCGAAAATCGCCAAGACGCTGCCCTAAATCTCTTTCTGACTCCTATCTCCACCCTCAATTGGGTCATCGTCATACATTTCTCTTTCTTTCTTTTTCTTCCCTTCCTTCCTTTTTCCTTTCTTTCCTTCTTCTTTCCTTAGGATCGTCTAGTACACTCTTAGTGAATTATTTTCAATTCAGTTATTTTCCGTTTTTAAAAAAAAAAATTAACAACCTGTTTAATAAACTGAGTAAGAAAAAATTAAATCATATTTCTAGGAATATTTCTAATAATGCAAGGTGCCACACTTATTGAAAATATTGATAACCCCAGTTGAATGTCTTATGCAAACAGTCTTTGTGCAATATGCCTTTTTAATTATAGATTCAAATGATATAGGCCACTGAAACATTTGACTAATAAAATATTCCATATATTTGAATAAATTATTTTACATTTCTAATATAGGTTCCTTAACATTTTATAGCTTCCATTTTCTTTCCCACTTTAACATTACTTGTAGTCAATTTTATTGTTTCCCAGAAACCTTCTTTGCTTGAATATATTTTATTTTTATGTACATCTCTTAAGGATGTAAGTTTTCTGTGGGATTAATGTCTGGAGAGGATAGGAGTCATTTTATTAATTTTTATTTGACTATCATTTGTCATTAACTAAAAAACCCTTTCCCCAATGGTTCCAACTAAAATGAAAATAAAATTTCTATAAACTAATATAGATTGGTATAACTGGAAGAAAATTAGTTTTTTCCGAACACTTCTGTCTGTGTCTCTCTTTTCAGTCTCTGTCTGTAGGCAAACATAGAGAAATGAGCTGTTGACAAATTTACCAACCAAAGTATGTCTTCATTGTAAATATTACAGATGAAACCTTGATACAGCACTTAATACTGTTACATTTGAATAGAATCCAAATATTGAATGGTTCTTTCTAGAGGAACTCTTAGTTAGAATTTGTATTCTCTTGTCTACACAGTGGCATTCTTTGACATACCTCTCTATATATAATTCATCTGGTAGTTTTATTTTTCAGTCCTAGATAAAAGGGTAGGGCAAATATTTCTGCTAACAGTAGTAGTAATCTGATAACTTAAGGGAGAAAAATATGTATTTATGCCTACAGAAATTAATATGCACGTTAATTTTCCCAACACTAAAGGTTGTGTGAATAAAGAATTTGATGCTATTTGAGTTTGTATACTCAAGCCAAATATCTATAAATTGTTTAGTATGTGTGTTAAAGATTCACATGTTATTCTATTTGGTTTATATTAACAGATATCTGCTTCTTCCTCCTCAGTTCATAAATATTAAGCTTTTTATCTAATTTGAAAGAATTTTTATTATATATAGATTTTCTTGGATTAATATCTTTTGTCTTGATTTCATTTTGCATTTTGTCACTTGTAATTTCTACTGAAAAGGATATGAAAATTCGCATAGCTAAAGCCTGGACTGTCTTGAATAAAATGGATGTAGTCTGGAAATCTGATCTACCAGACAAACTCAGAGATGATTTCAAGCCACTGTAGTCACTTTTAATGTATGGTGCCATTGCTTGGACATTAACTAAAACTTTTGAGTCTAAGTTTGATGTAACCTACACTCGGATGCTGAGTGTAATACTTAACATTTCTTGGAGACAAAATCCAACTAAATTACAGCTCTAGAGACCCATTCCTGATATTTCTACAATGTTGCACAAATCTGACACAAACATAGAATGTGCTTTGCAGGACACTTCTAGGAAGCAAAACATTCCTAGAAAGTGAAATAAATTCTACTGAAAAGGATGTGAAAATTTGCATAGCTAAAGCCTGGGAAACATTGAATAAAATGGATGTAATCTGGAAATCTGATCTACCAGAAAACCTCCGAGATTCTTTCTGTGTATGGTGCCATTGTTTGGACATTAACTAAAACACTTGAGTCTAAGTTTGATGTAACCTACACTCGGATGCTGAGTGCTATACTTAACATCTATTGGAGACAACATTCAACTAAATCACAGCTCCATGGATCAATCCCTGATATTTATACAACCTTACATGAAGGCAGAATGTGCTTTGCAGGACATTGCTGGTGAGCAAAACAAGAACTTGTAAGTGATCTACTACTCTGGATACCCAGCTATGTCTCAAGATGAGCTGGTCACCCAGCAACCACTACCTACATTGACCAACTATGCAATGACACAAGATTGACACCCTAATGACCTGCTGACCTTGATGGATGACCGTGATACTTGGCATGATACTCATGAATGTCCAAGCTAGCTTTACTGAATAAAATAAACTATCTAGTCTTCTCCAGATAAAGTCATAGTTAATACTCCCCACCCCTTTAAGAATTTTCTTATTCCACTTGCTATCCTATCCTAAGGATTTCTTGTATTGGTTAATTTTACTGAGGAGAATTCATCCTTCTACTATTGCTTGCTTGTTCTATGTAATAAGAATGACTTTTGGCACTAGCTGACCCAGAAACTGACCTGTCAGGTAAGGTGATTATCTTAACCAATGCATCCTTTCCTTAAGCATCTTGTAGGATGCAGGTAATTGTCCAAGCAATGTGATGTATATTTTTTAATTTAAAAAATTCAGGTACATTAGTTTCACAAATTAAATCTTCACTTGTTGCAAAAATATTTGTTTTGCTAAATATTCTAAAATTAATCCGTTATTTCTGTTGCATAAGGAATGTGACCAGGATTGAACCCCTGAAATCGAGTTAACAAAGGTATGTGTAATACTCTTATAATAAGGTGGCCCACTTAGAAATTAAAATGAACTCTTCCAGATTAAATAGTTCTTGATATTTATTTGGGTTGAGAGAATTTGAATGTACTTTGTGGATCTATGCCAGTAAGCCTAACATTTGAGAGTAGGGAAAGATCGACTAGTAGCAAGTGATTTCCATGAAACTCTGGAAATGCCAAAAAACTGCTGTACTTCTTCAAAAGATTCTTTAAAACTTGTAGTCTCTCTGATGTCCACCTTTTGGTTGTAAATGCAATTCAATACAGCGTATATAGAAGAGAATGCAATTAAGAGAAAACTGTCAGCTGCATAGAACTGCTTCCTAAGATCAATGGTGAAAAAGGCATTCAGTGGGTAAAGCTTTAGGGTCTTGGCAAAGGTCATATTTCATTGAACATGGTGGACATGTGCTAAAGAATCACAAAAAAAAAAAGAACTGTACCAAATAACAGAAACATCACTTGATGTCTACCAACAGCAGCAACAACTAAAATGGATAGCACCTTTTAACTTGAAGAGAAAATGACATAATCAAGTTGTTTACATTCCACACTACTTCAAATAGAAAGTTCGGAAGGCCCTCACCCCATCAATACTGGAAAAAGTGATAAAAGCTACTGGACTTGAGAAAACTGTTTTCCTAAAAAAAGTGTTTTAAGAGCAAGATTTTATAAATTTCAGTCAAAAACAGTATTGGCTGCTTGATCAATGAATGCCAAATGTTTCCTTATAGAGAAATGGCTAATATTAACATTACCATTTAAAACCCCCAAAACAATTCATGACTTTTAGTGGTTCTTCTGAAGCTATTAACAAAATGTGAACCTCCACAGCTTCACTCCCATTGACATGAGAACTACAAGCCCAATGTTTGAAAAATCCACAAATAAAACCTTGTGTAATCTTGCCATCAGCATCAAATGGTTAATTTTTTTTCCTCCTCTTTAACTACCACATGACATATATTGCTCACAGTTCCATTGTAAAGAGACTGTGTATCTCTCTCATTCTTCACTAAGATTTTGTAAACAAAATGGATTTTGTAATGTCTGAAATAAATAACATTTCCAATTTAGACAACTTTGCAGATTTACTATTTAAGCCTTTTCTTTTTCTATAAATGAATGGAGATTTATGTGAATAACTTCAAATCCTGAAAGAATAAATCAAACTTGTTTTGTTGTTGTAAACTTATGTTCTTGTTAATGGTCTTAGAAAAATATTCACTCAACAACAGATGAGCTCAATGAAAATGAACTTCCTATTTTTGAAAAAAGGTGCCTTTGCTATTATTTTCTGACAACTGAAAGTTTGAAGAGCAATTGGCTTATGGTCATAACACATTGAAACACCAGTTTGTGTATGATCATCATAGTTAAGAAACATTGAGCCTGGTCAGTACCTAGATTGGTGACCTTACTTAGGGAATACTAGATGTTGTATGGAGGAGGAGTAATGGATAGCAGCTCGGATTAAGGAATCGGAGAGCCAAGTTCAAATTCCTGTCAAATCCATTACATTCACTTACGTGCTAATACCCTTGGGAAAGGTATGAATCCTATAAATAAATAGCAGGTCAGACTCTGTTCTATAGCCTTGGATGGCAACTGGTCTACCGCAGAAAGAAATGGCAACCTACTGCAGGAAAAAAATCTCCCTTGTCAGTCATGTATCGAAAGATACATGATTGCCTAAGCATGTATCATGCATGGCACATAACTGACTGACTGAGGTCTTGTAAGATTGGATGTATGGGTAGTGTAATAGATAATAGCTCAGAATTGAAAATTGGAGATCATAGTTCCAATTCCAGTCAGGTTCATTTATATTTGCTTGTGTGCAAATACTCTTGTGAAAGGTAGGAATTTACCTCCTCTCTCCAGCTATGGGAAGGACTTGTATCGGTAAATCTTTATCGCCAAACAATTCTTACCATTTAAAAATATTTTCTGGCTTTACATAATCTGCAAAAGGTTGATAAACTATTCTTTGATTTGGTGATTTATGGTTTATCAATGAAGGTTTTAGTTTGAAATTTCCTGAAAGTTAGATTAGCAGGCACTTGAAGGAAGGTCAAAGAGTACAATTGCTGAATCAGTGATAAGAACAAAAATGAGGACATTAGTAAGAATGTAACAGATTTGTTGATCTGTAACTGAGTAGCTTTCTTTTTTTTTCTTTTTTCTTTTCTTTAAATATTGTTTGATTGGCTGCCTATTGAATTGTTGCACTTAGCTTAATTTGAATTTACTATAAGTAATTTTGGTCAAGGTCTGTTAAATTATACAATAGAGAAAACTTAGTTATAAATTTATATTATAAAAAAGGTTATTTTCTGTTACACACTGCTTGCTTGTGGTTTTGCATATGTAATGTATGTTGTGTGTGAGTGACTGACATGTGCTTTATATATATATATATATATATATATATATATATATATATATATATATATATATATATATATATATATATGTGTGTGTGTGTGTCCACAGTGAATAAAGGTGTTAGTTAGATCCAGTGACAGGACCCAAAGAATGTGAGTTCAATACCTGGTTAAGGTAGTGGAGAACTTGGAGAGGAGAATTAACGAGAGATAACTGATGACTGACATACATTAGACATAGCACATGGAACTAGAACAGTCTACCCCAGTGAGCAAAATTCAGTTCGACATTACAACCAGGAGGTTGGAATGTCGAAGGCCGCAGCATACAAAGGCTGAAATATTGTGATAAATATGCCAACAAAGATGAGGACAATAGTCCAAACAATATAAATAGTGTACATAATACCTCATCTCAGAAATATAGACATATATATATATATATATATATAGACATATATATATATAGCTGGTATTACTGACACCATGAAGATCTTCCACGAGGCATCACAAAAATATGCAAAACTGAAGAGAGTGATTTGGAAGAGATTCCTGAATTGCCATGGGGTGCCAATCTGGCCATGTGCCTGATGAAATCTGATATGTCTGTCCAGGGCAGGTCTGCTCAATCACCAGTGATCACACCAACAGTCTATTGTATATGATGATTTCATAATGGCATGCTTTGAATGCCTGACCTGCACTAGAGTGTGAAAGTCCAGGTTAGGCCTGACAATGCATATGAAAGGGCAAATTTGAAGTGATGATGATCTCCTTCCGCCACCCGGAGATGATTTGATATGCCACATATGTGGCAAGAAATGCAGATACACACACACACAATTTGACTGTTTGAAAGTAGTCCTGGTTATGATGATAAAATACACATAGCAGCAAGCCCTCTCTTCAGGAGATTGAAGGTTTTGAAGATTATGGAACCATCTCTTAATTGTAGTTGTTCCCACCTTGAACCAGGGTGGTCGCACCTGTTAGGGTGTAAGCTATGAGCAAATAGTGGATACCCAAACAAAAACAACACTATGAAAGTATAAAAATACATATTTCTAGTAAAATTACCAACAATACACTTTTAAAGCAAAATGACCAGCAATACATTTTATAGTAGAATTTCCAGCAATTCAATTTTGTTCAAAATATTTAGATTTCTGCATTAACCCTTTGATCTCTGACCACCGCTTTACCAGTGGTGAAGAAAAATGACGTAATGCCCAGCCACCGGTTGAACAGTGGGTAAACACTTTTAACTATTTTTATATCTACCATGAAACATTAGATACCAATTATTTGCAAATTTTGACTCCGGAGCTCAGGCAGAAGGGTTAAAATTGTTCAGGAACATAGGGCTCAAAGGGTTAAATAACCCATAGAGATTGATATGCTGCTAAACAAAATGAACAAACTGTTTGAAATAAAAACATTAGCATAAAATATTCTCTTCCACCTCAGTCTGGACAAACTCTACTTTGGGTTGAGCAATAAAACAAAGTTGGAGATGAAAAAAAGAAAATAATTTTTTTTAAGCCTTAAATAATAAAACCGATTTGATAGAACTTTTGGAAATTATTCATATATAAGGGAATGCTTTTTATTTATTTTTTTGTTTTTAATCATTTCACTCCAAACAAGACGGCAATGCCACTAGAACACCGGGGGTTATAGGGAGTGAAAGAGAATGAGAAGATTGAAAATGGAGGAAGGATTGAGTAGAAATGACAGTTGCATCTAGCTAGTTCAACAGTAATTGATATATATATATATATATATATATATATATATATATATATATATATATATAATATACAACAAATACACACATGCATTTTTAATGAAATTGAAATGGCCGTCTGCAATAACCTCTGAGTAAGATGAAAGGAGTATAAACCAAAATATGTGGCTTTTTGAAGTCATTATGAACTCTTTATGCATTATGTTTTCTAATAAATCTAGTAATTTAGCTGGACAAATAAATTAGATTTGAAATTTGACCATCTTGCCATCTTCTATGTGCTGTGTCTTTACAGGACTACAATTTCCTGTTTTTTGTAGCCCTTAATAAATTTTGATTTTTTGCTATTTCTCCAAAACCTTGCTCTGCCATCCATTTGTGCAAGCTTGCCAGGTAGGCTATACCTTCCTTTAACATGGCCCTTTTGCTTTAATCTGTCCTGTGAGTATTAAATTTTCCAAGCCCTCTCATTATGTGCTTGAAGAATTTCAACTATCTCTTCCTGATATTAAGTATAAATGTCCTTTGTGTTGCCATTATATCTAGAAACTTGTTGTTGCTCACATATTTGGACCATGGTTTTTCAGCATCTTTCTGTAGAACTGCATTTTTGTTGCTTCAGGTCTCTTCTCCATCTGTGAGGAGATTGCCCAGCAGTCTCTGCCATATAGAAGGACTGATACTACAAAAGAGTTCAGTACACTTTTCTTTGTTTCTAACGCTATTTTTCCTGTTTCTTAATACATTGCTTAACTTTTGAAAGGCACCTTTTGCTATCCCAAAGCACCTTTGGATTTCTGTGGTGACCTTTCCATCCTTTAATACACCTCTCAGATATCTAAATTATTGCACCTGTTTGATTTTTATCATCAGCCAGGAAAGTGATAGGTACCAAACTAGTAGTTTTATATTTATTCTTAATTATATTTTCATGTTTAAGTATATAGATCCATGAGCTAAAAAAAATAATTGTCTATTTATCATTGCATGTTTTAACTGTGAAATGGAAGAAATTATCTGGCTTAAAGACAAATTATATATATAATATTGGCAGTTGTTAAATTGTGTAGGGAAATGAATTCATTAGATTACCTTGTACAGGACAGATTTTATATGTCCTGGGTATGATGATAAACTACATCCAGCACCAAGGCCTCTGATCAGGCAAATAGTTAACCCCCAAACTGGGGTGAAAATACTATGAAACTACAAAAATACATTTTTATCGTAAAAATACCAGCAATAGATTTTCATAGTAAAAAATTACCAGCAATTGATTTTTGTAAAAGAAATTACTAATGCTTCCAAGAAAATTAAATTTCAGCATTAAATGACCCATAATGAATTGATATGCTGTTAAACAGATTTTACATGTAAATGATTTTGTAGAAAAGCAATCTAAATTGTAGACATATTATCAGTGTTTACTGTGTATTTGAAATTACAAAAGGTCGGATTGTGTCACAATTAAACCTTCGGTACCCAATGGCTGTTTTATATATATATATATATATATATATATATAAACACTAGCTTAAAAACCTGCCCTATCAGGTGGCATTTAAGCTAGCTCCTGCAGAGGGTTCTTGATTAGGCCTTCATTACAATATGTAGGGAGGAGTAGCTCCAATAAACGACAGAATTCAAAATTGATTGCTGCATTTAAGTATTGCATTAACATTTAAGCTTACCTTTTAAAAATTTCAAAGATAATTCTTCTGCTGCCACTTAATTTAAAGACAATTTGATGTACATAGGTCCTTACTTTCTATACAAACAATTATTTTTATTTCACAGGTGACGTTTGTTGGATTTCGCAATTAATTTCGATTATTCCCAAATTATAAAAATTAAACAAAAAATGTCAAACAATCACAGTAATGAAAACTTGAGAATCCAAAAATTTCATGATTGTGTGTACAGATCCAGCTTGGTATGTTTTTAATTTGCTCATGGAATTGGCCCGATTCCAAAATGCTATATGTTGGGCTGCAGCCTCTAGGAGTAAAGTTGAAAAAGTGTGACACACTGACATTTGTATTTATTATATACATGTATGGGATGTCTGACAAAGTGGGAAATATTTTTGTGTGACGTGTTTCATCCCTTAGGTCATCATCAGACTAGATTTGATGTAACTACATATGTGCATGAAAAAGAGGTGCTGGGAATTTTCAATTTAGAAAATTCTTCTTTGTCATTGATCTATTCATTTTCTTTTTGTTTCCATCTTTGCTATTAAATATTCCACATTGTGAGAAGATCTGCCAAGAATGGTGAAACATTGTAAGAACTGGGGCACAAATTTACTGTGAATAAACTAGCAATTCAAGCAGTTGATATGTAATTATTTATCTGCTGCAAACGTCAAAGTAGTATGAAAATTATTATTTTTTTTTTTTTTTTTTTTTTTTTTTTTTTTTACACCTAAATTTACGCATGAATGCACTGTTTCAGTCACTAATCAACTGTCAGTCTAACATTCAAAGATAGTTCCCTTTTGTAGGTTGAGGAAAACTCAATCTAATCTTACTTATTATAAAACGCAGATTGTGTGTGTGTCTGTACGTTTATATATTGGATCAGATTTCCTACATTTTTCAACCGATTTCAACAAAACTTCACAGGACTGCGTAAAATTACCTTGTGGTGGTTCTGACAGTGCCAAAAATTGGAAAAACACAATTGTTTTTGCATGAAATCAATTTGAAAACATGATAAAACACAATTCTGTTGCCAGAATGAAAGGGGGACAGCTCATATCAAGTTATACTTGTTATAAAACCCAGGTTGTTTGTGTGTTCGTTTATATATGGGATTGGATTTCCTACATTTTTCAACCGATTTCAACAAAACTTCACTATTTTTTTTTTTTTTTTTTTTTTTTTGGCAGGTAGTGTTTCTTATTGTCTTGCACACTTTTTTCTTTATTTTTACATTCAGAATACTTTAAAAATTCCATTTACAAGACAATTGTTTATAATAAAATTCTATTCAATCGATAGACTCATAATGATTGAAAACAATGTTTTTGTTTGAGTTTGGTTTGACCAATTCGTAAAAAAAAAATCTAATTAAGACATGCGTGTCCGTCAACCTTAAGCAATAATCTTTGTCAATTTTATTTTTCAGTCTTTATGATGGTGGATACTTGATCTATCTCTTACTGTTACATCTCCAGGCAACACTGGGCTCTAATGCTAGTTTATAATAAATCAATGTACATATTTTAATATGAAAAATGAATTTTAAAATTTTGCACCTCCATTTAATATTATTTACTAGCTTAATAACAGACATGAAACATTTTGAAATTAAAGTGTTTTAAAAAATAAAATGTTTAAAAAGAAACTCTGAAACTGTTTTCTAACTTTGACTTATTGACTCTTGCGTCAATAAAATTTCCCATATTGTATGTGTTGAAAAAAAAAAAAAAGTTTATTTATATAACTGTTTTAGAATTAAAGTAAATTTAAAACATTTTGTTTTCATTTAGATTTTGAAAATATTTTTATTCTCCATATTCTTGTAGCTGGTTTTGAAAACTTTCAATTAAGTTATTTCAGATGGTATTTCTGTAATTGTTTGACATATATCAGCCTTCAATTTGTCAATTGTTGTTGGTCGATATTTCTAGATCTCAGCTTTTAAGTAGCCCCACATGTATAATCACATGGGTAGAGATCAGGTGAGAATGTAACCAATTCAATGTCATCCAACAACTCCCTCAAAACATCAACTGATCTTCTTGCTATGTGGTGTTGCTATATTTTTGTGACCATACACACCTAAATTATCAAGGTTTGTGAGCTTTGATTCCAGAAAATTTCATAACATCTCCACATACTGATTGGAATTTACTAAAATTGTTCAATCTTCTGCATCAAAGAAGTGTACCAAATACTAACATTTGCAACAATTCACCACACAGTAACTTGGTTACTGCATAGAGGTCTTTCATGAAGCCGTTTGGGATTGTTTGCCACCCAGTTAGTGAAAAATTTTATTTAATGATGCAGCCAGGCAATTGAAAGTTGGCTTTGTTATTTGTAAAGAGAACAGCTTTTGTAGAAACATTATGAATGGTATTGCTATATAAGGAATATTAGAAAAAAAAATGTCAAAACATTAGCTGCATAAAGAAACCATTACCACCTGCCTAGCTTCACAAAAACCAACCAAATAGCTGTGTAAAAAGTGGGAGGTTTTATTGCTGTACCTTGTATAAGAAATTTAAAACTGTTTAACAATCATCAGCTTGCCAAGATTTTTGCTGAAATGTATATTTTTGTAGTTTATATTATTCTACTTATTCAGTTTATAGTTTTTTGGGGTTTTTTTTTGTTTGATTTTTGCAAACATTTAAATCTGAATTGTTTCTCCTTATGCATGAACCTTTTACCTTTTACCTGGAGAGCATATCTAGTAAAAACACAAGATGAAAGGAAAAATTAGCCAAAATTAATGGTGAAAATAAATTATCTGAATTCTTAAAGTTAAATTTTATCAAGAACATAATTGTTAACAAACATTTCAAAGAACTCTTTACAGATTTAGTTTGGTAATTAGAACCAATGAACAAAGTTGATCTTTTGTTCTCTTGGTCAGTTTAGTATTTGCCAAAACCAGCCGATTTATTTTGATTCTATTTATTTTTTTATTTTTTTAGACTCTCTCCTGCCTGTGAAAACACAAAGAATCTGTGATTAAGGAATCTTTACCATTCTCTCTGGATGACTTCCAAATTATCTTCTGGTAAGTGATTTTTTTTTTTAAAACTGTCTTTCTATCGGCAAGTGCTGAAACAGTGAAAGAAATCTATTCTCATTACTGTGATAAATAGCAAATATATTATGTCTGCTATGGTCCAAAGATTACCTCTCATATTAATGAACAAAAAATGAAATAATTTTGAACTGCAAACACACTGGCACATTCCTTTTTAATATATGTTGAATTTATATATCAAATTTAACATAATTTCTGTTAAGTGGCTGTTTATTATTGACAATCCCAAGGTCTACTGTTTTGTTCACATTTTGCAAAGGAAATGTCAGTGTGCTTAGTCAAAAAATTATTTTTTGAAATATTTATTAGTTTGTGTGCATAAACTGATATTTGTCCAAATGTTGTCTCAGATCTTCAAATACAGCATTGTTTACAGGGTATCTTCCTATTAATTGGCTACAATCATTTTTCTCTTGCTGATACTCCTGTGGCAGTGGAGACTTCTGTGGTTATTGGCCCTCGTTCGATGGCGTTCCTCCAGAGGAGTGGTGCGATTGCATCTCAATTAAGGGATGAGCCTCACAAAACAGAGTGGCTCTTACATTGTGTCTCACTGGCGTTGGTTCGAGGTAATGCTTTCTCCATCATTGCGACCGGCAGAGGATAGAAAAAAAATTGTTTATAGTTACTTTGTTCAAACTTTTTTTCAGTAAATAAATTTCTCTATATTGTCAATTTTAATATGATCATGAAATTGAGGGAAAGAATTTGTAGAGTAATCAATTTAATACAGAGTAATGAAATTTAAATTTTTAATAGGTTAGTGATTTTTAATGATAGAAGTCAGGTTCTATTTCCATCATTTTTCTTCAAATTTTTCCCTGTGTGTGTGTGAAAGAGAGATGGCTTTCTTATTCCTGTAAATAATGCTTACTTTATTTCTTAACCACTTACGATACACTCCTTAATTTATATATTGTGCATTAAAAATAAGTGTTATCTGTTCAAAACCTTAGTAAAATATAAATTTATAATATATATATATATATATATATATTACATTTTAAAATATATATATTTTCCTCGAATGCAGTTAATTCCACAAAGAAAAAGGCACACACCTGAAGAAGAGAACTCATTGACAGTATTATGTTCAAAGGGTTTAATGTACAGAAAAGTGTGTATGCACACTAGGTAAAAAGGTTTGCAAATATAATTTATATTTACGGACTTAACTGTTAGAAAAGTGTCCAAGGAACAAGTGGGATTTATGGCTTCATGGCCTCTGTATTCCATTATCAGAAAGGACAGCTACAATAAACATGTGGTCACTATGGCTGTTAGTTGCAAAAGAGGAAGATTTCAAGATCAAGTTTACCACATGGCCCCAAGAAGAGATCCTGATTGGACAGAAATTAGCCAATCAGTCCCAGATTAGTAAGAGTTTCAAGTTCAAGATTGATCTTTGAATTGTAAAGAGTTAGCTCGCTTTACTATTCCTTTCAAATTCTTATAAATACATTGTTTAAAAAATTCTTATAAATACATTGCTTAAAACTTTCTCCATCACCAGAAATGTTTAATGCAGGAAAACGTTGCAGTAAGTTTAGATGCGGCAATGAACCAAAATTTTACCTATTTATATAGAGTTCAAAGGTATTTGATGCTAAAATGGAACCATAGATTTTCTTTCTCTGACAGTTTTGACATTCTTTGAATAAATTCTATTCATGATGTCACTGATTACATAAACAACTACTTTTAAAATAAATTTTATATTTCGGTGGAGTTATGAATTAATGCTCTACTTCTGCTATAAAAATACTTTTTGGAAAGCTGTACTGGGTTCTATGTGCAGGTAATGTAATGGTTAGAGCAGTAGTTCTCAAGCTTTTTGAAGTCTGGGCACACTTGAAATCCTACTAATAATTGTAGGCACACTATATTCAAATTTCAGAAAAATATGTTATAATGAAGTCAAATATTTAAGAAAAGAAATATGATACAAAAATATAAAATGAAACATGTTAAGTTTATTCATTGTTCTGTTTATGAGAAACATTAGCTTGATAAGTCTTAGTGATTTCTTCAATGTTTGGACATGTTTGATAGGCAAACTCTCATTTCCTCCTCAATATATTGAAGAGTTCCACTCTTTTTGCACTTAATTGTGGTGAAATCAGAAAAGCCCAATTTACATAAATATGAATGAGATAGGTACTGCAATATAATAAAGTAAATATGTTTATTTCTTATATCTGGACATATATTTCTCTGGAAGATGCCAGGATACACTTAGACCTCTTCCAGTGCACCCAGGTGCACCATTTGAGAACCATTGGGTTAGAGCCTCAAAATGAGAAATTGGCAAACCAGGTTCAAATTCTGGTTGCAGAAATTACATTCACTTTTGCACAAATATCCTTTTAAATATATAAATGCATCTCTATGGGTTAATTAGTATGGCAGACTAAACTTACTAGCTATGGTTGGCAACTTGTTTAGAAGGAAGAAAACTGAATTCATAGTTGTATGACTGGTGGTTCACATACTTGAACTGTAACTAAAGTCTTTTCTGCATAGTTGCAATATAAAACCTGTCTTCTGTGATTCATCATGGGGTTTTGAGTGCACAGTCACATGATATTTCTTATTGGTCAATAGTGGTGGAGTTGCCCGCTATCTTGGATATCAAACAAGATTAAACACTAGATGTCTAGCACTTTGGCAGCTAAAGCAGCCTTAATGCAGGCTGCATTTATTTGATTCCTTCATTACATTTGCATGGTACTTAATTCTTCCATTAGACTTTTCTTCTCTACTTTTTGGTAAGTGGTATTTGATACTTTAGGAATTCTTTGTGATCTTGTTTCATTTTGACATTGACATGGATTCTCTCAGTCCTGACATTTTCTTTTCCTGTCTCTGATCATTCTCCTTACCATATAACTCGGGTACGTCATTAGTGCATTCTTCCAAATTGATTTCCTCCTCATCACCTTGTTCTTGTATTACCATCACAGATACTTTCTGTATCCTGCTCTTCTCTAGGATAATCAATATCTTTGTATTCATCACTAAGAATTTCATCAACCCTCCTTCCTGATTGTTTTTAATTCTTTACAAACAGGTTAGCTCTGTGGGTGTTCAAGAAACACAGATGGGCATGCTCAGAAATGAACAGCCATGCTGAAGATGAGAAATCACATTGACAGCATTCCTTCAAGTCACAACAGTTCTGTATTGAGTTAGTAATCAATCTTTTTAATGTTGGAAAACAATTGTGCTTGAAAGGTATTCCTTGTGTAATGTTATACTTAATTTTTAAAGTATAGTCTATGGGAGTGACGGTCAGTATTTCAAATTCAATGTATTAATTTTTCTATTGAAATGCTTGACTGCATCATACAATTCTTGTATTCTTATTAAACCTTGTAAAATATATTTCATATTTTGATATAATTTGATTTAATATGAAACAAGATGAGCACTAGTTTCCTTATTGAGTATTTTATATTGCCAAAAAAATTTAAAACTAAAGTAGGCAGCAAAAGAGTACTTATTCTTTTATATAATTTAATATTGGTTGATTGTGATCCATTTGTTTTTAATCAAATTTATTGTTGAAAATAATTTTTCATATCTGTATCTAGTTTGGAAATGACAGATAATTTAGAAAATTTACAGTTTCAGAAAATTTTGCAGTAATAATTGCCAGAAATTAATATATCAGAAGTATGAGATTGAGGGAAGCTCATCAAATTTCATTTTCAATAATGACTTCTCTAATCAACAAGTTTCATTTGTACGTTATTAGGAATTTTTATATGTCTATTTTTTTTATTCACCTAGTGAAAGATGGGTTTCATAAATGCAATTATACAGTTTAATTTTCTCCATTGCTCATTGAATTGAGGCTCCTATTTCTTCCCTCCTCCTCTCTCTCTCTTCTCTGCTCCTCCTCCCTCTCTCTTCTCTGCTCCTCCTCTTCTCTCTCTTCTCTGCTCCTCCTCTTCTCTCTCTTCTCTGCTCCTCCTCCTCTTCTCTGCTCCTCGTCTCTCTCTCTTCTCTGCTCCTCGTCTCTCTCTTCTCTGCTCCTCGTCTCTCTCTCTTCTGCTCCTCGTCTCTCTCTCTTCTCTGCTCCTCGTCTCTCTCTCTTCTCTGCTCCTCCTCTCTCTCTTCTCTGACTCCCTCCTCTCTCTCTCTTCTCTGACTCTCCTCCTCTCTCTCTCTTCTCTGCTCTCCTCTCTCTCTCTTCTCTGCTCTCTCCTCTCTCTCTCTCTCTCCTCTCTCTCTCTCTCTCTCTCTCTCTCTCTCTTCTCTGCTCCTTCTCTCTCTCTCTTCTTCTCTGCGCTCCTCTCTCTCTCTCTCTCTCTCTCCTTCTCTCTCTCTCTCTCTCTCCTCTCTCCTCTCTCTCTCTCCTTCTCTCTCTCTCTCTCTCTCTGCTCCTTCTCTCTCTCTCTTCTCTGCGCTCCTTCTCTCTCTCTCTCTTCTCTGCGCTCCTTCTCTCTCTCTCTCTCTTCTCTGCGCTCCTTCTCTCTCTCTCTCTCTCTTCTCTGCGCTCCTTCTCTCTCTCTCTCTCTCTTCTCTCTCCTTCCTTCTCTCTCTCTCTCTCTCTCTCTCCTTCTCTCTCTCTCTCTCTCTTCTCTGCGCTCCTTCTCTCTCTCTCTCTCTCTTCTCTGCGCTCCTTCTCTCTCTCTCTCTCTCTTCTCTCTCCTTCTCTCTCTCTCTCTCTCTTCTCTCTCTCTCTCTCTCTCTCTCTCTCTCTCTCTCGCTCCTTCTCTCTCTCTCTCTCTCTTCTCTGCTCCTTCTCTCTCTCTCTCTCTCTCTCTCTCCTCTCTCTCTCTCTCTCTCCTTCTCTCTCTCTCTCTCTCTTCTCTTCTCGCTCCTTCTCTCTCTCTCTCTCTTCTCTCTCTCCTTCTCTCTCTCTCTCTCTTCTCTTCCTCTCTCTCTCTCTCTCTCTCTCTCTCTGCTCTCTTCTCTCTCTCTCTCTCTCTCTCTTCTCCTTCTCTCTCTCTCTCTCTCTCTCTCGCGCTCCTTCTCTCTCTCTCTCTCTCTCTCTCTGTGCTCCTTCTCTCTCTCTGTGCTCCTTCTCTCTCTCTGTGCTCCTTCTCTCTCTCTCTCTCTCTTCTCTCTCTTTCTCTCTATCTCTCTCTCTCTCTCTGTGCTCCCTCTCTCTCTCTCTGTGTTCCCTCTCTCTCTCTCTCCTTCTCTCTCTCTCTCTCTCTCTCTCCTTCTCTCTCTCTCTCTCTGCTCCTTCTCTCTCTCTGCTCTCTTCTCTCTCTCTCTCTCCTCTCTCTCTGCTCCTTCTCTCTCTCTCTCTCTGCTCCTTCTCTCTCTGCTCCTTCTCTCTCTCTCTCCTTGTCCGCTCCTCCTTTCTCTCATTTTTGTTATATTCACTTACACACAAATACCATTTGAAAAGGTATGAATTCCCCTGTTCTCCCCCAGCTATGGGTTAATTAGTTAAACTTGTATCACTACATCATTATCTCAAAAAAAAAAAAAAAAATTACTATACTGAGTAAATATTTGATTTTGTGTTTTGAATATTTTCTCTTTTCATAACAAACATTTTGTGTTGTTGCTGAAATAAAATTTCCTTTTCAAATTGTCAATAATGTGCCAATCTCTCATTTTGTAAACATTGCTTGAATCTTGTTTTGCCTTGTTTAATATAAACAAAATTGTTTAAAACAATTTAGAATTGTGTTCAGTTTGTTTTTGCTTTTATCAATGCCTTTTCTCATGAAAGAATCTTGCATGTTACTTCTCTTGCCTGATCGTTTGCAAAAGATGTCACCTATTTATATTATTAACATTTGGACTAATTTTGGGCCATTTTGACCTGCAGCCTTCTTCAGGAGTCTGTCTCTGTAGCTGAACCCTTTATTTAATCTGTAGGGTTAGATTGTTCTTGTTCTGCTGTGAATATCTAGGGATATCTCATCAGTAATACTCAATTATTGCTTACCTTGTTTCTACTGAGCCTAAGAGATGGAACTCACAATTGTCATCAAATACTTAATCCTCTAGGCTGCCATCCAGAATTAAGACACCTGAAGGCCAGCAGGCACAATAGCTGAAATATTGTGATAAGGATATTAGTCTTAATGTCTCCTCACTCCAAAATTTCACATGGAAGCAAAGCCTCCTATATATTTTTTATTTATTTTTTTATTTTTTTTTTAACTTGGACCATGTTGTTCATATACTCCCTATATGTAGTATCCATAGAAATAAATGGCATTTTTATGTATGTACATGCATACACTATGCAACCAATTTCTACCTGTTGCGTGGTCAGTAATTAAACTGATAACTCCCCCTGCCAAAGACCAGGTTTACCGGATGAGGATGAAAAGACCTGGGAGCATAAAACCTAAGACCTGTTAAAAGGGTTTGTAGAGTTAAAGGTTATTCAAAACACAGTCTAATACTTTGTGGAGTAACCTTTTTTTTTTTCTTAATGACATTCTCCAGTTATTTCCTATAAGTAGCCATTACCTTTGATCTCATTCCGGCTGTTATTTTGGATCCCGCTTCTTCAGATTTTCACTTAGTTCAAATTACTATGTTGACAAGCTTTCAGTTGGGTTCTCATCATGGGGCTGACTGGACCACTTCAGGGGGTTGTTTTATTTATTTTTAAATAACTGGCTTTGTTGGCAGTATCTTTAGAATCATTGTTTTACTGAAAATTTTTTTTTTAAAACCTTGCCTGATATATTGAACAAGAACGGTTTTATATCTTGGCACATAGTGCCATTCATTCTCCCTTTGGTGCATGTATGGAAAAACCATTCTATATCACTGACCTTTTCAGTTTTCACAGTTTCGGCAGAGTTTCTGGTTTTAATGCTTCATTATTCTTTCTCCAAACCTTCTTGTGTGAATTAAAATCAAATAATTTTTTCTTGGTCTTATCCGATTAAGCAATTATAGATTCTCTTTAGAAGACTTCAAATGTGGCTCCACATCCGATTTCTTCATAAATGCTATGTTTTGTGCTCTACAAGTTTACAAGTTATGCTGGCGGTAGGTATTGCTAACAGCTTCAGGTGTAATTGTCTCTGATGCTCAAGTCTCATAACTGTTTAGTAAAGAAACAGTCAAGGAATATTCATGTGGTTACAATCCTGCTTTTAACAAGTCTTTCAAGGGGCACCAGATCAAAGATAATTCACTGTTGAGCAGAGTTCCTTCCTCTTGTGAACTGTTGAACAAGCAGTGCATGGATAAAGTTACCACTCTTTACTAGTAACATAGTCACCTTTTTAACTTTATAATAAGGACTAACTATGGCATCTAGAAGTCCTTAGTTTTTGGCATTATGGTTGCTATGGTGATGACAGCTAACAGGTAGCTGATACTATACCCACATCCCAGGAATGTTAACTACTACTTAGAACATTCTAAAATAGCCTACAGTAAGCTTTCAAAAGGATGCTTGGTTTTTTTTTTTTTTTTTGTGCTGTAGATAGTTTCAGGGTTTCAGAACTGGTTTAAGTTTGTCCTTTAAGCTATGATTGTTAGAAGTTAATCAACACTCACACATTTAATCACTTATTTTTAGATGATCAGTTCTAGGTAGTTGCTTTTTAAGTCATTGGAATTTCCAGTATTGACCCATATCAAGTGGATTTTGTAGCCTTACAACACACAATTCAGTCAAATTAAGAATTTTTTTTCTTTTTCATTTATTTATTTATTTTTTTGGGACATATTTTGCCTACCTTTTGTCTCTGCCTCCTCCCTCATCTTCAAAGAAACGCTAAAAAAAAAAAAAAATGGCTGACACAAAATTTTCTAATACCCAAATATTAAATCGGCAAAATGTAAGAAAATTTTTATCAGGTAGATATTTAAAATTTATTTTATTCCTTTCCACACGGGGCATCAAATATCAATTTTTGACATAACTTGTATTTATAGAACAATCATGAACTAGATTTCTAATCTTTTTTTTTTTTTTTTTTTTTTGACTCTTGCTCCCCCCCCCCCAATCCGTCCTGTCTCTCTCGTTTTTTTTTTCACTGAGCCCCTCCTCTCAGTCTAAATGACTTAAATGCAAAATTTAAGCTCTTTTCAGGAATTTTGACTCATCATTGCAAAGTAAGGATTCTAGACATGAACCCCTAATTTTTTAATTAGAAATGTAGATTCTTCTTCTGGGAAAGAAACTTCATAGTTTCTGTTAACAATATATTGGGGCAGTTTCAAATTTAAATACTTATAAATAAGTTGAAGTTCATAAGACAACAAATAAGATGCAAAATTAAGATGTTGATTTTTCACACTATCATAAACAAGAATGTTACAAAGAAAATGCTCATCAATACTAGAATGCTAACACCTGAAATTTTCAAAGCCTATTTTCCCAGAAAACCTCTTTCAGAGACTGATTTTATAATTTTCAATCAGTGATAATACTGTTTCATTAGAGAATGCTAAATTTTTCCTGTATAAAAATGTCTAATCATGCCCTTACAATTGTGCAATGCTCTCCACTCCATAACAACATTGCCAATTCTGTGTATATTTCTGGGTGTGATAATTATGATCATGCAGTGTGTACTTTGCAGAACTTGTATGTGAAAACTAAAAAAAGCGTATACAAGGCATTTATTAGTACTACCACCACCACCATTACTAGTACTATCACCACCACCACAAGATTAAATGAGGTTAGAATGAAAACCCTTTTGTACATTGGTAGTACTAAGAGCTTTTTATGCCAGTTTCTAGTTCATAGGCTACCTAGACATTCTGGTTCTAATACTATCTGATATCAATTTCATTCGGCTCTAAGAATTTTGGTTATTGATTGTAGAGTTGATTGGATATTAATACCAGAATGTGAGGTGGTCTATTTTGTTGCATAAATGTGCTACTATCATCCTTATACTGGACTTTATTAAGTACTCCATTGAATGAATGACTGACTACTTTTGCTGTTTCCCCCCTCTTCAACATTTTGCTAATCTTAGTTGATCAGTGATTGTAAGCCATTAGTTACAAATGAATACTTTATTGCAACTGAAGAGGCAAAATGAACAATTGAGCCAAGTAAGTCCTTTTGGTAAGCTAATGTTGTAGTGACCAGGAATGACACCGGAGAATAGTAGTTGACTTACAGACTGTAAAATGTTTAACCCTTAGATCCTTAATTCTCCACACACCAAAGACTGGCAAAATAGTAAACACTGTAACAATATTGATTCTTTAAAATTGACTGGAAATCTGTCGTCCATCAAGTCCCACAATTTGAACACAAGTCGCATATTGTTTTTGTGGCCTGTGGCCAGCTATATTAATTTCACCAAAATTCCAATCTGATAACCAATAGATTTCCTTATACATCAACAACTCTTTTTAGAAGATTTGTTTTATTGAATAACATAACTGTGGAAAAAGTAAAGAATGTGACATTAACCTCAGAAGATTTACTGCTGAGCTATTTAACTTAACCGACAGTCATAAGCATACATTCTCTCTGACTTCTGTTGACCTTCTCTTTCTGTGGACAATTAAGCTTGATCTTGAAAGATTTTAGCAAGTAAAAGAATTTCTTCTTCCTCCTGATATAAATTCACTGTGTCATGCTATAGATATGTTTACTATGAGTAGATTTCTTTTTATAGACAAATTAATACATTATTATAAGTCTACCATTCCTCATACTGTCCTGGGTATGACTATAAACTATGTCCCACAGCAAGGCCTCTGATCAGGTTTTGAGGAGCGTGGAACCACCTCTTAATTGCTGGTGCTCCCAGGTCCACCTTGACTTGGGGTGGTAGCACCTGTTAGGATCCCAGCTATGGGCAAATAGCTAAACCCCAAACTTCATAACACTATGAAAGTGTAAAAATAGATTTTATTACCAGAAATACATTTTTTAAAAATTATTGCCAGCAATACATTTTTGAAGAAAAAATATTACCAAAAATAGATTTATGAAGGAAAAAAAATTTTGTTGGCATTAAATGACCCATTGAGGTTGATATGCCACAAAACAACCAACCGAAAATAGATTTTTTGAAAAAAAATATTACCAACAATTAAAATTTTGTCAGTATTAAATAACCCATTAAGGTTGATATGCCATAAAACAAAATAAACCAAACTAATCTAAACCAAAGAATACATATTCTATTCATACGAGTCTATCCTAAAAATATTGTCAACATTAAATAACTCATTGAGGTTGATATGCCATAAAATAAACTAAACTAAACTAAACTAAACCAAACCAAACCATTCCTCATACTTAGAATATTGCTACCAAATATAGTCTGGTGCCCCTGCTTTTTACCTAGAGCTTCTTGATAAAATTCAAAGAATCAGCAATATTATTGGTCCTGATCTGGTGGCTCAGCTTCAGTCACTTTCCCACCACTGTAAGTTTACCTCTCACTGTCTTTTCTATAAATACTTTCATGGTTATTGTTCTGATGAGGTCTTTGCTATGATACCTAGACTTTTTGAATTTAAGCATATTATAAGACTGGTTTGAGTTCTCATCAATTTATATTTGAGCTGGTGAAATGCAACCATAAATTCTTTGCTAACAGTTTCTTTTCTCACACTTCTTACTTTTGGAATTCCCTTCTGGCTCCATGCTTTTCAGCCAACTTTAATCTGTGAAAATTTAATGTCAGTCACTATCTACTTGACTACATGCTCCTGATCTGCTTGATAAGTAAAAATTAAAGTACAACTACTTGATTTGTTAAGGTGTGCAAAAGAATGATGATTACTGTTACATCCTGAAGTAATGTGGATGTAAATAGTTATTAGCTTACAAAGGCTTGTTGAATTGTATGACTCGCCTATTGGGGCTCTACAGGTGTGGATTCTACACTGATCTGAAAAAAGATTAAGAATCGTCTTCGGAATTTGGCAAACCTATATTCCAAATTTAATGATGCACGGACCTGTTTGCAAGGTGAAAATCTAACATTTATTCAAACCTGAATAATCCTATTGAGCTTCAAAGTCAAAATAAACCTTATTGAGTTCACTTTCCTATGGATTTGGTGTAAATTAAATTTGTATGTATGATTTTATACAGGTGTGTGCTTGAGCAGACATCTGTATCAGGGATTGGCTGTCTGCCCTAGTAGACATACATGCTCAGATATGAGTGGCCAGCCATTTATTTATATATATATATATATATATATATATATATATTATATATATATATATAGTTCACAATTACCTCATTACCTCATATAGGGGAATAGGCCTATTTCAATTAATGAAAAATTTGTCCATCTTGTCTGACTGAAACATTGAAATAAATTCTGTATAAGTTTTTTGAAGTTTTTTTTTTTTTTTTTTTTTTTAGCTGTCACAGTTAAGTTTCTAATTCTGACACAAACTTGGTCTATACTGGGGTTGAATAAGATGGACAAATTTTTCCTCAGTTGAAATAGGCCTTTTCCCTATATGAGGTAATTTTGGATTTTATTATGTACTAATTATTTACTCTGTAATAATAAATACATTGAGCTCTTTTCGTGGATCAGTTTTAATATTTTATATTACTAGGATCATTCACCTAGATTATATACTGTGGATGATCTGATGATTAAAGCACTTTGTAAACATTTTTGTCATAGTAAATTTATTTCTCTTTTAATTAGGGTAGCATATTTTAAATTAAAATTATGGTCAGTGTCATTAAAGTGAGCAACTAAAGCATTTAGTGTTTTGCAAAAAAAAAAAAAAATTAACTTTTGTGTTCATATAAGATTATTTTAATTCCTTGAGGTTTCTCCTCTGTATTCTTTGTGGCAATAATTACAGGGGATAGAGTAAATTCAAATTTTAGTCTATTATTATTTTAGAAGTAGTTGTAACAAATATATATCTATAGTCAAGGGTTTTAATTTTATTAAAGCAGTCGGCTGAAAATGGTAATCAGATTGTTAATAAATCGGGATTCTTCTGACATCTGATAAGTTGTCTTTGTAAATATAATTACTGTATTGATTTTGCAATTAACATTTTTGTAATTTGCTCATTTTCAATATCATTTGTTTATATGTTGTTGTTTTTAGAATCATATTGAATTTCAATTAAGAGATAGTAATTGGGATCCTGGCCAAATAATGGTAAATGAATAGGTTAGATCTCATATTCTCCAACCAAACTCCATTATCTTTTTCCTTCCTTTTGTTTTTGTTGGCAGATTTGTCTGCTATGCCCACATTGTCTACAGAATGAGGTTGATAATTCGAAATGGTGAATATTTGATTAAAAATTGAGAATCTAATTTTATTTGGCACTGTATAATTATAAAGGAATCAATGTTTTAAATCCACATTGTTTTTCTTTAAGCTAAATCATTGCTACACTATAGCTGCTTGATTTCATTAAAAAATGTAGTGTTTCTTTGGCTGCAATCTGGTAACACTTGTCCTTTCTCTAAATGATCACATTTTATCGGAAGTCTTTAAGTCTTATGTACAAATGCCAGGCTCTGAAATCTGAGTTCAAACAGCTTTTCTCTTTCTATTTTCTCTTATCTTAACCATTTAATGCTATGTTTTTCATATTGACTTAATTACAGATGTCTATTTTTTCCCATCTCTTTATTTCTATTTTATTTTATTCTTTTAGGTTTTACTGGGATAATTCCTATTTTATCAACACTGAAGAATGTCAGGCCATCACTTAAAAAAATGAAATGCTTAAGAAATTGATAGCTACATTTTGGAGGAATACCTGATAAAGATTTAATTAATCAGCAGCTGGAAGATATATCTTAAAGTTATATTGTGAATTTCTATGGAAAAAAAAAGGTTTTTATGCTTGGTAGTAAAAATAAATGTGACCTTATAGTGAATTTATTAGTCAAATCTTTTCTTTGTAGAATAAATTATAATTTGTGTACTTAGGCATTACTTGTAGACTTTGCCTGACAGCTAAATCTTATTACAGTTTTGTGTCTTCAGCATGGGAGGATTTGAATTTTGAAATATAGGTTTATAATTTTCAGAGAAAGAAAATTGTTGATTGATGGTCCTTGAAACTTTCACTATTTGAAGTTGGAGGATGCGTGCCATTGGTTGGATATAAAGTCACAAAGAGGTACTTGTGTTTGAGGGTTACAGAACATGAGTGACTATAGGCAAATAATTAAACTCAAAAACAAGATTAGTAAAATGGTAGCAAAGAATCAGTCATTAATATCCTGCCAGTACTGTGTACTCTAATTTCCATTTTGCCTTAGTTTGCAGACTTGTCCAGTGAAAAATAGAGCTGTATATGTAGTTCCTTGATTGGCTTGCTATCTTGACCAATATTGTTTTCTCTTTTTTTTTTTTTTTTTTTTTTTTTTTTGCTCCGACTTGTGAATGGACATTAGCTCTGGAATTATTTGGTCTTATAATTCCAACATTAATTAATACCTTTTCTTTTTTATACTCATAAGAGCCTCATAGGCTTCTTTTCTGTTCTTGGCATTGTCATAAACAATGTTACTCACTTGACCTCAAGCGCCATCAAGAGATGTCTAGGTCTGTTTGGATTTTTAATTATTACAAAATTTCTTGAAAAACAACAGGTATATTCAAAATTTTATGGGTTTTATAGATGAAAAGTAACTAGATGTGAAATATGTATTTTAGTACCAACAAATCCTTTGTTAGCAAATATTAAACTAGTGACCAGTAGAATTAATGAATTTTCTTACTGTGAATATTTTAGTAATATTTTTTGTATTTTATTAGTTAAATGAGTAAATAGGCATGTGAAAATATTACTGGTTAAACATGCTGATAGAATTTTAATAGTCGTTTTTTTACTTTTTTTGTAGACTTTTTTCCTTTGACTTTGTGAGTTAATTCACCCCGCCACTTTGATTATGTGAAGTTATTTTTCCCCCCTTGACACTGGGGGGTCATTTTTTTTTTTTCCGACCCTTGACTCTGTGGGGTCATTTTTTTTAAATTTTTTTTTTATTTTTTTTTGCCACCCTTGACTCCTGTGCTCTTTGTTTTTTCTTGTCTCTATTTTTTGTCTCCATGTATACTTCTGCTTCTATTTCTGTCTCTGTCAATCACTCTTTTGTTTATTGTGAATCAACTTTTCTCTTTTTGTAGGTGCTGACAATATTTTTGTTACTTTGAAACATTGGTTGGTGATAAGAATATATCATAATGGTAAGTAATGCTTATTAAAGTTGGTGTTTTAATATATTTATATCATTTTGCTTCTTAGAAAAACTTCTAACAAGACTTATTTATTACACCTGGATTTTTTTCCCAGGAAAAAAAGAAAAATCAAAGCTTTCTGAGGCTTTTTCTCTGGGATTCTCTGCTTTACTGGATTTGGATGTCTTTAAGAATAGTTTTCTATATGGACAGGTTTACTTGCATAAGTTGTAAAGGGCATTTCATTAAGACTAATCAAAGTCAGTAGTAAATAAATCCATGTTATTGGTGAAAATTTATTTATTTATTGAATTATGTTATTTAAGTCAATTGACTTTGCTGTTTCAAGAGATGATGCAACCTGGTAACTTCTCATTCAAATTCTGTTTGAATGTCCATTTTCATAATAGGCTTTGATAATTTTAACACATTGATTTGTTAATCTTTCCATGGTTGAAATTGCCAAAGACTTGTTAAATCTGAAAGAAAAAGAAAAAATCATTAGACGCTTAAACTTAATTCACATTTAAAATCGGTTCAAGTTATTGGAACACCCTTTATAAGTCATATGAGTTATATTTCTATTCAATTTTGAACTGCAATGCTAGTATTTATCTGAAGATTATAACAAATATCAATAAAGCAGATACTGAGAGGGTTTGTCTGTAAGTATGTACCCCTCTCTAAGAATCAGATTTGATTACCATGGAGTTGAATCATCCTCATTTCTTCCATATTTCCAAATCTAAGGAGAAAGTTCCACTCAACTTTTTTTTTTTTTTTTTTTTGAAGAACTGCTACTTTGTGGGAAAGACTCCCACGTGGATGCTTCCCTGGCCCCTACAATCTTAACCACTTCAAGTCAAGGGTCAATCATTATCTATCCTCCTCATCCTTATAGTCATTAATTACATCCTTCGATCTTTCATATCACGCATTCATCAGTCAAGGGTTAATTGTTATCTATTCTCCTCATAATCCTCACTTTTTACCACCTCCTCTTTCATTCATATTGTACATTTCATTCATCATAACTCTAACAGTCTCCCTCTAACTTGAGTGACTCTCAATCCTTGTATTGAGTAAACTTTAGTGTAATAATAAAAAAGATGAAAGCCATTATTTCAAATGTGATATGAATATTCTGTCCATGTTGATGGAATTGGGGAAGAAATTTAAATGGATAAGGGCTTACAGCCATCTACCATACTTACAAAATTGCTGCCACATATAGTCTGGTACCTCTGCTGTTTATCTTGAGCTCCTTGACAAGATCCAAAGAATCGGCAATATTATTGGTCCTGATCTGGTGGCTCAACTTCAGTCATTTACCCACTGCCGTAAGGTTGCCTCTCTTTGCCTTTTTTATAAATGCTTTCATGTTGAGATCGCATCAATTTATATTTGAGCTGGCTAGATGTAGGTGCAAGTTCTATGCTAACAGTTTCTTTTCTCATACTTCTCACTTATGGAACTTCCTTTCAGCTCCATGCTTTCCAGCCAACTTTAATCTGCAAAAATTTAAATGCAATGTCAATCCCTATCTACCGTCCTGATTACTCTTTTCTCTCTCTTCTCATTACTAATGTTTCTGTTCCTAATTCCTCCACACTTTGCAATCCATTGTGTTTCAGTGGCTTTACTGCCTTGCTTGGGGTGATACCAATTTAAAAAATAAAAAAAATAAATATCATGTTGAAACCCCAGTTTTTGCACAATCACAGAGAGAATGTAATGTAGAGAAAAAGAGAAAAAAAATTCTGGTATTTTTACTTTTGTGTTTGTTTTCATTGTTTAATCAAGTTTCATATGCATTTAACTTTTTAAAACAATGTTAGTATTTGTGGCATTCCAAATTCAAGGAGAGACAATGCATTCATTCAAAGTTTCAAGTCTACCTGAAAAACTGTAAATATTGCTTTATGTATGCAAGTGTATAATGATTCTAGTTTATATGGAATTCAGATGATAATGTATATTTGTAAGTGTGTGTGTTTAGTAGACATTGTTTATTGGATGGAGAAATTCTTTCTTCATTTTCTCCATATCTCATTCTCAGATGAAACTTTAATCAAAGTGAATTGAAAGTGATTGATAAACATTTCCTATTTGCTCTTTATCTTATTCTGTTGGATTCGATATTTGACCCCCCCCCCCTACACACACAGGTGGGTGCTGAATAGTTCTTGCCTGAGCAAGTAATACCTTGGTCAGATTTTTGGAAATGTGTTAGACTGAAAATTTTCAATATCAGAGATAGTGTTTATAACTATAGAAAGTTACTATAAATATTATATGTGACAGTGTGGACATAAGAGATAACATTAGATGGTTACTGTCAGTTTCAGACGTATATATAAAACTAGCAGGCTTCACCTGCTTGCTATCGCTTCACAAAGTAAGATATATTCACTACTTGAAATTTTTTAAATAAAAATTTTAAAAACATTTCTTTCATAAATTGGCTTCTTATAGTTAAGGAAAGTTTTACAAATAGATGCCAACTTGGTGAAGACCAAGTAAAATGCAAATTTCAAACATTTTTCTGCACTATATAAGATGATATTCCTAAACAGAACTATTTTTGATATGAAAATCAAAACCTTCCTCAAATAAAAGAACAGTAATGAAGGACAGTTAATTAATGAAATGAACTTTTTAAAAAAGTTAGTTAAACCTGAAGAGTGATATTGCCTAGAAGTAGATAATATATAATACAGATATTAAGCTTTTAGTGTGTAAATTTCTCTTTGAAGGAGTTTCTAACGCATTGCTTATCATTTCTCAGTTGCATCTGTCTTTGGGCAGAGTGCGCCCAGGGGCTTCTCTGTCGAAGGAGAGATGGGCAACTGAGAAAATAATACTGAGAGATGCCCAGCCCTGGGGAACAGCTGCCCAAGGCTGCACCCTCCCATTGCACCAGAGTGGGGGGATCAGTGCTCGCACCATGGCCAGCACAACCGACAATTGAGGGGAATTTTTGTTCCTGTCTCAGGCTTACGCGCTCGGGTCCCCACCTAAAAATAGACCTTGTGTCACAACCCGTCTTAGTGGGGAGACAGTGTAAATACCTTGTGTGTAAATTATCCCTCAAGGAGTTTGTAACACATTTATTTATCATCTCTCAGTTGCGTTTCTGTCTTTGGGCTGAGTGCACTCAGGGTGACTCCGTCAAAGGACAGTATCGCAACTGAGGAAAATTATACTGAGAAGTGCCCAGCCCTGTGGAACAGCTGCCTGAGGTCATGCCTTCTCATTGCACCCGAGATGGATTGATGCTCACACTGAGGCCAGCACAATCGATGTTTCCAGGGGCTCAGGAATTTTTGTTCCTTGTCTGGGTGTACATGCTCTGGTTCCCACAACAAACTGACCTTGTGTCACAACCAACCTCGTGGTGGGGTTGATTAAATACAAATTACTAGAAATTAAAGCTGAGGCTTTTTAATCTCAGAATTTGTGGGAGAAATGAGCTTCAATTTTGCATGTATTATAAACTCCATAATATGTTTTACTTAATCAGCTATTATGTTTCTCTAACTCTTCAAACGTTGAATGTATAACTAATTCTAATTTCTATTTTCCCATATTTACACTATATTAATTTTATCTTATAAATTATCCCCTGTTCTGTCACCCATGAAATAAAAAGTAATTGTTTTTACGGAAAATAAAATTTATGTACATCAAATTCTCTTTAAATTAAGTGGCAACAGAAGAATTATTGTTGAACTTTTAAAAGCTAAGCTTAAACATAAATTTAATACTTAAGTAGTTTATTGTTGCCAATTGCATTTACTCCTCCCTAGCTATTGTGATGATGGCCAAACCAAGAGTCCGCCACAGGATCTAGCTTAAATTCTGCCTGATAAGTCAGCTTTTAAGCTAGTTTAAAATTTTAGCTAGCTTAAAATTTTAAGCTAGTTGCAATTTTAGATACAAAAGGAAAATAAGAGTTACTCCACTTGCACAATTAAAGCAATGATATTAATATACATTTTTAACCTTGTATAATCTGGCAACGCTGAATCTGAGCACAACAAAAATCCTTTCCTGAGCCTAACTTTTCTAGGGCTTTTGAATGAACTATGGATCCTTATAATCGAACCAGTGGGAGTGGAGGTGTTGCTTGGACATATTCAGGCACTGTAGTGACTAGTGGATTAGGTCTTTTATCTATGATCATGAAACTAATATATTCATTCTCATTTTATATATATATATATATATATATATATATATATATATATATATATATATATATATATATATAATAAATAATATATAATGTGTGATGTGTATCTGTATTGTGATTTTTCAGCTGAAGAGTGAATATATTACTGTTTCATAATCATAGCTAAAAGACCTAATCCACTACTAAATTTACTAGTCTTTTATTTCTCTTACCATTCTCCCTCTCCCATCCAAAATTCCTCTTCTCTACCCCAAAATTTTTCTTTTCCCCACTCATCTGTACCTTGTTACTCATTTTATACTTGTTAACTTATCCTGAGATGGCTGACTACCCTCAGCCATTTCTTCCTGTTAAATCCCCCAGCCCCACATTTTGAGTAAAGCAGGATTAGAAGAATGAGAAGGTCCTATTTTTTTCTTTTTTTTTTCTCCTCCTCTTAGGGTTGATGGGTTTGGCAGTGTTGATTTATTCTTTCCCCAAATTCACTTCCTGTGTGGCTTCTTTCTCACCCCCAGAGACGCATACCACATCTTCTCCAATGTTGACTGCTCCTCCCAAATTTTGCTTGAGAGCATCCCCCTTTGCCCCTGATGTCTCTGTCCCAGCTCATCTTAATTAATTCTGTTTTTCTTCTGAATTTTTTCTTTTTTATCTTTTTCTGTTCCTAGTTTGTTCACTCTCTAATTTTTTTCTTTTGATTTGATGCAAGAAGAAATTTTATTTGGACAAAAATGAAATTTCTATTGTGTATTATGAAACTATCAAGTAAAAACAAGAAGTTGGCTATATACTTTCGTTGTATAAGAGCTAAAGTAAAATATATCTTTACATTAGTTTGTAAGGAAATGATTTTCAGGGTTTGGTTTTATTTTCTGAAATATTTAGCAAATTTACTGAATCAAAATAGGAAAACAAACTCTTGGAAATATTTCATAACCAATGTTTCCATTTCTTAATAGTGTATTTATTGGTATTTACATTAGAACTAATAGCTTTGATTGAAGTCGTGAAAAAGTTTGGCTTTTGAAGAAAAGAATGTGTATGTGTGTATATATATATATATATATATATACACACACACACACACACTATAAAATATAGTTTTTAAGGTATGCTATATTTATAGGATAAAGTGCTTAGTATCAAAGTTAGTGTTTGTAAATATAAAAGTGAACAGTGAAGTCAACACTCAAAGGTGACACTGTTTCATGCTAAATGCAATGATCATGGCCTGACGATTACATTTAGCATGGAACAGTCTGTCGCCACTGAGTGTTGACTTCACTGTTCATACACGTATGTGTATGTGTATATATATATATATATATATATATATATATATATATATATATATATATATATATATATAAAAAACAATAATTTACTTTGTACAAGGACTAGCCACTTGAGATAGAGGGTGATAATAAGGGGTAGTTTATTGGGATAGGAAGGGAAGATAATGGTTGACTCTAGACTTGAACAAGATTTGTAGTGATAAGGGAAGCATCTTCTTGAGATTTAGTTCCCAAGAGCAATGGTTCACAGGAAGAAGCTGTTTGAGTGGAACTTACTTCTTACCAATGGAATACAGAGGGAATGTGGGTGGTTTTCTACTATGTAAGTGGCATGGTGGGTCCTAGCCATGAATGTCACAGACCTGGTAGAATCAAGGAATGTAGTTTATCAGAGCATTTCTACTCGACTCCATAAAATAGTAAAGGAAAAGAAAAAAGCAAATAACGTGTAAATCTCAAATTTTATATTCCAAAATCTGTTAGTGTTTTACAAAAACTAACTTTTTTAGTCCAGGCAGCTTTTGTACCACAGGGAGCTTATGGGAATGTCATTGAAACATTGGTTCTCATATGATCACTGAAGTTAAGCAATGTCAAGCCTGGTCAGTACCTAGATGGATGACCGCTAGTGCTATAAGCTTTGGATGTGCAGGTGGTGTAATGGATAATGGCTTGGAATTGAAAATTGGAGATTTGAGTTCCAATTCCAATCAGGTGTGTTATATTCATTTACATGCAAATACCATTGGGAAAAGGTATGAATCCATCTTTTCTCACCTTTGCTATGGGTTAATTAGTAGAACTTGTATCAGTAAATCATTATCTCTAAAAGATTCTTACAATCCAAAGATATTTTCTGGCTTTAAATAACCCGAAAAAGGTTGATAAGTTTAAAAAAAAAAAAAAAAAAAAAAGACAGAAAATAGACTTGACACCAGAAGATTTCTTACTGATTCTTACTACTTTAACTCACTGTTACATCCAATTGCTATTCATGTATCATTCAGATTTTCTGCTTGATACATTGCCTTTTATTTATACCTGGTGCACAGGTGTAGTAATTATCACAGAATGTTTGCAAATATTTGAGAAAAATGCTCAGCTCAAATGGGGAAATGTTTTTGAAACTCAAGTGAACTGAATAGGAAGTATTTTTTGGTAGTTCTTTTAGTGGAAAAAGCTCAACAATTTATTTACAAGGAGAATCTCGTAAAAATTGTCACTCTGCAGAAAACCAAGACGTTACCATTAACAAGGAGAACACTACTTATTAGCTGGGAGACTGGGTCCCCTGGCACCATTGGGGAGAGTTGAAAGATCTGGTAACTAATTTAATTCCACATAATTTTAATGACTTTTAATCAACAGTGAAAGGAAACTCATGAATAGATGGTGTCATTTCTTCTTGCTTGTAATTTTGTTTTCATCTTTCATTGGCAGGTGATGATAAAATAGTGTGATCAAATCTATTTATTATCTATGTTATAGCCAGCATTTGAAAAAAGGAGAAAAGTGGAAATTTTGGGTTTGCATGTTCTTTTTTGCATCATTCTGTATCTGTTGGTGAAGGTTTTTCCTTCTACTACAATCAATAATATGAAATTTAGCTTACTACCAAGTTAGATAAATATGACATTTATTACAACGGTGAATACATAATAGAACTTTGATGATAACTACACTGAGCTGGATTCATGGCTGAGCAGATGAAAGGTTGCAAAAATAAAGTTCATAATGTTCCCATAGAATATTCTGGTGATGTGAAATTCACAAAGAGTGGAGATGTTCATCGAAGTAACTAGGAGTTGGGTGGCTTGTCAAATATTTTCTTGAAATGTCTTTTTTGGGCTGTCTGGTGGTCAGTTTTTATACATGACAATTGGCTTCCAGTCAGAGAGTTTAGTGAGATGTTTCATTGGTTGGTGTTAACCAATGAAAATATTGTTTAATATGGTAGTTTTTTTTATTGTCTGTTGCTATGCAGAAATCATGCTGATTGAAAAGTGGGCAAGAATTATAGTGAAGGAGTAGGCTATGACATCTAGAAGAAAATTTAACAAGTTTTGAATTTACAGCTATTGTAACATTGTGGGTGTACAATAAAGTATGATGATATGTGGTTAAGGATAAGAAGAAAAAAATAATTGGCTAATAAACAGCCACACAGGTTGTTGGAAATATATTGTATTTTTGAAATACAATATATTTGACAGGGCCAGTCTTTGAAAAAGTAATGTTAAAAATAAAAGTGGATATAGTGACATCTTTTCACTGGTCTTTGAATTGACTAATCAGGAACGAGCAAGAAGGCAAGATTCCCAGATTAAAAAAAAAAAAAAAAATGTAGTTTCTCCCTTAAATTTTCTTCAATGAAGCTTTTGTCTTGGAAGCAGGTATATGTCCTAAAGAAAAGAAAAAAAAAAGGTGACTGCAGTAAGGAAGTTCTCTCTCTACTTTGCCCTTTTGCTCATCTTTCCGATGGGTAATTGGCAACTTTTCTTTGCTAGAAAGAATAAGTATTTGCCAATACTGACCCCGTGTGTTGTGCAATTTATTATAACAAATGATCCTCTTGTATGATGAAGAGATGATTTCTGATTTTTCACTGAAGAATTGAGTTGGTGTGACTTTGGGATATTAGCCCGAAAACAACCAATGTAGCCTACTGATATGAGATGACCATAGTTCACCCAAACACCAGTGCGATCCATGCAGTAAGTCGAGAATGACACATAAGATATTTTTTGTGCTGTAACAGAAAATTGCTGCTAATTGTATCTTTAAGCATGAAACTGAAGCTAATCTTTTTCTAAATATAAATGCCTTCTGTGGCATGACAGTAATGAACTCAAAATACAGAATCAAGGAACAGTTCAAATTTTTGTCAAGATTCTTTCCTGTTGATAGATGTGTAGGTAGCATAATGGTTAACAGCTCTGCACACAAAATTGGGTAGCAGAGTTCAAATCCTGATGGAGTTTTACATTCACTTATACACATGTAGAGAAGAAATGGATTCATACCTTTCACAAAAATATCTATATATGAATTAAATAGCAGGGCAGACTAGGTTCTCTAGCTGTTGTTGGCAACCATATATAGACTTGGCAAAGCACATATACAATCCTGGAAAAGATTATGGAGTTTAAAATTAACTGGTGCATAGATGTGGACCTTTATGATATTGCTTGAACGCAGTGACATAGATAAGGTATACTGATCCAACCAAGGCTGACCACAGTTGGGATCATAGTCATTATGAACTCTCTGCCTATTCCCAGCATTGTCTTCTGTTATAATCCATGTCAAGATTCCCAACTTCCCCAGTTTGTTTTTGTCCCCTGTTTTTTTCATCTCGGCTGGGTCAGCCTTTGTTTTTTTCCCATTCCGTTATTTTTTTCCTGCCCCATTCCAGTAGTGAGTGTGCTTCTTGATTTTGAGTGGCTGCTGTATTCTGCCGATAGACATCGGCAGAATACAACGGCCACTCTTATTATTTTGAGGGGTGGGTAGGTCCTACTAACATTTGTTTTCTTTGAGTTTTATTTGTTTTACATTTTTAGTTTTTCTGGGTTCATCCCTCCCGATCACTTCATGTATCATGAAATTTTTATATATTTTTGGACTTTATGGACTCCAGAATTTTTATGTCATTGGGGTGTTTTGTAGGTCCCCTGTGTATATGTGGTATTTTGGTGTATGTAGGATTGTGAGTTGATGGATAAGTTCTTGTGGTGAATGAATAATTGTAAGGAATGAATGGGTTGTGATTCAGATTAACTAGGATTAAGATGGCTAAAGATGACCAACCTTTTGCCCTCCCCCTTTTCGGCCATGTGCCAAAATTTCTGTACCATCAGAAATATAGTCGTTATGAACTCCACAATCCTTTCATAAGCTACATATAGTATGTTTTGCCACTGCTACATACAGTTTTGAGTTTAGAGTTTTCCTTCTTCTAGACTGGTTGCCAACAAAGGCTGGAGAGCCCAGTTTACTCTACTACTTAACCTATAGCTGGGGAAGAGAGAGAGATTTATACCTTTCTCAAGAGTATTTACATGTAAATGAATGTAACAAACTGGAATTTGAACTAGGCTCTCAGATTTGTCATTGTGAGATACTATTCATTATACCACCTGTACATCCCAATAAAATATATGTGGAGTTTTACCCTCAAATAAGGTACAAATGAGCATAAAAATCCTTTTAAAGAATAATTTTATTTGCAAATTCTACTTATAAAAACATGACAGAACAAAAGAACTGCCTTGTTTAGTACAGGCTTATTGTTTACTTCTATGTATATTTATCTGAGTAAAAAGAAAACAAACTAATGTATGATCCATTTGAATGATTTGATTTCTATTTATTTGTGCAGAACTTGGGGTTTGGCCGCACACAATGCATTGCCTCTTGTAGACTAGACTTTTTTTTTCATCTTCAGAAAATTTTGGAATAGAGTGAAAAAGTAATTTCCAAACTTTTGAGATGCCAAGCATTGTTTGTCTGTCAGTCTTACTTAAAATGGACCGACTGTGGTGTACAAATATATCTAACATCTGCTGTTTACACTGTCTCTCTAAAGAGTCAAATTTTGGCAACTATAAATTTTGGCTCCTGTCTTGAGGATTTTCTCTGAGAATTCCAAGCAGCTTGGGAAGGGAAAGGTAGAAGGAAAAAACATGCCAGATAAGGTAACAGTTGGAATGATTTAAGGAAAACATGAATGATTTAGATTGGTGGGGTGGGGTGAGATTTAAAGCGAGGCTGAAGAAAGAAATAGTTTACATTTAGCTTGGTTGGTGATTGATCAGACATGAAAGTATCTTTCTATTTCAAAGTTAGTATTGTCAGGCTGCTTTTGGAATAAAAAAATGTTTTGGTCATAACTGATTCTCAAAATATTGCATTAAAATTGGTTTGATTGCCAACTAAATCTACTTTTATGGTAAGCTGAATTAAATTTTAACTATTATCACTCTACAATATTTATAAGTATTTCATCCAATGGGTATAAGTGACCACACAACTGCAGTTGCATCATCTTCGATTTTCATTTAGCAATGGATTCAAATTCCAGTCGAATCCATTACATTCACTTATGTGCTAATACCCTTGGGAAAGGTATGAATCTGTTTCTTCTCCCCCCCCCGCTATGGGTAAATAGCAGGACAGACCATGTTCTATATCCTTGGATGGCAACTGGTCTACTGCAGAAAGAAATGGCAACCTACTGCAGGAAAAAAATCAGCCTTGTCAGTCATGTATCGAAATGCAGAGTGCTGAAAGTTAATTGAATTAAATCATAATTTATCAAAATTAACTTGTAAATTTGCTCCTCTTTTCCTCAGATAAGAGAAGGGAAAAAATTTAATTTTTTTTTCTTTACTAAAGTTCAGACAATACAAGGCTCTAGAATCACTCAGTGTAGACTTACTGAATGAGGCGTGTGATCTAAATGTAAGATGGTAGGAAGTAATGATAGATAATGTTTGACCTTTGACTTAAAGAGGTTAAGATTGTAGTGTTCAAGGAAGCATCCATGCAGAAGTCTGTTCCACAAAGTAGCTGTTCCTTGTTTAAATTTGAATGGCACTTCTTCCTTACAATTGGAATATGAAGGAAATGAGGATAATTCGACTTCATGGATGTAGCACAGTGTGTCCTAACTGTAAATGTCTGAACTGGTGGAACTAAAGAATAGAGCCCACCAGAACATTTTCCATGGAAATAATGATAGTGGCAATAAGCTCATGACTTTACATTTGTGGGGAAAGAGGCTACAGAGTGGAAAATAAATCCTTCACCACAAGATTTTAAATTCTGCCAAGGCTTGAAAGTGAGGCTTAAACAGCTCCAGCCCAGATACCCCAAATATTTCATCTTTGGTCTAATTTGATTCTTGTTCATAGCAGAAGGAGTTAGGTACTTTCTGGAGTGGTCAAATGAGCTGACTATTTTTCTAGTATCTTCAGCTATGAATCGTATATTCTGAAATCTAATTTTCATTAGTAAATGTGTATGATGGGTTTTGTTTATGTTGTAAACTATGGCAAGGATGTATTGAGATTGGTGGAAACACCCAACAAATAGTTCACTCAACTGTGAAGGGGTAATAGGCAGAGAAAGGAAAGAGACTGGAGGTAAAAAAATAACACTGCCTCGGAAAACACCACAACTGTAGCAACAAAACATCCATGGGACTGACTTCGCAAGACACTGCGATGCCGACTGTTGACTGCTGGTTTTTCTGTTGTTTTTATGAACAAGAGACAGAAACCCAAATTGAGACAAGTTGCAGAGAGGCCTGTATCTGAACATGCCAAGCTATTCCGCTGCTAACTGTGGAAAACCTGGATGTGTCTAGTTTTGACAGACATGCTCACATATGATCCGGGGCCTCTTTTGTGTGTGTACTAGTTTATTTTCAGACTACTTTTCATCTTCAGAAATATCTGAGGTTTCTATTTCTAAATACTATTTTCAAAATTAATGTTACAAGTAATACTACTTGTATTATTATCTCATAGTTGTGTATGTATGAGGGTAAGTCAAAAAATTATCTGCACTTTTGCCATAACATATCTTTAGGTTTTTTATACTGCCTTCTGCTCATGTGTATTCATAGTTGGTACTATTGTGGTCACCTGATTAAAGTTGGAGCTTAGTTGTATCAGTCTTCTTGGTCCTATTATAGTGTAAACATGGCCGCCTTGCTAGCAGTGTACCAAGGGGTTACAAAAAGCAGTGATCAGATTTCTCTGGTCAGAAGGTGTGTCCAGGGCAGAAATTCATCAGAGGTTTTTAACATAGTACAGTGTCTGTGTATGGGTGATTTGGGAAGTTTAAAAGTGGCTGGACAAGCATGATAGATGAAGGAGCAGGATATCTATTGACTTCCATACCTGGATGAGAAGATTCGGCAAGATCTAGAGATAATGGTGGACTGGCAAGTTATCGTCTACTATTCGGATCACTGCTCTTTATTTCTCCTTGCTGCACACTACTAGCAGAGTAGCCATGTTTACAATATAACAGCAGCAAGAAAACTGGCATAATCAAACTCAAACTTTGATCATGTGATCACAATTTAACCAATTATAAGCATGTGTTACTAAAAGGCAGTATGACAAACCTAAATGTAGTGATTTTCCAAGCGTAGCTTCGATGTGGCACAAGGCCGAAAGTATGGGGGACCCAGTAAGGATTGAACTAACTATTCAGTTATAACTGTCTTAGCGCGACAAGCTTGTTAACCATTACACCACGCCGACCTAAATGTATGGCAAAAGTGCAGATAATTTTTGATTTACCCTGCTGAAAAGTGATATAGTATCTGATTATTAAACAAATGTATTAAAAATTTCATTTTTCCCAATGACTATGTATAGTAGCTTCTATGTGCTATGTTCCTTCAGGATGTTGCTATTAATGACTCTCCACATTTTCCTCTTTTTTGTAGCTTTTAATCAATTTTGCCTTTTATCTTTCCTAAACCTTTTCTGCTATCCATTTACTCAAGCTCACTCGGTAGGTTATGCATTATTTTCCTCTGACCTCTTCCCTTCAATCTATCCTGTGGGTATCAATTTCTTCCTCATATGCCCTAGAAATTTCAATTGCCTCTTCCTGATATTTAGTGTAAGTGACCTTTTTGTTTACGTTTTTTTCTAAAACTTTGTTTGCTCACAGGTTTAGTCCATGGTATTCCCATCATTTTTCTGTAGAACTACATTTCTGCTTCCTCGAGTCTCTTCATGTGTAAGGAGATTGTTCAACATTCACTGCCATAAAGGTAAATTGATATTACGTAGCAGTTTAGTACTATTTTCTTTATTTCTATCAAAATTTTCCTATTTCTTAATACTTTGCTTAGCTTTTGGATGGTATTTTTCACTATCTCAATGCACCTTTGGATTTCAGTGTTCCACTTTCCATCCTATTTTAAACCTTTTTCAGATATTTAAATTGATGGTAACTTTTACCTAATTCAATAGTAAAAGGGCGGGACCTAGATGCCAATCTAGTAGCATGCTTAGCCTCACATAGTCCAAACTGCAAGGGAAAAAAAACTTGTTAGAAATATTTGTAGAAAAGACAGAGGTACATCACATCAGTGAGAAAGTGACCGATGTCAAGATGCCCAGTCGGGATCAATTAAATTGCAGATACTATTTTGGATTTTATCAAGTCAGTTGAAAACATGAGGCAATGAAGGCACAGTATGTTGCTCTCCATGAGTCTAACATCAGCCATACTGATGGTGGCTAGGAAAGTTTCTCTATGGTGGTTAAAAGAGAGCAGTTTAGTTTTGGAGGCATTAAAATTTACATGCTATTTCCTGCCCCATTTAACCACTGATTAGAAGTTATTTCAGGTGCACTGACCAGGTTAACTTTGTCAACTCTGGCAGATTTGCTATTGAGACAGGAGTAAATGGTAGTGTCATCAGCATAAATGCCTACTTAACATCAGGAAGATCATTGATGAAGATCAGAAACAGTGTAGGACCCAGGATAGAGCCTTGAGTAACACCTGTGTTCATGTGAAAGGATCTGGATGTCTTTATTTCTAACTAAATTTTCCTATTTATTAATACTTTGCTTAGCTTTTGGAAGGCATTTTTCACTATCTCAATGCGCCTTTGGATTTCAGTGTTGCACTTTCCTTCCTCTTTTAAACCTTTTTCAGATATTTAAATTGTATTTGATTTTGGTACCTCCAATTTCTAATTTGCATGTTGGGCAGTTCCTTTTGCTTACAACCCTACATTCTTTACTCTTGCAAGTGATGTTTAATCCTTTCTTCAAAATTTCCTTCACTGCCTTCTGTAGGAGTTCTTGTAGTTTCCTTTTTATTTCTGCTATCAATACTGTCATCTGTCAATCTTACGTTAAGATTGTTTCTGCCAATAATGAATCCTCGTACGACTTCTAATTCTCTCAGAATCACCTCACTGTATAAGTTGTATAATTTTAGTGAGAAGTCATATCCTTGTCTTACACCCCTTTCTACTTTTGTATATTTTCTGAACTCATTTTTTATCCATATGCAGGTGGTTTGCTGCCAGTATAGATTCTGACTTATTCTAATATCTTTACCAAATATTTCAAGGTTACACATGAGGATTTAATGCAGTGTTTGAACAACATAATCGACTTTAACTGAGAATTATTGAAAATAAAGGCAAAATGCCTTGTATTTTTTTTTTTTTTTTGTGATGTCAACGAATACTCATTGTCACTTTTGTAATGCTTAGTAGAGACTTTGTAATTGCAGATACGACTATAGTAATGCAGTTGAACAATACTGGTGTCTGACACCTTCGAATAACACTTGCACTAATAGTACTTCCTTGATAATACTCACTCGAAAAGTAACCACTGAATAGTAATCTGTATAATGATCAGTATAGAGGAATGGTATAGGAATAGCAATTCATATAGTGATAGAGGATAGTGTAGAAATAGTGATCTGTATAGTAATAGTGGATAGAATAGAAATACTAATTCCCATGTGTGTTTGTCCTTTATGGTCACATGAAGTACAAATTTAAAGTTAAACATCCCAGCATTTTCAGTGTTTCTCTCTGTGTTATTATATACAATATTTGTTTGTATTTTGTTCACTCCCATTATGTATATATGATTCTTCAATTAAAAAAAAAAAAAAAAATCTAATCTGATGAAGCCCTTTTGAAAGATGAAATGTATAACACAGGATTCTTTCTCCCATTTTGTCATCCAATTAGCCACATGATATATAGTTTATGTATTCATTTATATATTTAACTATAGCCAAGGAAAGAAGACTTATGGACACATCACATTGAACCACTAGTTCCCATATGATCACCAAAGTTAAGCAATGTCAAGCCTGATCAGTGCTTAGATGAGTGAGTACTTGGAAATACCAGTTGCTGTAAGCTTGGATGTATGGGTGGTGTTATCGATAATGGCTTGGGATTGTTAGTCAGAAAATGAGTACCAATTCCCATTGAGTTTATATTTGCTTACATGCAATTACCCTTCGAAAAGATATGAATCCAGTTCTCCCCTCCAGCTATGGGTTAATTAATAAGTATCACTAAATCATTTTCAAAAAAAAATTGTGTATGAAATATTTAGATTTTGACATTAAATAATTCATAGAGGTTGATATTTTGTTAAACAACCTAATCAAACTAGGAAAAGAAACGTAAAAGATGATGTTCGGAAGACATGTGGGTGGTGATAATTAACTCCTTTCAATGTGTTCACAAAGCAAATTATAAAAAAAATCTATAATCAAAGCCTTATTTGAGTATAACATTATTTTAATAACTAAAATTCTTAAAAAAAAAAAAAAAAAAAAAGGAATGTGTATGATATTGTGAAATCGATTATCAGACACTTCTATAAAATATAGTATATAGAAACCTTTACAATGTTGGAAATGGCTCAATGAAAAGTGTGCAAAAATAGAATATCACAGATAAAGCAGATATGCATAAAAAAAAATCAGAATTAACAGGATAAACGACATGGTTGTCAATCCAAGGACATAATACTGATATTAGAGAATAGAACTTTTAGAAATTGAATGAATATATCAGAATTCTTTCATGAAAAAAGCTGACAATTGGTAGTACAGAGAAATGTTGAAAGACCAACAATATTAAAATCTGAAAGTGAAAGTATTCTCAGCATCCTTCTGTAGAACCATATCTCTGTTGGCTCAAGTTTCCTCTTCATCTATGAGGAAATTGCCCAGCATTTACTGCTATGTAGGATAATTGATATTACATAACTATTCAGCACTTTTTTCTTTTGTTTCTAAATAAACTTTTCTGTTTCTTAATACATTGTTTAGCTTTTGGATGGCATCTATTGCTATTCCAATGTGTCTTCAGATTTTTGACACTTCAGTTTATATACAACTGAGATTACCTACTACTTGAAAATAGAATATAAACATAATATGTTTGTCATAGTTATTGACTTTTCTGTATAGAAGGTGCTGCTGTAGTTTTAATTGGAAGAATTTTTTTAGCCAGTATTAACAAGCACATTTACACTATCACCTGTCACTCTTTTGTCATGCATCAGATATTTTGGAATAACATTTTTAATTTAAAAAATTAAAATTTAATCAGCTTTGGTTTTGGTTATGTCAGCTGTTATTACTGAAAACGTTTTTCGATGTTAAAAGCATTTTATTCAAATCTGTTTACAATTAGTTTAAACTTATAATTTTTAGAAAGCCTGGAATTGTACTAACGTTAAGTATAACATTCTGTGGTGACTTTTTTTTTTTCCTTTTCCTCTTCTTAGACCACAAAACCTTTCATCCTAATTATGCCTAAAAAAAAAATAAAATCCAAAATTGGCATGAGTTTGAATCTTTGAATCCATGTTTGGTATTAGAGGTTCATAGTGTTGATGGCATAAATAAAAAAAAAAAAAAAATTTAATAAAGATAGTATTTTTAAGATCCTCTGATGACTTAAATTTTAATGTTTATTTAGTCATTGATTTCATCTGAAGATGTCTTTAGAATTAAGCAGAGGATATAGTTCCAACACAAATATCCCCAAATCATGAGGTTAGACAAGAAATTCTTTAGGTTGTGTTTGAGTTGTAAGTCTTCATGCTTACAGATATAGTGTGCGATTGATAAATTGTCGCAGTTTTATATTTTTAATTTTGCACATGTGCATTATTTGTTTTTTTTATTTTGTTGATTGCACAATATAGTAGGGTCAGTTGGGCACCATCTGTGATCAAAAGAGCACCATGAAGAAAGTCACTCTGCCAGAAATTTGGAAATGGCATGCTGTACAGCAGGGGTCGGCAACTCCTTTGACCCCGCGGGCCAGATTGTGTTATAATGACGGTTCACGGGCCAGACGAAGGCCATTAATGAAAAATTAAGGAAAATTACATATGCAGACCCCTGTCAACCTAAATATTTAAAACCATAATGAAAATAAACATTGAGAAATCAGAAAAACAAAAGAAAATCTAAAATTACTTTTCCTCAAGGAACGTCAAAATACTTCAAAGTGAAAAAAATCAACCGAAGTGAAATGGATGAAATTATGACGTGTAGGTTTGAAACTGCTATTGAAAATTGTTCCACAAACAAACCACACACACACACACATCAAACAAAAACGAAGCCCATATACCCATACTTACGAGTACAAATAGTTGCAAACATATACATTTACGTACGTACACATGTGGTATCATCCACACATTCATGAGGCATATGTTTAACTGTCTTTAGATTTCTGCTACCTCGCATGTCAGTCCCTCCCTGGCCTCTTTCACTTTATTGTTCTTTTCACTTCTGTTATCTTTTAATGTAGCCAAGGGTCATAACAAATATGTATCCATTATTTGACTTTAAACGTAGTCAACGCAACTTGGTAAAATAAGTCTCATGAAAGATAACTGGCAGATAGTCTAACTCGAAAGCCTCGTCTCTCATGTTAAAACTAGTCATTGGTAATCAGGCTCACGGGCCGGTCAAAATGCCTTTGCAGGCCGTAGGTTGCCAACCCTTGCTGTACAGCTTGGAATTCACACCAAAAGCTCCAGTACAAGCATTTCAGTGTCTTTGGGTATCAATCTGAGAACAGTGCAGAGGATTCAGAAAGATTTGGATACCAACATCATGTCGACATCATGGTGTTCGGAGTGATCATTAGTGATGGCGACATTATGCCTCCATATGCTTATGCCTTTGCTTCCCATAGTGCCTCAGACTCAACACGGAGGCCTACATCAAGTGAGGTAGTGCTGCCTTGGGTCAAGAAGGTGGCTGCTGGAAGACCCTATGTCTGGCAACAGGAAACTGCACCATGCCACACAAACAAAATTCTGAAATTGTCTGTAGGCCATGGTTGAAGCCAATGGTGAATATTTTTTTTTTTTATTGAATAAATTTACTTTTTCATATTTCAAGATATTTTTGTGTGATTTTGGTAAATATATCTGTTAAAATAAGTTGTCAGCATTATTTTCATTTTTGTATAATTTAGATGACAATTTATCCATCGCACCCTGTATATGGCATTCTGGTGTCAAAGAATATATATTCAAATTAGAATAAAACCACAATTCTGTGCTTTGATGTAAATGCATCTGGTATCTATCACTTTGCTGATAGCAAGATAAAATTTCAAATTTAAATTGCTTGTCTATGTAAAATACTCCACATTAGAAAATATATTCAATATTTCAATCAGAAGGATTCATAAAAATGACTTTTTAGGTCCAGTTTATACTGTTTTTTTTTTTTCCTGTCAAACAGGAATTTGTCGTTATGGCAGATTTCCATCTCGATTTCATTCAAATTGTGTGTGTGTGTGTGTTCATTTGTATATGTATATTTTAATTTAATGGCAAATATATCGACAAAATTTTTAAAAAGCATTAAAAATAATTCTATTACTGAATAATCTAATTATCTGATTTTGTTTTTTCTTGTGACCAATTTTAATTTTATTCCTCAGCCCAGGGTAGAGGTTGACTAGACTGTGTGGGCAACAAATGTATTATTCCAATGTCAAATTGTGTGCGCATGCGTGCATTAAATGGTGCAAGCACATTTAAGTGATTCCCACACAGCACATATTCATATGCATTACATACATGCATATAAAGTCACATGCTGACTGCATGTGACACAGAATCAGCTCTTATTTTATAACATAACTTTGTATATAACTTGATGGATTAGTAAAATTCCTCTTTTAATTTATCCTTGTATTTTTTAAAATGCCAATTTAACATGACCTACTGTTTTCATATTTTATGACCTGTAACAATCATGTTATAGTGTGATACCATATAATCCTTCTCTACAAAATTGTCTCTTTTGAAGAGACATGACTTCTGAAAATTACACTGTATGTTGCATATGCATTTCATAGATCACACAAAGATCCTTTTGAAGTGTTAGAAAAGCTTGATCCACATGGAAAGAATATATGATATACAATCTCTACTGTATATAAGGAGACTGATATAGAAAGGGAAGCACAATAAATGCTTTGTTTTTATTTATCATAAACAATGTATACCGTGCAGAGAACATTGTTGATGTCACTTTCAGAAAAATTTGCCAAAGCTATTAGACAGTCATTAAGGAAAGTGAGAAGAAAGGACAGACTAATTTAATTTTTTTTTTAATCATTTCACTCCAAGCAAGGTGGGAATACCACTAGTATGCAGTGGGTTACAGAGAATGAAGGTGAGAAAAGATTCGGTGTAGGGGGACCAAGGAAAGGATAAAAGCTGAACAGGGTTCAAAGTTAGATGACATTTGACATTGCATTTAAATTTTTGAATATTGTAGTTATCAGAGAAACAAGGAAACAGAAGGGAGTTCCACAGATGGGAAGTGCAAGAAAAGAAACTGTTGGAGTAGAAGTGATGGTAACATTTACCTAATTCAACAGTAAAAGGGTGGGACCTAGATGCCAATCTAGTAGCATGCTTAAACTCACATAATCCAGGCTGCAGGGAAAAAAAATTGTCAGAAATATTTGTAGAAAAGACAGAGGTACATCACATCAGTGAGAAAGTGACTGATGTCAAGATGCCAAGTCGGGATTGATTAAATTGCAGATACTACTTTGGATTTTTTCAAGAACCTTGAGATGAATAACAGGAGCACCTAACCAGATATAGCAGCAGTATTCAATGCATGGAGAAATTGTAGATTTGTAAATGTGCAAGATGGAGGCTGGCATGAAAAGCTTCTGGCACAACATGGTGATCCAACTTTCCTTGCATTATGCAGCTATTGATTTGATGTCATTGTTACATTTCAAGTCAGTTGAAAACATGAGGCAATGAAGGCACAGTATGTTGCTCTCCATGAGTCTAACATCAGCCATACTGATGGTGGCTAGGAAAGTTTCTCTATGGTGGTTAAAAGAGAGCAGTTTAGTTTTGGAGGCATTAAAATTTACAAGCTATTTCCTGCCCCATTTAACCACTGATTAGAAGTTATTTCAGGTGCACTGACCAGGTTAACTTTGTCAACTCTGGCAGATTTGCTATTGAGACAAGAGTAAATGGTAGTGTCATCAGCATAAATGCCTACTTAACATCAGGAAGATCATTGATGAAGATCAGAAACAGTGTAGGACCCAGGATAGAGCCTTGAGGATCTGGATGTGAGCTCATTCAAAACCACCATCATTTCTTAATTTGGTAGGAATGATTGGATTAAATCAAACAGATGTCCAGTAATATCATAGCCCTGGAGCTTATGTAGAAGACCAGCATGCCAAACCTTGTCAAACGCCTTTTGAGACATCTAGAGCCACAGCTGAAGCTTTGCCATTATCATCCAGAACTTGATATACATATTCAGTGATGGCTGTTAGCATGTTACTGGTAGACCTGGCAAAAAGGAAGACATATTTGTCAGAGGATAGGTTGTGAGAGGTAAGATGTTTGTAATAAAACAATGCATGGTGGTAAGAAAATGATAATCTTAAGATGTTAGTGATAACATCAGAAATGTCAGAGCAAAAATAGAAGGAATCAAGTGCAGGACAAATACAACAAAGAAAAGTCATGAAGGCTGAGAACAAAGCTGTAGAGAGCCATGTTCACTGATATCTTTATATACTAATTTTAAATATTATCTACTAGGTGAATGCTGGTCTTCTACATTTAAGAATTGCATTAATATTTACACTTACCTTTTAAAAGTTCAATGATAATTCTTCTGTCGACACTTAATTTAAAGACAATTCGATGCACGTAGGTTCTTACTTTCTGTACAAGCAATTATTTTTATTGCATGGGTAACTTTTGCTGTATTTTGCATTATTTACTTATGTTGTTTCTTTACAAGATTACAAAAAATATGTGAATATTCAGATTGATTGGTAATTAGATAAGGTTTTGTCAACCATTCCAAAGAACACAATTTACCGGCTTCACTAATTGTTTTAATCAAGTTACTTAGTCTTTATTTTAAGATTTCATTAATAATCAAATAACTAACAATCTATATAATAAATGCAAATATCACTGTGTCAGACTTTTTTTAACTTAACTCCTAGAGGCCGTAGCTCAACATATACCATTTTGGAACGAGGCAGATGCAGCAAGTAAATTAAAAACATTCTGGATTGGATCCGGACGTGCAATCCTGAAATTTTGAATTCTCAAGTTTTCATTACTGCGATTGTTTGTGGATTCCAGCATCTTGACGGATAAACATAATTAAAAGGGACACAACTCTCTGACTTCCAATAGCTCATGTTCAAATGAAAAAAAAAGTTTATTGATGAAAGTATGAAATTATATAAACCAAATGCCAAAAGAGCTTAAAAAAAGAAAAAATAAATTTTTATTATTATTATAGCCTTTTCCTTGAAATGGGTTATGGTTTTAAAAAGCTATGTTTAACATTTTAATAATAAAACTGTTTTATTATTAAAATGTTAAACATAGCTTTTTAAAACCATAACCATTGCCAAGGGAGTTAAAGGAGTATACAATAATAATAAAAATTTATATATTTTTTTTTAAGCTCTTTTGGCATTTGGTTTATATAATTTCATACTTTCATCAATAAACTTTTTCTCCTGTTGGGCTATTCTCTGTAACAATTATTATAAAACCGAAATAATAAAATAAAAATACTAAGTATTTGTTGATATAAATAGCTTGACTTATTTGCCTCTAATTTGAGCAGATGGCAAAACAGTAGAATTTCTTTTACAGGACTCTTTTGTTAGACTGAACTTTTCAGTATCCTCCACCTACAGTAAAACCCTGACTTTTACACAAATTCCCATATGCAATGAGTTGGCTAATTTCATATTTGCTTTTTTTATTTTTAATAGTTTTCCTGTTTTGATTTGAATCCTAATTTAGCAGGGCCCCTATTTTTCGAGATGACATTTTATGAACTTCAGCAGTAACTTATAATTGGGTCATTCTGTATCTGGTTACTTCATTTTGGCCCGTCTTTCTATTTGAACTTGGTAGTCTTGTTGGACAGTAAATTTGCTGTTGAAATCATTGTGTAGTCATGGTAAGCAGTCAAGTTTCTCAGATTTATTATTTAAGCAACAGGAATATGGTTCTACAGAAGGATGCTGAGAATGCCATGGATTGAACTTGTAAGCAATGACAGTTTTAGAGAAAATGGAAACAAAAAGGACACATACTTAAATTCAGAAAGAGATAGTTAAAATTTCTAGGGCACATAATGAAGACAGAGGGCTTGGAAAATGTGACACTTACAGGACCTTGAAGACAAGAAGGACATAAAAAAAACAGTGCATGAGAAATCTAACAAGCTTATGTAAATAGATGGCAGTAACACAACTTTTAGTGAAGAATCAAGAAAAATGGACATAGAGGAACAAAACTTTAGCCCATCACAAACAAGGGAATGGTCATCATCTATACAAAGATCATTAAAAGAACTGAATGGAAAAACTAAGGGAACAAAATGAAACCAGAAACAAAAGAAGTTCAAATAACAAAACATAACAAGAAACAAAATGCTATTAGGCTGGAGTGCATAGAAAGTATGGACACTTCACTCACTAAACATAAATTGAACAAGTAAAAATTCATGAAATCTAATACATAAACAAGTTTGTAAAAGCACTATGAAAGTGTTAAATAGGTTTTAATACCAGAAATACTTTGTAAAAAAAAAAAAAAAAAAAAAAATTACTACCAGCAATAAATTTAGGAAAAATATTACCAGAAATGTGTTTTTGGAAAAATATTACCAGAAATGTGTTTTTGGAAAAATATTACCAGAAATGTGTTTTTGGAAAAATATTACCAGAAATGTGTTTTTGGAAAAATATTACCAGAAATGTGTTTTTGGAAAAATATTACCAGAAATGTGTTTTTGGAAAAATATTACCAGAAATGTGTTTTTGAAAAAATATTACCAGAAATGTGTTTTTGAAAAAAAAAGTTACCAACAATACATTTTTAAAAAAAAATATTACAACTATGCATTCTTGAGGAAAATATATTACCAGCAATACATTTTTGAAAAAAAAAAAAAATATACCAGAAATAGATTTTTGACAAACAAAATATTACCAGGAAAAAAAAATGTCAGCATTAAAGGTTGATATGCTGGAAAACATTGTCACCATTTGAGGTTGATATGCTGTAAAACAAAACAAACAAACATAGATGGCAGAATAGGGTTAAGGATAGATAGCAAAAGGACAAAATTTACTAAGAACTACAAAGGACAAAAAATTGGGTAGAGCCATAATCACTAATGTCCTGAAGGGATATGGCACATGAGTTCTGTCCTCAGAAGATTCTTCTCACCTGTACATTTTTTTTTTTTTTTTTTTAATTTATTAAATATTGGTAATTGAATTAGAGATAAAATATCTTCATTTTTTTTTTTTTTTTTTTTTTTTTTTTTAATTTTCTGATTTGATAAACTGATTATTATAATTTTTTTAAGAGATAAAAAAAATTGGAAGGAAAATTTTAAAGTGACTCTTAAAGACTATTGTAGATAATAATGCCTGAAACATTGGTTAGGAATAAAATTGCATAGACTAACCCAATCAGGATTGAATGATATCACTTAAAAATCAATGATATCAGGATTGAATGATATCACTTAAAAATCAATGATATCAGGATTGAATGATATCATTTAAAAATCAATGATATCAGGATTGAATGATATCACTTAAAAATCAATGATATCAGGATTGAATGATATCACTTAAAAATCAATGATATCAGGATTGAATGATATCAATAAAAACCTAAGAGTAATCAATTGTAAAAGCTTATATTCTTGCTGCTCTCATCATATATTGATGGGCAGCTGGCATATGTTATTAGTTTCATGAAAAACTAATACAAGATTATTTTGATATTTGTAGGAGTATATTAATAATCTTGCTATGATGTATAGGTATCTCTTATGTTATTAGGCAATATTTGAATTTAGATATTGGTGAAAGGTTTGAGCATGTAATTCAACATGAGAGTAGATGTTGAGAAGGTAGTTTATTTTGTAGAGACAAGGAAATTGATCCTGCTAATGTAACCCTGAGTCTCCCTGGGTGGGTAATCTAGCAAGCCCTGCTCTAATAATTATTGCCAAAGCAGAAGTAACCAAAAAGGAAAAAGCTGTTAAACCCAGTATATCTGCATATCTGGTTATACCAGGCAAGCTCTGCACTAGTTACTTAAGGCTCTTTATCTCTTGTATATGCAGTGGGCTTTTATTGATTAAATTTATAAAAATACCCAGTTACCTATTCCAGTTAAAATCATTGATTGAAAAGAAAACAATTGTTATTGAACAATAGACCAAAATGTTAATTCATTCCATATCCCTTATATACACCTGTTACATATGGACACAATTATACTGTATAAGGGGCATGTGTTTATTGTGTAAGCATGAATTTAATAGTACAATGAGCTTTACATTCTTCTAAAATCTTAAGCATGTTCCAGAAAATCTTGTTTTATATTTCTGAAACAATGGCTGGTTTTTGGGTAAGCTGACCTGACATAAGAGAATTAACAGCTGTGGAACAACTAGACCGTGTACTGAATGTTAAGGGTTAATTGATTTAGGGAATGAATAGCTTTGATAATTACTACTTGTTACTATAATGTATGACTCACTAACTTTGCTGCTGAAGGCAAACGATCTGGGAGGGTAGAACAGAAACTAATATATTAGTTGCTCTTAAAATATATATATACACTTGCACATAATTTCAAATAAAAATATTTAACTTAGGCATAAAACAAGAATTAAGTTTTATCTGATCTTTATTGAATCATTGTAATAATTACATGTGAAAATAACTCCTTATTTGCACATGGACTATTATCATTAATCTGAAGTAAATAACTCTTCATCCCAGAAATTCAGACAGAATTAGTGTAGTTTAAAATTTACTAACTGTAGTCAGTCAATATATATTTTTAACATTTTTATTTTGCTCTGTTCTATAATAGTTCTTAGATTTGAATACAGATTTCATAATTATCACAGGAGACAGTTGTGTAGTTAGTGTAATGGATGTCATAAAGTGGAATTAGCAAGCTGAGATAAAATTCTGGGTTAATCTATTGTGTTTGCTTTTGTACAAATACCCTTGGAAAGGTATGAATCTGTCTCTTTTCTCCTATTGGTTAAATAGTAGGGTAGACTGGTCTCTCTAGCTTTGAATAACAACCATTTTAAGAGAAAGACCACTCTGAATATAAAACTTTCAAGGCGTTTGGAAACTGCTATCCATCCCAAGAAAGCATACCAATTTACATATAATAATAAAAAAAAAAAAAAATCACATAATCATGCTTATAATTTGAAGGGACTGGGTATAAAACATACAGGACAGAAGTGATGCTACTTATTTATTGTGTTAATTAACTTTAATATATAGTACACTTGCTCTGCTTTTAACTAATTGAGCCTTTAGCACCAGTTTGATTATACAACACTATGACATCTAATCACTAATAAGATCTGTCTACATTTCTGAGATTTAAGTATTATGTACACTATTTACATTATTTGGACTACTGTCCTCATTTTTTGTTGTCATATTCATCACAATATTTCAGCCATTGTACACTCTGGCCTTCTTCAGGCAGATACCTCACCCGAGTAAGACCCCCTCCCCAGAGAGAACAGCAAAAATTACAATATGAGCACTGGTAAAAATGGTTGAAGACATTAAGTTTATAAGTTCCAGAAATTCATATACTGATGTGTTTAAAGACACATGGCACAGTAGATAAAGGTGTTGGTTAAATCCAGTGACAGGACCCAAAGAGTTGTGAGTTCAATGGTTAAGGCAGTGGGGTGAATTAACAGGAGATAACTGACATCCATTAGACATGGAACTAGAACAGTCTACCCCAGCAAGCAAAATAAAGGGTTCAGTTCAACATTCCAACCACCTGGAGAAGGCCAGAGTGTATAACGGCTGAAACATTGTGATAAATATGGCAAAATATAGATGAGGACAATAGTCCAAATAATGTAACTAATGTACCAATAAGATATTTATTTTGACTCGCAGTAGTTTGATATATAGTAATCAGTGCAATATTGCTATATGCCAGTAAAAGTGTAAATCCAGTGTTTGCATCATTTATTTAAGAAATTTTGAATATTTTAAAACTTGCATTCATGCATAGATCTATTGAAACATTGCTCCAAGTTTTTGTCAGATGTGGTTATTGGTACCATTATCTTTAAGTGAAATAAGAATTTAATTACTTGTTAGAATACTATCCAGACATTAGCAGCCTTATTCGGCTTAGCAGAATAAGGCTGCTAATTTGAGTACTAATCCGTTTAGTTTGCTCTTCCCTGTTGATTTTTGTTCTTTCACATAGACAGTTCAGAAATAGTGAAATTTATATTAATATCTTGGAATAGTGTTCAGGGTTCAGTAGGTTAGATTTTGTTCTTAATGGCACTGTTATTCAAAGCTTCTTTTTTGTGTGTGTCTCTGTGTAAGAAAATGTTTTTTGCATAAAAATCCACACTATTTTTGGTCCTCATAAGTTTAGTAATACTCAAAATTATTACAATCTCAATTAGCATCACTTATTCTAAATATCTGTGACATTTGTTTTTAGGGATCTGAAAGTGGGGAGCCTTAAGTTCAGATGGTAGTAATAGTGAAGCATCTCTCTTACCAACTGATTGCAGGTGATGGATTGCTGGAGTGTCCTCTCTTAGGTTTAGGCTTGTGTAAGATTTTGAGGGGAGACTGACAGTTGTCCATTCAGCACCTTTCCCTTCTCTATGCCACTGATGCTGTCCAAGGGAAGGTTAGTAACCAATATGGCTTGGCACTAGTATTGCTAAAACATGGTTGGTTGCAATGCCAAGTTACCTTTTTATGTTAATATTAAATGTTTGGAAAGTAATTTTTATACTTTTGATTCTAGTTTGTAGAAAATAATGCCTTGTAGCTGGACAGAACCTTGCTTTCCAGACAACTTGAATGCTTTTTTTTTTTTTTTTTTTTTTAACAGCAAGGCTAATCCTTTACAAGGTGCAAAGGCCACTTGAGGTAGAAGGTTACATTTGGATGCCATTTGTATATATATATATATATATATATATATATATATATATATATATGAGTGGAAGACAACAGTTTATCCCCAGCTTTGAACAGGTTAAGATTGTAGTGATTGGGGAACATTCTGTTGGGATCTGGTTCCACAGTGCAGTGGTTCACAGGAAGAAGCTGTTCGAGTGGAACTTACTTCTCACCAAAGGGATTTGGAGAGAATGTGGGTGGTTCACTGTTATGTAAATGGTATGGCTAGTCCTAGCCATGAAGGTTTGATTTGGCACAACCAGGAAATATTGTTCATCTGAGCACTTTCTATGGAAGTAGAGGTAGAGCAATGAGAGGCTTGCCACATCCCACCCATGGGAGAGAGGTTTACTAATTACAATGTGTTAATGGGTTCATATTTCTTTTAACTATGAAAGAAAAGATAGAAATTTCATCTTAAGAAATTTTTGTTTCTCCCTTCTAAATGAGCCTTTTCTCGTTGCTAATTAGTTTGAATTAGGGTCATAGGTTATAAGGAAATTAGGACTTTGCTTGCTTGGCATTTTATTTTCATGTTAATTTGAACTAAGCAAACCATAAATGCAAACTCACATATGTAGCTTATTAGGGCAACTTGCAAGCATTGAACTAGTGTACAAAACCAGTTTGTTAAGTCTCACTTTATTTTCTGTTTAAATGATAAAACACCCGTAAAGTCAATATAAGTAATTACTGAATGCTCATTTCTGAGTACACCCATCTATTTGTGGGGCTAGCTAATCCCTGTTGCAGATGACTGCTCAGGCATATTTGTGCTTGTTCAACACCGAGAAACCAACATACAGTTTATATTGCAACTATGCTGAGTGGACCATAGTTACAGTTTCTAGGACGGAGTGTATAATATGTCAGGATCAACCATTTGAACTAGACCAGTATTTTCAAACCCTTGGTCACGATGACTTGCAACTTTGTGTTAGCACAATTATTGATGACTTATGAACAGTTCCCTCTACCCAATTTCACACACAAGACTTGGGTCTACACATCGTATTGTTTTCAAGTACTTCCCAATGGTTTTGCACATTGGGATTATATCCCCTGGCTGATATTAACAAGAAATCACCTTGACAAATGATGAGATCTAAACCTGAGTTTTATGGTTGGAATGTTCTAACCACTTGGCTAAATGCAAGATAATGTTCAATTAAAATACCTTTTGTATTTAGAATATAATATGAATTTTTATACATCAAAAAAATCTTGACAAACTGAAATAAAATTTGATGTAAAAGGTATTGTATTTTAAAAAGACTTTAATAATATTCTTACTGATGGAATATACATTTAAGATGAGGTAGGAAAAAGATAAAACACTGGTTGCAATTATGCACACTGAAGATGCATGGATGCTAAACTTAAAATTTGTATCCAGGTTCTTACAATATTTCACCTTTCTTGATAAATCTGTTGTTGTAGTGTGGGATGTTTAAAAACAATGATTAAAAACAAACATGTTGTGGAAAGCAAATGAAATTGATTGTTTACATCTAGACATATCAGACACTAGAAAATTTCCCCACCTTTTCATATATATATATATATATATATATATATATATATATATATATAATGATTCTATCAAGAACATTATTTTAATCTGAAGTCCTTTTAAAGGGACCAAATGTGTTATAATTTTTTTTTTCCATTTTATCATTCTCTCAACATTTTATTCTTTTATTAAGTTCATCTTGTCTGAGGCCCAAGGGAGGGGGGCACTCAAGGCAGAGGGTTATGTTAATAGGCAGTTTATATGGCTAGGCAGGAAGATAATGGTTAACCCTAGACTTGAATAGGTTAAGATTGTAGTGATCAGGGCAACATCCTCATGGGAGTCAGTTTCACAGAACAGTTGTTTGTAGAAAGTTGTTTGTAGAAAGTTGTTTGTAGAAAGTTGTTTGTAGAAAGTTGTTTGAGCAGAACTTACTTCTCACAAATGTGGGTGGTTCTCTACAATGTAAGTGGCATGGCTGGTCCTAGCTGTGAAAGTTAGAACTGGTGACACCAAGGAATTTAGTTCGTCTGAGTACTTTCCATGGAAGTTATGATAGATTAGTGAGAAGCTTATCACATCCCACCTGTAAGAGAGAGGTTGAAAGGTGGAAAATAATTTGTCACTTACAAGAAATTGCAAATACTTTTGAACTCAACAGAAGAAAGTGAGGACTGGGTAGCTCCCACCCAAATATGGCAACAATACTCTATTTTGGGCCTGATTTGACTCTTGTGATGGTAGAGGATAACATTAGGAGTCCTGTACTTACTGGAGTGGTACAAGCAGATGACCATTTTATCTGCATCTGTAACAATGGATTGTATGTATGTATAAGTTCCACATGAGGTCAGTGTATCCAATAGTTGCTCAAGGCTTGGTGCCTCTCTGAGGGGGACATCCTTTCATTGTGACTGGCAGTATTTCAGAGTCTGATCGGCAATGATGGAATGTAACTAGTCTGGTTTTCAAGGTATTGAATGTAACCCACCAGATTTTCCCCCACTGGGATATTTATTTTTGTTTCAATATTTTTTGAATAACATTTTGAAATTTGTATTGAAAGCTTTTCTCTTTGACCACTACTAATAGTGCTATGATTTTAAATGCATAAAGCCTCCTCTTGTGTATTAAAAAATAGTCATTGATTTTAAAAATAAGAAAAGACTTGAATGGAAAATAATACATGTACAACTAGATTACTTTTATTCTATATCTTCCCAACAACTGAAATTTATTTGTGACAGCTTCCCTACTAGTTATCAAATACTTGTGAGTGTTAGTGAGAAGGTGGGTTTGTTTCCAACCTAGGGGTTTTGTGAGGCAGGGTTACAAGTGCTACACTGACCTAGCCGCCAATGACAGAATGAGTACAGGGTCAATTATAAGAATTCTTGATGATTACCTTCAACTTTAGAATGGGGTGAATGATCCCTGCCATAAAAAGAATTTTTTATAACTTGGTTTTGTTAAAATCCTCTGGTAAATAGCTTTTTGTTTAGCTTTAACAACAGATATTACATCGTTTGTGTGTGTGAAAAAGATTAATTGAAAGTTATTATAGTCTGTTTAAACCATTATTATTTCTGTGAAGATATGTTGAAAGTGGATAATACTAAATAAAATTAGGTAACAAAAGTTAATGATGATCTGGAGAAACCATTTTAATTCCTATGGAACTTTGTAGTGTAAATACTTTCTCATGCACAATTGAACACATCGTGTATACTTGTATCAACTGATGCTCCCTGACCTTTTTGTTTAGAAGAAAGCAAAAATAAAACAGGAAAAGGTAGAAAAATAGGTTGTCTATAGATTTATCAACACAATAGTGGGTCTTTCTCTGACTTCTAAAAGTGCAAAGGTTAAAAGCCCAACAAGTGTGAGAGTAAAAGAAGAAATGTTAGAACAGATGGGATAAAAAATGACAAACTTTGTGGGAAAGAAAATAGAAGGCATCCAGTAACTTAGAGGGGTGCTGAAAAGTTTTTGACCCACCTACTTCCCAAAATTTGACCAGATATCAATATATTTTTTCTTCTAAAGTTGGACAAAACCTTTTAGTGCCTCATGTATATTTTTTTTTTTCAATCCTAAAGAAAGATTCTATTTAGAACTTTAAAGACTATTACTTTAATTTATAGTCAAACTCTGTCAAATACATAAGGCTTTCACATACCAATATGAACTAGTGTTTAATGTGTATGACTGTATGCTCTGTTGGTCATGCTATAGTATTATTGCTCTTTCTTCGAAACAAAAAGTTAAAAAAAAAAAAAATAAGTAAAGCACTTAAGAATATTGGCAAGATGTTAAAACTAAAAACAAATAATAATAATTTGTCTAAATTTCTAGGATGAGGAGTTTATTTACAGTCTGACTAATGTCCTCATCTTTGTTATCACAGTGCTTCAGCTGTTGTGCCCTCTTGACTTCTTCAGGTGTCTGTTGATTCAGTTAACCTTCAGGGAAATTCAAACTGAACACTTTATTTAATCTACAGGAAGGATATCTTTTGTTCTCTTTTTTAATATATCTCAGTGGTTGTGAGCCCTGTTTCTACAGAGTCTGACCAAGGGATTGAACTCACAATCAATATGCTACCAAATTCAAAAGTCCACAGGATAAAAGTCTACAGGATTAAAGTCTTGATCTCATTTCTGTTTCAAATTCCCTTAAAGACATCTGAAGAATGCCAGTGGGGACAGATACAGTGACATAAATGTGATCATAATGAAGATTAGGATATTAGTTCAACTTTAAATATTGAATTATTAAGTGTGCATGAAATGAAGTCTTCCCCCTCTCTGCTAACAAAAATTTCAGCACACGCAACTAAACTGAAATTGTGTGTGTGTGTGTGTAGTAGCAGGGTGCTATATTTTTAGATCTAATGTGGCATATTTATAATGAATTTTTAGGATATTGTTTCTCAGCCAGTAGACTGGATGTTAGATGAAACTAAAAATATATTAATAGTGTTAATTCTTCATCCTCATGCTTATAGAACTAATAAATAATAATAATAATAATAAAATGAGAATAAAGAAAGAAATAATAAGACAGGAGAAAAGATAATAATGTATATAATAAATAACAAAGATTTCTGTATTATAAAGTACTATCCTTATTCATACAGTAATTAAAAAAAATTGTAATATGCTTTAAATAGATGTGATCTGGTAAACTGGAATTTTTTCTTCCATTAAAAAAAAATTTTGTATAAAAAAAATATTAATGTGCTAACTTGTATGTTATCTATTATTAATAGGCAGTGATTCTATTTCCAATATCAAATTATAAATGAATGTTTATCTACTATTGAATAGTCTAAACTATTGCAGTCATAAAGAATTTTTAATTATATCACTCGTTCAATTTTAATATTGCAAATGTACAAAGAGAGACTATTCAAATGTAATTAAAAAAAATTTAGGCAAAATAGTTGTCTTAAATGATTTTCCTGATGTTATTTCCTGTAAAACATAAATAAATTTTGTATTTGACTCAACCCGACACTTTTTTTTTTTTTTTTTTGTAAGGAAACAGATAAAAAGTGTGTGTTGAATAATATTTGGTTCTAAGCTTTAGTCCTATCACTTGGTAATAGGAATATTACATAATAATAAAAATAAAGAACTATATATTAAAGAGGAAATTAATAGATTTCTAGTAAATCATTGGGGATTTGCATGTGAAAATGAATGAAAAAAAAAAATGTGTTAATAATTTAAGTATTGTAGAAAGAACATCCCTATTCTAAGTTGAAGAAAGTAATACTAACCAGAAATGTTTGTTCAAAAAATCTTTTTAAATTTTTGATAAATATTTTTTTTTCGAGTCTCTAATAATTAGATAAACAGCTTTACCACATGTCCATCAATTCATCAAATCTAAAGATGGTTTTATTTTATTTTCATTACATTTGTTTTTTTTTTTTGTTTGTTTTTTGTCATCTGCTGTTGGATGTAGAGGAGGTTTATAGCCATGTTTCTTTCTCTCTCCATTTCTTTTCATCTTGCTTGTGTAACTTGATTCATTTTGCTGATCCTTATATCCTGTCAAGCAAGCCTCATAAATGTCTGATCTCAGCTATTCAAATCTGACCTCATCATAATTCGGTTGTGACCATATTGCTAACAGAAAGGGGGGTGGTGCAGAAGTACAATCAAGTGGCCATCCAGATTTTTTAAAGAAATAAATGAAAAAAAGGAAAAGGTAACAGAAGGAAATGGTATTATAGTAGAATACCAAGTGTTTTATTTTTCTAATTTTTAAGATTGCTGATTATGCAAAAAGAATTTAAAAAAAAGAAAAAAAAAGTCTTATATATAACACATATTTTTTCATGCTGAAACATTTCTGCTATCTTTTTCTGTATGAAAATGATGCTGAGGAAATAAAATGATTTAGCTGATAGCTAGAGAGAAAGAGGAGAAAATTGAAGATAGCCCAACAAATTCTTTTTTCTAAAACAACTCTGGATCTATTGTGAGTAAAAATTCATTACTCTTTTGTATATTTTGAAAAAAAAATTTATATTCTTATATATTAATTACTTTAGGTTGTTTGCAACCATAATTAATGGTCTCTTTGGCACGGGATTTTTTTATTCTACTTGATATTTAAATACTTTGAATATTTAACTAATTTTCAAATGTTTGTATTTTAATATTTCCACACTTACTCCATATCCTTTTTATTTTCTTCATATATCTTGACTATAAATTATAAACTATAATTTTTGAAAGTGAAAATTTCACTGAAATATGTAATAAAATTTCTAAGTTTTCATTTGAAATCTAGGAAAATATGAATCAAAAACAAAATAATCCCAATATAGGAAACAAAAAAAAAAATACAGGTCATCAATAGGATATAGGCTAAATGACTTTTCTGTTGCAAAAATTGAAAAAGATTGTTAACTGATTCTCTAAAGCAACACTTCTCAACCTTTTTACTCTTATGGAACCTTTGAAATAGTTTTCATGTCCCAAGGGATTCCTACATAAAAATTATTATATAATTTTATATAATATGAGAGGTTGAAGCCTTTGTTATAATAACCAAGGATTTTCCAACAATATACTGTGCATGCATAGTAAAATTATGAATATAAAATTAAACAAAAATTATTCAAAAATACATTAGCCTATTTATCACCGTTTCTTGCAGACTTCCTAGCAACCTTTTACAGAACCCTAGGGTTCCAGGGAACACCAGTTGAAACACTACTCAAAAGGAACAAAAGTGTAATTAAAACAAAAAAAACAAAAGCTAATGAGCAAAAGTAACTATTTTGATACATAAGCTACTGTACACAATTCTCATGAGATTTTAATGTACCTAATTTGTTCTTTTCTTTTTTTTGTTCTCTTAGAAGCTATGAAGTGTTGATAAGCCATCAAAAATCACTCAATCATTAGAAGCTATGTTATAAAAAGCATAAATAAATGCATTTATCTGAATCTTGCAAAGAAATAAAAATTATTTCTGTCTGAATTTCTTGCATGAGGTGTTATCATTATTTACGCTATTTATATTTGGACTATTCTCTTCATGTTTTTATCACAATATTTCAGCCATTCAGTGACAAAATGCAACATAATACAAGGTTTGAGTATTACTGATTCATCCCTTTATTTTGGATTCTGTGCACCTGTTAATCTGAATATGTAATCCTTTATTTACATGTGGACTTTTTGTTGTTGTTGTCATATTTTGCCCTCTGAACTTCATCAGGTGTAAATCTATCTGGGTAAACTATTTAATCTATGGGAGTAGTCTGTTCTTGTTTCACTGTTTGTTTTGGGATTCGTTTTATCTAGTTCTTATTTTCATTTAGTACGGCTCAGTTATTGCTTGCTTGTTTCCACTGAATGCAAGTACACTAGGCCACATGGCCTAGTGGATTAAAGTGTTGGTTTGTGAATTTGGTGATATAGTGGTTGTGAGTTCAATCCCTGTGTCAGTATATGTATATTTGCACTCAGTGGAAATGAACGAGCAATAACTGAACAGTACTAAATAATTGCAATCAGAATGAAATTCTGGTGTTGGTGGGAAATATATGACTTATAAAATTATTGGCAAAAACTAATTGGCTGTGGTTGCATTTTGTCAGTGACTTGATGAGATAAGAGTAGCCATACCATATACAATTTTACTACTAATTGGTTATTAGCAAAAAATATTTCATGTTGAATTAGAACATAAAAGGTTATTTTAGGAGTAGTTTCTCAGATTTATATTTAAAATTTCCTTTTCAGGTTATATATTTTATTTTTTATTTTCAGATATTACTGTAATATCTCTATTAGTATCAAGTTTTAAAGGATAGGTTGGAAGAGATGTATCTAAGTGGTAGTAAAAGTAATGTCAAATGAGGTGGTGGGAGATAATCTTAGAGTGTATCTAGATAGGTGAAGTAAGATGGAATAGGTATGCTAAGTATATACAAGGAATGATACAAGGGTGTGATCAGTGTCAAAGTTGGAATGCTGTATCCTTTTGAGCACATATTGTAATTTGTGGGTCAGGGTTGTAATACAAGAAAAACGTTTACTATCTGACATAAGGAAAGGATTGCCATTAACACACTTTTAAGATCTTAAGGCATCAATTTACCTGTTGACTTGAATTTTGTAAAAAAAAAAAAAAAAATGAATAGTTACTATGTAAATAGATTTTTTTTTTTAAATCATATTCATTCAGGACATCAGCAATCAATTCACAGATCCCTTTTATCTGTGAATTGCCATGACTTCAGAAAGATAGCGAAGTGTTTTCTTTTAACTCTGTGAATTGATTTCAGTGTAAATTCCTGTCGAGCCTAATGGATTAAAACATTGGTTTGTGAATTTGGTGACAATAATTGTGATTTCATTCTTTGGACTCGGCACTGTGTATTTATCCTTGGTGGAAACAGGGTGGGCATTAACAAAGATTTTGGCTGAAATTGACTCCTAAGTTGGATGGAAACCCAAAACTGTTTAAAAGTTTTATTCTTACAATCTTTGTGCCATTGGTAAGAAAATAAGTTGTAGAAAGTTTATGGCAAAAGTAAAGAGAAGTTAATGCATAGCTTCTATATATTTATTTGTAGTTGTGTGTGTGTGTATATATATATATATATATATATATATATATATATATATATATATATATAGCTGGTGTTAATAAAACAGTGCCTGAGGTAATATAACAGAGCTATTAAGTATATATTAATAAATATACATATCCCTTACCATTTGCATGACTCTAAGTTTCATGCACAATGAAATCTTCATAGCATTGTCCATGAAACTCGGTCATGTTAGCAGTGAAAGATAAAATATATATAAAACTAACATTTTTACTTCTGCTTATAAATAGTTGTTGCTAAATAAAATCCTTGCATTTAACTTGAAGTCCATCAGAGGATAAAATATGTTGACTAAGAAAAGTTTTCCCTTCTTCTTTATATATATATATATACACACACACACACATATATGTGTGTGTGTGTGTGTGAACATTAAAGTCAACACTCAGAGGCAACAGGCTGTTTCATATATATATATATATATATATATATATATATATATATTATTGTGTATAGAGGGATAGATGAGAGAGAATTAATACAAATATAAAATTTGTCACTTAGGTGATTGATATTAACTTCAGCATTCCGACGACTCTGGAGTTTCATAGATGAACCCTCCAAAAATCACTCTGTTTACTCATCAGGGGCTATCAGTAATTCTCATTTGCATATATCATTAGTGCAATTCTTTTTTTTTTTTTTTTTCCATTGTTTGTACTAGTCTACATGTATGCGCATATGTGTGTCATGATCATCTCTTCCTTGTGTGTATTTTTTTTTTTTTTTCATTTTACACTCACTCTTTATTGGCTTTTTACTTTTTCTACAGTTGTATATATGTGCTTGGTAGCTGCTCATTTCTGAGAGTAGGCCTCTCACAGCTAGACTGGCCACCTAATCCTTGATGATGACCTGTTCATGTACATTTGGTCAACATGCACAAAGCCACATTTTGTGGTTGATACTGCAACTATGCTGAGTGGTCCTCAGTTACAGTTTGAGGGAGCAAGTACATAATCTGGTATGATCAGTTTGAATAAGACTAATATACCTAAAACTGTGCTGGAATTTTTCTCCAGGCTGATCTTATCAAGAAGTACATCCCTGACAAATTGACTGTGATGAGATTCAAACTTGGGTTATATATATATATGGCTGGCTTCCCTCATTTTCTGAGCACACCTGTCTGCTATGGTAACTATCCAATATCTATCACAGACATCTGTTACATTTATGTTTGTTCAACACCTGCAGAACTCACGTGTGGTTTATACTGCAATGATATTGAGGAGACCTTACTTACAGTTTCTGCAAGAGGGAACATAATCACTCATGATCAACATTTTCATCAACACTAGTAACTAGTACACACATGCCCTCAGTCATGATGACTTGTGACTTTGTGCTAGCTCAACCATTTTTCAGACACTTGCAAAGTTGCTACATGCTGGGATCACACCAATCCCAACGATGACATCAAGAAGTCCCCTTCTTTACAAATCAGCTATGGTGAAATTTGAACCCAAGTCTCATAGTTGGAAAGTGAACATTCTAACCTCTCAGCCACATGTCCATGTATACATACATGTATACTCTGTAGAACCCAATTTTATATTTTCCTTTGAAAAATGATTTTAAAAAGCTGTTAAAAAATAAAATAATTTCTATAAGAAAATTTTTTATGAAAGATTTTTCTTTCTATAAAATAATAAACTAATTATTGTACTTAACAATATTTTTATACTTTTTTTTTTTTATTAAAGGATGAAAATTACCTTAAAGTCTCTACCAGTCTACTACTTCACAACTTTGTGTTCCTTTCATAACTGTTGCTTTGTGGAACACACTCCTGAGTGAATGCTTTCATGTCAGCTACAATCTTGGTCTCTTTAAGTCCAGGCTCAACCAATATCTGTCCAGTATATCCTCATAAAATGCATTTCTTACTTTCCATTTCTCCCTTACAACAATCTCACTCCATAAACCTCTGCTTTGAGTGGCTCTTGGGCCTTTTATTGGGTGAGCTAACAGTAAAAAAAAAAGTTATATAAGTAAAAGTATATCCATAATTAGTAAGGTTTAACATGTACTAAGTTTAGATTTATTGTTCTAGAAATTAATCCTGAAGTGCAGTAAAACTGTCAACACAATAATGTGTCACTAATATTTTTTCAAACAAAATAAATAAATGCTCTTAGTGTCTGGTATTCAATTTTATTTTCTATTTTATTGGTGGGTGACTCCTACTTTGGAAGAAATTTAAGTGGATTGACACTTGAGGGATTTGAAGTATATAAGGGAAAATGATGAGGAAACGCATGTGATATTTAACAAAACAAGATAACGAATTTATTTAGAAGTTTACACATTTAGAGTTGTCAGTATCTTCTTTCAGGAAAAGGTATCAAATAGTTAAAGTTCATAGTTTTGATGAATTGTCAAAAACAGAAAATATTCATATTAAATCATCAGACAAAAAAAGTAAAATTCCAAAATGTTTAAAACAAATTGAGAGAGTTCGTTTTTCACATAAAAGTTATAAGTCTGTATTCAACATGAATGAAAAGATATATTTTAAAGTATTTACCTTTGGAGTTGAATAGAGTTCTTTGAAATTGCCTTGCCTTCATTAGAGGGGTGATAATGTATCAGTGTAATTTGACACTGGTGTTATTCAGATGCATTGAACTCTGCTCCTTTCTGTCTCTCTCTCTGCTTTGATTCAACTTTTTCTGCCTAGATTTTATATATATATATATATATATATATATATATATAAGACTCAAACACTAATATTTCATGGTTATAATTTATTACATTGGAATCATATATGGATCCAATTCATCAGACCTACAAATTCAAAAAGAGAAGCGATTTTTTTTTTTTTTTTTTTTTTTTTTATATATATATATATATATATAAAGTGATTTCACATCAGTTCATTACTTTTTTCTCAGTTTGTAAGCCACTCTTTTCCATTGGTCAAAATAAATTTTCACGTAGGCTCTTTAAACTTTGCCTTGGTCTTTTCTTCAGGTCGGAGCCAATCCCTTTTTCTATGGGTCAAAATAAATTCTTGCACAGGCTTGTGAATTTGAAAACAGTGAAGAAAAGAGTTATGTTTATTTTGTATTCACCACAGGTTTGACTGGACATGTTGTAAACTATACATAAAATACTTTCCTTTGACCAGTTCAGTTGAACTGATAGTTTTTTTTTTTTCTTTCTTCCTATTTCCTGTCATCTTAGTAGGATTATATCCTTTAATGAATCACTATCATCCTGGTGTCAATTTAAACTTTCTATCCATATTTGTGAACTTGAACTATAATTTATTTATTGGATTGGTGCATAATTATCAGGCGTTTTCGTAGGTGAGTTATTTGTTAATAAAAATTTGCTGTTTTGTTTACTTTTTTTTTTTTTTTTAATAAAAATATTTTATTTTCGGTTTATAAAAATGCATGTTGATCATACTAATTTAACATGTTATTGTTGAATTATGTTTCTTTTTTTCATAATAAATATTGTTAAAAACGCCTGATAATTATGCACCAATCCAATATGAAAGTGAAAATTTAACTGAAATATATTGGAAAATTTTTGAGTCCATGAAATATAAACCTTAAGCAAAATGGTTGCAATATAGAGGCAAGGAAGGTGTTAGTTTAAATTGAAACCAGTAAGAGAGTAGTTAAATGTTTGAATGAAACAGTCAAATAAATTCACATTTGGATTCTTTTTATGTGCATGTGTTTGTGTATATCTCAAAGTTGTATTTTACAACATGACAGCATCTGGTTCACACTCCTCCCTGTTTTTTTTTTAACAGGAGTAGAGGTTTATCCCTTGTTTCCTGCTTAGGATTGGGTTTCCGGTTCCTTCTAGAGTTTTCTCATTCTTTTTCACTCTCAGTAAGCCTTTGCATCTTGGTGGCATTGTCACCTTGCTTGAGGTGAAATATATATATATATATATATAGTCATCCACATACAAGCCTGTTTCGCTGTATTACATCTCATCAGTCTGGCTAACCATCCGATTGCTTCAAGCATCAATTTGGCATCAGTCTGATATATATAAAATTGAATGTTGTATGCAGGATATTTTTGTAATAAAACTCATATGTGTACATTTAAGATATGCAGACACTATCCTATTTACAATGTTATGAATATAACTACGAGACTACTATAATTTCTATATTTAGAAATTAGTCTTTCAAGATTTTTATCTACTGTAGCCATGGAAATTAAAAATGAGCAGTAAAACATCAAAAAGGGGGTGAGGTGTAAGAATATGTTCAGAACAAGATTTCTCACTGTATTGTTTGCCCACACATATATCTAAAATATTAACATTTAACCTGTTCATTTCTTGCTTTATATTTTCTAACTGACCACATTGGTTTAGTGGACTGATATTCTATATGTCAAGAATTATTTTTTGTTTGCAAACAGTTGCCAGATGACAGTTCAGTGACATTTTTTGCTTGTCTTTCCTTAATGGGTGAGGTATTAGTGATTTATGCTTTTTTTGCTAACGGTCACTCAATGACATTCAGGGAACACCTGTTACATATTTCACTCCTTACCAGACAAGGAGTTAATTCCAATAGATTTAACTCTCTTCACACCCTTATCTTTCATAATTTGATTGTTAAAAACCATTTTCTTGAGATTGATAATGCAATGATTGCATGTTGCCTTCTCCACAGAGATTTATTGAGACATCACCTCTAGTTAATTGGCTATTGACTTGTCAACTTTTGATAGGTCTTTTATCCTACAAGGTTACTAACAACCTGCCTTACTTACAAGAAATTGGAGTGAACGTACTGGTTTAGTCACCTATGCTACCATACCATATATGCATGTACAAATACACACTCTATATATATATATATACACACACACACACATATAACGTGTAAATGTGTATTTATTAATATACTTCATAGCTCTGTTTCACTACATTCAGCACTTTTTTTGTTTACACCATAAATTAAGTGAATACATATTTGCTTACCTGGATATGCATGCTGTCACATGCATATACAGTTGATAGTATCTCATTTAGTTTCTATCCACACACACACACACACACCTATATATATATATATATATATATATATATATATATATATATATATATGGGTGTGTTTTAATCTAGTTAACCTGCTAAACAATAATTTTGTTTTTCACTATTCAATATTTGATCATAGCCCCAATCTTTTTTTAAATAGGAAATAACTTCATACCTTGACTTTCTCCAGTTAATAGTAAGAGGGTTTCATTAATCAATATTTGATCATAGCCAAAGTTTCATAGCTGATATGGTTATGAAAAAAATTATAAGTTCGTATCAAACTTTGGCCAGGATTTTCTTTTTCTTCAAAATGAGTCGAGATAAAGTGAAAAATAAATAAAAAAAATTACTTGTACCATATTAAAAGTATGCAAATAGAAGTAATGACAGAATATAGTTGATTTTTGAATTTGTTTATCTGTTTGTTGCACTAATGTGCTGTATTAACATTTAGAAATAAATTAGAAATGTTACTAATAGTGTAAAAATAGCTTTAAACTTATCTGAAGCTGGTTAGCACAAATCCATTACACTCAAAAAATGCTTGAAATAGTGGACAGTTACAACTTCACTTAGTGACCTGATCAAGTGGTGCCTGGTCATTAAGTGAGAAGTGGCTGTATATAAAACCTTTACATTTTTCTAAATGAAACTTTGCTAGATTGTAGCAAAATCTGTTTCTTTGCATTAAGTCAAAAAGCATGTTTTTACACTAAACTGGGTATATTGCTTGGTTTTTCTAGCCTGTCAGGATTTTACATTTTATGCTAATGACAGAGAAACCATTGCTTTGTGATATCACTTTTATATGGCAGTGAATGTAGAACAATTTCCTCACAGCTGAAAATGAGATGTAAGGAAACAGAAAAATGTTTCTACAGAAGGATACTGAAAATACCATGGACAGAACATGTGAACAATGAGGAAGTTTTAAGGAAAATAAAAATGAAAAGGACATTTAGAATTGGAAATAAGCAGCTGAAATATTTGGGGCATCTAATCAGGAAAGAGCTTGGAGAATTTCACACAAATGAGGGCAGAAAAAAACAGCAAGTAGACAACACAAGCTTGTCAAAGCTTGTGTCAGTTTATAGGAAGAATATTAAGGGGACAAACATAGCTTAGGTGCATGAATGATAAAAGGTTTTCATTTTTTCTTCTTCAACTATAATGTTACAGGTAAATATTAATAGCATTTTATATATGAGAGGGTGCTGAAAACTCTTGACTGAATTCATTTTCCAAAACTGACCAAACATCTTGAAAAGTCTTCTTGGTTTGCTCAAGAACTTTTCAGCACCCACCTTTATAGTAAAATAGAAAAATTTAGATGAGAGAAAATAACAAAACTAATCACTTTCTGTTATTTCGAAAATGTTTCTGCTATTTACTGTTTTTTTGTTTGTATATTAAGCTGGTCCTGGTAAATTTTTTATGCACAATTCTTATGGAATCCACATACATTAGAACCAAAACAGAAATGAGAATGCAAGACATGAATTAGGAAACATCTGGCATTCCATTCTTTTGTACTCTCTTAGAATAGTCTTTACTCTATGAAACACAATAAGTTTTGTACAACTAACACAAATGGATACAAATAAGACTAAAAATATAATATTTAACTTGAACATAAGTATATCATATTTATATCTTAAAATCCTGAAGTGCAAGAACAATTCTTAGTATAGATTTGGAATTGGTGTACTTTAGTCTAAAGTACAGCATCACTGAAAAAGTTTTCAACCTGTGTAATTTTGGGGCCTTGAACATATCTTTCTCTTTATCAGTCAGTTATGTGCCAGGCATCATACACACATAGGTAATAATGTATCTTTTGATACATGACTGACGAAGTAGTTCCCCCCCCCCACATAGTAGACTGCCATTTCTTTCTGCAGTAGACCAGTTGCCATCCAAGACTACAGAACCTGGTCTGTCCTGCTATTTACCCATAGCTTGGGGGAGAAGAACAGGATTCATACCTTTCCCAAGGGTATAAGCACATATGTGAATGTAATGGATTTGACTGGAATTTGAACTCGGCTCTCTGATTACTCAATCTGAGCCACTATCCATTATTCCACCATGCCTCTTTATACTTGTCTTTTAAATGTTAGTTTCATTGAGTCAACTGCCTCATCCATTGCAAGGAAAGTTGGCTCCCTGTGCCGCACCAGGAAATTTTTCTCCCTGGAATCGATCCTCCAGATCTACAAATCAACAATTCACCCTTGCATGGAGTATTGCTGCCATATATGGTCTGGTGCCCCTTCTGTTTGCCTCGGGGTTCTTGATAGGCTCCAGAGGCAGATATGCAATATAATTGGCCCTGCTCTGGCATCTCATCTACAGTCACTTTCTTACAGACGTGCCGTCGCCTCTCTCTGTCTGTCCTACAAATACTTTCATGGTAATTACTCCGAGGAGCTGCATTCGCTGGTTCCCAGACTTCATGAATTCAAGCGCCCTACGAGGCTGGCATCCCGCTCTCACCCCTTCACTGTCGAAACTCCTAAATGTAGCTGTCTCTTCTACTCTAATAGCTTCATGTCTCGCACCTCTCACCTGTGGAACTCCCTTCCCTATTCCAGTTTCCCTGAGAGCTATAATCTCCAGCTATTCAAGTGTAATGTCAATCGACATCTCCCGTTGCCTTGATCTATCCACTACCCTTCTCCTCATACCCTATCACTCCTATCTGATCCCGCTCTATATTTTCTGTAACCCCTTGCGTCCTAGTGGCTTCCCGCCTTGCTTTGGGTGAAATGCTTAAAAAAAAAAAAATTGCAAAGTTTCTACATGTATAGCTGTCTAACATCTATTATAAATGTTTTATTAAAAAAAATAGATCATTTTATGCCTATTAAACTTATTGATCATTCTTTCTAATATGTGGATTGTTTTTTGTAAATGTGCAGTTACTGATGTATAAAATAGCCAAAATTTCATATTGGATTCAAGCTTTCAGCTCACATGAGTTATCAACAGAGGCGTGAGTGAGAGAAGAAAATAAAATGTATTTAAGCAGCATAGTGTTTTAAGTGTCATTATTTTTTCATTTGATTCCAACTTGGCACAACACAATAAATTATATTTCAGCAAAATATAATGGCAGTGTGAACTGACATGTAATGTTTGTTTCTTTCTTTTATTTTTATTTATCCACTCAAGAAAACTGAGTCTTATACAACCAAATCGTTAACTTTCTTATACTCAGTTTTTTTGTTTTATCTTTTATTATATTCTGTGATCACTGTTCAACTTTTTCTAATTTTCAGTGTTGTTCCTAATCATTCAGTAATTTTACAATATATTTCTTTTGAGGGTATATATTTATGGAATTTAAAAGTTATATATTGGAGTATTGTATTTGTATATTGTGAGTGAGTGCATGTTCACATGTAAACAATTAACCTTTATCACTCTGTATGTGATTTAATTTGCAGTATAAAATGTTTCACCTGCCACTGAAGGTGACCTAATTCTTGAATTTGAATTTCATAGTTGTCATATCCTGCTATGGCAACAGAAAACAACTGAATGAAATTAACAATAAGGTTATTGCAATTGAGAGGCCTTGAAAAATAATGCAGTGGAAATGGAAGTAATATAAATAATGCAGATTGCTAAAGGCTAAAAATGAAGCATGCAAAAACTTTTTTTATATGAACTGTAGTGAAACAAAGTTCTCAATCTCCATTTTCTTTTTCTGACCTAGAAGTTAGGAGAAGTAAAGGATAAGCATCATTATAATGGTAGTCAGCCTTGTGCAAAGTTAGAATGACCAAAGTAAAGTTTGTACTAACTTCATGGTTGGGAGTTTAAGCATGGTTATAATGGTCGAACTCAAGTTCACTTTGGAACAACCAAAGAAAAGATTGATTTACTTCATAGGTGGAGATTTTAGAAAACACATGTGAATATTATGCATTGAAAAGAGTTCCGTTGCCAGTGGACTGGGGGAAATAAAGGCATCCTAGCAGGAACATTCTTTTCTATTTTTGGCTACACTTTTGATTGAGAGAGGAAGGAAATGTCTCTTTATAGACTTAAATAGTGGCACCTAACTGGTGTTTTGACAAAGCTACATGGGGTAATAAAATTTCCCGTTACTTTATTACAAGCATCATGGGAAAATGTATTTCTTTTTTATTATTCATTATTATTCTATTTATTGATTTTATTTCATTTTCTCACATATTTCATGGCAATTAAATTGTATATAATAATAATAACGTTAATATTATATACATTTATTTTCAATATGATGAACAACCATTGAGTGCATAATAAAATCTCATATAAGAAAATATGCAGATATTTTTTAATAAAAACGGATATTATCAGCTGTGAAAATCACATGGTATATTTGTGTATGGGATATATACACATACTGGAAATTTTACCAACATTTTTGGTTAATACCATTTGTGAAAACATTGACTTGTGTAATAAAATATAGGTTTTCATTAGCTAAACATGTAAAATCTTCTAATATCAACATAGAATAATCAATCAAGACAGTTTGTATTTTTGTTGTATTTTCAGAAAAAAGTGTAAATCCCTTGCAGAGTTTGTCATTGAGTATCACACAATTCACAGGTCACTGTACATATTTCACTAATTTTTTTAATTTATTTTATTCAATTTTTTACTCTGTAGCATAATTCATATTTTCTAATGTTCTGTGTATTTAGGCAGCAAATGTTCTTTAAGGCAAATGTCATTTTTGTGTCAATTAATTTTATTGATCAACTTTTTCAAATTACAAATAATCCTTCTAAGATAAGTAGAAAATCCTGTCAAATTGCCCAAAGTACATTTCCAAAAAATTTTTTAAAATTTTGTTGCATAATATTTCAATTTCTACTTAGTAATTTATTTTGTATATAAATTTAGTGTAATGGTGTTTAAAAGTTGTCTTGTATGCTCATGTATTAAAAATAGTCATGTTTGAGTAATGAGTTGACAACCATTTTTATCTTTGAGAGAAGAGGGTTCTTTGGAAGTAATGTCTTCAATTTTATTTCCATAAAAAACAATGGATACAAAGAAAAAATACACTGTTGGACAGAGTATGTTTTCAGTTAGAAGTCTTTTTTTTTTTTTTCTTTTTTTTTTTTTTTTTTTTTTTTTTTTTTCTTTTTTTTTTTTTTTTTTTTTTTTTTTTTTTTTTTTTTTTTTTTTTTTTTTTTTTTTTTTTTTTTTTTTTTTTTTTTTTTTTTTTTTTCTTTTTTTTTTTCTTTTATATTCACCACCATTGGCTATGTATTTTCACCAGCACTAAACATGAACCTGCATACCACGTTTGTAAATTTGACTTATCACACACATTTCTGCCACTGATGAAACACCTTATCCATTTCATAACCAGGCTCACATTCACTAATGTCTGTAAATGGTCTTCAGGTGTCGATGAATATCAAGAGGTGTAATATTTTTCTGCATGAAAGAATGTCTTCATTTTATACATGCTGTAATGTCATACCTTTTTTTTGTCAGACTATAACAAGACAAAAAAAAAAGCTATGATTTCTTTGGTTCAATCTGATAGGGAATGACTACAAAAATATCTCCCACCCCACATTATAGACAAAACAGATGCATCCTGGGAGTTCTTCCTAGCCAATAGAATTGGGCCACTTTTTGGTCTCATCTGATTTAGTTCTCTTCTGTTCTTGTCATGAAGTCAGAATGCTGTGATTGCTTGTCTGCATCCTCTTTTATGTGTTAGCATCATTCTTACTTTGTGAACTTTTTGCCTTACTTCTGTTGCTTTGTTGTATATTGTTTGCTTAACATTATTTTTGCCCTGTTCTTTTCTTTCTCATTATTGTTTATTGCAAACTTTGTTAATTCTGTTCAGAATTTCTGCCAATTACTCCACATGGTTTATTAATGAGAAGGTTCACAATCTACTGCCATATCAACAAAATATCTATCTCATCTTCTGTACCAACATAATAAAATAAACATTATTTTTTTACTTTGTAGTATATATTATTAAAAAAAAACAAAAAACTCCTAAAATATGAAATCAGCAATGTTGCCCTAAAACTGATGGGATAAAATGTTTAACAATATAACATGATTAATTTTTGGCATTTGGAAGGCCTTGTCTTGGTGAAAAGTTAAACAGAATTAAAAATGTAAATAAAATACAATATATTCCTGCTAGTTAAAAATCTACTTTAAAATTTATTTCTAAGCAAAACCAAAGACAAAATTAGAAAAAATAGACAGTGTAAATTTTGAAGCTGTGTGCAATTAAAACAAAAAAATATTCTTGAACAATCGCACAAGAAAAATTTTGTGCTAGAATAGTTTAAGTTAACTTTCGGAGATTTGCCAAAATCAACAACATTTTAATTTGACTCTGGGGTTTTGTATACTTTTCATGTGTATCTTTATTGTTATTTTAAATTAGATTTCAGGCAGGACACCTGAAGTGAGGCTGCTGTGTCTATATGTCTTGTATTTAAGCCATTATACATAGAAACCAAAATTTAATTGCTTTCTTCCAGTTTTTCTTAAATTAATCAGTCCTGATAGTCAATTTTTCATCTTTTTCAAGCATTGCTTTCTGAATTGTATTATGAAATACAATTGTTTTATACATGTTTCATTGAATGTAACTGACAAGGAAAATTTTGTTTGTAATTTTTTTTTTTTTTCTTAGTTATTCCTTAGAGTGTTTTTAGATGAACTAAGTATGTAGATACTGTCCATAGTGATTGATGTCCTGATCACTTTTAGCTAATTTTTAGCCATTTTCAAGTGGGGGTGACTTTTTTTGTTTATATATTGTTGTACGAGAGTAGTAGTAACAATTTTGTGTTGAGGTGCCTTTTTGAGCATTCAAAACAATGTTCTGACTGATTTCAAAGCAAATGCCAAGTGTGAGTTTGTGTGTTTTTGATAAAACCATTCCACTTATTTTTAAACATTTTTTACAATTAGATATTTTTAAAATTATAAATCTGCAAGGATTTTTCTGATCAGTGTAAAGAGTCTTTTATGAGTGCCTCCTTATCTAACTAAGATCACTCAAGTGGTTAGTTAGATGTCTATTTGAAGAGTTTGTCATGTGACCAATGCATGCATGTGGTTCATCTTGATGACAAGGTTCACAACCTTGCACTGTACAATGGATGTTGCTTTGGTTTGGTTGCTTTTGTTTAGCAGCATATCAACCTCTATGGATTATTTAACGTCAAAATCTAAATATTTTGTACGCAATTTTATTTTACATTTTGGAGATAATAATGGTTTTAGCGATACAAATTTTACTAATTAACCCATAGCTGGGAGGAGAAGGGTATTTTCGCATAAGTGAATATAATGAATTCAAATGGAATTGGAACTTGGTCCTACAATTAACAATTCCAAGATATCATCTGTTACACCACCCACATATCCAAAAGCTTAAAGTACCTAGTATTCCCAAGCAGTCACCCATCTAGATATTGACCATGATTGATATTGCTTAACTTTGGTGATCATCTGGTAACTGGTGTTTCAACATGATGTGGCCCTAAGCCACTGTACAATGTAATTTATAGACAATATTGGTGATCTGAAGCTTGGATTTCATAAACATGTTATTGGTAATGATTAGTTTGTCAATTTTTAATTTCCTATAGTATATACTAGAGGTGGGCAAACTTTTCAGTGCAAGGGCCACATTAAAAAATTCACAATTTTATTGGGCTGCATAGTATATTAACCCAAAATAATTAATATTTAATATAGACAAAAAAAGGCTTTTAAAGAAAAAAATGCAATTCTTATTAATTAATATTTTAAAGTACTGTAGAAGATTCACATGAAACACATTTATTTGAAAGATAAAGTAACTCAGTTTAAAGTACTTTAAAGAAAATATATTTTTAAGTTGAAGATTTACATGAAACAAATTTGAAAGACAAAATAACCTTGTTTTAAGAAAAAAAATTATTTTTATTAATATTATAAAGTAGAAAACATTTGAAAAACAAATTAACACTGCTTAAAGAAATAAAAAAAACAATTCTCACTAATATTTTAAAGTAGGAACTTCAAATAAAATGCATATAAAGTAACTAAATTTAAAGAAAAAATTAGATTTTAAAGTAGAAACTTCACAGGAAACAGATTTGTTTGAAAACAAAGTAATTCAGTTTAAAGAAAAAAAATTTTATTGATATTTTGAAGCAGTAACTTCACAGGAAATGGATTTGTTTGAAAAACAAAGTAACTTAGCAACAAAGATCTCAGTGACTCAATGAGAATAATGTATTTGACTGCAGTCATTTACCAGTTTGTTAAAATTAGGCATCAAGTTGCTTGTAACAATTATTTGGCATTGCTTGGTAACTTTCTCTTTCAAATTTACTAACATTTGGCAGGCTATATTGTATATACTGTATATTTCCACATATAAGGTGACCTTTAAATTCCAAGAATCACCCTTAAAAATTGGGGGTCATCTTATACTACAATTCTAAAAAGAAACCTTAAATTCTGAGTGATGTTTGTTGATAGGCTGATCTCAGCATTGGTGCGATAACCAATAAAGTACATGAAAAGATTATGAAATAAACTGATAATAAAAGTAATAAAACCATTTCTACATTATATATATATATTACTAGCATAGCTTCATAATAAATTGCCTAGTCAAAGATTAATTCCAAGTCAATGAAATTAACTTGTATCCATGAAAGCTCAGTTGAAGAAATATAAACATCAAGTTATGATTGTGTACTTCAATAACATTCAATTTAAACCTTGCTTCATACTTTCTTTGTTTTGCATGTGGTTCCATGATTGATATGGATATAAGTTAATAAGAAATTTCAACTGGCTTAGACAAAATTAGGAACAGACTGAATAAAAAAAAATGTTGAAAATGGAATATATTATTATCATACTGTTATTAATAGTATTTTGTGACTGTCAATGAAGTATAAGTAAATGGCCATTAGTACACCAGGGTATTTGTCACTGTTTAGATATAGGAAGAGAATAAGAAGAATCAATATTTGCAAGAAATCACATGAAACATAAATGAAACAATGGCTTCCCTTTTGGGGGACATGTATAGGAAAAACATGATATAGAATTGGTTTTGTTATTTATGTTGAATTTCTAAAGATACAGTAAGTAACAACATTTCCAATAGTATCATCTTTATATAATCAATAAGCAGTCATCTTATACTAGAGGTATAGAATAAATTCATAAAAATTTGCTATATTTTTTTGAAGATTGCCTTTATATGCAGAAAATATACGATAGTAAATTTTACATGTTTACTATAAATTGTAATTATTTTAATGTAAATGTTATTAAAAATGCATAGTTTTAGATGACCAATTACTAAACAATGATGTCCAATTTATTTTCCTTGATTAAAGGAACTACAGGAGAACTGTAAGGTCTGGATACCTCTGGAGTAATGGATAATGGCTTGGACTGACAAATTGGAGAGCCGAGTTTGAATTCCAGTTGGATCCATTACATTCACTTACATGGTAATACCCTTTGGAAAAGTATGAATCCTCTTCTCTCCCAGCTATGGGTAAAATAGCAGGAACAGATAGTTTTATAGCCTTGCGTGGCAACTGGTCTAGAAGGAAACTTTGAATTCAAAACTAGCCTGTATATGGTCAGGCCATCTAACCCAAGAAACACCACTTCTACTGTGAATGTGGTTTTCCTACATCCCTGATGAGTCATGGGATTCATGATCAACCCCAGAAAAAGAAGTCGAGGGGGTTATATCTGGTGAGTGAAAGGCTGACTCTACACAGCCATATCTCCTGATCCACTTAGGGAAACTGTCATTCAACCAGGTTCTTACAAATATTGGATTAATGGGCAAAGGCTCCATCCTGTTGGAACCACTCAAGGGTGGCCTCCACCTAACCTTTCAATTTAGGATGTTAACTGTTCTCACAACATGGTGAGGTATCACCAGTTATGTTACCATCAAAGAAATATGGTCAGAACACAAGCTTTTCATACCACACCATTGCATTCCTTGTTGTTTGGAAGATTCCATCCAAAATTGATTGTTTTATAACCAGTACTGAACAAAATAATAACTTGCTTTTAATTTGTCTCTAATATCTAAAAGAAAACCAATTCCTAAATTTAGGTGAAATTATGTATCAAGGTATTATACAAGGCTGTGCTGAAGTACTCGGACAAGCCATGAATAGATTCAAAAATAATTTGATATTTGGTTATTCGATCAGATTTGGGGCGGTAGGACAGACTGATAACTTTTCACCATCCCCACACCAATGAAAACTTTTGCTTTACAACAAAGATGTTGCATCTGCAAAATTTCATTTTTCTCTTTAGTGAAAGATTTCACTGTTTTTCAGGTAGGCTTGGAATTTAATTTCTTGAAACATTAGATGGACATGTCATCTTTCCTTGAATTCGGAACACCACAAATTATACTAATGTTGGTTTAAAAAGTTGATTACATGTGAAACATAATTAACCAATGAGAATCAAACACAAAAGTAAAACTATCAGAATTTCTTTCTTTTTCCCCATCTCTCATTCTCTGATGAAGCTTTAATAAAACTGAAACATGTTCAATTGATAAAAGTTTTTTCTCTTTGTCTTATTTCGTTATTTCCAAATGATTATTCCTTGTCAAACATGTTGATTTATTGTTTCCTCCAAGAAGCAATATTTTTAATGTGAATTTCCCTTTGTGTAACTGTATAGAAATTTTTTATCTTGTATAAAATGTTGGCATTTTCAATTGATATTGTTTTTTATCTTTTTGGTTCACTTTTTCATATTTGCCATATCTTGTACTTCAGTTTTATTTCACTCATCTTTGATTCCTTAAAATGTAAAATACACAAGAGTAATTTCTTCTCCAACATTGTCAGCCAATTTTGATAATACAAATAAACTCAATACTACCAGTTCAAGTAGATACTAATATACTATTATTGGGGTGGTGAAAAAAAGATAGAAAATAAGTTAGTCTTACTATGCCTTCAGGTCCAACATAAACATTAGTATATCTGTGATACATTACAAGCCCCATAACCAATTAAAGTTGTAAGGGTACCAGATATAATGCAACCATTGTGTACCTTGTGCAACATAACCTGATGGCACCCATCTATCTTCAGGCCTCTTTTGAATTCAGTTTTCTTAGAAAAGTTGCTGTAGAGATACAAAAGAGCAATCATTTCCCTTTGGTGGAGATGAAGTCACATAGGTCATGTGATGGCCCTGCATAGTGATGAAAGTGGTAGTCCTTCAGTCAGCTTCCAAGAAAAACTGAACATTTTTTTTTTTTTTTTTTTGCCTGGGCCAAGGCTAACATTGTTTCCCCCCAGCCACATGGTGCAACTTACATGCCTATGGCACTCCAGCTCACAGTCATGTTGGGAAAACCCCAAGACTCGTTTCCAGAATATGACCTCAATATCAACATAACAGATAAATCCAACCCACTCAAATCTGGAATCCTAAATATGGCTTCTCCAGAAACTCAGAAGAATCTCCATATCCTATTTAACACCCTATCTTTTTGTTCTCTTTTCACACTGCTTGTTATGTAGAAATGCATTATATTTTCTCTGCATGGGGACACATGTAAATGTATGTATATAATTGTGTGTATAACTTAGCATTATAAAACTTTGTGAACAAAGCATATTTGTCATTCCTTTTTCTTTCAGTCATTTTATTCCATTCCATGAAATAAACTGTTATTATATCATGGATCTAATAATGCTAATAATGGGGGGGGGAATACAAACTGAGAAAATAATATAGCTGGAAAAAGTTAGATGCATGCCTTTTCCAAGGTCATTAGTATGAAGTGAATAAAACGATTTAGTTGGATGTTGAATTCATTTTCTGTACTAATAACCATTACATTACTCATGCTTCCATATTTGTGATGCACAAATACATTAGATGCAAAGGAGTTGAATAATTCAAACTGAAATCAACATTTTATAGGCTAAAATTATTGTGCATGTGGATTGTGATTATAAAAGTCAATGATGAGTAATGATAAATTTTTCTACACAGAAATTTAGAAACCTGAAAGCAAGCTGCATGTGAAGTTTAAAAATCAAAGGGAGATGGTATTTGTAATGTTTAGATGAGGAAAATGTTACGGATCCTGTTTCTTTCTTGAATACATCAGGCATGCATCCTCGTTACTAGAAAACTAAGCAGCCACTTTCTTTGAAGAGCTGTCACATGACCCTTGAGACATTCTTGCAAATATATTCTCTTTCAAAAGGAAATAATTACCTTCTGTAGCTCTATCCAACTAATATTACTTTTTAGCATAAATGTGTTATTCATATCTTGGAAATGTGACTTTAAGATAACTGTTAGTATAGTTTCAAAAATCTGTGTATTTGATTTAGTCTAGTTCTGCATTTATCTGGAAAGCAAACAAATCAAAATGTAGTCAGGGTTATATTTCTGTCTATTTTGCTTTTGTAAGGTTAAGAGCAATGATTTTATAAACCAAGACTCAAGTTTGTACTCATTTGCTAAGCATGATGGTTATTGTTGAGCCATTTTAGAAATAATCCATTTGCATTTTGCTTTTCATTGAAAGTGATTTTGAGCTATCATTGAGGATGCATTACATTTAAGCTTTACTCACACAAATATATTTTACTTGTGTCATTAGAGCCTCTTAGGAGTATCTAATTTGCTTTGATTTCAAATTTCTCATTTTCTAAATGTCATGCTTACTAACCTTTGTGGATAAATAACAGAAATGCCAACTTTCAATGTTTTATTTGGCCAGGCTGGCAATATTTGTCTTTAATATTAATGATGTTTGGTCTGATGCATTTCAAGTACAACACTGATCAGTGCACAAGATCTTGGCATCAGTTCATATAACACACTTTTAAAGCTTTGTAAAACAGTATCTATTTCATTTATAGACTTAAATAAAGACAAATTAAATGAGGTAATTGGAATACTCAAGGGAAGCTACCATGTGCAGCAAGTTGTTGCCCTTTTAATATTAAAATCAATTGTTAAAAAAATCCGTAATTTTTTTCTTTTCTTTTTTTATGGCCTTTTCTTTTCTGTTGTAGTTTTTATATTTATTTTTATTTATCTGGTATAATTTGAAAATTTTAAGACAATTTTCGGGTTTGTCAAACTGGAGAAAATTACGTTTGTATGTAACTGAATGAGAAAATGGGGAAAAAATTTTTTTTTTTTTTTTTTAATTTTTTCATTCAATTACCCACTCATTCAATTATTTAGTCTGTCATAAAATGTGTATATCATATTCTCCCTAGAATTAAATAAGTAAAGTTTATAACTACAAAGTAAAAGAAAAATAATATTCAACTTAATCTTAAAATTAAGAAACCGTATTCTTATTGAATGTTTTTGAAACAATTCAGTTTTGTGTTTAAAAAAAACAAAAAATAAACTGATTTTATTTTTATTTTTTATGGTTGTGAGAGGTAGGAATTTTTTTTTATTTAAATTAGAAACTTAGTGTTTTGTCTTGTCATAATTCTGGCTGTCTTTGGTATGATGATAATTTACATCAAACAGCAAGGCCTCTGAGAGACTGGAGATTTTGAGGAGCATGGAACCACCTCTTAATTGCTGCTGTTCTCAGGTCCACCCTGACCCAGAGTGGTAGCATCTGTTAGGATTCCAGCTATGGGCAAATAGTGAACTCCACCCCAAACTAAAATAAAAACACTAGGAAAGTAGGAGAATACCAGCAATACATTTTTCTGGCTTTTTTTTTTCTGGTATACAGGCTATTTAATTTTTATATAGCATCTATAAAATGGGGCAGCTTGAGAATGGAACCCAAGCATAAACATGATATCCCTTTAAATTTCCTAATGCAGCTTATACATATATCTTGAAAGTAGTTTTATATAAAATTTAATAAATTTCTGTGTTTATACAATTACAGATAATAATGATAATCATGTAATGCTCACACAGATTTTTAAGTGGTGAAATTAAGATTTGACAAAAATGTTTTGGACTTTCTGTACGTGTACAAAGCACCGTCACTATTTACAAAAAATATACAAATGCAGGACTTTCTGAAATTTTTGAATATCTTTACTGAGCATGAAACACCTGGTAAAGTAATCCCTGAACAAAGGTGTTGCTGTGAAAATCAATAGCCAAAAAACTGGTACCAAGATAGGCTACATAGCTGGACTGGGGAACCCCCATCTAGAGTAGATGAGGTCACTTACAACAGCTGCACATCATGTTGGCACCTGTAACACTTGAGGATTTTGGGGGTTTTTGGATATAGGATACTCAACCCTAATAGGTAATATAGCTTATCTTACTTTCATTCAGTATTTATTTACTAGATTTGACTTAGTCTGGCACAAGGCCTGAATAGTGCAGCACCTTATGAGAACTGAACTTGTTACACTAGTAAATATATCTGAGATATGATTAAGAAGATTGCAATTTGGTCTGTTCAAGTAATAATTGATTTTATATTAATTTAATTTCATTAACACATCTTAAAGAATCAATATCAAACTTTATTTGAACATTGTGGATTTTGTTTTGATTGGTCAATTAAAAGTTATTTTGATTGGCCAAAGGTATGCACAGGGCAAGATTTCTGAAATGCTTTTATTGTATACATTGTCTTTTTTTGTCATGAAGGTCTTACACTTTTAACCTTTACTAAGATTAGATTTATAACAGTTCTTAGAAGTAATATTGTGCTTCACAAGTCTTCCAAGTTGGGAGAGTTTACATGCTTAGAAAATAACCTGGGATCTACTATTTGTCATTGACACCACTGAGGAAAATGTAACGATTTCATCACAAGCCAAAGCATAAATATTTTAGTCTGACATAAGGCTACATGTGTAGAGCACCCACAAATGTGAACTGAATTATCTAGTGTAGTAATAGAGGTAAGATTATTAGTTTGATGTTTAAATGCTTAGTAAAAATTTCCAGCATAAAATATAACTAGAAAAATGAAAAAATAACAAATAGTAATAATAAAACATCTCTTCATGTTCTGTGCTTTAAAACTTACATTTTTTTTTTTAATTGCCTTTAATGAAGATGTTTAATATCTTGAACTAAATTAAATGAATTGTCATTAATAAATTATTTAATGCCCTCATCTTTTAAATTTTGACTATTTTGTGTTCTGGTCTTTCTCCATTGTCTGTTAAAATGGGTTACAATTAAGAATTCAGTTTGAGATTCCCTGAAGGTTACATGGATCCACAAACACCTGAATTAGGTTGATGGTTACTGCATCCGAAGCCTTGTGATGAGGATAACAAAGATAATTCTCGTTCCAGGAATTCAGACAGGAATTATCAAAATCTATGAGGCAGATTTTCATCATTTTTGTATATGCCAAATAACATTTTCTGTTTCTCACATCTACTGCTAATTTTCATTTGCTGGAAAACTTATGCATACACTGGGGAACTTTAATGTTGTGTAATGTTTAGCAAGCTTGTCTCACTAGATCAGTTAGAAGTGAATAGTAAGTTTGATCCTCACTGGGTGCCCCATACTTTCGGCTTTTTGCCACATCTAAGCTATGCTTAGAAAGTCACCATAGGCTAACTGACTGCTGTCAAAACTGAGAATAGGTATAGCAGCTCTTTGCTGCTACTATCATGATAAATGTTCATTTTTTTTTTTTTTTTTTTTATAATTTCACCCTAAGCAAGCCAGTAAAGTCATAGGGGAGTTACTGAGTGTGAAAGAAAAACAAACATATTATTAAGGAGAGATAACAATAAAAGAGGAATGCTTATGAATCAGTCAGTGTAATACATGCTTAGGCGATCATGTATCTTTCGATACATAATTGACGAGGCAGATTTTTTCCCACAGTAGGTTGCTATTTTTTTCTATAGTAGATCAGTTGCCATCCAAGGTAACCGGATCTGTCCTGCTATTTACCCATAGCTGGTGGGAGAATAGGATTTATACCTTTCCCAAAGGTATTAGCACATAAGTGAATGTAATGGATTTGACTGAAATTTGAACTCGGCTATCCGATTCCTCAATCCTAGCCACTATCCATTACTCCACCCTTTGTCATAATTCTTACTCACACTCTTATCAACCATCAAAGCCTTACTTGTGATAAGGATATTAAAATATTTGAAATATTAAAAAAAAAAACAGATGAGTTCATATCTTCATAAAAAAAAAATAATAATTCAAAATGAGCACTGCCTTTTCTGGAATCTGAACCTGGCTTGTTGACTTCATTTTTCCACACTAATCCTTTTACACTATTGCCATATACCTACTATATGCATTGATGTTATCTACTTGAAAACTGCTAGCTATAGCCACTGGATACAAATGTAGTGTTGTAATTTTTGAAAAATGGCCGTATAGCAAAGTGGTTAGAATATTCAGTTTCTGACCATGAGACTCTGGTTCAAATCTCACCATGGTCAATTTGTCAAGGGAATATTTCATGTTATCAGCCTAGAGAGGTGATTCCAGCATGGGCCACCTTTTTGAAAATTGTCTTAAAAAAAAAGTAAAAAAAGATTTGTTAGATTATAACTAATAAAAAATACATAAAAGTGTATGTAACATCATAAAACAGCTGGGAACAAATAAGATAAAATGTTTTAAAATTTGCATTGTTTATTGAGAAATTACAGTAAGACTACTGCACTGTGTAACATATTACATCATAAAATAGTTAAATTGGTCAGTATAATTTCCCTTTGAAATAAATGAATGCCTTATTTGATGGCACAATTATTTAGTAATAAAATTTGTGCCATGCACCTTGTCTATATACAATTTGTAAAACTTCAGAAAAGTATAAAATTTATAAGACCGTGCTATAAGATTTTCACTGATCACCAGAATGAAATTCCAACACTATGATTTTGAACCTAAACTTGATTACTCATTTACTCAAACAACAGTCAGTTATGTGCCATGCATGATACATGCTTAGGCAATCATGTATCTTTCAATACATGACTGACAAGGCAGATTTTTTTCCTGCAGTTGGTTGCCATTTCTTTCTGCAGTAGACCAGTTACCATCCAAGGCTATAGATACCAGCCTGTCCTACTATTTATCCATAGCTTGGGGGGATAGAAGAGGATTCATACCTTTCCCAAGGGTATTAGTATATAAGTGAATGTAATGGATTCGACTGGAATTTGAACTTGGCTCTCCAATTCCTTAATCCGAGCTGCTATCCACTACTCCACCTTGCCTCCCCTATAAACAACAGTAATGATTTTGAAAAAAATATTTTGTCATTATTTATCTTGTCAAACACCAACTTTCACATTGAGTGCAATACCATGGTTCCAAAATTGGCATGATCTACTTGGGTGTGGCAATATCAACACCACTTTCATAATAACCTACTTATTACAGTAAGTACAGCCACAACACTTCATGTGAAGCTGTGGCCCTATTTGCTGCAGGAGAGTCTACAGGGTTAATATACACAACCATTATTGTGCACTTAGTCTGCTACCTGTCCAATCAGTGATACGACTCGGACACCAATGCACAAGATGAATGCAAATAGCAACTTTAGTGAAGCTTTATAACCTCCAGAAGGTGTGAAGTTGTAAGTGTCTACTTTCTCAGGGTGCAGACATGTTAAATGCTAGTAGTCAAACTTAATGGCTTAAAAAAAACAAAGATAATGTTAAGAAAACAAAGATTTGACATGAAAAACTTAAATCACTTTAAAAATACACTGCCAAAACATAGTCTTTCTGTGGTAGTAACAAGTTAATTTGTAAGTAAACTTAATTTGCTTTTCCTTGTAATACCAGTGGGAAATTTATTTCAGCATTGACTTGATTAAACATTATGATCTTTGGGTAGGAATGGTGGACATTGGATGTATGACTGGAATGAAAATTAGGTAAATGGATTGGTAGTCATGGGGAAGTATTCTTGACTGTTAAATGACTTTGTTTCCAATTGGTGTTATCTATAACTTCCAAGCTTATTTTTTAATTTAAATAATTAATGGAATATTTATTTAATTAGTTAAAATAATAATACAAATTAAAATTATTGGTACTTGTTAATTTATTTTCTTACTAGCATATGATCACAAGTGTGGACTGACCTCACTGCACAAGTAAAGATGTGACTAGTTGATTAACTATTACCCAATAGAAAGATCTACTAGTTACTATTTTAATTAAGACTGGCACAAGGTTAAAATGGTAAAGTAATCTGCAAGACCAGTTTGCCAGTAATAGTAACATTAGATATTTCCATGTAAGAAAACCAACATTTATTGGCCAAAACGTTTAACATTACTTTTGGTTAAAATTTAAAATCTTTTTCTTTTAAAACTATTTTTTTTCTATTAGGAAAACAGATTTCTCAAGTCCACTGTTATCACTCTTTTTTTGTATTGATGTTTCCTTCCTAACCTTTTGTTTAAGATAGTGTGGAATATCAGCATATGGATTATATCAGTCTTTTCCTTTCTAATTATGTTTTATCCATTTTAGTTGTCGCTTCTGTTGAAAGTATTCAAATGTTGTGTTTTTTGCTATTTGGTAAAGTTCTTTGTGATTCTGTAGAACCAGTCTGAGATCTGGTGAAGCATTGTCTTATTTAAAACATTAAGGCTTCAATTGCTTGAAATCGGCTCTTAATCTTTGATCTGAGAAAACATTTTTATAATAAACACTCTTTGTTAATTTAACAAAAATATAAATTTTTTTGATTAGGAATCTACAATGTATTTTCCACCAATTTTTTATTTTTATTCATTTATTGTGAAACAAATCTCCTGAATTATTTACACTATTTATATTTAGACTATTGTCCTCATCTTTGTTGTTTTTATCGCAATGTTTCATCCATTGTGCCCTCCTGACTTCTTCAGGTGTATATCAATCTGGGTAATGTACAGGGAATTTTGAATTGAACCCCTTATTTAATCTCCAGGGGTAGACTGTTTTCATTCCACTGTTCATGTCTTGTGATATCTTCTAGTTCTTATTTTATTTAGCTCTGTTCAATTATTGCTCACCCATTTCCACTCGGTAGAAGTACACACTGCCCAATCTATGGATTGAACTAATAACCACTGTCACCAAATTCATAAACTGTTGGCTTATAAATTTGAGTTTTGTTGTTTCTTATTTTTGTTTTTAGTTGGTTGTTTCTTATTTTTGTTTTTAGTTGGTTGTTTCTTATTTTTGTTTTTAGTTGGTTGTTTCTTATTTTTGTTTTTAGTTGGTTGTTTCTTATTTTTGTTTTTAGTTGGTTGTTTCTTATTTTTGTTTTTAGTTGGTTGTTTCTTATTTTTGTTTTTAGTTGGTTGTTTCTTATTTTTGTTTTTAGTTGGTTGTTGTCGTACGTTTGTTTTTAGTTGGTTGTTGTCGTACGTTTGTTTTTAGTTGGTTGTTGTCGTACGTTTGTTTTTAGTTGGTTGTTGTCGTACGTTTGTTTTTAGTTGGTTGTTGTCGTACGTTTGTTTTTAGTTGGTTGTTGTCGTACGTTTGTTTTTAGTTGGTTGTTGTCGTACGTTTGTTTTTAGTTGGTTGTTGTCGTACGTTTGTTTTTAGTTGGTTGTTGTCGTACGTTTGTTTTTAGTTGTTGTCGTACGTTTGTTTTTAGTTGTTGTCGTACGTTTGTTTTTAGTTGTTGTCGTACGTTTGTTTTTAGTTGTTGTCGTACGTTTGTTTTTAGTTGTTGTCGTACGTTTGTTTTTAGTTGTTGTCGTACGTTTGTTTTTAGTTGGTTGTTGTATGTTTTTTAGTTGTTTTTTCATTTGTTTTTCCCTTTTTTGTTTGTTGCTTTCTTTTTTAGTAATTGTTTAAACTGTCAATTTTATAACAGTACGGATCAGAAAGAAAATGTTAGCTCTCTTTGAGATTTGATTTTGTCTTCTTTTTTTTTCTTTTTTTTTTTTTGCTTCAGAAAATCTTGGTAAATGTTCAGTTGTTTTACTGCTAAGAGAACTTGATGGCACCATTTTTGTTTTTATTATAGTACCATCAGTAGAAAAAGTACTTTCTAAGATAAAATTAAATAAAATTTACAATGTGTTAAAACATGCTTGACTTCACTTGTTTGGAGTCATTTATCAAATAATACTTAAACTAAGAAATAAATTTCATATTAGGAATACCATAATGTTTTTCTTGTAGCCTTTGTGCAGTCTTTTCTCTGTGAACAAGAGATATATGAAAGTTTAATTTTCTTAGATATTGCTATAAGCAAATCTTTACAACAGAACAAATGGATCATAAATCATAACATCATTTTAATGTCACAATTAAAAAGGTTCATATCTTTGTTAGACAAATGCTAGAATTTGAGACTAGGCTATAACATTTAGATTATAGCCAAAATGTATAAGATAATACTTGCTTTCACCTGCTTTTGAGATGAGTTTATATGAATAGACAAATATCATTTGTTTTTATGAGAAAAGTTGACCTGGTTGAAGAAAGTCCCTTATTCTGCAGAGGTTGAAACAGACTTGATGACTGATAAACGTTTCAAAAGAATAAGTGCTCTTATCCTCCAAAACAAAAGCACCTACTCTTATCTCAATGTCACTAATCAAAGTTAGGCACAGCAATGATTGACCACTAACCTTGCCTGAACCTGTAAAACAGACAAAGCAGTAGAGGTTTTCAGAAGACAAAACTGATACTAAAGAGACATTTTTTTTCTTTCTTTCCCCCTTTTCCTGGATCAATTCTCTCAGACTATTGTTCATGGTCATATTTTTGTCTTTGAGAAATGTTTTAAAACATCAAGAGCCTTTAACTAATTTGCTGAATTGAATGTTATTCTTTTATGTCGGGTGCTTTTAGGATTTGCTCTATTCTAAGTAATGCATATAAAAAATGTATTAGTTGTTACTGGAAGAGTCTAACTGAACCCTGTAGTATCATAATCTAAGATGTGCATTGTGGAGTAATGGATATTGACTTGGAATGAGAACTCTGAGAGCCAAGTTCAAATCCCAGTCAAGTTTGTTATATTCACTTACACACAAATACCCTTGGGTTAAGGTATGAATCCACCTCTTCTTCCTACCAGATTTGGGTTGAATAGTAGGGCAGACTGGATTCTTAAGCCTTGGTTGTCAACTAGTCTACTGCAAAAAGAAATGGCAATCTACTGCGGGGAAAAATCTGCCTTGTCAGTCATGTATTGAAAGATACATGATCACTCAAGCATGTATCACATGCAGCACTTAACTATCATAATTAGGAGATGGGGTTGAGAGTGTATTAACATAAAACTCTCAATCACACATGGTCAGGCTGTTTATTATTCCCTCTGATGTATTTATTTTGTATTGAGTTGCTTAGTAGATTAAAACATTGATTTATGAATTTGGTGATAGTAATTGTGAGTTCAATTTCTGGGCTGGGTAGTACAGACTTAGATCCAGTGGAAACGGTGTCATTAATGAGCAGTATTAAAACAAATATTTACAAGATATCTCTAGATGAGAACAGCAGAAAGAGAATTATCTATCCAGTAGATTAAATAAAAGGTTCAATTTGAAATTCTTGAAGGTTATCCAGATTTCAAACACCTGAAGAAGGCTGGAAGGCACAACAGCCTAAACATTACGATAATAACAAAGATGTAGACAATTGTATATGTAATAGGTAAATAACTCCTCATCCTAGAAATTTAGACAGAAAGAACTCATAAATTAAGTAATGTACAATTGCCAGCAAATCTTTTAAGTGATTTTTCTAAGCATAGCTTAGATGTGGCACAAGGCCAAAAGTATGGGGCATCAGTGAGGATCGAACTCGCTTTTCAGTCATAATTGTTCCAGCAAGACAAGCTTGCTAACCATTACACTGCCACGAGGTGCCCAAGCAAATCTATATAATTATGTATCTAATATCTGAAATCATGCAACATAAAAAAACCCAGTCTTTAATCATGTAATACAAAAATTTAATTCTTCATTCTTATACTCAAGGATAATTGATTTACTGTGGTGGTTTTTTTTTTTCATTTCACTCTCAGCAAGGCAATAAAGTCACTAAGAAACAAGGGGTTACTGATTGTGAAAGAATAAGAAAAACATTATTAAGGAACAAGAACACTGAAAGAGGAGGAATCAAGAAAACAGTACATAAAGATTGACATTGCATTTAAACTTTTGAAGATCAAATTTGGCTGGACAGCAAGAAGCCTGAAAAGAATTTCACAGGTAAGAAGTGCAAGAAAAGAATAAGAATTTCACAGGTAAGAAGTGCAAGAAAAGAAACTGTTAGTAAAGAACTTATGATTACATCTAGCTATCCACCCTCTGATACTCACAGGGTGGATACAAGGAAAGAGAGACAAGAGAAAGCAACACATGATATACAACCTAGCAGGCTTAAGCAAGTGGATAACAGAACAGGGTTTGGGAGAAGTAGCAAAAGGACAAAACATATTGTGAACTACAAGGGATAGGAGGAAGTGGAGAGCCATGATCGCCTATGTCCTGAAGGAACACAGCACATAAATGAAGAATTCAACTGTATCAGTCTAGTACTGCAGTACTAATTCATAAAGTCTAGGTATCATAAAGCAAAGTTCATCAGAACAATTACTATGAAAATATTTATAGAAAAGACACAGGGAAGCTACATTAGTGGTGGGAAAGTGACTGAAGCTGGGATGCCAGGTCAGGCCCAATAACATTGCAGATTCTTTGGATTTTATCAAGAATATGGCAGTAATATCTGATTTTTCTTCAGTTGACCGTGGGTGATTGAATTCATAGAAAACAAAATTTAATCTAATGAGAGAATCAGTCATTTCAGTCCTGTACACTTATTTTTATGTTTTCACTTTTTATATTTTCAAGTGAATGTTGATAAAGATGAAATTGTTTCAGAATCTCAAAACTGCCAGGTTTTTATACAATGCAATCTCAAATAACAAAGAAAAAATCTTTACAAAAAGGGAAGATGAGATTTTTAAAATGGTAGCTTTGTCATTCATAGATGATTTTAAGGTTGAGATGCAAGTCTTGGCCAATGAATAGATCATCTCAAAATGTTTAAAGCAACAATAGTGAAGTAAAAATGCACTGAAAAAACTGTACTAAAACCATTGTTCTTAAAATGTCTTTGTAGCCATCATCTTTTTTGTAACTGTTTTTTTATATTTTTACTTTCCAACTTTCTTCTGATGACTAAACCTTTGCAGGTATCTGCATTGTTATGTCTTGAACTGATTATGTCCTCTGCAAACAATGGCACCATGTTGACTTTGAATTGCTATTAAGTCTTGGTTCTTAAGTGAACCAAATTTGTCTTTTTTTTTTTTTTTTTTCCTTTTTATGTAGTCTGTAATACTTTGCCATTGAGGATTCTTATTCAGAAATTCCCCTCTCTATAGAAGTAGAAAACAAGCACATCCAAGGATAAACACGCAAACAAAGGAAGATAAAATGACCAAGAATTACTTTTTGCTTTACTCCACTTTTCTTGATCTTCATTACTTGAAGTATTGTACTCTTCAGTACCTCCTGTTTCCTTTGATCCATTCTTTTTCTTGAAATCCATGTCTGCCATCACAATTTCTTTTCAGCCTTGCCTTTTCAACCCTTTATATCTAACTCCTACATCCACCTGATAATCTTCCTGTATTTTTTCCCTTCTATTGAATATCATTCAGCAATTGTTCTTTTGACAGACCTTCCTTGTAATCTCAATTACAACACATTCTCAAAACTAATCATTGTTTGCAAAGACAAAAGCTCCAGAGACTTTGGACAGTGTAACCATATTTCATCTTGTCTCCAATTCTTTTGACAGCAATTATGGCCTGTTGCCACTGAGAGCATAAAGTCTGGTTTAATCATTGTAGCTTTTTTCTTCTTTCCTTTCACTAATGAAGATTATATAAACTGGACAGGTGTGGGGATTGCAAAGTCTGTGTATAAAGTGGAATTTACAAGTCAATAATTGGATTGGCTGTAGAGGACAAAGGTTGTGAAATGGCTAAAATCCATGTCAGTCATGTTTACATCAGTATGACAGCCTAACTTTTTTTACTTGAAGTCAAGAGCATCACTTTTTTCTAAAAGCACAAAGACACTGAATCTTAATACAATTTAAAAATATATTAAAGCTGGAGAAAAATCATCAGTAATCAATATTGATTAACAATGTTTACTCACATCCTCATCAGAATTATACAAATGTTAAGAAAGTTAACTATTCTTTATCATATTAATGTTTTTCAGAATTATTCTTGCTCTTTATTTAGTAACTGTTGGTATTTGTATAAATAATTGGGAAAAGTTTTATTGGTCCTGATCTGGTATCTTGATTTCAGGCATTTTTTCATCACTGTAACATAGCTTCCCTGTACCTTTTCTATAAATACTTTAATGGCAATTATTCTGATGAACTTTCTGCTTTAGTACCTTGACTTTACAAATTTAAGCACAGTAACAGATTGGTATCTAGGTCTCAACATTTTACAGACAAAATTGCAAGATGAAACAATAAGTTCTATGCAAACATTTTTTTCTTTTGCACATCTTGCTTGTGGTACTCTCTTCTAGCTTTCTGCTCAAATTCTTTTTTGTTGCCATAACAGGATATGACAACACAACTATAAAATTCAAACACACTATTGTTCAGGGATCAGTCACCTTCAGTGACAGGATAAACTTTTTGTACAGCAAATGAAGTCATATACAGAATGATAATGGTTAAATCCTGTTTTTTTATTGGCCTCTCTCTTTAATAATTTTTTTTTTTCTCAGATTCTTTCACATTCAGTAACCATGTGTGTCACAGCAAATTTGTTGTTTTGCTTCGGGTGAGATGATTAAAAAATTTTATCTGTTTACCATACACAAACCATTTTATATACAAATTTGATATGTATACTTGTAGCCAGGACAAAACAAAATTTGTTATGTGGGGAGTTATGTTTGGATCTATATATTTCATTATAGATTTATTTTTAACAATAACAATTACCATTTGTAACCATTCAGTATAAGACTGCAATAGCTGGGCAATAAAAATACTTTTACTTTGAAAAAGCAATTTCACTGAATAATTTTTTTCTCTCTCAAATATATTTTCTACATTTCTTCATCTGTAAAATACCAGAAAAAATGAAATTTAATTTTTTATTCAATTTTTTTACAATATTAATTTTTTATTTTGAAGTTAGTTATATGAATGACAATATCAAATTTTTAATTAACAACAAAGATTGTAAAATGCTTATCTTAGGGTACACAAATTATATGGGGATATTTTTCAGAATTAAGGAGTCATTTTATGTAACTTTATGTAGTTTACATCTCTTTTCTGTTATAGACGTTTACTTCCACTCATTTATATGAACAGGGATTTGGTTTGTTTGGTTAATCTCATAACCAGGAGAATTGGCACTGTTGAATTCTTAATTGACTTACGAAGATAAGGGGAGTAATTTGAGGAGGTAGGTACTGCCAAATATGATAATAATACTGGTAATGCTAGTTTGTTGCCAGTAGCAAAAAAGAAATAAAACCTGGTTACAGTCTTCTAGGTCAATCATTATGACATTGCTGAAACACCATATGAATCCTAACCCTGCTGATAGGACTGACCACAGGGAGGAAAGACATGCTGCTGCTTTCATTTTCTATACCAATAAAATTACCTGGTGTCTTAATTGGTGGTGCTAGTTGCTTTATGGCAGAGAATGGAATTGGCAAACAAAGTTCTAACCCAGGTTGGGGCAGTTATGTTCACTTTGTGTTAATGCTCCTGGGAAATGCATGAATCTATATCTCCCTTATCAGCTATAGGTAAATAACAAAGTAGATGGAACCCTTTAGCCTTGTAGGACAAATTTTAAGCATTAAACTAACAATTCCTGACTCTAAAAATTCACTGTTGAAATTGTAGTCACGACGCTTCCAATCCTTCATAAAAGGAGTCTACAGAAATAAATTGATGAATAGTTATTCTTAAAGTTCAGGTTCTGGATGAACTCCTTGTCCAGTCTAGGATTTAAACCTTGTTGCCTTTTTCTTTTTATGATTATTTCCTCAAGCATTATGAGCTTGTGGATTTGGTTTAGAAGTGGGAATGGTAAACTGATTATGCCAGAGGTCATTCATGTTTATGCCGGGGGTCATTCATGATTCCTCTGATCGTGTCTAGGAATATCTTATTTAGTTCTGATTTAGCACTGCTTGCTTAACTGATTTTTCCCATTTCCACTGTGTCAAGGTTTGTCCTAGGTATGATGATAAATTACATCTGGTAGCAAGGGCTCTGATTGAAAGGTTTTGAGGAGTATGGAACCACTTCTTAATTGTTGTTCCCAGGTCCACCCTGATCTAGAGTGGTATCACCTGTTATGGGCAAATAGTTACCCCCTCCCAAACTGGGGTCAAAACATTATGAGAGTATAAAAATAGATTTTTATAGTAAAAATACCAGCAACACATTTTTTTAAAATGAGTAAATATTACCAGAAATACATTTGACTGTCAACTAAAATCCTCTTTACATGTCAATGAAACCTGATCTACAAACTGATTTCTTACAAAGAATACATATTCTAGTCATATGACCTATCTTAAAAATCTTGTTGGCATTAAATAAACCATTTGAAGTTTATATGCCATAAAAGAAAATAAATCTAAATAAAGCAAGTCAAGGTCTGTACTGCCTGGTCCAGGGATTAAAGCCACAATTACTGTGTCACCAAATTCATGAACCAGTCTAGTGAATTAAAGCATTGATTCATGTATATGTTGACCTTGTAATTTTGGGTCCAATGCAATGAAGGAATTCTCAATGAAATGGATGAGCCAACTTCAAATTCTGGCTGATGTCATATGCACAATTTGTTCTGATCCCCTTGGGAAAGGCATTAATACATTTCCTTTTGCTCAGCTTTATGCAAATAGTAGAGCAGGCTGAGATATCTGGCCTTGGTTGGCAACCAGTCTAGAAGAATGACAACTGAGTAGAATCTACTCTTACTTCCATCTTTTGATTAAAAAAATATCAGGGTGCTAGATCCTAATGTAGGCTCACCCTTGATTAAGGGAGTTCACAACAGGAATACAAACTAAAGCATCATGGATATATCTCTGGGGTAAGATGCAAGTGTGTGTCTTCAATTCAGAAAATGAGTAGAAATAAAGAAAAACACATACATACATACATACGAAATTCAAAGATACCCTATATGAATAGGTATTTCTTTCTCCCTGCAAGAATTAACCTTGCAAGGCTAACTCTTGCAGGGATAAATAGCTATTCATATGGGGTATCTTTAAATTTCTTTTATATGTAATTAATTTATATATGCTCTGTAATAAATACATTGAGCTCTCTTTGTGGATCAGTTTTAATATTTTATATTAGGATTCACTTGGATTACTTACCCATGAATTTTCATATATATATATATATATATAAAGCTAAAGGGTTTTGAAGACAGTAGACTGAAGCACTGTGATCAGCTTTGTCAAGCTCTGAAGCAGAAACTCCATCAAAATCCTGTTTTAACAAATTTCATCTGTCAGTGTGGCTTTGCTGCCCACAGAAAGGCTGGGCTAGTATCACACTTAAGAAAGAACAAATGAAATGTCTTTCCCTTACCTGATTTTTCTCCACAATAGCTCCTGCTACCATGCATAAGTGTAAAATGAAAGGCTGACCCTCATTTATCTTTCACAATAGGGGCATCCACTATATATATATATATATATATATATATATATATATATATATATATATGCACACACACACACACACGTTTCATTAAATAATATAGACAAGTGTTGTCTGTCTATTTTATGTAGATTCTTTTCATATCGTCTGATAAGCTTAATAACATTATCATTATACAAAAAAAAAAAATCACAATATTGATACATATTTTTTAATCCTATCTAAGCTTTTGCAAAACTAAAAATTCTTGAAGCTATATACATAAAACGGTTGAAACCTAACCTGAACAAAATAAACTATGAAATCTCCACAAATATTCTTAAGTGACTATAATTGGTAACAGAAGCCATTGGTTTATACCAATGGCTTCCCATAATACTTCTTGAATTCACTCTTGCATGGTCATGTGCGATTTTTCACTTCAAGCGTCTTATATGCACGAGTTTGTCATTGCTTGGAAATCTTCCATGTAAACAGAAACAAAATATCATCACTGTCTTGTCTGTGTATTGCTTAATATATTGTAATATAATTGTCATTTTTGATAATGACTTATGTAAGCCGAAAGCTTAGATAGGATTAAAAAATATGTATCAATATTGTGATTTTATTTCTTCGTTTTATGATAATGTTATTAAGCTTATCAGACGATATGAAAAGAATTTACATAATTTAAATCGACAACACTTGTCTATATTATTTAATGAAACATGTATCAATGAAAAAATGCTGCCTAAATACACACACACATATATATATGGTGAGGCGAAAGTTGCACACCATAGTATAATGTATTAAAAGTATAATCACATGTGAAAAATTTTATTTACTAATTATTTATGTGCTGTTCAAAATGCCACCCCCCTCTTTTCAAAACCCATTTCAATTCTGTGTCTGCCTGATTCATTAACATGCTGGAGAGTTTCCTCTGTCATTTTACTGCATACATAATTCTTCAATTTCCTCAATATTTCTTGGGTGCATCTGATAACTGATTTCAAATGGTGCCAGAGGGGGGGGGAATCCAAGTATATGACGTCTGGTGACATATGTGGCCATTCAACAGGACCTCTTTGACCTATCTATTAACCACTATGATGTGAAACTTTTGCCTCACCCTGTATATGGTGGTAATGGTATAAAAATATAATGGTATAAAATAATGTTCACTTAAATTTTATAAAAATATATATATATATATATATATATATATACACACATACAATGGTGATGGTTAGATTAACTATTTCCTTATATGGAAACATTTGGCATTCATTGACTGAACAGATATCATTACTGCTGATTAAATAAGTTTCTCAAGTTCATTGTTATAGCTCTTTCTAATATTGATGGTAATTGAAATATTAGCTGTTTCCTTGTAAAGAAACATTCACAATCCATTGACTAAATAGCCAGTGCTGCTTTCAGTTGAAATTTATAAAATTTTCCTGTTAAAACTATTTTCCCCAAAAATAGGTTTCTAAAGTTCAATAGCTGTTTTGCTCTTTACAGTGTTGATGGAGGCTTCCTTCCTAATCTTTTATTTGAAGTAATGTGGAATGTCAACATCTTAATTATGTCATTATTTTCTCTTTGAATTCCATGTTATATCCATTTTAGCTGTTACTGCTGTTGAAAGTTCTTAAGTGATATGATTTCTGTTATCTAGTAAAGTTTTTTTTTTTTTTTAGTTCACCCCAAGCAAGGTAGTAAAACCGAGATACTAGAAGGGTTACTAGGTGTGGAAGGGTTAAAAACAGGAACATTGCTAAGGAACAAGAACTAAAGTTTAATTAGGAGGACAGTAGACATTGACTGACATTGCATTTAATTTTTGCAGATTAAATCTGGCTGGAAGGGAGTTCCACAGTCGAGAAGTATGTGAAAAGAAACTATTAGCATAAAATTTACAGTTAACCAGCTCAACTGTAAATTGGTGAGACCTCATCACCAGTCTCGTACTATGCTTACTTCTTTCTGCTTGTTTTTGAAAGTCTCATAATTTTTTTTATTATTATTCTTTGTCAGGTGCACTTGCCAAATGAAACACTTGGCCACATCTTTTCCTGAGTTTCAATGTTCTCATTTATTCATCAGTAAGTAAAACTGCTTTTACATTTTCTTTCAAAAGTTCTTTCCTTCTATACACTGTAGGCTAAAGTTTTACTGTTACCCTCTGGAAATCAAAAAATTGCTTAAAAAATCAAAGATTTTGTGCTTTTTCAAAATTTACTAGCTTGCTTCAAGCCACAGGGGCTTTCTCTTCCTAAAGGCTTTTATCATATATTTAATAATAATTACAAAATTAACATATACATTGCAAAAGATGCAGAAAAAATAGTTGGCTCCCTGTATTGCTCCAGTAAGTACCTGACTCCACCTTCTATCCTCTACCTTTACAAGAACCAGATCAGACCTAAAATGGAGTACTGTTGTCATATTTGGGAGCTGCCCAGTCCTCGCTCCAGTCTTGATAGTCCAAAAGCATCTCAGTCGTTGTTGGTGACAAATTATTTTCCAAACTACAAATCTCTCTCTAACAGGCAGGGTGTGGTAAGCCTCTCACTGCTTTGTCACTACTTCCATGGAAAGTGCTTGGATGAGCTACATTCCTTTGTTACACCAGTTCTAGCCTTCATGGCTGGGAATCACCATGCCACTCACATTGTAAAAAAAAAAACACCCACATCCTCCCCCCTCATGTTCCATTGGTGAGAAGCAAATTCCAGCTTCTTCCTGCAAACCACTACCCAGTGTAACTTACTCTCAAGAGGATGTTTCCCCAATCACTAAAATCTTAACTTGTTAAAGTCTAGGGTTAATTGTTATCTTCCCTTCACAAACTACCTCTAACCCTCTACCTCAAGTAGCCCTCTGGCCTTGTACAGGATTAACCTTACTTGAAAAAAGAAAAAAAAAAAATCTATAACTGTATAAAGTTTTCTTAAAATTTTAGCTCATTTTGCCTAATCTACTTTGCTGGTTAATGGTAAACTTAAGCATGGTAGATTTCAAATTTTCAGTAACCCTCTCTCTATAAATAGATTGAATATTTTCCATGTTTTAGCTTAGGAGTTAATTACACCAAAGAAGATATGAAATTTACTAAATAGTGGCAGACTGGCCCACCCGGATATTGGGAAATTTCCTGGTGGGCTCTAAATTGATGCTCTATCACTTTAGAAAGAACTGAAAAAGTAAAAACTAAAAAAAAATATTGCATAGATGCTGAGAAGATTTAAATAAGGCTTCTTTGGCATCTGTCTATATTTCTGAGATGAGGTATTATGTAAACTATTTACATTATTTGGACTATTGCCATATTTATCCCAACGTTTCGGCTGTTGTATGCTCCCACCTTCTTCAGGTGGTTGGAATGTTGAACTGAACCTTTTATTTCACTTGCTAGGGTAGACTGTTCTAGTTCCATGTGCCATATCTAATGGATGTCAGTTATCTCCTGTTAATTCACCTCTCCAAGTTCTCCACTGCCTTAACCAGATATTGAACTCACAACTCTTTGGGTCCTGTTACTGGATCTAACCAATGCCTTTATCCACTGTGCCATGTGTCCTTAAGGCTTTTTTGCTACTATAATTTCTTTTGGTAGATAATAGATATCCTCTGTCCTTGTTTGATGAAGCTTTTTTTCATATTTAAGATTTTTTTTTAATTTGTTTTAGTTGACATATAAAATATATTTGTTTAACATAAATAAAACAATATTTAATTGATGCCGCATTATATTTGCCTAAAACCTTTACTTTTATTTGGTCCTTTTGACTTGACTTTACAAGTTTTCCTAGTAAATATTTTTGACCCAGTCCACCACTGGTTCCAAATATTTGACATATTGTATACATTCAAGGGATTCTTGAAATGAATGTTGAGGTCCCCTCCTCATTGTGAACATGATCAAATTTAAGCTTCATACCAACCTTCTTATTCTATCTCTACTTGACAGAGTTCATTCCAGTCACTTAAATTTGACACATTACATAATTCTAATTAATTATTAAACATCAGAGCTCTTTACCTCTCTATTTCACTCTCATATTTTAGGGTGGTACTTAACTAAATTCTTGTTTACAACTGTATATCTAGAATTTTTTTCTTAATTTAACTTCTGTCTCTAGAGAAATACAGGGAAACCTCCTGATATTAGGAGGAAAATATAAAATATTTCCTAATTATATGTGGGTATGTATCTAGGCAGCAGTTCTTCATTGATGGAGGTTTAACTCATTAATACCCAACATCCCATTCTTGGGAACACTGAACATTTAGAGATTATAGGTAGAAATTACAATTAATCCCAGATTTTATAGTTGGCATTTAAGGACAGTAGATGTGAAATATTTTTAATATTTCACTTCTCTTTTTGGTTTAGATATAAAAGAACACATCAAGCTCTCAAGAACAACTACTTTGTGGAACAGACTTCCATGGAGATATTTCCTTAAATGCTACAATTTTTACCTCTTTGAGGGTCAATTATTCCCTATTTGCTACATCCACACAATCCTTACTTCCTAATTCCTACTTTTATGTTCATATCTGACTGTAAACCTCTAACTTGAGTAGCTCTTGAGCCTTGCATTAGGTGAACACTAGTAAAAAAAAAAAAAGTATAAATACTATCCAAACATTTGATCTAGCACTCTTGACCATATCTCTGGCCATCATTGAGATCAAAAAACTGGATGTTATAACTCAAAATTAAACAAGATCTTCACTTTTGACAACTGTAATTTAATTGTATTAACAAATGATAAATAGATTGGTTGCTTATGTTTTTATGGTTTATCAACCCTTTGCAGGTAATTTAAAGCGAGAAAATATTTTTGGTTTGTAAGATTAAAAGTTTACAAAGTAAGAATTATGTTAAGACATGAGATACAGAAAAGTTCTGACTTCAATACAAAAAAGAACAAAAATATGGTGCATCAGACTAAGTGGCCAAGCTTATTGGCTAGGAAGAAATCCCAGCATGCATCTGTACAATCTATATATAAATTTGAGGAGGGAGTTGAAACCAAGAATTCAAAACTCACTTTTATATCTTTTCTGTATTTGTTGTTGACAATGATTTAGTAATTATTTATTTTAAAAACTTGTAGACAAATCAAAATCAGAATCTTTATTTCAAAAAGGTTTTACATATATGGATTACTATTCAAGCAAGTATTATCAGTGTGAATGATATTCAAAGGCATCTGACACCAGTATTATTCAACAGCGTACTATAAGTTGTATCTGTGATTACAGTTTCTACTACAATGAGCATTATGAAAGTGACAGAGGGTATTTGTTGACATTACAAAAGTGTCAAACAAGTGTTTGTTGACATCACAAAAGTGGTAGAAGAAATATTTCAAGGATTGCATAAAGACTACCTTTGATGATCTGAATATTGAAAACAGTTCTGAAAGAACATTGTTTAGAACCACCTTGTGTGAAGGAGCAAAAATTTCTAAACAGGGCTAAAAAGGGAATTTTTGAGTTTGAGAAGAAATTCTTATGCATGACCAGTATTGCTACAATGCTAAATGTATGTCATATGTGGGGAATACTTCAGAATCTGGACTTGCAGCAGAACCCAGAACTGAATTTATAATCATCTTTGACTATAAAAAATGAACAACAGCAATACATTTTGAAGAAAAAATATTACCAGAAATAGATTTTTTGAATGAAAAAATATTACCAGCAATAAAAATTATTGGCATTAAATAACCCATTGAGGTTGATATACCATAAAACAAACCAAACCAAAATAGCCTGTATTAATATCACATAAACAATCACATTTATATCGGCTTTTCTTATATATTATTAACATAGTACGTTTGCAACATAAGTGGTAAAATTTACTTTGCATAAAAATTTGTAAAAGTATATTTTAATAAATATTTCATCAGTGTTTATTTTTAATTCAATTTTTTTTAAAAATGCCAAACATAAGTAATATTTGTTAATAGTAATTTTTTTTTTTAAGTTTGTGCTTTTATGGAAAAAATTTATCTGCCTTATCAAAATTCATTTGTAAGTTAGAAAAAATGCCAGTGTATATATAATACAAAACACACTTCTTTATTAAGAACTTTGACGGCTCAGGATGATGAACATCAACTGCGGTGATTTTGTTTTGTGTTTTTTTTATTAAGGTATATTGGAACATATTTATCCAATCATGTGTGGATACACGTGTTTTTTTAAACAATGTAAATCTATGTCTACCAGCTTGTGCACTAAAAAGTCTTAAAGAAAATATGCCTTCATGCAAGTGTTTAAACCCGGTTCCCCCTTGTAAGGGAAATCACTATATAGCCTGGCATGCTGTTACAGCAGTCAACCATGGAAAACTTCCACAGTGAAGCAAATCTTAAATAGAGTAATTGACTTTGTTAATCTTTACGACTCAAATACACAGGCTGATAGGTATAGATTTACACTGTTTAAAAAAATAGGGATAGACAGTTGAACATGTGTATCCACTCCATATAAAGTTTAAAGTAATATCAAATAATGTCAGATTATAAATAAAATCCACTAATTTCTTTATATATATATATATATATATATATATACACACACACTCAAGTTTGGATATATAACTTAGCTTGTATTCATTAGTGACTTAATTGATTTTTGTATAGTTCATCTTCTTAATGGAAATATTGTCCTCACTCACCCCAAGTCTGTTTTTCACAGGAGTAGTAGTTTCTTGAGTACTGTTATGTAATACCAGTACTCCTTTATATTATAGTAAGGTGCACTCTCCTCCCAGGCGAAGAGACTTGAAGCAACAGAAATATGGTTCTACAGACGTATGCTGAGAATACCATGGGCTGAACCTGTGAGGAATGTTGAATTTTTAGAGACAATGGAAACAAAAAGGACATTTATACTTAACATCAGAAAGACAGTTGAAATTTCTAAGACACATAATGAGGAAAGAGGACTTAGAAAATTTGACACTCACAGGACATAGTGAAGGCAAGAGAAACACAAAGGAAACAGCACATAACTTATCTAATGAGTTTGTGTAAATGGTTGGCAGAAGAGGGTTTAGGAGAGATAGCAAAAAGACAATTTAGTATGAGTTACAAAGGACAGGAAATGGTGGAGAGCCAGGATCACCAATGTCCTGAAGGGACATGGCACATAGTAATCACCTTTGATGAATCTAAAGCTTTGAAATTTTTTTATTGGTTGTATTAGCTGAACTACAGGTACACCAAATTTTGTTCAAAATGAAGCCTTTGATCAATCCTTTTCTTAGAATGTGCTTATAATAGCATCAAGGGATTCTTGGTGGTAATAATTCTTGTTTTTTTTTCAATTTTGACAAAACTGTTGTCTGGCTTATGTCTAATGAAATGTGCCACTATAAAATTTTAATTTTGCTTAAATCATTGGGAAAATTATTAAGAAATAGTTGAGAAATGGCATCTACATTTCTCATGTAGATACTAATGTAGGAGTAAAAACTATTTGTAATAATATTAATATTTTTAAACTGTCAGAGTTTAAGAAACACTCTAAGAAAATGAAATGGCACCCCAATAGTTTTAATCATTATATTTGGTCTTTCAAAATAGTTTGACTTGTTTTCTATATTTTTCCTAATATTTTTATGCATTTTTTTTTTTTTAATACTTATTTTCTATAGTCTTGTACATTTTTTTTTTGTCTTTCAAAATAGTTTAACTTGTTTTCTACATTTTTCCCTAACATTTATTAGTATGTATTATTTTTTTTTTTTAAGTAGCTCTGTATTTTGTCTGTGTGCATAGAGATGTCTTGTTAGGTCTGTTGATTATGGGGTGTGTGGCTCTTTCTCTATCGATATGTAACATTATTGGCTAAGGCAGAACAAAACACAAGGTATTTGTATTCATATTTAAAAGGCTTGACAACATTTTATTCTCTGCATAGTTATGTATGACTTTAAACTACTTGAGCTCTCCTCTGCTTCTACCAACCAACCAACCAATTGGATCATCCTCTGTTCAATGCTTGCCTGTTGTTAGCTGCTCATTGGCTTATAACTGCATCTTTTTATTAGCTGTAAAAACAAAAAGAAACCTGTTTGATTCTATACCACTTGTGAAGACTTTTCTTAAATTGTTGACAGCTTCTTGGTAAGTAGGGAAAAAGACTTTCTATATTTGCAAGTTTCTTTTAATATTTTTGTCATTTCATTTTTCTTATTGCTTAGTGTACGTCTTCTGTAAGGTTTAACTTTTTTTTTCCTTTCTCTTCTGAAATTTCAATTTAGTATCATTACCTTTCTAAAAAGGCATGACTTTTATGATTTTTCCTTGCATATCTTTTCTTTATTGGTTTGCTGTTCCCTTCCTTCAAATGTATTCTTTGTTTAAATTCTCTCTGTAATTAAAAAATGTTGTAAACTTCTGATAATTCTTTTGACATTTTTTCTTCTCACTATTTTTACTAAACATTCTTATCATCCAGTTGGCATGAGAACAACAAATCCACACACTGTGTGTACAGATGGGTGGATTTTCTATCTCTATTTAGCGGACTTACAAAATATTGTAGAAACGAGAAAAATTCGATGTCTTAAATTTTTACCTTACTGATAAACAATAATTTTCTTATTACAAGAAAATTACACTTAAATATAAACATCTGACACTTTGTAAATTTAACTTTCTTGTACTTAACTCTCAGTTAACACCTATAGGTAATAAGTATTATAAGTATTAATATATAGAATTTCAATGGCCTGTGTATGTTCATGTTTGTATATTGGGGTATGGTATTGCATTTTCTATTCTAATGATACAGGGTTTTTTTTCTTTTTTAAAAAATGAAAAAAAAATCTTTTCCTGAAAGTTGCAATTAAATTGTAATGCAACAATATTTAAATGAATGGTAATTTTTTTTAATTTGATTCTTAAATTTGTATTTTTATTATTTCCTGTTTAATTAAGTTAAACAAAATGTTTAAAAGGATCTTGGTAATTGATCTTCACTGTTTCATTGATTCAAATGTCTGCATAAAAGTCACAATCTATAAATCTATATATCATGAATAGTGGGGAATGGAATGATAGTAGAAAAAAACTAATGCTTTTCTTGAAGTCTTTTATGAACAAAATAAATGGCTTAGTTTTTTTCCATTTTGTCATTTGATTATCCGAATCTCTTTTTTTCTTACAAGCTCTGAAGTTGATAATTTCGCATTTGTTAAATGTTTGTATATAGCTCTTTGACCTGTCACACACCTGCAAACAGTCGTAAGAGGAATTTTGTAGCCTGACTAATGTCAACTTATATATATATCCCCGCCTTCCAAAAGATAAGAGAATTGGTATGCAAAATTATTCCTTTGTAAAACGGTATTATTGTTGAGGTGTTGTTAGTAACTATAAGGTTGGGTTTTAAATATTTTTTTTTTTTTTAATACTATCTATTGGACCTATATATCTAAGGATGTTTTTCAATTTTTTTCCAACTAATGTTCACCCAATACAAGTCCCAAGAGCCAATCATGGTAGAGAATTAATTGTAGTGATTATAGTGTATCATGTTACAGTAAAATAAATATCAACCCATCATCACCAGAAACCAACTGCCATATATTAACACTTAACACAAATTCCTGCCAATCCTTTTAATATCTTGGTAAAAAATACAACAGTAATTTGCCAATCTAACAGTTAAAAAAAAAAAAAAAAAAACACAAGTAAAAATTTAGGGTCTCTACATTAAATGGCAGAAACTCACCATTGCATATAATGCAGGCTTTTGCACAGATAAAATGTTGCAAGCCTCTTTCTACTTTATCATTATTTACATGGAAGGTGTTCAGTTGAACTATTATGTTGGTGCATAATTATCAGGCGTTTTTAAACAATATTTAGTATGAAAAGAATATAACAATTCAACAATAACATTTTTAAATATAAATATTCCAGAGCGTATGATTATCAACACACATTTTTATAACCTGAAAATAAAATAATATTTTTGTTAAAAAGAAAAAGTAAACAGAATAGCAATTTTTATTAACAAATAACTCTCCTACAAAACCGCCTGATAATTATGCACCAATCCAATTTATTCCTTGTTCTAACCCAAGATCCATCATGCCATACACATTGTAGCAAATTGCTTTTATTCCTTCATATTCTGTTGGTGTGATGTAAGTTCCACTCAAACTCAGCTTCTTTCCAGAAACTGCTACTTTGGAACTGCTTTGGTATTTCGCCAATCACTACAATCTTAACCTGTTCAAGTCTGGGATTATTAACCTTTATCTTCCATACATATCCTCATAAACTGTCCCTCTTACCTTGTAGTATTATGGCCATATCACATTAAAACACAGGTTCCAGTATGATCACCAAAGTTAAGCACTGTCAAGGCTGGTCAGTACCCAGATGGGTGATCACTCAGGAATACCATATGCTGTAAGCTTGGACTTGCAGGTAGTTTAATGAACAATGGCTTGGAATTGTTAATTAGAGATCCAAGTTCCAATTTCAGTTGGGATCATTATATTCACTTACATGTAAATACTCTTGGGAAAGGTGTGAATTCCCCTTTTCTCCCCCAGCCATGAGTTAATTAGTAAAACTTGTATCACTAAACCATTATCTCCAAAAATAAAATAAAATTGCATAAAAAATATTTAGATTTCAGCATTAAATAACCCATACAGATGTTGATATGCCACTAAACAAAATCAACCAATAATAAATCTTACCCTGTAACCCTCTACCTCAAGTGGCTTTTGGGCCTTTTACAAGGTGAACTTTATTGTTAAAAAATGGCTCTCAAATAGTATATTTTAGTATTTTAAAAAATATTGATATGAAACTTTAGCAGGAAATTGCCCTCTATTCTCTTGAGATTATCCTTCAAGAATGTCACTTTAATGCTTATTCTAGAATCACACCCTTATGGAGGATTAGATGGCATTATGTTCTATGCTAAAATTTAATTGAATTCTAGCAAAAATAAATAGAAACTTTTTTTTAAATTGAAGTCAAAATTCCAAATATTTTGCCAAGATGATATTGAATTTACCATTTTTTTTTCTTTTGTGAGGAATTGTTTGATATTTTTTTGTATGTCTATTTCTAATGTTTTGTTTTAATAGAAGATCATAGGAACACAAATAACTCAAGAATCACTATTTTCTTTTCTTATTCTCTACTGAACTATGAAAATGTTTTATTTTTTAAACCTGATGTCAAAATTTGATTAAACATATATTTTAACCATAAGTGGTAACAGTTTAAAATAATTGTACATTGAAGAACTTTTCTAAAACTTTTGTCATATCAACTTAGTTGCTTGAAATACTTGACCACCAGTAGACTTCACAAATCTTCAGCTTTTTAGGTTTTCATAAACATCTGTCTATATTTCTGAGATGAAGTATTATGCACACTATTGACATTATTCGGACTATTGTCCTCATCTTTATCGCTATATTCATCATTTATTTGTGATAAATATGGCAACAAAGATGAGGACAGTAGTCCGAATAATGTAAATAGTGTATATAAACATCCATTACTATTCAGAAAAATAATCCCTTTAGTTAAATCTTTTAATGTATGGAGATATAATCACTATGCTTTTTTTCTACAAAGGGTCTTGAAATACTTTGTGTTTTAGGCAATATCAGATGAATATATTTGATAGATTAGCTTTTTTCTATAAAAGCATCTTCTCCTGAGAGAAAGAAAAGTTATCTGCAAAGATATTGCTACTTTTATTTTATTATTAATGTAGGGAAACAAAATGTACACACACGAAATCCACTACCACTTGTTGGTCATTGTTCATTTGCCAATTCTGGTAATTAATTGACATTTTTTTAAATTTTTTGTAAAGACTTTATTTTCATCTCAACGTTTTTTTTGGGTTTTTTTTTTTTTTGTTTTTTTATTATTTTTTTTTACTTTGTGTGTCAAGGTTTTCTGGATTTCATTAATTTAAAAATGTTTTGAATTTTTTCTTCTCATTTTGAAACCTTTTCAAGCTTTGAAAATTTCTCCTAAAGATGTTTTACACCCCATTATACTTTTTTAATTTTCTCATTTCTTAACTGTTAGTAATGAAATTAAAATGACTAAAAAAAAAAAAAAAAAATATTGAGGAGAATGGTAATAGTATAATTAGTCATTTCTATACAGGAAACATTTGGCATTCATTAACTAAGGAGGGGTTTGACCAAATGCCTCCTACATTACTGTATCTTTAATTTTTTTTTATTTTTATTTTTTTTATTTTTTTCCATCATACAAAGCACAAGGAGTGGATTAATCCCTTTCTCTAATATAAAGGAGAAAAGAAGTAGCTTGAGTGGAAGCTTTGTTCATAAATATCATTTTCCATAACACTACACTACCTTGTGAGTGTCTCACACACACACACACACACACACACACACATCATCATCAGCATGACTGGGTGTGGTTATACCTGATCAGTTTCCTCCACATATCTGAGTTGAAAGACTCAAAAGTTATTCATTCATTCTTGCATAGTGTGTCTTGGCCAAGTCAAACTGGTAGATCCTATCATTTTCCATGTCAAACCACAGCCAATGTTCTCTAATTTAAAGGCTCACTTTGGCTATAGACATATTACTCTTGATTCCATCTTTACTAGCTGTTGAATTCAGCCTGGGAAGAAGACCCCTGCCCAGTTCCATACACTGTACTGACTGTATCTATAGTTACGGGACCCCAGTTTACTCCCCATGGTGCTAGATGCTGGTTGACCCTACACAAAAGTTTATTTGCCTTTTGACAAGTCTTGATTTTAATCCTGTTGAATGTCTAGCCATTCTCCCTATCAGAAAAGCCTGGTGGGGGAATTGATTTAGTTGCTAATAACCTAATGATGTAGCAATTAAAACTAGGTTACATAGTACCAATATACTTTCTCTCTCATACACACATTTTTAAAACAAATTACATATGCAAGGTTCAATTTGTATATTCCTGTTGTGATGAATTTTGTACAGCTATTTTTTTCTTTGAGCAAAAATATTAATACAATTTAAATTAACAAAAACAATTACAAGCATCATTTTCATTTTTTTTTCTTAATATATTATAAATGTTTAGTTTAAATTTTATTAATTTGACCCATTAAAAAAGTGAAAAAAGAAAACCTTTGAACACTGAAACTAAAGAGTGTTTCTCACTAATGCCTGTTCTAACATTTAGATTTAATGAAACTTATTTGATTTCTCATGTAACTGTTTACTTCTTTTGGTGGCAAAATAGGTCTACTGTCTAACACATTACTTATATAAAATATATATATGGAATGTGTGAAAACCAGTTAGATGACTAAAATTTTCATTCTGTTGCCAATGTTTTGTTCAGTGAGAACAATGTCAGAACAACTGAAAAAAGAAAAAAATCATTATCATTGCAACCTTAATACTTAGATACACAAGTTATTTTGAAAATTAAATTTGATAAAATTAAAAATAATTTAAATTTTTGGATTAGTGAAATTCATAGGTTTAATTTTTATTATTACATTTTCAAATTAGCCACAGTGTTTCCAAGTAGCATGGTACGTCATGATAATGATTTTCCTTAATATTTTCAGTTGTTCTGATGATGTCCTTTTTGAATGAAATGTTAATAAAAAAAAATTTAAAACCTCCAAATGGTTTTCCTATATTTCATATTGATCATTTTTATTATATAAGAAAAAAATTTGTACTTATATTTCACTGTTATCCACAATTATGTTTCATGTGGCCATAGAGTTGGTCAATATTAGTCAGGTGGTGAAAGAATATTCCTTCAAAAATTGGTACTCCTGCAGCTAGTATCATATAATACAATAGTCTGAATGATGGTGGTGAGTTGGGGAGAACAGTGGGGGTGGATACCAAATAAGCTAGAACATGCCATAAAGGAAAATTTTAAATACTTGTAAGTATTGTTTTGTCTTTATCTAGTTTATATTTGCTCTCCTTCTGTGTCTATTTTATATACCTAACATTGAGTCATTTGTTTGTAGTGTCTACAAACTTTACCTTTATTTATATATAATAAATTTATTGTTCACACAGAAAAAAAATGCAATAAAATATTTTTAAAAAAATTTACTCTGTCATATATATATATATATATATATATATATAAAGGTTGAAACACTAATATTCCATGGTTATAATTTATTACATTGGAATTGTAATTACGATCCAATTCATCAGACCTATAAATTCAAAAAGAAATTGGAAAACCTATATATATATATATATATATATATATATATATGACAAAATGGAAGTGTCTTTACTCAATATTGTTCTTGAGATATATATATGAATAAATTTTTTTGGGGCATAGTGTATGTAGAAATTGTCTAAATCAATGATTGTTCTGAACACTTTCAGCTAATCTATTAAGCATTTTCAAGGATTTGGGTTGGCCAATTTCAACATACACTATGACCACCCCCTCATTTTTTTTTTATTCGACACAAGAAAAAATAATAAACACTTGTCAGTCATTTTCAATGAAACATGTATTATAGAGGGATTACTACCCAAATACATAACTATGATTATATATAATCTTGACAAATAAAAATAAGTTTAAAATTTTATTGTTTTTTAATGCTCTCTTCATTTTTGAGAACTTTAATTACAAAGACTGTCTGCCTTAAGTGTTATCTTAGAAAAATATTGGTTCATATATATGTATATGTTGTTTTTTAATATACAATCTTTGCTATAAACTATATATAAAACATAGGTATTATTTCTTTAACTCTTTAGTAACTGTTATTTCATGTTCATCTTTCCTTATTTTGATAGCATTTTTGTTTTTCCATTTCAGTTGGAAATTGTATGATTGGCAGCTTGGACTCAAAGCTGCTCTCACCTGCCTAAGATGATGCCAACATTTACTTGATGACAGCTGTCCACTGTGTTCCTGTATTACCTGTTTTGGATTGCTACATTCCTTCATTGCTTTCAAGATGCCCTTCCAAATTAAAGTGGCATCCATTCAGCAGAAGGTGCAGCATTTACTGGTATTCACTGCTATGTGCATTTTTATAGGGCTTGTGATCTACGTCACGGGTGGATTCCAAGATGAGAGTGATCCCAACCAGCAGATTAATCCCATTGAGACATATGGATGGTGCTTGACCATTCTCTTCTACGTTCTTCGTGCACTGCCATGCTTGTCTTTACCATTTACTTTGTCAAATTTTCTTGGACTGACTTTCTTCAACACATTCCCTTCAAAACCTCACTTAAAGAGTTCTCCACTTCTTGGGCCATTCATTTGTTTCAGGGTCGTCACAAGAGGAGACTACCCATTGCTTGTGCGGGAGAATGTTGAGCAAAACTTGTCAACATGCATCAAAGTTGGCCTTGACAACTTTATGATTGAGGTTGTGACAGACAAACCCATCCACTTACAGGACATGCCTCGCCTGCGCACTTTGGTTGTTCCTTATAGTTACAGCACGCGTGCTGGGTCTCTTTACAAGGCCCGTGCTCTTCAGTATTGCCTTGAATCTGACATTAATATCCTCAGCGATGAAGATTGGATTGTTCATCTTGATGAGGAGACAGTCCTCACCGAGGACTCTGTGATAGGAATCTTCAACTTTGTGGCTGATGGCAACGTAGAATTTGGCCAGGGTGTCATCACCTATGCGAAGGACAAGATTGTCAACTGGTGTACCACACTGTCCGATTGCGTCCGTGTTGGCATAGATTTTGGTTCTTTGCAGTTCACCTTCCGAACATTTAAGAAACCCATCTTCAGCTGGAAGGGTTCATTTGTAGTAGCCAATGTAGGTGCTGAGAAAAAAGTGTCTTTTGATCATGGACCAGAGGCATCCATAGCTGAGGATTGTTATTTTGCAATGGTTGCCTTCCGGGAAGGCTATAAGTTTGGCTTTGTTGAAGGAGAAATGTATGAGAAGAGTACATTCACAGTTATTGACTTTGTACGCCAAAGAAAGCGTTGGATGCAGGGCATCTATGCAACAGTATGCAGTTCCTCTATCCCTTTTAAATATAAAATTGGAATCTGTTGTATGGTTATCTCCTGGATTTGCATGCCTTTAACTACACTAAATGTGCCACTGACATTGTTTTTTCCAGTGCCATTGTTACCTCACTTCAACTTCATTTGTGGTTTCATAGCAGGCATGATGGGTTTTCTGTCTATCTTTGGTGCTGCTAAATCCTTCAGTTGGCAAAAACTTGGCACTGCACGTTACATATCTGTCTGTTTGGCGGCATGCATCAACATCCCAATTATGCTGCTTCTGGAGAATGCGGCTACAATTTGGTGGATATTGTCTAAGAAACAGATTAGCTTTCATGTTGTTAACAAGGACAGTCGAAATCCACATATCATATTGACTTAATTAATCTATTCTTTCTCTTTGGACCTATTTTTTTTTTACCTATTTATTTTATTTGTTTTTTTTTTTTTCACAAGTTTAAAATGCAAAACAAAAAAAAAAAAATTCAGAAAAATTAAATGATACCATGAAAAGACCAAATTAACTAATTTGAATTTTGAAATGAAAGAATTGTGTGTTGTTAAACAAAAGTGAACAATGATATTCCCTCCCCTTTAATTTTTTGGATGCGAGTAAAACAATGAAGAATACTGAGAGGCAAGTGTTGTAGGCATCTTCTTTCTTGGCTTACAGCTTATCTGTAAAATATATTTTTCTTTCTGCTTAACAAAAATTCCCTGTCCCTCCAACATTGTGTGTGTGGTTTTTTTTTTCCATCCAATGGTCATTGATGAGTTACTTGTGGTAGTAATTATTACTGTTATATTAAGTGTATTACTATTAATTATATTGCTACTATTATTGCTGGAGATAATGAAGCTGAGAATCAATTTAAAAGAATTAATAGTCACTAAAATATTTAGAAATTAAACCAACAAAACTTAAAAATTAAACCATATATATATATATATATATATATATATATATATATATATATATATATATATATCTCAAAATTTTAATATTTACAATTTAAATGTGTAAAACTTGCCAAAAAAAAAATAATTCTGCTATAAAAAAAAAAAAATTTTTAAAATGTATTATTTTTTTTTTTTTTCTTTTTCTCTTCTTTAAGCCAGTAAAACAATTTATTATTTGCTGCTTTCTGGCATATTCCCATTTGAAAGAGAAAATTCTAATTGGAGTGCATTGGTGTTAACTTTTGCAAAATCAATAATGAAAAACTCCCTTAAGTAAAAAGGGACAATGAATTGATCTTAAACAATTATGTATATAACCAATTTTTTTTTCTTTTATTCATAATTTGTGTATATTACAATCCTTGCCTCCTCTTCCTCCTCCCTCCTCCCTGCAAGAAAAATATATTAAAATGAAAATAATGCCTTTGGCATATTTTTAAAAATAGATAACCAAAATAAAGTTGTGATGCTACTCAGGTAAATATTTCAGATTGGTTGTACAATTTGGAAAAAAAAAATAATAATAAAAACAAAACATAACAATAAAGCCGGAAAAAAACTACCCATTACAAAAATGGTGGGAAATTTAAAATATTATTTTTTTTCTTTTTTCTTTTTTTTATTAACATTATTTCTATCTTTTGATGTATACCATGGTATCACACACTCATTCATACAGATACATGAACAATGTGTGTACTAGGAATCATATGAAAATATTAACCCATATTGAATCAAGGTTTTTCTCTATTGCTGTGTAATTAAATTACAGTATTAAGAGATTAGCCCTCACTTCAGCATGTGATTCTAAATTTGAAATTGTAAAAATGTCTATTTTTAAAATGATGTATTAAGATCTGGAGAGGTTAGTTTATAACCCCCCACACACACACACACATACACACACACTTATCAGGTTAGTACATCCTTATTAGAGAAGAAACTCTTACAATTTTGGTCAAATTGTATAAAAATCAAAATATTGTATTATCCACGTCCTTATATTTGAAAAATTAAGCATCTTTTTTTTAAAAAAAAAATATTTTTTAAAAATAAATTTTAATCAATTAAAGTACATAAAAGAAAAAATCTATTAAAAATCTGTAGATCAAAATTTAAAAACCTTAGGATGTTGACAAAGTTTTCTGATTAAATCAAAATATTATGGTATAGGAGTTTTAACTCAAATTTAAAATTAAAAAATAAACAAACTAATTTTCTTATTAGGGAACTGAAACCTTGAAAAGGAGAAAATTAAGAATTCATTTGTTAAACCAAGAAAATGTTAATGATTTACTTTTTTTTTTTTTTTTAATTTTATTTTTTTATTACATAATACCCATCATGCATTTCTCCAAGTCCTTCCTGCCTTTTGAATCTGTGTAGAATGTTGCTGCATATGTAGTTTTGTGCATGAATGTATTGTGTGAATGTCTGCTTGTGTGTGTATTTGTTAATGTGTGTCTGTGCGTGGCTCTATGCCTATGTGTGCATATTTAATTGCATGTGTATGCATGTGGGTTTATTTTTGCAGGTTTTTGTAGTATAACAAGTCTAATATCAATATGAAGTCTGGAAAAAAATTCATTCACAAATCTAGAACTTTATTTTTTGGAAATTTGTTATTCTTTGTTAATCCTGTTAATGGCTTTTAATCATAAATTCTTGTAAATTCTTTGTCCATTTATTTACTTATGTGTTTACTTTTTCTGCCTGTGAAACCTGAAACTCATTATTTTTGTGTTCTTAAATTTGAAAGAATTCTGAAGAATATTTAATTTTTCTAATTTGTTGTTTTTTTTTTTTTTAATTTGGGTTGGCGGGGAAATGTAAAAAAAAAAAAAAATGTTTTGTTAAGTGATATTTAAAAAGATTTTTTTATATGATTACTTTTTTTTTTTTTTTTTTTATGCTTCTTAGCCAGACATTCATATTAATTTTTTTTCCAATTATGCTTCTTGACCTGACATTCATATTAAATGTTTTTTTTCCTTAGTTATACCTAATGCTCCATCATTTTAAAGCCTTTCCTTTCCTCGTCAAATCAAAATAGAATAGATTTTTTATTTCATTATAGTCCTCTCTACTTTTTTCTTCCTCTCACAAAAGCAACCAACAAAAACATCTTCATTATAACATATTGGTTCCTTTCGTTTAATTCATTTTGTTTCTTTGTACTGCCTTGACGCTATTTCTTCCTCGTTGCCTTTAAAGTCAGTGCTTATGATGCTGTCTTAAGATCTCAAAATAATTTTTGGAATAAAAAAAAAAAAGGAAAATAAAATCAACATTTAAATTGAAATGCCTTTTTGCAGTTTTGATCTTTCTGTGTTTTTTATTATTATTTTTTTTATAAACATGGAGTTTTTTTTTGTTTTTTTCTTCATATAATTTTCATGAGATTCTTCTTGTCATGTATAATCCATCAATATCCTAATTCTGCTTAATTTTTTATATACTCTTACTTGACATGTTCTTTCAGTATATAATAGTTTGGTACCTGTTACTCCACCGAGAGCAGGATGATCAAATGTAAAGTGTTTGTCCATTTAAAATGCAACATTTATATGAAAATATGTGCACTTTAAATACAGGAGGCATAAAAATGACTTCAAAGGGATGTACATTTCAATATACTCTTTTCTTCTTTCCCAGAGCTTGTTGCCAGAAATTAGTCCATATGACACCAATGTCCATTTCAGTTTCATTTAAATGATGTGTATGTATATTTTAATTCAATGACAGACCAAAAAATATTTCTACAAAATTTAAAAAGAAAAAAAAAAAGCAACTTTCTATTTTACTGAATAATTTCAATAAAAACTTGATTTTCTGATTTTTTTTTCTTTTCTCCAATTTTGATTTTTGTTACTCAGGCCAAGTTAGGAGTTGTCCAGAAATTCAGACAGAAAAAATTCAGATTTTTTTTTTTTTTTTTTTTTTTTTTTGGACACTCAAAATCTTTTGTGAAATCCTCCCCATCAGATTTAACTCTGCCATTCATGATTATTTTCAAATAATGTATCTATCATTTGATCTCTAATTCAAATTTATTATACTGGGAGAGGGAGGGGGTAAAAGTCTCATGATGTATGAGATAGTTGCAGACTTTCTTCCTCCCAACATCTGTAGTCAGTTTAATCCAAAAATCTTTTTAATCAAATTCACCCCATGCAAGGCAGTAAAGCCACAAAAAAAACAGCGTTACTGGGTGTGAAAGAATTAGAAGATTGAAGCATTATTGAAGATTGAAAACAATAAAAGAGTAATAAGAAAGACAGTAGATAATGATATTGCATTTAAATTTTTGAAGATCAAACTTGGCTAGAAAGCAAGAAGCCAGAAGAGAGTTCCACAAGCAAGAAGTGTGAGAAAAGAAACTGTTAACATAGAACTTAGCTACATCTCACCTGATTCAAGTGTATATTACTGAAACCTTCTTAATAATCTAGTACTGCACTTAAATTCATAAAGTCTAGATACCATAGATAGCAAAGAGCTTATCTGAAAAATTACCATGAAAGTATTTGTAGAAAGCATACAGAGAAGCAACATTACAGTGGTGTGAAAGTGACTGAAGATGACACATCAATGACATTGCTGATTCTTTGGATTTTATCAAGAATCTCTAAATACATAGACCATATGTGGCAGTAATATTCAAGCCATGGACAAATGAAAAACTTGTAGATATGTAAGATAGATTCCAGGAGAGAAAATTGTCTAGCACATCCCAGTGAACCAATTTGCATAGCAGCGCACCTAGCACTGGTTTCAATATAGTCTTTCCACTTCGTGTCAGTTGAGAATGTTAACCTGATAAGGCAAAAGAAGTCATTTTCCTGGAGGTTAACATCGGCCTTACTGATGGAAGGCAGAAAGGATCTCTCAGTTCTCTTTTTTTTTTTTTTTTTTTTTTTTTTTTTTTTTTTTTTTTTGAGACATTTTTTGACATTAGAAAGCAAAGGTAAGCAGGTTGTCCCACAAACACTGAAAGATTTGGGCAGCACAACCAGCCCTATTCCTTTTATGCTAAAATTAGTAAATAGCTATCTGTAAGACCATGTTGCCACTGTCAATATATAAGGATGACCATTCTTGTAATTCTTTGGCTGTTTGGAATCTATTGTTCATTGTTAACTAATGGTAATTAACACTAGCACTTGGGCAAATAATACTTCTTAACCATAAAATTTTCAAGAGCATCTATATTTGTGACTTATAAAAATTCTTTTGAGAAAAACTTTTAACGATTTTGATGTAGTATAACTCGCTTATCAAGAAGACTGATTCCAGGACTTCATGGCTTGCAATCATGTCATCTTTCTGTCATTGGTTATTGGTCTAGTCGGAGAATTTATTGAAATAACCTGTCAGATTTTAATATTGGTCAGCAAAACGAAAATTTAAGTTGCTTACATGACATTGACCATTAAACAGAAGTTACTTCCCCTACTTTATGTAATTCGAGAGAGACTGCAAATTTTATGAAAGAGCACAAGACTGACTAGGTTTTTTGTCCTAAATTTTGAGAATCAATGATTCTTTTTTTTTTTTTTTTTTTTTCCCTTTTAAAAAAAAAATATGCATAAATTTTGCATTATTTTTTTTTAAAGATTTGTTTGAACATGAACACAGTTCTGTTTCACTCTAAAATTCTAATTGAATTAGTATTTTGCACTGATTTGTATAAAACTTTCAAGTGATAATCTGTTACATATGAATTCTTATCACTCAAAAATACTTGAATGATTTAATTCAACTTTGTGTGTCTGTGAACTACAGAGTCCACATGCTCCTGACAGGGGAAAGCCTATCTCCTGTCCTGTTCCACTACTTCAGCAAAAAAACAAAACAAAAAATAAACTGCATGGCATGATGAAAAAAGACCCTGCCCAAACTTAATAAAAATGAAGTTTTATTGTCAAAATATTTATTATTAAGAGAAAAGACCAAAGTATTTTTGATTATTTTTATTACATTTTTTCATTCTTTCTACCATGTTTCAAATTTTGGTTCAAAACGTTTTTTTGTTTTTTTTTTTACTGTCAACAGTCTGCATAATATTTACCATTAGTGTTTTTTTTTGTTTGTTTTTTTTTTAAAAAAACATGGATTTAGGAATTCTTGCAGAAATCAAATGTTGGATTTTAATGAAACTTTCAGAACTTATTCACAAATGAATGAAATTATTTGGGACTTTTTTTTTTTTTTTTTACATCTGTTTATTTAATTTTATGAAAACTCGAGGAATTTGACCACATGCTTTTTATTGATTATATTAGTTAAAAGCAGGAAACGGAAGAATATAAATCATAAATCTTTTTTTTTTTTTTTTTTTTTTTTTTAATTGAATCAAAGTTACCTAAAATTCAGCTCTGAATTGTAACATACAAAAACCAGCAAAACTATGATATTATTTAATTAAAAAAGCTTTTAGTGGCTTTTATGAGTAATTTATATTAAGGACAATATTGTCTAATGCCAAAATATTTTTCCAATGAAAAATGAAATTTTAATGCAAAATGTGATAAATTTGTTAAATATTCTAAAATTAAGTTTCAATCAGTGCGCTTTAGGGAATGTTCTTAAGTAGATTTCTTTACAGATCATAAATTTGAAAGCTTATTGCAATCTGCAATACACATTTTTAAAAAGTTTTACACTGTTTTTGAGTCTGCATAAAATCTTTTTCCCAAATATATGGATGATCATAAGTGGCCTTAATGTCACATCTTTTAAGAGTTGTTTCTCCTGACAGCAATAAACTGACCTCGGATAATGTTAGTTTTCATACTGCAAACGTGTTGAATTCTCTGACTGATTGAACACCATCATTGCATTTTCAAAAGTTGTTTTTTTTTTTTTTTTGTCTTGTTTCAATAAATAATTTAATTTTTTTAAATGTAATTAATTTATTGTTTTTCAGTGAGAAACATACTGCAGTTATCAATTATTTTCTTTTTTAGTTTCAGTCCTAGGGACAGAAGCAAAACAATATAAAAAATGAGAAAAATTAACACATTAACAAAAAGCACGTTTCATAAACATGAGAGGTACCTATAATTATTAGGTGCTTGTCTTATGAAATTTTATGGTATTGTTTTTAATTAATTTTTATATTATTTCAGTTGTGAGATTTTTTTCATAACTGAGATATAAAAATTAATAATAAATAAAAATATCCCACAAAATTTCATAAGAGATGTACATAAAAATTAGGTTACCTCTTTTATGAGATTTTATCTCAGTCTTAGTTATGAAATTTCAAATTTATTTTATTGTTAGTATTTTAAATTTTATTTTGCCAGAAATCATCTTCAAATGTAAAGCTAAAGTATCTAGAAAAAAAAATCAAAATATAAGACTGCTGAAAGTATTTAATTTAAAAAAAATTATTGTATAACATTAGTTCACTTAAGATTTGAAAAAAAACATTGTCACTTCTGTTCTTCCATCCGGTAACTTCCCTCCGACCTAAGCTGTTAATACATCAATTTAACTGTCAGTTAACTGTGATGACTTGTTTTGTAATTGTTGAGACATGCTTTTTAATGGTATTCTGCTGATGCAAAAAAAAAAAAAGTTAATCAAAATTTTTGACTGTTCTAAAAAAAAAAAAAATGAAAAATTGAATAAAATAATCAAAAAATATTTTGACCTTTCCTCTGACTCTTACTTTAAGAAACATTTTAGATAAGAATGTCCAAAAATTCACTAAAAAAAGAGCATACCCTAATGATGAAAAAGAGCCCTAAACTTGATTAAAAGATTTATTATTGTCTAAATGTTTGTCATTATTAAGAGGAAAGGCCAAAGTATTTGAGGATTTTTTAATCCTTTCTAGCATGTCTGAAATTTTAGCTAACAATATATATTTTTTTTTTTTTATTTTTTTTTTTTTTTGTCATCAAAATTAGCATAAAATCAATCATGTCAGCCATTAAATCTTGTAAAATGCAATTATACTTTTTCAAAAGTTATTTTAGGAAAATTAAAAAATTCAAACTATACATAATGTAATTTGAAGGAAACATTATTTACTTTTTTAACAGGAAAATGTTTAAGAGAGACATGTCCAATCATTGATTGGTTTTGGGAGGTGTGAATTGATGTGTGATCAGTATATTGACAACTTATGTCAGAATTTATCGGATGGTAGGACAAGTGATAAAATTTGTGCTAATTTTAAGTGAACCTGGTTAGTAGTTAAAAAAATACACTTTCAAACTTTTTTTGTCTACCTTACATTTAACCTACGTTTACCTTAGATTTAAAATACAAAAAAAAAACATTTAGAATTCAAATTTTATAACAAAGAAAAACGTAATTGTTATGTACACCTATTATAATTTTTTTAAGTTTTATAGTGTCTCAGTTATGAAATTTTTTCCTGAGACAATATAAAAATTAAATGCCATTTACATTTCATAAATGAAACTGATAACTCAATGATGAAATGAGACTTTATTTCTTTAAGAAAATTTTTAAAAATGCGACATCAATGGTCACTCAGAGAATTTGACACATGCTAACAGTACGAAAGTATAATAATAATGATTCCTTGCAATCAGGGGAAATAACTCTAGCATACGTGACATTTTTTTCAAAAATGTGCTTCCATAGTTATGTCGGAGACTATTTTAATACATCTTTTGGCATAATAAAAAATTATTTTAAAAATAAATCCATGTAAGCATTCTAATTTATGATCTGTAAAATAGATCTTTTTAATAAGAGCATTTCCAGAGTCATTCAATTTGAAAATTAATTTTAAACATTTATCAAGTTTTTCACATTTTTCATTTGAAATTGAACAAAAAAAAAAAACAATTCTAGTAAAAATTCATTTTTCAGAAAAAAAAAAGTTTTGGCTTCAGACAAAATATATATTATTCATATTATTAATATATATTATTCATAAACCCATTAAGAGCTATTATTTTTTTTTTTTAATTAAAAATGTCTTAGTTTTATTGAGTTTTCTATTTTACAATTCCGAACTAAATTTTCATGTAATTCTTTACAAAAAAAAAAAAAATTGATTTATATTCTTCAGTCTTTTGCATTTAATTAAACAAATTACAGAGATGCTCAGTTTTGTTTTAAAATCAAGTAAGTGGGAGGGTCACAGATGTTCTCTATCTCAACTTTCTAAAAAAAAACAAAAAAAAAAAAACACATACATTTTTAAAATAAATTCACTTTTTAATAAGTTCTGAAAGTTTCATTAAAATCCGACAATTATTTGATTTTCATTTTATTTTTTTTATTTTTTTTTTTTGCAAGAATTTCCAACTGAAAAAGGTGTTAAAAAACCTAATGCTAAATATTACATTGACCTCTGACCTAAAAAAAAAAAAAAATTAACCAAAATTTCATACATGCTGAAAAGGAATAGAAAATTTAAAAAATACTCTGGTGTCTCTTATTAACAACAAACTTTTTCACAATAAAACTTTTTTTTTTTTTTATTAAGTTTGGGGCCTTTTTCATTAGAGTATTTTTAGCAAAAAATGCCATTCCTAAGTTTTGTGCCTTTTTTTTTTTTTTTTTTTTTTCATCATGGTATGCTCTTTTTCAGCGAATTAGAGTAAATATGTAGGTATCTTTACTGTCTCCTCTCTAAGACGAATTGTGACACAAGGTCATTTTTTAAGTGCGAGACCCGATCCCTCTCTATGTTGCAATGAGAGGACGTGGCCTCTGGCAGCTGTTCCCTAGGGCTGGGCACCTCTCAGTATAATTTTCCTCAGTTGCGACTGTCCTTTGATGGAGTCGCCCTTGAGTGCACTCTACCCAAAGGCAGAGACGCAACTGAGAGATGATAAATGTGTTACAAACCATTCCAAAGAGCGAGTTACATACTTAAATTATTTTCTAAGCATAGCTTAGATGTGGCACAAGGCTGAAAGTGTGGAGCACCCAGTGAGGATTGAACTCACTACTCGGTCATAACTGATCTAGCAAGACATGCTTGCTAACCATTACACCACGTTGAAGTGCTCGACCATAACATATAGTGATTATTCCAAGCGTAGCTTAGATGTGTCACAAGGCCGAAAGTAGAGGGCACCCAGTGAGGATCAAATTCACTACTCAATCGTAACTTTTTAGCGAGACAAGTTCGCTAACCATTACACCGCCTCGAGATGTCCATTATTGGAGATTCTATAGCCTAGAGAATGAATGGAAAAAAATTCAATAGATAAAAAAAATTAATTGCAAAAAATGTATGTATCAACTCAGGAATGGAAGTTTTTAAAGAATGAACAATCGTTCAGAGATGAACGATTAAGAAATGTAAATATAATAATTCTATTCCTTGTAATATTATAAAACTATTTATTTTGGACAGTCTTGATTCTTCTCCAACATGTCTATAAAAGCCAGGTTATAAGTTGAATTTTATTTTATTTTTTATTTTAGTCATTCAATAAGTATGTTGAGTTATGTCCCTTTAAATGTAACGACTTCGTTTTGGAAGAAAAGCCTTCGAGGAATACAACTGATCTCGACAGAAGCCATCGGGATTTCCATGAAACAAAACGTGTTGCCCGCTTCGTTCATTAATTGAATTAGTGTGGATGACATATAAACAGACATGTTGGTTAAAATGGGCTTTAAGTTAACTCATCTGGTAACTGAGAATTTAAAACGAGACTACACTTCAGTCATTTGGAAAAAATGTTTCTGAATGTTCATCATTAAGTTTTGCCAAGAGTTTTTGTTTGAAGGATTTTAAAGTCATTGTTTAGTGTGTATGCAGAAGAATAAAATTCAAAAAAAGATTTATAAAAACGAAAGAATCTAAAATACACGAAACATTTTAAATATTGAAGCACAGTTTTTATGTGACTTTTCTGCTGACAGAAAAGTAAAGACAAACCTCTATCCGTTTCCATTTATTTACCAGCAGATGGCATTTTAATCATACCGGTTAAAATGAGCCGCGCTAATAAATGTTTGGCATAAATTGAGTAGAGAGTTATTTGCTGAATTTTGCAAGACAAAAAAATCTCATTTTAACGAGAACCTTTCTTTGATAACTGTTAGAATAGATTTAGTCACCTAATTTGCGTTTTGGGGAACCAATTGCAATGACGAATGTATTATCCTAACTGTTCCTTAAATATATTATAACAGGTGTTGAAAATTGGGTTCCATACGACAATGTTTACTTTAAAAGCTGAACTTCTTTAAAGATAAAACCAATTTACTTTCTAGGGATAGAATGGGAAAAGGAAACACGTCAAAGACTCAAACCGCTACGTGAAATTTAAAAGAACAAAAATTTATTACAGTACATCAACAAAAGAACAAAAATTTATTACAATATGTAGCTGGGTACCAAATATATAGGTACTACTACTATTTATATTAATGATACTTCCACGTACAGGATTCAAGTAATAATAACCAATTTGTTAACCAACAAATATATATTGAATAAAATACAACAAGCATGAAATAAATTAGTATTCACAATGTAGATTAAAGAGAAGGAAGTTGTTTCCCTTTAACTGTAGATTGATTGTAATCAACTGTTTGAAGAAAGTTCTCTTGTGAGATAAATATTCCGAAATAATTGTTAGAGCAAAGTTTATATGTAAAGAATGAATAACACGAAGAAATACAATTGCTTGGTATGTGTTGTGAATAAACTGGTTTGAATCAACAAAGTTCTGGTAAATTGTGCTTGGCGAAAGTTACAGAGAGAAAATGTAAGTTTGTAGTTACGAAATTCTGTGTCTGTGTGCGTTGAGCAAGATCGTGGATTTGTGTTGACGGCTGGAATCTTAATGGCGACTTGCGAAAAATTGCCCCTTTTAAGGAAAAAAGATAGGCTCCCACGGAACCGCGGGAAAACTTGATCTTACATTAAAAATATGTGATTGGTTAAAAATTAACTAATCACTACACTCGTACTAATGCTCAGAACCAAAAGATTCAAAGGAACGACTGCGATGGCTAAATTTTCCTATACAAAGGTAGTAGTAATTTATTTTAGCCAATCGTAGGCGAATAAAATGACTTGGAATGTATGTGGGTGTGAAAACCATAGCAATCGCTATAAATACATCAACAAATGCAATATTTGCAAAGAAGAGCTGGCACAAAATTCCCTATTGTGCGCCTTATTCAAAAATCAATAACAAATCACACAGTATATATGACAAAGAAAGAATACAATTTTCGAAAATGAAAAAAAAAACTTTGAAAAAGCAATGCAAAACATTAGATGAGGCATAAAATAGAAAAGACACTTTCACCTAATTTGTAAGACGGAATAGGAATGTCTCAGCACTAAGGAAGCTTAGATAGATTTGAAATAGCTGATGTTACGGGGAGTTTTATTTTTTCTGTTACATAAAAGTTCAGTTTAAAGTTTCAGTTCCTTTAAAAATCCTTCTCTGAGAGCATCCCAAATAGATCTTCCTCCTGGGTCCTGTATTTGCCCTCCGGTTGAAATTGTAGTGTCCGGTCGTCTTGATGGCCTCTTCTGCTGTTGTAGCGGACCATGGGTTTACGTGTTGTTAAATTAGGAACACGTGTGTTTATTTCTGCTAGAAGACGGTCCACTACAAAAACATGGCGGACTCAGAGATTGACTCCACCATAAAGAAGTGTAAAGAAGGCCAACAAGACCCATATATATATATATATATATATATATATATATATATATATATATATATATATATATTAAACAAATATATGTATTAAACAAAAAATTTACAATTGACATAGACGTTAACATTTTTGTTTGTGTGTGAACATTAAAGAGTTGTATTTTGGTGAATATTTGTACGTGCGTGTATGTATGTATAATGTTTAGGGCGTCTTCCACAAATGGGAAGACGCAATCTTCTGCGAGAGCCTACATTGTAGATGTGTTCGCTGAAAATGAAGAAATGAAAAAGAGAACGAGGCAAGAAATCGCCCAGTATTTATAGTGTAGGGAGAGCGTCCCCTAGTGAACAATTTAGAAAATTAAGGAGAAGTTAACTCCGACAATACCCCCTCCAGATAGACAGGAAATATTTTCTGGATATATGAAAAGTTCATGGAAGTTTTGAATATTGTCCTTGTGAACTGAAAAGAAAAGGTGTCGGAAGTGTGGTTGAGATGCGTGATTCAACGAAATGTATTTGTGCTGTCATCAGAGTGCTGTATATTTTTCTCTAGTGGGTCAGAGTTGGAGCACGTCCTGGAAGAAACGTCGTTAGTATTCAGCGTTTGCTATTAAAATTTATCTTTTTCCAATGCTCCACGTTGAATTGGTTTTGTCGCCCCCTCGTATTGTTTCCCAACCGTAGTTTCCGTTGAAAAAGAGCTTGTTTGTTTGCTATGCGTGGATAAAGTTGGCGCACAAAATTTAATAGAAGCAGCGTTGTGGCAAAGTTGAGCTGATGTAGAATTTCTACCGAGTGTCGAATGCATGTTGGAGAACTTAAGAAAATTTTCTATTATTGTCGATTGAATATCGTACTTGCAAATTCTTAGTGTGTTCGAGTTGCATCGTTGCAGAATGAAGATAAAGGACAGTGAGTCACCTTTTGAGATGTGTCACACTTTATCTATTTCAATCCAGAAGAACAGTGTTAATCAGATTAAAATGGCGTTGCGTTTTCCGTTTGATAAGGCCGTAAGCATGCCTGCCGGGTGAAATTGGGTCAAACGTCGCCGAGAGAAAGAAAGGATCAATCAAATAGACAAGTAGGGAGAAGGAGCGTTGTATTGTTGCCTGCTGACTCGTGTCATAATAGTAGTAGTAGTAGCTGTAATGGCGATTAAGGCTTCTCTGATTTCCCACGTGTTGTAGAAAAATTCTATTTGCCGTGTCGGAGAAATGTGCTTTGTATAGACCTATTGTAATGAATTAAAATATTTGATTATGCACTTTCATATGATCTAATCACAAATTTTAGTTACTTTATAAATGCTTTTTTTGCGGGGGAGGGGGTAATAGTGTCCGGCGTGCGTAGTAGGAGATTTTCAATGTTTTTCCTGACTGGCTTTCGTTTGGGATGTGTGTGTGAATGTGAGTTTGTATCTATATACAGCTTTGTGTTTCTGTTAGCAGGAGTTTAAAAAATAAATCACGTCGGAAGGTTATCAATCTGTAGCGAATTGATATGGCGGATTCAAGTTAAGTTCAACCGAAGATGTGTAAAGAAAACCAACAAGACCGATATATATATATATATATATATATATATATATATCAACAAATATATGCATTAAACAACAAAATTTACAAGGGTCATAGACATTAACATTTGTGTTTGTGTGTGAACATAAAGAGTTTGTATTTTGGTGAATGTTCGTACATACGTGTATGTGTGTATAATGTTTATGGCGTCTCCCACAAATGGGAAGACACAATTTTCTGCGAGAACTTACATTAAGATGTGTTCGTTGAAAATGAAGAAATGAAAAAGAGGACGAGACAATAAATCGCCCAGTATTTATAGTGTAGGGAGAGCGTACCCTAGTGAACAATTTGAACAATTAAGAAGGAGTTAACTCCGACATTTTGAAATTTGAGTGCTTTCTGGCCTTCTCTGCTGGTCAGTCTCCTTTTATAAGAAAACGGGAGGCTCATAGAGACTTTAATTTCAAATTTTACGAGAGTATGAAACCGCGTTTTTGTTTGGTCAGTAAATAAAATGATATATATTTTTTCAAATTCAAAAAATGAATCTGCTGCAATTCACATATTAGAAATTATTTTGGCGGTTCTTTAACCGCTAATTCTAAAAACAGAAATTTTCACAGACACATGTAACAATTTTTTTACAAATTGACTGATTTCTTAGAAATACACTTCACCCAAAAGTACAAAGAAAGTGCTAGCCTAGATGATTATAACATTTATAACTTTAATTAATTTTAATTATTTTACACTACTAAAGTATAAGATTTTTACAGTTGTGTGTGTAGTGGATCATCGAGGTATTATTCATTTCAAGTTCTTAAAATATCATGAACAGATAAATGCACACTTATAAGTACAGCAGCTGTAACGTGTACATAAAAAATTAGTCGAAAAACGCCTTATGGAAAAATGTTCTCCATAACAACCCCATTGCCATATTTAGAAAGAATAAAACAAAAAAAAATGTTGGAATTCATTTGGTCTGTTCTACTTCAACCGCCATACTCAGTTGACCTTGCACCAACCGATTATTACTTCTTTCGATTGCTTCAAAACAATTTGACAGGGAAAAACTTTATCTAATACAAACCGGATTCACAAATTTGCCGAAAACCTTTTCGTATCAAAACACGCGGAATTTGACACAAAATGTATCAAAGTAGTAATAAGTCATTGCAAATAATGGTGAGTATATGATGGAATAAAAAAAGTAATTGTACCTAATTTTAGGAAGAATAAATTTGATTAATAAAAACAAATTATTTATACCTAATATATTGATATGGACGTATATCGTTCGTATACACAAAAAAGTCATTTTTCAGTTATCAACTGAAAGGAAATCACTTTGTTGATGTTACACTTAGGATCCAAATTCCTTGCTTTTTTGGTTTTAGGAAAGACATGCTTTCATTTCTTTGTCACGCAAAGAACGATCGTATCAATGCAGTTTTTATAGACACTAAATAAAATGAGAGTGAAGTAAGATGCTACTTTAAAAGAAAATATAGACACCCCATACTAAATGAATTGGGTATTGTTAGCGACCTCCTACAATTACTAATATTAGTAATATTTAACTAATCCACAAAAGGTCGATAATCTGTTAAAAATCAATCATTCATTCTAAATTATGGAAGAAAAGACGACTTCGTTTTCTTTTCATGAATTCTCTCAACCTCTTCAAACAAGAATCAATTTCATCTGCTGGACGCCTGCTGTGCTAGATTAACATACGCTCAATAAATAAGCATAAGGCTAACCAATATTTTCCCCTTTTAGAATGTTTCAGGATTTAAGAATATTCCAACCTAGAGCACGAATTCTCGTACCATAGCGTTTTTACTACTACTAAAAAAATAATTCCAATCAATTTAAATTCAGCTTGAAATACATCAAAATATTTTGCTTATTGGAAATATTAAATTAAATCTGTTAGTTTGAAATTAAATCTAAAATAAAAGTTTCAATATATATATATAAAAAGCTTCAATATATATATATATATATATATATATATATATATATATATATATATATATATTAGTTTAACTCTTTGAGCCTTGACCACCGCTTTACCGGTGGTAGACAAAAATGACGTAATGCCCAGCCACCGGTTGAATGGTGGGTAAACACTTGTGACTATTTTTAGATCTACCGTGAAACCAATTATTTGTGAGTTTTGACTCAGGAGCTCAGGCTGAAGGATTAAAATTGTTCAGGAACGCAGGACTGAAAGGGTTAAAAGCCGTACGCCGTGCGGACTTTTAAACTAACTACTGTTGAGGGCTAATTGGATCTCCAGCCCCAAATATAAGGAACTTCTGGTCCAGCTTAGAAAACAGCAATGATAATTTTGAAGAAATAACTTTGAATTCCTCAGTTCACTCCAAGGAATTTCAAAACCTCACTTTAACTTTGATTTGGTCCATACGTCCAATTCTGGCCAAAAGACCGATTTGGGCCGAAACTCCGAATTGGGATGAAATTTCAATTAAGGCCGAAAATTGAATTCTTCAAATCACAAACTCCATAGAACTTCAATTGTGTTGAGTTCTTCAAGTCACAAGCTTTGCGGAACTTCAAAACCTCATATCACAAACCCTCTCACTTTAATTCCGACTCCTTGACATTTTGAAGAAATAAACTTGATTTCTCCCATTCACAAAATTTTGAAGATATTTAAAACTGAATTTAAAACAAAAAAATTAAATTCTCAATAATTTTATGTTACTTTAAACGCAATACAAATTAAAGACATTTAAAATCATTAATTTTTTTTTTTCAGTTATTTTAAAATTTCAATTTTTAACTGTTTCTTTCTCATTCAGACACAAATCCCAATGCTGGATATTCAAGCACCAAATGAAGGGCAGATTTTCAATCCCGGGATCATCCTGATTCCAAAAAGGTAAAATATACCTATGTAGAGCAAGTGTGGTTCGAGTTAGAGTGGTTTCAGGCACACGGACGGACAGACAAGAGTTAGCCGTAACATATATAAATATTCCTGGGGTGAATATATATATATATATATATATATATATATATATATATATATATATATACATTCCAGGGATAATATATATATATATATATATATATATATATATATATATATATATATATATATATATATATAATCCTTAAATCCCTAACAATCAATCTCCCAACAAACAGTTATGGACAGCCTTGATTGTGATTGGAACGATATGCAACAATTCCAGCATTTCAAATATTCGATGCCACATCGCATAGCTGCTGTTATTCCGGTGAAGAGGAGAATTACGTGTCATTAGGCAGCTGTCTTTAATTTTCTTAGCAGTTCAGTTTATTTCCTATTAATATAAACGTTATTTTTAATGAGTAAACGGGTTTGAGTTAACGCCCCTGTTATTTTTAAACAGTGATATTGTAGTGAGTGCGAAATAATAACTCTCTTCACCCACTCAAATAATTCTGAGATAAAAGAAGGAAAGAAATTTGCGGAGTGAAATTTCTTTTGAACCAATGAAAACCTTGCCTTCACAGAAATTAACCCGTTAGCAAAGAAGAAGTAAAAAAAGTAGCGAGCCTACGCGAATTTCGTTTTGATATAAAATGAGGAGAAAAATTAAAAGTAATCAGAATAGAGTGTCTGAAGTCATGCAAAAAGTTTCGTTTCAGTTCCTTGAAACCTGCGCTGTACTTCTTGCAAGTGTAAAATTATTCACCAATTATATTATCGGCTTCTAACCAAGCACGTGGCACAATCCATGAAAGCTAAATATTTCAAATTCTCTTCATCTACTTTTTTTAAATGTATGCAATTGTATAACACTTCTGTGAACAACGAACTCTCTTACCTTTGTTTTAAACATTTTTTAATATTATTTTGTGTTCGATCATTTAATCTGTGGTATGAACATTTCCTTTTCATGACAATACGTTAAAATTTTATGATTACGATTAGATTTGGCATCCTAAGACTTTTTGTTGTGCCGTATTCCCTCTAAAGGGTCTATGTTGGACTCTTCCGCCTACTATAAGATTAATAGGAGAGAAGGCCTTGGGGGAACAGTCGCATAGATTGTTCAGCTGTCAAACTCTCTGCCTCGGCAGAGATGAACTCGGATGAAGGGCAAAGTTTCGACCGATGAAGTAGACAGGCTCTGAACCCGTTTATACGGGTTCTAAGGGAATATTTTTGGCCGGGCCTACGGGCTCGGAGTACCCACAATAAACCGACCTTGTGCCACACACGCTCGTGGGTGGGGGCTGTTAAATATTAACAGTCGAATAGATTGAACGTTGGGTCAACCGACACTCTCACTAGTCGTGTAATACTTTTCTGTTGTATTTACTGTTTAATATATGATATATCTGCAACTCTTGTTTTGTTAATACTTTAACCATTTACTTGGTCACAACATCTTGGCGACGAAGGATTCGAAGAAACGGACTTCACGTTAAATCATAAAAAAAAATGCCAGTGTCTACAGCAGTGGTGAAGAAAGGAATTCTAATCAAACTCTACGACAAAAGGGTATCCAGTATTAATTACAACACTGACAGTGAAAAAAAGAAACTCCTCAAAACAATAGGATTTCTACAAGTTCAATTCAGTGGTTGGGAGGAGATTGGTGAACCTTGTTATTTTTTCCATTCCAACAATTCAGTAAAAGAACTGTCCAAATCAAACAGATTTATTGTTTTCGCTAATAGGGTAAAGTAAAAATTTACCCCCTCTCCCGCTTTTAAATTTTTCAGTAAAAGAATCGTACAAATCAAACAAATTTATTGTTGGTTAAGTGGGTCAAGAGAAAAAAATTTCCCCCTCTCATTTCTTAAGTTTTCGTACTATGCAGTAAAATGGACGAATTTAAAAGTGCAATACTATAGTTGATGAAACACCAACAGGAACAACAACTACTGTTGGAACAGAAATATCAAGGAAGACAAGAGAAATTCCAAGGAGAACAAGAGGAATACCAAAAGAAACTTGAGGAATTGCACCTAGAAATTCAGGCTAGACAACAGAATCTGGAAGAAATGCTCCTTCAAACACAGAATGAGCAAAGGCACTTGTATAATATATCCATCAAAAGCCAAAATGAGGACAGTGAAAACGCGTTCTCTCAAAATTCTATATGGAGTGCTATTGAAAACTTCACGTTTGCACCTGAAGAAGAAATTACATTCACTTCGTACTTTAAACGATACGAGGATTTATACAATACGAATTGTGCAAGTTGGGCTGACCATAAAAGTTTCGCAAATTCCTCAGGAAATTAGGCACAGCAGAATATACTAAGTTTGTTAACTATATTTAGTCTAAGAAAACCAGCGACTTGAAATTTAAAGAGGCGGTTCAATCATTAAAAGAACTCTTCAGTCCAAAAACATCACTGTTCCACAAGCGTTGGAAATGAATGAATCTCACCCGCAAAGAAGACGAAGATTATACTACTTTCGCGAGAGTAGTCAATAAACACTGCAATGACTTCAAATTGGCAGAGTTAAGCGCCAATAATTTTAAATGCCTGATTTTGGTCCAGGGTTTGAGTTCAGCGAAAGACGTTGAAATATGTCGTACGGTACACAACAAGCTTGAAAACGAGCCCGTCGTTACTTTACAGCAAATTGCCGAAGATTGCCAACGTTTCGTGAGCGTCAGAGAGGATTCGAAAAACATCGAACAGAGTGGCGTGGCTCACATTAAAAAATACACCAAAGAAAAATTAAAAAGCGTCAACCAAAAAATAATAAAGTTACTTTGCCGTCATACCATGTTTCGGGTGTGGTCAATTACATTGGTATAGAGATTGTCCTTTTAAAGATAAAAAATGTTTTAATTGCGATAAAGTGGGAAACAAAAGTTCCCACTGCAGGATTAAGAACAAGACAAAAAAAATGTTTTGTAAAAATTACCAAGTTTGATGAACCAAAAAGTCGTAACATCAGGAAATATATTGAAGTGCAAATATTTAACAAAAATATAAGGCTACAGCTTGATTCGGGTTCAGACTTATCCATAATTAATTATCTAACATGGAAAAAGCTGGGTAAGCCGACTTTGTTAAGAACGAACTGAATAGATAAAGGTGTAACTGGCGACCCTATTAAGTTTATGGGCGAATTTATAACGAACGTGTCATTCAAAGGTAAAACTTTAAAACTAAAGGCGTATATTATGAAGAATACGAGTAATTTGTTCGGAACTGATTGGTTAGAACAGTTTCAACTTTGGGATATGCCTATCAACTCATTATGTCAAAAAGTCGAAAATGTGACTGACGAAGCAGAAAAGTTGAAAGGTGAACTAAAAAAAAATTCCCGACGTTTTCAGTGGAGGACTAGGAAAATGCACAAAAATGTCTGCTAAGTTTGAGTTAAAACCAGACGTAAACCCAGTTTTTAAGAAAAAACGTAACTGTCCATTTACCTCGTTAGATCAAATTGACGAGGAGTTGAATTGATTTGACGAAATGGGAGTTCTGGCCAAGGTTGAATATAGTGAACGGGTATCTCCCACAGTTTATATTAAAAAAAGAACAAAGAGATTCATGTATGTACTGACTTCTCTACGGGGCTGAACAGCGCCCTAAAGGATCACCATTATCCCCTTCCAAGTCCAGAGGAGATATTCGCTAAGCTCAGTGGAGGAAAATATTTTTCTAAGATTGACTTAAGCGACGCATATCTACAGGGACGAGGAATGCTCGAAGCACCTTTGCATAAACACACACAAAGGTTTATACACATTTTTAAGACTTCCGTTCGGGGTTAAGGTCGCCCCTTCCATTTTTCAACAGGTCATGGACACGATGTTAAATGGTCTGGATTTTGCGGTGGCCTATCTCGATGACGTCCTAATGAAAAGCGAGAGCATCAAGGAACAAAATTCACACGTCTGGCAGGTGTTCACGAGAATCCATGATTACGGATTCAAATTAAAAGACGAGAAGTGTGAGTTTTTCTTTTATTAAGTACTTGGGGCAAATAATTGACAAAGACGGAAGACGTCCCGACCCAAATATGGCAACGGCAATAAAGAATATGCCAGCACCAGAAAATGGGTCGGCTCTTCAAAGTTTTTTTTAGGTCTTGCTAATTATTACAACGTTTTTGTCCGAAGAATGCACAGTTTGACAGCTCCACTTAATGAATTATTGAGAAAAGATAAAGAGTGGGAAATGGACAACCATGGCTTGGGTCAGTATGGTTTTCAGACACTTTCCAAAGGACCACCTCCCCCAGACAGATAACACCTTCCTGAGAATTCGACCATAGTAACATTCGAACCCGGGTCTCGTAGTCAGAAAGCGAAAGTTCACACCACTTGGATGGATATATGGGTAAAGGGAATTTTTAACAGTAGCTGCTTCTGCTTATAACGCACAGCTCTTCATACGAATAGAGCGCTCTGGCTATTGATTTGGTGTTTATATACATCACGTAAAAGATTCCCGATAGCATAAGACTGATGCCAAATCGTCCGAGCTTCGATCCCAGCTTCAAGCACTTGAAGGCTTTAATAATAAAAAAGAAAAAACTAACACTTAATAACATTAACTACGAACACGGCCACAATGTGCTGTGTTCACAAAATAAAACATCTCTATAACACTAAAAACATACGCACAACGCACACATCCAATTACATTGAAAAAATAAAATCATCCTTGATAATGGATAAAAGTATAGCCGAAAGCGCTTGGAATTATAGAACATATGAACAGTTTCTACACACTCCGTGTCCAGAAAAGAAAACACTTGTTCGAACACAAGAAAAATTAAATAAAATTCTTAATCGTAATACCTTTTCTGTCGTTTTTAATGAAACATGCATAAGTGAAGGATTGCTACCTAAATACACACACACACACACACACACACAAGCACATATATATGGGTAGCAACCTTTCTTTGAAACGGCTTTCTTTAAATACGGTAGACTTTCTTGTCTGCTATATTTAATGAAAGATATATATATATATATATATATATATATATATATATATATATATATATATGCGTGTGTGTTGATTTCATTTATCCACTTTAGCTCTCTGATTAAATGTTGAAATTTATAACATATACACTTTATATTTAGTAGTGAAATCTATGGATGCCCTTAACCACCGATGGATAATGACGATAATGAGGTACAATCGATTTTTGAGTGCACTCTTTGACGTGAATCCGTATTTATTTCGATAAAACTATGAAAACAAATATGGCTGTTTTGGTTCTATTGTTTTGTTATTCGCGATTAGCTTAGAACCGTCAATCGATATTCGATAGCAGCAAAATATTTCGAAGTTTTAGGCATCACCAATTTTTCCAGTACATGATGCTGAAATCTGGACATAATTTCTCTTTGTGAGCTATCGACATTTTAAGGTTGAAACGATGAGCGTAATTTCAGTATTGTCCTGGAAGGGTTGGTGTCTTAATGGTTAACGGTGCAGAAAATGGAACCATCAAGCCGGATTCAAACTCCATCTGAGTTTGGTTTTATTTTGCATTAATGAGCTGAAAGGCATGATGGGGGAAAGGCATGAATCCAATCCCCCCTTCTCAACAATGAATATATAATAGGACAGAGCGTTTTAGGTCTTTAAGACAGTCTAACTTGAGTGCCTGGCTGGCAACTCGGCCCCGTAAAAATTCCCTTTCTGTAGCAGCAGCATTTGGAATAGGCGTGGCTCTCCTCATGCTCCACAAAAATGTTTCCCTTTCATTGGATCAAGGGCAACTATGATAAGTTAAAGTGAATAAAATTAACATATTCTCACACAAATCTTGTGAAATCTCACCCAGTCAAGCCTAAACGAATGCATCAGGTTTTACCCAAACAAAATCATTTCCATCGTGTAAATTTGGGAACAGTAATTTTTTTCCCTAAACGATAATGAATAATTCAGTTTAATTTTCACCTTAAGATAGCTTCCAGGTAAAAATGAAGCAAATAATTTTATATTTCTGATTTATCTAAAAAAAAATCCTAGTTCTTTTTCTGTATGTCGTGCCACTTCAGGACGTGGGCGATCATGGCTGTCCACAACATCCTATTCTTTGTAGCTCTTAGTAATGGTGTTCATTTTACCATCTTTTCCTGATCTGCCATCCATTTACACAAGTTCGTTGTGAGTGTCAAATTTTCCAAGTCTCCTCATTATTCGTTCCAGAAATTTTAGCTATCTCTTTCTGATCCTATACTATTTATCATCATTTTCCTTAAAGCTTCCTTGTTGTTCACATGTCCAGTCCATGGTATTCTCAGCATTCTTCTGTAGAATCACATTTCTGTTGTCTGAAGTTTCTTCATCTGTCAGGAAATTGTCCATCGTTTACTGCCATGTCATTATTATTATATACTTTTCCTTGTTTCGATTGTTTTACCTTCCTGTCTTCTTCAGGTATTTGAGTTCATGCTCAGTAAATTTTATTGGAATTTTGAGCCGAAAACTTTATTCAACATACAGGTGTTCACATCTCGCTTTCCATGCTCAAGGAAGATAACTCGTATCAGTTTATTCTTTCTGTCTATTCGCTCCTGTGTCGCTTGTCTGCATTGCTCTTGAACAATGCAGATGCACGAGTAGCGACATGAAACATGGCGGTGTCGAAGGTGTTCGAGGTTGGCTGCTTTATGACTTTAAGGTGGGCTTGTTCCCATCCGCATCATGTTGCCGAATCCGTCACGCCTTTTGTGATAATGCTGTGAGTGAACGAACCACCAGGCATTGGTTCCAGAAGTTCAGGTCCCATTGTGATAAATCCCGCAGTGTCCTGCCACAGGTCGTGGATAATGGGGCCCTGAAGGCGGCCATAGACGAGGACAACAGCCAAACCTGTAACTTGCCGAACTCTTACAGATTTCTGATGAAACAGTCAGATTTCATCTGCACCGTATAAGGAAGGCGTACATGTTAAGCAAATGGGTACCCCTCACACTGTCAGACCTAACAAGCAACAACGAGAGACGATGTGTTTCTCGTTGCTTTCTCGGCACTACAGCGTACCCATATTTGATCGAGTGCTCACTAGCGACGAAAAGTATGTCCTGTATGACAATTCCAAGGGTGTTAGACATTGGTTGTCACCAGTGGACCCTGTGCCTCAAACTACTACAAAACCACCTCTACACTCACGCAAGTTCATGCTCTGTATCTGGTGGACTAGTCGAAATGTGTTGCACTATGAGCTGCTCCCAACAGGCCAAACAATCACTGCGAACCTGTTCTTGCAGCAGTTTGAATGTGTGAAAGGCACAGAAGCAGAAAGAGGCTAGCATTGTTTATTAACAAGAGTGTACTGTCCATCCATAATAATGCCAGGCATCATATGGCTCGGGTGGCCATGGATACCATACGGAATTTGACTGGGAGACACTGCGCCATCCACTTTACTTTCCAGACCTTGCGCCAACAGATTATAACCTCTTTCATTCCTTGGACAGCCATCTTCGCGTGAAATAGTTCGCAAATGAGACAGACGTTATGCAGGAACTCACAGACTTCTTTGCGTCCAAAACACCTGATTTTTACGGCCAGGGCATTGCACAACTGGAGACACGTTGGCAAATGGTTCTGGATACCGATGGGGATTACTTTGAAGATTAACCGTATATCAAATTTACTGTATATCATTTTCTCTCAGTATCTGTCTATATTTCTGAGTTGAGGTATTATGTACACTATTTACATTGGTCGTACTATTATCCTCATCTTTGTTGCCTTTATTCATTAGATTCCCATTTTGTCTTGCTTTTATTCTTTATCCTCTTTTATGTGTATCATTATCTCATGTATTTTTATTTTCTTCCCTTTACAGTTTGTGCAGAATGTCACGATTATCAGCTAAGAAACGATGTTATTCAAGTGAAGAATATATTAGAGAATTTAAAGAATACTAGACTGAAAATTTTGGCATATTTAAGAAAGACTCTAAACCTTTATACATCTTCTGTTCCGAAACAATTGTTTTTAGGACTTCTTCTGTAAAGAGACATTTTGAAAATGTTCATAAGAACTTAAGCAATAAAACTGAGGAAGAACAAAGAGAATTAATTTCTTGTGAACTGAGCAAGACAAAAAACAGACTGATACTTTTATGAACTTTATTTAATCACCAGTTTTTTAAGAATATGTGGCAACAAAGATGAGGATTATAGTCCGAAAAAAGACAGGGATATCAACTCAAATTCGTGTACCCCGTGAAAATAACATTTACAGAGAGGAATAATAAGAGGACAACCATTACTTAGATCTACAAAGAGAAGGAAGTTCTGGAGAGTCATGATTGCTCACGTCCTCAAGAAACAAAGCACATGATAGATCCATTTCTTCAAACATCACATTATAATTCTACTTGCTCCTTCGTTGATAATGGACTACGTTTTGATCGCGAGGAAAAACAGAAAAAACATATCAGAAATGTTTTTTTGGAATTCAGTTTGAAAATGAAAGAAAAAAAAAACAATGAGAGATAGAAAGAAAAGATAGAGAATGTGATTATTAAGCTCTCATGTGTTTACCGTCTGCTTCAGTGGAATGGAAACACTTGTCAATTTTTAAAACTTTTCACTTGTATTCTCTTACTTCTATAAATAATGGCCTACATTAATACTTATGATTGTTATTGCAATGTTTGGTTAAAGTTGTTAAGCTCAAATATTTAACGATTCAATAGGTGAATTTATACGGATATTTTCTAGTTGTGAATCTCGCAACGACGTTATTCATTCATTACATATTATGATACATCAAACATTTAAAATAGGAACACCGCGAAATTTTCAGTGGGTCTGCTAGTTTCAAATAAAACTGTTTACTTTAGAAACATACACCCACAATAATCAACTTAAACTATAACATGCAGCATCTTTATAAAATATAAATAAATAAGTTTTAAAATTAATGGAAATTTATTTATAACATTAAATATGGTTATGACTATCAACACTTCTAAAGTTAAAGTTTCACCGTAAGTACGCACGCGCAGATAGACACAACAACATATTTCTTGGTGGCATGTCAGAACATTGAATTTTTAACGTATTCCTTACAATGCAAATCATTAACATTCCATTCTTTAGTTTAAAGCCTCTCTTCACCCCACCACTATTTTTTGTCTCAGCAATACTGTGTCAATGGTCCGACTGAAACAGCTTTCCTCGGCATATGAAATCTCTGTTTGGGATGAGTAATAAATACAATAAGAAATTAAGTCTTACTTTAAGAATATATTGCTTAATGAAAGTTTCTGAGGTCACAGCATTTGATAGGCTATCATTTCTACGTGAGTATGTTGTTAATTACTTTTTATGCTTTGCAGCATTTCTTTCTTTCTTTTCTAATTTTACATTTTTCTTTCTTTTCTATTTCTTTTTTCTTTCTTTTTCTTTTTCTTTCTTTCATTTCTAATCTTACATTTTCTTTCTTTTCTATTTTTCTTTCTTTTCCTTTTCTCTCTTTCTTTCTTTCTTTCTTTCTTTCTTTTCTAATCCTACATTTTTCTTTCTTTTCTATCTCTTTTTTCTTTATTTTTCTTTTTCATTTTTTTTCTTTACCAAGACGCGACAAAAGTAACATGGATGATTTACTTTGTGACATTTATTTTAATCATATCACTTTATGAAAGGCAGTAAAGCCACTAAGACACAAGGGGGGAGGTTACCGAGTGTGAAAGAATAAGAAACAAAGGAAGCATTATTAAGGCAGCGAAATAACAAAAGAGTAATCAAAAGGACAGTAGATAATGATTGACACTGCATTTAAATTTCTGAGGATCAAAATTTGGCTGGAAAGCATGGAACCGAACGAGAGTTCCACAATCGAGAAGTGCTAGTAAAGAAACTGTTAGCATAGAACTTACGGTTGCATCTAGCCAATTCAACTGTGAATTAACGAGACCTTGCCGCCAATCTAGTACTGCGCTTAAATTAATAAAGTCTAGTTACCATAGTGATTATACAGAGTGCTCAGTAAAAAAGTGGCAAATAATTGACCTTGAATAAATTTCTTAAATATTTATGACTTTGAATAATCATTCGACTCTCGTATAATTACTTAAATCTGATTGGTTCTTTTATGATTGATTAATTGCTACTCGATCTTGTAACTCGTTATTTAAAGGTTATTTACACTCAACTTTCGTCTTTCGTTCTACTCTTCTCGTATGTCTAAACAAATCCCTAATTTTGAGCGTCAAGTTATCGTACTTTTCAAAGAACAGCTAACGTGGGGATTGACGAAATGTGCAAAAATTCTTCCTGAATTTTTCAGTCACATTAGTCGTCACCACTTTTTAACGGTTGTCTCACGGCTTTCTGAATTTACAGCTTTTTATTGGGCACCTTGCATATTTAATGTATCTAATACACTTACTGTCCCATGATAAATAAGATGATAAATTATTTCTATCTTCCTTAAAATAGCTTAGTCAAATAAAATAATAACAGGAGGCTGTGAAGTTAACAAGGTTTCTTAGATCCTTGTTCGCTATTAATACCTTTTTATGCATTTCGACGTGTAGAAGTGGTTATCATGCAGACAATGATTAGTTCATTCCCATTCTGTTCTATAATTGTGGCTCTGGGCACCAAGTCGGCCTAGTCCAAGGGAGGGCAACCCCTGGCACACGTGCCAAACATTGCACGCCGATGACTTGTTTCTGGCACGTGAAACTTATTCATTAGATTCCCATTTTGTCTTACTTTTATTCTTTATCCTCTTTTATGTGTATCATTATCTCATGTATTTTTATTTTCTTCCCTTTACAGTTTGTGCAGAATGTCACGATTATCAGCTAAGAAACGATGTTATTCAAGTGAAGAATATATTAGAGAATTTAAAGAATACTAGACTGAAAATTTTGGCATATTTAAGAAAGACTCTAAACCTTTATACATCTTCTGTTCCGAAACAATCGTTTTTAGGACTTCTTCTGTAAAGAGACATTTTGAAAATGTTCATAAGAACTTAAGCAATAAAAATGAGGAAGAACAAAGAGAATTAATTTCTTGTGAACTGAGCAAGACAAAAAACAGACTGATACTTATATGAACTTTATTTCAGCTAGACTCAGTTCCAATTTAGTTGCTGCTAGTTTTGAGGTTTCAAAAGTTATTGGCCAAAATAAAAAAAAACACTCAGTGATGCAGAGTATATTAATGAAGCTTGGTTAGAATGTGCACGTTTCCTTTTTAATAGTCTTTCACAAAAGGAAAAGATCATTCAGCGCATTAAAGATTTGTCGGTGATTAGGAAAACAGTTAAGGATTAGATACTTAAGTTAGAAAGGAATACAGCTGAACAATTGACAAAAGATTTAATTTCATGTAAGCTTTTTCTATTTGTGTCGTTGAGAGTACGGACCTTACATCATCAGCTAGGCTAGCCATATTTTCTCAATTTTGTAAAGAAGCATGTGAATAGATGATTATCATTGTAACACGACCTGAGCGTACTACCGGAGCTGAAATATGCAAAGTACTTGTGAATGAATTATCTACTTGACAAATTCACATTTCAAAAGTCGTATCTGCCACAATAGATGGTGCCCCCAGCATGATTGGTGAGAAGGCAGGGATTTGTAAATCTGTTTGCAATAGGTGTTGGTCATCCATTAATAAATTTTCATTGCATCATAAATGAGAAGGTTTTGTATGCAAAAACTAGCCTAAAGGAACTTTAGGAAGTAATGCAAAAAGTTACCAAGTTTGTTAATTACATTTCTGCTTGGGCTTTAAATAAAAGACAATTTCAAACTGTACTGAATGAGGTAGAATCTGTATATAAAGGACTGAAAATGTACAACAATGTTCGTTAGCTTAGCCGAGGTTTATTTCTGAAACGATTTGTTGAATGCTTAGATGAGATAAAGCCCTTTTTGAATGACCAACAAATGTCTTACCAAGAATTGTCTGAAATCATGTGGGTTTGTAAACTGATGTTTTTTGCAAATTTTTGTGAACATTTAAATGACTTGAATATTAAATTGCAGGGCTCTGGTAAGGCACTTGATGTTATGTTTGGTTACATAAAGGCTTTTCAAATGAAACTATAAGTTTTTAAAAAGGATGTAGATAATGAGAGATTTAGATACTTCGCAAACCTAAAGAGTTAATATCAATGATCTCTCAAAAGATGGCAGAACAAACTGCCAATGTCTTCAAAAGCTACTTGTAAATATCATCAAATTAACTCTTAAGCAGTTCTTTACAAGATTTGAGAAATTCAGAGAACTGGAAGAGACAGCAAAATTCATTATGTTTCCAGACAGCATCGAACTGGATGAATTAAACTTGCAAATATTTTCATGGATAGACATGGATGATTTTGAAATTCATTGATTGAATCTCAGAGTAACTCATTTTTTTTTTTTTTACCTTAGAGCTGACTTGGAAAATATTGAAAAGTAGCGATTAGAGATGAGAGTATCAGGCAAAAATGCGGAAAACGAATTATTAAGGACATGGAATATCATTCCAGAAAATTTTGTCTTTTTAGAAAACCTTGCAACAGCATTACTATCCATGTTTTTATCTACATATGCTTGTGAATCTTTGTTCTCAGTGATGAATTTTGTAATGAGAGTCGCCTGACAGATGAAACTGCGTGAACGTGCGTGCATATCTCTCAAGGTTACTAAATATAAACCCGATATAAAATCTTTGTTATCAATGACGCAACAGCAGAAATCCCACTGATAATATATAAAAAGTATCAACAACTTTTCTGTATCTAATTTTACCTGATGTTTTCTTTTGAAAGTAGCAAAGGTTCAGGGCTGTTTAAATGTAGTTTTGAAGGTAAATAAATATATATTTTTTGTATACATCATTTGTAAGTGATTTAAATTCAATAAAATATAATCATTTTTAATAACCTTATACTGTGTTTTAGTCATACAAATGTATGATTGGAGAAAATGATGATTGATTAATAAAAAATGTATAATTGGGGAAAATGATGAAAATCGAAAAAATAACTGTAAACTTTTTGCGTTGATTAATAGTTAATAGTGTCTTTAAATGGTGTGAGTATGGATGTCAGTTACATTTATAGTTACAGGCTAATAAAAAATATCACAAAAAAAAAACCTTTTCGTAAAAACGCGTCATATTTTTTTTTCATTCAGTCAGTTTTACATAGGTTGCATAATTTCTTACAATACTGTATCTTTATTGCTCTGAGGTGATTTCTTATCATTTAAAAAATTTCTTTACATACTTAAGAGGTATCAAATAATTTGTGTCAGAAATTTGACCGGTTTGGGCACGCACTCTCAAAAAGGTTATCGATCCTTGACCTGGTCAAATCCTCAAGAGATACGTCGCTATTCTGATCCTGCATCAAATTGTTCTTGCCCAAGTAAAAGATCTTCACACAGTGAAGCAGTGTTCAGCAAGCTAATTTTGCAAATCTTAACTGTTGAAGCGAGTTCGATTCTTACTGTTTACCTTATATTTGTAGTCTTGTGCTAGATTCCCCATCGACATCTGTATCGTGTCCTTCCAGAGGGTGAGCTTTCATGACTCTCCACAACTTCCTATCCCATGTAGCTCTTAGTAAGGTTTGCCTTTTCACTATCCTTTCCACTCTGTTTTGCCATTCATTTACGCAAGCTTCTTAGGTAGGTTACTCACTCTTTTCCTCTGTCCTTCTAGACTTCAATGTGTCATGTGAGTGTCAAATTCTCCAAGCTTTCTTTCTTCACTCTGTGTCCCAGAAATTTCAGTCGTCTCTTTTATTATTTTAAATACAAGTGTCCTTTTTGTCTCCATTTTACTTAAAATTTTCTCATTACTCCCATGTTCTGTCCATGGTATTCTCAGCATCCTTCTGTAGAACCACATTTCTATTGCTTCAAGTCTCTTCATCTGTGACGAAATTGTCTAGTATAAATATATCAATTGTTATTGGTCATATCCACTTTTAACATTTTGTTAGGTTGCATGTGGAAGCAGAAGATGCGAAATATGCGCTGAACACAGGATATTCACTTTTTAAACAAAAATTAATTATTACACTTCTTAATTTGGTAGAATTCCTTTCTTTCTTTTTTGCGTTTTTCAGTTTTGGAATCATATCTGTTTATTTCTTATGCCTGATGGTATAGTATTAAAGAACTGAAGACTTTTGAAATTTTCTTATATTTTCATATGATTCACAAGGGATTATTTACTCGTCTCACCACGAGAGCAAGATGTGACACAAGGTCTTTTTGATGTGGGACTGCCCTCAGCCAATTCAAAAATTGCCCCGTCTCTACTGCCATTATCACACTAGCGTCAATATTCCCCCGACCGTCCAGCTTTTAGTGCAATAAGGGAGGTACTGCTGCAAGGTTGGAATCCCCGGGAAGCTAGTAAAATGAGAACAGATACTACGCATTGATCCCGACCAAAAGGCCGAAAAGCGATATGGTGATATTTATCCAACCAACTCTGGATGTGACACAAGATCTTGGGTGCATGCATATGGGCCTAGGACAACAAGTGGCCTGTCCCTGCAACCACTGCCACGCTATTACACCGACCCTATCTCTCTTAATACAATGAGGTTGATCCTAATCAAAACGCTGATTCCCAAGGAGGGAGCAAGAAGGACCCGGCACCGTCTCTCTTTTCAAAAGAGAAGCGATACTACGCATTGATCCTAACCAAAACGCCGATAATTATATAATTCCCAAGGAGGGAGCAAACGTTCCTTATTAAATTTAACCCTCATTATGGTATTTGGAAATCCTCGATATATCACTGTTAACTAAAAGAGGAAGTTGTCAAAAGAAGGCAAAAAGGGGAAATAGTTTAAACTTGTTATCTTAAAAATGTGCCCCACAATAAGGCAATTGTGAACTTTCACTAAGTATCAATGTTCGTTTCTAGTTCGTGTCTAGGATTACAGTGATGGCTGCTTTGTTGTTTATAGTTTATGGATGAATAAGTGCGGAGACGAAATGAACCTAAAACAGCTTCATAAACCTACTTTGTTCAAGACAAGTCGGTTGACAGCGTGGTAACAAGATTTATTTGTACTGATAATAATAATTTAAATACAATTGTGAAATGTTGACTTCATGGTACGTCGATTATTTCAGGTTATCTTTGCAATGTCAACGACTTTGGAAGTCACAAAAAATTCAATGAAATTCTCCAAGAAATGAATTGATAGATAACTGTAAATAAGTACTTCATACTTCATGTGTGGGTCAGTTGATCAGATGGAAACAGTTGTTAGTGGATGGGGGAGACCAGTAGAATGGTTTTTGGTTAGATTCTTGTTTTCTGTGTCAGTTGATGGAAACAAAACAAAATGGGTGAAAAGAGAATTGCCATAAAATCATTTTTTGTTTCCGTAAGCCTTCTATTTTATTTTGTGTTTGAATTAGGCATAGTGATATTTTGTTCTACGGAAAGATGCTGAGGATACCATGGACCGAACATGTGAGCAACAACGAGGTTTTTGAAGAGAATAGAAACAAAAAGGAAACTTATACTTAACATCAGGAAGAGGCAATTGAAATTTCTGGGTTACGTAATGAGGAAGGAGGGCTTGGAAAATCTGATACTCACAGGACAGATTAATGGGAAGAGGGGCTGGGGAAAGCAGTGCGTAACATACTTGATAGGTTTGTGCAAATGGATGGCAGAACAGGGTTTGGGAGAAATAAAAAAAGAAAGACAAAACTTACTAAGAGTTACAAGGGCTGGATATGTGGAGAGCCATGATCGCCTATGCCCTGAAAGGACACGGCACATAAATGAAGAAAAAGGTATTTTTTGAAGCTTACTTTTCTGTAAGCAACATATTGAATCAAGATGAAAGCATAAATAGCAACAATAAACACGAAAAGAAAAAAAAACTTCACCTGAGAAAACAGTGGAAATTTTACTGCACAATAAACAACGATTCCAATCTGGATGTAAAATTAATTAGCCCATTATAAAAGCCCTCGCTTCCTAAAAAACAGATCTTTCAATCTTCTATGCACTGTATTCCTTCAAGACATGGGTCTCCACAACTTCCTGTCCTTTGTAGCCCTTATTAAAGTTTGTCTTTTTACTATCCCTCCTAATCCCTATTCTGTCAAACATTTACACAAGTTCGTTATGTATGTTATTTGCTGCTTTCCTCTGTCGCACTTGCCTTCAATATATAATTTAAGTGTCACATCTTAGAAATTTCCACTCTCCCTTTTTAATGCTATGTATAAATGGCCTTTTTGTTTTCCATTTTTTTTCTAAAACTTCATCGTTGGTCACGTGTTCAGTTTTTGGTATTCTTACCATCCTTCTGTAGAACCACATTTCTGTTCCATCAAGTTTCCTCTCTATCTATGATGAGATTACGAATTATGAGATGGTCTGCACACTATTATGAATATTAATAAATAATTTTAATCAAACAATATTCCGTGAGTGGGTTGTTATTTCATATAAAAAAGAAGTAAATTTTTTTTAAAAAATAACGAAACATACCCTAACAAACCCGTGAATTTAAACTTATTTTCCTTGAAAAACTGAATTTTGAACAAAAAGGACATGTTTATTCATCTGATAGATACACAATACAGAACTCGTTTATTTTTCTGCAACACAACATATACATTGTAAAAAAATGGCCCAAGCTAAAATTCCTCTAATTTAAACATGTCTTCCTTTCACCATGACAAAGGTTTTTTTAAAACTTGTATTTATCCCGTAATTCTTTATCTTTTGAAGAAATATTTGCTATCTTCACATGTTCTTTGTTTTGACTCGAAAAATTATTAGTTATATCGTTCGTATTGTTATTTTCTATGTCTGTTTTACGAATGCCAGTGCATTGTCCTGCTTAGCTATTGGAGTATGAAAAAAAGGAAGCGTGTGGTTACTTAATCTCTTTCCCTTGGGCAATTGCTTTCTTTCAGGAATTGAATTATTGTAGGAAAGTATCTAGTGAATAATAAAAATGCACATGTCTTGGTCTGTATTTCATTCTAAAAGTGCGGTTTAAAAAAATAATGCCGAAATTCGGTATCTAGAATGCGGTCACACTTTTAATATTCAATCAGTTAAGTTCCGTACGTGATACACGCTTGGGCGACGATGTCTCTTTTGATTCATAACTGACTAGGCAAAAGATTTTCCCGCCGTAGGTTTCTATTACTTTTTGCGGTAAACTGGTTGCCAACCAAGGCTATAGGACCCAGTCTGTTCTACTATTCAACACATATCTTGAGGGAGAAGAGATGGATTCATGCTTTTCCCAATTGTATTTGCGCGTATGCGAATGTAATGAACTTGACTGGAATTCGAACTTAGTCTTATGACTTCTCATTTTGATCCGACAATATACAGTCAATTTGATCTGGTATTTGCTCAATGAATTATCCCCCAAGCCTTTTTTAATTATTTAAATAGTTTCTACTCAGAGACTTGATATATATTTGTTCCTCTTCATTACGTAACCCAAAATGAATGCGTTTTATTCGAAGTAAAAGCGCATGCAAAAACATCAAACGCTACGCCTACTTTTTGAAATTTACCAAAATCGATTTAAAATTTTCAGAACTTATTTATTAATAAAGGAACCGTATACTGAATGAGTTATTTTATTAGAAAACTTTATAGGAATATTTGGGATGCTCAATCCCAACCCCAATTTCGATATATCGTGTGTACTTGTAAATTTGGGAGGTGTAATATTTTTACAGTTATATAATACTAGTGATAAAAACAAAAAAAAAATCCTAAGGAAATTGAATGAAATCGGTTAGACTACATGCCCAAACACGTTAGAAAAAAATCAATTTTAATTTCAACGTTCCAACATATTCAGCAGTTCTTGTTGCTGTATAATTATAACCAACGTTTGTGTTTTTATATTTTCCCCTTCCTTTTCTACACATACACAATTCCATCAACAAAAGCATTACTTTAGTCCGATGAAGTCCTTCTAGAAGAGGAAAAATGTTACACAGAATTTTTCCACTTTGTCATTCATTTGCTTAATACAGTTATATAAAGAAAAATGCCTGGGGAGTAATGGGAGAGAGCTATGGTAGAAAGGTTTATTTTCTCTTTTGCATTTCCCTCATTATGGGCATTATTATATACGTGATATAACAACACTGTATTTCACTGACGTAACGGAATGGCTGAAAGGAAAAGGAATGACAAACATGCTTTGTTCTCAGAGAGACTTTTATACCACAAGACATACACAAAACTATATATACATATTTACACGTGTCCCACACAGAGAAAATATTCCTACACAGTAAGCAGTGTAAGGAGAACAAAAAGGAAAGGTCTTACATATAATATGGAGATTCTTCTGTGTTTCTGGAGAATCCAAGTTTAGAATTCCAGATTCAAACAGGCCGGATTCATCTACTATATCCCAGGTGAGGACATATTCCACAAACGGGAAACAGCGAGTCTTGTGTTTTCCCAAATTGATAACTGCGAGCTGGATTTTCTTTCTATATCTGGGGAAGATAAATTCCCAAAACGAAACGACACCATGGACTTGTAAGCTGTAGCATTTGGCAGCTGTCTGTCTCGGGTTGACGAACAAATACGTGTGTCTTGTCACCAATAAGCTTACTGACTGAATGATTGGCTACTTTCTCAGAGTATGAAGTGACGTCACTAAGCGGCTGTCACGTAACCTTTTGACAAATTTTATTTATTTTCATTGCTTATTTATTTTCATTTTTACAACAAAAATTATTGAATGTCTTACCTCTAGCAACTATTTCTATTTAAGAAATTTCTTTATCATTACTATAACAATGTTAGACACAAAATAGAAATAAAGATATCACTTGGAACCGTTGAATAATTGAAGGCTGTTGTAACTGACCTGAAAACTCTATTTTTACAAAGTTTTTTAATAAAATAAACTTCTAAAAGTAAATTGAATTCATCATTGAGTAAGTACTAAAATATTCACTGAGATATGACTATTCCCTGATTATATCTTTTTTTCATCTGGCAGTAACATTTTTCATCTGGCGGTAACATTTTTCATCTGGCAGTAACATCTTTATATTTCTAAAAGCTTGCATAATATTTAGAGGTATCTATAATTTTTATGGCAATTTAGCCTGAAAGAAATCAAAGTAAAAGCAAACAATTGACGCTATCAACTCAATAAATTTTTATCAATTTTCCCCATTATTTTAGTAGCAATTTCGTTATTTTAATAAATTTTCTTAAATTCATAATCACGTTGAAGCACCGGTTCCAGTAGGATCAATGAAGTTAAACAACGTAGACTTTGGTCAGTACTTAGATGGGTGACCGCTTGGGAATACCATGTGCTGCAAGCTTGAATGTACGGGTGGTGTAACGGAATTGTTAATCGGAGAGCTAAGTTCCAATTGTTGTTGGGTTCATTATATTCATTTACGTACAAATACCATGGAATAAGTATGAATTCACCTCTCCTCCCTCCAGGTATGGGTTAAATAGTAAAACTTGTATCACTAAATCATTATTATCTCTAAAAAATTATGAAATGATTTTAATTTGGTAGTTTTTCCTCATTTGCTTTAGTACTGTTTGGCAAGTATAAGCTTAAAAATTTTCATCATCCAAGTTATCTATACGGCATTACACACACACACAGAGACACAAATAGGAAATCTTTCCTTTCAAGTTTTCTTAGGCTACGACCATCTCACAAATTCAAATTCCAGTCAGGTTCTTTATATTCACTTACGCGTAAATACCCTTGACAAAGGTATGAATCCACCGCTTCTCCCCCCAGCTATAAGTTAATTAGTAAGATTTGTATCGGTAAGTCATTATCTCCCCAAAAATTCATATACTCTTAAAATATTTTCTGGCTATAAACCGTAGAAACCGAATCGAGCCAACAATCAATAAATTCAGAATGAAAAAAACCTTATTGAGTGCAATTAAATATTTTATGATATGAAACAGGTAAAAAAATTAAAGCAACAATTAAAATCAAAACTTCATTTCACTAGTTTTAATTATATATATATATATATATATATATATATATATATATATATATATATATAGATAATATTAGTGGAAAATATACCATCATCCTCATACTTACACTTTCTCTAAATTCTGTTTTGATTTCAGTTGTTTTTTCTGTTTTCATTTTGAATTTGTAGGTCTGATGATTTGGATCGTATTTATTCCAATGGAATAAATTATGACCATGGAATATTAGTGTTTAAGCCTTTTTTATTATATATATATATATATATATATATATATATATATATACTTCTAATGTATAAAAAATAATTAGCCATTTATGAATCTATCACGTCAACCCTCACAGTTCTACATCAAGGTCATTAGGGAGGCATTCTGTATCATATCTACTGGCCAACATAGGTGGTTGCTGGGCGATTATTTCATCTTTTTCCGTGGCTAGGTGTTCAGAACAGTAGAGGAAGTGAAATAAATTCTAGTGAAAAGGATGTGAATATTCGCTTTGAATAAAATTGATGTAATCTGGAAATCTGATCTACCAGACAACCTGAAACGTAGATTCTTTCGAGACACTGTAGAGGCGGTGTTAATGTATAGTGTCACTGCTTGGACATTAAACAAAACCCTAGAGTCTAAGTTTGATGAAACCTAAACTCGGATGCTGAGAGCTATACTTATCTCCTGGAGACAACATCCAACAAAATCACAGATCTAGAGACCCATCTCTGATATTCATTAACTTATATTAAGTTTCATAAATGGGTATAGAATTTAAAATGATATTCTTAAACTATTGGTGATATGAGGTTAAAGATAATTTAGTTTTAAACATAAACAATACCAATTTTTGGACTGTTTTAATGTTGGTCATCCGTATTTATTTAAATCATTTTGCGCGCTTTTTAAAAGTCAGGCTGGCAGTAGAAGACTATTGTTTTTGATCCATCACCTTGACGACAGCTCACGGACCATGCATGAATAAACGTTATTTTTGTTGTTTTAAGCAAAACGTAAGCAATACTTTTACAATATTTAGTTAATTAATCCATAAATATACTAATTTATTTTTAAACAAATCTCTTGAATTTTTAAGAGATTTTTAAATGAAATTTTTATGATTTTAATTTTCGCATATTACAGAGGTTCGATAAGTGATGAGTGACCGTGCCAGTGTTTTAAAAATGTCTAAAAATTTTATTTACATACACAGATTTATTTTTATTTTTTTAAGGATTAGCTTTCAAATAAAACCAAAATTTAACTTCAATGAAGACATTTCAATTATTTTAAATACGTTTTTTTATTTTATTTTATTAATTCTTTTTTTCGTAGTAAGTTCGTTGTGGTAACTATTTAGTATCCACGGAGTATTGAGCATAAACAAAAAAAATGAAGGAAAAATTGGCAAAGTTTAACTTTTGTGCACGCAAAAAAAAAAAAAACGGTATGTCAAAAGAACGGTTATCCCTTGACACCTCTATTGTGTTATAATCATTTCTTTCCCTCGCCATTGTTTATTGTTTTAAAACGCGATGATTAAAATTTTACAAAGCCCAAACATATGAAAGTGAATTTATATATTATTTATATATTTACTTTGTTCTTGAAAATTTACAACAAAAATATTAAACACTATTTATTTATTGGATTGTTTATTCACAATAATAATTGTATATTTACAAAGTTATAAAAATATGTGAACCAACTAATACAATGCAATGTTTATCATTTACCAATTTATAAAGAAATAAATATGAAAACAGTTTTTTATTCATAAATTTATTAAAAAAAATTACTAAATTATTAAAATATGTGAACCAACTATAATAAAATTTTTATTATTTACCATTTTATGAAGTTCGAATCGATTAGCAATTAACTGATGTTTTGACAACAAAGAACACAATTCGCCAGCTTCACCAATTGCTTTGGTGAAGGTGATTAATGTCAATTCTCCATTTAAGAATTCTTCATCAGTCAGCACTTGACTGACAATAAATAATCTCTTGACAGATGTTCTAGGCATTTTTAGAAAAATTAGCAACGATTTAAAAAAATACTGAATGGGTGTGGGTGACCTACAATTGCTGAAGTTTCAGGCCTTGGATTTCTATTGATTAGGTATCTTTAATCCTAGATCGCCATGGTAAAAAAGAAAGGAAAATTAAAACAAAAAGTAATCGGAGATATGAAATAAATTGGGAAAAATGTGTAATGCCCGGAAAAACCATGTTTATTTAAATTTTCTAATTCTATAGTTTATACATATTTTTTTATAAAATTATGGATTAAAAAAATTGTTTTTGTAGTTATTTATTTATAAAATGCTAAATAATAAATTTTACATTGTACTTGTTTCACATATTTTGATAATTTGGGAGATTTTTTATAAATTTCTGAAAGAGATTTCTTTTCAAATTTATTTCTTTATAAAATGATAAATAATAAATCTTTCCACAGTAGTAAATATAAATATTGCATTGTACTTGGTTCACATATTTTTATAATCTTGTCAATAAATATTGCCGAAAGAGTATCGATCGTCTACAGTAATAGCGGTGTCAACAGAAAAAATGTCCTTTTTGTTATGGGTACAATGTTTAAACTTTGATGAATGTTTTTAGAATATTTTAAGTACAACAAACTTGTAAAATTAGTTAAATGCAACCGTCATTTGTTGCCGAAACAAATAAAGTTCGTTAAAATGCAGAATTTAAAAAAAAAATTGTTATATTACCTAAACAACAATGTTCACACGAATTTTGTTGGGTGTTGGGCAATAAACTCTAGTTGCTTGCGTATTTTTAACCGGAATCAGTATTCAGTGTTCAAGCCCAGGTAAAAGCCAACATTTCAAATCTGAGTAAGGACGTTCTAGTTACAAATTAATGAAAAAAGGTTTTGTAACCTCAACAACCAATTCGTTAGCAACTGGTTTATACTGCTCATTCCTGCAAATTCTATCGCGATAGAAAGGATAAGGAGAGAAGAAGGAATGCTTTCCACAATATATTCTTCTTCATTTTTTAATAATTTCCCCCAATCAAGGCGATAATGTCACTAAGACGCAAGGTGTTACTGGGTGCCAAAGAAAATGGGAAGACTTAAGTGAGGAGAAAGAACAATAAAGGAACAGGATTCAGGAAGACAGAAGATTGGGTTTGACGTTGCATTTAAAATTTTTAAGCTTGTAGGTCCCAGGGAAGCAGGAAACCGTAAGAAAGTTCCACAGGCGAGAAGTGCGAGAAAAGAAACTGTTAGAACAGAACTTATGATTACATCTAGCTGATTCAACAGTAAAACGATGAGACCTAAATGCCAATCTAGTAGTATGCTTAAATTTATGTGGTCGAAGTACCAAGGAAAAGATCTTAACTGCTATGAAAATATTTGTAGAAAAGACAGAATGACGCCAGACCGTGGTGGTGGAAAATGATTGACGTCGAGATGCTAGGTCAGGACCAATAACATTATAGAACCTCCTTTCGATTTTCTCGGGAATTTTAAGATACATAACAGGATCGCCAGGCCAAATTCACTCCGTATTTTATCAAATTTGGCCTTGTATCTGTTTGAGACAAACTTATTAAATTACTGAATATTGATATTCAATAGCCCTGAATTAGGTCGCTGTGTATATTTTTCTCAATTGATTTTCCTTTACGAATCGATTGGTTCAATTCGTAAGTAATCTGGCAAGTAAGTTTTCACAGGTTTGATTTATTTTTATGGAAGCAACAGCTTTCTGCTACCACATGTTTGAAGAAGAAAAGGGGTGGTCGATTAGTGGTATCAACGTTTCATTAAGTAAACAACACAAGGATTAGTATCAACATAAGTATTTATTTTAGACATATAAATGCAACTCTTAAATATCCAGCGTAGAACAAGAAGGAATTTTTTTGTTGTTTTGGGTCAATACCAAAAAGGAGTGGCCGTAGCGGACTAATCTCATCACACGCTTATGTCGAAAGCAGTGTTTCTCAACTTTTTTTTTTTTTTTTTTACTTCAGGTCTCACTTGTAAAATTACTAAAACTCTGAGCATGATTTAAGTTTCAATAAAGAAAATTAGTCATGAAATTTGAAAATAGCTGGGGGAGAAGAAGAGAATTCATCTCAAGGAAAGTGAATGCAATTGATTCGACTGGAATTCGAACCCGGATCTCCGATTCCTGAATCCGAGTCGCTATCTATTACTCCACCATCTCCCCTTTGAGACATTCCATTGTATATTTAAATATGCTTTACGTGCTTGTTAGGCCTTATATTGATTTTCTAAGCGTATCTTAGATGTGGCACAAGGCCGAGAGTATGGGGCACTACTCGGTCATAACTGTTTTAGCGAGACAAGCTTGCTAACCATTACACCACGCCAAGGCGCCCATTGAACGTTAGACCTTGTATGTGATAAACATACTCTCATTTCCTCATCAATGCCTTTAATACTTGATCTGTTTTTTTTGGATTTAATATTGCTAGGCGAGGAAATTCCTAATTCACAGAGATATGATGAAGAAAATTGCAATCAAATATTCAATGCTTTACGAGTTCTTGAAGGGTATTCTTCTTGAATAGAAATCCAATATTAATCAATGGACACCTTTTTATGCTTGATTTGTAAGCCACGATCAGTAGATACAGTGACCAACTCTTTTTCTTCTAAATGACAAAGACTTGGCTTGTTGCCTATAGCTTTTTTTAAAAATAGAGATTTTTTAAATAAAAGAATAATTTATAAATTAATCTTCTGTTGACTTGGAGCGCACCTGGCCACCTTTTGATGCGCATTAGTACGCCCGGGGTTACTTGTTGAGAAACGCTGATCTAAAGGGATCTGTGCAACTCGACAAAATCGTTCTATATTTTTTACTATATATAGATGGGTATATGTAATGTTTTGAGTGTATTTCATTGGTCTTTATGATTTATATTTATTGGCAAAGGTTTCAGGTATAAAGAAAACTATGTAGTAGGCACACTGTATACGCTTTTTAATTGATCCTTGACTTTTGCAATGCATCTTAAAGTTCCATGTTTTACAGACGAAGTAAGTGATTGCGGTGGTTATATAACAATTTTATTTTTTATTACTGTTAGTCTTTGTTGTAATAATAAATGTTTAATGGTCTTGGTTGTTGTTTTTTGTACACATTATTTTTAGAAAAACGTATTTAAAGAAAGTCAGACGGTTTGTGTAAAAAAATTGTTACGTATATCTTTTTAGGCTCAGCAGTTAAAAGCCGCCAAAATTGTTAAGAATCCATTTCAAATTGATGGAAAATTATTTTTTCATATATACTAAACAATGACAGACGTGATCTCAAACCCTAGTAAGAACCTGAAGTGGGGACTTGTGTCATCCTCTTTTTCCGAATGAATAGAACTCAGATTATTAGATAAGGTTTTTGAAATCAAGAAAAGAGGACCAGAAGGTTTTTGGCATCAAGAAAAGAGGACCAAAAGGTTTATGACATCAAGAAAAGAGGACCAAAAGGTTTATGACATCAAGCAAAGAGGACCAAAAGGTTTATGACATCAAGAAAAGAGGACCAGAAGGTTTTTGACATCAAGAAAATAGGACCAGATTGTTTTGACATCAAGAAAAAATGACCAAAAGGTTTATGACATCAAGAAAAGAGGACCAGAAGGTTTTTGACACCAAGAAAAGAAGACTAAAAGGTTTTTGACATCAAGAAGAGAGCAAAAAGAAGGTACAAAAATGACGAATTTGGTTTTTGTGTAATTAAAATTTTTATAGTAGATCAAAAAGAAGAGTCAGGGACATAAAAGTTTAATTAGGCTTTCCTCTTGTCTTTGCTAGAAGTCGGAGCAACTTTAGTTGATTTTTTTTTAATAATTATACGATTCCTTATTTTGTCTTTTTGATAAACTATTTATTATTTAATTTCATATTTCTTTATTAACTCTTTTTATTTGCTTACCATAATTCTTTACAGGTTGGATTGTATTCTTTAATTGCTGGACAAATGTTTATGAATGAATATATAAATATTGAAAATAATACTGTAACTCACATATATAAAACGTCTGAATATCACCGTATAATATAATTATACATACCTTAATGTTTCAATTAAGGTATGTATAAGATTATTATTTAAATTTTATTTGCCTCACTCGAAAACTAAGTAATTAGCGAAATTTGAAAATGGTATGTATAGTGTATGCTGATTTGCTAAGTTTGCTGTTAAAAAAAAAGTTGCTTCACAATGTCGTGCCAGGCAGGTCGTCTTACCTGAATCCATCTTGTACCTTTATAAGTCTGTGCATTGAATGTTCCTGCCATATCTGGCCAGGTGTTTCTGTTAAGTATGTAGAGATTTTTGACAAAATTCAAAGAATAATCTGTTTTATTATCGGCTCTAACTTTGCATTGCGGCCTCAATTAGTTCCCACTATCGTAACGTAGCATTATTATGCCTTTTCTAAAAAATAGTTCCATGGTAATTGTTATGATGAGCTTTTTACTCTTTGATATTTCAACTTTAGGAATTTAAGTGTAGTACTAGATTGGCAGCTAGGTCTCATCATTTTAGTGTTGAAATTGCTAAGTTAACCATACTTTCTATTCTAATTCTTCTCTCGCACTTCTTGCTTGTGAAACTCTCTTCTCGCTTCTTGCTTTCCTGTCAACTACGATCTTCAAAAAGTTAAATGCAACGTCAATCGTCATTTTCTGTCTTTTTGAATCCTGTTCTTTTTATTGTCCTTTCTCTTCAATAACGTTTTCTCAGTTTATTTTAATCTCAGTAACCTCTTCAATCTTAGTGGCTTACTTTATCGCCATACTTGGGGTGAAATGATAAAAAAAAGGATTTTTTATTGAATGTGATAGATTTATTCTAGAACCGTCATCTTGTTTTTCTGGCGACTTTTAACGGATAGAGAGCCCACAGCGGAAGGTGCAGTTAAATAAAGGAAGGTAAGGGTAGCTGGGAGAGTGTGAGTGAGAAAGACAGAGAGAGTAAAAATGTGTGTGTGTGAGAGAGAGAGAGAGAGAGAGAGAGAGAGTGCGCCTGATTTGTCAGTGACAAACTCTAAAAAGAAAACAGTACAAATGCCGTCGTCGTCGTTGAGGAAATTGAAAATAGAACCAAGCGTTGTTTTCACTGTAAGCTCCCTTTCTTTCTTTCTTTCTTTCTTTCTTTCTTTCTTTCTTTTACATTAAAGCAAAAAAAGATACCAGAGTTAGGATGCTTGACTCCGTTGGTAGTTGCATAATTAAAAGAAAAAACAGAGTAAGTGCAAGTTGAGGCGTTAAAAAAAAAGAATTTTGTTTTTACTCAACAAATTGCCATTATTTTTATTTATTTATTTATTTATTTTTTGTCATATCATATTTTTCTTTGGAGCAGAGAGGTCCAGACATGATCGAGTTGTGCTGCATCTATCCTACTGCAGGCATTTTTTGTATTTGCTATTACCATTTGTTCAGCTATTCTTCTTTGATTGAAATACTCTTGGTTCGTCATTTTATTTCCGGATGGTCGAAGTCAATTCTGTGACCTGTAATGGCATGTAATGCAATCGCTGAAGTTTTTCCAATTTTTGTTTTTCGTTTTCATTTGAAATTACCTTATCACAAAGTCTTCAATGTTCATCCAGTCGTTCTTTCAATGATCTTGAAGTCATGCCCACATAACTTGTTGAGCAGTTCATGCAATTAATTTTGCAGATCAGATTGCCATTACTTGTAACTGAACTTTCATCTTTTAATCTGCTCTTACTTTGTAAATGTCATCAACTCGTTTTTTTTTCCTTGATTTGAATTCTTAAGCGTTTCGAGCTTCTTTGCACTGTTTTACTCAAATTAAGGAATGACCAAGACTGGCAACTGCTAGTTGAAATATTTCCATAAAAATAAATCATTTGTTGGAACTACAAGTTTTTTTTTTCTTTTAAAAATACCAGGATATTTTCTTTTTACCAATAATTTTATACTTCGATGTAAACGAACGTTAAAAAAGGTGCTACTATAGTATCCATTTTCTACTATAGTATGCTATTATGTCTTTTCTACTATGGTAAGATATTTACCAACTGTTGGATGTATGAAATATGTTAGGGTTAGAGGTTAGGGTTAGTTTTAGGGGTTAGGGTTAAAGGCAGCGAACAGTGGACTGGTTATGCATTAAAAATCATTAACAATTTTTTATACAAAAATTTTTAAAAAACCATCAAATAGTGATTTTAATGTTTGTAAGCTGATTTGATGTCATTTTAAAAAACAGTAAACGGGTGATCGTTTTTTTTTTTTTTTTTTTTTTTTTTTTTTTTTTTGTTTTTGTTTTTTTTTTTGCTGAGCATTTTCCAGCAATAAATGAATGCATTTTCATTTACGGTAGGCCGCAAATGCCTCGGTAGATGTCATACTATAGAAGCAACGATTTTTTTGTGAATTTAATCTTGCGTTTTGACAACAGGAAATGTTAATAGCAATTTGAAGAGTAGCCTTTCCTATTGTTTAATAAACCAGCGACTCGGAATGAAAAATCGGGTGAGTCGAGTTCGAATTCCCGTCAGGTTCATTACATTCACTTACGTTCATATGCCCTCGAGAAAGGTAAGAATACTATTTACATCGTTTGGACTGTTGTCCTCATCTTTATTGCCATATTCATGGCGTTTCGGCTGTTGTACGCTCCGGCTTTCTTCGGGTAATAAACGTCGGGGGTAGATTGTTCTAAAAGATAAGGACAGCAGTCCGAACGATATAAATAGTTACAAAATCTTATCTCAGAAATATAGACAGGTATGAATACATGTACTCCCTCCAGCTATGGGTTAAATAGTAGAACTTGATTGACTGGTTCGTTTTTATGGCTTATCAACCTTTCGAAGGTTATTTAAAGCCAGAAAACATATTTAGATTGTAAGAAGTTTTTGAAGGTAATGATGATTTACTAATACAAGTCCTATTAATTAACCCATAGCTGAGGGAGAAGAGGTGGATTCATACCTTTCCCAAGGGTATTTGTGTGTAAGTGAATATGACAAACCCAACTGAAATTGGAACTTAACTGTCCGATTTCTAATTCCGAGCTGTTATCTATTACACCACCCGCACATCCAAGCTAGTGTTCCCAAATGGCCACTTATCTAGGTACTGACCAGACTGGACGTTGCTTAACTTCAGTGATCGTACGAGAACCGGTGTTTCAGCGTGATATGGCTGTGAGCCGATTGTGCGCGGAATGAAAACGAACTTAGCGTCTACTTGTAGATACACATATAGAATTCTGAGCGCGGGTGGGTTCTTTTTAGGAAAGAGGAAGAACATTGATAAACATGTCACGTGTCCAGGTATGCATGTGTCACTAGGACTTGTCTAACAGGTTTTTTTTTCCATGAAGGTGGAGGAACCAGATGTGCAGAGCTTTGTGAGGAAACTCTTTTTTCTGCTTGGCGTGATATCTATTATCGGCTTCAACGACTGTAATTAGAATATAAGTTTTATTGAGTCACACAGATAAATACGACACATTTTCGCATTCATTTTCGGAATAAAAGTGCGAGAAAAAATCGTGAGCATAAATATTAAAACGGGAAGATTTTTCTTTTTTAAGCTTTTTTAATTAATTTTTAGAAGTTACGAGGTTGGGATCAAGTAAGTATGTACGATATTGACTTTTCATCGCGCCCACTTCACTACGGAATCTGACACAAGGTCGAGGTTTAAAGTGGGTTTAACGACAATACCGAGGAAAAATTGGCCAGACCCTCTCGGCACTTCCTCTTTTGGGGACGCCTCAGGCGCCAGTATTGACTCTAGTCTCCTCCCAAAGGAGCGGTACTGCCTAGGGGGATGCCCCCTCTCTTGGGCCTGAACATAATGTTATTTTGAAACTACTCAACCGAAGCCAGATCTATACGTCATTAAGAATTGTATGGAATCATGCCGAACAGGAATGTTTTAAAACAAGAAACCAAACAAGTGCTCAAATAAGAAAATAATGCAAAAAAAAAAAGAAGACAATATTAAAAGTGTCACGATAAACTGTTTTTGATCTACAGAACAACCTCGGTTCTCGAACGTCTCATGTCGAACAAATCGGTTTTCGAACAGAAAATTCGAGATGAAAATGACTCGGTTATTGTTATACCAGAACATTACCTATTCTATTGTAATATACTCTCCCACACATAATAAGTAGTAGTAGTAGTAGCGGTCGCCAGTTGAGCTCAGTGGAGTTGAGTGAGTCAGTCGATGTCGGACATTCAAGTATCAACCATCACAACTAGATTGCTGCGTCATTAACTCTTTTTTCAAGTTCCTAACGTTTTGTACGTCTGACTCTTTTAAGACCGACTTAGCGAAATACAAGCCTCCACTGTGAAAACTACTCTACAACAGTTATCGAAAAAAATTTCGGTTCTCGAATAACATTGTAGAACCGAATTAACCCGAACGGAATCATTTCTGAGTCGACCGCCATGCTGTATACATTCGTGTTGTGTTGTGCTTTTCTTTTCCAATTTTATTGTACCGTGCCTTTTTTTTTCTCATCATTATTCGTCAGTCATGGTCCAAAAGAAAACTAGCATTGATACTAGTAAAGGAAAAAAGAAAAGTTGAGAGAAAAACAATTGTTGATGATATTTATTTACTCCCCTTCTAAGAAATAACTCCTTTCTTTCCCTTCTTCACTTCCATCTACATATGCCATCACATCGCAACCAAAAAGGTACGTACATAATAGTGTGGTATGTTAAATATATTTCTATTATGTTTTTTCTTTTCATTTACACCTTTGTGTGTTATTTAGAGTTTCGATAAACGTTTTTATACTAAAATATATAATGTAAGCATGTAAATAACCATTCATCTGGTGCTTAGAAACGAATTAATCTCTTTTACATTAATTGTAATGGGGAAATATGATTCGGTTCTCGAACATGTCGGTTTTAGAACAGACTTCCAGAACATTATGGTCCAGAACCGAGGTTGCCCTGTACTGCAAAATATTTGATAAAATAAAATCACTCTAAAGGAACAGAAGAAACAAAGAATGATATCCATCTTCTATGTTCTGTGTCCCTTCATGACGTTGGCGATCATAGCTCTCCACAATTTCCTGTCCTTTATAAATCTTAATAAGTTTGTCTTTTTGCTATATCTCCTGACAACCATTTACACAATCTCGTTAGGTATCTCATGCGCTGAATTCCTCTATCCCTCATGTCGTCAATCTGTCCTGTGTATATCAAACTTTCTAAGCCCTCTTTCCTCATTATGTGCCCTAGAAGTTTCAAATGTCTTTTCCTGGTGTTAAGTATAAGTGCCCTTTTTGTTTCCATTTTCTCTAAAACTTCGTCATTATTCACATGTTCAGTCCATGGTATTCTCTGCATCCTGCTGTCGAACCATATTTCTGTTGCTTCCAGTCTCTTCTTCATCTGTGTTGAGATGGTCCAGCATTTACTACCATATAGGTATACCTATATAACGTAACAGTGCAGTACTCATTTCTTTGTTTCTTACGAAATTTGTCTGTTTCTTGATACTAAGTTTGACTTTTGGGAGGTTTTAATAGCACAAAAACTTTTTCAATAAGAATTTCATTCTGAACCTCTTTTCGCACTCAATCAAGAGTCATATTAAAGGAAAACATATTTTTGTCGGAATTTCTGCCATGAAACACTGACTTAATAAAACTGTTATCCTCATCTCGATTCTTAGGGTCACAATATTTCCACCGCTGTAACCTTGCGGTTCACCTCGTTTGAGAACACGTGGTTTTATTTCGACTGTTTTTGACACCAGTACAAACATTTTTAAGAGGATAGGAAGATATGGAGAGTCATGATCGCCCACATCTTGAGTTAAGGCTCATAAAAAGATCGTTGTTCACCTACTTCATCGTTACTTTGGCACTCTTTCGGTGAAGTTTAGCCATTTTCAGAATTAACTAAATATTTTTGGTATTGATTTTTTTTTTCATACAGTTTATCTATACAAATTTTCAATCTTCGATATTGAAACTTCAGTAAACTTCAGCACTGTGAGCGCCAGTTTCGTTGTCACTGATATTTGGATATATAAATTTTCGTGAGGTCATGTGCAATTTTGGAATGCAGTTAAATTACTGTCAACCAGATGCATTTCGTATCAAATGACGCCAGTTTGAGATTTTTGGAATTTTTTTTAAGCTTGTATTGCTTTCGTAATGTTATAATAATCACTCAATAGTAAAGAAAGACGGAGAAATACCAGCCATTTCAAAACGTCTCATTAATTAGTAAATTGGGGAGCGTCGATGTGGAGAATTCATTTCTTTGAAGTCGGTTCCATATATACTGTGCTGTACACATCTGGCCTTGTGCTAGAATAATTTCAGTGAAGTAGATAGCCTGGACTTGAGACACTTTCAGAGGTTGGCGTTTGAGTCGAGGTAAATTCGAATGATGATTTTCAAGAGAGACATAAAACGCAACACATTCTTCCATCATTTTTCCAAATCTTCATCTAAATTAAACTTAGTAAATATTAAGAGGATGAAGAATAGATATTTATTGTTAATCTATAATTAAGCGGGTTTAACCCGTAATGAATATTGATGAATTTTCGTATAATAATAGAATTAAAGCGTTTGCTTTAGACTCTGTAAGTATGTTGACACTGAATCCATACTCTGAAATTCTTCTAGGACCTCAGAACTTTTTGTCATACGCATGTGCATTAATGGAGAAACATTCTCACTCACTGGGAAAAAACAAACTTTTGGCTGCTGCCCAAATAAATTATACTGGACTGGGCTAAATCAAGTACGCGGATTCCCAATTGATACTTAGAATTGTTCTTACATCAGCGGATAAGTAAAACAATGTCTGATAGTAAGTAGAAACTGAATCCATTTGGCAGCATAGATTACATTTGCACAAAATCTTCTTGGCTCTCATAAAGCTGAACGTTATAAGGATGTAATAAATTTATAACAATTTAATAAATTTATAAAGATTTAATATAGTTATAAGGATGTAATAAAGTTATAAGAATGTAATAAAGTTATAAGGATTTAATAAAGTTATAAAGATTTAAGATATTTATAAGGCTGTAATAAAGTTATAAAATTTTAATATAGTTATAAAGATCTAATATAGTTGTAAGGATGTAATAAAGTTATAAGCATGTAATAAAGTAATAAGGATTTAATATAGTTATAAGGATGTAATAAAGTTACAAGGATTTAATAAATTTATAAAGATTTAATATAGTTTTAAGGATGTAATAAAGTTATAAAGTTTAATAGTTATAAGAATGTAATAGTTATAAGGATGTAATAAAGTTACAAGGATTTAATAAACAATATACTAACAACGTCCATCTCATTGGATATCTCCTAAAAGGCATTTCTTGCATTCTTATTTTAAATCGTGTAGCAATTTTATTTTAATTTGATTTTAGAACTATTTGGTGGAGTTACGTTGGGACGTTAGAGATTTACACCTAATAAGAATGGTAAAATTCAATAAATCTCGGTGGATGTTAGTTATTCTCATCTGTGGCGTACATACATTATCAAATGTTCAAAACGTTTAATTATTCCCAAGCAAAATGTGCATAAATATCCATTGATGTAAAATGTGACCATGCATTTTTGAAGGGACTATAAAGTGAGCTGCGTTCAATTCCTGATCAATCTTGTTTCGTTTGCTTCGCGTTAATGTCTTTGGAAAAGACATGAATCCGTTTTTCCCTCAGCTAGGTGATAAGCAGCCAGGTAGCCTGCTCTCTTGTCTACGGTTAACCGTTATTTCACAACCTATCCGTACAAACAATCTCTTAACGTAACACTCTACCTCGAGTGGCTCCGTCCTGTAGTTTTCTTTCTTTGTCTACCATGAAGTTTCGCTGAATAATGGGTCCTTACAAGACAAGCTGTCGATCACAAGCAGCCTCCTTTACACTGTCTTTCTATTCATTTTGAAAATTGTCACTCATGTCTTCACTTACCGAGAAACTATCCCCAGTGGACTAAGTGCCCGAAATTCTGGGGACATTCTTTTGTTCGACTGATAACATTCAATCCCACTGATTGTGCATGCAGAACACACACACACACACACAGAGGATGTGATAGGTAAATTTTCGCCATTTTTATATTTTTAATTTCGCGTATGCGCATTGTTTGTCTTTGATTTTGTCGTCTGCACAGTACAGTAGGATCCGTTAGGCACGGTCTGTGAGAAAAAGAGCACGTTGACGCAATTTACTCCGCTAAAAATCTGGAAACGACATGCTGTACTGCTTGGCATTCGCGCCGGAAGCTCTAATACGAACATTTCAGAGTTTTTGTATATTAATCTGAGGACAGTGCAGAGGATTCGGAAAGAGTTGGATGAGTTTAATCGTGACCACCGACAGACAAGGCCTGTTTCATTGGCGTATGTAAAAATGTGACGTCATCATATTGAGTCCGACTATCAAGAAGCATGTCGTTTGTTTTTTTTTTGTGTATCAGATTTTTTACGGCGGCATTTTTAAATTATTTATTAATATTTTCTTTTAAATATTGAATTAATTTAAAACAAAAACAATGCCTTATAGATGCGTTGTACCAAATTGCAAAGGGAATTATAAAAACGGCCCTAAAGTACATGTATTTTCTTTCCCTAAAGATAAAGAATTATCTGATGTTTGGATTCGTACAATCAGAAAAGATCATTTTTCACCTACTAAATTCAGCAGAGTGAGTATTTTTTATTAAAAAATAAGTAAATTTTTATCAAACTTTAATGATAAAATTAATACCATGTCTTTGTAATTCATAGCATAAAGTTAATAAGACATAAATCTAGCGAGAAAGTTTAGACATTCATTCTCGTACGTGTTGCTTTTAAAATCTAAAACCTCTTTCTTTTTTTTTTTTTAAGAAATAAACTTTAAAGAAATTTTCGACATAAATTCATTCATGAATTCCTAAAGGAATATTTTATATGCATAAAAAATAATTCTAATAATTTTAACGATTTTATACAATTGTTTTATTCGTGACTAAATGAAACTTTAATTGAATTAATTTCATGTCTTAATTCACAACACATTTTAAAACAAATTTTGTTTTAAAAAGTTATTAAACTCAATTGAAACTTTGAGGATTAAAATAATTTCATATCTTTATAATTCATAAAACACGTTAAAAAGAAAGTTGCGGAAGTTTTTAAAAGCTGAAATCTAATTTTTATAAAAATAAACTTTAAAGAAATTTTCGATATAAATTCATAAAGGAATCTTTTTATAGGCATAAAAATAATTCTAATAATTTAACAATGTTTTAGAATTGTTTTATTCATAAAAATGTTTTTTTATTTATCATTTTAAATTTTAAAAAAAATGAATAAACGTTAAAAATTCTCTTATTTGTACATAGCTTCGTCACTAATAATCTTTTGTTGAATTCTCTCCACTTTTCCTAAAATTGTTAATGCTTCATATTATTGTAGATTTTTGCTGATTGATTTTCTTATATTTTCACAAGAATTTAAAATAGGTTTGGTTTTTAAAATTTTTTTGAGTTTTTAGGTATGTGAACTACATTTTCGACCGGAGGACATAAGGAGAGAATCGTCAGCTTTTGATGAAAAAACAGGTGTCACAATTGCAGTTAAAATAAAAAAATATATATCTTCGTGATAGTGCTATTCCTAGAATTTTCCCAAACTGTCCCTCATATTTATCTTCATTGAATACTTCAAGAGTCACCAGATCCCAGAAGAATCCGACTAGAGAATTCTGCTCTTAAAAGTGCTTTAAATCAAAGTATTAATGATAACTTAGCATATAAAATGCAGAAGAAATTCCATAATATTAATGATCTAGAAGGGAAATTAAATTTCCTTGATAGAACTTATTGGATTTTCGTTAGGCAGCAAGAGACACTTATTATATTCAGCATCATCAAATCCCCATATCCAAAAATCCATCTGTCTCTTGTAATTGAATCTGATTTTGCAGTACATGTGTTTTGTAGAGATGTGGAAATGCATTCAATAGGGGACTATAAGATTCCTAAACATGTAACTGATCAAAATACTCTTGAAATTCTGATAGAAAATATGAAGAAAATGGACAGAGAACAAAGGCAAACTGAACCTTAAAATATGATTTTTATATTAAAATTGGTAATGTCATTTCTACTATTGGTGCAAGAAGAATCAAACATTTTAATGCAATCAAATTTATATATGAGCAGCTAAATTTAATGACAAAATAAGCTTGATTATTCAACAGAAATGATATTTTCTTGATTGTTACATAACTGCTCCTCTAAAGGGTATAGATTGTTAAGTGACAGCAAAAATATAATTTTACCTAGCTATTCAACCATTAATAGACTAACCTTATCAACATATATGAATCCTTTGATTGAGCAGCATAACAATTTTCTTATGTATATTAAAAATAAATTTAAGCTACTAGTGCAGAAGGACATCATAGTATCATTACTTGTTGAGGAAATTCATCTAAAACCTTATTTAGATTATAAAGGTGATAATATTGTTGGCTTATCTGATAACAGCAGTGAAGCTGCAACAAGTGCTTTTGCTTTCATGATTAGCAGTGTATTCTCACAATATAAAGATGTTGTGCATGTTATGCCAACTAAATATCTTGAACTGAGAAGTTATTTGACATAGATAAACGTATAATTGGTTTAGAGGAGATAGGCTTTCAAGTATTATCAATCATAACAGATAATAATGCTATAAATAAAAAAGCTATATCTTTCTTTTGCAGTCCTCCAAAGCTTTCCATTGTATATCCACACCCAGTTATAAAGTCTCAACCACTTTTCTTCCTTTTCGAGTCCATATATTAAAATGCATTAAAAACAATTGGCTTGGTCAAAAAGATGCAAATAAATGCATGCTGTTCCCCAAATTTTGCCATAATGGAAATCATGAATTAGATAATATCCAAAGTGCCCCATTTTCTACGTTACAGAAACTTCATGCCTTAGAATCTCAGTCAATTTTGAAATATTGTTATAAATTAACCTCAAAGGCACTTTCTCCTACTAATCTTGAAAGGGTAAATGTTAATTTAGTTCTGTGAATTTTTAATGAACACACTATTCAAGGATTATTGACCTTAGGAAAACAGAATTATTTGCCTAATTTTGCAGAAGTTGCAGAATATATAAACATATTTTATATTTGGTGGACAATAATGAATGTTAAAACGTTAAAGGTTGTCGACTTAGAAATAAATACTGCAATCCACTTAGAATGAATGAATAAAATTTTAGATTTCTCTCTGTATTCTGTGACTGGTTACACTCTTGGAATAGCATTTCTGGAAGAAATGGCAAATTAACAAAGGAAACTTTCACTGCTTTGCATAAGACAACCTATGCATTTCTAGAACTGACCAAGTATTGCATAGAAGAATTGAAAATGCTATACATATTACCAGGCAAATTTCAAACTGATCACCTTGAAGCAAGGTTTGGTCAATACCAGCAACTTACTGGGGATCAGTATAATATCTCGATACAGCAAGTGTTTGAGTGTGAAAAAAAAATTAGAATGCAATCAGTTTTAAAATTGAGCTTACCATTTAATCAGCAATGCATTAAAATTGATTTAAAGAATTTACAAGAACCAAACTGGGATGAAGTGACAGAGGAGGAAAAGTTAGATATGTATAAATATAGAATTGATGTTAAAGAGGATGATGTTAATAATTGTAGAGAAGTTCTACCTGTATACACACATCGCACGCATTCTCAAAGATAACATACACTTAACACACACATCCCATTCCTAGCAACCAATAAAACTGTCAAGATGACCAAGGAGGGAATTCTTAAAGTCAGGAATCTCCCAGCCTCTATCTTAAAAACAACTTGAAAGAGGCCGTTTAACCAACACAAGGACTGACCAAAATTAACGATAAAGAACAAATGAAAACTACAGATAAATTTCACTTTCTTTAGAAGCAGTTATTCACTCCTGTAGTTCATTGCTACTAACAAACAGAATTTTTATCTCCTGGTGATGGCCATGCTGGCTAAATCTAGTCGAGAAACCTAATTGAAATAATAAAATAAAAATATTAATATACAACCCAGTGTGTCTGAAAATTTTAATTTTTAAATATTTTTTATTGTTCAAAACACACACACACACACACATATATATATATATATATATATATATATATATATATATATATATATATATATATATATATATATATATATAATAGGTAATTGAACAAAAGAAGTGGTTCTAATTATTTGGATTTGAAAGTTGAAAACGAGAAAACTTCCGTAAGGCGAAACTAATTTTACCAAGATCTACATAAAATGGATACATTATTTATTTTGGGGGATATGACCATTTATAAACTAAATTACTTATATTAAAATTAATTTTTATATATATATATATATATATATATATATATATATATATATATATATATATATATATATATAAATATATATAATGTTCATACATGTTTGGATTACGGGCCGCAGACAAATAATGTTTTAAATCTTTTGCGTGACCTTTCCTAGTCAATTATTAATGACTACAATGAATCTACAAAAGTTCTTGATCGAACGTTTTCGATGATTGGTTTATCCATTATGAAGATACAAGGCCTTATGTGGCAAAAATTGTTTATAGATGTTAGTTGTTTTTATATATACAGATCGTTATGCGAACAGTGACAAATTTAAGTAAATTAAAAAATTCTCTGTCTCTTTAATTAAGAAGCTGTTATAGCAACCTAATTTTAGTAATAGTATCTATGGTCATTTAAGACTTTATTGCACAATGTTGCATTCACATAGGTGCATTACAAAAGAAAAGACAGATGTAAATGCATATAGACGTTGAAAATAGATCATGTAAATTTTATGAACGACTTGACTCAAGAGAGACATGTAAATTTCTCACGTTAACTGAACTAAAGGCAGTTTGAATAAACTTTGGAGACATCATCTTAACTTTTTATATCATTTGATTGAAATTGCATAATGAGAACAGTGAGCTTTGAGAAAAGAATGAAAATCGAAATGTCACAAAGAATGGATCTATTATTACTCTCTCTATGATTGCCCTCTATCACTTCTGGACATTCAAGGCATAACTATTTAAGCCATTCAATTATTTTGTAAGAAAACCAAAAGACATAAACAGAAGTCTTTGTTATGTAATTATAATGATGTTGTTAAAGCTTACAGTTCAGAAAATCACCGATGTAAACTAAAAGAAAAATAATGTAAATATTCAGATTGGACAACACACACACACACAAAAAAAACTTTTTTAAAAGATCTTCAATAGTAATATAATATAAATATATCTATAACTGACAATTTAATCTAATTTAAATCAACTCAGTTTCTGTTAAAGAAGAAATTAAGCGTCCGAAATCGAATTTTAAAGATCAGACATGAATTATTAAATGCAGAACTAACATCTAACACAATACACCCAAGACAGAAGTAAAATAAATTTTGTACAGTATGAACACCCAGCTGGAGTGACTGGTTGACTATTGGAAACTCTTCATAAATTTGTTTTAGGTTTCTTCCTCGGATTTCAAGAAGGTAGCACTTGTTGGCAAGGTGATGGCTTTTGTTTTTGTGCATTCTGAAGACGTAATCATGATAGACAACCTAGAAAAGGGGAAAAAATTATTAATGGACAGTTTCATGCGCCATAATTAAGACAAGTGAAAGAAGCAATCAAGTCGAAACGTAGAAGGAATCTGAGGGCAGGTGTGCTCTTGCTCCAAGATAACTCTGCCCGTTCACACTGTTTAGGTTCCAGTAGACGAAACAGCCAACTGTGGCTTTGAATTGCTACCCCCATCCCCACTTAGCTCTATATGATTTCTTCATGTTTCCTAAAATCAAATCCCTCCTGCGTAGTCACTATTTTGGAAACACTATTTTTGAAAACCAGTACGCCACTTTCTTCCGTGATGGAATTGCAATGCTTAAGCTTCGTTCGACCAAGTGCATTGATGTCAAGGGGGACTATATTGAAAAATAGTGAAAAATGTCTTGTTTCTCTAATTCCTTCTGGTTGAGGTTTAAAACTTTTTGAACGCCCATCGCATATTCGTCTACTTGAAGAAAAAGAAAAAAAAATTAATCCTGTAAAAACGGCATTGTATTGATTTTTCTGGTTTGGGGGTTTGAATGTAAACAAATATATATATAACCGTTCGTCACATAAGAGAGTATAAGGCATAATCAAAGCCTGAAAACACTCGGCGTAAGTGTTGTGATTTCTGTAACAAGCAGGTTTTTACGGGATGAAGATGTTATCCCTATTACCAAACAGTTTTGAATTCATAGTTTTTCCAGTATCAGTCTATATTTCTGATATGAGGTATTATGTACACTATTTACATTGTTCGGACTGTCATCCTCATCTTTGTTGTCATATTTATCACAACGTTTCAGCCGTTGTACTCTCCGGCCTACTTCAGGTGGTTGGAATGTCGAACTGAACACTTTATTTCGCTCTCTGGGGTAGACTGTTCTAGTTTCGCGTACTATCTCTAATGGATGTCAGTTATCAGTTATCTCCTGTTTATTCCCCTCCCCAAGTTCGTCACCGCCTTAACCAGATATTGAACTCACACTCTTTGGGTCTTGTCACTGGATCTAACTAACGTCTTTATCCACTGTGCCATGTGACATCAATAATACATGGCACGTGGAACTAGAACAGTCTACTCCAGTGAGAGAAATAAAGGGTTCAGTTCGACATTCCAACCACCTGAAGAAGATCGGAGTGTACAACGGTCGAAACGTTGTGATAAATATGGCAACAAAGATTAGTATGATAGGCCGAACAATGTAAATAGTGTTTATAGTTTTCCTTCTTCTAGACTGAATGCCAACCGAGGCTGAAGAGATCAGTCTCCCTTACTATATAACCCATAGCTTAGATGGAGGGGTGATGGATTCATATCACCCCCAAGTGTATTTCTGCCGAATTAAATCTAACGAATTCGACTGGTATTCGAAACTTGGCCCACCGAATTCTTGTCCTGGGCAGCTAACCATTACAAACCGGTGTATTCATTAATCTAAAATAACTTCCGAGACAAAATCTCATGGTTATCTATCTCAATGTATTTAGTTTTGGTTAGTTCTTTCAAAATTCCAGCCGAGGTCATTACGTTCTCTATCGTACAAATAACCTTAGAAAGGTATGACTTCATCTCTCCTTTCTCCAGCTATGGGTTATATAGTAGGACAGACTGAGATCTTCAGCCCTGACTGGTATACCGTTTCGGATGAAAGCTCCAAATTTTATACCGTTTGAACGTGAGGCTATCAACGTTATCCCGTAAAAGAATTGTTACGTAAACCACATCAGAAACACCTAGTGTGAAGAGGCGATTGCTATATACTCCACAATTGGAGCTTACAGGGTTAACATTATTTTCACAATAATATTCACCCTGTATACTAATAGGCGATCGAGGTAGAGGGTTATAGAGTAAGATTAGCAGTTTATGAGTATATATGGGAAAGATAAAGGTTAACTCGCGACTTAACCTCGAACAGGTTAAGATTGTAGTCATCAAGGAAGCATCTTGGTAGTCGGTTCCAAAGATGAGCGGTTCGTGGGAAGAAGCTGCTTGAGTAGAACTTACAGCTCACAAATGGAGTACGATGAGAATGAGGGTGGTTTCTTACAATGGATATATAAATACAGTCGTTTCATCCTGTTTATTATGTATCATTATTAAACTTATTTCAGTACAATGCAGAGCTATGAAAGAGAAACACCCAATTTAAATAGGACTCAGTAATGTTGTATTGGTCTGTTGGAGAGCATGATAATCATTACTACACAGCTTTTCTTAATATGAAGAAGGACAAAACTGTTTGTTCATTATCTATCTATCTATCTATCTATCTATCTATCTATGGAAATGTGTCTATATATATCTACATCTATCTCAGTCACTTTACATCAATCTTTCTACATACGTGGAGCAATGGAAACTTGTTTTGGAGGCCATTAATACTACAGTGAACTCAGTCCTCACTAAAAGGCCAAAACTTGTGACTTTGTGCCATATTGAGCTATACTCAATAAATATCAATTACGCAGCAAGGAGAAGGGTTGAAGGTGCGAACTACGAATTGGCTACATGAAAACCAAACAAGGGCAGACATTTAACTATTTGTGAATTCCTGTAACAAACAACCGAAAATGTGACATTGAAATTTGAAGTTGAATTGAAATAGCAAAAAAGGCCTTCCGAAAGCTAAACAAATTATCAAGAAACAAGAAAATCTCGTAAGAAACAAAGAAAATATGTAAAATAAAACCTCCTTAGATGGTACCTAGAGTTTTTTTTTAAATTTAACCGCAGTACTAGACTGGCGTCGAGATCTCATTAATTTACAGTTGAGCTGGCTAGATGCAACTGTAAGTGCTATGCTAACAGTATCTTTTCTCGCACTTCTCGCTTGTGGAACTCTCTTCTAGCTCCGTGCTTTCTAGCCAACTTTAATCTACAAAAATTTAAATGCCATGTCAATCGCTATCTACAGTCCTACTGATTACTCTCTCCTCTTCCCACTCATTATTAATGTTTCTTCCTATGACTTCTTGTGTATTAGTGGCTTTACTGCCTTGCTTGGGGTGATACTGATTTTTTTAAAATATGGCAATGAATACTGAACAGATGAAGAAGTGATTCGAGACAACAGACATTTGGTTCTACAGAAGAATGCTGAAAATACCATTTTTAATCATTTCGCCTCAAGCAAGGAGACAGAGGCACTAAGGTTCAATGCGTGACAGAGCGTGAAGCAAACTGAGAAAATTTTATTGAGCAAAAAGGACAATAAAAGAACAGGATTCAAAAAGGCAGAAAACAAATATTGATGTCGCATTTAATTTTTGAAGGTCATAGTTTACAGGAAAGCCAGAAGTGAAAGAGGAGAAACTCTTAGCACGCATTCACCGAGGAAGTTTTAAGGAAAATTAAAACAAAAAGGATACTTATACTTTGAATCAGAAAGAGACAGTCGAAATTTCTAAGATACAGAATGAGGAAAGAGGGTTTGGAAAATTTGACACTCACAGGACACATTGAAGGCAAAAGGGAAACAGTGGCCAACCTATATAACAAGCTTCTGTAAATGGCTGGTAGACCAAGAAGTTGGAAGGATAGTAAAAAAAATAACAACAAAAAAAATATTGCTAAGCGCTACAATGGATAAGAAGTTGTGGAGAGCCATGCTCATCCACGTCCTGAAGGAACACCGCCCATAAAAGAATCGCCATCATAATTTATTTCCTCGGGCGAAATCATTTTATTCATTTCACCCGAAAGTAAGGCAATAAAGCCACTAAGACGCAAGAAATTACTGAGTGTGAGAGAATATGAGAAAAATAAAACATTATTAAGGAGAGAGAACAATAAAAGAACAAGTATTAAGAAGACAGAAGATAATGACTGACGATGTATTTAAATTTTTGAAGATCAAAGTTGATTGGCAAGCAAGAAGCCGGAACAGAGTTCCTCTAGCGAGAAGTGAGAGAAAAGAAACTGTTAGCATAAAACTGACATTTAACCATTTCAACTCTAAAATGATGAAACTTTACCGCTAATCTATTAATGCGCTTAAATTCATAAATGATAGGTATCAAAGCAGAAAGTTCATCAGAACAATTATCATGAAAATTTTTATAGAAAAGGATTTCATTCACTTTCTAATCTTGGCTATTTTAACCATTTTCTTCTTTTAAGTACATTTTCAGTTAAATGTTTGTCCCAATAGTAAATTATTATTATTATTATTATTGTTATTATTATTGTTGTTGTTGTTGTTGATGGTGATGATGTTGTTTGTTTGTTTTTGATTATGCAATATTAAACTCCTGTGGGAAATAATGGAATTCAAAACTTCGTCCATTGCTAATATCGACAAACCCCTCACCAAAAAACACGGACATCAACTCACAATTAATTAGACCAAAAGGTTTTGATATTAAAATTATTTAGAAATTCGGTCAAATTCCAAGAGAGCACGGAATTATTAAGAATATTTTGTAGAATTGCAAACAGACGAAAAATAAATAAAAACTGATGTTTCGTAAGACTTGTCGAAAAAGCTATCACCACCCCTTATATATGTGTGCGTTAAAAAATTAGATTCATGGTATGCTATATTTATGTGTAAAAGTACTCAATATCAGAGATAGAGCTTATGTAAATATAAAATATGAAATGGACACTAAAGTCAACACCAAGTGGCGATAATATATATATATATATATATATATATATATATATATATATATATATATATATATACTAGCAGCATGGCCCGGCGTTGCCCTTGCTTGATTCAAAAATCGTACGACTCATACAGCAATCGCTATCACTTGACATAAAATATTTTTCCCTTCCTTTCCTTTAAAGGAGTGCCCTTTGCCGTGCTGCTGTTGCTACATGCCTTACTTCTTGTCTATCTCACACTGCGAATTTTTTCTAAGCTCTATATTAAACATTGTTACGAAAAAAGAACTAAACAAAATGAACACAAAACGATCAGCTTTAAACAAGGACTCGTAACTGGAAAAACCGAATGAAAAAAGAATGTTAACAACAAATACTTTTTCACACCCAACCCAGTTCTGCGGAATCAGAATCAACGTTGAGTTTAAGCAAGCGAATGAGCCAATTGGAGTAAAGTGCCATGCAGATTTAAATTTTCCCCACTTGTGACGAATGCAGCTATAGATTTTTTTTGCATGCTAGCATGCTAGTTAAAATTCGTGTCAGTCAGCTGTTGGTTCTCATGCTGGTCAATAGAATCTTCCTGCTTATTCATGGCAGCCAGCTATAGGCTCTCACTCTGGCCAGTAGAAAATGGCCGCATGAAAACTGCCGTAGAAGCATAAAAAAAATCGATTATTTCCACTATCGATGGGAGTTGGGAAATACAAAGTCGGCCTTGGCCTTCCCGCTAACTTGGAGCACGTGCATGTAAATTTTGGTGCAAATCCGTCGAAAATTGTGGGCGTGCATTCGTTACACACATACACACACATCCAGCCTTTTATAGATAGATATATATATGTATGTGTGTGTATATATATATATATATATATATATATATATATATATATATATATATATATATATATATACGTCCTCCGGCAGGATGCGAACCTGTGACTCCTAGAGGAAACCGTCATTAGATCTAACGTGCCTTTAACAAACTCGGCTACGTGGAATTTTTGAAATTGCTTTGAAATCAAGCAGATATGGGCTTTTGAGAAAATCTGAACGAGGACATGCATTCCTTATAAGAGCAAATAGAACTTTGCTTAGCTATGACGCTGAATAATGTGTTTTTTCCTTCGAAGGAGACTAAGGTTCGAACCCTGCCGAAGTGCATATTTTCTTTATTAAGCTTTTTTCGCGTGCGCAGGCCAGTACACGTAATGAGAAAGAAACTGTGTCCACTCAAACACGTGTAGCCACTAAAAATAACCTTTGAAGTAATAAAAAATACACATATATAAAGAATAAATGTAACTGCAAAACCTTATATGTTAATAGAAAATAAAGCGGATTTTGCTAATATTTCGATGTTTATTTTCATCATCCTCCGAACATTATGCATATTAATCAAATCGTCGTTGTCAGCTTCCTTTATGATGATGGTGTTGATGACTACATTCATTGCCAACATGCAGGTTCAGGACTAGAAGCTTCCAATTTTACCAAAATATGCTTCCGTCATCCATTCCCTATCGCCGTTTGGCTTTGTAAGATTTGGTTGGAGGTAAAAGTAAATCTGAGTAGAAGAAAATGCCAATGGCGTGAATTTGTTTAAGGTGGACCTCAATTTGCCAGGAAGTGATTCATACACTTGATTTCATGACCTTCCTCTGCAGCACATTTGGAATGAGAATCCAGTTATGAAACTGCAACAGACTTCCACTGACTACATTATAATTTCGAATTGCGCCTTCTGTAGCATGTCCGTCATGCGTAGCCCTCTTCATCCGCTAGTTCAACCGTTGAGATCATTAATTAAATACTAATAGCGTAAAGGATGGGAGTTTTTGGAACCCAAAGTCCAGGTAATATGAACAGAGCGATGATATCTTTTTAAAGTTTTTTTCACCCAATACAAGGCTCAAGAGCCATTTAAGGTAGTGGGTTACTACATGAAGTTGTTGTATGAGTTCATTTTGTAGACATATATAGGAAAAAATAACGGTTAACCATCGACATGAACATGTTAAAAGAGAAATGGTCGGGAAAGCATCCTCACAGGACATTTAATACATCTGTGGAAATCACTTCAATAGCAAATAAAAATTTTAAAAGAAATAATTTTCTTCGAGAATATGTTCCTCAAAAACTTGGGTGCCACAATTTACTTCAAACGTTATTTCAAATAGACATCCCATATTTCAAATAGACATCCCATATTTTTTTTATTTTAAATAGTGGGCATTATGTCTATTGGATTGCTTATTCGAAAAATCTTAATAAATAAAATGTGCTCTCCGACAGGAAACGATCCTGCGTCGCCCTTTGTTAGTGAACCCACCGTTTGACCCAGTGTGCTTTACCACTGTGATACGAATAACATCACAGAAGAGCAAAGTTGCATTTTCCTTTTTAGGAGAGCATATTTTCTTAATTAACTGATGGCGACATTCTATCGGAGAGATGAAATTAACATTTTTATTATTGCATTATTCCAAAATTTTAACACATCAGCAGATAGCTATTAATGTCAGCAACTGAGCACAAATAGTTATTAATTTTTAAAAAATTAGTAATTAATGTATATTATCCATAATTACATTTAGAAGAATGTCGTTTTTGATAAAAGTTAAAAACTAACCATAAATACGTAAAAATGCGTATATTGTCGAAAATTCTTTTTCCCACAATATAGCTATTTGTGATATGTTATAAGGTTTATTACCTAAACAATAATAATATTGAATAAATTTTTTATCAGCATTAAAGTATATTTAATCACATCTCCCTAATAGCTGCCATGATCTGTAAGATTTCTTGAATATGCAGAACAATAGACGCAATATACAGTTTAAAGTAAAAGTTAAAATGAGACGTCTATTTCAAATACGAGTATCCACTATAATAATGTTTGAAGCAATATATATATATATATATATTGTCATGCACAGACAGACTGTTTCGCTATATCACAGCTCTTTAGTGTGGCTAGACGTCCGATTGCTTCAAGCCGGAATCGTAACCCAACCGATTTGACATCAGTCAGATATCCTACCCCAAGGCTAGCGTCGCACAGAAGAGAGAAAGGGAAATTTTAATGTTGTCTATACGGAATATATATATATATATATATATATATATATATATATATATAGTTTAGAAAGTATAATAAAGACAAATGCATTTTACTTTTGCCGTTAACCCTGGATATGACGATAAACTACATCCGACAACAAGGCTTCGGATAGGGAGATTGGAGATTTTGTGAAGAGTGGAACCATCTCTTAATTGCTATTGTTCCCAGGTCACCGTAACTCGGAGTGGTAACACAATGCTCTAGTTCCAGCTATGGTCAAATAGTGAACTCCAAACAAAAACGGAACACTATGGAAGTATAAAATTACCTTTTTATATAAAAAAATTACATATTTAGATAAAAAAAAAATACCAATACACATTTATAGTAAAATTATCAACAATACATATTTATATTTTTGTGACGTATGGTGACCGTTAATAATTAACTATAATTCAAGACTTCAATGTTAAAATAAAACAGTATTTAATTACAACCGAAAATAAATACATAACAAGAACAAAGAAGTAAAATTCAATAAAAGACTACCATTTCAGTGAATACATTGTTAGTAGCGCGGCCCGGCTTAACGTCCGATAAATTCTAAATCAAAACCCAAATCATCGACGCACAATAACTCACATTAATTCGACTGGATAGTTCCACTCCATAGCCACTCAATAATCACTACAGTCAGTAGCCTGACACCGCTATTTATACACCTGGCGGAAAATATATTCGTGTCACGCTCGAACCTCGGTGTCGGTAGTTACTCATTTTATTCCTATATGACAATATTAGAAATACCAACAATACATTTTATCTGTAGTTGAAGGAGTACAAATGCGTTCAAAATATATTAAGTTGAAGCCATAAAGTTGTTCAAAAGATTTAGCTTTCGGCATTAAATAACTCATAGAGGTTTTGATATGCCGCTAAACAAAATCAATCATACAACTTTTGCTGAATGGACAAACATACATTGAAATGTTTTTACTAACGTAATCTGAGATAATACTTTATAAATGACGATAGATTGTGATTTAACGTTGGGTTAACTTGACCTTGAAAACTTCAACCATTTTACAATTGAAGATTTCTTATAATGTGCCATATATATAATATGACATACAGTTTGTTTTATGAAGCAACTATCTCGAATTTTCGCTTTTGAAAATATATACAAGGGATATTTGTAGTCATCTATTTAATCATACTGACCACTAAACGATAGTTTAGTCATTGCAGTTATCTTTAAAACTAAGCTATGGTGCAACGTGTCGAATGATGTGCTGTCTGTGCTCTGGGAAAATTCCCACTTGTTCATCAAACCTGTTTTCCACAATGATTCATTTTAAATGGCTTATTCATTCCATTTTACTTTGTAGTTCAAAAGCAAATTTGATTTTAAATTTGGATCATTAAATAAACATTTTCCCATTTCCTTTTACTGCATTGTCTGTATGATTTTAAGTTTGGAACACGTGTTTTTTTTAGATGTTGGCACAATAGACAGATATATAAATAGATAAAAACCAACAAGTAATGCGCACATTTGCGAATCCGTTGGAGGAAAGAAGCATCTCTTGTTCAGACAAGTAAGTCAACTATTTGCAAAATGATCCACTTTATGGTTCTTCTGTTCATCGGCATTGCAGGTAAGAAGAAGAAAATAGAAGTTATTTTCTAATTCGCTTTCGTATTTTGATCTAAAATGTCTCAGATGCTTATAAAATAAAATCACATCGTTGCTTTAATATTAAAATGAGAATTACATTTTCTTCGTCACGATGTCACTTGCTTTTTCTCTCAAACTGTCAACGTAGAAAAAAGATCTATATTTTAAAAATAGCAACTTCCTTTTCTTGTAAGCTACACCCACCAAAATAATATATATATATATATATATATATATATATATATATATATATATATATATATATATATAAGAGACCTCACAAAAAACAACTTAGCTAGGGACCTCCACTTTTTCGGCATAAATTTTCGATACCTAAGTTTAAAATGAATTTTTTTCAAAACGAAAAAACTTTCTTGAAGATTTCATTTTAGCTTTAATTGAAAGTTTAATAATTAAAATTATTATTTCCATTAAGTAAACAAGTCTGGTGTATTTCAGATAGAGACTATATACATTGGAATGTCAAATTTAATTTTGATTTCTTAAATTTTCTTAAAAGCGACCATTTTCTTAATTTTAAGAAATTTGGAAACAAAATTTTATCGATTTTAAAAATATTTTAAAAATTTCTGACACGTTATTTTAGTAAAATTAGAAAATTTAAAGTTAAATTAATCTGATTTGAAAGAAATATTGCTTACTCATAGCATAAAAAAGTAGTATACAACCAATTATTAACGATTGGTTCTGTTCATTTCATCAAACATTTGATGGAGTGTTGATTGACGAAGCGATGACAGCTACTACGGATGACCATAAATGAAAATTATTAGAAATCTGAGTGAACGCTTTTATTTTGTTTTACTGCTATGTTTATTTATTAGAATTAGGACAAAACTCTTAGATCACGTGACCTTTTCATAATAATAGTAATTTCAGTCTACCATACATGGAAATAAGGAACGTATTTAGTAAAAAAAAACAAACAAAATAAAACAATTATTTTAAAAATAAAATAGTACAACTACGTTCATTAATCTTTGCAATTTTGGATTCGTAAATTTCGTTTCCACTTAATTACTATATCACATCCAGGGAATAGCCCAATATAGAATTTTACACGATTTTAAACTATTATAAATTATTATAATTAAAATTTTTAAAAAAAATGAAAAAATTCTTGTAAAATTCATTATTCATCAGAAAAATTTTATTTCTTCAGACAATAATGTCCTTAGTATTAGTTATTTACAAAAGCAATTAAAAGCTTTTCTAATGAACTAATGTCATAGTTTTATTGGATTCATTATTTTTCAATTCAGAGCAGATTTTCAGTTAGAATAGCTCAAATTTGAAAAAAAAAGTAGGTGATTTACAATCTCCAAAGACTCTTACTTTTAACAAAAAAAATTTCAGGAAATAGAAAGGTTTTGTGCGAAATTTCATGAAATTAAGTAAGTGGGGGTAACATATTTAAAAAAAATATTTTTTACCAAAATTTTCTAAAAAAATATTTAAAAAATAATTTCATTCATTTTTTAATAAATCCTGAAAATTTCATTAAAATCGGACAATTACTTTATTTTTACAAGAATTTCCAAATCAATGTGTTTTCAACGGAAAAAAGCGCGAAAAAAAAAACCAATATTATTTTTATGCCCCCGCGATGATGTAAACAAAAAAAGACTTTAACCAAAATTTCGAACGTGTTAGAAAGGATTAAAAAATTTCAAAAAATAATTGAAAAATTTTTTGGTCTTTCATCTTTATAATAACATAAATATTTTGACAATGAAACTTTATTTTCGTTAAGTTTGTGGTCTTTTTCATTACGCTATGCTGTTTTCCTGCGAAAAAGTGGAGGTCGCTAAACTTAGCTAATGCACTAGTCATACATAGAAATAAATTCAACACAATTTTGATTTTAAAAATGCTACACTCATAAAAAAAGAAAATAACTCACTCAGAAGGAAAATCCTCGTGAGTGCCGCCATTGAATATTATCCAAATATTAATCTACGCCCAGGCTTTTTCCATATATTTTATTGTTATACGTTATTTATATAGACGCAATTATTTAAGTAAATGCTGTGTTTATAATAAACAGTATTAACAACATTTACCGACCTGAATATCTCGGACATTAAGGCCGGTAAATGTTGTTAATTCTGTTTATTATAAACAAACGATTTACTTAAATATTTGTGTCTATATAAATAAAGTATAACAATAAAATATATTAAAAATAAATATTAAAACATAAATAAAAATGTCTATGTATACTTATTAAAATAATTATATATATATATATATATATCAGTGTGTGTGTGTGTGTGTGTGTGTGTGTGTGTGTGTGTGTGTGTGTGTGTGTGTGTGTGTGTGTGTGTTTAACACCGAATGCCGAGAGTTTTTTTATGCTTGAAGGCAATCTTCTGGACTGCTTATATTTACATATTCTCTATCACGGATGTTGAGTACCTATACCCTATACATATAACATACCTTAAAACTGTATTTTATCACAAACACACGCGCACGCAAACACACATACACATATATATATATATATATATATATATATATATATATATATATATATATATATATATATATATATGTTTTGTTAAATTAAACAAGGTTTGCTTGTTTAATTTTTGTTGTATCTTTCTAATTTTCGAATAAATCTAAATCTAAATCAAAATTGTGGATAAACGATCCAAAGTTCACGTTGGTTGTTAAGCAAATTGACATCTTGCAATCAGATTGATGGGCTTGATACATTGTAGACCTTACTGAAGCAGCCATTGTTATTGTCAGAAATTTCTTTGCGGGCGTTTCTTCGCTTCAGCTAAGTGAGTGTGTTAAATCACTGTCCAAATTAAGATTCGCGCGACCAAAAAAACTGCCTCTGCTCGATTTACAAAATTAAAGCAGTAACAAGAGAAGAACGTGGAAGGATGTTCTACAGTTTGACAGGAAGGAAAACCAAAGCGGCGAGCAGTGTTCGAATTTGGTTGAGTGTCTATGATCATTTTGCATTTTTCCTTTTCAAAAAATACATGAACCCATTTCTCCTTTCACTCTCCAATTCCATACATCTTGACAAGTTTCTTTGCCCTTAGTATGCGATGATATTTGACCAAGAAAGACTGAATTGCCACTACTTAAAAAAAAAATGAATTTTGGTCTTTACAATATATCGTATATTTCGTCATCGATGACACGCTTGATGACCCTTAATTTCGATATTTCGTTTGTATTTTTAATTTTTGCTCGCGATTTTTTTTCTTTTTGCAATTATATAAAGAAAGATTCTTGAAGATGTCATTCCAGTAAAGAAAAATATGGAATATCAAGTGTGAACATAATTAAACTTCTTCCCAAACTTTATCATAAATAATTCAATAAACTCAACAAATATTTTTTTTTTATTGAGTGTTGGTGCTTGCATAATTTAATAAACCCCATTTACTTTCAAACTGGATAGAAAAAATCTACACTGAAAATTTACTTATAATTTTTCATTGTAATTTTCAAATTTATCCTGTCACTGTTCGTAACAAGAAGTTTTTTTTAATTATACTTTATGAATATAAGCGCAGATTGGCAACAGAGTTTCATCATTTTACAGTTGAATTGGCTAGATGTATCCATAAGATTTTTGCAGTTTCTTTTCTTGCACTTTTCGCCTATGGAACTATTTTTCGGCTTCTTTCTTCTCAGTCAACTTTGATCTTCAAAAATGCAATGTCAATCGTTATCACCTGTCTTCTTAATTCTTCTTCTTCTTTTATCGTTCTACTCTTTAATAACGTTTTTCTTTCTCACACTCAGTAAACCCCTTGTGTATTAGTGGCTTTATTGTCTTGTGTGGGTGAAATCATTTTTTTAAATAAAATAATAGAGATATATTTGAAGAATAGAAAACTGTAACACTTAATGCCATTTCAGGGTGTGAAAATTTTATTCTAATTTTCATTGCTACAACTGTTAGATTTTTTGTACGGAACTTCAAAAAGGAAATAATTTTCCTACTGCAATCAATTAACAGTTTGGATTCAATAAGTCTTTATCAATTGTTTTCTTTTTCGTAGCACTTTCTGTCGTTTAATAAAACCAGAATAATTTAAAAATATCTTTTAACACAATTAAATATTTTATGTCATCAAACAGGTAAGAAAATAACAAAAAAATTAAAAGCAATGAATTAAACTCAAAAGTATAATTTCGCTAGTTTTTAATTCATTTTTTTTTTCATACTTCTAATATAGTATAATGATAAACTTATTTATTCTAAGTTTCATAAAAGCGTACAGAATAAAAAAAAATTATATTCTCAAAATATTGGTTATATAAGGTTAAAGAAAATTTATTTTTAAATATAAACAATATCAATTTCTTGTTTGTTGTACTGCTGGTCCTCCGTATTTTCAAAAAGGTTCTTTTTTGCGCGCTTTTTATAATTAGAAGTGACATTGTGGTATTACCAACTAAAAACCCAGTTTATTACTTATGACGATAAGGTGAATTTAGGCTAAACTTTTAAGAAATCGCTTTCGATCTGTTATTGAATTAAAATATAGATAATGGTTGTCAAAACGACTAGTCATCCCTGTTGTAGACTCCTGCTCAGGCATATTTGTGTTTGTTTAACACCCATAGTGTCTACCATTTTTTTAACAGTAAAGTTCACACCTTACAAGGCCTAGGGGCCACTCGAGGTAGATGGTTATGTTAGGAGGCAATTTGTGTGGATAGTAGTGGAAGATAACGGTTAACCTTAGCCTTGAATAGGTTAAGATTGTAATGATCGGGGAAACATCCTCTTGGGAGAGGGTTCCACGGAGTAGTGATTCGCGGAAAGAAGCTGTTATAGTGGAACTTAATTCTCACCAATGAAATACGGAGAGAATGTGGGTGGTTTGTTACTATGTACGTAGTGTATCGTGTCCGTGTTGGCGGGACCAGGTAATGTTGTTCGCCCGAACACCTTCCATGGAAGTAGCACTAGAGTATTTAGAGGCTAGCCGCATCCCGCCTTTGAGAGAGGTTGGCGGGTGGATAATAATTCTTCACCCACAAGGGCTTGGAGCAGTGGCGTAGCTAGAGTAAACGTCACCCGGGGCGGTCCGCTCAAATGTCACCCGAATGACCCCGATTCACCCTATGCTGAATGGTTAGCTGTAGCTAAATTTTCATACATGCTCTACCTCTACTTTACTCTACTGATCGGTACGTTACTGTTTACATGTATGATCCAAGACAAAATCCAATACCACAGAATAATCAGTTCAAATCAAAAGATTTTTAAAATGCAACTGTTCACTTTTAGAACAACTAAATACAAAACACGGCAATACACAAAAGAATGACATTCGATACTATGTTCTTAGAATGAATGTTTTCTTGTTTTCATTGTGGCAAACTGGTCAATGACATCGTCAAAATCTGTTTGTCTTCTAAGTTCGTTTTCAATGGACAGCACAGCCAGATCCGACAGTCTCGACTGGCTCATGATTGACGTAATTTGCTGTTGCTAATTTTCCGGTGTCCAATTTTCCGTTGCATCATTTTCTGAGTACCATTTAATTATCAATGATGTTTGAAAGTATTTTCTTGACAAAATGTTTTATTTAATTTTAAGCATTTTTCGCAACATTGTAAATCAACTGCATTCTTTTTAAGGTTACCTAGAGAATTTATGCAAAGTTTATTTTTTTGTTTTTCTTTATACAAGTAAAATAAATTTACATCGTATTTTGATGTTATTATGATTTTAGTTTTAGTGATAATTTAAAAACAATAAATATTTATCATTAGTACCAATAATGGAAAATTAAGTTAAAAATTTAAAAGAATCGTTTTTGGAATCGGAAAATAGGCACAAATTTTTCCGATTCCGATACCCCAAAAAGTTCGGATTTTTCTGATTCTCGATTCCGATTCCGATTAATCGTCCCAACACTAGTAGATATATTCAAAAGTATATCGCTCACTCAATGGAATATTGTATCTCAGCGAATTGATACACAGGCAAGACTGAAATTGTTGCACTTTTGGTTTCGTATTTCGCTTTGTTGTTATTAATGATGCAGAGTTAAAACACCATATCAACTGTGTGTCTTGTTAGTAACCAAAATTGTAGCAACTGAAACACATGAAAGCTGAAAAAATTGCTATTTTTCCTACTCACAAATTTCCCGACAATTTATTAGAAAATTTCTGACGGGGGACAAAACTGGGGGGGTCATAAATTATTTCTGGGGGGTCTTTCTGCCCGCCTGCGAAACCCTGTGTCTCCACCACTGTTTTCAGACTATTTTTGGCACCTTAGCCTGGTTGAAAAATTTTGTTGGGGGTGACATTGTGTCACCCCTCTTGTGCTGGCACCCGGGGCGGTCCGAACCCCTTAGCTACACCACTGGCTCGGAGACTTTTTTTTTTTTAACTCTATAAAGGCTGGAAAGTGAGGTCTGGGCAGATCCCGTCCAAATATGACCAGAGTGCTTTATTTTTGGCTCTTGTAAAGTTAGAGGATAACATGAAGTATCAGGTACTTACTGGAGCGGTATAGGGAGCCGATCATTTTAACTTCATCCTTAACAATGTATCATATGTATGAATTCCACTTGAGGTCAGGTGCGATTTTGAGGCCTAAGAGTCTTTCAAGGTACGGTGTCTCCCCAAGGGGACATCCATTCATTGTGACTGGAGGTAGTTCGGGGTCCGATCGGCGATGATAGAATGCAACTAGTTTGCTCTTCGAGGCATTGAATGTAATCAGCCATTTTTTACCCAATTGGTAGTTTGTGCAAAATCGGAAGAGAGATCAGTCGCCAATCTCTGACTATCAAGAGTTTTAGAGGTGCGCCAGTATATAGTCGTATATTACAAATGATCTGAGTATATTCTTAGGCAGATCATTAATGTAAATCAAAAAGAAGGTTGGTACGAATTGTGACTTCTGAGGGAGGTCTGCGTTGACGGCTGGGGCTCCAGAGGACTGGCAATTAATAACTATCTTCAGGGACCTAGCTGTTAGAAAGTATTTTATGATTGAGAAGACTCCCCTCCAGTGATTTCATAGCAGGAAAGCTTGTCTAGTAAACCTTTGTGCCACACCTTTTCAAAGGCCTTTGAGATATCTAATGCTATGGTGTAAGGTGTTTGTTGTCAAGAGCCTCACTGATTCTGTGAGTGATGGTAGTTAGGACGTCGACATTGGATCGGCTGTGGTTTATACTATAACTATGAGAGCTTTTTTTTCATTTTATGGGTGAGGGTACATCAGCTAGCGTGATCAACAGTTTGAAAAAAGCCAGTGTGTTCAAACACTTAGCACAACTAATGACGAAGAGTTCAGTTTAACTAACAAGGCTTAAGTGAACCCGTGGTATTGTTTGCGGGCATTTTTCAAAGGTGCGGCATCCTAGGATTAACCTAGTTGAGGTTTGATCTCGGGTGCTATGGTCGGAAGAACATTCTAACCTCTCGGTCATGTAATAAACATACAGCTTGGGTGAAATTGAAATGGACATTTATGTTGTAAGGTCTAATTTCTATTTCTGAGTAATTTGAGAAAGAGTATATGTTCGGTCCTTTTGAACAGACTTTTATTTAGTTACCGCCAAGAATTCGCTAAAAAAGAGGATACATTATATAAAAATGCACAAAACATAATAAAAACGAAACTGTATCGTCGAAACATTTATGTTATTAAGGTGAAAAATCAAAGGAGCTTTTGATGTAAAACTTTTTTTTTTAAATCCTATTTAGAAACTTAGAAAATTTGATTAAAAATCTTGTTTCTTTTGCGACAACCGGGATCATAAATTTGTGCGAGAAAATTTGAGGCTCTTCTTGCGGTGAAAAACATATTTAATTGGAAATTCTTGCAAAAATCAGAAAATTGTCGGATTTTAATGAAATTTTCGCAACTTATTCAGAAATGTATTAAATTATTTTTAAACATATCTTTTTAGAAAATCTTTGTAATCGAACATACATACACGGCATTATCAGGAATATAAGGGCGGTAACTATAGTAAATTTAAAATTTATTTGTAATTTTTTATATTTCCTCAACAAACGTCTTCGTAAAAAAGACTAATAAAACAAAATACCTAAAATTCAATAAAATATTAGATTGCTTAAAATATTTTCTTAATTTTTAAAAATTGTTAGGTATTTAAAATTATATTGAAACGGCGTTCACGTTATATTCATCAAGTAATTCTTACAGTTATGTCCCCCTTGGCAAACATAAGAGTTGTTAACACCTCATAAAAATACCCACCTTCGTATTAAAAAAGATGCGTCACCTTCTATTTGTCAAGTAATTTTTAGTTATGTATTCCTATTTAAATTTTGCAAACATCTGTCAGAGACTTATAAAAATACCCCCTCCTTGTTATAAACTAATGCTTTTCTTTTATATTTAAACTAAGTACTATTTGTTTCAGTTCTGATTCATTAAGCTTTAATTCTGCTACATTTTCTCAAATAAGGTTTTAGAAAAGTATATTTATTTTTGAAAGATTCTTTAATAAAGAGAATTGTGTTGTGTTGACGGATTTATCAGTATTTATCGATTTTACTGATAATCAGGGAAATGATTCCACTCAATTGAAATTCGGTCTGATATACAGCAAAATATTTTGCTTATTGAAAATATTAAACTGCTAATTTTGGAACTAAGACTAAAATAATAATGTCAAGAAAGTTTTTTCCAAATTTATTTTAAAACATAGCTATCGCTTCTTTTGGAGGTACCTACTTTTATTATTTATTTTATTATTTAAACAGAATATATTTATAGATATTTTTATTTATATATATTATTTGTTATTTTATATATTTATTTATATACATTATTTAAACAGAATATATTTTCTAATAAATTGTTGTAACCTGTGGAAGGTTACTGAATAGAATAATCAAACGAAGGTTGGTAATAAACGATAATACTTATGACACAAACAACACTTATAAGATTCGCCAGCGGCGCGAAGAAGAAGTAGTCAACTGCTAGAAGTGAGTCAAGTTAATTCCACAATTAATCTCCAACTAGCGACCAACATACAGTATTTACTACTGTATTTATGTGAATGGGGACATATCCATTATCGTCCGTAGGTATGCTACAACACAAATGAAATTTTTTAACTGAACAAACAATTTATATTCAAAATTTGATCATCTTGGCGTCAGTGAAGCGAGAGGTACCGAATTATCAATTAGCAGTGGTTGTTTTGAAGTCCAGCTTCCTTCAAAATATATATATATATATATATATATATATATATATATATATATATATATATATATATATAATATGATCAGGACACGCAAGCTGAATTAGCTACTCTGCCTTTATTGATTAACTTTGCTTTTCTTCTGTTTTTCATTCCCGACTAACGAATTAATGACCTAAGTCTTGCCATTTGTCAATTCTATCCGTTTTCTATATAAGTACTTGCTTTTTAGACTGTGGGTTCTACGGGTTAACTGAGTGAAATGGCTCGTCAGGCAGCAGTAGCCTCTCAGGAAAACAGAGAGCCGTTCTCGTCAACTATGGACGATAGACTCTCTCTCTCTTTCTCTCTCTCCCTCTTTCTCTCTCTCTCTCTCACACACACACACACACACACACACACAGCTGTTTTTACTGGGGAACAGCTTCCTTTCAAGCATCAAGTTACAAGTTGATTTAGATGCTTACATAACTTCGTAGGGTTTTGATAATTTCATCCTCTAAACACACATAGCTAGGTTCATCCGTATTGACCACAGCTAATCAAAGTAAAATGGATAAATGGGACTATAAAACAAAACAAAATTCTTAAGTTTGAATTTCGTCTAGATCCGCTCCAGTTTTAGTCTTGCTGGCTTATCTCACCTCTCATATCTCCAGTGTCATGAGCTCTCTGTTTTACTCTGTTTAAAATATAAAAAAACTTGTCGATTCACAACTTCAGACCCAGATAATTCCACGTACTAATTCAATTTACTTGATATTAAATGCTGCTTGCAATTAATTATTTAATTACTAATTATTTTAATCTTATCCTTTACTAATATCTACAACACGACATGATTCACATCATTTGACCTGCGTGTCTAATGGACGGCCTTTTGTCAATCTCTCTTGAGGATTTAATACCATAATTCGTATTATAAGATAATAAAGGACCGTTTAAACTATTCTTTAGAGAACACCTGGAGAGGACTAAAGAACGTACCAGTCGAAATATTCTTGAAACCAAAGGGATACGATTTTGAACAATGCCTGGAATATTGGCAATATTTCGAACTTATGTTAGTACAAAATAATTTAAAGAAATTTTTAAAATTATTTGATCTTACCTTGATATGTACAAGCTAAAATGTTACATTTTAATATCGGAATTTAACTGAAGTACATTGTATAATTATATTCAAGACAATGCATCAAGCCAACAATATCTATGTAAAGAAGGGTAACTATGAATAAAAACCTAATTAAATGTAAGGATTATCCTATGCAAGATTATTTTAAAAAATTGTTTTTTGTTCTATTTTTCAGGAGCCACTCTTCCATGCGATGATGCAGGCCGTATTAATTGTTACATAGATCTGTCCCAGAATCCAGCCATAGTCTCCAAAGAGACACTTTGCAAGTGAGTAGAAATTTTATTAGATTATGAAGTGAATATAGAATAGAAAACGGGGTTTGTGTCGGGAGAAATTCATTCAGAAGATTGCCCGTGTCTCTTGTTAGCGATAAATTGCGACTGTAGATTCAAGAATAATAACGTTAAAAGATATTTTTATTGATGTTTTAAACATTTAGACATTTTTAGTTGAAATTTTACTGGCGAATTAAAATTAAATTTTTTTAATTATAATTTTGTTTAGCGTAAAAAATAGAAGGAGCCGTAAGATGGCCTCCCTGTGTCATTTCTATAAATATTTTCATGGTAATTGTTCGGGTGAGTTCTTCGCTATGACACCTAAACTTTTTTAATTTAAGCAAAGCACAAGACTGGCATTGAGATCTCATCAATTTACAATTGAGCTGGCTAAATGTAACCGTAAATTCTATGCTAACAGTTTCCTTTCTCACACTTCTCACTTGTGGAACTCCCTTCCGGCTCTATGCTTACCAGCTATCTTTAATCTGTAAAAGAATTAAATGCAATGTCAATCGCTATCTACTATCCTCCTGACTATTCATTCCTCTTCCCGCTCATTATTAACGTTTCTGTTCTTAATTCTTCCACACCGTGTAACGCCTTGTACCTTAGTGGCTTTACTGCCTTACATGGGTTGATACCGATTAATATATATATATATATATATATATATATATATATATATAAAACAAAGAATTTCTATTATGTCTAATCATGAGCCATTTTAATGTTCGCATGTTTGCTTTAATTTCGGTGAAAATAAAGACAAAAATTGTTCAAAATTTGGATACTTTTTATTAACTTGGTCCTTGATCTAAGCATCAAGACATATGGTTCTGTTGTTAATATTTCGGCCTCTCGCGTGGTATGACGTCATAGAACCCCATCTTGATGTTCTGAACTGCATCTGCTATTCTGCGCCCGTTATCGTCACATAGCAAACTTCTATGTCGACATAGAAATAAACAAAATATTATCTTCGATGGAGAATATCCTGGTTAAAATGTCCGTATAACCACTCTGAAGATGGCTCAAGTGAGCCGAAAGCTTAAATCAAGGACCAACTTAATAAAAAATATCCAAATGTTGGGTAGTTTTTGTCTTTATTTTCATCCGAAATTAAAACAAACATACGAACATACATTAGAACGGCTCATATATATATATATATATATATATATATATATATATATATATATATATATATATATATATATATATATATATGTATGTATATATATATATATATATATGTATATATATATATATATATATATATATATATATAAAGAAATATAGTCTTAAGGTGTGCTATATTTATGGGATAAAGTGCTCAATATCAGAGATAGAGCGTGTGTAAATATAAAAGTGAACATAGAAGTCAACACTTAGAGGCGACAGTCTGTTTCATACTATATGCAATCGTCAGGCCACGTGTGCTGTTATTTTTCTCGTGTTATTTATATATATACGGGTTAGTGGTGCATTGTGGGTATTCTATTATGGCGGTTATTTTTACCGGAAGTCGCTTTGTTCATTTATTTGGGTCAAGTTATATTGCTCGTTTTTATTTTTGACTGGTTCCACAACATAAATAACAAACAAAATTGCCAATTCCTACAATTAGACATAAAAGAATTTTACCCATCTATAACAGAACGTATGCTAGATAAGGCCATCGACTTAGCTCAGGAACAAATAATAATAAAACCAAGCGAAATCAACATCATTAAGCACTCCCGTAAATCATTATTATTCCACAATGAAGAAGCATGGATAAAGAAAGATGGGATATTTGACACTACAATGGGAAGCTTTGACGGTGCAGAGGCATGCGAAATCATAGGCATTTACTTACTACACGAACTGAGCAAAATAATAGATAAAAATGACACAGGACTCTACAGGGACGACGGCCTCATAATCTTAAGAAACTGTAACAAACAAAACACAGACAAAACTAGAAAAGCAATAATAAAGATTTTTAAAAATAACGGATTCGACATAGATATAAAACTAACCTAAACGAAGTAGATTTCCTAGATGTGACCTTCAACCTAAGAGAAGGCACATATAAAAACCATACAGAAAACCTAACGATAAACCACTCTACATACACACATCTTCCAACCATCCGCCTTCTATAATCAAACAGATACCAAAAATCGATTAACCGCAGGCTCTCCGACAATTCCTCCAATGAATCCCTATTTAACAAAGCTAAAAAAAGACTATGAAACGGCCCTAAAAGATAGCGGATTCCCAGCAATACTCACATACTCACCACAGAATACAAAAAATACCAACAGGAGAAGAAATATCATATGGTTCAACCCACCGTACAGCAAGAACGTAAAAACAAACGTAGGAAAAATATTCTTCAAACTCTTACACAAACACTTCCCAGAATCAAGCACCTTACACAAGATATTCAACAAAAATACAGTAAAAATCAGCTACAGCTGCACCGAGAGCATGGCACAAATAATAAAAAAAAATAAATAGGAAAATTATCAACAAACCACACGAACAAATTAAACCCACGTGCAACTGCAGAATAAAGAACGAATGTCCCTTAAACGGAAATTGTCTACAAAACAACGTAATATACCAAGCCACGATAAAATCACCAGATAACGAAGAAAAAAGTATACATAGGAGTAACTGAAGGACCCTGGAAGCAAAGAAATTATACATATTTTTTCTCGTTCACAAATAGTAAATATGCGAACAGTACTATGCTTTCTAAGTATATCTGGGAAATAAAAAAAAAACGCACATCACACCAAAAATATCTTGGAAGATAAGGAAAAAGTCATCAGCCTACAACAACCAATCAAAAACTTGCAAACTTTGCTTGGAGGAAAAAATAGCTATCATTACTTTCCCCGACCAAAATAAATTATTAAATAAAAGATCCGAGCTCATCTCAAAATGCAGGCATGAAAATAAATTTTTACTACGTAACCTAAAAAATGAAAAACGGAAAAAATAAAATAAAAACAAATACAATAATAATAAAAAATAAATAAATAAATAAATAAATAAAATAAATAAATAAGTACTATGTTGCTTAAAAACCGAAAACCAAAAAGAGAAAATATAAAAATAAATTGACCTAAATTCATCCAAGTAAATAAATAGGCAAACCAATCCCAAATTAAAAAACTGTTCCCGCAAAAAAATAATAGTTAGAATGAACTACAACAACCAACCCCAAAATTGAACAAATAGCTTTAATTAAATTCTCAAACCAAAACAAAACTGTTAAATACGTGATATAAACAAATTTTTACTACGTTAATAAATAAATAAATAAAATAAGAAACAAAAAAAAAAAAATAAATAAATAAATAAATAAAATAAAATAAAAAAATAAATAAAAACGAGCAATATAACTTGACCCAAATAAATGAACAAAGCGACTTCGGTAAAAATAACCGCCATAATAGAATACCCACAATGCACCACTAACCCGTATATATATAAATAGCCGAGAAAATAACAGCACACGTGGCCTGACGATTGCATATAGCATGAAACAGACTGTCGCCTCTAAGTGTTGACGTCTATGTTCACTTTTATATATATATATATATTTTATGTATGTATGTATGTATATATATATATATATACATATATATATATATATATATATATATATATATATATATATATATATATATATATATATATATATATATATATATATATATATATATATATATATATATATATATATATATATATATATATATATATATATATATATATATATATATATATATATATTAAAATCGTATACCTTTCAGTTTCATGTAGACGTTTCAGGATGATTTCTTTTGAGAAAAATCCATGCGGACATGCTTATTCTAAACACTTCTTTTATTAAACATTCCTGAATTTCCTCCTACCATTTAATTTGCTCTGTGGGCATTTTAGGATAAATGATTTCATTATTATTACAATCGGTATAAATTTTTAAGTTAATTAAATACTTCAACAACCCTTTTATTCCACCCACTCTGTCTATTTGAATCTCAATTATATGTATATGAATGATTAGATAAAGAACAAATACGGAACGCTTATCAGTCTAACATGTTTCGCTTTTATTAAAGCTCCATCAGAGATTGAAAGAAAACAGACAAAAAAGCAAAAGTTCTGGTATTTTCAATCTTGTTTGGGTCGATTCTTATTGGTCACTCATATATCATGTGCATTAAAATCGTAGATAATTGTTCATGTATGTCAGTTTGCAAAAAATTCCAGTATGTCTATATAACTATCTATTGATTTTAAAAACGACAAAATGATTAAATATATTCATCGCTTTTTGTTCCGAAAACGAACTTTAAACTGATAACAGTTTTTTATTGATTCCATCAATAAAAAAAAAATCCTTCTCAGAACGAAGCGCTCCACTAAGATATTTTTATTGTGTCATTTTTATGACGTACGGTGGTCATTAATAATTAAGTATATTTCAAGACTTCAATGTTAAATAAAACAGTATTTAATTACAACCGAAAATAAATACATAACAAGAACAAAGAAGTAAAACTTAAGCAAAGATAATTAACCATTTCAGTGAATACTTTGTTAGTAGCGCGGCTCGGCTTAACGTCCGGTAAATCTTAAATCAAAACCCAAATCATCGACACACAATAATTCACACTAATTAGACTAGATAGTTCCACTCAATGGGCACTCAGTAATCACCACAGTCAGTAACCTGACACCGCTATTTATACACCTGGCGCAAAACATATTCATAAGTCCAGAGTGTCACGCTCGAACCTCGGTGTCGGTAGTTACTCATTTTCTTCCTATATTACAGTCAATTACTTACCATTAGTCTGATGCATATATTTAATATCATATCTTTTATATTGTCTACAAGGAAAACACCGATATAACCTTATAACTAAGAAAATACAAGAACACTTTAAATTCAGTACATTACTGTAAAATTAGGATATTTTTGCTAAATCGATTCGAAGAATGAGTCATAGGAAAATGAATCCAACTACATATGGGTTTTTTTTTTTTAAATATGAATATGAATTCCTAAAATCGTTTGAAGAACTCGGGGGAAAAGGAAATATGAACTTTCGAAGAAGCTAGAAAAACTAGGCTAGAACTTTGCCGCAAGAAAATTATGTCTAAATTCAAATCTGACCAATTATTTTCTCATAAAAGAGAAAGACATCAGACGACAAATCTTCTTAGAAAACTGTAGTGAACGAGATAATCAAGTACCCCGGAAAAAAGTTCGTGTTTTGTGTGCGATCTGCCGGGGAGGGATTGCCAAAAAGTAGTCAGCAAAACTCTTATAGCGACTTACCTCGTCAACCCAAGCGACAGCGCGTCGCGTGTATTCTGTGACGAAAAAGAAACAAGTCCATCGCAGGAGTCGCTATAAGAGTATATTAATATGCAAATTACGGAGCATCCTATCCCGGCTGTCGACGAATGGAAAAAATAGGTTCTGCCGATAAAAGCAGTTGGTGTTGTCGACTCAGGGAAGGAAAATTCGGGCAGTTTTGGCTACGGCGTTCGTGAGTTATTTTCCTGACGCGTTACAAGTGATTTTCTTTCTTTGTGTTGTGAAAGCCACAAATTTCCTTTGAGAACGCTTACTCTTCAAGCTATTTCGGCATTTACTTTGTCTCTCGCAAGATGGCGGAAAGACCGTTCGATATAAAACTGATCCCCGAATTCAGTGGTGATACTAGTGGTTGAATGGATCGAAAAGGTGGAACTGGTCTGCGAATTATGCGAGATATCGAAGATTGATCGGATTCTTCCTCTGCGATTGAATGGCGGTGCACTTGCTGTGTATAGGCAGCTGAGTAAAGAACAGAAAAGTGACATTGAGCAAATAAAGCACGCTCTACTAACCGCGTTTGGAACTGACCGGTTCGTGGCCTACGACCAATTCCAGGCACGGCGTCTGCGACCTGGCGAGACAGTAGATGTATATTTGGCAGAATTAAAGAAGCTCGCCGTTCCAATCGCACCGCTTCCTGAAGAATGGATGACATGTGCCTTCGTTTCTGGATTGCCCAGTCATGTTAAGCAGATACTCCGCGCATTATCCAGAATGGAAGACCTGATGCTCAATCAATTGTTGACTAGAGCCCGTGCTGTCATGATCGACGAAAAAGAGGCTGATGAACCAGTGGCCGCAGTTATTCAACAAATTGAAGTCAAAGAAGGTCCGACCCCAGCCATTCGTCACCATGGCGTTGCCACCTGCTATCGGTGCTCTGGGCCGAATCATTTTGCCAGAGACTGCCGCTATCAACGCGAAGAAATGCGCAGCGGGTCGGCGCGAAAGGCACGTCTCGATCTACGATGCTTTCAATGTCAGAAAGTAGGTCATATTGCCTCTAAGTGCCCGGGAAATGGAATGGGGGACGCGACGTCAGCGCCGGTCTCTTCCCCGCACCGAGCATGAAAGTGGCGCTCCCTGTGATTAAGGTACGCATCAATGGAATAACGCGTACCGCGTTAATAGATTCGGGCTGCTCTCGGTCACTCACCAACGGTTCGATTTGCCGACAGTGGAGCAGACAAAAGATGGACGTACTAACGGCCGATGGAAAGGCTCTTAGAAGCCGGGGAGTTGGAAACATCAAACTCAGTATTAACAACGGTGACCCTGTCACAATCAGTGTGTTGGTCGTGGACAGCGCGTTATTAGGTTTCGATCTGCTCCTTGGGATGGACATTATTATGAGCTGGGCGGCGTACGCATTACAGAGGCAGGCGAAGTCAAGTTTTCTGATCTGCCCATCTGTGCTACTTTGAAGATCAACGATCCTGACTTTAGCGCAGAGTTCGACCAAAGGACGAAGACATGGACAGCATTTTGGAAATGGTCGGAAAATAACCCACCAGAAAAGCTCCAGAACCGAGTGTCAGAATATTCGGTGCCCAAACGCGTCAAGGAAGAATACCAGCGCGAATTGCAGGTGTGGCTGGATAACAGATGGCTGACTCCGTATCCCGAGGAAGAGCTTGGTCCTCCAAGAGGCCTCATCCCGTTGATGGCCGTGGTACAAAAAACAAGGAAAGGTGCGCCTTGTACTAGATTATAGAGAACTGAACGAACATGTAGACACATACACAGCTCATGCTGATGTGTGCACAAAAATTGAGAGAATGGCGAACGAAGGGATCCAATGTCTCTGTGATTGACCTTCGAAAGGCCTACTTGCAGGTACGCGTGCACCGGTCACTGTGGCCATTTCAGACGGTGATCCTTAATGGGACAAGGTACTGCTTAACCCGAATGGGATTCGGACTCAATGTGGCGCCGGCCATCATGAAAGCCATCGTGGATGCTGTGCTATCCCAGGATGAGACAATTCGTCAAGCGACGTCAGCCTACATTGACGACATCTACATCAACGAAACCTTAGTACCCGCTTCACAGGTGAGAAAGCATCTTGCTGGCTTTGGGCTCGAATGTAAAAACCCAGAACGATTGGAGGATGGTGCTCGGCTTGCAGGTCTTGGGGGAGCACAACATGCTTTACTGGAAACGTGGAAGCGAGCTCCCGGACATTCCCAAACACATGACCCGACGCAGCGTGTTTTCGTTATGTGGAAAACTGGTGGGACATTTTCCCGTGGGCGGGTGGATCCGCATTGCAACTGCATTTATTAAACGTAGGTGACTGCTGTCACTTCCGGCTGGATGACACAACAAATGATGCCCCCTTAGACACATGATAGCGGAAGTCATTACTAGGGTGCGTCAAGACGACCCCGTACGTGGTAAATGGTGCGTTGACGGATGTGAATTTAACGTCTGGGTCGACGCGAGCTCCCTTGCAACAGGAGTGTCTCTTGAAGTAGGTGACACTGTCGTGGAAGATGCGTGTTGGTTGCGTCCCGAGAAGGATACGCAACATATCAACCTGTCAGAATTAGACGCCGTTATCAGGGGAGTCACCGCGGCCCTTCAATGGAATGCAAAGGTATTGCATTTATTCACGGATTCCGCATGCGTGTATAAGTGGATATCAGACACTCTTACGGGGAAGGCTAGGATACGTACAAAGGCTGCGAGCGAGATGCTCATTCGAAGGAGGCTAGACACACTGGGAAAGTTGGTAAGTGAATACCACTTATCCGTAGACATACAGCTGGTCAGATCACAGCAGAACAAGGCCGATACTTTAACAAGGGTACCCCAAAAATGGCTTGACGCTATTAAGAAAGCCGGTAGAACATGTCTGTGTAACATCAGCGAGCAACTATAACTCAGATTTACTAAAATCTGTGCATTGCCAAAGCGGACATCCCGGTGTAAAACGGACTTTATATTTCGTGAGGCAGATTTATCCCTCCGTATCCAAAGCTGCTGTCAGGGCAGTGGTCAGAGGATGCAAGGAGTGTCAGTCCATCGACCCAGCACCTGTGCAATGGCGAAAAGGACAAGTGAGTGTAAGCAAGGTGTGGCACCGTGTTGGAATGGACATCACCCATTATAACGGACATCACTATTTAACCCTGATTGATTGTGGCCCAACCCGGTTCACTATTTGGCGGCGTCTGCGTCGACAGGATTCCGCAAGCGTCATTTAACCACTTGGGGTCATTGTTCTTTGAACGTAGACCTTCGACGGAACTCCTCACTGACAACGACACTGCATTCCGCAGTGGACTATTCAAAGATTTTGTGGCTTCGTGGGGAGTACACCTCAGATTTCGCTGCGCGTATGTCCCATCAGGGAATGGCATAATCGAGCGATGTCATCGGAGCATCAAAAGAATCGCTGCTAGGAAGCAGTGTTCCATAATGGAGGCGGTGTATTGGTACAATGTTACTCCGAGAGACAATAATGTATCGCCCTCAACTGCGCCAGCCAACATGATTTATCAGTACAAAGTCCGGCTACGAGGCATTGACGCAACGCGTTCAACTGAACGGATAAACGAACGAGCGCCGTATGACTTGGGCGATCGCGTGGGGTGAAATCTCCACATAGCCGGTGTACAACCCGGTACCGAGGGGGGCATGTCACTGGACTAAGTAACTCGCGTTCTGTGCTGGTTGATGGCATACCAAGACACATAAAGGACTTGCGTCACTATGTAGGTACAGATACGTCAACAAGTGACACTAGCAGTGAGTGCTCAGAATGTGAACAAATAATTACCATCGGAGGTAGGGCTAGCACCTCTTCAGATGGTGAAGACTCTGTGCGTGAGGTTGTCAGATCAGAAGAAACCTCAGAATATAACACACAATCTCCTCCAACAGTCGCCCCGCTCCGGAGAAGCTTAAGAATAAAGAGGCCCGCCCATGAGTGTCACTTATGTGACAAGGGGGAGTGTAGTGAACGAGATAATCAAGTACCCCGGAAAAAAGTTCGTGTTTTGTGTGCGATCTGCCGAGGAGGGATTGCCAAAAAGTAGTCAGCAAAACTCTTATAGCGACTTACCTCGTCAACCCAAGCGACAGCGCGTCGCGTGTATTCTGTGACGAAAAAGAAACAAGTCCGTCGCAGGAGTCGCTATAAGAGTATATTAATATGCAAATTACGGAGCATCCTATCCCGGCTGTCGACGAATGGAAAAAATAGGTTCTGCCGATAAAAGCAGTTGGTGTTGTCGACTCAGGGAAGGAAAATTCGGGCAGTTTTACTACGGCGTTCGTGAGTTATTTTCCTGACGCGTTACAAGTGATTTTCTTTCTTTGTGTTGTGAAAGCCACAAATTTCCTTTGAGAACGCTTACTCTTCATACTGCAATACTACTTACAATATTATCAAACATATTCAAACTGCCAGTTTCTGGTTAAGGTTTGTAGTCAGAAATCTTTAAAAAGTACATAATTGATACAATAATTAAGATAGAATAATGATAGAGATTTTAATAAGTTTTACGAAAGGCATTATTATTATTATTATGTCGATTCCATCAATACAACCGTGGTCTAAATAAAATTCAACTCGGTACGAAACAGATTAATAAGGAGGATTTTATCCATTCACTTACCCCTTAATTGTTTCACAAACACACACACACACACATATATATATATATATATATATATATATATATATAATATATTATTATTGAATGCTCACTTATCTTGGCTCTACTGCAAGCTTCGCGGAATTATATTCATTTTTCAGAAGACTTGATTATAACATTCTACAATCAAGTCTCCTGAAGAGTGGATGTAATTACACGAAACTCAGAATAGAGTTAAGATAACTAAACATTTATGTGTATTATCATTGTTATCATAATTGTACACACGTACACACACACACACACACACACACACACACACACACATATATATATATATATATATATATATTACGTCGTAATGGCTTTATCGCCTTACTTTGGGTTGAAATGATTAAAAAGGTAAACGCAGCAGAGTAGACCGGGATTTGAACTCGGCTCGCAGATTACACTTCCGAAAACGTTAACCATTGCGACACCCTCACATCCGTTAATTTTATGAATTTTATTTATTTTCTCTGTGTAAAATACTTCAAAAACATTATATGGATTTTTTTTCTTTATTTCAGGCAATTACCCATAACACAACAATGTGTAAATGATACTAATTGCCCAATAATCAGTCTTGACAATTATTTGGAATCCCTCATCAACTCCTGTGGTGAGTAATTGTCAATTTATCAATCTTTATTTAACCTATACAGTAAGAGGTCTTGAAGTTTTTGATAGGAATTTTTTTTATTGTCGGGCCCAATCTCAGCACAAGATATGCAGATAACATTGTATTGATGGCAGACATGGAAAAAAAAGCTGCAGGTACCTTTAGACAAGGAAAGTAAAGGAAAGCGAAAACAAAGGACTAAACATAAATTGACAGACCTTAAAAGATGGAGTATATGGTCGTTAGCAAAAGGGACAGCCCAAGATGTGATTTACAAATACGGGGACCAAAATAAAGCAAGCAGACAAATTTATCTATCTGGGAAGTTTTATAGCAGATGACGGAAAATGTGGCACAAAAATTCGAAGAATAAGAAGAAAAGTGTACTTAGCTGATATGTAATCCTATGTGACAGCAGACAATGCACAAATGAATAGACGACTTGAGATAAAGGGAAATAGCGAATAAATTACGTAATGCGCATGCAGGGCGTGGGCGATGATGGCTCTCCACAACTTCCTAACCTTTGTAGCCACTAAGACACAAGTGGTTACAGGCTGTTGAAAAATTAAGAACAGAAACATTAATAATGAGCGAGAAGAGGAAAAAGTAATCAGGAGGACAGTAGATAGCGATTGACATTTTATTAAAATTTTTGCAGATGAAAGTTAGCTGGAAAGGAGTTACAGAAGCGAGAAGTGTGAGACTTTAAGGTTACATTTAGCCAACACGAGTGTAAATTGACGAGATCTCGGTGCCAGTCTAGTACTGCGCTTAAATTCAAAAAGTCTAGATACTATAGCGAAGAGAGATATTTATTTGTAAATATTTACAAAATGTTGCACCAGACCAAAGTGGGGAATGGGGAAAAGGACAATCTTCATCTGTCTTAACATTAAACTTAGCTAGCCACAAACACTGACTCAAACATACCAAAATATTCCTAACACCAAAACGACACATTCTTACTTACCTTTCTTACTACATCCACCATAATACCTCATTGTCTCTATGAAAATCCTAAATAATCCCCATATGTACAACTCATTGTCTGTGGGTGGAGGGTAATAAAGCAACAATTTAAAAACTAGCCTCAATGAGCTCATCCGAACAATTACCATGAAAATTGATATAATGTGATATAATGGAATATGCGTACACCTGCGTTCCCCCTCACTGGAATATGATTGCCTGGTGTCCGTCATAAATACCGACGAACGTGTAGGTACGAGAGTCAGAAGAGAGCCTTAGTCTGAGAGCTAAGTCTATAACGACGCCCATTGGACTACGCCATTGATCTACACTTCTTACCTGCGACTACGACGCGTACCAGTCGATTACTGCTACCGTATTCTACTTGGTTATAGTAGCCAAAACCACTTAGCTACTTCGTTCAAATATATCCCTTTCCGGGACATATCAAAAGTATTTATAGAAAAGGCACAGAGAGCTGATCTCACTGGCCATTTGTTCGATAATCACTGGTAAACCAAGACATGTCCGGATTGTTTTTTCTTCTGTGTGTCATGTCCCTTCAGGATGTGGGCAGTCAAGGCTCTCCACATCCGGTGTAGCTCTTAGTAATATTTGTCCTTTTAGTATGTCTCCCACTTACTGTTCTGAAATCCATTTACTTGTTAGGTAGGATAGACGCTGTTTTCCCCTGGCTTTCAACATGTCATGTGAGTGTTAAGTATTACAGGCCTTTTTTCTCCATTATTTGTTCCAGAAATCAATATATCAATAAGTCCCTAACCTGATTATGACAAAAACATTTATTTTACAAAAAATACTTTTATCATAATCTCATTCAGTATCTGTCTATATTTCTGAGATGAGGTATTATGTACACTATTTACTATTGTCCTCATTTTGTAGAACTGAGCCCTTTATTTGGGGTCTAGTTCCACGTGCCATGTCTAATGGATGTCAGTTATCAGTTATCTCCTGTTAATTCCCCTCTCCAAGTTCTCCACTGCCTTAACCGGATATTGAACTCACACTCTTTGGGTCCTGTCACTGGATCTAACCAACGCCTTTATCCACTGTGCCATGTGTCCTTGAAGGGATAAAGGCGATAAATTAACAGGAGATAACTAATAACTGACATCCATTAGACATGGCACGCAGAACTAGAACAGTCTATCCCAGCGAGCGAAACAAAAGGATCAGTTCGACATTTCAACCACAAGAAGAAGGCCGTTGTGATAAATATGGCAAAAAAGATGAGGACAATAGTACGAATAATGTAAATAGTGTACATAATCCCATTCATTGTCAGTGCTTTTAATTCAGTGATCAATATAATCACAAAAATTAAGTGTTACTGTGTGAAAATTTTAGATCAAAATCTTTTAATAACAGCGGCAGTTTACAGATTTATTAATCTAGTCTAGAAAAGTGTTCTGTTTAATTTAGAGCGTAGTTAACAATGTTCCATTATTGTGGCCATGTGATAAACTTGGTGAATATATTTCTGGAAATATGTCCTGACTTTTCGATATAAAATTCCTGATGATACTTACTAAGGTGCGATAATGTTTTTTTTCTTTTTGCAGACACGGAATGCGATTTATACAAATCGATTGAATGTTCAAGATCAAGCTATGACCTGCCGGACATATGCGAGTAAATATATTTACTTTATTTTCTTTCGGCTTACTTTCTCAAACAAAATGTTATAAAGTCTTAACCGTTAATATTTAACTACAGCATAAGATCTTTTTTAATATTCCGGTACCGAGACTTTATGAATTTAGGTGCAGTATTAGCGGCAAGGTCTCTACACTTGAAATGGAGATGTGTAACCGTAAGTTCTGTGCTAACAGTTCCTTCTCTCGCAGTTCTCGTGGATGGAACTTTATTCTGGCAGTCTTCCAGTCAACTTTCATCTTCAGAAATTTAAATGCAATATCGTTATCTTCTGTTTTTTTTTTAGTTTTTTTTTTTTAAATTCCTGTTCTTTCATTGTTCCATCTACTTAATAGTATTTTCTCATATTCTCTTACACTCATTAACCCCTTGCATCTTAGTGGCTTTATTGCCTTACTTTGCGATGAAATGATTAAAAATTATTTTTTAAAAATTACACATAGTTTTTACTAATTTTAGATACAGGTCGAAATTAATCCTTGTCCTCACGTGGAACTTGAATTATTACTTTTAGGTTATCGCACTTCTTCACAATGTAATGGTTATTAAATTTGTGGAATAGAAGCGTAGGTTGAAATAAAGCGGTAGGTTGGAAAATTCATTCAAAATTCGTTTGTTTTTGGAGCAAAAACAGGGAAAAGCGGTTAGAAAAAATGAGAAAATAAAATAAACGTTGGGTGTAGAATAATAATGGGTAGTTTGGGGAAAAATCATAATTTAAAAATTCGTGGTAATCCGTCTATTCGGGACGAGAGAATAAGTGTCATCATAAAAAAAATATATTTCTTCTAAGTACCGTGTCCCTTTAGGACGTGGGTGATCTTAGATCTCCACATTCTTCTATCTTTTGTAGCTCTTAGCAACGTTTACCCTTTACCAAAATTCTCATTCCCCGTTAATCCATCCTGACACAGAAGCTCGTTGCCTTCCCGTTTGGACGTTAAAAGGAATGAACACCAAAACACGGAAAGCAGATTTAACAAATACTGAATAAGGAATTACCGTAATTACCCATGTATAATACGCATTCTTTTCTAAAAAATAATAAGCATAAAAAGGATCTGTGTTATTCACAGCTACAAAAAAATCTTTAAAAAATTACCGTTTCATAGGTCGATTTCAGTTGCGACAAAAATACGACAATTTGACACTAACATTCGGTGATTGTAACCCCATAAGGATGTCAAATACAATCATATGTAACAATACTTACAAATGTAAAATAAAATAAGAATTATCATAATTATCATAAAAATAAATTAGAATAATATTATTCTATGCTTAAAACCATTTTTTAAATAAGAGTAGGAAACTCTGGCCTTAATGAAATTGGAGAGATACAATTTATAGGGCTTGATTACCAAACAAACGGTGCTTATTATGCATGAGTAGAAGCATTTTCCCACACTTTCAGCACAATTTTAGGGGTGCGTATTATGAATAAAGGCTTATTATACATTGGGACGTAAGGTAAACAAATCCGAAAAAATTAACAGAAAAACGTAAAAGCAAGGATTTTTATATACGAAGTCAGATAATTAATTTATTTACATACAGTCTAGTAGTGGAGCTCTATCTATTTTAAGCTAGAATTTTGCTTTTTGTTCATATTAAACATCTCATTTTGAAACCCTCTACCATGAGTAGAGCCTTTTATTGTGTAATCTTTAGTATTGGGTTGGTGCATAATAATCAGACGTTTTTAAACAATATTTATTATGAAAAAAGAAACATAACAATTCAACTTTTTTAAAAATGAGTATGACTATCGACACGCATTTTTATAACATGAAAATAAAATAATATTTTTATTAAAAAAAATAAACAAAGCAGCAATTTGTATTAACAAATAACTCACCTACAAAAATGCCTGATAATTATGCACCAACCCAATATTAAAAAAGGTTTTCGTTAAAGATAATGTTCAAATGTAGCAAACGTTTGTCAAACGACAAGGAAAAATTATTTTCTCTGAAGACAGATAAATGCGAACAGTATCAGTTCAGAAATTGTATGTAATAAACATTTTTTTTTTTACTTTTAAACAATTAAAAAATCATTTTATGAATATGGAGCTTATTTGATATCCAGTAGAAAGTGAAGGAAAAAAGAGGAAGAGCGGTGAAAAAACGATTCTTCTCATTGGCTAAGAATCAAACTCTCCCTACGCCATATCGCACCACTAGTCGTCTTGACTACGTCAGTAAACAGATAAAAAGTAGGTGAATGAGCCGGCTGATGGATATGGTATTCTTCCAAAATTATCTACCTACCTACTTAAATAATTAACTACATAGTCAGTGTCTTTGAAATAGCTATTCTGTCAATTGAAAGACGTTACAGACGAACGATAATGTTTTTTTTTTTTAATGATATATATCCCTTCAGGACATAGGGAATCACGACTATTCGCAGATTATTAGGTTGGTGCAAAAATAATGTCGTTTTTTGACGTTCAACTTAACGTCAAAAACGACATTATTTTTGCACCAGCCTAATACTTTCATTATCTATTACTTGCCATGACATCTTGAGAAAGACAGTGGATTAGTTCTCCGTTGCAATTGGTTTTGATTTCAAAGTTTTCTCTCTCCTAGATTGGCTGCCAACCAAGTCTAGGGAGCCTAGTTTGCCCTGCCACTTAGTTCATAACTAAGGTATAATAATCGTGGTAAATATTTATTCGTTTAACAATTATTTTCTATTTTTGTTCTCTAGGAAATTACAAAAAATAAGAGACTGCTATTCAAACAATAAGTGTGGGGAGGTCATTAAGAAGAATCCAGATTTCTTCCTACAGTGCGGTAAGACCATATTATTTTCTCTCATAACAATCTTATTATTTCTTACCTTTTTCTTTCAGACATTTCATCGTCGCAACACACTTCTAGACGATCATTTGTAATAGTATATCAAACAAAAATGCATTCATTGCGCAGATGACAGATGATTGATTTTATCTTTAAATGTACTTTTGAATTATGTTAAAGAAAGAAAAACCAAAAAGGAAACATGTCTGTGTATTTAGAGATCCAAGAGATTGGTGTTTAATTTAAAAAATATAAAAGAATTAATATCTCAGATAATTTTAGCTTCAGTTTGGAATCCTTTTCTTATGTCATGTTGTTGATTGCAATTTGAACATCCAAATTCATTTATCTTTTTGTCCATCAATGAGTAACTTTTCTTCTTTTTTTTTTTGGTGGGGGGGAATGGTTGTTGCCAAAAAACGCCTTAAATATTACGACTACTTTTTGAGTTGAGACGGTCAAATTAAACTATTGGGTCGTAACAAAAGTCTGTAGCGGTTTTTTATGCAAATTTCAACGACTATTTAAATATTTGAACATAGATTTATTCAACCACATATATGTTATTTTATTTCCCTACCTTTTGCTACCTTTTGAGACAGCTTCATTATTCCATCCTCGTAGAACTTGAATCGTTCTGGTTTTTACAGACTACCAGAAAATTGAATTTCTTCCCATTAAGAGAACTTTATAGGGTTAGAGTTATCAAATTAACCTTAACCCTGCCGAGAAATAAGTAGTAATCCGTAGGTGCAAGATAGCAGACGGCACCTTTCTGAGTGGCCAATTTCGGATGCTTTTCGATAATTGGTGTCTTTAATAGGTCCAATAGAGAATAATAATTGTTTAAATTTAACGCCCTATTTTGTGGAAAGAGCTCGTAATATACAACGTCCTTCTCACAAGATACACGGCTTCACCTTCTTTGGATGCAGGCCGGATTCTGGAGTTGTCAAAAGCAGCTCATTTCATTTTCTACAAAACCTTTTTCACTCCACATTGTTGTAAACAATCTATTTTGCATCGCATGTGAGCGTTCTTTTTAAAAAAATGTCATTTTTGTAGAGTGAGCAGATAGAAATGAGGTCCATATAAATTTTTGGTAGCGAGTCACGTGTCCAGGTGCTTTCAAATACTTTACAACGCTAATATAAACTATATGGTCTATATCTGCGATGTCCCATGCCGTGTGACCTGAATAAATTTAATCAACGTTTCGATTTGGTTATCATCAAAGAATGAAGGCCTGCCAGAACGTTCTCTGCCTTTCAGATCAAAATGTCCACTTCTGAAACTAGGAAACCATTTACGAACAGTATTCTCTACTCTGGTGTTGTAAGTTTGAATGTGCGGGTAGTGTAATGGATAACGTCACGGAATTGGAAATCAGAGAGCCAAGTTTTAGTCTCAGTCGGGTTAGTTATATTCACTTACACGCAAGTACCCTTGGGAAAGATATAACCCCCTCTCAGCTATGGGTTAATTAGTAGGACTTTGCCAGTAAATCATTACTATCTAAAAAAAAATATCTAAAAATATCTTCTGGCTTTAAATAAACTGCAAAGGGTTGATAAACGGTAAAAAAAACAAATCAATCAAAATGTGTTCTCTACTATGACACCATCTTCCTAAATGTCTTTTTGCTGTTCGTACATCGTTTTTCTTTGCCGGAAATAAGAGCATCAAATGATGAAAATACATCTCACTCTCCTTCATTTTCACCTTTAATGTAATAGCATTGACGTTTGAAATGAAACCACGTGTTCAAACACCATTTATTTAAAATGCTACGGACATGTGTTCAAATCTAATAAAAAGACAATTGAAACTTTCTCTCCTATTGATTGCAAAGGATTTTATAAGTTTTATACGTATGCATTGGTACATTCAGGTGTAGATATTCACAAAACTATTAAATTTTTTGTTCGTTTTAATGAAATTAATTTCGGGTTAATTTTATCGGTTTATCAAAATGTTGTAACCTAGGGAAAGTTACTGAATAGAATAATTAAACGACGGTTGGTAATGAACGATAATACTTAGGACAAGAACAACACATATAAGATTCGCCAGCGGCACGTAGAAGTAGTAGTCAACTGCTAGAAGAGATTCAATTGAATTCCACAATGAATCTTCAACGGCAGACCAACATACAGTATTTACTACTGTATTTATGTAAATGGGAACATATCCATTATCGTCTGTACGTATGCTACAATACAAACATTAAACTGAAGTTTTTTAGGAAAGGAATTCTGTGATAATATCTATAAAGTATTCGAATTAGGATTCTTCATAATTACATCCCAAAATATTGAAATTCATATCGAAAATGTTTCTAAGATGATGGTCGATTAGATGAGAAAATTTGCGTTTATCATTGGAAGCTGGTAACAACAAATCAAGTCAGTGGTTCCCAAATATTTTTTTCCAGGTCGCATTTCGGAATAAAAATTTGCTCGCGCCTCACCAAAGGGAAGTCCCGGTGAAAAGGTGCAAGCATCCCTATGGAAAAGTAGGTCCAGAGAGATGATTAAGCGGAGATAATCACGGATTCGAATCATTGATAACTCTCTCCTCTAATTTACAGACCTAATTACTATATTCTTAATACTTGATATAATGCAAAAATATCACAATAATTATTTATAACTGGGACCCATGCATGCAATTACAAGTAATCCCTAAAATATTTTAAATTTTAAAATCATATTTATTTTTTGGCATATGAACTTTTGAAGCTGTTTCTAAATCTTCGATTTTCTTTCAATCATTCCGCCTCACCTGCTATCCTCTTCCGCCACACTTTTCCTTCCGCCTCACCTGTTATCCTCTCCCTGCCTTACCTGCCATCCTCTTCCGCTTACCTGTTATCCTCTTCCGCCTGACCTTATCCTCTTCCGCCTATCCCTCTTCCGCCTCACCTGCTATCCTCTTCCGCCTATCCTTTTCCGCCTCACCTGTTATCCTCTCCCGCCTTACCTGCTATCCTCTTCCGCCTTCCTGTTATCCTCTTCCGCCTGACCTCACCTTTCCGCCTTATCCCCCGCTTCCGCCCTCTTCCGCCTCACTTGCTATCCTTTTTCCGCCTGCCTGTTATCCTCTCCCGCCTTACCTCCCTCTTCCGCCTTCCTGCTTCCGCCTTCCGTTATCCCCCTTCCGCCTCACCTGCTATCCTTCCGCCTTCCGCCTTACCTGTTATCCTCTCCCGCCTCCTGCTATCCTCTTCCGCCTTACCTGTTATCCTTCCGCCTGACCTGGTATCCCGCCTTTACCTGCTATCCTCTTCCGCCTCACCTGCACCTGCTATCCTTTCCGCCTCACCTGTTATCCCTTCCCGCCTTACCTGCTATCCTCTTCCGCCTTACCTGTTATCCTCTTCCGCCTGACCTGCCTTCCTCCGCCTTATCCGCTATCAACCGGCTATCCTCTTCCGCTTCACCTGTTATCCTCTTCCGCCTCACTTGCCCCTTCTTTTCGCCTTACCTGCTATCCTCTTCCGCTTCACCTGGTCCCTCTTCCGCCTTACCTGGTATCCTGCCTCACCTGCTATCCTCTTCCCGCCTTACCTGTTATCCTCTTCACCTGCTATCCCTTCCGCCTTACCTGCCTCTTCCGCCTCACCTGCTATCCTTCCGCTTCACCTGGTCCTCTTCCGCCTCACTATCCTGTTATCCTCTTCCGCTCCTATCCCTTCCGCCTCACCTGCTATCCTCCCTTCTTTCCGCCTCACTTGCTATCCTCTTCCGCCTTACCTGTTATCCCTTCCGCCTTATCCCTCTTCCACCTCACCTGGGTATCCTCTTCCGCCTTTACACTCTTCCGCCTGACCTGGTTATCCTCTTCCGCCTTTCCTGGTATCCTTTCCGCTTCACCTGCTATCCTCTTCCGCTTCATCCTCTTCCGCTATCCTTTCCGCCTTACCTGTTATCCTCTTCCCTCACCTGGTATCCTCCTCTTCCTCTTCCGCTTCACCTGCTCCTCTTCCGCCTTACCTGTTATCCTCTTCCGCCTCACTTCCCTCTTCCCTCACCTGCTATCCTCTTCCGCTTCACCTGCCCCTTCCGCCTTACCTGTTATCCTCTTCCGGTATCCTTTCACCTGCCTGGTATCCTCTTCCGCCTCACCTGCTATCCTCTTCCCCCTCACCTGGTATCCTTTTCCGCTTCACCTGCTATCCTCTTCCGCTTCACCTGCACCTTCCGCTTCACTTGCTATCCTCTTCCGCCTTTACCTGTTATCCTCTTCCGCCTCATCCCTCTTCCCCTCACCTGCTATCCTCTTCCGCTTCACCTGCCCTCTTCCGCTTCACTTTATCCTCTTCCGCCTTATCCCTCTTCCGCCTCACCTGCTATCCTCTTCCGCCTCACCTGCTATCCTCTTCCGCCTTACCTATGAGACACGCCGAACCGTCACTGCTATAAGTGACTGCTTTTAATTTTAATATTTATTATATCGATTATTTATAAGATGCTAACCTTCTTCTACCTGACATTTCCTTTCAGGACGTAGGCGATTCAGACCCTCCACAATTTCCCATCCTTTCTTATAAACAAAAATCTAAGGAAAGGTTATAGGATTGGTTAAAAACATGATAATCACCGAATGAAACAAACTTTTTTTTAATGTCTATCATTACTTTTTTAATAGTGAATGATTTTTTTCTTCTTTTTGTCAGGTGGAGACCAAACTGCGGAAACATTAAAAGGGATTTATGGAAAAGGCAGACTTGGAAAAATATTTGAGGAAATTAAGGAAAGGATAGCTAAAAAAAAAGCCCAATCTAAAGAACAACCCAAACCCAAACCCAAACCCAAACCCAAACCCACCACCCCAAAGTAAAGTCAAACATATTTCGATTTTTCCAACAGGAGTTACGTGATGGTGCATCATGACGTCATCAAATATATTTCTATTATTATTTCACTATAAAGCTATAATGATGTTCTGTTGGAAATAAATCTCTGATTAGTTGATAGTCTCCGAAAAAAATGTTGTCTGATTTGATTTTGTTTCTTTTTCTTTTGTATCTTTTTCTTTTGTCTCGTATTGATTCAGTAGATGATTTGAAAGAAAAGACAATTATTTTTACCTTACACTGAAATCCTCGTGGCGTGTAGTTAAATTCACGGTACTGCGAGATTTTAATGGTGCTAGGTAGTATAACTCTTATTCGTAAGAAAATGGAAGTAGAAAAAAAAGTCCAAATTTCGAATGATGTTACACTTGTGTTTCAAAAAGACAAAGTGGTTGAAATAAAAATGGTGACCAGAAATTTCAATTTTTTAAAAAAGTTTTCAGTAATGAAACGCGTTGTCGTAGAATTCTCGTAGGCTAAATTAGCACTTTCACTGCTGCATTGTTATAGCATTGACTGTGCTGACCACTTTGGGAAAATAGGAAATTGGCATTTACTTGATATAAATGTCTATAAAAGAGGTCATTAAAGACCATTTTGGTTTCGATAGGTTAATTTGCAGTACAATGTCAACACACAATATAATAAAAATACATAACAAAACAGGTCGTATTGTACACTAATATATGTCAACGCTAGCTTGGACATAAAACTATGTGCTAGTTAATCTACAACGCAAAAGCTAGCGGAATATATTTCACGGTGTCTTGAAAAAAATATATACGTCGACAGCAGATAATGCATGATTCCCAAAGACGTAAATGTATGTTCAAAGCAGAGAAAGTGATAAAAGGTGGGTGAAAATTTTTTTTCTGAATACTTAATAAAAGGAGTAGTTGGAACAAGAATGCCTAGCGTAGATTTTTCTAATGCTTTTAGGAAAGTCATGAATCCGCCCCCACCGTTTTTTTTTTTTTTTTTGTCCTCTGACATATCTTAATACCCCTAATGGATTACTATGAGTGGAAGAGAATGAGGAGACATTAACGAGGAGAAAAGACAATAAAAGGACGGGATTAAAGAAGATAGCGATAGACGTTGCATTTACATTTTTGAAGATTGAAGGTGACAGGGAAGCTAGAAACCAGAAGAAAGTTCCAAACGTGAGAAGTATGAAAAAAAGAAACTATTACAATCCAGCTATTTCAACAATAAAGCAATGAGACCTAAGCGCCAATCTAGTACACTTAGATTCCCTCGATCGAGGTGCTGAAACTGTTTTTCCATGACTACTTTTCTTCTACCGGGTAAAATTTATTTTAAAATATACGTCAATATATTAGGTAGAGTCATAAATAATTTTCGTTTTGTTTATAAAATTTATTCTTCAAAAAATGAAGTACGATTCCACTTTATTCACTTAATCAGGCAGTTTGTAGAGGACCGTGTATGTTTGCGTGTTGTTGTATTAGAAACACGTATGTAACGCCTGGTAGAATATTAAAAGGTACAACTACAAGAAAATTGCCGGACTTGAATTAACTCCAACTGAAGATAAAGATGACAAAACAAGACCGATATATATATATATATATATATATATATATATATATATATATATATATATATATATATAAACAAATATATGTATTAAACAAAACAATTTTACTATGGACAATAACATTTGCGTGTGTGTAAACATTGGTGTCTGTTCTTTAGTGAATGTTCGTATTTTGGGTAATGTTCGTACGTACGTGTATGTGGGTATAATGTTCATGGCGTCTCACACAAATGGGAAGACGCGGATCTTCTAAGAGAGCTTAAATTGTAGTCGCTGCAATGAAGAAATGAAAAAGAAGATTTATCTCACCTCCACACGAGGTGGGACGCGGCACGAGGCCTGAAGGAAAGAGAACGAGACAAGAAGTCACCCAGTATTTATAATTTAGGGAGAATGACCCCTAGTGAAATTTGGGAATTAAGGATGAGGTAACCCGACAAGTTCTTCGATTCTGAAAAGTAAAATTCCGCAGGTTTTTATGTGAAAACGTTTTTAGCGTACCCTTGAGTCTTGTTTTCATTAAAGAAGTTTTCCTCATCAAAGCATTTTGTAACGATCGATTAAGGTAATAATCAGTTGGCTTAAGGTCAGGTGAATATAGTGGGATGGATAGAACAGACCAACCGAGTTTCAAATTTATATTGTGTTATTCTTACTGTACATGACCTTACGTTGTCAGGGCGAAGAACAACATGTTTCTATTGACGAATGTATGGCGCTTTTCGATCAACCTTTTTTGGACACGTTGCAGCTGCTGTATGTATAAATTTGCATTTAATACTTCATTGCGTTTTAAGAACTCTAATTGACTAAAACCCTCGTCCAAATCTATTCTTAGCTGCTACATTGGATTAGTAGCTAGAATGATTCATTTGTCATTGCAACTGGCTCTCAATAACCGAAGTTACTTGTAATCCAATCTCATATTGATTCAGTCGATATATACATATCACCAATTCCTAACTGATCATACTTTGTAAAAATCAAAAATATCAACGTTAAGATAATTATTTATAGACTGATTAATTCATTCGGCGCGGTCAGACATGGTTTATGGACTACCTATGGATCTACTGATGAATTGCAAAACAAAGTCTTCTTTCGGGTCTATAAAATTTCATTCTGCATATGATTTTAGATCTTTGACGTAATGGAATCTTCTGTTACACGTTATCGAAGTCATTGTTCCTCGTTTCCACAAACTTCATCCAATATTTATACACAAACCTACGCGTCACAAAAAGAATACCATTCTAGTTAACTAAAATACATTATAGTCAAACATCATATAGCAAACTTAGATCTTCGTGAAGTTAAAAAGATATTAAACACTATTTATTTAATAGATTGTTTATTTACAAAAATAATTTTATATTTACATTTTAAAATTAATAGTAATACAATTAAAACTAATGCAATGCAATATTTATCATGTATCAATTTATAAAGAAATAAATATGAAAACAATTTTTATTAATAAATTTATAAACATTTACTAAATTATTTTAAAATGTGTGAAACAACTGTAAGGAAATCTTTATTAGTTACTATTTTATAAAGTTCAAATCAATTGACAATTAACCGATGATTTGCCAACCATTATTCCAATAAACGATATAATAATATCCAATAACGATAATCAGGGAAAATACATTGTTGATTGAATCTGTAATTAACGAAATAGTCTAACTAAACTGTAACGGTACTGATTAGTTGATGTTGATGTTTGTAGTAGTAATTGACAGAGGAATCCTTTTACTTTTTATACGAAAACGAAATGAATTAAAACGGAGTGAATGTTTGTTTTGTTGTGTTTTACAGCATATCAACCTCAATGGGTTATTTAATGCCGACACCTTTTTTTTTTTTTTTTTTCTTTGGTAATATTTTGTTTTGTGAAAAATCTATTTCTGGTAATATTTTTTCCTCAAAAATGTATAGCTGTTAATATTCTTTTAAAACATGTATTGCTGGTAATATATATATATATATATATATATATATATATATATTCCCTAAACGTATTGCTGGTAATAGTTTTTTTCTTCAAAACTTTATTTCTGGTAATAATTTTTTACAATGTATTTCTGTTATTAAAACCTACTTTTACACTTTTATAATGCTTTTTACCTCAGTTTCGGGGTTAATTATTTGCCCATAGCTGGGACCCGAACAGGTGCTACCACCCCGGATGTAGTTTATCGTCATACCCAAGACGCGGATGTAGTTTCAGTTTCGGAGTTAATTATTTGCCCATAGCTGGGACTCTAACAGGTGCTACCATCCCGGGTCAGAGTGGACCTGGGAATACCAGCAATTAAAAGGTGGTTCAACGTTCCTCAAAACCTCCTGATCAGAGGCCTTGCTGTTGGACGTAGTTTATCGTCTTACCCAGGACGCGGATGTAGTTTATCGTCATACCCAGGATGGAAAACGGAGTGAAGATAGTTAAAATAATAGAAGTGTCAATAAAAAAAAAAACTTTTGATACTTCGTTTTTTTGCAGACACGAAGGTCCAAATTTGCTCATCATTTATTAGCAAGCAGAATTTATTTTACCGAACCTGTCTTTCTCTCCCCAAAACTGGCATCAAAGGCAGAATTCCAATCCAACGTTTATCAGCATTTCTTTGTATCATTAAATTACTAACTCATGTTTAAGATGTTCAATGTTCATTCTACGGGATGGGAATAAATGTATATGATCTTTGTATTGGGATCGTCATTATAACAACTAAAATGAACTTTATATAACTTCAGTAGCTTTTGAACCTAAATAAGAATTCTTCTTATATATATAGAGTAACTCTTCAGGACGTGAGTAGTCATGGTTCTCCACAATTTCCTATCTTTTCAGCTCTAAGGAATGCTTGTCTTTTTACTGACTATCTTGTCCATTTACATAAAATTGGTAAGTAGGTTAATTATTGTTTCCCCCTGTCCTTTTCAATATGTCCTACGAGTTTCAAAGTCTCCAAGCTCTCTTTCCTTATTATGTGTCTCAGAAATATCAACTGTTTCTTTCTGATTCTATCTATGTCTTTTTGTTTACATTTTCTTTAAAACTTCCTCATTGCTTATGTGCTCCATCCATGGTATTCTCAATATCCATAGAACTTCATCTCTGTTGCTGCAAGCCCTCTTTTTATATGTGGGAAAATTGTACATAATTCATTACCTTATAGGAGGTTTGATATTAGATAACAGTTCAAAACCTTTTTCATTTGATGTAATTCCCGAAAAACGTGTAAAACTTATAATATATTACAGAAAATGGAAAACTGAAAATCTTGTAGTTAATAATCAAAATAACCCCATCAAATCTAAACTGGCGATGACCAATATAGTGCATCCGTTTCACTGCCGAGTACAAGATTCTGTTTCTTGTTATAAATTACCTATCCGACGACCTCCTTGAGTAGACGCTTCACATGTCACTTATCAAAACAGAGCTCAATAAAAAAAAAAGTGAACTCATAATGTACAAGAGTCCTTAACAAAGATATTAGTCGATAACACTAGAGTCATTTGTAAATCAAATTTTAGAAAACACCTCGTTATAGAAGAGACCTTGTACATAAAACATCTCTCCCCCACCATCAACCTTACCTTGTTTTACAATGGTAACGGAGTGCTGAAATTATTTTCAAAATAGAAAGTCACCCACTCGAATTCCAGCCATGCTCAACACACCATGGCACAGAATCGCTGCTACTATAAATCACATATAATACATTCACACAGTCAGAACATGAAAATAAACTAACAACACCAAAATCCCCCCCACACTTGAAAATGGCTAAAAAATCGACCAAAAGCGTTTGGGACAATCGGCGATACGGACAATTTTTGTACTCGCCCACCCCCACGAAACGAAAAAATGCAAGAACGCTGGAAAAATTAAATAAAAAAACTAACAAAATTAAAATTTTCCTTGTCCATCATATATATATATATATATATATATATATATATATATATATGGATGTATAATTAATTAAGGGGGTTCTACAGAAGAATGCTGAGAATACCAGAGAAGGAACCACGAGGTTTTAGAGAAAATGGAAAAAAAAAAGAAAACTTATACTTATCCGGAAGAGACAGTTGAAATTTCTGAGGCAGATAATGAGGAAGGAGGGCTTGGAAAATCTGTTACTCACAGGACGGGTTGACGGCAAGAGGGACAGAGGAAAACAACGCGTAACATACATGACGAGCTTGAGAAAATGGATGGCAGAAAAGGCTTTAGAAATAAAGAAAAGACAGAATTTATTTAGAGCTGCAATTGTGGAGAGACATGATCGTCTACGCCCTGAGAGGACACGGCACATAAAGAAGTAGTATCACACACAGACATATACAGAAATATATACGCGTATGTATACGCGCGCACAAACACCTACCACAGATTCTCTTATTTCCACCCCCCCACACACACACTTTTTGAAGGGCGTAGGTGTAACTAGAAATAATGCAACTGGAAAATACTCCTAGATGATAAGTCAACCATTATTTTGCATCTCTAATGTTACGATTTTTTCTGTCGAATTCCACCCACTCAAATACACACGTTCTTTGTTCCATTTCCAGGACAGTTATTCTTATTGGAGACTTGATGTGGTGACTATGATCGGGTAGGGGGACAATTGTGGAATGTTGATGCTCATTATTCCGCAAACCAAAGCATGGGTTCGGCTTAAAGGTTCACATTTCATGACTAAAAAGATGGAATACGATCCAAATCTAAATTAGCAAAATAGGTTGAATTATTTCGTTTATTCCTTCTGATGTGGTGATATTTCCTAAATGAGTATTGCCCTGAGACTGCATATATATATATATATATATATATATATGTCTGTGTGTGTGTGTATTAGTACGCACAAACATTTACATACAAATACACCCACACCCACACTTACACAGTCATATATATATATATATATATATATATATATATATATATATACTACAGTTCAAATGTTTGAAGCCACCCCCAGCATCAGCATGGGATGAACTTCACAGAAGAATGAAACCTTTCCATCCACCCCACAAAAAAAAAAGAAAGTAAAAGAAATCATTGAAAATAGAATGGAATCAATTATCAAACTTATACTTTGGGGAACTATTGAAACGAATGCCAAAAATTTTTGTTGCAGTAATCAGGATATTTTGAAGAGAGCAAAATTTAATCATAAAATGTTTTTTTTTTCTTTTTGTCATAATGGAATTTCTAATAAAAAATCATGTCTCATTTTTTTTTAACCATGTATAATAATTTTCTCTTATTCAAATTACAAAAATACTTTTTGGGTCTATTTAAAAAATTACTTAGGGTTGCCTCAAACCTTTGAACTGTAGCATATATAGTTCAGGGAAAAAAAAAGTATAATAAAGTGGGAAAAGTTTTCGTGTGACGCCTTTCGTCCTTTAGGACGTCATCGTCAAGTTTACGTTGATCTCACTAAACATGTACACGATGGAAAAAGGGATGCTGACATTTTTTTAAATATATGTTTTAGGTACATAATCCTGCCGATTTAGATTCTTTTTTGAGGGGTGATATTTCCATCACTTTATTAAATATTAAATATACCACATTGTGATAATAGATCTCTCAAGAAAGGTGAAACGGGGTAAGAACCTGGACAGAAATTTATTGTGAATAATTTAACGATTAAAAAACTTTCTAAACATTTTCGCCTTAGTAAATCCTTTTCTTTTTTAATTAGAATAGCATTTTTAGATTAAAATTGAGGTCACTCTCGTTACGGTGAGCAAATAATTCATTTAATGTGTTGTAAAAGGTCCCTTTTGTGTTCATATAATAGTGAGTTTTTATTAAAATTATAGCATGTAATAGAGTAAACGCCTCCTTCAAGGTTTAGCTTATTATTTTATTTTGTATTAATTAAGTCTTTTATTGTTTGTGGCGTAGTTGTGATTTTTTATGCTGAGTTTAGATAAATTCTTTTCAATTGTAGCTGTGATGGAGTTAGTGGGTACAACAATATATTTTGATTCGTCGGACGTCAGGAAGGACCACTTTTCTATTTTGAAATATTTTATGAGTTTTTTTTCGTATTGTATGTGAAATAATTAGGGAATTAGATGTAAATATTGAGGGCTGCACATTCTGAGTGTGCTCTTAAATAGAAGTCGATGATTATTCTAGATTTTATTTTGTTGCTATGGTGTGAATAGAAATTAAAAGGTCTTTTTAATTTGTTGATTTGCGATGGTCACTAAGTTTTGGGCTGTTGTAAACGCGGTGTAGCATGATATCTAGGAAAGGTAAAGTATTGTTTGTTTCCATTTTGTAAGTCAATTGAACATAAAACACAAATTGATACGAAACAAAAAAAAACATCAACCTGAAAACTCGAGTCATGTTCTTAAATAGCCTCGTCAGATTGAGACTTTCATATGGATGCCAGTGCGTGGTGCCAAAAGCGTTCAGAAATATTTAAACTGTCAACTGCATGAAAACGCTTTCTCAGATCAATGGTTAAAAATGGCTTCGTGTGAATATAGGAACAGTACTAAATAAGATAAAATGCATCACTTGAGGACTTTCAACAACAGCAACAACTAAAATAGATATCAAATGTAAGATAAAATAATGATATAATGAAGATGTTGAGGTTCCACACTACTTCAAACAAAACGTTAGGAATCAAGTCCCCATTAGTACTGGAAAGTGTGATAACAGTGGACTAGAGTGTTGTTGCATACCTACGGACGATAATGTCTATGTCCCCATTCACATAAATACAGTAGTAAATACTGTATGTTGGTCTGCGGTTGGAGATTCGTCTCCAGCTGTGCTGGTCAAACTCTCTGCCTCCCGGCAGAGAAGATCCCCAGACGAAGCAATGTCGAAGGGCAGAGTCTCGTCTCGTGGAAACAGCTACCCAACCCCGTTTTATACGGGGTCTACGAGGAATTTTTGGCCCAGCTCGGATACCCCACATTAAATTCGGCCTTGTGCCACATCTGAACGCGTGGAGCGGTTGGTAGATATCCTGCAGTTGGAGATTCATTGTGGAATTCACTTGAATCCCTTCTAGCAGTTGACTACTACTTCTACGCGCCACTAGCGAATCTTATGTGTTGTTCTTGTCCTAAGTATTATCGTTCATTATCAACCTTCGTTTGATTCTTCTATTCAGTAACCTTCTCTAGGTTACAACATAGAGAAACCTATTTTCTTGAAAAATTATTTTAATATAACCTAAATAAAAATTATTCTTATATATATAGTATCCCTTCAGGACGTGAGTAGTCATGGTTCTCCACAATTTCCTATCTTTTCAACAGACAGTAGCATTGGCTGTTCGGCCAATGAATGATAAATATTTTCTTATAGGGAAATGGCTATTATCACCATTACAATTGTCATTCAATGCCTTTGAGATTTTACGGAAAAAGACAAGACACCAATGGTTCTATAAATCTTAATTTTAAAGAGGAAGTGATCAAAATTTATATTGTAAATGTTCTTTGACTAAAAATTGGAATCTATTCGTTACATGAACGCAATGGTTCATTAATGCTAATTACGAAGTTTATTTTTGTCTGGCTTAAGTATACATCAGATTCATTTATTTAAATGTTATGTCCTCTCAGGACGTAGACGATCATGACTCTCCACAGACTCTTTTTCTTTATTACCAGTAAATTGCCATGACCTTTTCTCAAGTGATTACTTGTTGCCTTCTCCGCGGTTTTGTATTTTTGTCCTCTCCTAAACTGGCTGCCACCCAAAGCTATAGATTCCAATTTATCCTCCGATTAACCCTTACTTGGATGGAGTAGAGATGAATTAATATCTTTACCGGCGCCATTTGCGAAAGTGACCGCCCAAGACTAGACTGGAACTTGCATGACCAATTTCGCTTTCGTCTCCAATAACTGTTATGTTATCTGTACATGCGAGACAGATCTTTTGATTATCGTGATAAAGCTACTTAGTGAGTGAAGTCAACTTCAGTGCAATGTAGTTTTATGAAAACACGGAGTGAGAATCGAACACACTGGTAATGATTTGCAACAGTTATATATAGATTTTGATTCTTTCTCTGAATGTTCTCTAAGTACAGCCATTTCACCTGCAGTATACGAGGAAGATCAATAAGCATGACGGTTTCTTGGGGTTTCTACAAACGCGAGTAAAAAGTCTGTTGTTTTTGTTTTTGTTTTTTTTTTTTAAATCGGGATGTGGGAATTATTACAAAAATAGAAATGGCAAACTGCTGGTTGCTGGATATTCTTGGTTCGTGGAAATCCGAGAATCGAGTGTAACTTTCCTTACCTTACTTCGATCCCAGGGCCATCACACCCTATCATACCTCTCTTCCGTTAGCGTGGCACCACCCACTGCTGGGTTGCGCGCCTGTAAATACACTGGAGAGAATACATATATATATATATATATATATATATATATATATATATATAGATAGATAGATAGATAGATAGATAGATATAGATATAAAAACGGCGGGATAATAAAATTGCAACTCTGGATATGCGTTTCAATTTACTCAAGTTTAAGCGTAAACCTTATATACTTGGATGACAGCAAATGATCAGGTATGCAAATCAATATTTGCTCAAGTTCCAAAATAATATGAATATCAACAATACTCAGATTCTCATTTTAATGTACTGTTTATCCTCATTGGGCGTTAAAACATGCCTGTACTTTAGCATGGATTCACACGTACAGATGACGAATATCATTCTGTGATATATATTATTCGATGCCCATTCGTGGACTAGAGTTAGGTGTGAGTTGCCGTCGTCCCCGGGCTGCAAGGTTTTGACGTAAAGGGTTCGAGATTTAGGTGAACTAGTATAATGGAATAGTATGAAATATGATCAAAATGCAGTGCAAATCCATCACGATAATCAAATATCAATATCATCTGACATTGAATATAAAAGGCTCCCACTTGCGGAAAAGTTATCGGTCCAACCAACTTCGCAAAATCGGTATTTCTATGGGCAAACATAATGATTTTGGAAAGTTTGTTTAGCAGGGAACTTTTCAGCACTCCATTAATACATCTCCTCTCTCTCTCTCTCTCTCTATATATATATATATATATATATATATATATAGAGAGAGAGAGAGAGAGAGAGGGAGGGGAGGGGAGAGAGAGGGGAGGGGAGAGAGAGAGGGAGGGGAGAGAGAGGGAGGGAGAGAGAGAGAGATGAGTGGTAGTTCAAGACAACTTTTAATTTCACGATTCCGCCTATCAATCTAATATATCCGTACGGTATATTGTCTCCATTGACTAAGAAATTTCGTTCTGAATAGATGAATACTTAGTTATTATTGTAATCTCTACTTATTATTTTCATTAAGGACTCTTTCATTAGACGAACTAATTTGGAATCAAGATGATTTGTCCTGCCTAAAACAACAAACCATATCGGTCAATTTAATGTGTAAGCCAATATAAAAAGTCACAAATTTTAAAAGAAAAATTATCGGCTGGGCTAGCCGGTTTAAGCTTACTACTACCCAACCATTACTTCCTTAACCCTTTCTTCCTCCCCACCCCTATATCATCTCTTCTATCTTGCTTTTCGCCCCCCCTGTCAATCAATATATCCGTCCGGTGTATTGTCTCCATTTACTAAGGAGATTTCGATCAGAAGAGATGAACATTTCCTCGTGTACTGCAGGTGAAATGTTTATCTTTTCAGATCGAAATCTACTCAGTAAATGGAGACAATACACCTGACGGATATATTAGATTGACAGGGGGGAGCGAAAGCAAGATAGAAGTGATAATATAGGGGTGGGGAGGAAGAAAGGGTTAAGGAAGTAATGGTTGGGTAGTATATATATATATATATATATAAGGTAAGAAAAAGGCACAGAGAGAGGCCTGTTCTGAAACCATTCATTTTTTAATAAATCAATAAATAGCCGGTTGTGCGACCTTAGCTTAAAATGCCAACCAATTTTGCGCATTCATGAACAAAAACTCCTCTTTTCGCGGTTACTCAGTCGACAGTGAGGCACCTTTGAATGAGTTTGTGCTGTACAGTGCACAAACTCATTCAAAGGTGCCTCATTCTTCACGACATTGCGTCTGTTTGTTCTTTACGCCTCGTGCACGATTTTCTGTAGCTTTTGCTAAAGCTAAAATCTCTGTTGAAATAGAGATTTTCGACCCTGGATGAGATTAAGGAGATCGCAACGAGAGATAATTTAGCCGATTGTTTTTTGTTTTTTTTTTAATTGGAATAGCTACTGGGATTAGTTTGTAAGGTAAAAGGCGAGTATTTTGAAGAGGATTAAGGCGACATTGCGGAAAGAAAGTTATTTTTACTCCGTTAATATTAAATGATTTTTTCATTTCTGGACAGATCTCGAATATGATGGCAGTTTCAAACATTTTGATTTCGTAAGATATTCTACGTAATTTCAATAAATAAAATTAAATCAATAAATTTAAATATTTTAATTTCCTCAAAATATTGGTTAGGCATCTCATCTCGAACGGTTTTCTTTCAGATAAACAATATGGCTTTCACTTCTCTAGATAAACTGCTGATATATCAACGATTATTGCTGAAAATTAAAATGGTGAAGCTCGGGCTATTATTTTGTATATCTCGAAAGCATTTGACAGGGTTTGGCACGCTGGTCTTCTTCACAAGTTGAATGGGTATAGTATTTCTTCGTAATTTTTTAAAATAATTTAGTCTTTCTTATCGAATCGGGAAATGAAAGTTGTCTAGATCTTTATGCATTAATTTACGTGTCCCTCAAGGATCTATCATTGGCGCTAAGTTGTTCCTCATTCTCATGAACGACCTCCCTGATGGCATCAGTTCTCAAATAGGTATCTATGTTAATGATACAACTATTTATTCCAGTCTTAATAGTAATCGTAATAAGTTCGATAAGGTCAAATTTACAGAAGATCAAAAAAATATCGTTAACTGGAACAAGAAATGGCTTGTTAATTTTAACGCGCTACAAAACGAAACTGCTCTCTATTAATCGTCTGGTAGAAGCATTTCTGCCATCCATCAGCATGGCTGATGTTGAACTCCAGGAGAGTTCTGGCATAAACGTTTTTCAGTCTCTTGAAGTGAAAAGATTATATTGAATCAATTGCTAGGTCTTCTCCTAGGAAATTTGGTTCACTGTGTTGTGCTAAACAATTTCTCGTCTGGATCTATCTTATATATTTATAAATTTACATTCGTCCATACTTTGAATACTGTTGTACACATCTGGTCTGAGATTCCTGCTATATATCTAGAGATTCGTGATAAAATCCAGAGAAGAATTTGCAATGTCATTGGCCCATACCAGGCATCTCGGCTTCTGTCACTATTCCACCGCCGTCATGTAGTTTCCTCGTGTCATTTCTATAAATACTTTCATGGTAATTGTTCTGATTAACTTTCTATGGAACCTAGACTTTATGAATTTTAGCTCAGAACTAGCAAAATCTCATCATTTTACATTTGAAATGGTTAGATTTAACCGTAAGTTCTACGCTAACAGTTTCTTTTCCCGCTCCTCTGGCCTGTGGAACTCTCTTCTAGCTTCTTGCTTTACAATCAAGTTAGATCTTCAAAAATTTAAATGCAATGCCAACCGTTATATTCTGTCTTTTTTATTTCTGTTCTTTTATTGTTATCGCTCCTTATTACTACTTTTCTATTTCTTTATTCTTTCACGCTCAGTAATTCCCTGCGTCTCAGTGGCTTTGTTGCCTTGATTGGGTTGAAATGACTAAAAAAACAAAAGTTGAAAGTAATTATGTATTTTATGTACCACCAAAATGTATGCTCTTTTTCCGAAAAAATCATTACGAGCTGTTTCAAAATTATTTCCCCAAATCAAGAAATTATCAGATTCAAACGAAATTCTTAGCACTTTTTGACATTAGCGAATTAATTTTTTACTGAATATGTTCTGTTTTTTTTTTGTTTTTTTTAAATATTTTGGAGGTTATGTTTTATCTCCCCTTCGATATCTAGTGTGTACTTTTTATTTTGGGGTGTCCGTTCAATTTTTTTACACTTATATAAAGACAAATTCTGAAGACATTATTTAAGTAAAACATTTATGCAATATCATATGAACATTCGGAAAATTAATCCTATATCTTATAAAAATAATTCAATAAAAATCAAAGAATTCATTTTTTTTAAGAATTTGTGCTTGCATAATCTAATAAAATACGTTACTTTCTTTCAGAATGGATAGAAAAACATATATACTTAATATTTATTAAAAATAAAATTAATTGCAATTTGTTTTATTCCACGCGCCATGGCTTTTGGATAACTCAGTTAATTCCCCTTGTTAACTCAGCTCTCCCAGTTTTTGTTCAGAGGGATTTATCAAGCGGAATTAACTGAAACTGAGATATCTAAAATGTATGGCACGTTGAATTATATCAATCTAACCCCGTGGAATGAATAAAGGTTGGGTTCTAAATTCCTACAAATATCACCTGAAGAAACTCGGAGCGTACAACGGCCGAAACGTCGTAAATATAACAATAAAGATGATGACAACAGTCCGAACAATGTAAATAGTGTAAATAATTAGAATGCCTCATTTCAGAAATGAAAACAGTTGTCTTTTGTATCTTGCAAATTTGTGCTTGAATACGATTCGACTTATTTCCAATGAATTAAAAACCAGTTAAACAAAAAGTTCCTGAGAAGCAGTCGTCTAAAATTCGAGATACCCACGTGGTATAAATCATTGGTTTTGTACTAATTGCTCTTATGTCTGGAAAGATAAATATGTCAAGAAACAAGCTAATGGCAAAAAAAGTACTTGATAAATAAGCCAACGTATCAGATATAAGAAAAAGTTTTCGCTGCCATTGTTCTGTTCCTGTCTGGGACTTGTTGGAAAGAATGTTAATCACATAATGAGCTTTTCGAAAAACCAACGCCTATCTTTCACTGCTGTTTGATTTTTTTTATTTCTTTACTCATTTCCTGTACAACGGACTTGAAACAATGGTTTACTTTAAAAATTCTCTCCGCTAAGCGATTTGAACATCTATCCACCCACAACATGTTATGAATGAAACAGTGAGCGTGGCAGGATTGTGATATCAAGTTCAATTGTACGTTCACTTGCAATACTAACATCAATAATAATAATAATAATAATAAAGATATGATGTGTGGGTGGTGTAATGGTCAATGCCTCGGAAGAAGAAATAGGTAAGTCGAGTTAGAATTACAGTTTCGTGCAAATACATTTCTTCTCTCCACCTCGCCCAACTATGGGTTATATAATAGGTCCGACTGAGCACTCCAGCCTCAGTTGGCAACCAGTCTAGAGGGGTGTTTTAGAGTAGTTTTCACAGTAGAGGCTTGTATTTCAATAAGTCGTCCTAAATTAGGTTCGACGTACAAAACGTTAGGAACTTGAAATAAGAGTTAATGACGCAGCAATCTAGTTGTGATGGTTGGTACTTCAATGTCCAATATCGACTGACTCGCTCAACACCACTGAGTCCAACTGGCCACCGCTAGTACTACTACTACTTATTATGTGTGGGAGAGTCTATTAATAATAGAATAGGTACGTCAGGTATAACAAGGGGTAACTGTGAATTCTAAACCGGTTATGCATGAAAAGCCTACTTGATATGGAAACCGCTGCAGTGTTGAATCTATGGGTCTCATAGTTCACGCACACACACACACACACACACACAGAGAGAGAGAGAGAGAGAGAGAGATGATAATGAATATGATGAAGGTGCTTACGATGGTTGTCATGGTGATAATGTTGAGGATTATGATCTGAAATTGGTTGCAGCAACTGTGTTTCTGCGAATAATAATGATGCTAATGATGATCCTGAATTGAAAATAGGGGTGATCAGAGTAACAGTGGCACAGACGACTATGATGGTGTTTTTGTTGCTTTCGTTACTAACATTTACTAAGCTTGGCTGGAAAAAAGCTGACGACTAAATGCGTTGGATATAGTAAGAAGATGAAATTATGCTAAAATTCTCTAAAAAAAAAAAAAAAAAGAAGACATTTAAGCTCTTTGTTCTTACTTGGGTTCGAACGCCAATCCGAGGTAACTGATTAATTTACAAAGCTGTCCACATCATATATCTCAACCGCTGCCTGAATTATTAACCTGGCAGAAGACCGCAACAGTAAAGAACCCAGTGAGGATCGAACTCTCGACATTAAGGGATTGGTCTACCAGACGAGTTTTTTTTAGCGACTGCACTATACTAATTATTGCTAACATTGTCATCTGATGCTGGTCAAATCATTTTTCATTTACAAAGAAGGATGAGAAAAATTTTATTTTCTAGATAAAAAATATAAAAAGCCAGAAGACGTCAGTCGAGTTTGCATAGTGAACAAGAGCTTTGTGCATTTAATAGCAACGCGTAGAATCTGTGTTCGAAATCATCATACCAAGATCGTGAATGCTGATTTTCAAGATAGAAAGGCCCTCCTCATTTTGAAGGCTGATGCAACATCATCATTCTAACTACACTTTCCTCATCCGTCGTCTTGTGCATAATAAGTTAATCTTAGTAAATATAAAAATAAATGTCATAGTATTAAATGAATAAGCCATTCTGATTCACAACTTAATGTTTGAAAAGCTTCGGTTGACATGTCTTAAACTTTGGAAATAGAAAAGAATAGGAAACTTTCAAGCGTTATAATGTTACTCATCGTCATTACAACAACCTCATCATAATGACTACTACTCAGAGGTTAGTTAGTCATCGCTCTTTAGAAAGGAAAATGTCTGACTTCGAAACCCGATTAAATGTTAAATGTTACTCCAGCATATAAAATGCAATTGATATCCACACTCAGACATATGCACACAATAAGTGAATGTTGCGAACGTAGGAATTGAACTCCATTTGTTCTAATTTTACTTGTATATATATATATATATATATATATATATATATATATATATATATATATATAATATATATAGTAACCGGATATAAGAGAGTTGTCGGGACCGGAGAAGAAGTCTCTTATATCAGGGTTTCTCTTATATCTGGGTTTGGACTATTTTATATACATTAACACAGACTCTAATTTGGGACCAGAGAAAATCTCTCTTATATCCGGGTTTCTCTTATATCCGGGTTTCTCTTATATCCGGGTCTCTTATATCCGGGTTACACTGTATATATATATATATATATATATATATATATATATATATATATTGGTTGTCTGGCGATCACGGAAGCGTGAAACTTAAATAGCGGCCAGTCTTTTTTGAGTTATGACGCTCTTTTAAAAATCATTTCACTCCAAGCAAAGAAATAAAGTAACTAATATTCAAGGAAGTTACTGAGTGTGAAAGACGATGAGAAAAAGAAAACATTATTAAGAGGAGAGGACAATAAAAGAACAGTGATTAAGAAGACAGAAGATAACGACTGATATTGTATTCAAATTTTTGAAGATCAAAGTTAACTAGAAAGCAAGAAGCCAGAAGAGATTTCAACAAGAGGAAGTGAGAGAAGACACTGTTAGCATAGAACATACAGTTACATCTATCCATTTCAAAATGTAAAATGATGAGACCTATCTGCCAATTTAGTACTGCGCTTAAATTCATAAAGTTTAGATACAATAGAGGAATACTCATCAAAAAAACTAGCATGAAAATGTTTATAGAAAACTTACAGAGAATCTACATTATGGCGGTGGAAAAATGACTGACGCCGAGATGACACGTCAGGATCAATATCATTGCAGATTTTTTTTTTTGTATTTTATCAAGAATCTCTAAATACATAGCAGGAACACTAGACCAGATGTGGCAGCAATATTCAATGCATGGACGAGTGGTAGACATATAGATTCAAGCGAGAAAAATTCTCTAACATTACACAGTGAACCAACTTTAACAACAGCATACCTAGCAATTGATTCAATATAACCTTTTCAGTTCATGTCAGCGGAAAATGCTAGCACGAGAAGTCGCAGTGAGTCGCTCTCCTGAAGATTAACATTAACCATGCTGATAGAAGGGGGAAAAAGAGTTCTCTCAGACGATTAATAGCACGCAAGTTTTGGAGGCATTAAAATTAACAAGCCATTCCTCGCACCAACAACAGATTCTAGATCATTATTTATCTTTATTTTTTTTTTAGATCAGTTGTCAATTTGATCTTATCGAAACAATTAGACTTACTAGTAAGACAGAAGAAAATAGTTGCGTCATCAGAATAGATATTAGTTGAGAACTGATACCATCAGGAAGGTCGTTGATGAAAATTAGGAACAATGTAGTTCCAAGGATAGCTCCCTGGAGGACACTTGCATTAAAGCATAAAGATCTAGATGAGTGTCCGTTCAAGAAAAATTTCATTTCGCAATTCGATAAAAAAGACTAAATCAGTTCCAAAATTCGTCCAGAATAAGCATAACCTTTCAAATTGCGAAGAAGACCAGCATGCCAAATCCTGTCAAATTCCCTCGAGCTTCAATAATCGTTAATATATCAGCAGCTGACCTAGAGAAGAAAAAGACATTAATTACCTGAAAGAAGATCCTTCGAGGTGAGATGCTTAACTAATACAAAGTTGATTAAAACCTCTAGTATATTGCCAAACTTTGGTAGAAGGCTAATACGAAGACAGTCAGTCTGTTTGCAGGAATTCTTAAGGACTGGAACTAAAGAATAGGATCTCCAAGAAGCAGCAAAATATTTATTGCAGATTTTGGAGAAGACATGAGCCAGTTCAGGAGCACATTTCCAATTCCCGATACACCGTCAAATATACATACTTGATCCCACTTGTGGTTTTTATTGCAACTATACTGAGCGGACCTTAGTTACAGTTTCCGGGAGAGAGTGCATAATCTGGCATGATCAGCATTTTGAACAAGACCAGTACGCTCATGCCCTCGGTCACGATGACTTGTGACTTCGGGCTAGCACCACCATCGATAACTTATAAACAGTTCAGTCTACCTAATTTCACTCACAATGCTTGGGTCAACTCGTGGTATGTTTTTCAAAAAACTTCCCAACAGTGCTAAACGTTAGGATCGCCTCTCCAAGCCGATATCAATTTGACCATGGTGAGATTCGAACCCTAGTCTTATTCTAAAGCAAACAATATAAACACTCATAATAATAGTGTCCGGCTGGTCGTTTTAGCGCATACACATCTGCCAGGATGGCTAGCCAACCCTTCCCAGGCACATTTGTGTTTGTCCCAAATCCACAGAACCTACCAGTGTTGTGAGCAATGACGAAATTCTAAAAGGAATGGAAACAAAAAGGACACATACTTAACACCAGAAAGCGACAGTTGAAAATTCTAGTGCATATAATGAGGAAAGAGGGTTTGGGAAATTAGTCACTCACAGGATATACTGAAAGCAAGAGAAACAGGGCAGAATGGAGCATAAACCTACCTAACGAACTTATCCAAATGGCTGGCAGAACAGGCCTTGGAACATATAGTAAAAAACAAAATTTACTAGGAGCTACAAAAGACAGGAAAATGTGCGAACCATAATCGGCAACGTCCTAAAGGGATATGGCGAATAGAAGAAGAAGCTGAAGGAACCTTACACACGAGAGAATATTGAAAAGTAAAACGGTCCTGGTGTGATCAATGAACCTTACCCCAAAAATCTGATATTTTGTCATCTGATAGGTTGAGCTTAGAACTTTTCAGCATCCCTTTATATATATATATATATATATATATATATATATATATATATATATATGTATAGATATATATATATATATATATTATTCACTGTTACATTAGAACATGTACATACCCACTACAAAACTGTACATCTTGTTTCAACATTAAAAAATAACGTTTCTTCAGATGGGAAACAATGATGGCACAAGAATATTTTATTCTGAAATACAGTTAACGAAGCACAACTCCAACTTCAGTCTTTGGGAAATTTTCCATAAAAGGTAAAAAGGATTTATATAGAGAGAAAAAAAGAAAGCCAAGTGATTAATAAAAGCGAAAGAAGGAAGAGGAAGAAAAAGTGCATAATAAATAAATATTTTTGGCTCTATTTTTGTATTGAGCCCTGTTTTAAATTAATGTTTTGAACGCTGAAATTTTACTCTTCGTTCTTTTACATTTGGATATATATATATATATATATATATATATATATAGATAGATAGATAGATAGATAGATAGATAGATAGATATTGATAATATTAGTGGTAAATATACATACATATGCAAAATATATAAATACCCATACATGTATATTTTTTTAATAAAAATTCCAAGAGGATAGAATCCAGGTAGAACTCAATGTCCAGGACAGAGTAAGGATATAATAAAAAGGCTTAAACACTAATATTCCATGGTCATAATTTATTCCATTGGAATCGTAAATACGATCCAATTCATCAAACCTACAACTCTTCAAAAAGAAAACAGAAAAACAATAAATTATGACCATGGAATATTAGTGTTTAAGCCTTTTTATTATATATATATATATATATATATATATATATATATATATATATATATATATATATATATAGTAGTATATCCCGGCGTTGCCCGGGGATATAACAGTAAGAGATAGATCAAGTATCCACCATCATAAAGCCTGGAAAATAGAATTGACAAAGATTATTGTTTAAGGTTGACGGACACGCATGTCTTAGTTTTTTTGTTTTTTTTTTGTTTTGTTTTTTTTTGTTTTTTTTACGAATTGGTCAAACTCAAACAAAAACATTGTTTTCAATCGTTATGAGTCTCTACCGATTGAATAGAATTTCATTATAAACAATTGTCTTGTAAATGGAATTTTTAAAGCATTCTGAATGTAAAAATAAAGAAAAAAGTGTGCAAGACAATAAGAAACACTACATGCCAAAAAAAAAGTGAAGTTTTGTTTAAATCGGTTGAAAAATGTAGGTAGCCTTTCTGTAATCTTTTAGTTTTACAATTTATGATTTTTACTTACTGAATACAGTAAAAAAAATTGCATATTTTGCTTGTGGTGATTCATAATTAGAATTCTGATTTGAATATATTTTTCACTCGTTTCTAATACAAAAAAAATTAACTTTATTTGGGTTTATTAATTATGATCTAACAAATCTTATTCATTTAGTAGCCTTTCTGTATTTCGGAGATACCAGTGACAGCCAGCCATCTGAAATTAGGAGTTACTGGTAAAATAATAATAAAAATTCAATTGTTTTAATTTCATGAGAATGATTCAATTTGGGATTTTGAAAATGTAATTGTCTGTTTCATGATGAATGTATAATAATAGTGAGCCTACCTCCCTGCCCTCCTGGTAAATTAAAACAAATTAACTTGAAGTAGTTATGGTTAATTTTAGTAAAGATAAATGTATAAATCCAGCTTCATATATTACAATTTATGATTTTTACTTATTGAATACAGTAAAATAATTGGACACCATGTGTATTTAAAGTAGTTTCCGGTTATTATTTTTAGTTAGGACTTGTGTATGTTTAGATTTCATTATCTTTCCCTAAAGATAAAGAATTTATCCGATGTTTGTATTCGTACAATCAGTAGAGATCGTTAGATTATTGTTTAAAGTTGACGGACACACATGTCTTAATTAGTTTTTTTGGGGGTTTTTTTAGGAATTGGTCAAACCCAAATTTTATTATAAATAATTGTCTTGTAAATGGAATTTTTAAAGCATTCTGAATGTAAAAATAAAGAAAAAAAGTGTACAGGATAATAAGAAACATTACCTGCCAAAAAAAAAAGTGAAGTTTTGTTTTATCGGCTGAAAAATATAGGAAATCCGCTCCCATATTTAAAGGAACCCACACACACACACACAAACAACCCGATGTGAGTTGTCCCCCTTCCATTTTCACGATGTCTCTTAATCTTGTTTTCAAATTGATTTTGTTCAAAAATAATTATATTTTTTTCCATTTTTGGCGCTGTTAGAACCACCACAAGGTAATTTTATGTAGTCCTGTGAAGTTTTGTTGAAATTGGTTGAAAAATGTAGGAAATCCGATCCAATATATAAACGTTACAGACACACACACACATACAATCTGCGTTTTATAATAAGTAATATACATTGTGTAATATTTATTTGAACCATCAGAAGTACACTAACATACAGATAGGCTAATTGCATATCTCTATACACTACTCTCTAGAAGATGCAAGAAAATATATGTTTATAATAGAAATATTATTAAAGTACAAGAGACAGGATGATGTGGAGGACTATGATCGCCTACGTCCCACGGCACATAAAATAAGAAGATTAACATTTAACAGTTGAAAATTTTAGTAATTTCAAAAAGTCTACTAAGTGCTTAATAGTGAAAACAAAATGTTTCTCATACAAAATATTTATCATTTAGCCATTTATGTATTGTTTTATAATTATTTTTTTTTAATCAATAAACAATCTACTTACCTTTCCTTATGTAAAAGCAACAATTTCGATTTGCATACTTGCATAAGAAAAAAAATCTCAAAGACAATATTTAATTAAGTAAGATTGTTCCTCACACAGTCTATATTTAGCCTTGACCAACTGTATATAGTTCTAAACTGAACAAGGAATTCAACTAACTTAAAAGTAAAGATTGCGGATGTTAAAGTAAATATGAATTATATTTATTGACTAAGTATATCTTTAGCAAAAATTATTGCTGTTCATAATAAGAAGTAGCTATGGATTAAATAGCAGGGGATAGGATTATGCAGTGATGGGTGGCAGCTAACTTAGGAAAATGACTACTCTGAAATCAAAACAGTAGAGAAGACAACTGGAAACCACTCCACTATAATGAAGTCATAGAAAATCACAGATAATAAAGAAACGGAATTTTTGGAAGCCATGAGTGCCAGCATCCTTGAGAACATCAGTGAATTAATTTCTGGGACTTATAAACCTAATGTCTTCGTAACCATTTTTTACCAGTACTCATACTGCAATTTTTCTGTTATTATTGCATATTTTTACCAGAGCTTATTTTCTATTTCTCCTCGTAACATTTTACGGTGTTCTTGCAGTCTTACCTTCAGGGAGTGGCCTCTTTCTCCTTTATATTTCTTACCACAGCTGCACGGGATGGCGTACACACAGTCCTTAGTCATGTTCTCCTCTAAGGGGGTGGTCTTACTCGGAAGCGGTGTCTGCGAAGAGTGAACCACTTTTGAAGATTGTCCTGGTGTTATATGGACCGCAGATCTTTTGTATTTTCTCCGATAATCCCTTCACATAGGGTAGGCAGACTGAAGATGTTTGCAACAATCTACACCGATGGACTAAATAAAGGGTTCGGTTCGAAATTCCAATTCCCTGAAGAAGGCCGAAACGTACAATGGCCGAAACGTTGTGAATATGGCGATGAAGATGAGGATAACAGTCCGAATAAAGTAAATAATGTAAGTAATCATAATACCTCATCTCAGTGATATAGACAGTGTAATTTATCCATACATAAATAATCCTACCCATTCTTCTTCTTCTTCTTCTTCTTCTTCTTATTATTATTATTATTATTATTATTATTATTAAAACTCGTATGGTTAATCAGAGGGTCTCTATTTACACTATTTACATCGTTTGGACTGTTGTTCTCCTCTTTATTGCTATATTCCCGACGTTTCGGCCGTTGTACGTTCTGTCCTTCTTCAGGATATAATCGCTGGAATGAAGAAGGCCGGTGCGTACAGTGGTCGAAACGTCGTGAATATCACATAAAGGTAAAGATAACAGTCCGAACGATGTAAATAGTTACAATACCACAACTCAGAAATATAGACAGAGGGTCTCTAATAACCGCCTCGAAATCCATTTAAGGAAAGAAATCACAAATAAATCTTTAATATCTACTGAAGATGGCGATGATAACGAAAAATGCTGAAGCAAGTTGATGGCACTTGACTTCCTGCATTTCTTTAACACTTTATACTGAAAACACTGATGAGGATGAAAACGAAGGAATTTACCAAATGCAATGTTAATACACCTGGATAACGTAAACCTGAGTTAGGGCTTGGATTACCTGCTGTTGATTTACGTCCTTTTATTCACAGCCTTCTCTTTCTTATCATCTTTTTTCTCTCCTCCTATCATTGACCTGGAAAATGATGACGCCAACATGTCACAATTTCATATATATTTTTCCAGGACCAACCTTTGGATTTTCTTGTCCTTACTAAGGTTTCTTGCTGCTTATAATCTCACGCCTCCTCCCCATTGGTTAATTCTTTTCTTCTCTTTCATGCTTTCTTTTACTTCTTTTTCTTTCTCTCTTTCATGCTTTCTTTTTCACATCTACTTCTTTTTTCTCTCTTTCATGCTTCCTTTTTCTTCTCTTTTTCTTTTCTCTCTCTCTTTCTTTTCTTCCTCGCCTTCCCGCTTTCTTTTTCGAATCTACTTCATTTTCTTTCTCTCTTTCCTGCTTTCTTTTCCTTATCTACTTCTCTTTCTTTCTTCTTCCCATTATCTTTGGTTTCTGGTGTGTTTACATTTCTTAATAGAATCGTTTATGTTTTTTTTCCATTCTAATGTTATCGAAATATCATCATTACCCTGGAAATAGAACAGCAGCATCTTCCGTACACATCATTATCACTTTGCACCTTAGGCAGACAGACAAACAGACCAACAGACAAAGAAGCAAGTAAACATCTGTTGACTCTTCTCGCCTCATTCTGCTTTCCTTCACACCAATTATTCATCTTTATTTTATTCAGTTTTAGTTTTAGACGCCGCTTTCACTAATCGGTGTCGCAATTGCCATCGACAAGACAGAAAAAAACGTCGACCAGTTAGTCGACCAACAACTTTTAATGACCTCATCTTAAACCCTCTCTACATTGGATGACTTCACGCAAAAACTGACAACGCTGCTTTGAAAATAACTTTTCAGTTTCTTGAGAAGACATTTATAAGATTATTTTTCTTGAGGAATGAGCAATAATTAGGGGAAAACGAATGTATTGATAAATTCATTTACGAGTGAATCAATTGGTAAATTGGAATCATTTTGGTTATAATGTCTTCAAATGGTATTGGTAATGGTAATATGAGCCGTTTCCTTATAAGGAAACATTCGGCATTTACTGACCGAACAGTCGGTGTTACTTTCTGTCGAAATTTATAAAATCTTTCTATTAAATAATTTTTCAGGAAAATAAGTTCGCCAGTAATGATTTCTGGCTTCCTTCCTAACTTTCTTTTTGAAGTAGTGTAGAATGTCATCATGTTCATTATGTCATTATTTTCTCTTTAAGTTACACATGATTTCCATTTCAGTGGTTGCTGTTACTGAATGTCCTCAAGTGATGTGGTTTCTGTTATTTGGTACACTTTTTTTGTGATTCATTAGCGCCGGTTTATAAGGTTCGAACAAGGATTGTTCTCGCTATGACATGCAGGCTTCATTCGCTGGAAGCCATCTCAAACGATTGATCCAAAAAATCACCTTTGAAAGTTCTATTCAATTGAAACCCTTTAAAATTTAGTCATTATTAAAGGATGTTCCCGTAACTTGGATCTGTTTTAAATGTGAATTTAGTTTAAGCGTCTAATATTTTTTTTCTTTTTCTTTCAGATTTAACAACTTAAATCTTTGGCAATTTCAACCATGGAAAGATTAACAATCAAACAAAGTTATCGAAGCCTATTACGAAAATGGCTTTATTGGATGAGAATTTCCCATCTCGCATCATCTCTCAAAACAGCGAAGTCAGTTGGCCACCACGATCGTGCGACTTGACGCCTTTAGATTTCTTTCTTCGAGGTCATCTCAAAAGTAAGGTCTATGCCAACAAGCCAACAACAATTCAACAGCTGAAGGATGAGATAATAAGGAATATTGGTGAGACTGAAGAGCAACTATGCAAAGCCTTGGCGGTCATTTAGGCGATAATATTTTTCACATATAATTGCCATGACTTAAATAACATGATCCAATAGAGAAATAAATAAATAAATTTTCACCAATAACACTGATTTATTTACTGCTGACTTTTATTCGTCTTAATGAAACACCCTGGTATAAGTCAACTTTTCAGTATTCTAGCTACTGTTATACGTTCGATCCTGCCAGCTACTGTTATAATCTCATACAACGGTGAGTTAAACCATGTCAATACGTATTGACCTTTTGTCTTTGGGAATAAACACCATATTAACCGCCATTATTTTTCGTTATGAAAATCATTAATAAAAAAATGAGTATTCATTTAATAATCATTAATAAATAAACATAATAATTATTCATTTAATAATCTTTAATAATTAAAGATAATTTTACAAAAATATTTATAGCCAGTGTTCCGTTTACTATATAAAATATTGTTTTATTTCTGTTCATTCTTCTTGTGTCTGCCATATCACTGGGTGATCATGGAACTCCACAACTTCTTTGTTGCTCTTAACAACATTTGTCTTTCTGTTATCCCCTCCCACTCCATCCATTGCTGTCCATTTACACAAGCTCGTCAGCTAGATTAGTCGCTGTTTCTTTCTGTTCTTCTTATCTTGTGAGTCTCAAATTTTCCAAGTCCTATTTCCTTTATGTGTTTAAAAATTTCAATTGTCTTTGGTTCTAAATCTAAGTCTATTTTGTTCTCTTTTCTTTAAAAATTCCTCCCTACTCATATGTTCCGTCCATGGTATTCTCAGCATCCTTTTATAGAGCAACATTTCTGTTGCCTCAAGTCCCTTCTTCATCTAAGAAAATTTTCCAACGTTTTTCGCCATATGGGTGGATTGATATCCTATAGCAGTTCTCTTTTTTGTTTCTAACCAATTTTTCCTGTTACTTAATACTTTGATAAAACATGTAAAATATGTGAGAATAGTAAATCAATAATTCACTAGAATTCGAACGTGGTTCGTCGGCTTTATACTCTGTTCTTTTTTTTAACATAAAGTTCAACCAATATTAGGCTCGTGAGCCACTCAAGATAGATGGTTAAATGAATGAATTTAGCGTGATATTAGTGAAGGGTGGTGGGAAGTTAAGATTGTGCGCATAAGGAGGGTCAATAACATTTTACCTTTGACATTTTAGGAAACACCTACGCAGGAGTCTGTTCCATAAATTAGCCGTTTTTAATAGCGATAATCTTGTGACGTTGCGTCGGTGGGAAAAGAGGCGGCAAAGTAGAACTGTCGCACTTGCCTAGAGAATTCCAGCAGCAAGAAAAAAAACATCGTTTCCTTTGTTTTAATAAATATGTTCAATTAATATAAACAAGTAAAGAAAAGCTAGAAGAAAGGGCTAACTATCAATTGTAAGAAGACAGTATGGTTGTCAACCAGAGAAAAAGCGCAAGATGCGAACTCCGAATTGGAAATGTCAACATGAAGCAAGTACAGGTTTAGATATCTGAAAACTGCTTTAACAATGCATGGAAAATGCGGAACAAAAGAATAATATTAACATTCTATACTAATAATAGCCTACAAACGTAGATTAGTAATAATCAATTTAGTTCTGGCACCCAAATCGACAAAATGAATGTCATCAATTTTGATGAAATGAATAACTCATTTTTCCATCTTAAAGTCTTCCATAATTTAATCACAAGTCCAAATCAGCCATATTTATATCTACTTTTATTTATTTTTCGCTGCTAATTTTCTTGCTCAAAGTAAGTTTTACTTATTTGCTTCTGCTGAGAAGTTTACATATATTGTCAATAATATATTGTCAATAATATATTGTCAATAATGTCTACATTTCTTAAATATACGCTGTCAGTAATACAGCAACTTCAAGAGTAGTATATTTACTTTACTATCTTGAGACATATCAACCAAAACTGTTCCAGTTTCCTGGCTTATTCTCTGGTTAGGAAAACATTGCCAGGAAACGCATTTTCTGACCGTTAAACAATTCGTATAGAATAATCTCAGGGAAAAAATTGCAATGACGTAATTGACGAGGAATTAAGTTATTTTCAAAATATTTTATACAATTTATGATAAAATAGCATTTCGTATTTATGCATTATCATTATAACCAGAACTGTTTCGACTTGAAGGCACACCGCAAATTTATATGATTTCTCATCTTCAGCAACTTTATTAATATCTCTTATCAGTAAAATAAAAACCTCTATAAACCTCTCTGTGTTGCGGTAACTCTCGTAAGTTTTGCAGATCTTCCAAGATCTTCAAACATTTTACGGGGAATGATGGAAATTTATTGATAGATCTTTTCATGCCTCTGTTCAATATCTATACAATGGCTGTTCGACGTATTCATTTCACTTAATATTAATTTTCTTCTATGTATTTTAACATTTATACATTCAGTCTGAATACATTCATATTCCTTCCTATTTGTTTTGACCTGCAATACCTGATATTCTGTCTGAGACTTTCCAATGTCTATGGAAGTTTTGGTATTGAAAACTAAACCATTTCCATATTATTTAGTGTCTGCTTCCAAAGCTATTGACTTCCGCTGTTTATCAAATCCTTCTTTAATTTTGGTTTCTTGGCGAAAATATACATCAACTTTTTACTATCAAAGTCCCTAGCCAACAATTCCTGCTTTTTTTTTTTCACAAGTCCTCTGACATTAAATGTCCTAAAGGTAACATATTTATATCCAACTGGAGGTATTTACAAAGTTTTAAATAATAGGTGGCTAACTTTTAACGATTGGCAACTGGAGAAGTTATTAATGTCTCTGTCAGTAATCATATGCAATATTTAATTCTTTAACTAAACAGAAAAGAAAAGGGAATGTTTTTATTCAAAATAGAATATCTACCCCCAACAGTTTCTTTTCTCGCACTTCCCACCTGTGGAACTCTCTTCAGTTTTCTTGCTTCCCTGATAACTACAATCTTCAAAAATTGAAATGCAATATCAATCACCATCTATCTTTTTGAAGCATGTTTATTTTTGTCATTCCTTCAGTCCTCCCTATTCTCAGTCATCTCTTTCATTTTCACTCTCTGTAACCCCCGCCCCGCGTTCTAGTGCCATTACTGCTTCGCTTGGGGTGAAATGATTTAAAAAAAGGATCGTTCGCTTCCGATTATCTTAGATGTATAGTAAATTTTCATCCTTTCTTCGAGAACAAGAAGTCATCAAATAAATTATAACTTAAAGTACGCAAATATTTCAAACATTATTCAGAAACATAGCAAAAGATAATAAAACTAACATTTGTTTTAAGACATTTTTATGTTTATACATTCTTTTTATAGATACAAATATTTAAGTAAATGCTCTGTTTATAATAAACAGTATTAAATAACATATACCGGCCTGAATGTCCGAGAAATTTTCATAGAAAATATTAGTCCTACGGCAGGAATCGAACCTGTATCCTATACGGAACCATCATATAGCCTGACGTGCCTTTAACCGATTATTATAAACAGAGCATTTACTTAAATATTTGTATCTATAAAAAGAATGTATAAACATAAAAATGTCTTAAAATAAGTGTCGGAATTTGTCCATTTCATAATGTGTAACATTTCTTTGCTAATATTTAAAATTCTCTTAAAAAAGAAAATGACAAAAGAACGTTGCACAGTATGATTTATTGGGATCCAGAACATTCGTCTAATGAACATTGGTCTAAGGAACACTGGTCTAAGGAATATTGGTTAAATGACATTGGTCTAAGTTTAAATATACATCGAAGAAATTCTCGACTAGAGAATTATGGTCTAATGTGGATTGTTACAATCTGCATGTATCATGTGTAATTAATGTTGCTATAAGTGTCTTAAATAGTATTCTTCAGTATAGTGAATATCTTTTAAAAAAATGAGTATTTGTACATGAATAAAGTGTTAATTTATTAAAAAAATATTATTATGGACCAATGGTCCTTAGACGGCTGTTCTATAGACCAATGGTCCTTAGATGAGTATTCCTTAAACAGATGTTCTTAGACAGGTTTCCCTTAGACCAATATTTTTTAGATGAATGTTCCTTAGACCAAAGTTCCTTAAACCAATATTCTTTAGATGAATGTTCCTAAATGTAAATGTCGCATTCTTTTAGCAATATGAAATGCACCTACTCCACAAATCAGGAACATCGACAAATTTTCATTTTTTGATTGCAAAGTCACAGATTTGCGTTTTCTCTCAATAAACCATAAATAACGGCTGAACATCTGTAAAGAATTATTCGAAAATATCGTTTTCTAATTTTTATTGAATATTATCCAAATGCGAAATCGACACATATTGATTTCTTTATTTTGTTGTCGTTTTAATAATTAGCAACTGCATTAATCATTGTCTTTTTAATAATTAACCCAGACTTTATTCTTTATACTTTAGAAGTTCTAAACTAAAGCATAGGTTATAAGATTTTTTCCTTTTTTTTTTTCTTTCTTTCCTTCTTTCAGCAGCCATTTTATCGCAGATACCCCGTAATGCAATCTCCATCTAGAAAAAATATTTTCTCGTTTCATCTTCGAGGCTGGTGCACGTGTTTATACGTGTAATGTTTTCCATATTCCGAAAATGACTTCATTTTATGCTTAAAAATTAAGCAAACGTTTTGTTACTTTTGATACGTTTTGTTACGTTTTACATGTTTCTACTTAATTGCTTCCTATCCGCACAAGATTTTGATTAATTTTTTTAATGATTTACTTTCGATCTTCAATAAAGGTCTCGTTTGTTTTCAAATTGCATTTTTGTTTACAATTATCACGATGATTTAAACTTTTCACTTTAAGTATTTTTATTTCCCTTTCTTTGTTTCCTAAAATATTGCTGCATTTAAAAAATACAATGTAGTCCTTCTGCCTATTATAAGTCACCCTTCCTGAAGTTTTACCTTCAAAGTGATGTTAGTCGTAAATAAATATTCCAAAAGAAATAAATTAATATTTTGATTACTTCGCTCTATGTTCAATAATTCTTTTTAGTCTGAAGATGTTTGTAGATTTTTTTGAAAGCGATTCAGCCGTTTCATTCACAGACTTTCTTTAAGTCCAAATGTTAACTTCGTTCTATATTTCCAGTGTAAATTCCATTTACATGCATCTGTGTACATGTTTATAGAAAATGAATTTTCCATAAATTTTATAAAAAACAAAATTCCTTCAAACAAGTTTTGTGATGTTTATATATTGTTGTTTCTTTTGTTGCTTCTTGTGTTCGTGTGTTTGTTTGTGAGATCGCTATTTTGTATGATTTCTTTTACCCATATTTTTCTGTTGCTGCTATTATTGTTTTGAGCTGTTCTCCTACGTCCGACTAAATCCTTAACTGAAGATAGTGGCCCAATAGCAGAGCAGGAAGAAGCACTGAAATTGTCCGAGCTTTTTGAATTGTGGTACCGCCTAAAATTAGAAAAAAAAAATACAGATCAATTATACAAAACACACAATCTATGAATACAGACATTTCTTAAAACTCTTAAAAATGAGCTCAAAATTAATTTTGTTCTGAAATTCACTGGATGTTCGGATGATATAATGGATAGGAGATCGGAATGAGAAATCGGACAGCCATGTTCGAATTCCAGTTGAATATGTTACATTCCCTTACGCAAAATCGGAATTATATGAATCTGTCCCCAGTTAAGGATTAAATATCCGGGTTCTCTAGCCGTCGTTGGCAACTAGTCCAGAAGAAAAACAACACTGAATTCAAAACCATAACGACTAAATCACATGTTACCCTTTGACAATTCATAACACCCGGAAACCACACTGCCAGGATTACAGAAAAGGCATCGACAGCAAGATATTAAATGTCATCAATGGTAGAATAATAACAGATCAAATTTGGCACTGAACTGCAATGGTGTAATGCAAAAGATTCTTTATAATAGGGCAATGGATGAGAATTAATTATTCTGAGTTAGATTTTAAAATGTAGGAACAAAAACACTTTGCAACTTGTTTCTCCTAATATATGTAAAAGCGGATCCTCTTTAATAAAACATGTAAACAACACCAGGAAGAAACGTGTGGATGTTGTGGGACGTCACGACAAACAAGCTAATTAGTTATGAGTAAAACACATAAAAATGAACTTAAAAATAATCTTGTTCTGAGATTCCCGAATCACTCTTAAGATTCATAATTTACGGAGGGTTTGGTATATATACTGGACTCTCCCGTCGTAGTCGACGTATGAGCGTCAAGCAACTGAGTTCATAGGAACCGACAGCCAGACACCTGCACATATGATTTGATTATAATGGTGATGGCTTTGTGCTGAACCAACGATACTTTTTGAAGGGCTGAATACAGAGACCTGGTACACCACGTGTCACAATGTCACCAAACAACCCTCAGCAGGTTTGAATTAAGAGTTGTCCTTCTCCTAGAACAGTTGCCATCCAAGGCTATAGAATCTAGTCTGTCCTGCTATTTACCTATAACTATATAACTAAGGACAAGAACGCATGGATAACTAGATTCATGCCTTTAATAAGGAAATTGGTGCTTAAGGAACATAAACATTTTGTATTAATCGTTTATGTTTCGGGGGGGGGGATATTTTCACTATCTTTGATGTTTTTCTAACAACGTTTCGACTGATGTAGTCTTTGGTCTTTATCAAGTGACTGTAGCATTTATCAGATTTCCAAGTCTATAATGAAGAAAGTCAGAAGGTGCATCAGCCAAAATGCTTTAACAAAAAAAGAAAAAAGACGAGCAAACAGACTAGAAGAAATAAGTGCCTAATATTAACCCTTTGAGCCCTGACCACCGCTTTACCGGTGTTAGACAAAAATGACGTAATGCCCAGTCACCGGTTGAACAGTGGTAGAGAAAAATGACTCAATACTCAGCTACTGGTTGAACGCTGGGTAAACATTTGTAACTATATTTATATCTACAGGGAAACATTACATACCAATTATTTGCGAATTTTGACTCAGGAGCTCAGAAGGCAGAAGGGTTAAAGTTGTTCAAGAATTTTGACTCAGGAGCTCAGAAGGCAGAAGGGTTAAAGTTGTTCAAGAATTTTGACTCAAGAGCTCAGAAGGCAGAAGGGTTAAAGTTGTTCAAGAATTTTGACTCAGGAGCTCAGAAGGCAGAAGGGTTAAAGTTGTTCAAGAATTTTGACTCAGGAGCTCAGAAGGCAGAAGGGTTAAAGTTGTTCAAGAATTTTGACTCAAGAGCTCAGAAGGCAGAAGGGTTAAAGTTGTTCAAGAATTTTGACTCAAGAGCTCAGAAGGCAGAAGGGTTAAAGTTGTTCAAGAATTTTGACTCAAGAGCTCAGAAGGCAGAAGGGTTAAAGTTGTTCAAGAATTTTGACTCAAGAGCTCAGAAGGCAGAAGGGTTAAAGTTGTTCAAGAATTTTGACTCAGGAGCTCAGAAGGCAGAATGGTTAAAGTTGTTCAAGAATGCAGAGATCAAAGGGTTAACAAAACTTCGCCTCAGAAATACGAAAAAGAAAAAAGTAAACAGCTTTTACTGGAAAGTGTGTAAATCGCCCTCTTAAGTGGTTTGTAACACCCTATTTATCATCTTTCAGTTGCTCTTCTGTCTTTGGGCAGAGTGCACTCAGGGGTGACTCCGTCAAAGGACAGAGTCGCAACTGAGGAAAATTATACTGAGAGATGTAGGCCCCGGGGAACAGCTGCATATATACCGTATACTATAGTGTCAGAATTTTAACAGCTAAAGAATAGATAATCTCAAACTTTTGGATGCAAAAATGTCAGCAAAATGATAAAGAAACCACTCGATAATACGGATCTATGTAATTATAATATTTTCAATAAGTCAGTATATAAAATATGAAAGATTGTGCGTTCACTAATCCATTCGGCAATTATTAATATCAATCTTAAATATTACTAAAGGAAACAATACAGATTATTAAAATTAAGGCGCTGGGATGTTAATAACACATTCAACATTCTGAGGGGAAATAAGGAAAAATGGTCTTCCAAACTTACTGTGTAATTTGCAGCCAGAATCGATAATTTTTTTGATGGTGCGGTCAACGACATTTTTCGACATGCCTCGACATTCGCCCAGTTCATAGATGCAGGCTTGGAACTCACGTGCAGCCCTGCAAGAGAAAACCCAGAAAATTTCTACAATGATATAAAGTGTAAAGACAATAAGGAATCTTGATGTCATTAAAATCCCAATCTGAAATCGAAACTAAATTGATGGCCTTTTTTTTATCATTAGTAGCTTCCGTAAATACACGCTTAATGTTTTCAAATATATTTCCATGTTTCCGTTTTTAAACTATTTCTACCAAAAAGACTTGACAAGGAAAATGTCACTGTAGGAATTGAAACCTTACCTATTGATATCGTAAACGATTCTTGTTCGCCAGGGTCATTTAAAATAACTCAAACTTACACCTGCTGAGATAATTACCTATTTCCTGCCGGCATAAGTGATCGATATTATCCCAATTAAAAGCTAGAATTTTAAAAGCTGATTTTCAAATAAAGCATTCCCTTCCATTTGGAAGTTTGGTGAAACGTATTTCTTTTCATTTCGCCTTGTGCCAAATGAAGTTGGGTTTAATAAAGATTCCAAATAGCAGAAACTACTAAGTATACACATACACGCGCACGCACGCACACACACACACACACACACACACACACACACACAAACGCACACAATTATGAGGAAAGAGGGCTAGGAAAATTTAGTGCTCACAGGACATATTTAGGGGAAGAGTAAAACAACGAGTAAACTACTTAACTAACAAAGCAGAGACAAAGACGTGTGTGCGCGCGTGCTCGTGTGTATGTGTATCCGTGCAGAGACACATAGATCACTATCCTTCTTCTGTTTGACGAAACTGGAATCTTTATTCTTTCATATAAGGAATTGCGGAAGGGATGAACAGTTTGATTAAGGCTTCATGCCCAGGGCGTAAAAACTGAGAGGATAAACTACAACGGCTATCTACGTATCATTAAAATTCAGTCTTTTCATTTCACCTGTCTTCTGCAAACATCACCCAATCCAGTGTTTATCGTATATTGCATTTTTAGAATTTTAACAGCTGGAGATCAAACGTTGCGATAAAATAAATCAACAAAAAGATGAAGAAACGACTCAAAACTAATAATACAACGTTATGTAATAAATTCTTAATGAGTCTATAATATACTGAAGAATTGAATGTTCACTAAAATTCATCCACCCCAAGTAAAGTTTTTCTCGCCCAATCCATCCTTCAAATCTATAAATCAACCATTCGCCCTTGCATGGAATACTGCTACCATATATGATCTGGTGCCCCCGCTGTTCGTCTTGAGGTCCTCAACAAAATCCAGAGACGGATATGCAATGTAATTGGCCATGATCTGGCATTTCGTCTACAGTCGCTCTCTCACAGACGTGTCGTCGTCTCCATCTGTCTTTTCTACAAATACTTTCACGGTAACTGATCCGACGAGCTACTTTTGATAGTTCCCAGGCTGCATGAATTTAAACGTGCAACTAGGCTGGCATCTAAATCCCTTTCACTGTCTAAACTGTTAAATGTAGTCGTCTCTTCTTCTCCAATAGCTTCATGTCTCGCACTTCCCGTCGGTGGAATTCCCTTCCTATTACTTGTTTCTCTGGTAGCTATAATCTCCAACTATTCAAATGTAATATCAGTCGACATCTCCAGATGCCTTGATATATTCCCTATCCTTCTCTTCATCCTTTCCTTATCATGCCTCTTTATTCTTGCTCCCACTCTCTGTAACACCTTGCGTGCTAGTTGCATCCCGCCTTGCTTGGGGTGAAATGCTTAAAAAAATACAATCGTAAATTTTGAATACTAATTTCTTATTCTATTATAAGGGATAGAAGGTTGTGAAAAGCCATGGTCGCCAATGTCCTGATGGAAGACAGGTTAATATGACACCAAAGCTTAAAGGCGGGACGATTGAGCATTGAGCTAATTATCCGAATGGTCTTTCATATCATCCAGTGATAATTTTCTCGAATGAAAAAATTATATAAATAAGTTAAATATAAATTATTTCTGAAATGTTGAGGGAGGATTTATGATAATTAATCAGTGCAGCAAAAGAAAAGGGCACAAGAAAATAAAGCAGGAACAAGAAATATTGTAAATCAGCGCTTTGTATAGAAGCAGATAATAGATTGTACATGTAGAAACCATTACTGCTGAAGAGAAACGAATCTGACTTCGAGAAGTATAGCGATCATCCGGCCGCAGACGTCAGCATTCATGTGCAACTGTTGTGTCAGAGAATGTTCATAAAAATCAGCTTTTTCGGCTACAGCCAACACTTTTCCACATCCGAGTCCTCAATCCACTGTCTGATAAGAAAGACGGAACCGTCATTTTAAGTATCAATTCTTGGGCACGTTAAAGTTTAAGGAATTGCTTCATTTTTTTTAGGTTGATTCATATTGTGAATATTTTAACACCTCCAAAACAAAACTGATTTCATTTAACCACCACGGAGAACCTTTTCTGTCTGTCATCAGCAGGGCTGACGCTAGACGAGCAACGCACTGCCCCTCACGTTTTCCACTGACTTGAAGTGGAGCGACTATGTCGAATCAATTGCTGCATCAACTTCAAGGAAAGTTGGGTCACTGTGTCGTACCAAAAGTTTTTTTTTTCTGGTCAGAATCCAGATTGCACATTTATAAATCTATCATTCTTCCGTACATTGAATAGTGTTGGCATATCTGGTCTGGTGTTCCTTCTTTACATCTAGAGATTCTTGACAAAATACAAAGAAGGGTATGTAATGTAATCGATCTTGTGCAGGCATCACGATTTCAGTCACATTCTCCCCAACGTGACGTGGCTTGCCTCTGTCTTTTCTACAAATACTTTCATGACAACTGCTCTGACAAGCTTTTTTCCCTGGTGCCACCACTACATGAATTTCAGCATGCTACTGGATTGGCATTTAGGTCCCACCCTTTTACTGTTGAAATAACTAAATGTAACTTCCACTTCTACTCCAACAGTTTCTTTTCTCACACTTCCCGCCTGTGGAACTCCCTTCCATTTACTTGCTTCCCTGATAACTACAATCTTCAAAAATTTAAAGGCAGTATCAATTGCCATCATCTATCTTCTTGAATCTCGTTCATCTTTTGTCCTTTCCTCAATCAGCCTTATACTCAGTTTTTTCTACAAACACTTTCATGACAACTGCTCTGACAAGCTTTTTTCCCTGGTGCCCCCACTACATGAATTTAAGCATTCTACTAGATTGGCATTTAGGTCCCACCCTTTTACTGTTGAAATAACTAAATGCAACTGCCAATTCTACTCTAACAGTTTCTTCCCTCGTGGAACTCCCTTCCATTTATTTGCTTCCCTCATAACTTCAACCTTCAAAAATTTAAAGGCAGCGTTAGTCGCCATCTTTTATCTACTTGAATCCCGTTCATATTTTGTCTGTAATAAGTAGCGGGATTTTATGCTGTATATGTTCATTATACTGTGTGCAACGAGATTCAAGGGGAGATTGTCGACAGTCCGCCATAATTTCTTTTCATTGCTTACATTTAAACATTAAATCACGTTTGAGCGTTTCATGTACTTTAGTGCAATGTACTTTAGTGAAATGTACTTTAGTGTAGTGCACGTTCAGTTTAAAGATTAAAGCAATAAAAATCACGAAGAATGCGTTTTCTTTCAGTTCGTGAGACTTGTTATTGACTGTAGCATAACTCCACATTCAAGTAATGTTTTTTAACTAGCACTTAAACTATTTCATCTTTGTATGCACATATGACTAAAATGAACACATCAATCTAAGAAATTTCACAATTATAGCTGTTTAGAATAGAACGGAAATAGCTAGAAAAATGATTCGCAATATTTCTGCTTAAGACTCTAATTAGGATTCACCACTTCATTTATTGCTAGTTTAGGTGCTAAGAAAGACGGTTCACTGTACCGGACGAAACATTTTTTATATCTAGTAACTATCTTATATATTTATAAGTCCAACATTCGTCCATGCTTAGAATATCGCTGCCATATATGGTTCAGTGCTCCTGCTATTTACCTGGAGCTCCTTGATAAGATCCAAAGAAGAATCTGCAATATTATTGGTCCTGATCTGACGGGTCAGCTCCAGTGTCTTTCCCGTCGTAAGGTTACCTCTCTGTGCCTTTTCTATAAATACTTTCATGGTAATTGTTCGATGAGCTCTTCGCTATGGTACCTATAGTTTTTGAATTTAAGCGCAGTACTAGATTGGCGGCAAGGTCTCGTTAATTCACAGTTGAATTGGTTAGATGCAGCCGTAAGTTCTATGCTAACAGTTTCTTTTTTTCACACTTATCAATTATGGAACTCTCTTCCGGCTCCATGCTTTCCAGCCAACTTTAATCTGCAAGAAATTAAATGCAATGTTAATCGCTATCTACTGACCTCCTGATTATTCTTTCCTTTTTCTATTCCTTATTAATGTTTCTGTTCCTAATTCAATCACACCCTTTAACCCCTTGCATGTTAGTAGCTGTACTGCCTTGCTTGAGGTGATACCGATTAAAAAATAGTTCATCAAACGCCGAGATGGATTTTGTAAAATCTAGATCTGCAAAAATGTTTCCTTCAACCGATAACCGATAAATCAGGTCTTTCCATATTAAAAAGTTCTTAGGAGCGATAGTTTAAAAATCAAAGTCGTATTAACTAAAAAAATAAAAGCTTTGTAAATTTTCGTATTTTCTCATTCTCTCGTTTTAAAAACTTATGTTTTAGGAATATTACATGGGTATGTATTTTCCTTCAGTTGTTAATCTACAAGCAAAAGAAGTGAAAAGAATAGTGCAAGAGTTACGTCGTTAAAAAAAGCTATTAATATTGTGGCATTATTAGTCGATAATTCAGAAAGTTTGGGTATTTTTATTCATGGTTGTAAACGTTTTTTTCCTAATTAACTAAATGAAACCATTCTCTGATTTTTAATCTTCCACAAATTCTTTTGAAACTTGCATTTTTAAAATAACGGAAACTGGGTTACCATATGGGTCAAGTTGAATCTGTGGTTTTAATATTTGTTTCCAGCCTTTGATATCACCACTTTGTGCCTATTCAGTATCGTAGCTAGAGGTTGGCTGCTCACCCAAGACGGGACTTTTATGAGGGCAACACTTTTAGGTCTGCTATATAAGCCTGTATAAGCTGTAATGAAATAAAAGGCGTTTTAATGTCGGGACTGTACTCGCAGTTGAAGGACCTTTTCGATTTCGAGTAACTTAAATTATAGCATATGCATTTAAGCGATTGTTATCTTGGCAGAACAATTAACATTATACAGTAATGTATTCACGGTTGTCCTTTCATTGTTGACAATGTAAAACCTGTCAACTGACCCAGGGTGCGTTCTTTTAATGCCGTAGCGCCTCTGTATGTGGGAGACACATCTTAGTTAATGCCGTAGCGCCTCTGTATGTGGGAGACACATCTTAGTTAATGCCGTAGCGCCTCTGTATGTGGGAGACACATCTTAGTTGTTATCATAAATTTCAATTATTTTCCTTGACAGAAGTTTGTGTTGTTCCATTTTTGTCTTTTGAGCCTGTTAATAGTTTACATATATATATATATATATATATATATATATATACTGTTGACAGTTTTTTTATATATATATATATATATATATATATATATATATATATATACCGTTAATAATTTTACACACACACATACACACACATTTCATTTCATTTTGGAAGTGCTATCTGATGATCCGACGTCCTTTAAAAGGGCTCAGGTGAAATAAATTATTATAATGGTACTTTAAAGTGGTCTGTTTTTCATTTAAATATTAGCTCTGGATTTACATTGAGCTCTCAGGATTTCATTCTTCTTGGGATTACCCATACAGATTACCAAGTTCTTCATATATATATATATATATATATATATATATATATATATAATATCCAACGTCAGTAGCACGACTCGGAGTTTCATATAAGCGTATAATCTTCAGGTGCGAAATACTCACTGACCTTTTTCGCATTCTCGCGGTGATGACTTAAAATTGTGTCTCAAGACGTGTTTATTTTATTATTGTTGCCTATAATATTATAATCAATTATTTATAATTTATATCGTTCTAATTCTTAAGTTCGAAAGACGAAGAGTTAAAAAAGTAAAAATGAAAAATTATTTTAAATAATTAAAAAAAAAATTCGAATTTATGTAAACGCAATATGTATCAAGGGGGATAACTCTCTTATTGTGTGAAATACCGTCGATATAAGGTAATGTCAAATAGAATAAACTTAGCACACACAATCTTGATAATAGGTTAAGACTCTGTCTAATGCATTTGGAACCTAGTCTTATACTTACAAAGGTGAAATTACATATACACACGTAATAAATTAATCGAATACGATCTATAATATGGAATTATATATTTGTGTATATAAAAAAATTCCGTTAATTATGGGTTTTATGAATATTAATAGGTGTTTCATATTATCTTAATATTCGTAAAATCTATTTGAATAATATAAGTAGGAGTAGTAAGAGAAACGATGGTCGGTCGATGTCGGACGGCAGTTAGTCGAATACGAAAGAAGTCAGGGACCACAACAAGATTACTCTGCGTAATACCTATTATATCAAGTTCATAACGTTTTGTACGTCGAACCTATTTTAGGACCGATTTAGTACAAATACAAGCCTCCACTGCGAAATCACTCCACAACACGATGAAAAAACGCAATTTCCAGCTGTTCTTGATGGATCAAAAGTAATATTTAACATCATTGTCTGAATTGATCCTAGGTCTGTATATTATGCCTTCAGTCATGCACTGGCCATTTAATGGGCAGGCTATGTTTTTTTACTGCAGTTGCATTGACTTTTAGTAGGATTATTATTTAGTATTTTGTTTGTGTGCATGCTTAATATATTATTGTTATGTTGTTATATAATTATCGATATTTTTTGTACAGCTATAGTTTATCTTAATATTATTTATGCTGAAAATCTTTTTTAGTGTTGAAGAATGACCATAGTGTTTGCGAATTAAATTTAGGAAAATTTTATCTACATTTGTTTGGGCGTTACTATTGTAAGGTGCGTTGGACCAATAATGTTACATTTGCGTTGTTTAGTTTTATCTTTATTGTTTTTTTGTTTTTTTTACATACTCTAATTTCACTTTATGGTTGCTGTATTCTAGCGTTTTAGTATATCTAGTTTTATCATCGTCAAATATTTCTTTGTTACTAGAATTGGTCGATAACCTAAATTATACTGGTTTGTGTAAGTTGTCAAGAATCTTTTTATGGTGGTAATATATATTTAATAGTTACTAGTTTTGTTATATAACACTGAGCACTATTTTTATAACACCCGAGAAAGAAATATATATGTACGTGCAAGTATATGTGCATTCCTTTGATCACACCCATGCCTCTCTCTCTCTCTCTCTCTCTCTCTTTCTCTCTCTCTCCCTATATATATATATATATATATATATATATATATATACATAGTGATGGAAATAAGTATAAGACATCCCATGAAATTGTTAATTTTCTTATTACTGCACAAATTCCTCAGAAAATTTGTGTGTGGTACCTAGATCCGATGGTATCAGTATACATATTCGATTTTATAACAACTTTCCACCAAAAAAATAAGTTATTAAGAAAAATATGTACAAAATTCAATGTTTACATTTATTCCCTTTCAACTGTAATACTTCAACACACCAATTTTGCATTGAATCAATAAGTTTTCTGAGTGTTTCAGATGGAATTTCATTCCAATACTGTTTAATGCAACATTTTAAATTTTCTCTGTCTGTATGGCTGCGTTGTCCTGTTGTCCTGGGTATCAGTATACTTATTCGATTTTATAACAACTTTCCACCAAAAAAAGTTAACAAAACTTCATTTTCGAGGGTAGAAATAATTATAAGACAGTTTTGAAAATTTGCATTTCTGGTTTACTTCAGGATGCCAAAAGGAAGAATAAGTGCATGGGCAGATTATAAAAAAGACTCTTATCTTGATTTTAAACCACGTGAGTCCTATTTAAACATTTTATGATTGAATACAGTTACTGCAAAATGTTTAGGAACTCCCCCCTTAATGAAAATGAAAACGGTCAAATTTCTGCCTATAAACTGGAAGGAAAATCTATAAGTTTCATTGCAAGAGAATTGTCAAGATCCTGAACAGTTATGAGAAATTATCTAAAGGATCCTGAATTGAATGGCACCAGAAAATGTCCAGGTCGTCCACCTAAAATTACAAATGCAGCCAGAGGTCAACTTTTTCGAGAAGCTTCTAAAGGACAATCAAGCTCAAGAGATCTGGAAAAATCTCAGAATTTACCCATCACTCCAAGAAGAGTTCGTCAACTTCTCCATGAATCGCCAAATCTCGTGCATTGAAACAATAAGACAGCCCCTGCTTTAACTGCTAAACAAAAGAAGATGAATGTATATTGGGTAAAGAAAAAAGTAACATGGACAAAAGAGAAATTGGAAAACATGGTGTTTTCTGATGAGGAAAAGTTTAATTTGGATGGGCCCGACGGCTACCAGTGTTATTGGCATGATTTCAGAAAGGAGAAGCAGCTGTTTTCAAAAAAAACATTTGGAGGAGGATCTATTATGGTTTGAGGAGCTTTTTCTGCGGCTGGAAAGGCTGATTTAGTAGTGAGGAAAAGGAAACAAAACTCTGCTCGATATGTCAATGTGTTGGAAAAAAAGTTTTGTCCCATTTATGAATCGTCTAGACACCAATAATGCCATTTTTCAACAGGACAACGCAGCCATACAGACAGAGAAAATTTAAAATCTTGTATTAAACAGTATTGGAATGAAATTCCATCTGAAACACCCAGAAAACTTATTGATTCAATGCAAAATTGGTGTGTTGAAGTATTACAGTTGAAAGAGAATAAATGTAAACATTGAATTTTTGTACATATTTTTCTTAATAACTTATTTTTTTGGTGGAAAGTTGTTATAAAATCGAATATGTATACTGATACCATCGGATCTAGGTACCACACAAAAAATTTTCAGAGGAATTTGTGCAGTAATAAGAAAATTATTAACAATTTCATGGGATGTCTTATACTTATTTCCACCACTATATATATATATATATATATATATATATATATATATATATATATATATATATATATATATATAATCGCTGTACAATATGCAGTATTTTTTATTTAACATACAAATTTTGGAGATAAAAAATATATTTATATTTATTAATAACTAAAACTTTTAGAAATGGAAACATATAAACTAAATATATACTCATGAAAATAAAATAAAGTGAAAACATATCTATAGGACGTCCTGCTAAAAAAAAGAGAGAAAATAGAAGAAGAATAAAAATGGATGAAATACAGACGACAACCAATTAAAATAAAACGAACAACAGTGTACATAAAAAATAATTACCTACGTCCTTTGCACAACTCGACATCAAAATGCTATAATAAGGTACAGTTGCTTTTCTTTTTCTTTTTTTTGTTTTGAGAATCGAAAATAATATAATAAATAAGACTTGAAAAAATAATACAAACACCCGTAATTTTTTATCGATTCGAGTATTAAAATCTTTATGGCGTCGGCTGTATTGGACGGCTTCCCAAGGATTGATGCGAGTTTATTTATTCCAGAACCATACTTCTTACAGTCCTAGAATATAACGCGACCTATATATAAAACAAACTTTTGTCTTTTTCCTAAACATACCTAAAGGACGTTTAGGCGTAGGCATGACAATTGTAAAATTACAGGAAAACAGTTGTTGACATGAAAAATGATTGTATAGAGTTTTTGTTCAAAATTTCGTTTTTCTAATTCTTTTTCCTAAACGTTATAAAGCTTAAAGAGTTAACCATTAACAATCTCTGTTCCTATTCATTGCCTAATGGAATCCAACGTAATTTATAGAAAAAAAAATAATAGACGTGATATCAAGGACAAACAACGTATAAGTCATACAACACACAACTAAATGAGTCCATCTCAGAATCACTCAAACCTAGGAAATAAAATGGCAGGTAAGGTAAAAAAAACATAAAAATATTAAAAGTGAGAAGAAAAGCAAGCAACAAACACAAAATGGCCTGTGAGGATAAAGAATGATTAAAGGGTGATTTGGGATTCAACTCTTGAACCAGGAATTTTTTTTTTAAATACTTAATTAAGCTTAACTAAGAACCATCTCTGAAATTTTGATTACGGTTTGGATTGTGTTTTTACTCCAAATTCGTTTTTCTATATTCTAGTCGTGTTGTCTGCTATAATTGAAACGGAAATGACATATTACTTGGTTGAAATACAGGGTGCCCCCCCCAAAAAAAAATTGATATCCTTTAAAATGTGAATATCTGAGGCAGGCGAAATTGAATAGGCTTCATGTAAAACAATAAAAGATATATTTATCAAAATTTAAACAAGATATCCAAATGGATGTCAATTTTATAATCGATTTCACAAAGCTTCACAAATGTTCAATATGCAAACTATCTGTGACACGACAAACGTCAAGTCGGTAGTCCAGCTCCTGCCAAACACGCTGTAGCATGTCTTGCGTAACACTCTCCAGCAACTCAGTGATCCTCTGCTTAATTTCTTCTAGGCTTGTAGGAATACTGGGGTATAGACCTGTCTTTTCACATTACTCCCTAGAAAAAAAATCACAAGGTATCAAGTCAGGTGAACGTGGTAGCTATATTCAACAGCACATTGTCATTATCACGGTCACGCCCGATCAATCTATCTGGTAGTTTCTCAGTGAGATAAGTCCGCACAGTTAACTTACTTTTTACACATTTTATAAAAATTGAGATCATTTGATCGAGCATTAGCTAAGTTATTAGACTACAAAATGATGTCATTTTATTTGGGGGGGACTCTGTATTTGCATATTTTTTTATTTGTGCTGATAGTTGATACTCGTGTCCGTTTAAAAAAATAAAACGGATGCAGATTGATTGGTTTTCTACGGCTTATCAAATCTTTTCAGGTTATTTAAAGTCAAAAAATATTTTTATATTCTAAGAATTTTTTGGAGATAATAATGGTTTAGCAATACAAGTCTTACTAATTAACCCATATCTGGAGGGGAGAAGAGGTCGATTCATACCTGTATCAAGGGTGTTTGCGTGTAATTTAATAAAACCAACCCAACAAGAATTGGCACACGCCTCTCCGATTAACAATTCCGAGCCATTATCCATTACACCACCTGCACATCCATATTTACAGCACCTGATATTCCAAAGCGGTTACCCATCTAGGTACTGGCCAGGCTCGATGTTGCTTAACTTACTACTGTATACTTTCCAATTTTTTTCTCTCTTATGGATGCTTTTCGGTCTTTGATGACGCCATGGAAGATTCCATTCCATACAGCCTTTCACATTTAATTAAAAAATAATTTTAAAATTTCTTAATGATATGTATAGAATTAATTTTAGTAAGGCGATAGTTAATAGATGTTGATGTGGAAAATGAATTCCTACTGAGCGTTGCGTTCACTTCGCGCTAAAGTCCGCCTGAAGCCATTAAACGATTTTTTCTCCCATTAGCTACAGGTAAACTGATTGGGCTCTTTAGTCTTGCTATGAGAAGAACTACTCTGAATTCAAAACCAATGCAACGGTAAACCATTCTGCTAGCTTTCCCAAGAAATCATGGCAGTTAAGGGATATTAAAGAAAGTAAGTTCTTCAATAAACAAAAAAATATCCGACTACGGCTTACAAAGTTTAAAATATTCATGTATCGTATTCTGAGAGGGACTCAATTTTTTATCGATTATTTGTGTACATCTGTGCGCATTAATCTAATCGCTGTATTGATGGGCAGCTAATGGCTTGAGAGTTCGTTATTAATCAACTCAACATTTTCAAGCAGTCACATTCACGTATGCACGCATGCGTACACACTGATAGATTTACGCAGACATTTAAACAACACAGACACTGTCGACGTTAGTGAGCATGCGCAGGCTAAAATGTGGGCAATAATACTTCTGCGCTGAGCTTACCTCCAGCCAGGGTTGAGGTCTGTCGGCATCGTCCAGCTGGTGCTGCGTTTATGAAACCACCACTTGATAACTAGATCGTTGGACAGGGTACGCTGGACGACCAGTTCGAGGCAAAATTTTGGGTTGATGTGGTATGAGGTGCAAGAAGCCGGCTCTGTTTTATCATTAGCCACACTTTATTGGGCAAACAAAAAAAGAGAAAAGGACCAAAGTTGTGAGACATGCAATGCTATCAAATATTGAATGCGAGAAATAGAAAGCAAAAGCGAGACAGGAAGTTAGGGAACAAGTGAAGGAAGAAGAAGGGGTGGAAGATGAAGAGAAGAAGGAGGAAGAAGAGTAGGAGGAGAAGGAGGAGAAAGAGGGAGAAGAGGAAATACTAAATAAGCGGAAGAAAAAGGACAGAATTTGTAATCCAAAAAGAAGTATAAAGGTCACACACACACATGCACACGCGCGCGCACACACATACACACACACACATACGCACACATACACACACATATGTGTGTGTGTTTATGTGTGTGTGAGGGGTAGCTGAAAAGACCCACTTCCTAAAATATGACTATTTTGATGAATAGGAAATTGTAGAGCCCAAAATTTTTCAGCACCCTTCTTGCGTATATATATATATATATATATATATATATATATATATATATATATATATATATATATATAAAAAGAGATAGAGAAAAAAAACTATGGACACAGAAATCAAGACTATATGATGATTGTCAATGAATCTTGACGCGTGAAACAGATAGTCACCATGCAGTGTTGATTTCTATGTCCACACTCTCTCTATTTACATTTACAAACACTCTCTCTCCGATATAGAGTACTCTTCCCCATAAATGTATAAACTTTAAGCAATATATATATATATATATATATATATATATATATATATATATATATATATATATATATATATAAAACTTTTACAAATCTACACAGGAATCTTGCTGATAACCATTAACTGGATTAACAAACTAATCAATGCCAACAACGCAGAAATATGATCCATGAAACTTGAGAAGATCAATGGCGAATATAGGCCGGGATATATTTATGAAAAAATAGAAAACCATAAACCCGGCGCTCCATTAAGATCAATAATATCACAAATATCCACATTTACCAACCATATAGCAAAAACATTCGTCCAAATCGTTAAATGATACTTACCTTCAAAATACAGCCTTACTTCCACATATGAATTCATAGAAATCCTCAAAAACAACTGACAGCGTATTAACATCATTGGACGCCAAAATTCCATTCATCAAAATACTCTTCAATGAAACAATGAAATTTAATAATGAAAAATGCCTACAAATACGTATTACTCCCACATCCAAAGACAAACCCAACAATCCTCAACAAAAATAATATTAGCCTGCATCACACAAGTTCCTTTCTATGACCACCTAGGAAATATTTATATACAAAATAACAGGGCAAACATGGGTTCACCTATCGTTCCAACATATGGCAACACTAGAAAATTATTTTTTAAAGCATTCCAAACCAAAAATCTACACCTGCTATGTTGACATTCCTACTAACAGCATAAATGAATTCAAAAATCTGAGAACAACTTTAGAAAATAACACCATTCTTAATTTCACACCCAAACTAAATGTTAATAACAGAATTTCTTTCCTAAATGTGGTAATTGATTTGAATAGCAAAAGATTTAGAAAATCCTTTAAAAATTTATCATACCTATGATTACCTAAATGCGACAACGAATAGCCACACAAATACAAATTAGACCTCATAAATAATTTAATAAATAGAGCACATTTAAGATCTTTTACACGCCCAATATTTCTTAACGGACTCAACAACAGAAGAAAAACTCTAATTAGCAATAATTTCCCTATCAACATAGTCGATAAAAAAATGATACTAAACTAAGAAATAATAAAGACAAGTACTAATACAAATAAAATTAATGTAAAAATTACTTTTAAAGAATTATTACCTGACGTTGTGAAAATAATCAGGACATCGAAAAAATAGACAAAAAAATTTAACTAACTTATATATATATATATATATATATATATATAGAAAAAGTTTCAAATTGAAAATTATAATGTTTTATTTTATGAAAGTATTTATTTATTTATATATATATTTGATATTTCAAATTGTCCTCAATTTTTCATCAGAAATAACTGTTTGTTACAAATAAATTAAAATTACTGTTTGTTAGCAAGTAGCGTCCTTCGCGAGACGCGGACGTCACGTGATATGCAACGTCACTGTTCGGATATTCCTAACTTAAATCTAACTGTCATAAATATTTAAAACAATTTTTTTTATTATATCTAAAAAAAAAAAAAATTAAGATCTTTTATATATATATATATATATATATGATAAATTCACTCAAGAAAAGCTTTAGAAGGAACCGTAAACCCAATACTAAATAGGAAACAAGGGATAAACCTCTACTCCAATTCAAAAAGTCGGAAAGAACTGTGAAAATTTTAGGTTTCACAAACACCCACAAAAGTTTTAGAGATAGGTGCACGCTCTGCTTGGAGGAGAAAATTAGGATAATAAAATACAAAAAATCAATGCAAACTATTAAATCAACGGAAAGAGCTAATTACGAAATGTAGACATAAGAACAGATTCAAAATTACATAAGAATATATGTATGCGTTGTGTGTATGTGCGTATGGTTCATATATACATGAATGTGGGTACAAATAAGTGTATGTATGTGTAAACGCACAAACACACTATTTACTGTAAATCCATGGAACAAACGCACTTGTTGCTAGCATACAGAGCACACCATAGTAGTAACCGAAATTTAGTTGAAATTTAGTTATAGACAACGAAAGGCTCTAGCCATAAATAAACTCCAGCCCGTAATGGGATACCTCAATGAAATGCGCATATATATATATATATATATATATATATATATATATATATATATATATATATATGAAATTAGGAAAATCGGCTGTCAGTTTGTGATACATCCTGACGAGTGGACAGAACGATTACAAAAACGGTTCGTCTACGACTTTCCGGTGAGTATAACATCAATCAACTAAGCTCCTCATAATATGGCATTAATCAACTAAGTGTCAAATTTCACATCTTGTATATATCTTCCTTACCTTCGCCCCGACTCATGTCGTGCTCTGCAGCTCTGTCCTCTCGGAAACTCTGACCATGCGATAATGTCTATAGATATCTCTTTCGCTCTCCCACCAGTCACTAACCTCCTATTAACAGAAAACTTACCTGTTATCAACGCACTGTTTGGGTCTCGTTTTGTGATTTCCTTCGTGATGCATCTTGAAATTATATTTTTAATCATCCTGTTCATAAATGTGCCACTGAGGTCTCTTCCTGCGTGAAAGTTGGCATCGAAGCTTTCGTTCCAGCACGGAAATATCAAATGTAACCACAATCATCTTGATTCTCTCCTGCCTACTCAGCCGCTATAGCCCACAGGAATCACTTCTTCCAGCTATACCAGAGCGATATGTCCGAGTGTAACAGACGTAACTTTGTTATTGCTCTTAATGGCTGCAAGCGTGTCCTCAAAGAAGCAAATTAACTATTTGCTGATAGAATGAAACAACCTCTCACAAGTGTGGTTCTAGAGATTACGAGTGGCTCTGCCAGCGCGCTTTGCTCGTAAGTTCTTTCCAATTCCACTCTCGACTCATCTGGAGTACATCTGCCAGATGTTCCCCCTAAAACGGATGCTCTACTGAGTGTCATGCGCATAACCCCGTCATTGATTTCTGATATCATTTCTAAATTAGATATCAAAACGGATATAAGGGGATCACAAAGAAATGGGCTCCTGAGCAGTCTCCTGTTCTCACCAAACTATACAACAAATGCCCCCCCACCTCTACTTCCTGCTTTCCAGCGTGTTGGATGTACTCCTGTGTAGTTCTTGTTTTTAAGAACTCTGGGGAATGATCTGGAATTATCGACCTATTAGTCTCTTGCCTATTTTCGGCAGGTTATTCAGGCTCTAATCAATGCAGAATTGCTTAACCATTTTAATTCGCACGGCCGTCTTTCGGGCAAACAATATGGCTTCCGTTTCGCCAGATCTATCACCGACGTGTTAACGGCTATCACTGAATTTTTCAATCAAGTTCTAGATTGAAATGGCAAGGCTCGGTCTGTGGCTCTAGATGCCTCAAAGGAGTTCGACATGGTTTGGCATGCTGGCTTTCTTTGCAAGTTCAATGGCAACGGTGTCACCGGATGAATATTTGGCTTAATCCAATCGTCCCTAACAAATCGTTTAATTGTGTTGAACCGTCATACTTTCAGATCATTTCATACTAACGCGGATTCCCACCAGTGTTCTATCCTTGGACCTACACTGTTTCTGATATTCATTAATAATCTTCCTGATGGCATCAGTTCACAACAAGGCATTTATGCAGATGATACAACCATTTACTTCATTTACTCCTGTCTTAGTAGCAAGTCCGAAAGACCCGAGAAAGTAAACCTGGCAACTGCTCTGGAAAAAACCTCTGATCATAGGTTAACTGAGGCAAGAAATGGCTTGTAAATTGTAACGCCTCCAAAACAAAACTGCTTTCATTTAACCACAACAGAGATCTTTTTCTGTCTGCTATTAGTATGGCTAGTGCTAAACTTCAGGAGAACAACGCTATACGCTTTCTTAGCCTCACGTTTTCTACTGACATGCAGTGCAGTGGGTGTATAAAATCAGTTACTAGGTCTAAAGATAGGAAAATTGATTCACTGTGTTGTGCCAGAAAATTGCACATTTATGAAGCTACCATTCGTCCGTACATGGAATACTTCTGCCATATTTGGTATGTATATGTCGGGATTCCTGACAAACTTCAAAAAAGGGTTTGTAATGTCCAATCATCTCGATTTCAATCACTTTCTCATCAATATGACATACCTTCACTCTGCCTTTTCTACAAATATTTTCATAGCAACTGTTCAGACGAACTTTTTTCCCCGGTGCTACGACTACATGAATTTAAGTGTGCTAATAGATTAGCAAATAGCTCTCAACTTTTTAGCTGTTTTACTAGCTAGATGAAACTGCCACTTCTATTATAAGTTTCTTTTCTCGCACTTCCCACCTGTGGAACTCATTTCCGTTTTCTTGCTTCACTGATAACTACAATCTTCAAAAATTTAAATGCAAAGACAATCTCTTTTTTAAATCCGTATCACCCCAATCAAGGCAATAATGCCACTTAAACACAAGGTGGGGGTTACAAGGTGTGGAAGAATTAGGGACAGAAACATTCAGGATGAACAGAAAGGGAAAAGAGTAATCAGGTGGACAGTCGATAACGATTGACATTACATTTAAACTTTTGCAGATTAAAGCCCGGAAAGCATGGAGCTGGAACGGAGATACACAAGCGAAAAGTGCAAGAAAAGAAACTGTTTAAATAAAATTTATGGCTACATCTAGCCAGCTCAACTGTAAATTGATGAGATTTCGACGTCGGTCTAGTGCTGCGCTTAAATTCAAAAACTCTATGTACTATAGTGAAGAACGATATTTCTTCCGCTTATTTACAGAAATGTGGCACAAGGCCAACATGGGGAATGAGGAAAAGGATGGTCTTTTTCTGTCTTAACATTAAACTTAGCTGTCCACGATCACTGATCCAAATATACGACAATATTTCTTACACCAAAACAACGCATTCTTACTTAGCATTCTTACAACCTTAATAGCGAAGACCTCATCCGAACAATTGCCATGAAAGTATGTATAAAAAGACATAGAGAGGCAACCTTATGGCAGGGGGAAAGTGACTGGAGCTGAGCCGCCAGATCAGGACCAATAATATTGCTGGTTCTTCTTTGGATCTTATTAAGGAGCTGAAGGTAAATAGTAGGAGCACCGGGCCATATGTGTCAGCAATGAACCCTGTCACTTTATTGTCTTTTCTCAATCTTTCCAACTAAACTCTTCACATTCTCTTTCACCCCCTATAACCCCCCTTCGTTTTAGTGGTATTATCGCCTTGCTTGGGGTGAAGCAAAAATAAAATCAGACATACAATCTCATCCCTAGAAAATCTTCCTTTCTCTTTTCCTTTGACTTTTTCTTGAAGTCCTCCTTACCAATGACATTCCCTGTACAAGTGCTCAAATCCTGCGCCAGAACTTTCCTACTGTTTGCCAGGTACTCTTTGAATATTCTCCATTCACTTTCAACACAATCTTGAATTAAGACCTCTACCTCTATTCTTCCTTTTTATCTACAATTTGTTCACGTTTGCTTTAGGGTGTTATGTGTCATGCATAGCCATACATTTTATAGCGATTAAGTTCTTCGTAATATGTGATCTGTACTTGTGAGTACAACTTTTTGTATTTCTTTAAAGCATGGTCTACTAGGAATACCTTTAATGAGTCTATCAGACCCTTTTCCAATCATTCTGATGGCTCCAACTACAACTGGAATTGTTGATGTCCTCATATGCCACATTTTTGAGATTTCTAGATTTCTATTTCAAGATCTTTGTATTTTGATAGCTTTTTGAAGATCTTCAAAGATACATTACAATTTGCAGGGACTGCCATGCCAATAAGAAAGCACATTTTGTTCTCGTGGTCTTCGATCACGATGTCTGGGCGTTTAGCTTTGATTGTTCTGTCCGTGTGTATTGTAAAGTCCCATAAAATTGTTACAGGTCCTATCTCTGTAACTGGGTCTGGGTGGTGTTGATACTAATATCTTGCAGTTCCCTTCCCGTAACAGTGGGATATTTTCCAGTGTAGATATTGGCCCACTCTATCATGCAGAGTTTTATATTCAATGGATTCTAACACTGCAACCTGATACAAGATTGTCAGTTGTTTCGGAATATTTATAACAGAATATGAATTTGGTGCCCACACAATTTTTCAGCATGTGCGCTTTATATTTTCTAGTTAGCAAGTTTTGATCTTGTGCAGTAAGAATAAAACCTTCGGTTTCAGCTTTTAATCCAGCACTACGTAACCACTGATGCGTACGGGGTTTGTCTACATCTGCTTGTTTGGTACGGGCGGAGTATTGAACATGAAAAGGCTTATCTTGTCATCGTTTCTCCATGTGGTACATTGCATTTATTTTTGCTTTCTTTTCTTTGTCGTAGCAGTAGATGTATTATGGTTTATTTGCACTTCTTCACCCACTTGAAATTCCCTTTTGAACTTGTCTTCCTTTATTACTGAATAAAGTTTCTTATTTCTTTCATGCTCTTTGTCACAGATCATCATCCAGTCCTCTGTAGTTTCCAGGTATCTTTGGAGACCGATTACTGTGGTTTTGTAACACAGTTCTAGTTGAGCTAAAACTCTCCCTTCTTCGAATCTGGGAAAAAACAGACATTCAACATTAACCTTAGGATGATAAGTTTTCTCGTTTTGACAACGGTTCGCTTAATGTCAGCCCAATTAAGGATTATTATTATTATTATTATTATTATTATTATTATTTAATTCTTTTTTAAGTGAATTTGTTTTATAATCTATATGCCAGGCCATAAGCAATGAGGTGATATGATTTTTCTTTGTTTTCACTTAATTAAACAAAAGGCATCTGTTAAAAAAAATGAATAAAGCTTTTCGCAGGATATGGGCTGTAATTGTTAGAACTATTTCCTGGGAAGATGGTGGATCAGGTATTTTGTTGATTTGCCGTTGACGTCCTTTCTTTATCAGATCCAAAGCTCCACCCACAAGAACAGTTTTAGTTTTTATGTGACACGTTTTTTTTTCTATTTCCATCTCGAGGTCTTTGTAATTGTTTAGTTTTGCAAAATATTTAGCAGAGATGTTTTTGTCACTTGGTAGGCTCATATCAATCACCGTGCAAACATTTTCTTTTCTGATTTTGACAATTATGTCTGGGCAATTTGAATCTATTGTTTGATCTGCGTTGTTAAAAAATCCAGAGGATGGATGTTAACATCTGCTTTCTCAGTTACAGATTCAGAATGATTTTCATACCAGTTTGAAACTTTTTTTTATGCCATACTGATGACAGATCTTCCAGTGTAAATATTGATCTACTCTGACATGATGATTGTATTTATTATTATTATTAGTAGTAGTAGTAGTAGTAGTAGTAGTAGTAGTAGCATTGCAGTTATAATGGAAAATATGATTCGTTGAAAGCACTTAAGTTTTGTTTGAAAAAATCAAAACAAAACAAGGAAAATGTTGTGAATATTAATTCTTATGCTTTCGAAAATATTTTAAAAATTTGGAACTCATTTATTTCAATCTAATATTTGTGATTCATCAATTTTTTATAGTTATGTTGATCGTTGATGAGATATTTACTAAAATAAAGAGTTCGCGGTAGTTTAGTTTGGGTACAAAATATTCACAAATGAGACTTACAAATAGAATTTGGCACAAAACACAGCTGAAAAATAAATTCAGTAAAAAATATAGAACAGAGAATAAAAAATAAAACTGAAATGAGAAAGCTTTCTTCTTACTTTTTACTCCAGAAAGAATGATTTTAGAATTTTATCGTTAACTAATGAAAGGTTTTAATAGAATGAAGCTTAATGTTGAGTATGTATGTATGTATGTATGTATGTATTATTATTATTATTATTATTATTATTATTATTATTATTATAACTATTGGTATACGTAAAAATAAGTAATTTAACATGCCTTAACATTTTGTCAATAAAATGCCCAATAGATATCTAGAACAATGATTATTGTATCAAAAATATAAAAAGTTCACAATGCTTATCAAAGACCGACTTAAAATTTCGTGATGTTTCGCTCGTAAGGGTCCAGACCAAAATATTGCATTATTAACCGAACATGTGTTTTTATAAATGCGTACTATACAGAGTGTTTCAAAAGTCACGTGATCATTGATAGAAAACATCCACTTGTGAAATAGCAGAAAAAATTTGCATGACTTCATCTTCCATAATTCAACCAATAAAATTTCTTAATAATATATTGTCACATACAGAAACATGATTCCATTTAATAAATGAATATAAAATTTACAAAGTTATCAATGGTAATGCAACTTTTGGAACGCCCTGTAGGCACTGACTAAATTTTAAATTTGACTAATCCCGTAACTTTATTATAATAATTTAAAAGCGTTTATTCAATTTTTTAGAAATCTGAAGGCGTATGAACCATTACGTGAATATATCAATAACAATATATATCAAATTTCATATAATTTTTTAATTGTACACGTATACATAGGTGTGCAAACTCATAGTATCAATGCGAAAACTTTTTATAGAATATTCACTTCCTTAATCCTTCAAATTTTTTCTAAGGCTATAAATCAGATGCATGTATACAACACACTTCTTTTTGGAATTACACGAAGTCCATATCGATTCAAATACTTTTCCTCTATATGTCGGCGCTACGTATATAAAAGTTTTATAACTAAATTTATTTTTAAGTAAATCAGAGTGACCTCCCTTAGATCAACATTTCTCAACGTGGTTATTCCCCTTGGAATTATTATTATTATTATTATTATTATTATTAAGTATTATTAGTATTATTTTTAAGAGTTTTCTCCCTTTGGAAAGTGGTTTGGGCCAATAATTTTTTAGCACTCCATCGCTGTATGTGCGTTTGTCTCTATTTGTGTGTGTGTGTGTGTGTGTGTGTGTGTGTGTGTGTGTGTGTGTGTGTGTGTGTGTGTGTGTGAAAGAGAGAGAGAGAGAATGCCACTTTAGGATGTTGGCAAACGCAATTTGAATCTTAAAATCGAAGCTCAAAATGCAAATCGAATTTTAAAAATATAAACAAAAATTACATTTCTATAAGTGCTGGAAAAAATTATTCCAATCGATTATTTATTCATATTTACGGAAAACTCATGTTTAATAAGAATAATCTATTCTAAAATTCAAAGTGATTTTCTGTCTTCTAAGTTAGAGGTGGAATTTTTGTTTTCATACCTTTCATAGTAAGTAAAAAATTATGGATCTCCATCGAAGTTCAACTTTTTCGAAATCCTTGTAACCTATTCTTTCACTCAACACACACACACGGACGGACGCACACGGACGAATACTAACGCCTAAACTACTTAAATATTCTATGAAGTCTCCTTGTTAACAAAACGAACATGGTGAAAACTGAAGGTTCTAACCACACGTCCATACATACATACATAATAGCTGGCCACTCGTATTGGAGGATACCCGTTTAATAGGGCGGCTAGCCAATCCCTATTGTAGACGCTCGCTCAGGCAAATTTATGTTTGTCCAACACCCACTGAGCCTACCTCTGGTTCATACTGCAACTCTACTGAGCAGACCTTAGTTACAGTTTCTGTGAGAGAGCGTGTTATCTAGCGTGATCAACAATTTGAACAAGGCCAGCAAGCTCAGGCTCTCGGCCACGATGATTTGTGGCTTTGTGCTAGCGACGCCCACCCCCTCCCAAGAGTTCCGTCTACCCAATTTCATTCACAAGGGTCAAGCCGTGGTATGGTTTTCAGGCACTTTCCAAATGTCCGATACATTTCGATAACATCAGGAAGTCTCCTTCCTGACAAATCGACCATGGTGAGATTCGAAAGCGAACATTCTAACCACCCGGCCACGCACCCATACATACATGCATACATATATGATGGCTGTCTACTCAATTTTATGTGCATACCTCTGATGATCGCTCCTTGTCATAGTAGAGTGGTTTGCGTGGTCCAGTGACTCTGAGGGCGATGCTGTTTGGAGTTCTAAACTCCTGATAGGACCACCCTGGTGGCAAGATCGAAGACAAGGACCAATACAACCAACCCGAAAGAACAGCGGATGACGTTTACAACAGATCTCAGCATTTGAACCAACGGATGAAGAAGGCTTTGCATGATGGACATGCTACAGAAGGCGCCATTCGAAATTATAACAGCATCAGTGACAGTCCGTTGCAGTTTCATAACTGGATTCTACATGTCTCATTTTATATGTGCCGTAGAGGAAGGTCATGAAATCAAGTGTGTGGGTCACTTCCTGGCAAGTTGAGGTTCACCTTAAACAAATTCACGCCATCGGCACTTTCTTCTACTCTGATTTTCTTTCACCTCCCATCAACTCTTGCAAAACAAAACGGCCATAGGGAATTGATGACATGGGCAAGTTTTGGTGAAACTAAAAGCTTCTAGTTCTGAAACTGCACGTTGGCTGCGAATATAGGCATCAACACCATCATCATAACTGAAGCGATAGCAAAGAAGAAATTAAATTCTTGGGTGCGTGATAAAGCCAACGACGACAACTTAGTTTCAATCATGACCGTTTTCTTCTTGTAACAAATAGTCAAATACAACATACAGGCTCGGTGTTATTTCTGGGTACAGCTTGCCGTAAAATGTTTCTGTCGTGGGAACTAAAATGACATTTTAAGCTAACATATGATTTGTCATTAAATGCACACACAGAACCAGGTTAGTTTTAATTGCTAGTTCATTTCAGACAGTCACCCTTGTTCATTTTGACTATGGCACATCATATGGTTAACAAAATTAGCTGTTCAGAGAAGAACCCAACTACACACTGGATAAAGGTATCTTGACGTAAATTCTGGGTCAGAAATGTTCTTTATTTTTCTGGCGTCCATACATACATACTGATATTTATAAAATTCGCAATAACAGACAACTGTTTAAATCAGTTCCTGCATATCATGCGCTGTGTTCATTGTCACGGTTAAGTTCTGCGACGACCCGATGACCACTCTACGAAAGTTATCTGCCAGTTCGATCCACCATCTGCAGACTGGAGACGAGATCGCAACAGACCACGCAGCCGCTGGAAGGATGTAGTCAGCAAAGACTGTCAGTGTATTAATCTGGCGTTAGAGGATGATTCGACACTATGCCAAGACTGTGAGAGCAGGTGGCTCTCGTGGACTCAACGCCTTCATGGCATGAGATTTAGCAGCTGCTGCAGCATATATATATATATATATATATCGTGGAATGAACAGCACAATGAGAATTATAATATCGATTATAATTATTTCGCAACAATTCTTTTCAAATTCTGAATCATTAGACAAATGAGTATAGCTTATGAGAAATTAATACGATTTAAAACGCTTTTGCTACAATTTAACTGTTATCTCTTTAGATTCATTCAAATATATCCCTTAGGACTTCACACTATCTCAGCGTCTCTTCCACTTTAAAAAAAAACTCTATATGGATCGCCAGCAGCACGACTGTCACCTTCTCTCTAATCTCTTTGACAAGACCTGCCTTTTAACGACGATTTCAGCTTTGCGAAAAGTCACACGTTGGAGAAAGTGAAATCTCAACTGTAGAGGAAGGTGCTGACAGATGTGGGTGTTGAGATGTCTTGCCAAAATAAACTGCAGTAGATGTGAAGAAAATGATTACCGCACCGACATGATGAATGCCACAGTCGCACACTACACAGATCGACTCGGTAGCGTCTCACTCACAACTGAGTAACTCCATCGGAGAGTATCTGTCAATGTATGCACAATATGGTCGCCTCTGATTACTGTGTTACATCAAAGCGGCGCAACCTGTTCTTGATATATACCCCGTTTATATATACAATGTGACTAATAGAACGTAAAATTTCCAAATCATTTTTCATAGCAAAAAATTAAATTAAATTTTTATTTATCCTACTCTAATGTTTTTGCGGAGATTTCATTCACTTCTCTTGAGTATAAAATTGAATTTATTTCCAGAAATCATATTTTTCTTCTTTATATTTTATTTTTCGAATAACTAATACCAGTCGATTGACAACTTGTTTTCTTCAATGCATATAGACATTGAAGACAGAGCAAGTTAATAATTCCGGTCAATTAGATGCCTTGGCCCCTCTTTTTATAGATCTACATTTTTCGGGCATCGTCTGTTTTTATTTGCCCTATTTAGATTGTCCGGGCTGTTGTCCCCATCTTTATTGTTATATTCACGACGTTTCGGTCGTTGTACGCTTCAGCCCTTCTTCAAGTGTTGGAATTTCGAACCGAACTCTTTATTTAGTCCACGGGGGTAGATCGTTCTAATTCCACGTGCCATGCCTTTGAATAGGTCAGTTTTAGTTAATTCCCCTCGATAACTCAACTTTCCAAATTTTCGTTCTCTCTGCTGTGGCCATTGAACTCACAACTCTTTGGGTCAAGTCATTTTTTGGGGTCAATCAACCGACGCTTTTATCTACTGGCCACGTGTCTTGGTGACATTAGTGAATAAGTTTTGGGGACTTATAAACCTAATGTCTCAGTAATCATTTTTTACCAGAACTCATATTATATATTTATTTTGTTTATATTATATTATTTATTATTGTTATTGTTATTGTTGTTTTCGCTAGGTCTCTGTATTACTGGTTCCCATATTGTATTCATTTGGTCGACTTAGAAGATTCTTGTAGACTAGTATATGTACTGATTCCTTAAGTTTCCCAAAATACGGAAAAATGGTTACTGAGATATTAGGTTTATAAGTCCCAAAAATTCACTCATAAATGCGGACACATGGACCAATGGATAAAAACGTTGGTTGATTGATCCAAAAGAGTTGTGAGTTCAATCCTTGGCCACAAAAGAGAGAACAAAAACTTGAAAAATTGAGTTATCAAGGAGAATTAAAATTCAGATATCCAAAACCATGGTTCAGGAAATTAGAACACTCTACTAAATAAAGAATTCGGTTCGAAATTTCAACAAAGAAGACTGGATCGTACAGCAGTTGAAACGTTGTGAAAATGGCAATAAAGATGGGGACAACAGTTCAGACTAACGAAGTAGTGTAAATAGTTATAATACCTCATGTCAGAAATATACACAGATCATCTGTTTTCTTGTTCAAACCCAAGTCGTTGCTCCTTGCTGCAGAGCTGTTAAGAGATATTAATACCTATACGAGATTCAATGGCTTTATTTCTAATATTTTATTCTAATGAAATGGTCTAACTAATGGACACCATTACCGACATTTTTCTTTTACCAGATATTGTAAATAAAGCCGTCAAATATACAGGTAACTTTGTGAATCCAATTACTCATGTTCCTAAAAATACATTTGAATTCACATTAGCGATGATTTTGCTGATACATTTCTCAATAGCAAATTGCGCCTTGAATTGTATTAAAATATATAAGAATTATTGCTTTGAATTCATTTTCACTTTATTCGGGACCACAATCACAGGTAGTAACACATGAAAAAAACAACAACTGATGCTGCAATAAATAGCTATTGAAAAATCTGTATGGCGTGTATACAAACGGCGATTAACTACCTTTGGTCAAGATGAAGTCATTTAGTGACAAAAGTGGCCTATCATTCAGTTAAACGTCTGGTGTCAAGACACACGAGTCATTCGTTCTACCACGTTATGCAGCTTACAAGCCCATGACGCCGTTTTCCTTTGGAAATATATGTTCACCAGGTATAGAAACTCACAGTCTTCAATGTCAAAAAAAAACAAAACAAAACTCACCGTTTTCTTGTTTATGAAATGTGAATGTGTCCTCTCTAGTGACATAAAAGATAAAACATACCCGCTTGAATCTCGAATCCTAAACATGACTTCTCCAGAAACACAAAAGTATTTCTGGCAGTTCCAATTCCTGTTGGGAATTATTATAAGTAAGACCCTATTTTTTTCGTTCTCTTTTCACACTGTGTAGACATGTGTTATAGTTTCTCTGCACGGGTTAAATGTAATTATGTATATATAATTTTGTGTATGACTTAGCGACATAAAACTCACTCTGAAACCAAAGCCTATTTGTCATTTCATTTCTTTCGGTTATTCCGTTTCGCCCGTGAAATGAGCTGTTGTTATATCATGGATATAATTATAACTTCCTATTGTAAGTTCTTTTTTATAACACACACTCGTACTTGGTATAATGTAATGCTTAGGCTATTGCCGTAACGCCAGTGTAGTTAGTATGGTAACTAACTCCAATACAACTACTCTTTACCTCATACCATGGAACTCTTTATAGTATTGAACGAGTTCATAGAATCACCGGCGGTGTACTCTTTACTCCACAACATATACAATAATGCCCATAATAAAGGAAAATACAACCTTGGAAAATATTCCTTTCTTTCATAGCTCACCCATTATCTGGTGGCTTACCCGACATGTGATATATTTAAATCCCATTAGACGGACCGCAAATCTTCTAAAGGACCGCAATTCTTAGATATATGTTAATATGTGACAGTAACATTAGGTATAAAATATCAATGTATATTATACATTGATAATTACATTTACATACATGAAGATAATTAAAATTTCATTCACTTACTGGCAAACCAGTTTCTTGTTTCCCATGGCTCTGTGGCTGTTTCGACCGAAATCTTGGGCGCATCTTCCTGCTTTGGACAGAGTGCAGCTACCAGAGACAATGCTCACTGAAAACAAACATTATTATTATTATTATTATTATTAAGCTTATTTTAATATTTCACAAGGCAAAATGGAACTGGGAAGGTTGTGTTTCGCCAATCTTCTAAGCTAGAAGTTACTGTCTACTTTGGAATTCAACATAAAAAAAATTGGTTTAACTTAGACTCAAATGCTGACCATTATTGTTAGTGGCAATCTGAGATTATTTCAATCAGTAAAGCAGGTTAATCATCTGATGTCTGATGATTTTCTTTTGAGTGAGTGCGAGCCTCACCAAAGACATATTTCTCAATGAACTCAAAGAACTCTGTAATCCTGATCCTTCTATAAATACTTAATTCATCCACTTTCGTCTCTAACTTTTTCTTTTTTTTTCCTTTTTTTTTTTTTTTTTTCTTTTTTTTTCTTTTTTTTTTTTTTGGTGAGGCGTGGTACGGTTCTAAGTACACTAGGTATTAAGGGCACAACTTTCAACCTTCATGTTCTGCAGTTTCTTCAGTTATCAGCTTTCATCTCCAGACCTTTGGAACTAACAGACGTTTCAACCTTTTACCAATCTTCTTTTCTTTTTAATGAAGTGCTTACATATATAATAATCTTTGAATATTTTACTCTCTTTAATTTTACGATCACAGGAATTAAGCAACATCGAGCCTGGTCAATACATAGATGGGTGACTGCTTGGGAATATCAAATGCTGTAATCTTGGATGAGCGGGTGGTGTAATGGTTCATAATTGTTAATCGAAGAGCCGAGTTCCAATTCCACTTGGGTTCGTTATATTCAATTACGTGCAAATATCCTTAGGAAAGGTATGAATCTCTTGTATCACTAAACCATTATTATCTAAAAAGAATTCTTCCACTGTAAAAATATTTCCTGGCTTAAAATAACTTGCAAATGGTTGACAAGCTGTAGAAAACGAATCAATCAATGAATCTATCAATCTTCAGTTCTCTTAGTATTACTCATTGTGTCTTCATACCAATACTGATTACTAACTTTCACTATAAATTAAGTGAAGTAAACTTCCTTAATACTCCAATACACTCAATAATTATGACTGAAATCTTTTATGAAAGTATCTGGTCTATTGAGCGAAATAGAAGCATTCCAACAAAATGACGCCTAGGTACAAATATACGAAGCCAATTTAACCATCATAAAAGCCTACTCTCTCATTGGGTGCTCCATTCTTTCGGCCATGTGCCTCATATAAGCTACGCTTAGAAAATCTATATAAACCTAAATCTGTTAACTGTGTCCCAGGCGCATTGATCACAACAATTAAATGTACTTGATATGGTCATAAGTTTTGATAAAAGCTGTGCATAACCTTTCAGTTAGAAATATCTTCATGTCGAGTAACTCCGTCCGCTCAGATGGACTCTGATTGAGAGGGTTTCCAAGTGACTAAGTGAGACTCCCAAGTCGCCTTAGCTGCCACATCTTTCAACCTCAATATAAAATAACACACTTGGACATCATTCGCTCCTGAACAGCAATGCACCGTGCTCCAGTCCCTAGGGGATATGCCTAACTGATTAGGATCAGGCAACTGACAAGAATTTATATAGAGATAATACAACTAAAATGAAAAGGCTCGCATTTTTCCATTTTTATAAATACCCATAATCCGTTTTGTAAAGTTTAACGCTAAAAAGATTAAAAAATGCAAGTTGTCTACAATATATCACAACTTAAAAAATAGTATTTAAAGAACACAGTACGAAAATATTTATATTCAACAATTAAAATATTTTCATTAAACTTGATGGATATAGCAATCCTGAATAAAGGGATTCTTCAGCGCATCTACATCTCACTAACGAACGTTACACAAGGTCGAATTTTAAAGTGGATTTACCGGCAATACCGTGAAAAAATCGCTCAAACCTTCTCGATACTTCCCCTTTTTGGGACGCCCCAAAAGCTGGGTAATGACGCCAGCCCACTCCCGAAGGAGAGGTACTACCTAGGCGGGGTGATTCCCTGGAGCTTGAAGATAGCATTCCTGAATAAACAACAGAGAAAGCTAAAATTTGTTTATGTATTAAAGACGAAGTACTCAAGTAGTTCTGTAAAATGCAAAATATGACAAACCAGAATTAATGATTCTATTTGTTGATCCAATGAAAAAATAAATGGGCGGATAATCATGTGACGGTCAAAAACAAACATCGCTAAATATTATTGCAAGATAATCAAATTAGTTAATTTTATTAAGACTGATTATCTTAATCTAAATAATCTTATCTTAATCTAAATAAAGAATTATCCGTCCATTCATTTCCTAATATACAAAATATTAATCGATTAATTAGCATACCAATGGATATAATTCAGTACTTAGCACATCAAACGATAGTTTTAAAGATTTTGTGGTGTTTTTTGTTACTGCCTCAGACCTTAGGATCTGCCTTATCACACAATCAAATTAGGGAAAGGGCCGTCTTCCATGTTGGTAAAAAACATCCATGAGACGTAATAGAAGTGTTTATCTCGAAAGACAAGTAAATATTTACTAACAATATTAATTATTTGTTCCTAGTTTTTTTTTAGAATTTATCACCTTTTGACTACATGAAATATGTTTAATGTTAAAATAATCTATCTATCTATCTATCAAACTATTTATCAATGAAATGATTTCATAGACTTGTATTCACGCAATAGTGTAGTGGTATTGATGGCATAAATCAACCCACACATTTTTTTTACTTTACGAATGTGTAAGAAAACAAAAAGCAAACAAGAGAAAGAACACAAGAAAATAACTTTTCATATCAGGTACAATATTTATATTTATAAATGACAACAGTTTTATAATAACTATTAATATGAGTTACTTCCCTTTGACTGGGCTAAAGTTTTTACCACTAAAAATATTTTTTTATCGGAGCTCACAAAAAGCTGAATTATCTTGTCGTTCAAAATGTTCACTGAAAGAGAGTTTAAAGAATCTTGTAACGCTGAAAATATGTTGATAAACTTTTAGCTTCAAAGAAGTTGGAAGAGTGAATGTTCCGTAATGTCTAATCGTAGTTGAAAGTATTGTTCGTAATTGTTTGTACTTAAGTTTAGTGAGATTCAATAACGTAATTGAATAGTTTTTAGTAAGTTGCAGAAGTTGGTGAGTGAGTTGTTTCGTTGATATTTTAGCTTGAATTACAGCAAAGTTATTTCGTGTTAAAGAACTTGAGATTCTAACTTTGTACTTCGCTGCAGTAATGATACAAGCGTCGGGAACTCGTTTAGCAAATGCTAATCGTCGTAAATTCTCACTAACTGGGTTCGCTCGTACCTTCAATTTATGTTTTTTAATCACGTGATAGGATCCTGAGAGCATTGTTTTTTCGTCAGGTCAAAAACTAGGTTGATGTTATTCGGACGTAGTGGTGAGCAAGTAAATTGTTTTTTTAAATATCTGTTAACTACTCAGAAAGCGCCTTACAAAACTCAGTCTGGAGCCTGATATGTTTTGTGTTGCCTATTGAGAACAATGTACGTGAAGATATACGAGATAATTTTAATATTTATTGTCCAATGAGAAGTTCAGGTTTTCAGAAACCTGTATGAAGATGTGATCCGCTTTTTGCACGAAAATCGACATTGATGAAAAAGTGGTAGCGGACAGCTAAAATAGCAAAGAAATAAAATCCAGAGTTATTATCACTTTCTATGTAACAACACTTACAATTTGTAGCCTGTAATGAAGTATTTTACATTGAAATTACTTTTAAACCCCAATATATTAATTATTTCATATATATAATGCAAAGAGGGGAGTTTACTGTATTCATAGACTTATAAACATAATAATATAAGCAATCTTTATAAAACTGGATACTAAAAAATTTAAGACGGCCAACCTTATCCTCAAAAATAACAACACACCAACGAAGTCAAAATTACAAAGAGCGAACATTATCTATGAGTTCAAATGCCCTTTAAGGAACTGCGTTCCTCACCAAACCGGACTCATAAATAATTACATCGGCTACACAACCACATGTTTATCCAGACGTCTTACATTACACCTATCTGATCACAGTTCCATCAAAACACATTTAAACACACACTCAGATTTACCCGACACTATTAGGAACATACTAGTAGAAAACACTAATATATTAACTGCATCCACTTGCAAAAAAAGACTAAAAATAATGGAAGCTCTAATAATAAAAAGAAAAAAAGCCAACTCTTAACAATATCAACTATGAACAAAGCCACAATGTGCTAACCGTATTCGGAAACTAAAACATCACTACACACACTGAACATACATAGAACACACACTCTACTAAGCTGATAATTGAACCATCCTTGATAATGGCTAAAGGTATATAGCCGAAAGCGCTCGGAAACACAGAACATTCGGACAGTTCTTACACACTCTTTGTCCAGAAAAGAAAGCTCTTGTCAGAACACAAGAAAAATTAAATAAAAAGCTCAACTGTAGTACCTTGTCTGTCGTTTTAATGAAACATGCATATATATATATATATATATATATATATATATATATATATATATATATATATATTACCTTTCAAACTGAATACAGGACTTCTAATCTCCTTGGTTGCCATAGTTCTAATAGCAGCAAATATAATCGCATCGCTGATAATTTTATCAAAAATAATAATTTCAGGTTCGTAATTCGAGTTAAAAACACTGCTATAAGAAATATTAAAGAAATATTTGTAACTACAAAAATCTAAATAACAATCATCAATAACAGTCATCACGGGATACTAACAAATTCTAACTGTTTTTTAGTTTCTGATTCCATGTACGACTTCCACTTTAAACCTGGCTTTGTGTATTATTCCCTTTGAGCAATAGACGGTAGTACAATCTAAGGGAAATAACTCTTCATATTATGACATTGATAAAAATAATATGGTAGTGAGCGGAAAAGTTATCTACCTTACACTAAATGAGTATTTCAAAAAATGTTAATGCTCTCGGAATTTTTTTTCTTTTCGTTTTTTCTCCTTTTTTTTGTTGTTATTCTTGTTACAGCAAGTCTTCGTGTCTCCTCAGGACATAGGCGATCATAGATTTTCATAACTTCTTGTCTTTTGTAGCTCTTATTAAATTTTAGCTTTCTGTTATTTCTCCTAAGCTCTGTTCCGCTATCCATTTACTCAAGCTCAAGTATGTTATGCATTGTCTTCCTCTGTCCCGTGAGTATCAGATTTTCCAAGCATTTCTTCCTCATTATATGCCCCAACAGTCTCTTCCTGGTGTTAAACATTAGTTTCTTAATCTTTCCGTTTTCTCCAAAACTTATTTCAGATATTTATTTTACTGTGTATTACAGTAGACATTTATTCTTTCTTCTTGTGGTTGCTGTGTCAATAAGAAATTTCGACGTTTTAAATAAAATTTTACTCTTGTTCATATACAAAGAAAATAACTAAATTGTAAATACAAAATAGTCGTTAAGAAAAACTAAGTTTTTGATTGATTCTTTGCTTTTAGTTTTTTTTTTATATATATATATATATATATATATATATATATATACACACACACACATATATATATATATATATATATATATATATATATATATATATATATAAATAGGAAAAAAACCTGGGCGTAGATTAATATTTGGGTAATATTCAAACCCAAATATTAATCTACGCCCAGGCTTTTTCCTTATTTCACCTTTTCTAACAATATATATATATATATATATTATATATATATATATAAATGTAAAAAACAATAGGAAAACTATAATATTAGCCGACACGTTTAGTCAAATGTGGACTTTTTCAAGGCAAAAAACGAAATGAATTTATTAAAACAAAGTAACTAATAATAGCAAAACAAAATGCCCTTAGCAACTGGGAGAATTTAGAAAACGCAGTTTTCCTACAGGTTAACTCTGAGAAATTTTTCATACATTCATATATATATATATATATATATATATATATATATATATATACCCAAGTATGGGGTTGGTGTATACGGAATAAATTCAAATAACTCAAAAATACTTATCTTAAAAGCATGCTCAATACAGATTTGTTGTTATCCAACGACCAAGAACTTATAACAATATTAACAGGAACTTATTTTTACGAATGCCGTATTCAACACAATTTGTTTTACATATAGCATAGCGATAGACATGTACACTGTTAGTATGCAAGTGATGTTCTGTATAGCTAATTTAGACCAGCCTTTCATTTGTTGCGTAAAGAAATAAAAAGAAATATACAAAAGTATATATTTTGTAATTATTACAATTTTGTTAGTACCCTTTACAATCAAGAACATTGCTGGTTGGATATGAATTGAACAGAAAATAACTAAAAACTTAATTAAATCTATTGAGTTCCATTCAACTAGATATCAGTCTAGTTTGAATAATAATAATAATAATAATAATAATAATAATAAATTTTCTCTTGTTCTTTTTTCTTGTTAAAAACATTGTTGGTTCATAACTACTAAATAATTTTATAAATGTTATCATTGAATATAGATATTCTCGTATTGTTTCCTTTAGGTACTTAATATGTCTTCGTTGCAATACTTGTAGTTGGAGCATTATAATTTTTACTTATCACGTATTACATTAAATAGTTTTCCTTGTTCCTTAATAACGAGGAATTTTGATATTATCTTCCTGGTAATCTTGCCATGGCTTGCTTAAGCCTCTGCAGCTCTCGCCTGTTATAACATTTGTCAAAAAGCGATGGAACCATACTCATGGTTATTCAACATCTCTAATTTCAGTTAAATGATATTAATCAATTAATATTGATAATGTGCATATAACATTCCTTCACATATATACACGTGCAATATGACCACCATTAAAATCCCCGACACAACATTGTCTAATAATAATATATTAGTTTCATTGTTTTAAAAAAGATCTGATACCAAATATTAGAAATATTCATAGCAGCGTGTATTTAAAATCTTGATTGAAACAATAGTTAAAAGGCGAAAAACGCCAGACAATCATGAGAGAGCGTGTACTTTTTACAATGAATGTTCTGGGTGAATTCATTTTTTTTATTTTTTGGGATCTACGAAGGAACATTTATAGGACTCAACATTTATCACTCTCAGTTTGAAAGTTATTGATATAAAGAGTAGAATATGAACAACTATTTTCTTTATCTACAGCAATTTAAAAAATTTTAAGAAGTAAAACAACACACACGTTTGGATCTAGTGCCCAGAAATTTAACTGAATCTGTGATAGTGGTCCCCACTCAAAAAAGGTCTAGTTTTCTATAGTTCTTCTTAATTTTAAAATTATTTTGATGAATGTTTTTGTTGTTGTTGTTGTTGTTTTTTGCTGGATTTGAACGATAACATGTGACCGAATAAAAATGATATAAATCCCAGTTTTCATTGGATTAATTTAAGTTGCTCTTTTTTATAATTGAAATCCTATTGCTCCAAATCCAATGATTACAACGACGAAATATTCAGAACTTAAAGGAGAGAAAATTTATATTCGAACCTTAAGATTTATAAAACTTAAAATATTAATATTTGTTGCTAAAATGAGAGAAAATATATATATATATATATATATTATGAAATGACAAAGTCCGACAATTATTTTAATAATTTTTTTTATTTTTGTATCTAAAAAAAGACTGTATAAACATAAAAACGTCTTAATATATATATATATATATATATATATATATATATATACATGTGTGTGTGTGTGTGAGAGAGAGAGAGAGAGAGAGAGAGTATTTGGGTAGCAATCCCTCTTTTATACAAATTTCATTAAAGACGACTGAGTTGGTACTGCCGTTAAGCTTTTTATCCAGTTCGTATATTTCGAAAATAAAGACGTATACGAATACAAGAAAAATTGAATTAAAAGCTTTTCAGTTGTTTTTAATGAAATCTACACACAAGAAGGAAATTACTGGGAAGTAATTGAAAGTCACTTGAAGTGAGCTGAATGTGTAATGCATTCAGCTCGCTTCAACATACACATATATACACAAGACTAAGATGTTTAAAAATGTTTTCACGATTATATATATATTAAAATTTTCCAATACACATCACAGAGACAGACAAGCATCCCCACATTGTGGTCCGACTCAAAAAAGACTGTCTTCCTAATAGAATTAACAGTTCCTTGGGAAGAGAGCAGGGTGGAGGCGCACGAATGGAAAAACCGCTACGAGTCACGAATTAAAGAAAAACCTGCTAGATGTGTCTCAAAACATATAAATAAAATGCGCGTCTATAACATATATATATATATATATATATATATATATATATATATATATATATATATATATATATATATATATATATATATATATATATATATATATATATATATATATATATATATATATATATATATATATATATATATATATATATATAATATAACGATATATAATTTTGTATAATTTTATGTATCAACAAACAGTATTTAGAAAAAATATCACAAACTGGAAAGGTGTTTTTGTGACGCGTTTCATCCGTTAGGATTTCATCTGAATGGGCTTTGATGACGTTGCCACGTCTACGCATGCGCACGAAACGAGAGACGCTGGTAGTTTCAAAATCTTTTGAAAGAATTTTTTTTTCTCAATGTAGCCGAAATCATCCGTATTCTTTTTTTTTCTTTATCTCTCCACCACCTTTGTTCCTGATTATCCCACACTGTGACGATGCAAAAATTTATTTAAAAAAAATATTCTTTCAAAAGATTTTGAAACTACCTGTGTCTCTCGTTTCGCGCACATATGTAAACGTGGCAACGTCGTCAAAGTCCACTCAGATGAAATCCTAACGGATGAAACGCGCCACAAAAACATTTCCAGGTTGTCATATCTCTCTCTTTCTCTCTCTCTCTCTCTCTCTCTCTCTATATATATATATATATATATATATATATATATATAATGGACTCTCCCGTCGGTTTCGACGTATGAGGATCTGACAGCTTAATTGATTCAGTTATGAAATTTTGTGCGATAATCTTAAGTGGCATTTAAGACCCGCTAGTGATTTACAAAGGAGGTCACATATGGAGGAAGTGTGAGGATTGTGAGATGAGATCACTCTTAGATTGGCTGACCTTTTAGTTTTTACTCTCGCTTTTTGAAGAGGATTCAGACAAGCAAATTGAAAACAACTGAGTCCACTAAAACACGTTGATCTCCATTCTACCCGCTCCAAGACTAAGCGTTCAGGGGTGTTATGTGGTATATTGACAGCTGACAAGTTGCTTTTCAGCTTGTCTTTGTATCTTAGCCATGGGCGTCCTACATTCCTGTAGCCCTGATCTAACTGACTATACATTAGGATCTTGGGTATCCTGTCATCAGACATTCTCAAGACATAACCAGTTTACTGTAACTGAGACTGTATGAGAAAAGTCTCGATTCCCCAATATTACACTTGTTAAACAGGTCTACGTTAGATGTCCTATCTTGAAGGTTCACCCACAGATTGCACGCACACAGCTTTTATGGAACATATATCGTTATACCATATATATTCGTACGGATATGTAGACGTGGCAACGTCATCAAATTTACCCCAAGCAAGGCGATAATGCTACTAAGACGCAAAGAGTTACTGGGAATGAAAGAGACTTTAGTGGGGAAAAATGACAATAAAAGAACTGGATTAAGGAAGACAGAAGATGGCGATTAGAGTTGCATTAATATTTTTAAGATTGTAGGGAAGCAAGAAACCGGGAGAAAATTCCATAGCTGAGAAGTACAAGAAAAGAAACTATTAGTATAGAACATACAATAACATCTTGCTAATTCAATAATAAAATTATGGGACCTAATTGCCAATCTAGTACTACGCTTAAATTCACCAAGGAGAAAAGCTCATTAGAACAATTGTCATGAAAATATTTATAGAAAAGACAACGGAAGCCTCGTTTCGGCGGTGAGAAAGTGAGTGATGTCGAGATTCCAGTTTATGGCCGATAACATTAAAGGCCGTTTTTTTTTAATTTGTCAAGAATTTGAAAAGAATATTTTAAAACTTAATATATAGCCAGAGCACCAGACCAGGTATGGCAGCAATATTCAATGCACAGACGAATGGTAGATTTATAAATGTGCAAAATGAATTCTGATGAGAAAAATTGTCTAGCACAAAATAGTGAACCGACTTTCTTAACTTAGGAAACTTAGGATTTAGCCAATTGATTCAATATAATCACTTCACTTCATATCAATGGAAAACGTAATTCCAAGAAATCGCAAAGTGTTTCTCTCCTGAAGGTTAGCATCAGCCATCCGGTTGGAAGGCAAAAATGAATTTCTATGGTGATTAAATGATAGCAGTTTTGTTTTGGAGGTGTTATATTTTACAAGTCATTTCTTTTCTTACCCTCAGTTAACCACTGATTGGAGGTCATTTTGAGAACAGCTGCCAGTTTTATTTTTTCGGGCATGTCGAACTTGCTACTAAGACAGGAATAAATAGTTGTATCATCAGCATAAATACCAAATTAAGAACTAATGACATCCGGAAGGTCGTTGATGAAGATAAGAAACCGCGTAGGTCCGAGAATAGGGCCCCGGGGGACCACCACGTTATGAGAAAAGATCTAGAAACTTGTCCGTTCAAAGCAACCTTCATTACATGAAGTGTTATGAACGATTGGTTTTAAGGAAAAATTTGTTGAGAGACATCACAGCTTTCATAAACAAATTCAGTAATAGCTTAACACATCGGCAGTAGCCCTGAAAAAACGAAAGTCATATTGTTTATCCAAAAGAAGGCTGTGTCAAGTGAGATACTTAATCAGTTCAGTGTTGATTAGTGCCTCTAGTACTTTGCCAAAAAGTGGGTAAAAAAACTAATAGGACAACAAGTCGAGGGGTAAGAAGGTTCACCAGAGTTCTTAAAGACAAGGGCTACCCAGGAGGATTTCCAAGAAACTGGATAGCGAGAAGCAAAGAGGTATTTATTGTAGAGTTTGGAGCGAACAAGAGCCAGTTCACGAGCACAATTGCAGGTATACCGTCGAATCTGCAATCCTCGTGGGGATCTAGTTTAGAGATGATAGCCTAAACCATGAGCGAAGTTATGTACATAGTAGAGATTACGTTCTAGGGGGAAAATCAGGCAAAGATACTCCTGATGAGTCGAGAGTGGAGTTGGAAGAAAATTTCCGAGCAAAGCATTCCGCTTTATCAGCAGTAGATGGCAATGCTTCAAACTGGTTGTAGAAAGGAGATATTGGGGATTTTTTTTATTCAGCAAAGAGACGTCTCTTATGATCCAAACTATTGCATTAGTATAACCGGAAGAAATGATTCCTGTAGGTTGTAACGGCTGAATAAGCAGCAGTGAACCAAGGAGAAGATTGAGGTTTCACTTGGTATTTCTGTGCGGGCACGAAAGCTCCGATGCCGGCTTTCACACAGGAAGAGACCTCAGTGGCACAAATCTCGACAGGACGATATATAGATTTTTCTTAAAGAAAATAATATCATTCTAGATGCGTGATATATTAAAAATTCTTGAATAATAATAATAATAATGTTAATAATAATAATAATAATAATAATAAATACAGCTTATTATATGAAACTTATTGTATTAAAATTATCCGAATAATCCTACTATCGAATAGACTTGATCTGAAGCGATCTCAAAAATATTATCTGAAATAATCAATAGTCTTTTTGTATCATCGAAAAATACGTTCTTGCTCAAGAATTATTGAGAAGATTATCAGAATCATTGCCTGTGGATTTCACTTGATTTAGAATTAAGAACATTTATCATTCGTTAGTCACTTCACATATGGCATGATTCTATCTATCTATCTATCTATCTATCTATCTATCTATCTATCTATCTATTTCAATCTCTTCAAATCTATTTCCCTTTTTCATATGTGTCTTTCTCTTTATATCTATCTCTATTTATCTATCTAACCCAGTCTATTCATATCTCCCTATTTTCCTTTTTTCATATTTATCTATCTCATTCTCTTCATATCTATCTATCTATCTATCTATCTATCTATCTATCTATCTATTTCAGTCTCTTCCTATCTATTTATCTATTTATCTATTTCCCATTTTTCATATGTATCTCTTTCTCTTCATATCTGTTTATTTATCTAAGCCAGCCTATTCATATCACTGTATTTCCCTCTTTTCATGTTTATCTCTCATTCTCTTCATATCTATCTATCTATCTATCTATCTATCTATCTATCTATCTATCTATCTATCTCAGTCTCTTAATATCTATATATCTATCTAGCTCAGTCTCTTTAGTATATATATATATATATATATATATATATATATATATATATATATATATATATATATATATATATTGAACAATAAGAAAATAAAAAAAATTAAAATCTTTAGACACACTGGGTTGTAGATTAATATTCTTTCGTTTTTTTATTATTATTCCATTTAGATTCCTCGACTAGTTTCGACCGAAATGCTCATCATCGGGAGGAGAAATATTTCTGCTTGCTGGTAGCACTAAACTACAGAAATGAATGTCTTTTGCTGGAGAAAATGAACTTTTGTCTGTAGTTTTCATTTGTCTTTTTATTTTTTTATCTTTTTAACATGAATCTTTTAACATTCCTTGTGTCGGTCAAACAATCTCTTTTAAGTTGTTATTTGAGATAAGAGCTGGATAGATACTCTGAATTCTCTGGTCTGTTTGACAGTTTTATTGGAACTGGTGAGGGGATGTGTCTCTGTTTAGTGTTTGTGTGTGTGTTATTTGGTTCTTAGAGAGTGAGTGAGTATGATATGTGTAAGCGTGTGTATTGCTGTAGGTGTGTGTTATCATTTGGCTCATTAGGGAGTGAGTGAGTGTGATGTGTGTAAGTGTGTATATTCGTGTGGCTGAGTGTATAAGTGTGAGGCCTCCACACCTCCGTAAGCATGTCTGTCGTGTGGGTGAGAAATGTGGGTAGGTTTTGATTTGTTGAGTTATATATTGTTACTATCTATATATTGTTAAATTTATGATTTGGCCCGGCTGGGTATTTTGTTTTTAGACGTTGTATCCACTTATTTTCATAGGACTCTAAAATCTTTCTAATGTTATCTGCTCTGAACTTTTCTATTCTCTCAGTTATAGTGAATTTGGCATGGGTTTTGAAATCATGTTTTTTTCAGGGGAAATGTTGTTCTACAGGTAATAATTTTTCATGGGAGTCGACTTAATTCGCTTACGATAATTATTAATTTTGTAGTGAAAGGGCCATTCAGATTTTCCTACATATTGTTTCTGGCATAGTGTGCATTCTAGGAGGTAAATTATGTTATGACTTCTACAGTTAGAATCGTGGTAGATTTTAAAAGTAGATTTAGTGATTGAACTAGTTGAATGAATTTGTGTTTTTAATATGATTGCAACATAAACTTCTTTTGTTGTTACATGGTTGGGAAAATCCCGTTGTTTTTGTTCTTAGTTCATTACGGATTACCTTGTCCCCTGAAATGTGGTTACTACCTATGATTTCTTTTAGGTTCTTAGGTCTACGATATGCAAGAAGGCCGGGTTCCTTTAGCAGTTTTTTTTAGGTCTGGTTTGAGATGTAGTATTTCCCAGCGACGTTTGATTATTTGGGATAGTGGAGGCAGAGTGGGATTGAAAGTGGTTACTAGAGGGATGCGGCTAGATTTATTTTTAATCTTGTACATTAGGGTGTCTTCTCTAGGTGTGGAAATTGCTTTATTTATTTGTTCCCTGATTAGGTGTTGTTTATAGCCACGTGTTGTGAATTGATGCTCCAGATTTTCAATGTGTTTATTTAATTCTTCATTGTTGGAACATATCCTTCTGAGTCTAAGTGCTTGTGAATAGGGAAGGTTCTCTTTGTGGTGTTTAGGGTGGGAAGACTTAAAGTGTAGATAGTTGTGGGTGTCGGTTATTTTAGCGTGTAGTGTCGTTTGTAGTTTTCTGTTTTCATCTATGTAAATGCGGGTGTCTAAAAATGTTACAGATGTTGTGGATTTTTCATAGTCAAACTTAATTGAGTCGTGCACTGTGTTTTTGGGGTCATAAGGAATTGGGTAAGTTTGTCATCACTACCCCGTGTATACAAAGAATATATCATCGATATATCTTGCATAGAATACGCAGTCGCTACCAATGATTGGATAGATATGGGTCTCCTCAAATTTTCCCATGAATATTGTAGCATATGATGGAGCTGCAATGATGCCCATGGCACAACCTCTTATTTGAAGGTAGTGTGCTCCATTGAAGTTGAAAGTATTCAATGTAAGGACATGCTCCATGAGTTTTATGATGACTTCTGTGGGTGGGGGATCCTGTTTTCTTCTTTTAGTAAGTGCTTATATATATATATATATATTTTATCTATCTATGTCTATCTATCTATTTCAGTCTTTTCATCTACCTAGCTATCTGATATGTATTGTATTGCATGGCTCAATAAAAAAAAAGATTGTGATGCGCCAAGCATATGTGAAGAGAGTTTGCTAACGTTTAATCAGCATTATGTTTTTCTGGCTGTGTATTTACCCATACGACACTCTAAATATGTACCTAAAGGAAATTCCGATAAATGAATTGCTCAGTGTTCATATTTATTTTTATCTTCCTTATATTTTAAATATTTTCTTATTATGCCATTTTTTTTTTTTTTTTTTTTTTTTTGTCGGACAACTTCTGCGTTGTTCTGATATCTTTTTATATGACCAAACCCACGTCGTTTGAAAATTTCCCAGTGTATCACAGTTCCTACCCTGTCATACCTGCTTTTATATTCCACCCGGGCAAGCTTGATGTATTCACTTAAGATCATGTTTACAGTCCTATCCTTTTCTCCACAAAAATGTTTTTTTTCTATTTTTACCTTGTTGTAGTTTGCCCTAATTTTTTTTTCTTTTTTTTTTCTGGAAAGGTGTGATAAGAGATTGCGTTTCTCGTTTGAGTTGTCCTCCGCGGAATCATGTCCATGGTTGTTTATTTGGAACAGGTGTTGTGTATTCGTTCAGATCAGAATTTTCTAGGTGATTCATTTATAATACTATTGTCCCCTTCATGTTCCAAAAGTGTTCTTTGCCAGTTTTAGCTTTATTTATTTTTTCATTTTTTAACAGGGTCCAGATATTTCCCAGTCACCCATTCTCTTTCAAATTCACTTTATAGTCGACTGGAGTAGCGACATCTATCGACTACATTGAAAATTAACACTTCTTTGTTTATGATGACTAGATCTGGTCTCTTGGCTTGGACAGGAAGATCTGTTTCAATTCTAACATCTCATATAATTTTACTTTTTTATATTCTCTAAAATAACCCCAGGTTTCTACATATACAGTTAGTTTACATGATCAAATCCAAATAGTTTATGCAATTCTCAGTGAATCAGAGGTACTTCCCAATCATGTTTATTTTTGTATTCTTTCTTAGCTAATTTGCCGAATTCTCCTATGATATGAGTGATAGTATCATTTCTGTCTCTCAACAGGTATATGGTTGATCTCCGAACATGATTCGGACACTCTCATAGTAAAGTAGGTCGTATATGATTTTATCTTAGCTTGAAGCACCTGTAGTTTTATGACTACATAGAGAGTAACATCTAAAATAAGATTTCAAAGCAGTTACTTGCAGTCCACAAATGAGGAAATAAAACAAATAAAAACTTTCGGGGTCAAGTGCCACTCGACTGGACGGTAGAGAATTCCAGTCGGGTCCTTATGGTCAAGCCTCATTCGTTAGAGTGACGAGTCATCTGAGTCGGTGAGGCAATCGGAGAGAGTAGCAGTCGTAGTAGAGATGTAGAGACTGATACATTTAGAGATGAGAAAATTGGCAGCCAGAGTTGCTACTTGGTTTTTAATCTGTTGTGAAAGAAGACACATGTAGCAGCGAATATGTTCCGAGTTTTTACCCATCTACTCGACGCTAAGCCGAACTAGGAGACTCCACGAATAATTGAACATATTGAAAACAGGATTCATATTTTCTTTTCTCGGTCTGGCGATATTTTGCCTTCTGTTCTTTTGTGAGCGTACACTGGGCATTTTCCTGTTCACACTGAGACAGATGAGGATCGAAAACATCATGTGAAGCCCTCTAGTTGGTGACCATTAATCCGCTATCTCAGTCATGAAACAAGTTCATCTATGCTCTTATATATTTTACAAAATTCCTATAAAATCATTATCATAAAAATTATATCTAGCGCTAAGCAACCCATAAAGGTATCGATGAACCACAAGCTCATATTCATCACCAGTCATGGAAATATTGATATTTACTCAGCTTAGTACGTGACCCGGCTTCAAATATGAAACATCCAATGCGGAATGATAGTAGTAGTGGCCTACATAAATAACTTGTTGACATTACAAGGCGTTCTAGAATTTACTAAGCTCAACTTAGTCTGGCATAAGGCTACAGTAGCAGATCACGGCATGGAGTTTGACCCCAACATACAAGCAACTAACAAGACTAAACACAATTCTATAACAAACATCCGTAGTCATGTAAATATTTATGGAGATTAGACAAGTACTCTGGCTATCAATCATCTCTTTACAGCAGCCATATTGTCTTACTGTTACATTTTTGTATCTTTCATGTAATTTGTTTGCACGAAAAATAAATAATTTTTAATGCGAGGCTGAGTTAAAAATCAATAACCTTTAAACCTAAATGATTAAAATCTCTAAGCCGATAAAGATTAGTGTCTCATGATTTTTCTCAAATGTTTTTAGCTGCTTTTGTCTTTAAAAATTCATTTTATTCATTCAGCGCTAATGACGCCATAATCTACTGAATCACGCTCCGTCATTATCACGAAATGCTAAAGCAAGATTGACTTTTTTTCTTCAATATGATGACATCATTATAGCCCTTTAAGCAATTAATCAGAGATTTTCAATCAGGGTGTCATGACACCCTGGTGTATCACAGACAGAAGTTCGGATTGTGGCAAAGTTTTAAACTTTCAAGATCAAAACAAGTAATCTGTTTCGATCCTTAAAAATACGCATTGAATATTGGATGTCATTTTTTCATTTCAAATGAAATTTCTCAACATTTTAATATCTTAAATTTCCTCCCACTTTCCCAAGTAACAAAAAGGTTTCCCTCAATTTTAGTTTCACTTGCTTTACTGCGCAATTGTGTATTTGAATGCTCTTAATTTGCTATCTAATAGCAAGTCTGATCGGTTCGATAAAGTCAAATTGATCTAAAAAATAACCTAATCGTCTAAATTCTATGCTAACAGTATCTTCTCTGGCACTTATCGCTTCTAGCTTTCCACTCAACTTTGATCTTCAAAAATTTGAATGCAATGTCAGTCGTTATCTTCTGTCTTCTTAATTCTTTTTCTTTTATTGTTCTCTCGCCTTAATGATATTTTCTCTTTATTCTCACACTCAGTACGTTCCCATCCCTTGCGTCTTAGTGGCTTTATTGTTTTGCTTGTGATGAAATGATGAAAAAAATAGTCTGGAACCAAAAGCCCATTCCAAAACAGGAGGGTATCACGCATTATGCACTTCTCTTTATTAACTCAATATCTATGCTGATGACACAGCCATTTATTCCTGTCTTAATAGCAAGTCTAAGCGGCTCGATAAAGTCAAATTGGCACCTGATCTCAGAAATGATCTACAGTTTGTTGTTAACTGGGGCAAGGAATAGCTTGTTAATTTGAACGTCTCCAAAACGAAACTGCTCTCTTTTAATCGTCTGAGAGAACACTTTTTACCGTCCATCAGCATGGCTGATGCTAACCTCCAGGCGAGAGACTCATTGCACCTTCTCGGACTAACCATTTTAGCTGACATGAAGTGGGAAGATTATATTGAATCAGTCGCTACGTCTGCTGATAGGAAAGTTGCTTTCCTGTGTCGTGGTAGGCAATTTTTCTCGCCGGAATCTATCTTACATATTTATAAGTCTACCATTCGTCATTGCTTTGAATATTGCTGCCACATGGTCTGGTAATCCTGCTATATATTTTTAAATTCTTGATAAAATCTAAAGAAGAATCTGCAATGTTATTGATCCTGACCTGGCATGTCTAATTCAGTCCCTTTCTTACCGCCATAATGTAGCTTCCCTGTGCCTTTTCTATAAATACTTTCATGGTAAATGTTCTGATGAACTCTCCTCTATGGTATCCAGACTTTATGATTTTAAGCACATTACTAGATTGGTAACAACTAGTCATCGTTTTAGAGTTGAATGGCTAGATCTAACTGTAAGTTCTATGTTAACAGTTTCTTCTCTCGCGATTCTCGCTTGTGGAACTCTTCTGACTCATTGTTTTCCAGTCTTCTTAATTATTGTTCTTTTATTGTTCTCTCGCTTTAATAGTATTTTTCTCATATTTTCTAACACTCCTTGTATCTTAGTGGCTTTATTGCGTTCAGGTTCTTTTATCACAATGTGGGATATTTAATAAGAAAAGTGATAAAAACATAAACAAAAGAAACAAAATGAAACCGGCCAGACTATATAGCGAAAATATATATTTAAAAAATCTATTTAATGTACAATTCCCAGCGTTCTAATGAATGCTCTCAACTTGCTATCTAATGATAATATCTGATTGTGTAAGCGTTTGGACTTGGTGCAGGAAAGTGAAATATATTCACATATACTTTTATATTTACACACGCTTTCCCTGATATTGAACACTTTTACCCATAAATATCATACACCTTAAAAATATATATATTAAATGGGCAGTAGGTTGAATAGGGTCTGTGTGAGGGTTATATTATAACTATGGTGTTTATGTTATATTAAATTTTATAACTAAATTTATTTTTTCTTTTCAGATGCTTCAGAGAACCCATAAAGGCAAATAATTCAAATACTGATTCGAGAAAATGCCAGTTAAAAGAAAATTGAAAGTCTCAAAATGCTGAAAGCGTTAGAACAAAATGGGTTGAAACATTTGGCACTCAAGCACCAAATAGACAAACCATTTACCGCATTCGTGACAAATTTGATGCCACTGGCTCAATTCTTAATGTCCCCAAAACTTGTCCACTCAAAACAGTTTGCACAGTTGCCGAAGAATTTTTCACAGTCCCAAAAAGTCCACCAGAAGAGCCTCAGTAGAATTGGACATTTCACAAACCTCTTATTATACGAATTCTAAAATCTATTGGGTTGAAAGCTTTTCGTATTGATTGTATTAGTATGTAATCTGAAAATAAACGTTATCATTTGCTACGCACCTGCTTTTGATTCACCCTATGTATATACAAGGTGTCCCAGAATTAACTATTTCAAGTCAAATGACAATAGGGAGATTATGTTGAAACAACTGTGAAGGCTGGGAAGGCCTGATTGACTTGAAAATCAGCATATGTCATTATAATTTTTACCTGAGCTCGAACACTGACCGCCAGCGTTGGTACGAAACACACAATTATATCAAACTAAGATTATCTGATTTCTTCTTGAAGACGTTGAATCTGCATTGAAAAATACTTTTATTGTATTAAATCTAATTTAAATACTGTACAAAAATATTTAAAAAGAATGAACAAATTTACGTGGCTATATCGTTTCTTTCGAATCATCGAGAATTTTCTCCATTCAATTCAATTAAAAATACAACGTAAAAGTTTTTACAAATCAAGAAATCATAGACTAGATTTGACCAGCGGTCTACAAACTTTTCAGTATGAATGCCATGTCCTATCTTCTATACATTTTCCCGGACCCTCAAAAATCAGTTTTATAAATAAATGAATAAAATTTAAATGAATGAATAAATTTTACTTGGATCTTTATTGAAATCAGCATGATATAATTCAAAACAAAAAAAATATGTGACAACTCTATAAAGAAAGAAAATGTTATGTCGGACTGGATGTGACCAGCAGGTCGTAGATTGTGAACACCTGGATTGAGGTAAAAGTAAAACAGAGTTACTTATTTTCTAGAAAAATGATAAATAAAACTAATCGGAAGATTTTCTTAATTAATACAAGAAATAAATCACTAACGGTCAAAATAAAATTAATACACACACAATACTTTTTTCTTATTCGGCTGTTGTCTTAATTGTCATTTCTAAGGAATAGTTTCGCGTGACAAAAGGCTACATTAATGTCCACCCAGTGAGAAAATCACTCTGTGAGTGAAATGACTTGTGAGACGAGTTTTTTAACCATCACATCAAGGTAGGCGCGCTTCAAGTTATTTATTAAGATTAGTCTGGCACAAGGCCAAGACCATGAGGGCACTCAGTGAACTACTTCTATCTAAATAATATGACACATGTTATAACCATGTTTTTTTTTCTTCGTTTTAACAGTATTTGTTCCTTTAAGGCTCTTGTTGCCCTTGTGGTACTTGCTCTTTCTTTTTTTTGCTCAAACTTGTTTTCCATGACCTCGTTTACATTCGATGTGCCCTGCGAGTATTTAATTCTACAAATCGACTTTCCTCTCTGGAGGTTATAAAAAAAGTATTAACATCAACATTTTTAGTAATGGTAATATCCATCTCATCATATGCGGTATGTTAAGAAATTAAGATATATATATATATATATATATATATATATATATATATATATATATGAAGAAATATAGTTTTAAGGTGTGCTATATTTATGGGATAAAGTGCTCAATATCATATATATATATATATATATATATATATATATATATTTCATTAAAAAACGACTGACAAGGTTGTGGTTAACTTTTTTATTTAATTTTTCTTGTGTTTTTATAAATAACAAAACAACCACAGTACCTTGTCCGTCGTTTTTAATGAAATTTGTATAAAAAAGGGATTGCTACCAAATATATATATATATATATATATATATATATATATATATATATATATATATATAAGATGGCCTGAAGATTGCGTTCAAGATGAAACAGACTGTCGCCATTCGGTAATGACCACAGTGTACACTTTTATATTCGACGTATGAGAGTCAGCAATTCGGTTCCTAGGAACCAACAGCCAGACACGAGCATATGATTTGATTATAGTGGAGAACCAACCACACTTTTTGAAGGACTGAATATACTGAACACAGAGCCCTGCCACAAGGTCCCCAAACAGCCTTCATCTTGAATTCAGAGTTGGGTTATAGTTGGGTTATTAATTACCCATAGCAGGAGGGAGAAGAGGATTCATACTTCCCAACGATATTAGCACGTAAGTGAATGTAATGGATTCGAATGGAATTCGAACTCGGCTCTCCGAGCCCTCACTCCTACTTCACCGTGCCCCCCTATATATATATATATATATATATATATATATATATATATATATATATATATATATATATATATATATATATATATATCTTAAAAAAAGTTTGACTGTTCTAAAGAGTGGTTGCATTTATGTAATCACGAATAATTCATTAATTCTATTAACACTCTGTCGTTATCTTCGATAGTAAGCACTCTACCACAAAGCCTAATTGTCTTTATCTGCAAACTATTGAAAAACCATCAATTTGGCTTCAAAATCATTCTTTCAAATTAGTGCTATATATCTATATCTATCTATATACATACATACATGCATACATACATACATACATATATATATATATATATATATAGTTTAAAGGTATGCTATATTTATTTTTTTTTTTTTTTACTAATCTTCGTATACTCGAGCACAAGGCCAAATTAATAAGGGCTGAAGGTATATTGGTACAATTCGGTCAATGAAGAGGGTGATTCTTTGTTTAATGTTATATATGTCTTTTTATCTTATGCTAATGAATTTTAAATGAATGCTGGGGATAAAACATTAAATCCCTTTTTTCCTTTCTCTTTTAACTTGAAAATCAAATCTGAATGTTTTCTCTTCTCTTTCAATATGCGGATCAAATCCGAAAAATGAAGAATGTATTTTGTAATGCTGTAAAATTTATTTGTACAGAATTAAGGATATTAATGAAAACGACATTAGTTTGTCAACGTTTTTATGTAAAACATATTAACTGTTTTTACATCAACGACATCCTTTTGCGCATATTTACATCACACACGATACAGTTATAAGCAGGAATTTTTGCTAATCTTTTAATGGCGCAAGGTGTGGCTGGTAATCCGTTTTAATATCATTTCCCACCTTTTTCTAGCCTAAAAAACATTCTCTCAAGCTCAGCCGACTTTAACGCACTACCAACAGCAACCTCAATCTGTACACATACGTGAACCCTTTTTTTTATTACTCTGTAATAATCACATTCACGTAGGTGTAGGGGGAAAGGGGACAAAGCATGAATGACGCATCATAAAGCATATATATGACAAATCAGTTTTCGATTAAGGAACAAGTGAATGTAGCTTATTAATATTTCGTTGTTTATTTACATCTTTCTCAGACATTATCACAAGATGATAAGAATTTATGAAATTTACGAATTTACTAAATTCAAATGTGAATGAAAAAATTATTGATTTGTTTTCTACAATTTATCAACCCTTCTAGGTTATTTAAAGCCAGAAAATATTTTTAGATCTTAATTTTTTTTTTCTTTAGATAACAATAGTTTAGTGATTCAAGTCTTACTAATTAATCCATAGCTGGGAGGGAGAAGAGCGGGATTCATACCTTTCCCATGGGTATTTGCACGGATATATAACGAACCCAATGGGATTTGAAACTCGGCTCTCCGATAACCAATTCCGACTCATTATCTATTACACCACCCGTATATCCAAGCTTACAAAAACTTATATTCCCAATCGGTCACCCATCTAGGTACTGACTAGACACGGCGTTGCTTAACATAGTTTGTTTTAGTGAAAGCAAGTCTTCGGCTTCCAAGTAAGAGAACCAACATAATAAGACTAAACATTTCATGGCTTAAAACCCATGGTGAGTTTTATTTACGAAGTTATATATATATATATATATATATATATATATATATATATATATGTATATGTATGTATGTATGTATGTATGTATCCTTGTGCAAATTAATTGAAACAAAACAAATTCCGTTATTATTTACTTTTTTCGTATTTTTCCAATGAAAAATCACCCAGTGCACATGTTAGTACTTCCTATGTCCATTCCACGAAGTCTTTCATTGCAAATTGATTGGATTTAAACCAGGAGAGTTTCCAAGCCAGTCGATAGTACGTTGATTTGCTCACCAGTAATGCTTGCTATTGTGTTCATTACAATTTTCGCATGTTTCCCTGGAGTAAAGTCCATCCCAGACAATGGCCTTAGGGCAACTAATCGACAATCGAAACAATAGTGTCTAGGCGTGATTAAAATCTGAAGCAATCACGGATGACAAAACAAATTTTGTTTTCAAAGCCAAACAAATTTCATCATACACCCCGAAAATAGATTCATACTACTGCACACCACTGTAAATGTCGTAATCTAAGGAAAAAAATAGAAATCGATTACACCCTGTCACTCCAGTGGGTCTAAAACTGATTGTATGATGAAAGAAAGAAAACTAAAGCGGTTGTTTCAATTAATTTGCACAAGGATGCACACTTCATTATATTGCGCTCTCAGATAAAAACAAACAAAAGGAACTAGGGGGAGACAATTTCTTCCAATTTTTTTCTTAACCGTTGGTAAGAACAAAACACTTAGCTGTTAGTAAGCATTAGTTTGGCTAGAGTTAAATTTTTGACACAAGTGTGTTGCGTTTCTCAATTATGAAGAGAGAGAAAAATTAAATGAATAAAAACAATAGAAAATATGGATAACAACGAAGTTTAAATCATGTGAAACAAAAAAAAACAAAAAAAAAATCCTTGTTTAAACATCTCCAGAATCAACGGATATCAAGGAAGGCCAATGTCTAAAAAAGAAAAGAACATCCAAAATGAATTCCTATTCCCAATTTTTAAAGTCATGTTTCTTCAGGAATCAAACAATGATAACAATCCGCAGATTCTTTTTGTTTGTGAATTGCCGTGGCTTCCTGGGAAAGATAGTGGCGTGGTTTCTTGTTACTTTCTTATCGCTTTTCGATTGGCTGCCACACAAGACTAGAGAGCCGTCTACCCTGCTATTTAAATCCTAACTGGAGGGAGAAGACACGAAAACGAAAGCATTAGACGAGACCGGAATTTGAACTCTGTTCGCGGATTCCACCTTTTATGCTGATGACCTTTATACGGTCATCAGCATCATACCCGCATCCTGTTCCCAATACAAAATAGATAATTACAAAATGTAAATCATGTCAGAAATGTTTATAGCTATTGGAATTATTTGAAAAGTTTGGACATCAAATAGTTTTTTTCTCTTAAACAGCCACTCTTCTAGTGAAGTGTGAACTTATATTATCTCTCTCTCTCTCTCTCTCTCTCTCTATCTCTTTCTGAGTCGTGTCCCTTCAGAAGGTGAACGATTATGGCCTTCCATAGCTTCCTGTTTTTCTTTGTTGTTTTTTCGCTCAACACTACTTGCTTCTTTATGATCCATCCCCTCTTCAAATTACTAAATCTTGTCAAGTAGACTCTGCTTCCCTTTCATTTGATGTATCCTATAAGTTCAATTCTCTAAGCCGTCTTTTCTCACCGAAGAGAATATAAAAAAAATAAGTATTAATATCATGGTTTTTAATGGTAAAGATTATTTTTTTATAAGGATGTTTACTCTGTACAAGGCCCAAGAGCTACTCAAGGCAAAGGATTATAGAGTAAGAGGCAGATTTATGCGGATATATTGGAAGATAACCGTTAAGCTTAAACTTGAACAAATTAACATTTTAGTGATCGAGAAAGCATCTTCTTGGGAGTCAGTTCCACAAATCAGCGGTTCATGGGAAGAAGCTGCTCGTGTGGAACTTATATCAAACCAATGGAATACATAGGGAATGAGGGTGATTTGCTACAATGATCTTGGCATGGCAGGTCTTAGTGTATGGTTTTTAATCATGCGAAACAATTACTCTCAACTTATAACCTAAGAATTTGGTCTTTAAAATTCGACTTATATACGAGTATATACGGCAACTGATTGTTGATATAGTGGGAAATTTTATTTTTGTTTTAGTGACTATGTGTTTATCAGAAAAAAATATTTTTTCTTTTTCCAATACCTGTAGATTTTCTGCATCCTTTAGTCTATTTTACGTCGGGAATATTGACAAATGAAAGCCCGTGTGCAACATTGCAGTGTTATCAATTTGTGGAATGACGTAAGGAGTTTATATCCTTTAATCCTGGTTCTCAACTTACGAAGATTAGTGAAAATGAGCCAAAACAAAAACTGTTTCTATATCAAAATAAATCTTTAAAAAAAAACAAAAAAAAAAAAACAGAACAGTTTCAAACTTGTTTCAACCTTACTTCTTCTTTACTCTTGCTATTTATTTTCTCCGCCCTGGGTATGGCAACACACTGAAACACTATAATATTTGTTTAAAAGCTGTAGTAAAGTTAATTACAATAAATCAATCTTTTAAAGAATATAATATTAATTAAAATATATATAACAAATATTATAAAAATAAGACACACCGTTGTCGGGTAAAAGTTATCGCTAGTTTGATGCTCTTTGATGGCCCTATGTTTCTGACTATGCTTAATAAATGGTTTGGTTTGGTTTGCTTTGGTTTGGTTTGCTTTGGTTTGGTTTGTTTTACAGCACATCAGCCTCAATAGGTCATTTAATGCCTACAACTTTTTTTTTCTGGTAATACTTTTATTTTGTCAAAAATCTATTTCTGTTAATATTTTTTTTCTCAAAAATGTATAGCTGGTAATATTATTTTTTCAAAAACGTATAGCTGATGATAATATTTCTTCAAAAAAGTGTAGCTGGTAATATTTTTTTTCAAAAACGTATAGCTGGTAATGTTATTTTTTCAAAAATGTATAGCTTGTAATATTATTTTTTCCAAAAATGTATAGTTGGTAATATTTTTTCAAAAACGTACAGCTGGCAACATTATTTTTTCAAAAACGTATTATCAGAAGCATTGCTGCTGGACGTAGTTTATCGTCATACCCAGGACGCGAATGTAGATATCGTCATACCCAGGACTCGGATGTAGTTTATCGCCATACCCAGGACGCGGAAGTAGTTTATCGTCATACCCAGGACGAGATCTGAGTTTGGGGGTGCTGTTGGACCTAGTTTATCGTCTTACCCAGGACACGGATGTAGTTTATCGTCATACTCAGGAAGCGGATATAGACTGGGTGTTAACTATCTGCCCATAGCTGGGAGCCTAACAGGTGCTACCACCCCGAGTCAAGGTGGACCTGGAAACACCAGCAATTAAGTGGTGGTTCCACGCTCCTCAAAACCTCCTGATCAGAGGCCTTGCTGTTGGACGTAGTTTATTGTCTTACCCAGGACGCGGATGTAGTTTATCATCATACCCAGGACGCGGATGTAGTTTGTCGTCATAGCCAGGACGCAGATGTAGTTTATCGTCATGCCCAGGACGGACTTAATAAATGATAAAATTGAGCACTTCATTGTAATGTAATGGTCAGACCGCTGGACTTTCACAAACTTACACTGAAAAGTTTTCGGTCCGATCACTACTCAAAATTTGATCCAACAATGATTTTTGGATCGGGATGATAACTTTTCATCATCGATCATAAATAGCAATTATGATCCCCTTGGGGCACGCTATATGTGTGACTTTGTACCGGAACTAAGCTAAGCTTACATAATAATGACATATTTAAACAATTATTTTGGAAAACAATAAAAATATAAAAATTAAAATTTTCAATTTAATTTTTTTTTTAAATTAATATTAGACGCACGAACAGTGCAGCTTTATCAAGGACACTTGATCAAGAAATGTTATATTCATGATATCGGGGATAGCAACACAAAGAAGACCGTACACTTATGTTTTATAGATTATATAAAAGCATTTAGTAAGGTATGGTACAAATATCTATTTGAATTTCTAGGAAAACTCGTTCTATTTGGGAAGGATGTTAGAAGAATCCAGAACTTGTACGGGGAGAAAACCGTCTGCATGCGAATAGAAAAAGAATTGAGTACATACACAAAAATAGAAAGCAACATAAGACAAGGAGGTGACTTCTTACCGGATTTGTTTAACCTCTACAGCGAGGCTATCCCGAAGGAGCTGCAGGTCCTACCCGGATTTATTATCGATGGGAGTCATCTTAACAATATAAAATACGCTGATGAAACTGCCTTTATAGGAAACGCAGAAAGAAAACTACAGGCAAGGTATTAAAGGAAAGCTAGAAGAAAGGACTAACCATTAAATGTAATAAAACAGAAGTTACGGTTGTTAGAAAAATCACAAACTGCGAATTACGCATTAGAGATGTCAAAAACAGATACGAAAATATAAATATCTGGGAAGTGTTTTAACTGAAGTCGGAAAATATGGCACCAAAATCTAAAGGCGAATTGAAATAGCAAAAGATTTATTCTAAAAACGAAATGCTAAGAAACATGAAAATTTCGTTATAAACAAAGAAAATATTGCTGAACTGCTATGTAACATCAATCTTCTGCTATGACCCAGAATGATAATGATATTTCATAATTCTAAAAATAACCTTTTCACTAGTGATAAATGATGATAAGGCTATTTCATCATCCTGGAAATAAAGATAAAAATTTCATCATCCTAAAAACAATCTTAGAGTAGAGAACAGTAGAGTAGCAAGTGGTATTAGCAGTAGTAAAAATGCCAGACACATATGTATCCTCATCCCTCCGTGAAAATCGAAAACTGACGATCTTAAACGTTATCCTCACTAATAAAATTCTCGGAACAAGCAAAACAGGTAAGCACAAACTTTGAAAAAAACAAAAGAGGATTGGAAGAATTTTACAATTAAAGTAAGAAGACAGACCAACTTTAAAACGGAGACAGTGTCCTAGATATCTGACAATAACTCACGAGACAGTGATTAGCAAGCCAATAATGCATATTATTCGTAGTAATGTTTTCGATCCTCACTGACTGCCCTACACATGAGATTTGACGAAATTTTATTCATAAACCACATGCTGAACACCTAAGATTATAAGATTTGTTTACACTTTTTAATTAATTATTAATTTAATTATTTTGTATTATCAACTAATAAAATATTTATAATCCTATAATGAAATGTCTGAGTCCTTTCCAAGCAATGAGGATTTTGTCAGTTTTATACCAAGCTAAATAACAGTAAACCTTTTTAATTTACTAACAGTATTTTCTTATTTTGATGCTTTTCAGCTCTTTTGTGTTTAGAACAATATAAACTAAATGGAAAGACCCGTGAAAATTTCACGTTTCTCCTATTCTTAAGTTCATGAATGAATAACCTCATGGCGAGTTCTATGACGATAAAATTTCCGCACAAGGTTCCTTATTGCATCGCTAAATATTTGTGCTTAACAATTTTAACGAAATATTCCAATAACAATCATAAATATGAATGCTGGTCGTTATTTTAACACGTAATATGAATCAATTTTTGGTTGCCTCCAAAGAAGCATACTCAAAAAGGGAGTGTTGTAATGGAATGTCCCACTCTCCCTATCGACTATGTGGATTGAGTATATCAGTAGCTATGTATATAGTGAGCACAGGGTCTACGGGGAAATTTTGCACGAGCCTATGGGCTCGGTATTACCCGGCATTAAATAACGGCCTTGTGCCACATCCTGCCTCACAGGGAGGTAAGGTAAATAACCTTGCTTCGGCAATTAGTTGGAGAGTAGTCCCCTGCTGTGCTGGTCGAACTCTCTGTCTTCGGCCACAGAGGAACCCAGACGAGGCTATGGTGAATGGCAGAGTCTCATCTGGGGTAATAGACATGCTACCCGACCCCGTGTATACGGGGTCTATGGGGAATTTTTACCCCGCATTAAAAACGGCCTTGTGCCACATCCTGCCACGCGTTGTGGAATGGGAGTGAGGTAAATATCCTTGCTTCGGGAATTACTAGCCTGCCACCTGATTCCCTGTCTTTCAGTAGTATATTCTCTTTTACAATAAACCTCTCTTCATTCATCTACGCGCTTGTTGCTGTTCCCCCACTCGAGTCCCACCTTTGTCTGTTAACCTCTTTAAGGATACAACAGGGATAAAACCTGTTATTAGAATTCTGTTATATAAAAGAAAATTTATAAGACGTCCCCTGAGATCGGTAGTTCGAAACTGCCTAATCCCCCTTCGTTTTGTGACTTTTTCTTTTTTTTTTTTTTTTTGATGGGTGCACCTCTTTTTTCAAAATGTATTTTCTGTCTTATCTTATTTGTATTATCTGTTCATGTTTTTGTTTTTTTTTCGTAGATTATTCTGAAATCTTTTGAAATCACGTGTATATTTCTTGACATGGTATCCTGCTTTATTTTTTAAACAAGATGCACAAAAGGAAATTTTTGTGCAAGTCCATCTTGTAATATATTGCATTTGTTTTATTGTTTTAATATGTTTTTCAATGAATGTTTCTTCTTTGAATTTTCAGATAGTGACCGAAGGTCTTATTTGCTTGCGTTTTTTTAACATTCAGGAAAAGAGAACGTTCTCTCTTCTTTCATTCCTTCACGGAAAAATTTTAAGATCAAATGAATGTCATTCTCGGTCCCATTTATTGTGCTACTGATACCACATTTCTTAAATGACTATATCCTCATCTCAATATACAACTGAGTAAGCACTAGTTATTTCTTTCGTCTAGTTCTTATAACTAGGCCTCTATGATAATGATTGATTTTTTTACGGCTTATCAACCTTTTGCAGGTTTTTTAAAGCTAGAAATTCTTTTAGAATGTAATTTTTTTATATAATAATGATTTACTGATAGAAGACATACTAATTAACCCATAGCTGGGGAGAGAATAAGTGAATTCGTAACTTTTTCAAGGGTATTTGCACGTAAGTGAATATAACAAAGCCGATTGGAACTCAGGTATCCAATTCCGAGCCGTTATTCATTACAGCATCTGTGACACAACACGCATCAAGTTGGTAGTCCAGCTCCTGCCAAACACGCTGTAGCATGTCTTGCGTAAGACTCTCCAGCAACTCAGCGATTCTCTGCTTAATTAGTTAATTAAAACAGAAATCGAGGGCATCTAAAATAATGTATTTTAGACTAAGAGATTGACGTCTTTTCAGGAGATAAAAATATTCAAATTATTAGGGGCGATATGAATTTGGATAACATATATAATAAGTCTTATAACGAAATGAGATAACATTCCCGATGTAGTTAACTACATAAGTTCCCAATAAAATTCATGTATCACACACACACACATATATATATATATATATATATATATATATATGTGTGTATGTATGTGTGTGTGTGTGTGTGCAGTTTAATATATACAGGCAGCCACACACACACACCCCAAAAAATAATTGACATAATTTAAAATGGGAATATCTGAGTAACTATATATCCCAGGCAAACAAAATTAAATAGGCTTCATGTTGAACAATAAAAGATTTATTTATAAAAAATTCGAACAAGATATTCAAAGGGATGTAGATTTTATAACTGATTTCACAAAGCTTAAAAAATGTTCCATATGCGCACCACCTGTGACACGACAGACGTCATGTTGATAGTCCAGCTCTTACCAAACACGTTGTAGCATCTTTTGCGCAACATTCTCTAGCTCCTCAATGCGGACTTATATCAATGAGAATCTACCAGGAAAATGTATCAGGCGTGCCAGTGATAATGACAATGTTCGGTTGAAATGACCATCATGTTCACCCGGCTTGACATCTTGTGATTTTTTTTTCTATGGGCTATGTGAAAGGACAAGTCTATATCCCCCCGCCTTTCCTACAAGCCTAGTAGAATTTAAGCAGAGAATCACTAAGTTGTTGGAGAATGTTACGCAAGACATGCTACAGCGTAATATTACGAGAATGTTACGCAAGACATGCTACATGCAGGAGCTGTGCTTCCGACTTGACGTGTGTTGTGTCACAGCTGGTGCGCGTATTGAACATTTGTGAAGCTTTGTGAAATCGGTTATAAAATCTACATCCTTTTGAACATATTGTTCTAATTAAATCTTTTATTGTTCTATATGAAGCCTATTTATTTCCGTTTGCTTGGGACATGTAGTGACTCAGATATTCATATTTTAAATGATGTCAAGTTTTTTTTTAATCCTCTTTGCATAGGTTATCATAGTTCTAAAAACGTGCAGTCCTTGCCTTTTCTGATTCACAACCTTTTCGTTCGTAGAGTTTATTTTCTGGATCTTGCTATTTTGCTTTTTATTCCCCTCGGAAATTGCGTTTATCACGTTTATTCATATCTGCAGTGTCGATTTAAGAAAAAAGTCCGTATTTATTTTAGTGTATAAACACCGAAAAATAAGGTATTTCATTTGCCCTTCGGTATACAAACAAAATAATTTGGTATACGGCTACAAGAGAGAATCAATAAGGACTGAACTAGCAAATTGATCGGTGAGAGACAGCCTTACTTATCATTGCGTTACAGTAGGCGCCTAAATGCAGGTTTACAGGGTAGAGATGAACTGACAAGACTTAACTTCAATGAGATAATAGGATTTATTAAATAACATATAAGGAAACTCCCTCCACCTTGACACTGTGGTTATTAAATGAGCTCTCCAAACGATTGATCTTCTTTTTCTTGATGGCTACTAAGCCTGTCGCCCTAAAATATATATTATAAAAAATATCATTTAATCTTGTTTTCTCATTTCTGATAACCTAGTCATTTCATTTTCAATTATGAAAACTTTGTAGCCTGGTCTTATCACATGATGAGGTGTGAGCTTTATTACTGAATATTAATTAATTTAATAATTAATATTTCTCTTGAAAATTACTTTACAAGTTTTCAGCTAAGTAATTAGGAAAAATAAAAGCTAAGTGACGTCCCAGAAGACGACATTGATCATGTAAATAATTTTTATTTATATATTAATTCGCTGATTCCCACCCACCTGTTTATTTACCTTTGTTAGGGTATACGTAACACCCACTCCAAACAGTGAATTTACGTCAAAAATTAATTACTGTCAACGGATCCATTAATTAATACGCACTAAAAAAAAAGGCTAAAACACGGCCTATACCGGATTATGAATAAATAAACTCTTTTCAGATTGAATTTAGTTCTAAATTCTCTGTAATTCTTTGCCTATCTCTCTCTTTCGATCACATTCTCTCTCTCTCTCTCTCTCTCTCTCTCTCTCTCTCTCTCTCTCTCAACAAAATGCTGCTGTCCTCATTTTTATTATCATATTTTCGACATTTTGGCCGTTGTACGCTCCGGCCTTCCTTAAGTGATATAATTGAGAATTTCGAACCGGACCCTTTATTTAATTCACGGGTGTATATTGCACTAGCTCCGGGTGCCATGTTTTTCTGGATATTTCATTTTCTCAAGATTTTTTTGCTTTCACCTTTGCTGTGGTCTGGTATTGATCTCTCAACTCTTTGGGTCAAGTCACAGGATTACTTCAGCCAACGCTTTTATCCCGAAGAAGGCCCGGGCATACAATGGCCGAAACGTCGTGAATATGACAATAAAGATGAGGACAACAGTCCGAACAATGTAAATAATTTCAATAGTTACAATACCTTATCTCAGAAATAGAGATAGAAAATTTATTATAGTTGTTTATATAATTGACGTGTTCATTTCTGTTCCCATACTGTTGTCATATATAGTCTGGTACCCCCGCTATTCATCTCGAGATTCTTGACAAAATCCAAAGACGGATATGCAATGTGATCGGTCCCGTAATTTGGCTTCCCTCTGTCTTTTCTATAAATATTTCCATGGCATTTGCTCTGACGAACTATTTTCAACGGTAGCCTGACTGCATGAATTTAAACGTGCTACTAGGCTGGCATCTTGGTCTCACCCTTTTACTGTCGAAACAGTTAAATGTAACATACTCTTCTACTCCAACAGCTTCTTCTCTCGCACTTCCCGACAGTGGAACTCCCTTCCTCTTACTTGCTTCCCTGATAAATATAATCTTCAAAAATTTAAATGTAATGTCAATTGACATCTTTTGTTGCCTTGAAACCCGTTCTTCTTTTTATCCTCCTCCGTTCTTTTATCTTTTCCTCGCCACCTACCAATACGCAGTCTTTTCCCTTGCTTACACTCTCTGTAGCCGCTTGCGTACTAGTGGCACTCCTGCCTAGTTTGAGTGAAATACTTAAAAAAATATCACAGACGACATTTACTTTTCTATTATGATATGTCTATCGTCACTTTAATATAATTCATTTTTATGTACCGGGCAGTTATTAATAACGATTCTGTCCTCAGCGCAACCATGTCAATATTATTTATTTTGTGATTCATTTCGTTTGTTTCTAGATGGAATTGTTTCACTTTAATAAGGTTTCTGCTATTAGGTCTTATTCTGCAAAATCATCGTTGTTACTTTTATCTTTTGAGATCTTTTTCTCTTTTCTTTTTTTACTTTCTCTTTCATTTCATTACGTCTCCAACATTCAGAAATATTTATACTATTTTAATCTGTTCAGTGTTTTGATCTTTTGTTTTCCGGGAGTTGAATTCGTTCTGTTTCTTTCTGTTTCCCTTTGTGAATCACATTTTTTAATATTGAATTCGATTCTCATGTCCTACATAAAAATTATGGTTCTTTCTATCAGTACATTTGTTCCATAATTAAGGTGGGTAAATATTTTCGGATAATCTCTCCTTATAACAGATGGGCTGAGTTTTTCCTCTAACTTACGACATATAAACTCTTCTTCCTGCAAGATGCAATTATTATTCGCTCGTTGAGTATTCACATCGTTGCAACTGGTGGCTTAAAATAGAGATCAAGTGACAGAAAGTTTCTTCGAGATTCTATCACTCTTCTTAGTTTTCAAAAATGTTGTCGTCTAGATGGTTCCTGCTCTTCCTCAGTTCCTCTATCTTACAAAGGATATAAAGTTATGAATAGGCATGATCACCCATGTACTGAGGAGGCACATGGAAGAAAAAGAAACCCTTCATTAATTTTCTTTCATTTTAATTGAAAAGGAGGAAATCCGAAAAGGAAGGTACAGATTGACATAAATCGTTCGAAATTAAAATATTGACAAAACTGTAAACGCATAAAAAGGCAAAAAAACCCCCCCAAAAACAACAAGGGCAAAAATCCCAGAAGACTGAAGAACATAAGTTACAGTGCATGTGATTTTCTTTTCAGTTTTGGTCCAGTAACTGGGTGTATTGGGAAGGCAAGGAAGCATTCCAAAAGCTAAGCAGTGTACTACAAAATTAGAAAATATTGCTAGAAACAAGGAAAAGAGTACTAAACTGCCATATGATATTTGCCCTTCCGTATGGTAGTAAGTGCTGGACGATCTCCTTAAAGATGAAGAGGAGATTTGAAGCAGTAGAAATGTGGTTCTACAGAAGAATGCTGAGGATACCGTGGACAAGTTTTGGAAAAAAAAAGGAAACTAATACTTAACATCAGGAAGAGATAAGTAAGATTTCTGAGGTATATAATAAGGAAAAGGGGCTCGGAAAATCTGATATTCACGGGACAGAGAGAGGGCAAGAGGGAGATAGGTAAACAATGCAGAAAGAGAGCAAGAGGGAGATAGGTAAACAATGCTGAAAGAGGGCAAGAGGGAGATAGGTAAACAATGCAGAAAGAGAGCAAGAGGGATATAGGTAAACAATGCAGAGAGAGGGCAAGAGGGAGATAGGTAAAAAATACAGAGAGAGGGCGATAGGTAAACAATGCAGAAAGAGGGCAAGAGGGAGAAAGGTAAACAATGCAGAGAGAGGGCAAGAGGGAGATAGGTAAACAATGCAGAGTGGGCAAGATGGAGACAGGTAAACAATGCAGAGAGAGGGCAAGAGGTAGATAGGTAAAAAATGCAGAAAGAGAGCAAGAGGGAGATAGGTAAACAATGCAGAGAGAGGGCAAGAGGGAGATAGGTAAACAATGCAGAAAGAGGGCAAGAGGGAGATAGGTAAACAATGCAGAGAGAGGGCAAGAGGGCAAGAGGAGAGATAGGTAAACAATGCAGAAAGAGGGCAAGAGGGAGATAGGTAAACAATGCAGAGAGAGAGGCAAGAGGGAGATAGGTAAACAATGCAGAGAGAGGGCAATGAGGGGAGATAGCTAAAAAATACAGAGAGAGGGCAAGAGGGAGATAGGTAAACAATGCAGAGAGAGGGCAAGAGGGAGATAGGTAAACAATGCTGAAAGAGGGCAAGAGGGAGATAGGTAAACAATGCAGAGAGAGGGCAAGAGGGAGATAGGTAAACAATACAGAAAGAGGGCAAGAGGGAGATAGGTAAACAATGCAGAGAGAGAGCAAGAGGGAGATAGGTAAACAATGCAGAGAGAGGGCAAGAGGGAGATAGCTAAAAATACAGAGAGAGGGCAAGAGGGAGATAGGTAATCAATGCAGAGAGAGGGCAAGAGGGAGATAGGTAAACAATGCTGAAAGAGGGCAAGAGGGAGATAGGTAAACAATGCAGAGAGAGGGCAAGACGGAGGCAGGTAAACAATGCAGAGAGAGGGCAAGAGGGTGATAGGTAAACAATGCAGAGAGAGGGCAAGAGGGAGATATGTAAACAATGCTGAAAGAGGGCAAGAGGGAGATAGGTAAACAATGCAGAGAGAGGGCAAGACGGAGGCAGGTAAACAATGCAGAGAGAGGGCAAGAGGGAGATAGGTAAACAATGCAGAGAGAGGGCAAGAGGGAGATAGGTAAACAATGCAGAAAGAGGGCAAGAGGGAGATAGGTAAACAATGCAGAGAGAGGGCAAGAGGGAGATAGGTAAACAATACAGAAAGAGGGCAAGAGGGAGAGAGGTAAACAATGCAGAGAGAGAGCAAGAGGGAAATAGGTAAACAATGCAGAGAGAGGGCAAGAGGGAGATAGCTAAAAAATACAGAGAGGGAGGGCAAGAGGGAGATAGGGTAAACAATGCAGAGAGAGGGGCAAGACGGAGGCAGGTAAACAATGCAGAGAGAGGGCAAGAGGGAGATAGGTAATCAATGCAGAGAGAGGGCAAGAGGGAGATAGGTAAACAATGCAGAAAGAGGGCAAGAGGGAGATAGGTAAACAATGCAGAGAGAGGGCAAGACGGAGGCAGGTAAACAATGCAGAGAGAGGGCAAGAGGGAGATAGGTAAACAATGCAGAGAGAGGGCAAGAGGGAGATAGGTAAACAATGCTGAAAGAGGGCAAGAGGGAGATAGGTAAACAATGCAGAGAGAGGGCAAGACGGAGGCAGGTAAACAATGCAGAGAGAGGGCAAGAGGGAGATAGGTAAACAATGCAGAGAGAGGGCAAGAGGGAGATAGGTAAACAATGCTGAAAGATTGCAAGAGGGAGATAGGTAAACAATGCAGAGATAGGGCAAGAGGGAGATAGGTAAACAATGCAGAGAGAGAGCAAGAGGGAGATAGGTAAACAATGCAGAGAGAGGGCAAGAGGGAGATAGCTAAAAATACATGAGAGGGGTAATCGCAAGAGGGAGATAGGTAAACAATGCAGAGAGAGGGCAAGAGGGAGATAGCTAAAAAATACAGAGAGAGGGCAAGAGGGATAGATAAAAAATAAAGAGGGCAAGAGAGAGGCAGGTAAACAATGCTGAAAGAGGGCAAGAGGGAGATAGGTAAACAATGCAGAGAGAGGGCAAGAGGGAGATAGGTAAACAATGCAGAGAGAGAGGGCAAGAGGGGAGATAGGTAAACAATGCAGAGAGAGGGCAAGAGGAGATAGGTAAACAATGCAGAAAGAGGGCAAGAGGAGATAGGTAAACAATGCAGAGAGAGGGCAAGAGGGAGATAGGTAAACAATGCAGAGAGAGGGCAAGAGGGAGATAGGTAAACAATGCAGAGAGAGGGCAAGAGGGAGATAGGTAAACAATGCAGAGAGAGGGCAAGAGGGAGATAGGTAAACAATGCTGAGAAGAGGGCAAGGGGGAGATAGGTAAACAATGCTGAAAGAGGGCAAGAGGGAGATAGGTAAACAATGCAGAGAGAGGGCAAGAGGGAGATAGGTAAACAATGCAGAGAGAGGGCAAGAGGGAGATAGGTAAACAATGCTGAAAGAGGGCAAGAGGGAGATAGGTAAACAATGCAGAGAGAGGGCAAGAGGGAGATAGGTAAACAATGCAGAGAGAGGGCAAGAGGGAGATAGGTAAACAATGCAGAGAGAGGGCAAGAGGGAGAAAAATGGAGAGAGGGGGAAAACAATGCAGAAAGAGGGCAAGAGGGAGAAAAAACAATGCAGAGAGAGAGAGAGGGCAAGACGGAGGCAGGTAAACAATGCAGAGAGAGGGCAGAGAGGGAGAGAAGAAGGGAGATAGGGGTAAACAATGAGAGAGGGCAAGAGGAGAGAGGGCAAGAGAGGAGATAGGTAAACAATGCAGAGAGAGGGCAAGAGGGAGATAGGTAAACAATGCAGAGAGAGGGCAAGACGGAGGCAGGTAAACAATGCAGAGAGAGGGCAAGAGGGAGATAGGTAAACAATGCAGAGAGAGGGGGAGACGGAGATAGGGTAAACAATGCTGAAAGATTGCAAGAGGGAGATAGGTAAACAATGCAGAGAGAGGGCAAGAGGGAGATAGGTAAACAATGCAGAGAGAGAGAGAGAGAGGGGAGACAGGTAAAACAATGCAGAGAGAGGGCAAGGGAGAGGTAAACAATGCAGAGAGAGGGCAAGAGGGAGATAGCTAAAAAATACAGAGAGAGGGCAAGAGGGAGATAGGTAAAAAATGCAGAGAGGGGCAAGAGGGGAGATAGGTAAAAAATACAGAGAGAGGGGCAAGGGGAGATAGGTAAAAAATGCAGAGAGAGGGCAAGAGATAAACAATGCTAAAAATACAGAGAGAGGGGCAAGAGGGAGATAGGTAAACAATGCAGAGAGAGGGCAAGAGGGAGATAGGTAAAAATACAGAGAGAGGGCAAGAGGGATAGGTAAAAAATGGGAGAGAGGTAATCAAGATAGGTAAACAATGCAGAGAGGGGCAAGAGGGGAGATAGGTAAACAATGCTGAAAGAGGGCAAGGGGAGATAGGGTAAAGAATGCAATGCAGAGAGAGAGGCAAGACGGAGAGGTAAACAATGCAGAAGAGAGGGCAAGAGGGAGATAGGTAAACAATGCAGAGAGGGGAGAGAGAGGGAGATAGGTAAACAATGCTGAAAGAGGGCAAGAGGGAGATAGGTAAACAATGCAGAGAGAGGCAAGAGGGAGATAGGTAAACAATGCAGAGAAAGAGATGGGAGATAGGTAAACAATGCAGAGAGGGGCAAGAGGGAGATAGGTAAACAATGCAGAGAGAGGGCAAGAGGGAGATAGGGTAAACAATGCAGAGAGAGGGAGAGAGGGAGATAGCTAAAAAAATACAGAGAGAGGGCAAGAGGGAGATAGGTAATCAATGCAGAGAGAGAGGCAAGAGGGAGATAGGTAAACAATGCTGAAAGAGGGGCAAGAGGGAGATAGGGTAAACAATGCAGAGAGGGGGGACAGAGAGAGGCAGGTAAACAATGCAGAGAGAGGGCAAGAGGGAGATAGGTAAACAATGCAGAGAGAGAGAGGGGAGATAAGAGGGAGATAGGGTAAACAATGCTGAGAGGAGAGGGCAAACAAACAGAGAGGAGATAGGTAAACAATGCAGAGAGAGGGCAAGAGGGAGATAGGTAAACAATGCAGAGAGAGAGGGCAAGAGGGAGATAGGAAAACAATGCAGAGAGAGCAAGAGGGAGGTAGGTAAACAATGCAGAGAGAGGGCAAGAGGGAGATAGGTAAATAATGCAGAAAGAGGGCAAGAGGGAGATAGGTAAACAATGCAGAGAGAGGGCAAGAGGGAGATAGGTAAATAATGCAGAAAGAGGGCAAGAGGGAGATAGGTAAACAATGCAGAAAGAGGGCAAGAGGGAGATAGGTAAACAATGCAGAGAGAGGGAGGGAGGGAGATAGGTAAACAATGCAGAGAGAGGGCAAGATGGAAATAGGTAAAACAATGCAGAGAGAGGGCAAGAGGGAGATAGGAATAAACAATGCAGAGAGAGCAAGAGGGAGATAGGTAAACAATGCAGAGAGAGGGCAAGAGGGAGATAGCTAAAATACAGAGAGAGGGCAAGAGGGAGATAGGTAATCAATGCAGAGAGAGGGCAAGAGGGAGATAGCTAAAAATGCAGAGAGAGGGCAAGAGGGGAGATAGGTAAAACAATGAGAGAGAGGGCAAGAGGAGATAGGTAAACAATGCTGAAGAGGGCAAGAGGGAGATAGGTAAACAATGCAGAGAGAGGGCAAGAGGGAGATAGGTAAAAAATGCAGAGAGAGGGCAAGAGGAGATAGGTTATCAATGCAGAGAGAGGTCAAGAGGGAGATAGGTAAACAATGCAGAAAGAAGGCAAGAGGGAGACAGGTAAACAATGCAGAGAGAGAGGGCAAGAGGGAGGCAGGTAAACAATGCAGAGAGAGGGCAAGAAACAATGCAGGAGATAGGAATGAGATAAACAATGCAGAGAGAGGGCAAAGGGAGATAGGTAAACAATGCTGAAAGAGGCAAGAGGGAGATAGGTAAACAATGCAGAGAGAGAACAAGATGGAAATAGGTAAACAATGCAGAAAGAGAGGCAAGAGGGAGATAGGTAAACAATGCAGAGAGAGGACAAGAGGGGAGATAGGTAAAAATGCAGAGAGAGGGCAAGAGGGAGATAGGTAAACAATGCAGAGAGGGGCAGAGGGAGATAGGGTAAAGAGGAGAGAGAGATAGGGAGATAGGGTAAACAATGCAGAGAGAGGGCAAGAGGGAGATAGGTAAACAATGCAGAGAGAGGGCAAGAGGGAGATAGGAAAAAATAGAGAGAGAGGGCAAGGGAGATGGGTAAAAAATGCAGAGAGAGGGCAAGAGGGGAGATAGGTAAACAATGCAGAAGAGAGGGCAAGAGGGGAGATAGGTAAACAATGCAGAAAGAGGGCAAGAGGGAGATAGGTAAACAATGCAGAGAGAGGGCAAGAGGAGATAGGGTAACAATGCAGAGAGAGGGCAAGAGGGAGATAGGTAAACAATGCAGAGAGAGGGCAAGAGGGAGATAGGTAAACAATGCTGAAAGATTGCAAGAGGGAGATAGGTAAACAATGCAGAAAGAGGGCAAGAGGGAGATGGGTAAACAATGCAGAGAGAGAGGCAAGAGGGAGATGGGTAAAAAAATGCAGAGAGAGAGGGCAAGAGGGAGATAGGTAAACAATGCAGAGAGAGAGGGGGGAGGGAGATAGGTAAACAATGCAGAGAGAGGGCAAGAGGGAGATAGCTAAAAATACAGAGAGAGGGCAAGAGGGAGATAGGTAATCAATGCAGAGAGAGGGCAAGAGGGAGATAGCTAAAAATACAGAGAGAGGGCAAGAGGGAGATAGGTAATCAATGCAGAGAGAGGGCAAGAGGGAGATAGCTAAAAATACAGAGAGGGCAAGGGAGATAGGTAATCAATGCAGAGAGAGGGGCAAGAGGGAGATGGGTAAACAATGCAGAAAGAGGGCAAGAGGGAGACAGGTAAACAATGCAGAGAGAGGGCAAGAGGGGAGATAGGTAAACAATGCAGAGAGAGGGCAAGAGGGAGATAGGGTAAAACAATGCTGAAAGAGGGCAAGAGGGAGATAGGGGTAAACAATGCAGAGAGAGGGCAAGACGGAGATAGGTAAACAATGCAGAAAGAGGGCAAGAGGGAGATAGGTGAACAATGCAGAGAGAGGGCAAGTGGGAGAGATAGGTAATCAATGCAGAGAGAGAGAGCAAGAGGGAGATAGGTAAACAATGCTGAAGAGGGCAAGAGGGAGATAGGTAAACAATGCAGAGAGAGGGCAAGAGGGAGATAGCTAAAAATACAGAGAGAGGGCAAGAGGGAGATAGGTAATCAATGCAGAGAGAGGGCAAGAGGGAGATAGGTAAACAATGCTGAAAGAGGGCAAGAGGGAGACAGGTAAACAATGCAGAGAGAGGGCAAGACGGAGGCAGGTAAACAATGCAGAGAGAGGGCAAGAGGGTGATAGGTAAACAATGCAGAGAGAGGGCAAGAGGGAGATAGGTAAACAATGCTGAAAGAGGGCAAGAGGGAGATAGGTAAACAATGCAGAGAGTGCAAGATGGAAATAGGTAAACAATGCAGAAAGAGGGCAAGAGGGGAGATAGGTAAACAATGCAGAGAGAGGGCAAGTGGGAGATAGGTAGAGGGGATCAAAACAATGAGAAGAGGGCAAGAGGGAGATAGGTAAACAATGCAGAGAGAGAGGGGCAAGAGGGAGATAGGTAAAAATGCAGAGAGAGGGCAAGAGGGAGATAGCTAAAATGCAGAGAGAGGGCAAGAGGGAGATAGGTAAACAATGCAGAGAGAGGGCAAGAGGGAGATAGGTAAACAATGCTGAAAAGAGGGCAAGAGGGAGATAGGTAAACAATGCAGAGAGAGGGCAAGACAGGAGATAGGTAAACAATGCAGAGAGAGAGGAAAGAGGGCAAGAGGGAGATAGGTAAACAATGCAGAGAGAGAGAGGGCAAGAGGGAGATATGTAAACAATGCTGCTGAAAGAGGGCAAGAGGGAGATAGGTAAACAATGCAGAGAGAGGGCAAGACGGAGGCAGGTAAACAATGCAGAAGAGGGCAAGAGGGAGATAGGGTAAACAATGCAGAGAGAGGGCAAGAGGAGATAGGTAAAAATGCAGAGAGAGAGCAAGAGGGAGATAGGTAAACAATGCAGAGAGAGGGCAAGAGGGAGATAGGTAAATAATGCAGAAAGAGGGCAAGAGGGAGATGAGGTAAACAATGCAGAGAGAGGGCAAGAGGGAGATAGGTAAACAACGAAGAGAACAACAAGAGGGAGATAGGTAAACAATGCTGAAAGAGGGCAAGAGGGAGATAGGTAAACAATGCAGAGAGAGGGCAAGAGGGAGATAGGGTAAACAATGCAGAGAGAGGGCAAGAGGGAGATAGCTAAACAATGCAGAAAAGAGGGAGGGCAAGAGGGAGATAGGTAAACAATGCAGAGAGAGGGCAAGAGGGAGATAGCTAAAAAATACAGAGAGAGGGCAAGAGGGAGATGGGTAATCAATGCAGAGAGGGCAAGAGGGAGATAGGTAAACAATGAGAGAAAGAGGGCAAGAGGGAGATAGGTAAACAATGCAGAGAGAGGGCAAGAGGGAGATAGGTAAACAATGCAGAAAGAGGGCAAGAGGGAGATAGGTAAACAATGCAGAGAGAGGGCAAGACAGAGATAGGTAATAGGTAAACAATGCAGAAAGAGGGCAAAAGGGAGATAGGTAAACAATGCAGAGAGAGGGCAAATGAGGGAGATAGGTAAACAATGCAGAGAGAGGGCAAGAGGAGATAGGTAAACAATGCAGAGAGAGGGCAAGAGGGAGATAGGTAAACAATGCAGAGAGAGGGCAAGAGGGAGATAGGTAAACAATGCAGAGAGAGGGCAAGAGGGAGATAGGTAAACAATGCAGAGAGAGGGCAAGAGGGAGATAGGTAAACAATGCAGAGAGAGGGCAAGAGGGAGATAGCTAAAAATACAGAGAGAGGGCAAGAGGGAGATAGGTAATCAATGCAGAGAGAGGGCAAGAGGGAGATAGCTAAAAAATGCAGAGAGAGGGCAAGATGGAGAGATAGTAAACAATGCAGAGAGAGGGCAAGAGGGAGATAGGTAAACAATGCTGAGAGAGGGCAAGAGGAGATAGATAAACAATGCAGAGAGAGGGCAAGAGGGAGATAGCTAAAAAATACAGAGAGGGCAGAGGAGATAAGTAATCAATGCAGAGAGAGGCAAGAGGGAGATAGGTAAATAATGCTGAAAGAGGGCAAGAGGGAGATAGGTAAACAATGCAGAGAGAGGGCAAGACGGAGATAGGTAAAAATACAGAGAGAGGGCAAGAGGGGAGATAGGTAAACAATGCAGAGAGAGGGCAAGAGGGAGATAGGTAAACAATGCTGAAAGAGGGCAAGAGGGAGATAGGTAAACAATGCAGAGAGTGCAAGATGGAAATAGGTAAACAATGCAGAAAGAGGGCAAGAGGGAGATAGGTAAACAATGCAGAGAGAGGGCAAGTGGGAGATAGGTAATCAATGCAGAGAGAGGGCAAAGGAAGAGATAGGTAAAACAATGCAGAGAGAGGGCAAGAGGGAGATAGGTAAAAATACAGAGAGAGGGGCAAGAGGAGATAGGTAAACAATGCAGAGAGAGGGCAAGAGGGAGATAGGTAAACAATGCAGAGAGAGGGCAAGAGGGAGATAGGTAAACAATGCAGAGAGAGGGCAAGAGGGAGATAGGTAAACAATGCTGAAAGAGGGCAAGAGGGAGACAGGTAAACAATGCAGAGAGAGGGCAAGACGGAGGCAGGTAAACAATGCAGAGAGAGGGCAAGAGGGTGATAGGTAAACAATGCAGAGAGAGGGCAAGAGGGAGATAGGTAAACAATGCTGAAAGAGGGCAAGAGGGAGATAGGTAAACAATGCAGAGAGAGGGCAAGACGGAGGCAGGTAAACAATGCAGAAAGAGGGCAAGAGGGAGATAGGTAAACAATGCAGAGAGAGGGCAAGAGGGAGATAGGTAAACAATGCAGAGAGAGAGCAAGAGGGAGATAGGTAAACAATGCAGAGAGAGGGCAAGAGGGAGATAGGTAAATAATGCAGAAAGAGGGCAAGAGGGAGATAGGTAAACAATGCAGAGAGAGAGCAAGAGGGAGATAGGTAAACAACGAAGAAAGAGAACAAGAGGGAGATAGGTAAACAATGCAGAAAGAGGGCAAGAGGGAGATAGGGGAAACAATGCAGAGAGAGGGGCAAGAGGGGAGATAGGTAAACAATGCAGAGAGGGGCAAGAGGGAGATAGGTAAACAATGCAGAGAGAGGGCAAGACGGAGATAGGTAAACAATGCAGAGAGAGGGCAAGAGGGAGATAGGTAATCAATGCAGAGAGAGGGCAAGAGGGAGATAGGTAAACAATGCTGAAAGAGGGCAAGAGGGAGATAGGTAAACAATGCAGAGAGAGGGCAAGAGGGAGATAGGTAATCAATGCAGAGAGAGGGCAAGAGGGAGATAGGTAAACAATGCTGAAAGAGGGCAAGAGGGAGACAGGTAAACAATGCAGAGAGAGGGCAAGACGGAGGCAGGTAAACAATGCAGAGAGAGAGGGCAAGAGGGGTGATAGGTAAACAATGCAGAGTGAGGGCAAGAGGGAGATAGGTAAAACAATGCTGAAAAGAGGGCAAGAGGGAGATAGGGTAAACAATGCAGAGAGAGGGCAAGAGGGAGATAGGTAAACAATGCAGAGAGAGAGCAAGAGGGGAGGTAAACAATGGTAAACAATGCAGAGAGTAAACAATGGAGAGCAAGAGGGAGATAGGTAAATAATGCAGAAAGAGGGCAAGAGGGAGATAGGTAAACAATGCAGAGAGAGAGCAAGAGGGAGATAGGTAAACAACGAAGAAAGAGAACAAGAGGGAGATAGGTAAACAATGCAGAAAGAGAGCAAGAGGGAGATAGGTAAACAATGCAGAGAGAGGACAAGAGGGAGATAGGTAAACAATGCAGAGAGTGCAAGATGGAAATAGGTAAACAATGCAGAGAGAGGGCAAGAGGGAGATAGGTAAACAATGCAGAGAGAGGGCAAGAGGGAGATAGGTAAACAATGCAGAGAGTGCAAGATGGAAATAGGTAAACAATGCAGAAAGAGGGCAAGAGGGAGATAGGGTAAACAATGCAGAGAGAGGGCAAAAGAGGGGAGATAGGTAAACAATGCAGAGAGAGGGGGCAAGGGAGATAGGTAAACAATGCAGAAAGAGGGCAAGAGGGAGATAGGTAAACAATGCAGAGAGAGGGCAAGAGGGAGATAGGTAAAAATGCAGAGAGAGGGCAAGAGGGAGATAGGTAAAAATGCAGAGAGAGAGGCAAGAGGGAGATAGGGTAAAAAATGCTGAAAGAGGGCAAAGAGGGAGAGATAGGTAAACAATGCAGAGAGAGGGCAAGACGGGAGGCAGGTAAACAATGCAGAGAGAGGGCAAGAGGGAGATAAATAAACAATGCAGAGAGAGGCAAGAGGGAGATAGGTAAACAATGCAGAAAGAGGGCAAGAGGAGATAGGTAAACAATGCAGAGAGAGGGCAAGAGGGAGATGGTAAACAATGCAGAGAGAGGGCAAGAGGGAGATAGGGTAAACAATGCAGAGAGAGGGCAAGAGGGAGATAGCTAAAAAATACAGAGAGGGCAAGAGGGAGATAGGTAATCAATGCAGAGAGAGAGCAAGAGGGAGATAGCTAAAAATACAGAGAGAGGGCAAGAGGGAGATAGGTAATCAATGCAGAGAGAGGGCAAGAGGAGATAGGGTAAACAATACAGAGAGAGGGCAAGAGGGAGATAGGTAAACAATGCAGAGAGGGCAAGAGGGAGATAAAACAATGCAGAAGAGAGGGCAAGAGGGAATAAACAATGCTGAAAGAGGGCAAGAGGGAGATAGGTAAACAATGCAGAGAGAGGGCAAGAGGGAGATAGGTAAAAATGCAGAGAGAGGGCAAGAGGGAGATAGGTAAACAATGCAGAGAGAGGGCAAGAGGGTAAACAATGATAGCTAAAAATACAGAGAGAGGGCAAGAGGGGAGATAGGTAATCAATGCAGAGAGAGGGCAAGAGGGAGATAGGTAAACAATGCTGAAAGAGGGCAAGAGGGAGACAGGTAAACAATGCAGAGAGAGGGCAAGACGGAGATAGGTAAACAACGAAGAAAGAGAACAAGAGGGAGATAGGTAAACAATGCAGAAAGAGAGCAAGAGGGAGATAGGTAAACAATGCAGAGAGAGGGCAAGACGGAGGCAGGTAAACAATGCAGAAAGAGAGCAAGAGGGAGATAGGTAAACAATGCAGAAAGAGAGCAAGAGGGAGATAGGTAAACAATGCAGAGAGAGGGCAAGAGGGAGATAGGTAAACAATGCAGAGAGTGCAAGATGGAAATAGGTAAACAATGCAGAAAGAGGGCAAGAGGGAGATAGGTAAACAATGCAGAGAGAGAGCAAGAGGGAGATAGGTAAACAATGCAGAGAGAGGGCAAGAGGGAGATAGGTAAACAATGCAGAAAGAGGGCAAGAGAGAGATAGGTAAACAATGCAGAGAGAGAGCAAGAGGGAGATAGGTAAACAATGCAGAGAGAGGGCAAGATGGAGACATGTAAACAATGCAGAGAGAGGGCATGAGGTAGATAGGTAAAAAATGCAGAAAGAGAGCAAGAGGGTGATAGGTAAACAATGCAGAGAGAGGGCAAGATGGAAATAGGTAAACAATGCAGAAAGAGGGCAAGAGGGAGTTAGGTAAACAATGCATAACCTACCTAATTAGCTTGAGTAAATGGATGGCGGAACAGGGCTTAGCGGAAATAACAGAAAGATAATGTTTATTAAAAGCTACAAGTGATAGGAAGTTGTGGAGATCCATGATCGCCTACGCCCTGATGGGACACGGCTCATAAAGAAGAACTGGGGGCAATCTGCCTGTATACAGATATAAAATGAATTGATCAAGCACACAAAAATAGAAGAGGGTGTATGGATGGATCTTCTTGATCTTCTTAGACTATTCTCGACGCTCGGATAACTGATGCGAGAATCACTTCCTGTTTCACTATTTTCTCACCCCTCTGGCAAGATTCACTTTATTGCTTTACCAAAACAGCAAAATCTAGCAATCTGGTATGTTTTCTTTTTGTTTACTTCTACTGAACCTAGGTTTCCAGTTTGAACAGTTTTATCAATTTCACTCTCAAAGTCACAGAACAGTGAAATGGCCTCGTTTATTTCCGGCTTTATCGTAAAATGAACTCTTCAATTGCTGATGTATAAACATTAGCAATTGAAGATTGCCACTACTGGGTTTTGTGAAGTTTAAATTACTACTCAAACTATCAGTTTATGGTTATCGACAACAAAAGACCCACTCTTGGGGAAACTCAAACAAGTATCCACTGTGATCCTAGAAGCACCTTTTTTATGTAATGGCTGCTCTACTGCTCGAGATGCGAGAGTGCGTTAACTGACCGAGGACTAAGATTTTTTTTAAACTTACCCTGATGGTATTAGGCGGGGCACTTCGATGTGGTGTAATAGCAAGCTTTTCTTGCTATATCAATTACGACTGACTAGTGAGTTCGATCTTTGCTGGTGGGAGGGGCTCCATACTTGCTTCCTTGTACCACATCTAAGCCACGTTTAGTGAATCACTTTAACTTAATACCTTCTGAAATATACATATGTAACTACAGGCTTGTAACACAGACATCCAGCTAAGTGTCTTCCCTTCCAATTAGAATAATTCCACTGCACAATATGGAATTATAAGATTATTATCATATTTTCGATTTGGGTTTTCTTACTCGTGGTTTTCACTGGAGTTCGAGTGAGGGTAAAACTCATAAAAATATGCAGGACTCTTTTTAGCATACTAGTGGATTTTAGAGGGATTATCGTCTGGATAATCTCAATTATCCCTTGATATTTGCTCATTGACATTATGTATTTTATTCCCTCCATAGGAACCCGACAAATAAAAAGAGGGTGATTTCAATGCAAGATTGAAAACATGTCGTGTCAGATAATTTCTATTGCCAGAATCCATCTTGCATATTTATAAGTCTACCATTAATCCCTGCATTGAATATTGCTGCCACATCTGGTCTGGTGCTCCAGCTATATATCTCGAAATTCTTGACAAAATCCAAAGAATTTGAATCCTGACATGACATCTCGGCTTCAATGACTTTCCAACCGCAGTAACGTAGCCTCCCTATGTCTTTTCTATAAATATTTTCATGGTAATTGTTCTAATGAGTTTTCATGTTTAGTACTTCAACCTCATGAATTCAAATGTAGTACAAGCTTGGCAACAACGTCTCACCATTTTACTGTTAAAATAGCTAGATATAACCGTAAGTTCTATTCTAATAGTTTCTTCTCTTGCACTTCTCACCTGTGTAACTCTCTTCCGTTTTCTTTTTTCTTTTTTTTTTTTTGTTGCTTTCTGTCAACTACGACCTTCAAAACCATCAATCGTCATCTATCTTTCTGAACCTTGTTTTTTTTTTTATTATTGTCCTTTCTCCTCGCTAACGTTTTCTATATTTTCTTTCACTCTCAATAACCCGTCACATCTTAGTGGCGTTATCGCCTTGCTTGAGATGAAAGGATTAAAAAATAAATAAACGGTAGAATTGCATCATCAGAAAATGATAGTAATAAAAATACAGGAGAAACGTTACTGGCTGTGTGAGAGATAAATGACAAAAACCGCATAATTTATGCATCTTTAAAATACCGTAATTCCACATATATAATATTCATTTTTTCTAAATAATCAAAATTAGGGGAGTGTATTATGCACAGCTACAAAAAATCTTTAAAAAATTGCGGTTTCATAGGTCGATTTCAGTTACGAAATGACTACTCGCCACAAACATACAACAATTTGACACTAAAATTCGGCGATTGTGACCCCATAAGGATGTCAAATATAATCATATGTACCTAACAATACTTACAAGTGTAAAATAAAATAAGAATTATCATAAAACTAAATTAAAATAATATTATTCTATGTTTAAAACCATTTTTAGTAAGAGTAGGAAACGCTGGCCATAATGAAATTGGAGAGGTACAATTTATAGTGTTTGATTACCAAACAAGTCAGTGCGTGATTTTCCTACACTTTCAGTACAATTTTATGGGTGCGTGTTATGGATGAAGGCGTATTATACATAAGGAATTACGGTAACCCAGAAGAATAGAAAGAGAGTCAATAAGAGCAATTCATTGGGAATATATGGCCTTACGCATGACTATTCCATTGAATAATCATCAATAAAATACTTATGTTCTGGATGTATAAACAATCAAAGTTGAAAACAGAAAGTTTGGCCCTGAAAGACATTTGCTCGAATTGAATTAGAAAAACCCAGTTTGCTTTAGATAGTAATATTTGATATAAAGCCATCTTTGAAACGACAAATTAATATTAAAGCCATTCTAACGAACTGCAAGGTTTTTAGTTCATATTCTCAATAGGATAAATAGTAGCTGTAACCGTGTCGGTTGTCCTAAAATATTAATGCATTAATTCCTAGGGTAACATTGTATTTTAAGATGGTGTAATTTTCTCAAAGAAACAAACAATTTATTAACTTTGTTAAAATTGTTCGAATGCTGAAGAACATATCGACCGAAAGAGTGTGATAAAAACAACTATGATAATGATACTAATTCGAATGACTTGGAAGTGGGATAAATCCTAGAAAATTCTAAATTAACCATTGCAGAAAACACAAAAAACAGAATGTATACAACCAAAAAACACCAATTCTTTCCCCTCTCTCTTCCTCCCGCTCTCTCTATCTCGCTGTCATTCTATCTCTCTCCTTCTTTCTTCCTCTCTCTATTTCCCTCTCTATCTTTATCTTCTCCTCTCTCTTTCTCTCGCCCTCTCTCTCCCTCCCTCTCTTGCCCTCTGTCTTTTTCTATATCTCTCTACATCTCTTCCACTTTATATGAACATTTTTCCATTTAAGTACAATTTTTAAGTACACCGCCTGCAAAAAAATGAAGTAGCTATCTATTTACTCTAAAAAGATAAGATATTTAGTTTATTTCTATTAACACAGCATTAAAGTCGAATATTCCGTAATACAAAATTGTATCAACCTGATTTATCTCCCTTTATCAACATTTCCAACAATAGCTTCGTAAATATTGGAATGGTCATGCAACTTTGAACAGAATTAGAAGAAACACTGTTAAATTTCACTAATAGCATCGCTTTTCATCTGATCACCGTAAATAAGTACCTTCGAATTTTATGTGTATCTAGATGAGGAACTATTGAGGAATATCAGTTACTGTAAGCGACGTATAGCTTTGTGCCTGACTAAACAAAGTTTAGTAAATAAACTATGCAAAGTAAAACCGTTCATCGGTCAATGACTTTTTACAATTGTAATTGAAAAGCTATTCTTAGTCTTGGTATAATGATAATCATTTAATTTATGCTGATTAAAATGCAGTGTTACAATATTTCTTTTTATTTCTTACTTTTTAATTTATTAAAGTCACCATGACTTATTTTATATGTTACTTCAGGACATGGGTAATTATGACTCTCCACAATTTCCTATACTTTGTTGCTCTAAGTCAGTGTCTAGAAGTTCCTGCAGTTTTCTTTTTGTGTTTGCCATCAAAAACGGTGCCATCTGCTTATCTTATTTTGTTCCGATCGTGACTGCCAATAGTAAATCCTGGTAGGAGTTCTAGTTCCCTTAGGATCTCTTCGATGTTAAATAATTCCAGTGAGAAGGCGCCACTTTTGTGTACTCGCTCAATTTCTTTTCTATGCGTACTCAAGCTCTTTGTTCCCATTAAATGTCCCCAATTATTCTAATATTTTTCCCAAATAAATCATGTTTTCTTTACAATTACTATAATGATATTTCATGTAGTATACAATATTCCACCATAAATAATGCACTTTGGATAAATCTTCTTGAAATAAATGTTTCTTTAAACTAATCTTTATTCTCGATTACCTATTTTTTTCCTGATCAAGATAAACGTTGCTTAACTATGATAAACAAGCAAGAACTGATGTCATTAATATATTCAGACATAAATATTTTTCAGAAGACAAGGTAAGAGTTTTTATCTCTCATTACTGAAAAAAAATCGTAAGCATTGTTTATAAAAATCATAATTGGAAATGGAAATCGTGAGATATCATGAAGCTAATTCTGGAAAAATAAAAGCCAAGATAAAAATGTAATAATTATTAATCATTAATTAACACCTTAGGCCTGAATCCCATATAACAGGCACAGTAACAATAGAAGAGAAAAATACAAAATCAATTGTTTGATTTTGCGCTCAGACAGATAAAATGAATCAACCATAAATTACAATGCATGAAGAAAACTAGGGTAGGATGAAGCTTTTAAAAAGTTAAGTCAAAACAGAAAACTACAAGAATTCCTACAGAAAGTAATGAAGGAAAGTGTGAAGAAAGAACTAAACATCAATTACAAGAAGAGAGAATGAATAGTTGTCAGCAAAAGAGACAGACCAACATGCACATTACAAATTGGAGATACCAAAATCAAGCAAGTACAATTTAAATATCTAGGAAATGTTTTAACAGAGAACGGAGATTGTGAAAGCGAAATCTGAAGGCGCATTGGGATAGCGAAAAATGCCTTCCAAAAGCTAAGCAAAGTATTCAGAAACAAGAAAATTTCATTAGAAAAAAAAGTACTGAACTATTGTGTAATATCTGTAAATGCTGAACCATCACCACACAGATGAAGAAGAAACGAGGCAATAGAAATGTGGTTCTACTGAAGGGTGCTGAAAATACCATAAATTGAACATGTGAGCAACGACAAAACAATTTATGATAATCACCCAGCATCTTTATTTACACTGTTTACATTTGGACTATTGTCCTTATCTTTGTTGTTGTTATCACAACGTTTCGGCTTTTGTGACCTCCGGCCGTCATCAGGTTTATATCGATTCAGGTAACCTACAGGGAATTCCGAACTGAACCGTTTATTTAATCTACTGGGAGGTGGACTGTTCTCGTGGACTGTTCATTGCTCATATCTAGGGATATCTGGTCTAAGTCTTATTTTTAATACTGTTCAGTTATTGCTCACCTTGTTTCCACGGAGTCCAAGTACACACTTTCCAACACAGGAATTGAACTCAAATAACTATGCCAGCAAATTCATGAACTTCAATTCACCAAGCTACTGTCTCGTAGCATCTTAGATAATTCAATGCAGATCCTCTATAGCAATAAAGAAATTATTGATACTATTAGTCATATTGGCGGTCCTTAAAATCAGGATTTAACTTTAATAATATTGAATATAATATTGCAGCTAATAATATTACTTATTTTATATGCCGTGTCTCTTCACGATGTGGGCAATCATGGCTCTTAATTCTGACACCACCAATTACATAGCTCGCAACTTAACCCTCTTTCTAACTCCAAACACTGCCATTTTACAATTCACTTCTTTCCGCCCTTGTTTACTATATTTTCTACTCCAATTTTCATTCTGTTTCTGGGGTCAACACGATGCTGCCTGCATATTTTATTGTGTGAAGATTGTGCCACCATCTCATATCACTAGTGATGGTTTTCTAAGCGTAACTTAGATGTGGCACAAGGTCGCAAGTATGGATCTCTCAGTAAGGATCGAACTCATTATTCAGTCGTAATTGATATAGCGAAACAAGCCTGCTAACTATTACGCCACATCAAAATGCCCCGCCTAATATCATCAGTTTAGTAATCGGGGCAAAATACAGGGTAAGTTTAAAAAAAATCTTAGTCATCGGCCAGTTAACGCACTCTCGCATCTCGAGCAGTAGAGCAGCCATTGCATAAAAAAGGTGCTTCTAGGGTAACAATGGATAACCAAAAACTGATAGTCTGAGTAGTAATTTAAACGTGACAAAAACCCACACTTAAATTGCTAATGTTTATACATCAGCAATTGAAGAGTCATTTTACGATAAAGCCGGAAATAAACGAGTCCATTTCACTATTCAACAATCTATAACTTTGAGAGTGAAATTGATAAAACTATTCAAACTGGAAACCTGGTTGACATTCGCGCCAAAGCCCCAATACGGACATTTCACAGGGTTTGGGTGTCAACCTGAGGACAGTGCAGAGGATTCGGAAAGAGTTGGATGAATCTAATGGCGATTACGAAGATACAGCAGATCGGAAAAATCACTCTGATCATTCTGATAAGAAAAATGAGTTTAATGGTGATGACGAGGGTGTTTGGCGTGATCACTAGTGATGGCGACGTTATGCCTTCATTCATATGCCCACGTGGCTCGAGACTCAACATGGAGGCCTACATCAAGTGCTTTGAGGAGGTAGTGCTGCCCTGGGTCAAGAGGGTGGCTGCTGGAAGACCCTATGTCTTGCAATAGGACTCTGCACCATGCCACACATGTTGAAGAACCCAGCCATTTCTGCAGGAAAATTTCTGCGACCACATCACTCTTTAGATCTGGCAACCTAACTCTCCAGACTGCAACCCCCCACCCTTGATTATTATGCGTGGAGTGCAATTGCGCGAAAGACCAACAAAACCAAAGATGAACTAAAGGTAAGGATTATGGCAGCATTCACTAACTTAAACAAAGAGACCGTCCAGAACAGTCGCAATAGATTCCGAAGTCGTCTGGAGGCCGTGGTTGAAGCCAATAGTGATTTTATTGAATAAATTTACTCTTTAGTCTTTCGAGATATTTTTATGCCATTTTTGTAAATATATCTGTCAAAATGAGATGTATATTACACATAATGGATGTCTTAAGCAAAACTAATATGCAAGAGAAACTAGTGGAAAATATACAATCAAGCATTTGGTAAAATGTATGTTTAAAACAATACACTTATTGCTTTTAAAATACAAACATTGAAATAGGAGTTAACATTTCAATAAAATTCTTTAATATGAATAAATTTCAAAGTTATAATGGCACAAGAATGATACTATAATCTTTGTGGATTACCATTTTTTAAGCAAAATGGTCAATTATATTTTATGAAATGAATGTGCAAAATATTCTTGCATAGTCAACGAACGGCGACATTTTGAAACACGAGATATCTCTTTGAGAGTCAAAAGCGAAAAGACGTTTTTTTAGTGCCATTCTACCTTATATAATGAGTTTGCTGATGTAGTTGTAAACAAACAGTCGCTGCAAATTTTAATCAGCATCAGTTAAAATTTTGCGTTTGATTCTAAAATTCAAATGTTTTGTGCCAATCAAAAACTGCAAATTAGACAAAAATTGTCTGACTGGTTAGTAACTTTTATTCTAAAATCTGTTTGAATCTCATAGTTGAGGAGTTACCATAATTTACATTTGGACTATTGTCCACATCTTTGTTGCTGTTATCACATTTCGACCATTGTAACCTACGGCCTTCATCAGGTACATCTCGATCAGGTTAACCATCGGGGAATTTCGAAATGAAACCTTTGTTTAATCTACGCAGGTAGATTGGTCTCGTCCCGTTATCCATATCTATGAATACCTCATCTGGTCCTTTTATTTTAGTACTACACAGTTATGGTTAGTTCTATTTCCGCCGAGTTTAAACTATAATACCCGGCCTAGGGATTGAAATCTCACTTAATATGGTGCAAAATCTATGAATCAATTCTTTAATTCACCAGGTTATTGTCAAAAACAGGAGTCATGTTCTTGAAGGGTCTGGTCAAATCGAGACTTTCATGTGGATGTTATGCATGGTGCCAAACTTATTCAGAAATATCTAAACTGTCAGTTGTATACAAGCGCTTTCTCAGATCAATGCTTAAAATGGTTTCAAGCAAGTGAAGCCTATTTCTCTTAGCAAGGACTAAGCTTCTTCGCCTCTTCTGGACTGTCACTACAAAATCACAAAGAAAGAACTGTACCAGATGACAGAAATCATATCACTTGAGGATTTTCAACAGTGATAACAACTAAAACGGATGTCATATTTTACTTGAAGAGAAAATAACGATATAATCAAGATGTTGATGTTCGACAGTACTTCAAACAAAAGGTTAGGAAGGAAAACTTCATTTAATACTGAAAAGAGAGATAACAGTTACTCGATTTGAGAAACCTATTTTCTGAAAAATTGCTTGAACAGATTTTACAAATTTCAAACAAAATAATCACAGACTGAATGTATTCTTATAAGGAAATAGCTAATGCTACCATTACAGTCATGCTTAAAATGTTACTAACAAAAATATACCAAAATTGTGAAAAGAATTACTAGCCACAACACAGAGAGAGAAAGAGAGAGAGGCACATCTTCCTGGTAACCGTTCTTTTATTGTCCTTTCTCCTCACTAAAGTTTTCTCATTGTCGTTCACTTTCAGTAATAACCATGTCGTCCTAGCGGCATTATCACCTTGCTTGGACTGAAATGATTTATATATATATAAAACTCACCTTGCCGTGCGTCTCGAAAAGGACCTCCAATCGATTGTGAACTGGGGCATGATTTGGCTGGTCAACTTCAACGCTTCGCAGACAAAACTGCTCTCTATTAATCACCACAGAGAGCCTTCCCTTCCCTCCATTAGAATGTCTGACGCTCAACTTCTCGAGAGCAACTCTCTGCGGCTTCTCGGTCTCACGTTGACTGCTGACCTGAGATGGAATAAATACATCGAGTCAATTGCCTCGTCCACTGCGAGGAAAGTTGGCTCCCTGAGCCGCGCTAGGACGTTTTTCTCCCCTGAGTCGATCCTCCAGATATACAAATCCACAATTCGCCCTTGCATGGAGTATTGCTGCCATATATAGTCTGGCGCCCTTCTGTTTGCCTCAGGGTTCTTGATAGGCTCCAGAAGCGGATATGCAATATGGTTGGCCCTGCCCTGGCGTCTCGTCTACAGTCACTTTCTCACAGACGCGCCGTCGCCTCCCTGTCTGTTCTACAAATACTTTCATGGAAATTGCTCCGAGGAGCTGCATTCGCTGGTTCCCAGACTTCATGAGTTCAAGCGCCCTACGAGGCTGGCATCCCGCTCTCACCCCTTCACTGTCGAAACTCCTAAATGTAGCCGTCTCTTCTACTCTAATAGCTTCATGTCTCGCACCTCTCGCCTGTGGAACTCTCTTCCCTTCTCCTGTTTCCCTGTGAGTTATAATCTCCAGCTATTCAAGTGTAATGTCAATCGACATCTCCAGTTGCCTTAATCTATCTACTACCCTCATCCTTTCTTCTATCACTCCTATCTGATCTTCCTATTTTCTGTAACCCCTTGCGTCCTAGTGGCTTCCCGCCTTGCTTGGGGTGAAATGCTTAAAAAAAAAAAAAATATGAATATGAGAAAAAGAACAAATAGGAAACGTTTATCAATCTAACATGTTTCACTTTTTTATGAGAAAAAATAAAATAATAAAAATGAAACATTGATAAACGTTTTCTATTTGTTCTTTATTTATCATTATGTCGAGTCCTGATCCATATTTGACCCCCCCACACACACACACACATATATACATATATATATATATATATATATATATATATATATATATATATATATATATATATATATATATATATATATATTCCCAAATGCTGTTGAAATGATCTGATATACAGGTCTCTTGGATTAATATAAATGGTGATTGTCTAAGAATAGCTTAAATGTGGCACAACGCCGAATGTATGAGGCACCCAGTGTGGATCGACCTCCCTATTCAGTCGTAGGGGGAAATATATATGACTGATTTTGTTATTCATGTTTTTACAATACAATAAAATTGCTATTAACTAACATATGTAGGTAATATTTTCTGAATATGCTAATTTTTATAGGAGCAATATACAGTTTCAGCTTATAATGCGTAATTTTATTTTAAAAATACTGGTAATAATTTGTTTTAGTTGTGTCAAGTTTTATAATGCAAACTTTCGTAACATTCATTCTTAGAACGTTTCGAGGCTAGTCGTCAGTGATATTTTCCTGGCTTCATTAAAAATTTCCAGGTTTTTTAACATTAGATTATGTGTTGATTAAGCACAAGCTCGGTGACTGTGTGTTACGTATTCTTCGGACATGCATGTTTTTACGGTTTTTCTCTTTTGACTGTTATTTTTTTTAAGTATTTCGACCGTTCGATCAGCAGCCAATGAAATCCTTCCACGCAAGTACATTACTCTATGGATTTATTTCCTCTGAAGTTGATTGCCTTTCTTTTTTTTTTCTTTTTTTTTTTTTAATGTGCTATGTCGTTATTTGCAGTCTTTTTTCTCCCTTCCAATTTCTATCTCTCATTTTATTTCAAATTTCAGCACAATTTTTTATTTTATCAATACAACAGATATAGTCCGCAGAAACGTATTCGATTAGCAGAATATCCCATATACCGGAATAAAATTAGTCCTGGATATGACGATAAACTACATCCGCCATCAAGGTCTCTAATTGGGAGGTTTTGAGGAGCGTGGAATCACCTCTTAATTGCTGGTGTTCCCAGGTCCACACTGACCCGGGGTGGTAGCACCTGTTAGGATCCCAGCTATGAGGAAGTAGTGAGCCCCAAACACAATGAAGTTATAGAAATACATTTTTATAATAAAAATGCCTTTAATACATTTTAGATATTAAAATTAATAACACCTGTTTATAATAAAATTAGCAACAATAAATTTTGAAAGCAGAATTACCAACAGTATATTTTATTTGTAGTTGAAGACATAGAATTGCGTACAAAATATTTAGATTACGACATTAAATAATCCATACAAGTGCCAATCCATACATACTGCCAAACATAAACAACCAAACCAAACCGGAATAAATTATTATTTAACATTTTAATATAAAATCCTTGTCAGGGTGTAGTAAAAGTATAGATTATGAAGAAATGTAAGATAGATAATGGTTGACCCACGACTTGAATAGATTATGATTGTAGTGATTGTAGTGATCGGAGAAGCATGCTTTCGGGAGTTTGTTCCTCAACATTCTGAGCAGAACTTCCTCTTTGCCAATGGAATATGAAGGGAATGAGGATGAATCGATCGTGCCACTAGCCTTTAAGATCTGGACTAGTGAAGCTAAGGAATATAGCTCACCTGAATGCTGCCATGAAAATAGTGATAGAGACCGGGAACGTTTCGTCTGTGAAAAACGGATTGTAAGGCGGAAAATAATTCATCACCCACAAGGCCGTGTAAACACTTTTGCACTCTGTCAAAGCTGGGAAGTAAGGATTGGATATATGACAGCCATACTCCATTTTTGAAAAGATAGAAGCTGGAAGGAAGAGTCAGGTACTTTCTAGAGTAATCCGACTATTTTTCCAGCATCTTTAGCAACGGCTCGTATATAAGACTTCCACTTGAACTCTGGAGTGAGATTGTGTCCCAAAAGATGTTCCATGTTTCAAATTTAACATTGCCTGCAGTTTTTATTACTTAGAAGATGTTCTTTGCTTGAATATTGTTTTTCGTTCTCATAGTCATCTTTTCTATTGATGCAGCACATGTTTTCGTATTTCTTTAATTTTTGGATAAGCTGACAATTGGCTAACATATTTACGCAATCGATTTGACTGGATCAGATTTTAGAAAAGAAGAATTACGACACTGTCTGGCTAAAACACTTCCCGGTCAGTGTTTGATGCACTAATCCTTCCGCGGATTTTCAGATTAAAGGTTCGGATTAAAAGATTAATTACAACTGTTAGAAAAAAAAAAAGCTTATCAAATATGTCGGAATACGTGTGACTATCTTTCTTCAGTCGTTGGTACATTTTGCTGGATTGTCACCAGTAATATTTTTTTCCAAAAACAATAGATATTTTTTGAAAAGCTTAATATTTTTAAAAACTAAATGACCTGATTGTTCGATATTTGTATATTGTAAATTTAAATCTAGAAGTTTTGAGGCATAAAAGTAATGGAGTTTTTATTTATTAATCCGACAGATTTTATTAATTAAGCGTTATATTTAGCGGATACCCATATTTGAATAGACGCTTTGTTTATTTATTAAACAGTATATTTATTTATTTTCGTCTTCCAGCCTGAATATTTGAGAAATCTTATTACAGAAAAATATGCACTCTTCAGCAGAATTCGAACTTGCGTACCGCTTTACAGGATAAACTGTCGTTAGATCCGACTCGGTCACGAAGTGCCTCGTCGATCAAACAAAGTTGAATAGATTTCTCTAATATAAAATAGCAGTGAGAATATAAAATAGCAGTTAGAATGTATGGTCGCCAACAAAAGAAATTTCTCAAGGTGCCTCCTATGAATTACAGACGTCACGGTGAAGCAAATACTGAAATTTAACTTTATGAGAAATGTTTTAACAGTGAATCACATAAATTCGGAGGTGCATTGGAATAATGAAAGATGCCTCCCAAAAGCTAAGCAAAGTATTAAGAAAGAGGAAAATTTCATTAGAAATAAAGAAATGAGTACTGATTTGTTTTACTATATGGTAGTGAGTGCTGGACATTCTCATAACAGCTGAAGTGGAAACTTGAGACAACAAAGATGTGCTTCTCCAAAAGGGTGCTGAGAATACTATGGACGGAACATGTGAGCAACGAGGAAGTTTTAAGGAAAATTAAAGCAAAAAGGATACTTGTATTTAGAACCAGGAAGGGACAGTTAAAATTTCTGAGATCAGTAATGAGGAAAGAAGGCCTGGAAAATTTTACACTCTCGGGTCATTGACGACAAGAGAATCAGAGGGAAGAGGTAACCCACCTAACAAATTCATTTAAATAGATAGGATAAATGGGAGTGAAAGCGATAGTCAAAAGATAGTCTTGCTTACAGCTACAAAGAACAGAAAGTTGTGGAGAATAATAATAATCTACGTCCTGAAGGGACATGGCACATGAAAGAAAAAGCATACTGCCATATCAGAACCTAAAAGCAGTCTGTCGAAAATATTTAGCTGTAAATTTATTGCACCTGTTTACATTCGTGTTAATCAGTCTCTCAGAGATTGTATTTCCGAGGCAGTTTTAATAAACAAATGAATGACTTGATCATCGCAATAAATGCCTTGTACCAGACAAAGTTAAAATATTTATCTATTTATTCCTATTTGTACACGTGTAAATGTTGGGGGTGCGTGTACGTTTCATTGTAGACAAAAATTTGCAGCCTAATTTAGCAAAACAATTTGCCTCAAGCACAAAAATTGCTATGTTTTTGACAAAATAAGAGTAAAATTAATTCAGTGAATCATTAGAAATGACGCCAAAATATACATCAAGCCGACAGCCACGTCATAAATAATATTTTTTTATTTGTAATAAGGTGTCTACCGGAAAAGAGAGGCTAAATTTTCGTCATAATAAAAGCGTTTGTGAGTCATTAAATGTCTGTGTTGCAATTAGTAGATTGTGCTTAATTTGCCCGATGGACATTCTAATAGTCTGGGGCACTCAATGAGGGAGATAAAACCAAAACAGACAAGATTTTTAAGTGTGCATTCCCATTTTCAATATGGATTTCAAAATACATGAATATTCATATATATATAATATAGATAGATAGATAGATAGATAGATAGATAGATAGATAGATAGATTATTGAGCCATGCGTTATTAAAGACTACGGAACTTTTCCGTTTAATAATCTTTCTTTCAGATTTTTCTTACATTCACTTATATGCAAGTACCTTTTGGAAAGGAATGAAACCATCTCCCCCACACCCACCACAGCTATAGGTAAATACCAAGACAGGCTGGGCCCTATAACCGTGAGGGTGTGGACAATTCTGAATTCAAAACCTGGGGAGATTCGTGTGACACGCTATGTTCGCCTTGTTCTCTGTATTCGGCTTTTCCAAAAAGTGTGTTTGACTTTTCACGAGTCTCCATCACTAAAATCAAATCATGTGTCTGTTCTGATCTATGAACTAAGTTGGTGACGAAAACTACGGGAAAGCACAGTATATATATATATATATATATATATATATATATATATATATATATATATATATATAAATGCTGGGCAATGATATCTTTACTTGTCCCTGTGGTTTTGTCGAACGCAATAAAGCAGGCTTTGCTGTCCACTTCCAGAAACATGTGTCAATTGATCCTCAACAACTTGAGCAATGGCTCAACCACATGTTCCATCTGTTTGCAAAATACCTGCAAGTCTGCATAAAAATTGAGCAACTCTTTATTTTACTGAGCCCTCATGTGCTTTCCGCAACGAAAGAGTCCATCATCTATATGCTCTCCCAGTATATGCTTTGATAAAGTCCCTCAGAGGATGAAACGCATCGGTTGAGAAAAGGTTTTCTTTTTGTCTTTATTCATAGACCGTATATACTCACGTATCATGCGACCTTTGAAGAACTAATTTTGAAGTTAATTTGACTACACTAACTGAATATATAGTTTGGTCAACGGTGTAGTCAGGGCCTGCAGTACATACGCTAATTTTAGTGTATGTATACGACTATATATATATATATATATATATATATATATATATATATCAAGAGAGTGCAAAACTGGAAAATACATGAAAATTACGATAAATTATCGTGTTTTCCAGGATAACAGAATTTCTGCAAAAAATAACCGCTCAAAAGATAACTAGAGCAAGAAAAGTTCAAATGATATTTCGTCTAAAATAAATCGATTTATCAAACCTTTTGACCCTAATGAGCGTTTCGATACAAAATTTGCTTGATTATATATATATATATATATATATATATATATATATATATATATATATATATATATATATATATGCGTTCTGTATATGTTGTGTGTATTTGCGCTTACAGAATAGAGAAATGTGGCAGTGTATGTGGGTTTGTGCTCGGTCTCCACTATACATGTCTGGGGAGCTGAGTTGCTAATTTACAAGTCGTACATCTAATTTTTGGATTATTATAATAAATAAATTAAAAAAAAATAATCAAAGTATAAGTTGCATCATAAGATACATCATAGCGGATCACAGTCTGAGAAGACTTCTCCTAATGTAATGTAGTCGGACCTCCTGTAGTTTAAGACTTCACAGTCTGATGGAGTGCCTCTAAAAATGGTGACGTAATGGCACACGGTCAAATCTTCTTGTGTCCGCCATGTTCCTTCAGTACATGTGCGATTATGGCTCTCCACGAATGTGAATCCCTTGTATCAACACTAATCAACATTCACCCCTTACTATTCCTCTCTGCTTATTTCCAGTTATCATTCGACACAAGATCGTTAGGTAAGTTATTCTTTGTTTCTCTCTTGACTTCAACATGTCTTATGAATGTCAAATTACTGCAAACCCGCTTTCTTCATGTGTCGCAGAATTTTCAAATTTCTTTTTCTGATTCTAAGTGTCCTTTACGTTTCCATTTTCTTTAAATCTTCCTCATTGCTCACTTGATCCATTCAAGCTATTCTCAGTATCCTTCAGTAGAATCACATCTCTGTTGTTTCAAGTCTTCTCGTCATCTGTTAGGAAATTGTCAAGCGTATATAGGAGGATTGATATTACGTAACAATTTAACATTCTTTATATATAACGCAATTTTCCATTTTCTTGATATTGTGCTTAGTTTGTGAAAGGCTTAGTTTAGGATTTCATAGATTAAAAGGGAACTCACAGAGTATGCTGTGGCGATGACATGGTCAAATAGGACCGCTACAGCTTCCGGTATTTTAAGATCTCACAGTCAGGAAGAATATCACTCAATGCGGTATAGTTATGACATGGTCAAATAGAACATCTGCAACTTTCCTCTAACTTAAGACCTCACAATCTTAAGGAACCGCTGTAAAAGTGTTGTATTTATGACATGATTATATAGGATTTAGAAACCCTCCTTTATCTTAGAACATCACAATGTAACTAATCGAAAACTGTAGCGTAAAATATTCGATTTGAAAATCATTAGGGATGAAATCCATTCCACTTATTTTGTTGGTTAGTCTAAAGTATAAAAGTATATATATATATATATATATATATATATATATATATATATATATATATATATATATATATATATATATAAGCAGTAAATTGCTGATGCACCTAGATGAGTGGGCGGACAGGTCCGCCTACGAAAACTCTGGAGAGGGTATGCTGAAGGTAACGTCAACCAGCTAAGGACAAAATTTTACTCATATATATATAGAGAGAGGGGGGGGAGAAAAAGAAAGAAAGAAAAGAAAGAAAGAAAGAAAGAAAGAAAGAAAGCAAGCAGATGTTATGTTTCTTCTCTTTTCTGGTCAGCCTCGTAACCTAATCTGCGGTGGGACACCAACTAACAAAAATTGATTAGTCTCAGGGTCAAACGTGTCTTCATTAATTAAAGCTGCGTTTTGCAAATACAATATCGACATAAAAGCGAACAGTTAATTGAAGGTCAATAATGCAAATATGCAGAGTAAAACACGAGAAATCTCTCCCCCATATTCTGTCTCAGTCTGTTCCTTATCTATCTATCTATCTATCTATCTATCTATCTATCTATCTCAGTTTGTTCATTATCTATCTATCTATCTATCTCAGTTTGTTCATTATCTATCTATCTATCTATCTATCTATCTATCTATCTATCTCAATTTGTTCATTATCTATCTATCTATCTATCTATCTATCTATCTATCTATCTTAGTTTGTTCATTATCTATCTAGCAATCTATCTATCTATTTTTCTGTATGTCTGTCACTCTCTGTCAATGAGTATCCAATGAAATTTTGTGGAAATAAATATTTCCTTAAAGTTATTGGAGCAAAATGAAACTCAAGTTTCAATTATAAGTGAATTTTGCTATATATATATATATGTGTGTGTGTGTGTGTGAGTGTGTGTCTGTATTTGTTTGTGTGTGTGTGTGTAGAATATATCCAAATAATTTTAATATCCCGCGAATAGTTTGTCATGGCAACCAATCATGCGTAGACAAACGCTTTCTCTAACGCATATTCATTCGGCAGTGGGGTGCTATTGAGCGTGTGTACCGAGTCACAATGACTGTAAGAGTAGATCCATCACCTCTCGCGTTCGTCTTTGACAAAACATCAGCCAGATCTGTCGTCAACCCTACCTAACAATTCAGATATTGCTATCTGTGACCTCTGACTTTTTACGAAATTAAAATCGTCGTTAAAATGTCACTAGTGAAACTAAGAAGAACGAGACGAAACAAATGTTGTCGATCCTCCTAGGGGAAACTATTGAAAAACTTTAGGGTAGCTGGAATATGTGTATGATGTCACAAGTGGAGAACTTTGAAGTGAATTAAGGTGCTGTTACCTTACGTAGTCTATATTTTGTTAATATTAAATGGCTAGATACTTTCAATGAAGATGAATAGCTAAAATATATTTAAATCACATGACACGTCTTTTGCTCACAAAAAGTCAATGGTTTATTTCTTTATTATTCATAAGTCAGATATAATATTGTTCCACTTACTGCGGTATTAATGTCCTAACAATTATTCCACGGCTAGATATCATTTATGTGTCATACGTGATACACGCTTAGGCGATCATGTAACTTTCGATACATGACTGACGAGGCAGATTTTTCCTGCGGTAGGTTGCCATTTCTTTATACAGTAGACCAGCTGCCATCCAAGGCTATAGAACCCGGTCTGTCCTGCTATGTGCCCATAGCCGGAGAGAGAAGAGAATTCACACCTATCCCAAGGGTATTAGTACGTAAGTGAATGTAATGGATTCGAATGGAAATCGAACTCTGCTCTCCGATTCCTCAAACCGAGTCCATACTGTTTATTTTTATATACACTCTATCCTCAATATTGAACACAATTCCTACAAAACAATATTCTCTTTTCTCCCTCTCTCTCTCTTTCTCCCCTCTCTCTCTCTCTCTCTCTATCTCTCTCTCAATATATATATATATATATATATATATATATATATATACATGTTGAAAGTTAGGCGAGCTTATCTGCCTTTAAAATCAGAAATCCCTTCAATACTGTCTACTGAGATCAATTACCACCAATTAACTCAGCCAGGCTACACGTGTTTCTGTCTGTTTAATTTTTTATTGTATTTTTCTAATTCTTGAGTAAAAACAGGGTCTAATTGGGGGTCCCAATCAGCGCTTTTCGCCCCTCGCTATCTTAGCAATATTTACTTTTTTTGCCTACACTTATATACGTTAGAAATTAAAGTAGACACAACTGACTATTGAAGAATGAAAAGTTTTCGCGGATTTTGACGTCACTCTGGGGGTGGGGGATCCATGAATTTGTTTTGCTCATGCTAAGTCTCGGAAGAACATTATATAAAATTCATTGTTTTATCCATAAAACTAGACCATTATCAGACTGTTAAAATTATTTAACCTTTTAACAAGAAAAATCTCATGTTGATTTTAAAATCAGAATATTGTTGATTTATTTAAGATGGAATGATCGATTAAATAAGGCTATACATGTAAGACAGCTAATAATGATCGAACTCACTGCGGTAGTAATAGCCTGACAGATTATTATTCCATACTGATATGTCCTATTTACTAATCTTGCGGCGTAGTGCACCTGACAAGGATCGAGATTAGCTTATCAATTCTTGCTCTAGGATTAGAGACCTTATTTTATAAACTCAGTGTTTGACGATAAAAGCAGCGTACCCGGATAGGGATACGTTTAAAAAAACAGAGCTGTTTTTGAAAATAAGCTGGTGTAACTTGGGATACTGATGAAAAAAAAGGCCAGGGGAAAATTCGGTAACGCTGGACTTTTAAATTCAAACTAATTTGCTACTTGTTCAATCTTTTCAGATTAGAACCCTGCTTTAATTCATGTATTAAATATTGACTGAACGAATGAGTAGAATTCATCAGAATCCACACAATCTTGAGTTGTAGGAGTCCAGCCCCAGGAAATGATATCTAATACCTGTGAATATAAAGTTAAAGATTTGTACGCATCTCATCCCAGACGCATTGAACCAGTTATTGAAGCTACCAAAAGCTACCGAATATTAACAATGTGCATTAAATTCTTGACATCGACATCATATAATAAATTTTCAATAGACATTTCTGTCTTAAATACAGTTTCTGACTTGTTGTATGTGAACTAGCCAAAATATTTTGTACGTCCATTCTTGGGTGTCGCCTCGCATCTTCCACGCTTCTTCAGAACCCTTGCTAAAAAAAAAAATATGATTACGTGTTAAAATGGTTGCAATATGGCCAAAGTCTCATCTGCAGACGGCACAATAAAAAACATCCACTTAGAAAATTACAATTATTAGAAATTTTCAATAGTTTAAAATTGCCAAAACCTTTCGCCTAGTACTAGATAGATAGATAGATAGATAGATAGATAGATAGATAGATAGATAGATAGATAGATTCAAGTTGCACATTGCAAATTATATTACTCTATGCTGTCAGGGATATTATAGTGGTTATATATTACCGAATATTCTGGGATTGGCAAGGTCATTCTACCTTCTTTGAGTCGTAACGATTGCTACAATACTGATGCATCCGTTGTCTCTGCCATTACATTTTGAAATAGTATTCAATATAATGTTTCCTGGGTTGTTGATATAGCTTTCAAACCAGTTTCTGATGCTCCAAGAATATGAACTTACTTATACCAAACTTGACTTAACTTAGACTTAAACCAAACTTGACTTAACTTTGTATGTAATTTTATATGCGTATATGTGTGTACATGTGTGGAAGGGGATAGAGAGAGGAAGACACGCATTCGCACAGGCTATAAATTTTCACCGTATAATACTCGATCTCTGTTTTAATTATTCAAAACTGAATTAAGTACATTAAAGGAAAGGTTATGTTTAAAAAAATGATTGTCCTGCAAAACAAATGCTTTTCTTCATCATTAAGTTAAAGACTTACTTGTGTATCTTTGTATTCACACACACACATACACACACACACACACACATATATATATATATATATATATATATATATATATATATATATGCGTGTGAAAAAGAGAAAGAGGGGTGTTTACATATCTTCGCTGTGGGAGCAAAAAGAAACTGTTCAAGTATGTCTACTTATTAAAATACAATAAATGGATCGATTTATTTTCATCTGTAGATAAGTCATTTCTCTTCGCATGAGTAAATATGAATAAATTATAAATATTAATATAGTATTTATGTAGACATAAATATTCATATAGGAATAGACTTTGGCGTTTTCTCAAACGCAGTTCTTCGTATTGAGATGATTATAATCATTAAGTCGGTAAATATATATAATCGCATTCATAAGTATGTATGTGCCAAATAAATATAATTTGTTTCAGGAATGTTGCAACTTGAGAAGTCTTCAAAACTCAGACGTTTCAACGTAGGTCTGTAGGTTCTGTGGTTTGAAGTTCTACCCTCGATGTTTTCAAATGTATAAATTGGTATTGGATTATTAAAATCTTAATAATATTGGATTAATCTTCTTAATCTTTCTTACATTAAGCAATTACTATTTTTAATCTTTTGGCTGTTTTCTATTTTATTTTTCAACGCAAAATTCAAATTGTTTTTTTTGTTTTTTTTTTGTTTTTGTTTTTTGTTATTGTCGTACGTTACAAATGAAAGCACGAGACCGAATCTCTCGTACTCTTTATTTCATCCCGGCCAATGTATGTGACGTTTGAGAGAGGGACTTTCTCCTAACGTGAACCCTACATTCTTTTATGGATGTACGAGTCTGTCCCTCTAGGGTGGGTGTTTATATATATATACTTTTTTACAACGCGTGTACAGCCTAGGCGAAGCAAAGTCGACCAAGTGTTCACCTTCGGTACAAGGCACTGATATTCTGTGAGGCGCAAATCTGCACTTTGGGGGTATGAGATCATCTCTCAGGTAAACCCGCTGATGCTCCTGATTTCTCTGATGTCACACTCACGGTAAAGTATATTCTGGCATCATCTGGGGTGAGTTACATGCTACATTCTATTTGACGACCATTAAGAGAGTCTGACATAGACAATGTCTTAAATATTACGATACGAAAACTAACTAGTAGACATATCCTGACAATAGAGCATGCAAGTTCAAATCGTATCAGACGGGAATTCTTTAATTCTGATTCTTTCTTGTTGTTTAATGGTCGTAAAATGTGAAACGACCTGAACATTACAAGAAAAGTTCAGCCAAAGTGTTCGACGTTTTTTAGGAGAAAAACAATTTTTGTTATTATTATTACACATTTACACACACGCACACACAAATATATATATATATATATATATATATATATATATATATATATATATATATGATAAAAAAAATAGATTTAAGGAATGCCTATATTTATGAGTTAACATGTTCGGTATCAAAGATAAAAGCGTATGTAAATATAAAAATGGACATTGAAGCCAAAACTCAACGGCCAGAGTCTGTTAAAAGAGCGACACTCTGTTTCATTCTGTTTCATGCTTAAACGCAACCGTTAGGACATGAACTGAGGATTTCGTTTAAGCATGAAACACTCTCACCGTTGGGGTGTTAAGCTTAATGTTTACTTTATATATATATATATATATATATAGATAGATAGATAGATAGATAGATATGGAGCGAGAGGGAGAGAGATGATCTCACAAATCAATTCTGCAAAATTCTGTTTTTACTGAAAAAACTTACCAATGACCAATTGTTGCAGAAAATCTGACGATTCATATTCTTGAAATAATTTTACTGTAGATTTGGAGTAGAAACCTTACAATGTCCATGAGCTAGTGGCTTTTACATACTAAGAGTTGGATTTTTTTCTAAGGTACTGCGGGATATCCACGAACTAAAAAAAAAAAATGCCGCTGAAATCCCCTGCCACGTGGACCGAACAAGTACAAAAAAGTTCGTCTATGAAATTCCGGATTTGAGATGCTAAATATAACATCTATCATTTGTATTAATCATATATATATATATATATATATATATATATATATATATATATATATATATATATATGTTCTTGTTCAGGGTAGTAGAAATACATGGGTTGGTGTCAAGGCTTGCGGTTAGACTACTAGATGTGAGAAATCCCTCATCTTTGGAAGTGAAAAACTCCTTGTTCTTTTCATGTCGCCGTTCTAGGAGATGAAAACTTGTATATAAAACCTGAAGCGCACGGTCGCCTTAACCTTTATTGTGCTACTGGTACTATGGGCAATTGTTCTGAAAAGTGGATTCGATCCACACAAAAATTTTCGTTTGAGAGTTACGAGTCACGAGGCTGGTTTTATCCGGTCACGAGTAGTCGACTTCCATCATATATAATACACAAGAACGCAGCCACTTATAATTATATCCTGTCAGTGACCATAACTGTTGCGATACAAAATGAAACGTAACTAACCAATCAGATAAAGTATCCAGCTCGGGTTTTAAGGTATCTTTAGTGTTAAGGGGTCCACCCCTTTTTCATACAAGTGGACTCGCCTAGTGTGTATTTGTACTCCTGCCGGTGAATACCCGGAAGTCGGAAGTGATACAGTGATACCATGAAAGAGTGAGGTAACCGCTTTGTAGGAGTCACAGTTGCGAGCACGTAGACTCAGAAGGAAGTCCTACTTCGATACTGAATTTCCCAGACTGTATATATATTATTATTGCTACTAACCGCATTTCTGGATCTACTAACCGTATTACCAATTGTATTATTACGTCAATACATTTATTTGCTATATTTCATTCCTGCGTTTGTCATTCATTTGAGACCGGATTTCATCCCGGAATCCGCAACATTTAGCATTAAACTGGCAGAAGAGAAAATGGTTATTCACCACAACTTTTAATTTTTATAATGAAATTATTCCCTTCAATCAAAGAAATCGAATTTCAGATCATTTTTAGACGATTCACTGTAGGAAACTTTCATTTCTAGAGTAAATATGTCGTTCTTTCTTTTTTATGTTCTACAAGTTTACAAGATCTTATTACATTAATGAGAAATTCGTTCACTTTTTCTACGATTATTTAAAGAAAATGTATACAAACCTCCCAAAATCCCGACCAGTGTATCAAACATGAAATTATTCTCAAAATTAGTTCAGTCGCTAATCTAGTGTTAAGCTTATTCAACTGGAATGAAGGTAACACTGCTTATATGTTTATTATTAGATCTTATCAAACGTATTTTCGTTTTCTAAAGAACTTTATCCCAAAACTTCATGTCTACCGGATGCCCGAGGTATTTGAGAACGCGTCTTTAGTGGTCAATAAGTGGAAGTCGACCTAATGTAATGTTACGTGACGTGTCAATTTTAAAATTTTCATTTCTCTAGCAGAAGTATTAACATGGTAGCTCCAATCTATGAAATTAAAGGGAACACTATACCGCTGGCACACCATGCTCCTGGCACACCATGTCCCTGGTATACACTGCCCTTGGAACACCATGCTCCTGACACTAGCCACAAAATCACAACGGCTTGCAGATAGCAATTTTCTTGAAAGTGATTAGAAAGAAGGTTAGATATATGGCTCTGCGAATGCCCCACGTAGACAACTTCGATGATGTACAAAAATTCTCGATATCGTAAAAACGAGAGTCATTTTATACCTCCCAACTCATCACAAAGGGACTCCGGGTCAATATTATCGCCTACATCGAGGTGCTGGACACGGGGTGATCATGCCCAAGATCGAGGAGTGGCGATAATGTTCCAGCAAAATTTGTTCTCTCCCTTATGGATTGTCGAGAATATTCACAATCATATCGCCCCTGCAGCATGTGGCCTCCTGGCTCTCCAGATCTGAATCCCACTAAATTCTACGTTTGAGACGTCATCGTAATGGAAAGCAAGAAGTCGTTCCACAGTATCAAGGTCTCGTTGAAATCCACTATCGTGGATGTGATTGTCAACATTAACGAGAAACACATCATCAATGCATTCAGTCGCCTTCCATCATGGCAGTAATCTGAAAGACGTTTTTATTGAATAATTTTTTTTTAATTAATTAGTTTATTTATTTTGTAAGTTGAACATGTACACAATTCGAGATAGATTTTTATTTCTTACTTCTTTATTTCACTTTGGTTTATTTATTTACTTTTTGTACATATGCCTACAATTCTATGCACACTTTTTAAATTTATTTTGTAATTTTAACATGTGCACACTTCTTTAAAAAATCTACTGATTTTTGTTTTATTACATATCTTTCTTTTTCTTTATATTATGTCTTAAATTACTTAGAACAGCCTTTATGTCTAAAGACTATCAATGGATCCACAATATATATATATATATATATATATATATATATATATATATATATATGGTTTCATGGATAATGGCTTGGAATTGTTAATCAGAAAGCCAACTTCCAATTTCAGTTGGGCTTATTATATTCACTTACAGACAAATGACTTTAAGAAACGTATGACTACAGCTCTCCCCCCCAACTATGGGCCAATTAGTATAACTTATATTACTAAACCATTATTATCTCCCCCCACCAAATCTTAAATTTAAAAATATCTTCTGACTTTCAAAATAATTAGAAGAGAACAGAAAGTATACCATGAAGGTTCGTATTACCGTGATGTACAGGAGAAAAGAAATTTAATTTGATAGCAATTTCTATAAATAAATAAATAAAAAAACACTAACAATGTAAACTGGGGACCAGAAAAATACCTCCTCGTAATCAAATTTTCCCATAAAATTGAAAGGAAACATTCAATAGGTGTGTGCGAGAAACCGGTTTTCATCTGTGTATTAATTTATCCAGTTTTCACAAGAAAGTGCTGGGAAATTTTGTAATCGCTCCGTAATCATAAAGTGATAAAAGACTTTTATGTTAATCTTATTATAATCAACAATATTACAATGATATTTGTAATCAAGATAATCAGAACAAAGTAGAACAACAAAGGAAGATAAATTTTGCCAGATTTAACTCTACCTCCATATATATATATATATATATATATATATATATATATATATATACAATGATAGAATTTCGAGGAATTAGAATAATTTATTACTATAAATGCTTTACTAATTTATTACTATATTGATTATTCTAATTCCCCAAAATTCTATCAATTGTATATCCTTGCTTGACCCAGCTAATACTCTGCGATTTCTTCTTCTTGAACGAGGCCCGTTGGAACAGTTGGTATGACACTTGCGTTGTAACGCAACGGTGATGAGTGCCAGATAGGACGAAACGGCCGTCCAGTGCTTTCTGCATTCGTTGAGGATTCTTCTAGACTCGATGAATTATATATATATATATATATATATATATATATATATATATATATATATATATATATATATATATAAGAAAGTTTTAAGGTGTGCTATATTTATGGGATAAAATGGTCAATATCAGAGATAGAGTGTATGTAAATATAAAAGTGAACATTTAAGTCAATACTCAGAAACGACAGATTGTTTCATGCTAGACGCAATCATCAGGCCACCTTTATATATACATATATATATATATATAGATATATAGATATAGATAGATAGATAGAGATAGATAGATAGATAGATAGATAGATAGATAAATAGATATAGAACAGAAGATGTGTGTGTGTGCTATTTATGCAAGTCCACATTTCTTGATTGATTTCAATGAAATTGTACACATATGTTACAAATTTACCAAAATAGGTCAAAAACAACTTTTCAATACCCCCACCCAAGTTTAGCAGAAAAATTGATAAAACTGAAGGTGGGTACGACTTTTTGCAAAAACCAAGGCAAAGTTACACGCGGACAAAATTTTTACTGGATGAGCTGATGTCCTTTGCACTTAATGCAAAACATCAGCTCATGTTACAAGGTTTATGTAGAGTGCTTGATAATTTGATTTCAGCAAAAAAACTGTGAAAAAATCTTGTTTTTCATGCTACTTAAAATAAAAACTTGAATAACTTCCTCATATTTTATCCGATTTTCTTCAAACATGTCGCAAAAACTTTACCAAAATGCAAGAAATAAAATCGTGTGTTTTTAGTCCTGCTCACATCCCCGCGTATAACGAAAAAACACGAATAACTGTTCAAAAATGTATGTAGATTGGTAGGTATTTACATGCATTATGTGTGAAAATAATCAAATATATATTAAATATACAACAATTCTAAAGTACTAATATAGAATGTGGAAAAACTAAGTTGAAGGTTGAATGATTAAGGTTGAGCATGCGCGAGAAAAAAAGGATTGGATTAATTTACAAATAAATAAATTTTAAAGATGTCATTATTTATTATCTCAGATTTCTCTAGTAACCAACAATGGTTATCATGGACTATATGTCCTGGTTTCAAGTTCACACTTGTATAATGCGAATATGGAAGTCAACATTGCATAATAATTACCAGTTTCATGCAGATGTGGTCATGTGATCATGATTGCTTAAAAGGTGAAAGGTCACCATTCAATACTGTCCATCAGTCAGTTATGCATCATGTGTGATACGCACTTAGGCGATCATGTATCTTTCGATACATGACTGACAAGGCAGATATTTTTCCAGCAACAGGTTCCCATAGTAGGTTGCCATTTCTTTCTGAGGTAGATCAGCTGCCATCCAAGGCTATAGAAAAAATATATATTCTATATAGAACGCGGTCTGTCCTACTATTTACCCAAAGGAAGAAGAGGATTCATATTTTTTCCCAAGGGTATTAGCACGTAAGTGAATGCAATGGACTCGACTGAAAGCTGCTATCCATTACTCCAGCGTCCAATACTTATCCATACTGTTTATATTTATATACACTCTATCCTCAATATTGAATACACTTCCTACAAAACAATATTCTCTTTTTCTCCCCTCTCTCTTTCTCTCCCCCCTCTCTCTCTCTCTCTCTCTGTCTATATATATATATATATATATATATATATATATATATATGTTGAAAGTGAGGCGAGCTTATCTGCCTTTAAAATCAGAAATCCCTTCAATACTGTCTACTGAGATCAATTACCACCAATTAACTCATCCAGGCTACACGTGTTTGTGAAGTTCTGTCAGTTTCATTTTTTAATGTATTTTTCTAATTCTTGAGTAAAACAGGGTCTGATTGAAGGTTCCCCTTCAGCGCTTTTCGCCCATCGCTATCTTAGCAATATTTGCTTTTTTCTTTCTTTTTTTTCTTTTTGCCTACACTTATATACGTTAGAAATTAAAGTAAGCACAACTGACTATTAAAGGATGAAAAGTTTTCGAGGATTTTGACGTCACTCGGGGGCGGGGCACAAATCCGTGAATTTGTTTTGCTCATGCTAAATCTCGGAAGAACGTTATATAAAATTCATTGTTTTGTCCATAAAACGAGACCATTATCAGACTGTTAAAATTATTTCATTTTTTAACAAGAAAATCTCAAGTTGATTTTAAAAATTGCTTCAAAATATTGTTTATTGATGGAATGATCGATTATAACGTGTCTCCAAATTGTATTTAGGTACATTGAAATTATTTTCAATTTTTCTAGTTGAATTGTTCACCTATATTGCATAAGATCCATGACTGTACATAATTAGGTTACAATAATTTTTTTTATTTTATATGAATACAACGTTGAAAATTGAGATGTAGTAGAGTGGTGGGCCCCGAATCATAGATTCGTGAGGGTTTCATAGATTCGGCTGAACACGGGACACTTGCGCTGGAGTAAAATATTGTTAAAAATTGTGTGTAAACTGTCGAAAGTTCATTTTTCAAGTACTTTAGGCCTTCTCAGTCATTATCAAGAACTGGGTGTTTTCTATACCGTCAACAAAATCCTGCTGGCTACACCCTGGCATTCAAATGTACGCGTATTGTAAAGTGACATCATGTATAAAGCGGTTTCCTTATTGCACAGGAAAAATGCATCAATACATATTATTATTTTATATGCCGATTAAATATATTATGCACACTTTAAAATGCCGTCTCCTGTGGTGAAAGATATTTTATTTAATGCAGGTTGTTAGTTTTGTATTAAAATAGTGTAAATGATAATAATGATAATTAATAATAGGGATAATCTTAGCGATATTTGCTTTTTTTACCTACATTTATATACGTTAGAAATTAAACTAAGTACAACTGACTATTAAAGGATGAAACGTTTTCGCGGATTTTGACGTCATTTGCGGGGGTGGGGGTTCAATTCCGTGAATTTGTTTTGCTCATGCTAATTCTCGGAAGAACACTATATAAAATTCATTGTTTTATCCATAATGCTGATAATGTTCAAACTTACTCGAACAAAAATTAAAATTGGACAGTTTATTTAAAGTTTTGATTCGAAAATTGGAAAAACAGTGAAAAAAATTAAACGGTAGAATTTAATAAAATTTTTTTAAATGAATTTCTGCTGCATAAACTCTATATATATATATATATATATATATATATATATATATATATATATATATATATATATATATATATATATATATATATATATATATATATATATATATATATATATATATATATATATATATATATATATATATATAATATAACGATGTATAATTTTATATATCAACAAACAGTATTTGGAAAAAATACTATGACAATATAAATTGGGAAAAAGTTTTTGCGACACGTTTCATCCGACCTATGAAATCATGAAGGATGAAACGCGTCATTAAAACGTTTTCTAATTTGTCATACTATATATGCATACATATATGTCATACTACACATACACACACACACACACACACACATATATATATATATATATATATATATATATGTATGTATATATGAATAAAGACGAAAGGTAAACTTATCTCAGTTGACGCATTTCAAGGAAAATGCAAGGATTTTATTTTGTACACAATAAGTTTCCTTTATCTATTCCGATTATCCTTTTACACATATACTCTATCTGAAATCTTTTGTACGCACACACACACGCGCGCATATATATATATATATATATATATATATATATATATATATATATATATATATATATATATATATATAACTTTAAAGGTTATTTTTATTGGATACGCTTATTTGAAATGGAGGCCAGATTTGGATTTTTACTTTAAACATTGTGTATATTATGTGTGTTGGCCTGCGTATTCAATAAATCCTAATAAAGAAAATGTACTCCTCGACAGGAAATGTACTTGCGTCCCCGTTTGTTGGAGGAATCGACCGTTTCATCAAGTGTGCTTTACCACTCGGTCATGAAGAGTGTCACACCGTATCAAGCGGTGGTTCTTCTTACAAAGTGGAGGGCGCAGGTTCGATTCATGTCTGAAGACGAATTTTCTTTATTAAGATTTTTCAAATACGCAGGCTGTTAGAGGTAATACACATTTTTTAAAGTAAAAATGAAAATGGTACGTCTATTTCAAATACGATTACCCTCTATAATAACATTTGTCGCAACAAAAATGTTGTATTAAAAATAAATTCATTAATTCTTTTTAAGAGTGAAAAGGTAAAAAAAATCAATAAAGTTTGAGTGTAAAGTGAAAAAAAAAACGAATAAAAGGACAAATAACTGCACCATTCTACACGTACGCACATACGATCAGATGGGCGCATGGACACACGCACACAAACATACACACACACACATACACTATGGTAAAAAAAAAGACACTTGCACTAATGAAAAGTGCATAAAAGAAAAATCGTGAAGTCTAAACAGTCAATTTCTGGCACACCATAATGAGTGGGCGAAGTGATTCTCGGAGGGACAGTCTACGAAACTCTGGAGTCGGAATGTTGAAGGTAACATCAATCGGCTAAGTGAGAACCTTTTTCTTGTATTAATTATATATATATATATATATATATATATATATATATATATATATATATATATTGAGACATGTTTCATTGAGTAATCTAAACAAGTTTTGTCTACTTATTTTCAATTGGATCCTTTTATATACACTGACATGATATTTGGTGTCATTATTAAATGAAGAGAGAAATTACTGTGTTGATACATATTTATTCCGAGTGCTTTCGACATTAACACGATGTATTTCATCAGTGGGTTGTTTTTTTTTTTCAAGAAAAATATAGTAGTGTTGATCATTTTCAAAAGCTTGTCCGTGAATATGAATGGATCCGATTGAAAATAAGTAGAAAAAAAACTGTCTAAAGTATTCAATGAAACATTTCTCAATGAAAACATGCTGCCAAAATATACACAATATATATATATATATATATATATATCATTATTTGCGCGCGCGCGTGTGTGTGTGTATTTCTGCAGCTGATGCATACAATTCATGTTCGTGTATGTAAATGAGTCACACTTGGGCAAATAAAGATTACCGTTTAATAAAAATAAATACAGGTATACGATCGTCGTGATCTATAGAAACGTCATCTTTTTGCTTTTCTTGGACAAATATGCATACATATAAGTATTCGAAAGACATTGACAGCAATTAATAATGAAAAATCATCAAAAGAATAACTCACTGTAATATTAACGATACATGACTGGAAAAGCAAAACAAAACAAGGCTGCAATCAAATCAAAACTTCCTTTTCTTGTGTACATTAAACATGTATATATATGGATATTTAGAAGACGAAGTTTTTTTTGGCACGTAGCAATAATAACGGGTTACCCAGTGAGATTCGCGAGTCTACTATGCATGTATATACAAGTTTCTAACGGTATCTTAACATACGCCGTTATGCATGCACAAACTGTTTTCTTTTGGATAACAAATGAATCTTTGCTTTCTTTATGGCTGATACAAACGTTATGTATTCGTTTATAATTGCCACATCGAATAGTGCAATCCTTATTCATTTCGCTTTTTTAACTTCTTCAGTCTGTCATAATTCATCTTTTTAATTTCTAAGATGGTTGGTTATATTAACGTTACCCACTTGCTAATGCATGGAAAAATTAAATAATAATTATATTTGTATAGAAAAGTGAAGGTGAAAGTGAAAGTGAAAGTGAAAGTATTAAAATAAAAATATGATAATGTAGCGTAAATAAAAGAGAACATACCGGTTAATAGAGTGATGAAGAAAATAGCGAAAAGTTTCATGTTGTGTTAAAAATATCGCTTTGTTGTTTTCCAGACTTGTCCCAGCCAAGAGAAAGGCTTAAAGCATCCGTCCGTGTCCCAAGCAGATATCCCGGTGGTTTTATGCAAGCAGAAGAGATTATCTCAAATACTGATTTCTCGAACATCTGTTTTCAACTCTGTGTGTGTGTGTGTTTGTGTTTGTGTGCGTATGTGTGCCTGATCGCATATATGTATAGATAAAAGGATTTGTACTTAACATGTGTGTGTGTAAAAGGTGTGTGTCGCTGAGTCTTTCTGTAACAGCGTAATTACGTTAATTTGAATGTACGGATGTATTTATTGTGTAACATTGTTCATATCACTGCTTTTGTTTAATAAACACGACTTTTAATATACATATATATTAGTTTATACATATATTCTTGCATCTATTGTAAAAGCATTTGAATTCTTTTTCTTTTCTTTTTAGCTAAGTATGAAGTTAAATGACCAAATTTTTATTCGACAAAAATGTCTCAATGTTTAACATTTAGTAAAACCAACTTTGAAATTTATTGAATTAAGGGAGTATTCATTCATATATATATATAGAGAGAGAAAATATGTATATATTAAAAAAAGAGAGAAACTGCAAACGTTTTTTGATTGTAATGTGATTTTTTAAAAATATTTTTTGTAAAAATCCACATTACAAACAAAAACATTTGCGGTTTCTCTTTTTCATATATATATATATATATATATATATATATATATATATATATATATATATATATATATATATATATACGTTTTAACATTCTATATTCTCCCTTAAGTGTATGAGTTTTGAGATGGAAATCCTTTAGAATGGCTAGTAAATAGATGAAAGAATTGGTTTTATCCATGCGTTCTCCATGTCGACAGTATGTTAGAAATTTCGGTATGCAATATATATATATATATATATATATATAGAGAGAGAGAGAGAGAGAGAGAGAGAGAGGGGGGGAGAGGGGCTGCCAGACAGACGGAAAGTCAGACAGAGAGAGAAAACAGAGAATGTGTAGGAGAAAGACAAAATAAGGATATATATATATATATATATATATATATATATATATATATATATATATATATATATATATAAAGATAAAAATTTTGCTGCAATACACACGCATATATTATAGAATATATCATTGTTTTGTTTATGGACGTATTTATTTCACAGTGCCGCCAAGCATATAAGACACAATTCGGGAAACACTGTTTGTTACAATTCATCTGATCATCAGGTTTTAAAAGTTGAATCTTCGGTATATGGTGTCCATTTTACTGGACACTATAATGTTTGGATACCTTTTGGACTGCGTCTTTCATGTTCGTGAATACGATCTATTAATATTTTATTTATATATATTAGTATATAATAGAATTGTATTGCTTAACTTAATTTTATATTCTTTTATTAGATTGGTATTCATTGGAAACAAAGAAAAGGGTTCTGAACTCTTACATGATATCTAGCTGCCCCACCCCCAAGTATGGCAGCGATTACTGGACAATCTCTTCAAAGATGAGGAAGAGATTTGAAGCAAGAGAAATATTGTTCTACAGAAAGATGCTGAGGATACCATGGGCCGAACATGTGAGAAACAACGAGGTTTTTGGAGAGAATGGTAACAAAAGTAAACTTATACTTAACATCAGGAAGAGGCAGTTGAAGTTTCTGGAGTACGCAATAAGGAGGGAGGGCTTGAAAAATCTGATACTCACAGGACAGATATAGGGAAAGGGGGACAGAGGAAATAAGCGCGTAACAAACTTGATGGCCTTGAGAAAATGGATGGCAGAACAGGGTTTGACAGAAATAACAAAAAGGCAAAAGTTGAAACGAAGAGCTACAAGGAACAGGATGGAGTGGAGGGCCATGATCGTCTACTTCCTGAAGGGACATGGCGCATAAAAGAAGAAGAAAAGTGTCAGTGCCATTTTAATACAATATTCTGGAAAATCTTTTGAAATGGCTTTGACGCTTAATCATATTTTATTTTACAAATCAGTCAGTTGTCGTACATCGATTACAAACAGTGAGGAAAATCATGGAAGCTAAATTTGATCATCCTTTCAACAGTTGTCTTTTTTTCCTCTTCGTCAAAAGAGTCATTCACAACGAAAAGTGGATTTTGATTACGAGGCTCTTTAAAAGGAATGAAGTTTTAGTTTAGATCGATGACAGTATTTAACATCGCAACCTGAACAGAATCTACTGGAGAAAAAGTTCTCTGTATTTGTCGAGAATAAAAGGAAATACTTCGGTTACGACACAAAGATACACTTAGAAACTGTCTGGTTATAATGGGGAATTGAAACAGAAAATATGTTTTTTTCTGAGCAAGTAATTCGACTGGTAAGTTTATTTTTTTTCATTACAAGTACGTTGCAAAACAAAATTGCAACTGTAAATAATTCTACATAACCTTCATCTGGGATAAAAAAAATATTCTACATAAACTTCAATTTGGACCAGGATTATTCTACATAACCTGCACTTGAGACGAGCACTTATTCTATATAACTTGAACTTGGGATTAGGACTTATTCTATATAATCTGCAATTGGGACAAGCATATATTCTACATAACCTGAACTTGGGACGAGCATATATTCTATATAATCTGCACTTGGGATGAGAACTTATTCTACATTCCCATCGAAAAAGAAAATTCTGATATTTATTTAGTTACATTCTGGGGAGTAGGTGTGGTGATCATACAGGAACTGATGTTTCACCGCCATGTGACCGTAAGCCAAATGTGCGATAAAAAAAAAGTTACTAACAAATAGGATGAAAAAAAAAGAGTAATTGAAAATTGAAAAGTAATTGAATTTACTAACGAACTAGGCCGTCCGCTGGGATGCCCCCATGTGTCAGCATCTGTGGTGCATATATTAAGAAACACAAGGCTCTACACCTCGTGTTCCCTCAGTTTCTATCTGTTAGATTCTGCCATTGACCACATCCAACATCTTGCTGTATTCACTGTAACTCCGGCATGGGTGACTTCCGGTTGCTATGCCTTGCCAAAGGGTAAACCGTGATTTAGTCTCAAGGACCACATACGGTTTTGAATTTAATGTTGTCCTTCTCCTAGACTGATCTCCAATCACGGCTAGAGAATCCAGTCTGCTCTGCTATTTAACCCATAGCTGATGGGAGAAATGGTAGACTTCTATTTTGACATGTTTTGCCTGCAGGATTCACTTTAAGCATATGAACGCTTCGCTTTTACGTTTAATGTATCGTTATAGAAATCAAATTTTAACTAATTTCAACTATTTTTTATTTTTGCTTATTTTTTCAATGTTTATATAACCCACATTGTTTTATTACTAATTCATTAAGGTCAAGCGATACATTGAGATAGTCCGGCCGTATATTAACCTTTGAACTTCAGATACACATAACAATGTACATTTAAAGCCTTTTTATTATATTTATCATGATAATCGCCGTTCTCTTCTTTTCAAAAAGACACATCAGCAAGTGTAGAAAAAAACATTGAACTATAAAAGAAAGTAAATAGTGTTCTAATTTCATCTTTTAGTTGAAAATTAGTAAATTACTCATAATGCCATTCACTCCACCAGAAAATTGGAAACGGCATGATGGTATTCGTGCTGGAAGCTCCAATACGAACATTTCACAGTGTTTGGGTATCAATGTGAGGACAGTACAGAGGATTCGGAATGAGTCTAATGGTGATTATGAAGGTACGACAGCTCGGAAAAATCACTCTGATCATTCTGTTGGGAAAAAAATGAGTCTAATAGCTCAGATTCAACACGGAGACCTGATTAAGTCCCTTGAGGTGGTAGTGCTGTCCTGGTCCAAGAGGGTGGCTACTGGAAGATCCTATATCTGACAACAGGACTCTCCACCATGCCACACAAGCAGAAAAAACCCAGTCATGACTGTCAGACAATTTCTGCGATCATATCATCTCTTACATCTGACCACCCAATTCTCCAGACTGCAACCCCCTTGATTATTATGTGCGAAGACAAACAAAACTCGTTATAACACTAAAGATGAACTGAAGGCACGGATTATGGTAGCATCCACCAACTTAAACAAGGAGACTGTCTAGAAGAGTTGCAGGAGAATCCGAAGTCGTCTGTAGGCTGTGATTAAAGCCAATGGCGATTTTATTGAATAAATTTACTCTATAGTATTTCAAGATTTTTTTTTTTTTTGTAATTTTGGTAAATATATCTGTTAAAATAACATGTCGGTGTTATTTTCATTTTTGCGTAATTTAGACGACAATTTATCTATCGTACACTGTATATGGTCGTGTGTGCTGGACAATCTCCTCGCGGATGAAGGAAATACTCGAAGCAAATGTTGTTCTACAAAAGAAAATTAACAATGTCATGTACTAAACATGTGAGTAATTATGAATTTTTAAGGAAAGTGGGAAAAAGATGCTTATAATATTAAAATCAGAAAGAAAAGTTCAAAATTTCTAAAACACATAATGATGAAAGAGGGCTTGGATAATTTGACACTCACAGGCCATACTGAAGGCGACTAAACAGCGAGTAAACTATCTAACGAGTTTGTGTAAATGAATGGCAGAACAAGGAGTGGGCTGGACGGTGAAAAGATAGACCTTACTAAGAGCTACAAAGGATAGGAAGTTGTGGAGGTCCATGGACACCAACGTTCTGAAGGGTGACAGCACAGAAAAAAAAAGAATGTCAAATTAGCGTACGTCTGCATGTATACAAATTTGTATGTGCTTTCGTATGTGTGTATGTGTATGGGCATGCATACAAGTGGATATTCACTTAAAAGTATTTAGTGTATATACACACACACACATATACATATTTGTTTAAATGTATGTGTGTGCATATGCACAATCATTTGTAAATAAGCATAGACAGATACACGCATTTGGTTGTTGTTAAAAAGCGTCCTTTCAGTTGACTGAATTCTTTATATGAGACTATTGAATAATCTGCAATAAGGTATACATGACTGTGCTAATGTGTGCGAGTGAAATGCATGTTTCTGGCGTGTGTTTTTATATATGACTTTATAATGGCGGAGGAAGAGGTAAATACTGAGGTAAAATATGGTTAGTTGTCTGTCTGCTCCAATGAAAACGACGCAGATAATAAATGGAAAGAATAGTACAAAAAACAATAGGAAAAGAGAGAGAGAGAGAGAGAGAGAAACGAAAATAACGACAAAATAATGATAAAAAATATGGAAAATAAAACAAACAGATAAATAAGTAAATTATATAGAAAAGAATGAAGTGGAAACATGAAAAGAAAACAAAGAAAAGAGGAAGATAAAAAAAAGTAAGAGAAAAAGAAAGAATTCAGCTAAAAATAAAGAAAAACAAAAAGAAAGACAAAAGAAAAGAAAGACAAAACGAAAGAAAGAATGAAAGACAAAAAGAAAGAAAGAGAGAAAGAAAAAGAAAGAAAGCAAGACAGAAAGAAAGAAAAGCAAAAAGGAAGAAAGAAAGAGAAAAAGAAAGCATGAAAAAAGAAAGAAAGAAAGAAAATTAGAAAAACTGTATATGACGAAAATAATTATAATGAACCCTTATAAATAACAACTTTTTTAACTGTTTTTACGTATATCCCTTTAGTAAGTAAGCGTTCATAGTTTTTGACAGCTTTCGTTTCTTTCATATTTTCAAATTGCCATGACTGCTATAAGGAAAAGTAGTGGAGTGTTTTATCATTGCTTTCTCCATGGTTGTGAATTCAAAACCTAGGCTGGTTACCTTACCAAGGCTAGAGAGACCTGTTCACCCTCCTATTACCCCGTTAACTTTATTTGTGGGATAAAAGAGATGGATTCATATCTTTCCCAAGGTATGAAGTGTATGTCCCAGCTTCAGTCAGAATTCGAACACGTTCTGTTGATTATCGTTACGTCATTCGCTCATCTGAGCAGACTGAAAAACGAGGGGTAGGAAATGAGTTTCTTAAAACATTGTTAGAGAGTTCGATCTTGACTGGGTTCCCCAGCACTACGATCACGTAATTATCTACAGGGAATAAGTAAATTAAATTTGCAGTTATCGTGTTACGTGTATGCGTCCTATAAGAGAGGGAAAATTTATATATTTATCATTATTTCAACTACAAAATGGGAGATATCAATTATCCACCCTAAAAAAAACAAAAGATAACGCACAGCTTTCTAACATGCCCCCCGCCCGTTCACATGAACAGAGAGAGAGAGAAAGAGAGAGAGAGAGAACGTGAGAGAAACGAAAAAGGGGGGATTAGAGAGAATGAGATTAACGTTGCATCTCAATTGCCGGATAAAGAGCGGCGGTGACGGACTGATCGATTTGCTAATCTATAATCTGAATCAAAGCCGCCACCATAACATACTTTTCAGCAGCCAATCGTTAAGAATTACCAACAGGAAGTTCATAACCAGTTTTACGTCTTCCGGAAGAAACTCAAGATGAATTATTTGCAAGTGAGTAATGGTGTCAGTTTAGACACACACACATACACACGCACGCACACACACACACACGCACGCACACACACACACACACACGCGTGCGTACATATTTATACATAGATTAATTGTATCCTACACAGTCGTGTACATACACATACACAAGCTCATACATTTATGCACAACACACACGCGCGTGCGCACACACACATACATTTTTCTACTTTTTATAGTATTTCTTTTTAAATTTACCGGGAACAAATGAAATCTTTTTCTTTTCGTTTATACCACTTATTACATCTGGAACACAGGCTCTCAGCCGTACAGCATCCTTCCCTCTGACTCTAACAATGTCTGACGCTTCTGGCCCTGCCTGAATAGCCTTTGAACAGGTGTTGGTCACAGTAGAGCCAATCTCCATAAATGGGGATATGTCACCAATGATGATCCCAACAGCCAATGAGAAAATTACAAACTAGGGATCATCTTCTAGTTTTCTCCAATTTTGAAGATTCATGCACACTTAACAAACTTGAAACCTTAACACCCAAGATACCTCTGAGGACAACACTGGATGGGTGTGATGAAGCGAGTCGTCCAGAAAACTACTGATTACTATTATGCAGTAATGTACATGACAAGTGCCATTGACAATAATAATGATGTTGCAAAATAGGTATTCGTTTGTTATCTATTTAATTTATAACACCTTAATATTAGAAATTATGTCCGACTACTTTGTAGGACTCTATATATCCAGATATTTTGCATAACTTTATTCTGATAGAGTCTTTAGCAGCTCCCGATTACGGTAAATAAAATCGTGTGAGTTACACCCAAATGGCCTCGTCAGTTTTCATAAGGAATCTTTAGAGGGCGCTGTCAAGCAGTGTATTGTTTTTTCTCTCTCTTCTCTCTCTTTCCCGTCTAACATGCAACATGCGACGGCATCCACGGGATTTTGTTGCCGAGCAAAGGGATATTTTTCCCTTACGAACTGAACTTTTTCACAAATACACACATATGCATACATCACCCATAGCATTCCTAACTTGCCATGTCTCATTTCTTTTTGCATGCATAATCGTGTATTTTATCTCTCTTTTTACCCAGTCATATAAAAACAAAAATATAAAATATTGCCTTGTTGAAATTGTCTTCTATTTCCTTACACACGTCTTTTACATGTTCAAAAATATCATTGCCACTGCTGTTAGTTAAAGAGGCAGTGTTTGCAACAATCTTAAGCTTTAAGATGCTTTAGATTTTTTTTAAATTGTTTTACGCCTCTGTGTGTTTGAGGGAAAATTGTGAATGGAAGTTTTTTTTCTTGTTAACAAACTGATGAAAGTAATTAGGTTGATTTTCTCTTTAAAATTTTCCTCTTCTGTCGATATTTCTGAGATGAGGTATTGTAATTATTTACAGTATTGAACTCACACTTTTTTGGGGTCAAGTCACTGGATTACTTCAAGCAACGCTTTTAATCAATGATTATGAGTTCAATACCTGGCCACAGTAGAGGTGAACAAAAACTTGGTAAGTTGAGTTACTAAAGGGAAATAACTGAGATTGAGATGTCCAGAAAAGGCTTGGCACGTGAAAGTAGAAGAATCTACTCATGTGGACTAAATAAAGGGTTCGATTCTAAATTCCAACGTATATCACCTGTAGAAGGCCGGAACGTCGTGAATATGACAATAAATATGAGGACAACGATGTAAATACTGTAAATAATCTTCCTCATGTTTATAAATGCTGAACAAGTGACAAATTGTTCTCAGGTTTTACTCTGCGTAGTACTTCAGCTTCTGCTGACCAATAGATACTTCAAATTTTCATAATTTTTAAAAAATCGGAATTATATATATATATATATATATATAACAATTCAGACGCTCGCTCAGGCACATATGTGTTTGTTCAACACAAACAGGGCCCACCTTTGGTTTATACTGCACCGATACAGTTACAGTTTCTGGGATAGAGTGTATTATCTAGCGTGATCCACATTCTGAACAAGGCCAGCACACTTAAAACCTCGATCACGATGACTTGTGACTTCGTGCTAGCTATCGTCGGACTCCCAAGTGTTCCCTTTAACCAATTTCACTCACAAGATGCCGCACCCATCCAGACTGATAACACCAGGAAGTCTCCTTCCTGACAAATCAACCGTGGTGAGATTCGAACCCAGGATTCATGGTCAGAAAACGAACGTTCTAACTACTCGGCCACGCGCCCATATCTGAGTTGTCTGTGGTCGTTGAGGTACTAGGAGATTTTCCGATGACGCCAGTAGACGCTGTTTGACTTCAGGTTAATAACAATATTTGGAAAACAAACAGGTGTAACATGAATAACTTAACCTTCAGTTTTTCTTTATATGATCTTGTGCCACACTAGGTTTGACTTATTGAATTACTTTCTCCTTCTCTTTGTCTTTCTTCTTAGCAGATGTCTAAGCAACCAATTAAGTACCTTCAGCATGATAAGAAAACACTTAAACAGCCTAACTCTCCTTATACATAAGAAAATCCCTCGTAAACAACATTGCGATAAGAACATGTAGCTGTAAAAAAAAGTTTGAATATAGAAGCATTTAAAAGAAACAGATGTACCCTCAATTGCTCCTTTTGTGAATGGGGTCAAGGCATCTTGGTTCTGTTCGCAAACGAAGTAAAAATTTGAATAATAATTAAATTATGACTACAAAAATGATTCTCACATAACACAGTGTAGAAAACAATATGATAATAATCTTCGTTACCGCAACAATTAAAGAATGGAAAAAAGATATATAAATTTTTATATACCAGATTAATGTTAGTAAAAATATTAAATATGACAGGGATCGTTTACACAGCAACTTACTCAATACATTAGTCCCCCCCCCCAAAAAAAACAAGTTTAATCATAATTTTGTCTCAATACGTGTTACTTTAATTAAAGGTGAAAGTAATTACTAAGACGAAAATGCATAGAAAGTGTTTTAATCGCTAGATCATTCACAGTAAATTTACGTCAGAATCACAGTCGAGATCACGAGTCCCAATTGATTTTGAAAAATGTCACAGCCTAAGGACAGTGTAAAGAATGCTAATCTACAAAAATCATTTTCAAAAATATTTTCCCTATTTTTTACGTGTGCACCAGATTATTTGAGCAGTAATTTCATCTCTTGAACCTGTCCAAATGCAACGAATTCGATAAGCATGACAACAGGAATAATCATTTTTTGGTATAAATTCAGAGATATGACAATAGCCAAAGAAACAACATTGTCTTGAAAAAGACTGACCAAACGAAGACAACGTCCGATGATAGCTGGAGAATGAAGCAGTTAAAATACTTCATGATATTTAAAAACCCGCAAACGAAGATAAAACGTTCGAAATAAGAACAAACAATCAAATATAAAGAAGCTAAAACAATGTCACCTGACACATAATTCAAAATTATCTGTTAGTGGCAGAATTTCAAAATTTGCAAGCAATGGGAATGTAGCCACTTTAAAATAAACCAAAAAGAAATCATAAGAATACATACCACAATTTTCTTGTATTCTTTTTATTACCTGAGATATTTTAGATATTATTACATCATTATATAAAGATATTTTATAAAGATATTTTTTTATCTCAGAGGATAAGTATATAACATAACCATCAATGTAATTAAGGAAAAGCTATTAATATGAATTGATATTAACAGATTTTATTTGCGTCATATTTTATATTTTACTAGCAGCATTGCCTGGCGTTGCCCGTGCTTGATTCAAAAATCATACGACATACAGCAATCGCTATCACTTGACTTAAAATATTTTTGCCCTTCCTTGCCTTTAAAGGAGTGCCCTTTGCCGTGCTGATGTTGCTACATGCCTTACTTCTTGCCTATCTCACACTGCGAATTTTTTCTAAGCTCTATACTAAACATTAAATCTATTACGAAAAAAAGAACTAAACAAAATGAACACAAAATGATCAGCTTTAAAAAAGGACTCGTAACTGGAAAAACCGAAAGAAAAAAGAATGTTAATAACAAATACTTTTTTCACACCCAACCCAGTTCTGCGGAATCAAAATCAATGTTGAGTTTAAGCAAGCGAATGAGCCAATTGGAGTAAAGTGTCATGCAGATTTAAATTTTTCCCACTTGTGACGAATGCAGCTATCGATTTTTTTTTCATGCTAGGATGCTAGTTAACATTTGTGTCAGTCAGCTGTTGGCTCTCAAGCTGGCCAATAGAATCTTCCTGCCTATTCGTGGGAGCCAGCTATAGGCTCTCACTCTGGTCAGTACAAAATGGCTGCAAACTACATGAAAGTTGCCGTAGAAACATGAAAAAATCGATTATTTCCACTATCGATGGGAATTGGGAAATGCAAAGTCGGTCTTGGCCTTCCCGCTAACTTGGAGCATGTGTATATAAATTTTGGTGCAAATCCGTCGAAAATTGCAACCGTGCATTTGTTACACACACACACACACACACACACACACACACACACACACACACACACACACACATATCCTGCCTTTTATAGATAGAGATTACATCATATTATATTACATCATATTTTAGATTTTATTACATCATTATATAAAGATATTTTATAAAGATATTTTTTTATCTCAGAGGATAAGTATATAACATAACCATCAATGTAATTAAGGAAAAGCTATTAATATGAATTAATATTAACAGATTTTTAAAACGCCATGTCCCTTCAAGGCATAAGGTGATTATGCCTCTTTACAGATTCTTTTCTTTATTATTAGTGAATTGCCATGATTTCTAAGGAACGATTTAGTTATTTTCCCGTTGCCTTCTATATGGTTTTTATTTGTCAGGTTATTTAACCGACAGATGGAAGGGAGAGATATGGATTCGTGCCTTTACCGATGGCATAAGTGCGAACTTAAATTGTAACAGATTAAGCCGGAATGTATACATTATCTAACAAAAGAGAGTTGGGTTAAGTTAGACATGAAAGAATAAAGGTAAAGTTGGAAAAAGTTTTAAGAAAGACTTAAAGAGAAACAAACTAAAAGATGATATGAAAGACGGAAATAAGACAAAAAAGAATGGAAAAAGCAGAGACCAAGATAGGGATTAGAATGGGAAAGAGAGAACACCCCTAGATGTGGCACAAGGCCAAAAGTATAGAGCACTAATCAGTCGAAAATGATCTAGCGAGACAAGATTGTTAATCATTATACCATATCGAAGTGCCTTATAGAGATTTCTTAAGCGAAGCTTTGGTACAAAGCTGAATGTATGGAGCATCCAGCGACGATCGAACTCACTACTCAATGGCGATTGATCTAGCAAGACAAGCTTGCTAACCATTATACCACATGGAAGTGCCCCACAAAATTAGCGATAGAGAGAGAAAATATTAACTTAAATTTTTATGCAAAATGCTGTACTTATTCAGGCAAGCAGTCGCCATTTGCATTGTTTCATTACTTTGTTGCATTTCGCCTGAGAATACACTGGACATTAGACTAACGTTTTTGGGGTTTTTTTTTTTTTTGTTTTTTTGGGGGTTTTTTTTTCTTTAACCCTTTGAGTCATGCGTTCCTGAACAAATTAAACCCGTCTGCCTGAGATCCTGTGTCAAAATTCGTAAATAATTGGTATGTAATGCTTCACGGTAGATATAAAAATAGTTACAAGTGTTTACCCACCATTGGCTGGGAATTACGTCATTTTTCTGTACCATCGGTAAAGTGGTGGTCAGGTCTCAAAGGATTAATCCTTTTGTAATAAAAACTAAACTTCCCAGGTTCTTAGTTTACAAGAGAATTTAGACCAGAAAGTACATGCAAGTATAGCTCAGCAGGCAGGAATTTAAAATTCTCTGACGCCAAATTATACCTTTCCGATTCGCCTAGAAATAGGAAGACACTGATTGCAAATTAAAATGTGATTTCATTTTACAGGCATTTTCATCAACTTAAAAACTTCAATACGAATATAAAATCAAATTTTTATTCTCAGTAGGTAAAAGTATTCCTCAACTTTACCAGCATTGATAAGATTTATCTTTCTTTTCACCTACACTACAATAATTACCTGTATAATTGTTTACTTAATGAAAGGTTACATAGAAACTAACTGATGCAACAGCTCTGAAGTATAATGAGTTCGTATCGGCTATTCATTTGTCAGAATCCTTTCTTGTCAGCTATTAACTGTACATATTATTCCCAATAATCACGACGTCAGCGATATCGCTTAAGGTTAAATTGGAGAATGTTTGTTTCGTGATGGGGTTAGACTTTTAATTTACTCTTTGTTTATGTCGCATTTATCTTTGTAAGGGTAATCTACTTTTTGCTAAAATAGTCCTTTGTCAAAGTGTAAGGCCACTAATTAAAGATGGCGGATATTAGAGCAACATTTAAGCACACACTCACGCAAATACACCCTAAACACATATAGACCCACAGACATACATATAAATACAAAAATTAACTAACATTGACTTAGTCTCGCATGAGACCACATTTTGCGGAGTACAGATAAAAATTTAACACGATTTCTATTCATCCACGACACACGCGCGTGCGCGCACGCACGTGTATATACCTAAAATCTAAAATGAATTTTTAAATGAAGAATCTTTCTTGGTTTATTTACTTTCATTTCGAGCTAATAGATTAAATATATTTGTAGTAAGCGAAATGTTTTGCTGCATTTCAAAACGAATTTAAATTGATTGGAATGTGATTTTTAAATCGATAAAAATGGCTTGGTTTTAGCCATACTTACAAATATGTCAGCACAACGTAATCTGTTTCCAAAATAAAATTTACTTTTCCGAAATTTTAATTAAGGAAGATTAGCTGATTTAAAGTTTAATTAATCTGATTTGAAATAAATATTATTATATTGATTATTTGAAGGACATGTGCTTATGACTAATATAAACATTAAATCTTACAAAAATGAATTTTTCGAATTTCATGAAATTAAATAAGGGGGGGATAACAGATGTAAAAAAAAGGATTTTTACCAAGATTATCCAAAAAAAAAAAAACATTTCTAAAATAATTTCATACATTAATGAATAAGTCATGAATATATCATTAAAACTTTGCAATTATTTAATACTTGAAAATCCGACATTATTTCTTATTACAGTAAATATTATATCCATGTTTGAGTAGACGCTCCGTTTTTTAAAAAGTATGAATTATGTCACAGGATCAGGCGTTAGTTCCTCCTACAAAGATAGAGTGTGCATATATATATATATATATATATATATATATATATATATATATATATATATATATTGTCATCCACAGACAAGCTGTTTCGCTATATCACAGCTCATCAGTGTGGCTAGACATCCGACTGCCTTAAGCCGTGAAACCCGACTGATTTAGCATCAGTCAAAGATTTTACCCCTGAGCTATCAGCGCCCGTTAGTGAGGAGGCGGATTTTTACGTACATATTCTTCGAATAAACACAACAGATTGCTCAATTCATAGAAGAGCTTTGCAGTATTAGCAGTAGTAGTCATTGTTTACAAATTCGCGCTTTCTCTCCAGATTTCTCGACCGGAATTAAATTTTCAGGGTGCGTATGTATTATCATCCACATCAAAATAGGGTTCAGACAATTGTTGATAATATGATCAAATCCATGAAAAATCGAATACAAGCACTGAAACTAGCAAATGAGGGACCTACTCCATACTAGTTCCAAATACTGTTTGTTTATGTTGAATAGGGATTTTGAAATTGGATTCAGTTTATTTCTCCTGTGAAAAAACTTTTCTTAGTCCACTGTAATTATAATATATCGTACATACAATGCAGGCGTTAATAAAACAATGCTCGATATAATATAACAGAGCTATTTAGTATATTTTAATAAATATACATATTATCCCTCACCGCTAGCATGACTCGGGGTTTCATGCTCAACGCAATCTTCAGATGCTGAGCATTGACTGGCCGTTATGTTATTTGAATTTTAATATATTTGCTTATCACAATGTTAGCGTAGTTATATATTATGGATTAGTTTTCTAGTTTTAAAAATTATATTTGGCAATTAAAATAAGCGATATATATATATATATATATATATATATAAATATATATATTAATTTAAAAATTAATTTAATTATTTATTCATAAAAAACAAATACAAAAAGTTAATGATTTAATTGGCGAGAAAGTCGCGACGATGGATTTCTCGCCAATTAAATCATTAACCTTTGTATTTGTTTTTTGTATGAATAATTCATGAATATATATATATATATATATATATATATATATATTGTGTGTATTTAGGCAGCATATTTTCATTTATACACGTTTCATTAAATAATATAGACAAGTGTTGTCTATTTATTTTATGTAAAATTTTTTCCTATCTTCTGATAAGTTTGTGAATTTCTTTTTTCGGTTAATGATAATGTTACCAAACTTATCAGAAGATACGAAAAATTTTTACATAAAATAAATAGACAACACTTGTCTATATTATTTAATGAAACGTGTATATATATATATATATATATATATATATATATATATATATATATATATATATATATATATATATATATATATATATATATATATATATGTCATTCAATAAATAAGGTGGATTTTTCGACATAAGGAGTTCTAATACAGATAGAAGCTTACTTTTTTTATTTTTAAACGTAGTCTCCCAGCACTGTCACACACTTTTCCCATCTGTGCACAAGCTTCCGTATTCCCTCAGCGTAAAAATCTTTGGACTGATGTCTCAGCCAGTCGCTCACAACACTTTTGACTTCATCGTCACTTTTAAACTTCGTGCCTCTCGTGAACGCTTTCAAGGGACCAAACAGGTGAAAGTCTGAAGGGGCAAGGTCTGGGCTGCAAAGGAGATGAGGGAGCAGTTCCCAGCCCAACTCGTTGATGGTCTGCACCGTTTGGGCTGCTGTGTGAGGCCTTGCGTTGTCATGATGCAAGATGACTCCTTCTGACGGATGACCCCTGCGTTTGTTCTTTATGTCTTTCTTGACCTGCCTTAGCAGTTCAGAGTAGTTCTTCTGTCAGACTGAATGAGGTCATTGACTGATTCGATCATCTCAGGAGACCTCACTTCTGTAGGCCTCCCAGGCCTGTCTTCATCCTCAACACTGCTCCGTCCTTCTTTAAACAATTTAACACACTTGTAGACATTTTTTTGGCTGAAACATGTGGCACCATACACAGTTGATATTCTCCTATGAATTTCAACTGGTTTGCACCCTTCAGCAACCAAAAACTTGATAACTGACCGCTGTTCAATCCTGGAGCATGCTTCTTGGTCGACCATCTTTGTTAATCGCCAAAACTCTCAAAGTTTTTTATTTTTAATCTGCAAAAGAAATTAAATCCATGTGAAAAAGAAATAAACAAAAAAAAAAAAAATAAGCTTCTATCTTTATTAAAAGTCCTTATACTGAAAAATTCACCTTATTTATTGAATGACCCTCGTATATATATATATATATATATATATATATATATATATATATATATATATATATATATATAAACAATTTGGAAGTAATTATACCTTTTAAGGCACCTTTTCGGACAACACTTTCAAAAAAAAGGAACGTTGGCCAACTGGTAGGACAAAACTTACTTGAATATTCAGTATTAATATTAAGGGGGAGGGGAATAGGAACAATTAAAAAATTAAATAGGTCGAATAAAAATATATTTTAAATGTAAATATTAGACGATTAAAACTTAAAAAGTTCAAAAGTCCAACTTGTAATGAACGGACGAAAAGAACAAATTAGGATGTAAAAATTTTATGCAAATCGCCTCAAGTAACTTCAGATGGTGAGTTGACCGAATTCGGTGTACGATGAAAAAAAGGTGAGTCGTCGTATCCATCGGAACAATCCTGGTTGTCCAACAAATGTTGACCAATCAACGATTGGAGGATCTGTTGGGTAATTGTAGCAGAACGACCAGACAAACAGGATCAAAGATATGCGGGGACGTATTGCGTAATTCGTGTCTCTAACCTTTTATTCGTTCGCCCGATATATACCGAATCACAACAGCATTTAAATTGATAAATTACTGAGCTACTACTTAAGTAAGACAGACTATCCTTACTAAAGGAAGGGAACACGGGTTGAATTTGAAAAATCATAGATTGGTGGTTGGGGGGGGGTTGTTTCATGGCTTCACCAAGGGCATTACTGTGAAATGAGCACAACAAACTAGGCCAGAACTCAGTTCGTGAATTCCACTTTTGTCTCCCGCACATTCGTAAAATATGATTACCAAATGAAGAAACCTTAATTCATAAACGATTACTTTCACGCATATTTATATGCTGCAAAATATTTGGTTACAGTCGTTTAGTAATTAATGGTTCGATTTTAACCAATGTCTTAGCTACTTAGAATTGGATTTTAAATGGACTACAATATTATTTTATTTCCAGGATTAAATACTTTATTCGTTGATAAAAAAAGAACTTTATGAATAGCAATCAATGGTAATAGTAACGGTAATATTAACCCTTTCCTTATAAGGAAACATTCGGCATTCATTGACCGAGCAGCCAATACTACTTGAGTTCCGCTTTTCTTCACTCCTTGGATATCGGACTTGGATCAAAGTGTAGTATCTGTTCTCCTTATCTCTAATGGTAATATTAGCCGTCCCCTTATGAGGAAACATTCGGCATTCATTGACCGAGCATCCAGTTCTGCTGTCGGTTGAAATTTATAAAAAAATTTTTCTTAAAACAATTCTTCAGGAAAACAGCTTTCTCAAGTCCTGTATCTGTTATAGTTCTTTCATTACAATATTAATAGTGGTTTCCTTCCTAACCTTTTGTTTGGTGTATCCTCTTGATTGTAACATTATTTTCTCTTTGAGTTACATGCGATATCCATTTTAGCTGTTGTTGCTGTTGAAAGTCCTGAAGTTTGTTTGTGATTCTGTAGGGCCAGTGCACAGTGTTGGGAGAAGTGCGATCTTCGCCAAGACCTACAGTTTTCACTCGCTCCCAGCCATTTTTAACCATTTATCTAAGAAAGCAGTTTTATACAGCTAACGTAATATGTGTATTTATTCGATCACAAGCTTCAACTCGAACCGACCATCTTTATACCAAGCTAGTAAACATTAATGTATCTATCAGACTGGCTTTAATTACTTCTCTAATGATAAAAGCCTTCGCAGTAACTAAACGTGCTTTCCTCGTCGCTTCAATATGTTTATCGACTAGAATAGCTAATTTATTGCAAGCACAAAGAACAAAGAACCAATTTGCTTTCTTCGAAGGTCAAATAGCGACACTTCCAAACAATGGATTTACTTATTATTTGACCTATTATCTCTTGAATCTCCAATAACGCTGCTCATTAGGAGAAGAGTTGGCACAATCAAACCTCCTACTCCTATTATTGACTCAAACAAGCCACAAGTAATTCGAAGAAAGTCGTTTCTAAATCGGTAAGCTGTACACTCGATACTGCTTCATTTCTCTGACATTAGTTCAGGTTTAGTTGCTAATTAAAAGGTATAGCCTTGTTATTCGGGAAAAATGATCACATCAGATCCTTCGATAAAGCAGCCATTTTCTCAGGGGTACTTCCACTAGTTTTCCAGCAACGACACATGTTCATTATGTGACATAGAGTGCTAAACAAAAATGCTGTTCTTGCCGTAAGGTATGAACACTTACAGGGAACTAGGTCTCTTGCCTGTTTCACGTAATGTGCCAGTCAGTCATTTCCTTAGAAAGCATTATCGATTATAATCCATGGGAGTAAAAAAAATTATTACAGTTTTAAAAACGAATATTTTAAAAGTATGCATTAATATTGTTATATAGGAATAAAGTTTCGGCAGTTTGAACATAGATCGCCAGAGAGCAAACACAGGCGATCCCATTATTGAATTAAGTATACCACGTGACCATAGAGGAAAGGCATATATGGGAGGTAGCGTGTGTCCAATTGATCTCTATTTCTAGTCTATCCTCTATTACTATACGAATCAATATTTCTACTCTATCCTCTATTACTATACGGACCGCTATTCTCTACTCTATTCACTAAACTATTTCTTTATTCGGATCAGTACACGGGGTACTATTCGAGCGAGTATTATCGAGCAAGTATTATTAGTGCGAGTGTTATTCGAAGGCGTCTGATACCAGCATGGTTTAACGGCGTACTATAGTTGTATCTGCGATTACAAAGTCTCTACTACAACGAGCATTATGAAAGTGACAACGAGTATTCGTTGACATTACAAAAGTGTCAAACGAGTGTTCGTTGACATCACAAAAAATATATACAAAAATATTGAAACAAAGGGGGGGGGGTAAGCAACAAAAATATTACTTACCTTAAAGTTTTAAATCGAAAAATATAACAAAAAAGAAAAACAGGAAGGCTAATTGGTTTTCACTCCACGCTCTCCAGAGTTCAACCGAGGACAAAAGATGTGTGTGTGTGTGTGTGTGTGTGTGTGTGTGTGTGTGTGTGTGTGTGTGTGTGTGTGTGTGTGTGTGTGCAACACAAAAAAAAAAAAAAAATAGAAAATATTTCCAAAGAATGAGCAATATAAATCAGATAAATTATATTTAAATCCAGCAATCATTCCTTCTGCGTACAGAGGGAACGTTACTTTAATATACAAGGTCTCGAGCACTTTCAAACTGTAATCTTTATGTGCCCTGCCGACTATTGTGAAAACGCCTCTAGTAAAAGCCGAAGTACATTATTTATATGATTACTCAGATGAAATTAAACCCATTAATTTATGTTGGGTACTGTATCATGATGCAATACGAGTTTTCCGATTATTTCCAAATTTATTTTCTTTTTGTAATTGATCAGTTTTTTACATTGTATAAATGGTCAGCTAATCTGGATAAAGGACTCGTCCTCTTGTAAATGTAACTTTATTGCTCCTAACGTCAACGTATTTTGCAACCATTCTACTCTTTATCCGAATTTAGTTTGTCTTGTTTATCTTATCTCGTTCCTTTTTGTGTATATTTCCTCCAAATTTTGCAAGTTTTCCGAATAAACCGTTTCTGTAATACAAAATTGAATCGTTCTTAGTTTTTTCAAATAATTGAACATCAAATTGACATTGGCTAAACACTCATTTTGATCTACTGACAAAATGGATAAAACATCTAATTTTCTTACTCCTAATACTACGAATGTATTAAAAAATATATATATATCAAATACAGGACCGAGTGCTCGGGAAGAATGAATGCTAAGTATATGCGATTTTTTTCTGTCTCCCGTAAAACTCCCGTGGCGAAAGGGCAGAAAAAGGCTTCTTGAGACAAAACAGCAGCAGAGCACTTTTTTTTTTTTTTAATTTACGGCCCACACTGTTTATTCATTGACGCTTTACCTATACCTTGGAAAGTTAGAAAAGAAGATCACTCAAACATTTCCCAAGGGTATTAGCACGCAAATGAATGCAACGGATTTGAATGGAATTCGAACTCGGCTCTCTGAGTCCTCAATCTGAGCTGCTATCCATTACTCCACCGTTAATTACTCCGTTTAAATTGTATAATTAGATGGAAATTGATAATTAAATGAAAATTAGATAGATGAAAATTGACAATTAGTTGAAAACCGTTATCGATGTGGATTTTCTGACACTGTTGGATCTTCTTAGACATAGAAATTGAAAGATATTACGAGTAAAATGGATAATACGTTAAAAGCTTTCAATGAGGTCAGTTTTTTTCTGATAGCGGTTAATCATAATATATTTCACATAATAATAATTTTAACTTCAGCTGTTTTTCTTCACGACTGTAATGAAGATTAAATAAATGAAAAGAAATAATAGTCATAAATTAATAATGATTGACAGTGTTTCATCAAATATAAATGAAATTCATTAGTATATTTAATATTAATCATGAAAAGATGTGAATCTATGGCCTGAGTCAAAAGCTTCGTAATTTGTGGACTGAGTCAAAGGCTTCGTAATCTATGGCCACCTGCTATCTGCGTCCCATTTATTTAGTTCTCTGTGAAATTACAATGACAAATAAAACTTCTAGAAAAAAAATCAACTTAATTTGTGTTTTAAAATGCATTACAGCGCAAACATAATACTTACTGAAAGTTTTATGAACTTATTAGCATAAATAAAATACTTAAAAGTTCAGATGGAAAGACTTAACATTTAACTGGCTTATAATTTTCTTAGGCACTTACTCAGGTATTATATTCGTCTTAACATAATATTTCCTTTTATGCTACATGTCCTAATGCTTCTCAATAACGAGCACTTTTGCTATAAAAGGCTATTATAATTTGTGGAAATTAATAATTAATGAAAATTGTTAATAATAATAATCTAAGTAGTAAAATGTTTTAAAAAGAGTTAAATAAATAAATAAAAAATAATTAATAAAATGAACAGTTGCATAATACATTTTAGATGCATCAATGGTGGTCTTCAGTGATGCACTGTCCTCATCGCCGATTTCAGGTTTTGCATCAAATCGGTTCAAACAGCAACGCCAGCCTGACTTCGAACGAGTCAGGCTGCCTCCTTGAAAGCGTCGTGCTACGCACCTCGACATTGCAAAAAGAAAACATCGACCGACATAAAAAAAAAAAAATGTTTCGAACTCCCAGTTTGTTCGAAGTTTCAAAAAGCATCCGGGGACGTGTTTTTCTTTTTCTTGAAAAAGCTGAAAAAGAGTTGTTGAATAAACTAATGTTTTCACCTTAAATCTGATTGTTCTCTTGGGTTAAATCCATATATTGTAAGTTTTTTTTATCAAACTCTGTAATAGGCTTTTTAAAAGTTGAGTCGATTTTACAAAGATCTATGAATGAGTAGTTTAATATAGGCAGGATTTCACAGCTAGGAATAATTAATGCTTTGTGGCATGTAAGACAAAACGTCTAAAATCACCAGATCAAGTTTACTTCAGCTTTTCTCTTACAAATCTGACCATCTTATATAAGATATACCGAAACAAAGAGGCAGTGTATAACCTGATGGCTCATTTGTCAAGTATGGTAGAATTCTGAATTACTGTATAATCAGTGAATACTGGGCAATTCCCTCACAGATGAAGAGAAGACTCGAATCAAAAGAACTGTAATTACACAGAAAGGTGCTGAGAAAATTATAGATGAAACATTTGAGTAACAATGATATTTTAAGGAAAATGAAAACAAAAAGGATACATACACTTAGAATCAGAAAGAGGTAGCTTAAATTTCTGAAAAACATAATGAGAAAAGGGGACTTGAAGAATATGACACACACAGGACATAGTGAAGGCAAGAGAGGTAGAGGGAAACAGCGTGTAACCTACCTAACGAGCTTGTGTAAATGGCTGTCAAGTAGGAATGGTGGTGAAATGACAAACGTTATCAACAGTTGCAAGATGTGACATTTAAAATGTTATGCGAAAACAATATATAAATTTTATATATGTCAGTTTCTTTTTTTAACAGCAGTATTATTGATCCTGACCGGGCATCTCGGCTTCGGTCACTTTCCCACTGGAGTAATGTAAAATCCCTGTGCCTTTTCTATAAATATGTTCATGGTAATTGTTCTGATGAACCTTCGTATACTTTATGAATTTAAGCGCAATACTAGATTGGTAACATCATTTTACAGTTGAAATCGCTAAATGGCCAGATGTAACCGTAGGTTTTATGTGAACTGTTTCTTTTCTAGTATTTCCCAAATGTGGAACTATCTCCCAGCTTCTTGCTTTCCAGCCAACTTTGATCTTAAAAATTTAAATTGAATGTCAATCGTTATCTAGTGCTTTCTTGATTCCTCCTCTTTTATTGTTCTCGCTCCTTAATAATCTTTTTTGTTGTTTTTTTTTATTCTTTCACCTTGTGTCTTAGTGCCTTGGCTTTATATATATATATATATATATATATATATATATATATATATATATATATATATATATATATATATATATATAAAAGGTTGAAGAAAAAAAAGATATACATTGGAATATCAGCGGGAGATTGGAAACACCGACTATACAACCATCGCCAATCCTTCAAAAAATAAAAATAAAAAAAAAACAAACAGCACTATCAAATCATTATTGGTCTTTATTGAGAGTGGCCTAACACCACAAATAAAGTGGAGAATAATATCAAGAGCCAAAACTCCCCAAAACTTCAGAGACAACTTATGTCTGAAGGAGAAAATCTTCATAATCAAACATAAAGATCCGGACATACTGCTAAATAAACATAATGAACTAGTATTTAAATGCCGACACAAAAACAACCTAAACCTAAGTAAGTACACTAAGGAATAATCATATAGGAACAGCAATTTTGAATGTTTTATATTCCCTTTGTTTTTAGAAATATTACTATGCACAAGTGGACACTAACACATGACTGTATATATACAACCATGATAATGTATTTGCACACTGAGACACCTGTTGATATGTACATGTATATGTTTTTATACGGAAAAAGAAACATACCGGGGGTTTTTTTTGGGTTTTTTTGTGAGTGTGGAGATGTACAATTAGTTAGGTACTTATATGTTTTGCCATAAATATGAAAGATCGGATAATATTATATGTGTAAAGACAGAGATAATGTAATTAAATACTGAGATAGTCTTCGAACGCAGGCATAAGTGGTTGCACAGATGGACATGAGAATAGGGACAAATACGTAGGTAGAGAGATATATATAAGTGCAAATTAACGTATGTGGGTAGATAGAAGTCTGTAGATTGCGTATGCAGGTGTGTGTGTGTGTGTGTATATACATATGTGTGTGCGTATACATATATGGGTGTGTGTATGTATGTGTATATGTGTATACGTATGGATGTGTAGATATGTATATGTGCGTACCAGTATATATGGGGATGCAGATGTCCTTGTGTGTGTATATAGATATATATGTAAGTATAAGTATACATAGAAACAAGTATGGAGACATGTGGATGTGCGTTCTCTCTGCAGGGGTATATGTGTAAAGATGGAAATATACATGTATCGTTTCGTGGGAATGTGTGTGTAGGTGTATATAGGAACTCATAGACATATAAGACGATATAGGTATGTGGTTACAAATAGGGGGTTGAGACATGTGTAGATAAGAAAATATAAAAGAAGGGCCTAAAAACAACCACGAGTTTACTTAATGAACAAAAATCAAAAACAATCACAGGTTCACTTAATGAAGAAAAATCAAACGAATAAATGTCAACCTAACAAGCTATAAGATAAAAGCTTTAGTGGAAAAAGTACTAAGTATAAATTGGATTACTCTTTCAATGTTCTGCCTATAGATCTTTCCAATCGAAATACCCAAAACTCCACTGAATTTCAAATTAATTTCTTCGTAGATTGTTTTTAAAATTTTAGATATTTATCAAACCTTAACCTCCCAAATATGCGTTAAAGTAACGCGAACTGACAGCGTCTAGGAATTTGAATGAAACCTGTCGGATAATTTATTGGGGCTGTTATAACGCGTCTTCCTCAATGTAGCCTTTATCGCCCACCCCCTTAACCACCTTTTACCTAGAGACGAGACGCGTTAGATTAGAGCAACATCCAGCCGACACACTGGGGTGAAAATAGAAAACTAAAATGATACATATGACACACTCACATCCCCTCTCCCCTCACTTCCTCACTTCGTTAACTTTGCGTATACTTGATGAGGTCCGTAAAAAACCTGTGAATTTTCTTTTCATTCTTCATTTCAGCTTTTTGGAAGTAAAGTCTGATGATCCAGAACCCTGTTAAAGGGGTTATGGTGAAATAACTTATTACATGGAATCTTAACGTGGTCTGTCTTTTATTCAAATATATATATATATATATATATATATATATATATATATATATACAGTGCTGTTCGATAAAAGTGACTCACCTGATATTTTACTTAAAAAATTTTCGCCTATTGTTTTTGGGATCAAACTAATTTTTAATCTTACTAATATAAAAACCCCTTCCCGACCACCTAGTAAAAAAGTTTACTCACCCTAAGGTATTCTATTGATAATTATAATTTTGGATATAAATGAGATTTAGGGAAAAACTCTGTGCAAAAAAAGTGAATCACTTATTTCCTGCAACTAGTAATCAATAGAAACAAAACAGCTTTAAATAAAGAATAATAGAGGTATAATTTATTTATAATAGGTAATATAGTTCGAAATATCTAATAATCTATAGGTCCTCCTTTATTTTGAATAACCTTTTCAATCCTTTTTGGCATTGACTTGATTAGGTTCTGGCAAATCTCATCTCCAATTCCCTTCGGATATGAAATTCACAATCAAATCCTCTTTGTTGCTCAACTGCTTTCTCGAGAGCCTGTACTTTATAATGCTTCATAAGTTTTCTATGGGGTTGAGGTCAGAAGATTGGGGCGGCCATGTCATAATACTCACCTGCTTCTCATCAAAGTATTCCTTCATCAATTTTGATATGGGACAGGGAGCATAAAAATAAGCTTGGTGGGGTCGATTTGCACTCTTTCAGCAGAAGGGAGCAGAGAAGACTCTAAAATTCTCTTGTACTGCTCGCTCCCGAGGGTCTTTTCAATAGGTTTGAAGAAACCAGTCCCATTAAAAGAAAAGCATCCCCAGAACATTATACCGAACGGATGCTTGACAGTACTTACTGCTAAATTCAAAGAGCTTTCAAAGCTTCTTCTTCGGATTTTAGATCGCTTATCCTTTGAATTTAGCTCAACTTTCGTTTCATCGGAGAAGAGAACATTTAGTTAAAAAAATCAAGTGAGTCACTTTTATCGAACAGCACTGTATATATCACCCCACTGACTGATGATAGCCGCGTGCAGAATTTAAACAATGCTCCGAGACAGACACTAAGGGGCTGATGATAGCCGCGTGCAGAACGGGTTGAAATAGACTATCTTCTATGTTGAAGTAATTTTTGTAATTTTTTTTTCTGTGAATATATATATATATATATATATATATATATAGGTAATAATCCGTTGGTAAATAATCCAAGTGAATCCTATTAATAGAAATATCAAAACTGATTCATATTTAATAGGTTAATCAAGACATACCCACAAGTCTGTCTTTAATTCTGACATTATGTCCCCCCGCTTTAACTTTCGGAAAATAGGTAACACATTGTTTCTAAATTTCCTTAAAATCATTTCATCACCAGTTATTTACCATCGCCTGAAGAAGTACAATCATAGTATTGAAACCTGAAAGCTGTTGTGTAGTTTTTTGTGTATGTTTTTATTATAATATATATATATATATATATATATATATATATATATATATATATATATATATATATAGGTAGTAATCCGTTGATATAATCCAGGCGAGTCCTATTAACACAACATAGATGTTTGAAATATGTTAAAACTGACTCACAAAAGAGCGCACAATGTTTATTTTCATTAAACAGATAAAATTTTCTTTACAATTGGAATTAAGACACCTTGAGTGAATGACCATTTTCACCTACAATTTTTAATTTTAAAATCAGCAGAATTTTTCAAACTGTTTATGGTATCCCACTAGAAACTGATACTATAAACAGTTTCAAAAATCCTGCAATTTTAAAATTCGTAGATGAAAATGGTCATTCTAAAAAAGGTTTCAATTTCAATTATAAATATATATATATATATATTATATATATATATATATATATATATATATATATATATATATATATATGCATAATTCTAATTAGTATCTATTGATTTTTATTTATTTCATTTGTCTTCCTAATATACTTGCCATTTCCATAAAAATTCTTCATTCATTGATATATCTTCCCTAATGTCTAATGTTAAACGTCTTTCTTTATGAGTAAATCACCAGCGAGATTCTATGCGTACGATTTTCATTTTGTTCAAAGTCGTTGAGAAATGTATCTTTGAGACTTAAAGTAAATGCAATAAATAATTTTTATCGCCTTGTTATATCGGCGTTCACAGCGTGTCGCCCAGCAGACGCGCTATGCACAATGGCGCTAGGGGTCCTTTTCCCAGAGTCAGTTTTTAAGCTGATCGACGTTAAGGTCAGCGGAGCTACTTTAAGCTTTATAATTTAGCGCTTTTTACAAAATACACAGTAATCGAGGTTCGCTGCGTGAATCTTTAGAGAAACTTAAAGACTATATTGTTAATGACGAACGCGATTTTAAAGAAGGACTATGTGCCTTGTTACTATAACGCTGATAGTCAACTAATACCAAAAACTGTAGTAAAAAAAAGACATGAAGAATCACCCACATATATAATTACTAATACTAATTTAATAAGCATAATTTAGATACAGAACAAGGCCGAATGTATGGAGCACCCGGTAACGATCAAACTCAGTCGTTATTGATCTAGCGGGACAAGCTTGCTAATCATTATATTACGTCGAAGTATCCTCATCATATAAAATTATATGAAACGTAATACAAATATTTAGTGATTCACTAAGCGTAGCTTAAATGTGGCAAAAGGCCGTATGTATGGGTCACCCGGTGAGGATCGAACCCACTATTCAGTCGTAATTGATCTCGCTTGCTACCCATTTATATTAAGTCAAAGTGATATAATGATGTAATTAGATAGTACTTACGTATTTTAACGGACTTAACAGTTTATAGCTATAGCATAACATACAAAATTACAGATAAACAAAAATTTCAAACATGCATATACAATTAGAAACTTGCATCTACAAGTAAGAATAGCGATATAAAGAAAAAGAATGTGGAATATTTAGCATAATTATAGCATAATATATAATTATTGTGTTTTGTTACACAAAATAAATGTCAGCTGAACATTCTACTTTTTACAGACGTCATAAAGATCTTGAAGGTTCTTGAATGCCCGTTCTGCACAGTGATTTGATCTGGAAATTTTTAGTTTCGATGGTTCTGGACTCCAAAGTTTTTCACAGAGTTTAATACTTTTTTGTGAGCCTGCAAGCTGCTACATAGCTTCTGATAATCATCTGCATTGTAGATTTAGCCATCAAACTAATTGTCTGCTCATCTGTAAGAGATGAATCTCCAAATTTCGAGCAGCGTGTCTCTTTTTTCTGATAGAAGAATGAATGCCAAAAGAGTTAGTATTGCTATAGAATTTCATCTTGCATTACTTAAGTTATTTTTTTAAAAATTTCACTTTGCGAAATCTTCCAGGGTCTTCGAAAAAGCGGTAAACTCAATGTAATGAAATAGAAATTTCATAACATCATGCCATCATGTTGTTTCAGTAATCTCTTTACTATTCTTGAAATTCTTCTTGAGCTATTTGTGTTTATTTACAAGTTCCCGGATAAACGGATATTCGATATTGGGTGATGTGTTGTTTCTTCCAAGATCGTCATCCATTACTACGCGAACTATTCGACCAAGAACGTGATGTTGACATCCAATGAATTGTGGTTCTTCTAGTTTCTTTTCAGCAAATAATCTTTGTAACTGAATGACAATCCCATTCCTGCTTCCAGTATTCACATTTGTAGTGTTCACAACGATCATCTTTATGTTCTTCTATAAATTGTATTCATCCAGAACAGTTGTTATTCCTTTGGCAACAGTATCCGCTTTTCTATTTTGTAGATGTAATGCTTCTAACTTTAATTATTTTCTTTCATTCTTCAAAATGAGCATTTGATATTCTTGACCATCAATTCGTTTACCATCATAATGCAATGACCAATTTTCTAAGTGTAGTGTTTTCATCATCTCTTCTTTAAGTTTAACAGCTTCTTCAACAGTGAATCTTTAAATACCAAATTGAGATGTCTCGACGTCAATCCTTTCTTGAAATAACTAATGACATACATTTGCTGGTTGATAAGTTTGATGACGTTACTAATTTGGTTGCAGTTTTGGTTTTGCTATACTTCTTCCAATTTTCTAGTGGATTGTTCTTCATAACTTTCGGGCTCTTCATCTTTACTCTCTGACTCAGTCTTTGATTCGGAAGTTTAAAGTTGTTGTTGTTGAAGTTCGCTCCACGGCCATCTTTCTTCTTTTGGAACTAGCAGTCTTTCCAGCCGTTTATCCAACATGTCCTTTGCTTTTGATCTGAAGATGATACAACTGACTCTCCCCACTACACAGCCATTCAACATTTTCTTTTGTGATGTCGAAATTTCATTAAATAGATCATATTTTCCTCATTTTACACATTCATCGTAGCTGTTCAGCACTTCGTTTTTACTTGTATGACTTGAGTTGATAAATTTGGAAAATTAAATTTATTTTACCATAAAATTGTTACATCTTTAGCGATCTTATTTATACGTTCTTTCTTTTGATGGTTGCTTCTAGTTACAATTTAAATTTTGAGTAGCGTTCTGCTTATGTTTTCCAGTGATTGCTCTTCTAGTGGAACAGTTTTTCTTTTCTTATGCGATTCTTGAAATCTTCGTCCAGATCTTCTTGTTTCTTTCAGTTGTAGAAGAACTTTCTTCTAAGACATTATGGTTGAAAATGAATCCTTGGTGATCTTTCAGCAAATCAATCAGCGTTGTTCAATCATATATATATTCTGAAACAAAAAAAAATATGATCACAAACACAACATACTTTTCCCATTCGCCTCATATAAATGACAACCTAAGCAGCGCTTACGCATATATAGTCCAACAAAATGCACGTCATAAATTTCTAGAAAGTTCTAGAATGCTCCAGAAAATTCTAGAAGGCTCCAGAAAGTTATCGTATTACTATATACTTACATACGATTTTAATTCGTGTTGGGAGTGACGTTTAAAAAAATTAAACTAAATTAAACGCTTCTTCATTATTTTTGAACAAAAGTTAATCGAATTATGATACAGAACATCAATTATTTTAGAAGTCAAAAATTCATAACCCTAACATATATATATATATATATATATATATATATATAATACATAAAAGTTTAATTGTCAGAGTTGAATCGGAACAGAAAAAGTGTTCAATGCACGCGTGAAAAAATAAAATAAAAGTAAAAATAACATGGAGATCTTTTAACTTTAAAAATTCGGAGGTCAGTTGAATCCGCTTCCTTGGTTTAAAACCTTACAGTATCCTCAGGCGATTTTTATAAAAAAAAAAATAGTAATAATAATGAAAGCTAGATTATTCATTTCAAAAATAAATGAACAAACGCACGACGTTGAGTGTAATAGAAAGGGGGAGAAGGAGGGTGTGAAGAAGAAGAAGAAGAAGAAGAAGAAGAAGAAGAAGAAGAAGAAGAAGAAGAAGAAGAAGAAGCTTAATGGTCAGAGTTGAATCGGACCAGAAAACAGTAGTATTAAAAATGACAACCTAAGCAGCGCTCACGCATATATAGAAAAAGAAGAAGAAGAAGAAGAAGAAGAAGAAGGGTATTGTAAAGGGTTGACTGAAATGTACATTACTTTTTTTTAATCTAGCCTCATATGTGCTTAAGATGAATTTTCTAATGTGTAAGCAAGGACTTGAGACTTCGGATTTCTGGTTCTTTGGATCCGGAAATGTAATAATTGCTAATTTTTCCTGTTGGCAAAGGTTGCAAATATTGTTGTGGTTGTTGTAAGGCATTTTTTTTTAAATTTTCCACCTTACAATCGGATCCCTGTTGTTTTTTCTTTTAAATTATACACATGGTTAGCTAGTTTGGTAGAGTACCTAAGACTTACTAGCTTAAATGACGACCTCTGATTGTACCATCTACGTTTGAAAGTACCTTCCGTTTATCCTATATACGTTTTATTTTGGTTATTAGTATCTATTACTTCTGCTTTATAAATTATAGCTTCTGTTTTACAAGCTCCATTTAATGGACATGTGTTTTTATTTCTACAGTTGCATAAATTACTAGTGTTAACTATATTTTGCTACGCATTTGTTTTGAGATTTCTGGCGTTTTGTCTATTTATTATTGTCTCTAAATTACTAGTGCAACTGTAGCTTAATTTAATTGTGCTTTTATTGAATATCTTATGTAATTCTGAATTTTTTGGGAAGTGTTTAGTAAGTAACTTAAAAAATAATTTCCCTATTTTACATTTTACCTCTAAGTTAAAGTGGGGGGGCGGGGGGGTTAAACCGAATGATATTTTTTCTTTTACTTGAATTGTTCTTCATATGTTGTTTGATTTGTGGTTTAAATTCCAGTTTGGTTTTGTGACCTCCTACCTTTAAGTTCTTCTCATATTCTTTCTTTTTTATCCTCAAAAATTATTCTACTAGAAGAGTTTCTGGATAACCTAGACTCTCTTCCTTTTTTTTATTCATTTTGACTTCTATTTCAAAGCTGAGGCTTTTGAAGATTTTGATAAACGGTTTGCTAATAATGTCATTTGTTCTTCTGTTGTTTGGAACTATCATCAGACCATCATCCCTATACAGACCGTGGTTGCTTATATGAACAATTTTGTTAATTTTATATAATATATAAGCGTTTGTTTATTTATTTTTGAAAATAATAATATAGAGTTCATTAGTTGCTTTTTTTTTTCATTTTTTTTAAATAAAGCGTTAAGTGGTCATTTGATAAAAATCGTCTGAAGATACCGTAAGGTTGAAACCAAAGTAAAGGATTCGCCTACCCCCGAATTTTTAAAGTATATATATATATATATATATATATATATATATGCAGTTTCATGGATAGTAGTTTGTAAATATGTTCGCTCTATCACGGATATTGAGCACTTTCCACTAAATACCGCGCGTATGTGTGTGAGTGTGTGTGCGCAAGCGCGTGCGTGCGTGCGTGTGTGTGCCTATCTGTGTGTATGTGTCTGTGTGTGTGTGTGAGAGAGAGAGAGAGAGAAAGACGTTTTGGTGTTTTCAGCTAATTTAATCTTGACAAATAATTTATTTATATTTTATTTAATCTTGAGAGTTAATGTATTCATAATTTATTTATGCTTTGTTTTGTTTTGTTTTAACACTGCTACACAAGTAAAATAAGATTGGGCTCTTTAGCTTGGCAACCAATGTAAGAAATGGACAAATCTGATTTCTCATCAAAGAGTGTTTCCCTTCTCAACACGCCAGATACTACCTCCGACATCCATTCCATCACCCTCCTGTAATCAAGTTCACTCCTCCCCACTGCACTGTTCCGCTTTCCTGTGAACTACATCCGTGAAAGAAATGACAAATAATTAAGCCATACAACAATTATTTTTGTAATTTGTAATCAAATAATTTCCAGAAAGAAATGTAAATTAAAAATTAGATCAAGCTGACGTTAAAATCTATATACGATTATTTACAAATAGCTTAACAGTCACACTCTTTAAGCTAGCAACTATGGGTAACTAATTAGGCCTCCAGCCCAAAGACGTCTGGTCCAGCTCAGAAAACAGCAATGATAATTTAGAAGTAACATTCCTCAATTTACTCCATAGAACTTCAAAACTTCACTTTAACTCTGATTCCGGCTAAAGTCCAATTCCGGCTAAAAGTCCGATTTGGGCCGAAATTCCAAATCAAACCGAAAATTCTTCAAATCACAAACTCTATGGAACTTCAAAACTTCACGTCAAGAAAACTTTCATGTTAACTCTGATTTCTTGGCATTTTGAAGAAATAAAATGGATTTCGTCACAAACTTTTGGAGATATTTTAAACTAAATTTAGAACTATTTTTTTAAATTCACAAAGTTTTGTGTTACTTTAAATTCAATATAAATTAAAAAAATTTAAAGTCACTAATTTTTTTTTAGTTATTTTAAAATGTAATTTTTTAACTGTTCCTCCTCAGCCAGACACAAATACCAACGCTGGATGTTCAAACACCAGATGAAGGGAAGACTTTCAATTCTGGTTTCAAAAAGATATAATATGTCTGTGTAGAGCAAGTTTGGCCCGAGCTAGACCCGTTTCAGACACACGGACGAACAAACAGAAATTGCCGTTTATTTTATTTTATTTTGTTTTTTGGGTTTTTTTTTTGGGGGGGTATTTTATTTTTTTTTTTTTTTTTTTTCACCTCAAACAAGGCGGGTGGGTCAATAATACGCAAGGGGCTACAGAGGGTATAAGGATGGGAAACGACTGGGTATGGGAGCGAGAAAAGGTTAAAAAGAAGAACGGGGGAGGATAAAAAAGAAGAACGGGGATCAAGGCAACAGAAGATGTCGATTGACATTACATTTAAATTTTTGAAGATTATATTTATCAGGGAAGCAAGTAAGAGGAAGGGATTTCCACTGTCGGAAAGTGCGAGAGAAGAAGAAGTTGGAGTAGAAGAGATGGTTACATTTAACTGTTTCAATAGTAAAAGCTTGGGATCGAGATGCTAACCTAGTAGCACGCTTAAATTCATGCAGTCGGGTCACCAATGGAAATACCTCGTCAGAGCAGATGCCATGAAAATATTTATGGAAAAGACAGAGAGAAGCTACATTACGTCGGTGAGAAAGTGACTGTAATCGAGACCCCAACTCAGGAACTATGAGATCAAGAAGGTGCAGTGAGGCGCTCTCGTGGAATTGAACGTCAACCATGCATGATCGTTTTGGATGCATTAAAATTCACAAGCCTTTTCCTGCCCTGATCAACTACATATTGGAGGTCGTTTTCGAGACCAACGGCCAGATTAACTTTGTCAGCAATGCCGGATTTACTATTGAGCCAGGAGTGAATGGTAGTGTCGTCTGCGTAGACGCCTACTTGAGGACTGATGACGCCAGGAAGACCATTGATGAAGATTAGAAACAATGTAGGACCATGGATAGAGCCTTGAGAAGCACCAGCGTTCGAATGGAAGGAACTGAAAGAGAACCCGTTCACAACAACATTCATTTCATGGTTAAACGGGAATGATTAGATTAAATCAAATAATCGTACTTTAATACCGTACCCCTGAAGCCTACGTAGAAAGCCACCCTGCCAAACCCTGTCAAATGCCTTCGATATATCTAGAGCAAAAGCTCAAGTTTCGCCATTATTATCAATAGCTTGGTATACATATTCAATTATGGCCGTTAAGTACATGAGTAGTAGTCTGGGCAAAGCAGAAACCATATTGTTTGTCAGAGAGCTGGTCGTGGGAGATGAGATGATTAACTACTTCGGTATTGATTAAAGCCACGAAGACTTTTCCGAATAGTGGTAGGGGACTTATGGAATAGTTGTTAGATGAGCAAGAAGGATTTCCAGAGTTCTTAAAGACCAGGAGGACTTCCAACAGGCTAGAAAGCAAGAATCGGCGAGGCAATAGTTGTATAGTTTGGAGAGAACTGGAGCCAGCCCAGGGGCACATTTCTTTAGTACTACGGCTGGTATCGCGTTATCACCACTTGCTTTATGAGAGTCTAATTTAAAGATGATTTCTAATGCCATCGACGGGATTATGCACATCTCACTTAGTATAGCCTCATTTCTTGGACGTGAAATCAGGTGTGGGTACCCTGGATGAGTCGTGTGTTGAGTTGGATGAGAATTTCCGAGCAAAGCATTCAGCCTTATCAGATGAGGATGCTAGGACTCCCAATTGATTGAATAGAGGAGGGATTGATGACTTGCTGTAGTTCAGCACACTCTTGTAGAGCCGCCAATAATTGTTAGAACCAAACTTGCGTAGAGATGCGTAGCGCGATAAGAATCAGGGATATAAGTAAAACAGAGATAGAGAAAGGAAGCGTTACCGTCCGGTTTACTGGGGAAACGCGTAGGAAAGACAACCACTTGCGCAAGGGATTGAATGATTGAAAAGTTAAGGATTTGGATGCCAACGAGGTCAGTTACAGAGTGTTTGAACCACGTGGTATGGTGGGCGTTAAAGTCATCGAACATTAATATGTTTGCAAACGGATGTAGAGAGATGGCTTTGTTTATATTATCGGAAATGCTATCGAGTACGCAACAGTCTTGAAATGAAGCGGGACGGTAGAGAAAGAAGAGATAGCTTACTGAATTGAGGAGAGATACACGGAGACAGATATATGAATGATCTGGAGATTCCAAAAAGAGTTCTCTAGCCAGCAGGAGTAGATCGCGGACATAAGCTCCCAAGCCATGTATGTGGATTTTATAGTCTTTTCTAAGGAGAGGAAGGTAGCCAGGAATCGAGAAATCAGAGGAAGAGATTGATAGGTTAAGGTCAGTCTCGCAGAGACTTATCGAGGAGGAACGGTTCCACATTGCAGAAGTTGGTTCGAATACCAGGTGAAGGAAATGTTAAAGGGTTTAGGTGATTTTTTTAGCTGGTTTAGGTTTATATTTTTGGTTGCTTATGGTCATGTTGAATTACATTGATAAGGAAAAGGCCTAAAGTAATAGAAGTAGCCGGTCATCAAAGGCGGCATAAGTTGAAAATGAACTGGCGCAGACTACAATATAATGTGGCCTCGGGGTTGCCCACCGGCGGTGCATGCAGGGACACCCATCTATGTGTGACATAGCACTGCAAGAAACCCGATATTATGCAACTGTTGATCAGAGCAGCTTCTCAAGTTGCTACGCAAGAAAACAGGCAACATGAAGAGCCACTTCAGATCACAATTATTTTGGAGTTTTTGAAATTCAATTTTTCAACGTGCTAGCATGGACGTAAAAGAGCATACATTTTTAAAGCAATTGTTAAGTTTGATGAAAATTGGTTGAAAGATCAACGAGAAATAAGAAAAAAAACAGTAAAAAATCGCCATTTTTCGCTATTTATGCGGGTTTTCACTATATGGGTGGACTCAATTATCAAGTTAAATGGCTATAAAACAAGTTATTGTTAGCTACAATTGATTGAAGTTTGTATTAGATTGCTTGAAAATTGAGGGCGTTTTTAGTTTAAAATTTGTGTTGAAATCGATTTTTCGTTTTTCGCTGTTTTTTCGATAAATGCAGTGGCGTAGAAATAAAAAGGAGGTATCATTGAGCACGTTATGATATAAGTAACCTACATACCGAGTTTGAACGGAGGAAAAAAGTTGAATTTATCGATTTTTGATCGGCTTTATCGATTATTGATTTTTTTTTTAATTATCGATTTTTTACGCTAAGAACCTATCTCTTACATTGTACAATGTATGTGCCAAATTTGGTTAAGATCGGTTGGATTGATCTCGAGTGAAAAGGTATCACACAGACAGACACACAGACATCCTTTGTTTTATATATAGGGATGACAATGCTTTCATTTGAGATCACGTGATAATGAATTCAACTGCAGCAATCGTTAAAATTATTGCCACGGTTCAGTAAAAGTATTTTTATGGATATAATTAAACTTTAGCATGTTATTTTTTTTTTAAAAAAAGCAAAGGTTTTATAAATTTACTCTGAATGCGTTGACTCCGACAAATTTTTTTGATAGTTTAATATCCAAATAATCAAACAAAAAGTTTAGTAGGGCCAAAATCGTCGGCACGTTTAATTAATTAATGCATTCTTTTAAATTGATAATTTTCTATATTGTTTTTTTTTTTTTTTTCTAATTTTTCAATAAGTTGTTACGCACATCTTCCCTTTTTTTTTCTTTCCCTCCTCTTGACAAGTGATCTCTAATTCTTGGAGATTCTTAAGATACCTTTGCCTTATCCTAAATTTCAAGTGTCTCCAAGAATCAAGGCCTGAGTTTTGAGCTGGTCATAGTAAAAAATTAGTCCTGTTTGTCTTCAATTAACTTTTCATTAAATTTAAAGTAAGCTTTGGATCATTATTCTGCATGAAAATCCAACAACATCCCAGATTTAGTTCACTTGCAGATTTTTCCATTCAATTCAAAAGTCACAGTAAGTATTCGCATGATGCAAAATTTCCCACCATTATTTTGACAATTTTTTAAAACTTTTCACCCCAAGCAAGGAGGGGGTAATACTAGCCTGCAAGGGGTTGCAAAGTGGGACCAAGAGTAAAGAGGCGTGAGAAAGGAAAGGCTTTCATTCACGTGAATTCATAACATCATTAATAAGTCATAAAAATATTTTCCCTGGTTTACACCACATTTCTGCTAAATTGTGCATTCCATCAATAAAGAAAGTTTCCGATTTTGATTCGTGGAAATTTTCGGATAATTATTATCTTTTTGCTGGAGCCATCGATCAAATAAGAAGTGTTTCCTGAAGTGAAACAAAAGATAATTTGAAGTTATCAACTTTGAAGAATATGCCTCATGCAGGAGAATGCTATATCTCAGTTCCAGTGTCCTTTGGTAAATTATAACTGCAACTTTAAGACGGCAGTAAAATTACTGATCGGTTAGCTTGTTAAAAAAAAAAGTTGTTTTTTTTCCTATTTATGTTATTCAAAGTAGGCAGTTGCTCATTGTATCCTTTTGTCCAGATTCCAACAATGCGTAAAAAAGAATTCTCTTACCACTAAACACAGGATAGAACAATTCTTCCAGTCGGCTGTTTAGGTTGAGATGTTGAAGGACTTTTTGATTCTAATCACGACTCTTTTGCTTTTTGTTTTTTTTTTTTATTCTCGTCGATTTCAGTGCCAATGACAATAATCAGCAATAAGAAAAAGTCAAGATTTTAAATGGAGATCGATGTTCGTTTCCATAAGTTAATGTGGAACACACTGTCCTAGCTTCTGAATGTTTTTCTACGACTTGAAAATGATATATACTTCAATTGACTGATTAACTTTTCAGTTTTCTACAAGTTCACGTGTCGTGTGTGCTGTATTTCAAAAGTTCCTCCAATTTCAAACAGTTTGCAAGTTGTAAGCTTTTCTAGAGCGTTTTCTCTCTTAGATTCAAAATCTTATTTTTTAAAACCATACAAACCATTTCTAAAAGAGGCTCAAACCTATCCCTTCAGTATCATAGGCATTCCACCGCTCTTTTTGCTTCTCTTAAACATATGCAGTAAACAATGTTAAAAGAGCATTTTATATTCAATCGGTTTTCAACAAAATAAAATTACCATTTTTCCTAAACTAAAATTTTAAAAAATGGTGCAGTAGGATGACAGTCTACTAGATTAGCTAATCCCCACCGCAGACGCCTATCCAGGCACATTTGTGTTTGTTCAACACCCACAGAGCCCACTTGTGGTTTATACTGCAACTATACTGAGCGGACCTTAGTTACAGTTTCTGTGAGAGAACACGTTACCTGACCAAGGCCAGAACGCTCAAACCCTCGATTATGATGACTTGTAACTTCATGCTAGCACATGACCACTGACGGCTCTCTCTAGTGTTCAGTCTTCCCAATTTCACTCACAACCCTTTCCAAATGTGCCGCACGCTGAGATCGCCTCCTCCAGATCGATAACATCAAGAAGTTACCTTCCTGAAAAATCCTTCCTGATGAAATTCGAACCCGGGTCTCATAGCTAGAAAGCGAACGTTCTAACCACTCGGCGATGTGCACATCATGCAATCTTTATTTACATTATTCAAAGTCAGACCAATTGTTATTACCATCGCGTTTAGTACGGCATTTAAATTTTTAAAAATCTAGATACCACAGCTCATCCAAACAATTACCATAATGCAAAAATAATTTATCTGGAAATTTATGTTCTTTGCTGAACACCGATTTTCTATTGAGTGTTACATTAAATTGTATCCTTTAACATAGAAACCCTTGTAGAAGATGAAACACTTTAATAAATAAAAAAATGGTGCATATTAATAGCAAAAGATTCCTTCCAAAAACAAAACAAAGTATTAAGAAACAGGGAAACAAAGAAAAAAGTGTTGAACTGTTATGTCACATTAATCCTCTTGAATGCCTTGAATGCTGGACAATTTCCTCACAGGTGAGGAGGAGACTTGAGGCAACAGAAATCTGGTTCTACAGAAAAAGATGCTGAGTATACTTTGGACTGAACACGTGAGCAACAACGAAGTTTTAGAGAAAATGGAAACCAAAGGGACACTTATACTTGACATCAGAAAGAGACAGTTGAAATTTCTAGGCCATATAATGAAGAAAAAAGGCTTAGAAAATTTGACACACACAGGTCATATTGAAGGCAAGTAGGACCGAAGGAAAACAGCGGATAACCTACCTAACGAGTTTGTGTAAAGCTTTTAAGGAAAATGAAAACAAAATAGACATTTATATTTAGAATCAAAAAGAGAGAGTTGAAATTTCTGGGACACAAAATGAGGAAAGAGGCTTGGAGAATTGACTTATTGTAGGCAAGAGAGACACGGGGAAGCTGTTAAGAAACTATCTTACGAATTTTTTACCTATGAATTACAGAACAGGTAATAGTGGATAGTAAAAGGTCAAACAGTGCTAAGTGATTCATAGAATAGGAAGTTGCGGAGAGCCATTATCATACATGTCCTGAAGGGATACAGCACATAGAAAATTTAACAAATAATTTTTTATACTAGTTGCATATCTTTTGTTTCTTTTATATCATAACATAAATAAATAAGCAACGATCTGACTGATCATTTCTACATGGGTAACCAGGAATTGCAAGCGAGGGACTGAAGGAAAATTGTTAACTCCAGGCCAAGCTGAAGGATTTAGGAAATGACCGCTGAAAATTAACCTTGAACAAACATTGTGATGCGCTGATACGACGGGTACAGAAGTTGTGAAAGGTTCTCGAGTTTAAAATTCTGAGATAATTACTATGGTATTAATGGTACTAACGCTGCTACACCTCCTAAAATATATAGTTTTAAAATGTCGCTTTTTTATGTAAGGAGATGGCGCATAAATTATGATTGGGGTTAAATACTATTTGAACGCCCAACATGGCTAACGTCTCGGAATAATGAAAGTGGCAATTATAATCGCAATAAATTTGACAAACCTTTGATCTGTTCGCATTTAGGATTTCATTGTCCCTTCCCACATCTTTGCTCTTCCAGTTTCACTCACCCACTCCTTATCTATCTCAATCAGTCTATATTTGTTCTTTCTTTCTCACAAGTATACACCTCTCCCTCTCTCTCGTCCTCTCTCCCTCTCTCTAATAGAAAGAGGGAGAGATACAGAGGAAAGGGTGGTAGAGAGAAATACCAAGACGAATATTGTAAAACTATGCACTTAAATATCGCATACATGTATGTAGTCATCTACGTACATCTTCGCAAGCAAAAACACATAAAAAATGCACCATTGGAACGCATGAAGTTAAACTCATTTGATGAATAATGTATAATTCTGTGTAAAAGTAAAAATCAATTCAAAGAAGACTTGGACTTTATTTATTTCCATAATTTTTACTTTGGTGCAGTTTATGCATTTGACGTTGTTGTCTTTTGTTTTAAGTTTGCTTTTGTATCTTTTTCTTCCGTTTTTCAAGACTTGAGAAATCTATTTACCCCGGCTGTTTCATAAGACAATTAACTCATGAAGCTATTAATATTAACGATTCCTGTTTTCATTTATCGACTGCGTCCGTCTGTGAAAAATCGCCCAACGCAAAGCAAAACTCCGTTGGACAAACCTTTCATTATTCTTCATGTCGAGGCTTGTAAGGAGCAATAAACTTTGGCATTTTATCCCCACGCAATTTTGACCAAATTCTGGTCAACATAGCAAAGTTCAATAACGACAACTTCCAGAATGATAGTCTTTCATTCGAGTTACGGGATTTTATTAGTCGAGGTGCGTGTGAACTAACAGTTAATAGCGCGGAAAATGGAATCAGCGAGTCGAGTTCAAATTCGAGCAGAAGTAGTGTATATTCACTTCGCACTTGTGTTTTAGGAAAGGCATAGTTTTTTTCTCTTCTGTTCTTAGCTATGGATTAAATAGCAGAACAGATTGAGTTGACATAATCGGATAATTCTGAATTAAAAACAGCAGAGAAAGCAATAGAAAACCACTCCACTCTAAGGTGGGGTGATGCTGGAAAGAGAAATACAACAAAGGCCGGTTATAATGTTACATCGAGAAGTGCTGAAGATAGAGGGACGCTTAGATTTAAATCTAAATCTTTAAATTTTGGGCGTCTGATATATCTAAACGCGTGACATAGACGACCTCATTCAACTTTCTATCGCTTTTGCCTTTATTTTTATTGCTATTGTTTAATAATAAATTAATCCGCATTGTAATAGCAGTAGATTCGTTTACCTCTGATGGTCCATCTTTGTCGTGGTCCAATGACTCTGAGAGCGATACCGTTGGGAGTTCTAAGCTCCTGATCGAAGACAAAAACCAAGACTAAGCGCGACCGACTCCAAAGACCTAAAACGGTGGAACAAGCGGATGATGATTACAACAGATCTCAACAGTTGAACTAGCGGATGAAGAGGGCTACGCTTGCCGGACATGCTACAGAAGGCGCCACTTGAAATTATAATAGAGTCAGCCGCTGCAGTTTCATAACTGGATTCTACATATCTCATTTTATAGAAAAATGACATGAAATCATGTGTGTGGATCACTTCCCGGTAAGTTGAGGTCCACCCTAAACAAATTTACACCAGCAGCACTTTCTTCTACTCTGATTTACTTTCACCTCCGACCAACTCTTGCAAAATTAAACGGCGATAGGGAATGGATGACGGGGGAGGAGCAGATGGTGGTGGAAGTGAGAGCTTCTTGTTCTGAACCTGCATGTTGGCGGTGAATGTAGTCATCAACACCATCATAAAGGAAGCGATCAGCAAAGAGGAAATGAAATTCTTCAATACGAGATAAAGCCGCCGATGACGAATTTCGTTTAGGCAATGAGATATGTTGTAGGGTCATGTACTTAAATTTACTGTGAAGATTCAGATATTAGTTCATTTTGAATACATTTTCACCTTAATAAATTACTTCCTCTATATATTAAAACTGAATTTTAAAAATTATGGCCATACCTATTACCATGAATGACTACTGCATTAGGTCAGGTCGATTTTGGAACTCAATTTGAAAATTGGGGGGTTGGCATGATAAATAATGACACAAAATATTTTTTTCCAAATCGTTACAGTTTTTGAAGAAATAGGTTTAAAAGATAAAGTTTCAGTTCAAATTCGTAGCGTTGGAATTTCAGTAATCAGTGAGGAGTAATGGATAGCGGCTCGGATTGGGGAATCGGAGAGCCGAGTTCGAATTCCAGTGAAATCTATTACATTCACTTACGTGCTAATACCCTCAGCTATGGGCAAATAGCAGGACAGACCGGGTTCTATAGCCCTGGATGGCTACTGCGGGGAAAAAATCTGCCTCGTCAGTCATGTATCGAAAGATACATGATCGCCTAAGTGTGTATCACACACTGACTGAATCAGTGAAAGCCTTATAGCACGGCCTTATAAAATTTATAATTGACTGAGGCTTTACAAATTTTGTATGGACATGATGTATGGCACAAACACATGTTTACTAAATAAGAAATGTGCCATCAAATAAGACCTTTATTCACTTCAAAGGGAAATTATATTTAACAATGTAACTATATTATGATGTAATATGTTATACAATGCAGTAGTTTTACTGTGATTTTCAATAATGCAAATTTTAAAACATTTTGTTTTATAATTTGTGCCCCAAATTATCACGGTGTTATATACAATTTTATCTATTTTTTTTATTTTATTAATTATGATGTATCAAATGATCTAACAAATCTTATTCATTGAGTAAACTTTTTTGTAATCTTTTACAATTTTTTACACAATTTTCACTTATCGAATATAGTAAAAAAAAATTAATATTTTGCTTGTGGTGATTCATAATTAGAACAATTTTGGTTTGAATATATTTTCCATTCAATCTATCTAGTACAAAATATATCAACTTTATATGGATTTATTCTTGAAATTGTAAAATTCTGAAGCCAGTTTATAAGCAATAGCCTGCGGAAATTAAGTATTTCTATACAATTTTTTCAGACGATCTTTAAAATTAAATGACCGAAGATTGATAAAAGCTATGAATCTAATTTTTGGAGTTACTACTTATTACATCAAACCTAAGCTTTCACATTGAATGCAATGTTGATTTTTTAACAACAGTGAAAAATTAACCTGTCCTAATACATTGAGTGTTTTTTGTTTGTAAAAAATCCCTTTTGTGTACATATCTTATTTAAATTCCTAGATATTTCACTTATAAATTTTGGGGGACATTTTTTACAGTCTATTTTGTAAATTCCTACTTCAGTTTTAAGGTTATTATTTTGTATTGTAGCAATTAAATATCTTATTGTTTTTTTGTAGTTGTAACAAATTTTATACTAAGTTTAGATAAATTCTTTTAATTTGTGATCGTCATTGAGTTGATAGTACTTTTTCATTGAGTTTTTAGGTAAATGTCTAGTGTTTTTATCGAGATTATTTTTCTTAAATTCTGTGTATAAGCTTTATTTTAGCGTTATATATGAAATAATTGTGATTTTTTGAAGAGTTTAAAAGTATTTTCAATGTCTTGGGACATTTTTGGCAGTCTATTTTGTACATTACGGGTTATGTGTTGAATTTTCATTTTTCACATTTTATATTATATTTTTATTAGCCTTGTTATTCATATTTTTGTTACATATTTTTTTATCAATTTTCAACACTACTTTGTGATCTTTCCATTTACAAACGCCTCAAGGGGTTCAAGATGCGGTATCCTTTATTTTTTATTATATTACTGCATATTTACTTATAATTATTTTTCTAATATTTGCTCCATTACGCTTTTCTTTTTCTTCCTTTTTTTTTTTTTTTTTTTGCTGACATTCCTTCACAGCAGCTACAAACTACACAAAAGCGAATTACTTTGGACTTTCTTTTGAGATGGCGATGAGCACCCAGCCTATTGATTAGCATCATTCTAAATTTAACATTACCAAACAAAGATCAATCAAAATAACGCGAATCAAAACAAAATGATCACTTATGCGAAGAGAAAACAGCGTTGCCTGAGAATGAAAGTTCGATCCTCACTGGATGTCGCACTCTCATCAACTTACGCCCGGCAAAGCTAACTAAACATATCTCTGAAAGGGGTGGGAATAAATATTGATTGAATATGTATATTTTCACAATTATATTTTTCTTACTTTGTGTTTATAGATAGATAGATAGATAGATAGATAGATAGATAGATAGATAGATAGATAGATATATATGAACTGATACATAGATAGAACTGACATAGATAGATAGATAGATAGATAGATAGATAGATGGATATGAACTGAACTGAGATAGATAGATAGATAGATAGATAGATGGATAGATAGATAGATATGAACTGACATAGATAGATAGATAGATGGATAGATAGATAGATGGATATGATAGATAGATAAGAACTTAGATAGATAGATAGATAGATAGATAGATAGATAGATAGATAGATAGATAGATAGATATGAACTGACATAGATAGATAGATAGATAGATAGATAGATAGATAGATAGATAGATAGATAGATAGATAGATAGATAGATAGAAAAAAAGAAAAGACTGAGCTAAAATAAATACCAATCATTGTTGATACGTGTGACAAAACCACAATAAAATGCGCGGAGAGAATAAATAAAAAGAACTGTTATTTCATTAAAAGTATTTACTAACCATAAAAGTGATCATTAAATGGAAACCTTTTGCTGCCGCCACATAAATACGTGTGAAAACAGAATTTGTGGGTGATTTCGGTTTGGATGCAAGGCGAAGATGAATGTCGTTGTTGATGTTGTTGTTGCTGTTGTTGTTGTTAAGAGTTAGTGGTGAAAGTGAGTTCACTTTGAAGCAAAAGGAAAAATAGCCATACACACCCATGGGAAATATCAGGGGTGATCAAATATACAATCCAAGTCACACCAACATGCACACACACACAGTAGGCTAAACATCTGAGGCCACCCTTTAGATTTAATAATTACTAGGTTTCAAACAACCTTTTTTTGGTTAGTTGTTAACTCCTACTAAGCCTGAATGCATGGTATCTACTTTTTTAGAGAGGGATTTACCGAAAATTTAAGCTCCGCCTGTCCTAAGATTACTATTAGCCAGCAAGTTAGATTAGACAAAAGGCGCTAAAATTTTATGGAAGGTAAAGGATTAATTTCGTTGTTGCTATTATTATTATTATTATTATTATTATTATTATTGCCTGAAGTGAACGAGTAAATTAGTTTTGAAAAAGGCGCACAACCTTCAATTTTCAATGATTCTTCGAAATCCGACAGTGGCCAGAAACTTTTGACCTAAAGTATATATATATATATATATATATATATATATATATATATATATATATATATATATATATATATATATATATATATATATATATATATATATATATATAGAGAGAGAGAGAGAGAGAGAGAGATAGATAGATAGATAGATATATATTAGGGTTATGACTTTTGTAAAATAATTGATTTCCTTTATCATAATTCGATGAACTTTTGTTAAAAAATAATGGAGAATAGTTCAATCCAGTTTATTTTTTTAAAAATATGTCACCCCAACACAAAATTTATAAAATCGTATATAAATATAGTTGTACTATGACTTTCTGGGGCCTTCTAGAACTTTATGGGACATTCTAGAATTTTTTTTTTTATTTGTAAGTTTCTATGTAATGATAAACTATTAAATGCATTAAACAAATACACAAGTACTATCCAATTACATCATTAACAAATTGAAATATAAAGCTTCTGAAATATTTAGATATTTTACCTAAATTGCATAGATGGTAAAATCAAATTTTCATTTTTGGGGATGACATTTTTCAAGAACTAAAACAAATTAATACCTTTTTCATTAATATTTAAACAAAAGTTCATCGAGTTATGACACAGGAACATAGAGTTACAACAATGCCATAACCCTATATATATATATATATATATATATATATATATATATATATATATATATATATATATATATAATTGTAAAATAATCATTCAAAGAATAAATCAAAAAGTTAATGTAATTAATCGCGAACTCACTTCGCTAACAGATTAAGAAGGCATTAACTCACTGACCACTCGGTGAACGACATGATTCTTGTTTTTATTAATTGCACAATAGATTAGATGTTCGGTCCATATTTCTTGCAAGTAGTTTTGTTAAAACATTTACCATCCTCAGGCATAGATTATTTTCCTCAATTTCAGGTAATTTCGGGTAAAATTCCTCGGCAAAAATGAATGTGATACTTGTCGAAGGATATTCTATTAAAAAAATATTACGATATTAATTAAACTGCATTATTTAATAATATATGTATAATTATATATATATATATATATATATATATATATATATATATATATATATATATATATAATTATAAAACACGCACACACACACACATATATATATATATATATTTATATATGTGTGTGTGTGTATGTGTTTATTTACTAAGCTCAGGTTGCATCATTAAGATTTAAGTAACTGCCACAGTCACATCCACGTACACAGACGCATACATAATCCAGTAGTCATCGTTCAAACACAAGGACGGGATTTCAAAACTGAGTAAATGCGTGTGCGTGCATGAGTTCCCGCGTCTGTGTGTGTGTAGTGGGGGGATGCATTTTTCAATAAAAGTGAAAAACCATGTGATATCATTTTATAATTATGATTTTATGTTGAATTTGTTAAAATGTTGGTTGTTTACAATTCTCTTTCTATCTGCCACAATCTGTTTTTATCTATCAATCTATGCTCATATGTGACTGCGCCATGTGCAGATAACAATCCTTGAATGGAAGCAGAGCAACACTGAAGCCAAAAGAAATACCACAACATTCAGTGTATTAAACAAGTGCAGGAATGTAAGACTCAGTTATTAGTGTTATACCGTACCTATAGACAATGATGGGTATGTCCGAATCCGTATAAATACAGTGGAATATACTGTATGCTGCCTTCCACTTGAGATTCACTTCCAAGTGTGCTGGTCAAATTTTCTGTGTCCGGGCAGAGAGAAACCCAGACGAGGCCATGCCGAAGGGCAGAGTCTCCTCTGGGGTGGTAGACAGCTACCCGACCCGTTTTTTACGGGGTCTACGGGGAAATTTTGTCCGAGCCTGTAGGCTCGGATACCCCACGTTAAATTCGGCTTTGTGCCACATCTGACCGCGTGGGGCGGCTGGCAAATATCCTTCCACTTGGGATTCACTTCCAAGTGTGCTTGTCAAACTCTCTGCCACCGGGCAAAGAGGAACCCAGGCGAGGCTATGTCGTGGGGTAGAATCTCGTCTGGGGATTCTATATCGCTACCCGGCCCTGTATATACGAGGTCTACGGGGAATTTTTGTCCGAGTCTACGAGCACGGTTCAATCCACTTTAAATTCAGCCTTCTGCCAAATCTAATCGCGTGAGGTGGTTAGGGAACATCTTCATTGGATTCACTTCCAAGTGTGCTTGTCAAACTCTCTGCCTCCGGTCAGAGAGGAACCCAGACGAGCCTAATTCGAATGGAAGAGTCTCGTCTGGAGAGGTAGATAGCTACCGACCCCGTTTATACGGGGTCTACAGGTAATATTTGCCTGAGCCGACGGGTTCGGTTAGCCCACAATAAATTTGACCTTTTGCCACATCTGGCCGCCTGAGGAGGTTAGTGAATATCTTCACTTTCAAATGTGCTTGTCAAACTCTCTATCTCCGGACAGAGAGAAATCTAGACGAGGCGATGTCGAAGGGTAAAGTCTTGTCTGGGGAGACAGCTACTTGACCCCGTGTATGCAGGATCTACGGAAAATTTTTGGCCGAGCATACAGGCTCGGATACCTCACATTAAATTCGACCTTGTGCCACATGTGACCGCGTGGGGAAGTTAGTGAATATCTTCACTGGGATTCACTTCTAGCTCAACATTAGCAGTTGATTACTTACTAAACGCCGCTGGCGAATCTTGTAAGTTGTTCCTGCTATAAATATTATCGTTCCATTTCCAACCTTCGTTTTGGTTATTCTTATTCAGTAACCTTTTCCTAGGTTACAACAGTTAGTGTAGGGGATTCAAAGTGAAGATGAATGTCGTTGTTGTCGTAGTTGTTGTTGTTGATGTTGCTAAGAGTGACTGGTGAAAGTGGGATTACTTTAAAGCAAAAGCAAAAATTTCCATACCTACTTATTATACATGGGCAACATCAGGGGTACTCGAATGTAAAACTGTAGGCTAAACATTTGAGGCCACTCTCTGGATTTAATAATTACCAGGTTTTACATTATCCTGTCAATTTAAACCACATTGCATTCATCATGAAAAATGCATAAAAATGCACAATGCTCAGAGCTTTAGTGTCATGAACTCAATGCAGCGAAATGAGTCCATTCGAACCTATTCTTTTATTCTTATTATAAAGTTATTTAATAAGCTATTAGAGAAAAGTGCTAAAAAGATGGCTCCTGCTGTAAAGTGATAATAAGCAAAGTCGCCTTATTTGCTATTCAATGTTCAAGTCTCACTGAGTGCACCGCAATTACGAACATATACAAAGTTCCAATATTTTCTGCTAATAAAAACTGTATTTCTGTTGCTGTAAAAACCTGCATAAATATATTACCACAGAAAATGTATTGTTCAAAGTCGTTGGCGAAATTCTTCAGAATATCTACAAAAGTAATTTAATAATAATTAACGAATTCGTGATTCGAGCATGCGACCCAGAATCTATGTTAATGAATAAAAATATAAAATACTATAAGTGAGAAAATCAAATTGAATTATTGCAAACAAGGAGAAAAAAATCTTAGATGTTTCTGTTTCATGAATGAACGGAAAACTAAAGTCGTGTTTAAGAACACGACTTTAGTTTTCATCAAATCTAGATTTTTACATAGATGTCGCGCGTGTCCCAAATCATTCAAACAATGTAATCTGTACACAACTGTTTTGTTAGATCAATTTTTAAAATGATTTGAAACGAATAAATCGTACAGAATCATAAAGATCACCAAATAACAAAACTGTATCATTTGAATACTTTCAACAGTAGTAATAATATATGTCGTATATGTTACTAGAATAGAAAATAATGATGTAATCAAGTTGTTAGCTTTCCACACTACCAAAAACAAAAAGGTTGGCAGAAAATTCCCATCAATACTCGAAAACGCTATAGGGAACATTAGAGGTCAAATTTCCTGAAAAACTATTTTAATAAAAAGATTTTATAAATTTCAACTAATACTGATATTAACTGATCGGTCAATTAATTTCAAATATTTCCTGTTAATTTTACCATTGCTGTTACGATAGAATAAAAATAAAAGAGAACGAAGTTTAAGAAAATGCCTCGCGAGAGAGGTGTAAAAATTGTGGAATATGATGATGACAGTCATATCCATAGTTGTCAGAGTACCTTGAATAGTACCGAAAAATCTTAAAAAAGAGGTTGGAAGAAATGCAAATTCGAAAAAGCATCAAAATTGCCCAGGCAACAGGATTATTAAAATCATGTAAAATACTAATAAAAATGCTGGAACATTTAGATTAGATGTCACTTAACCCCTATTGTAAGCTACTACTTTTCTAGTTTGTATAGATACCAATAAATTATTAGTATTGTTGCTACTTGTATTTGCATGCATTAAGACCATCACTCCGAAAATAATGACATATCATCTGATTTTATATGATACTATTAAATAGCAGCTACCACTACAGCTATGATGACGAACGACGACGCAACCAAGTGCAAAAAAGATAATGAATAAGCAAGATTTTTCCGCGCTGTTTATGCAGACTTACAGAGTCGAATGAATAACTGCTAACGAACGCATTCAACCCAGATTCGCTCTTCTTTAGTATTAATAAAAATCATGCATTTGCAGCTTATAAGAAATCTATCTTCTTTATCAGTTCACATTTATCAAGTTTTCTCTTCTTACATCTCTTTTTTTCTCTTCTTTCTACTTCCTACTTTCTAATCACTTGTCAGATATGTATTCAATTTCTTAATGCACAAATTCAATTTTGAATTATCGACAGACATACAGAACGAAAAGAAAGAAAGAAAGAAGGAAAGAAAGAAAGAAAGAACGAACGAAAAGAAAGAAAATATGCCTGAAATAGAAAATATTTAAAACCTGAAAAAATGAAAACAAAAATGACAAGTGAATAAAGGACCCTCCCGTGCGACTCTACCGTATCCATTATCCAATTAGAAGTGAGCATTATTTTTTGAATTGTTCTAGATTTTAGAAGTACCTACTTATTATGACATTCTGTTGATAAAGGATTGCCTGTCTCCTGATTGTAAAGAATAATGACTGAATACTTTGATCAACAATCACAACGACTCATCAGGATCCATGGAGTATTGACAAAGCAGTTCGAATAGCTATTGGTTGCCATGACAATCGAAAACAATTTCATGTATTATCATAGCTTTCCCTAATAAAACTTCCGAGGGAAAGTATAGAAAAGAAAAAATGCCAAAACTGAAACCAGAAAAAAACTACTCCCTACCCTTTGCTCCTGTACTTATAAAATATAGATAGATAGATTAACATCTTAAATAGATAGATAGATAGATAGATAGATAGATAGATAGATAGATAAGATTCGTATCCTAATAATTAAAAATTGCATTTATTTTTCAGCATAATCTTCATCTTTGTCAAGGGTGCTAACTTCTCCTTTAATCTCATCGATCGAACATTAGATAGTGAAAAATTTAGATCAAAGCCGTGTCAAGTTACATACTTACTGGTCCACTCTCGTAAACAGATTTAATGAACCTATTTTTTCCATTTTATATTTTTATTATATTTAGCAACTTTAAACAAATCTCCTCTCATAACAACAGTTGAACAGAGGTCTTTTATCCATGTCACATGTTGAGTGATCGTTCTTGAAGTGAGAAGTATGAAAGTCGCTAGAGGGCGTGCTGTTGGCTGACAATAAAGTCGCCATCATTCACGAGGAGGGTCATTTTTTTGGTTGGGGAGTTTTTGTGACAGAGATCACAAGTGAAAGTGATCGAGATAGAGAGAGGATTGTTTATTGCCCATTCAATGGTCTTTTACAATTGATAATTTATTTCCTATTCACTGATCAATTTTACAACTTATCGTGTTATAAAGAGAGACTGTTCGAGTGTTACCAGATTCAACAGCCAAAAATGCCTTGATTACAGCTTCTGGTTGATGACGTTGTGGCGGACTTCACCACATTAATTTAACTTTGATAAGAAAACAGGACTCACGCAAGAAGAATAACCACAAGACATTGTTGCACATAAAATATACGTATATTAACAAGATGTACAATATCAAACAACAGTGAAAGAAAACATGCATTTAAGTAAGAAAGGTTGAATTTATCAAGGGTTGCCTCTCTTTGACTGAAATTTAAGAGTTCAGCGAGAGATAATTATTTGGTTTAAAGTTTACTGGATAAATGTTCATGAGTGTTTCATGATATGATTGTTCTTGTGATATTACTGTTGAAAATCATTGTTGTGTCAAAAGAAGTTGTACAAATTATCTTCAGCATGTGGGTGTACGTGTGAGTGAGAAGGTTGGCGCGTGGTTAGAACTGGAGTCCCAACTGTCGCAGATTCGTTCGGCAGTTGAGGTCTCACTAATTGAGATAAGAAAAATTTTGGCTTAAATAAGCGACTATAGCCTTGACCTCTCATTCATGCTCCTTACACACTATTAACACGTCGGAGGGACTAGCAAATCCCCTTTTTAGTTAGGTTATATTACAAACCTAGTTGTAATATACTACTAGTCATTTTTAGACCTTAGTTCTCTTTAGCTAACCTCGTAGTATTTTATTATAGAGACTTTTCGGTTAGCTTAGCCAATTTCTCTTGCTGGTCTCCCTTGTCACAAGACACAAGACAGTGATTTCTCGCTAGATTCTGGGAGGCGGTCGGCGACCGAAACGGTCGGCTACGCAGGCCCCTTGGCCTTCATTGTCCAAGGACGCCGATCAACGGGCTGTGTATTAAGTTACGCTCCCATTTTTTTTTGTCTGCCAACTTGACGATAGTTGGGAACTTTCTTTCTCTCTCTCTCCCAACACGTCAAGTTGGCATCCCGGCAATGACAAACAACAAGTTGGCAACACGAACTACAGCAACAAGTTGGCACCCCGGCAACGACTCAGCTTCAACAACCAACAACGATCATCCTGGCATCAACCAACATCAACTTCAACAACCACCAAGCGATCAACCTGGCAACAACCCACATCAGCTTCAACCCCAACAACGATGATCCTAGCAACTACCAACACCAACCTCGACCATCAATGCCTGCACTAAAACTTCTGCACCTCCAACGTTCCGACCATTTTTATTTCCTTTTTCTTTCCCTGAATAAATTAGCATTTATCATACATATCCTCGTTCTGTCGTTTATATTGTTTCACCGTCAGATTTAACGTCTTCAAAAATGTCAGCGGGCCTCTTGTGACCTCGTTCACCCCTTTCTGTGATACGGGGCCGCACGGAGTGCCCGCTACAGTCCTTAGGGTGATTTTAACTGTAAAATTCAATTTCATTTTTACTATATTTGATTTTTGAATATACATTTGTGTTGTTATAAACAGTATATACACTGTTTATAAAATTTTTACTTTATCTCTCCTGTTAAATTGACACTATGCAACCTTCCTAATAAAATGTAATTTTGTCTAGTTGTGTAGCACTTTTAGCTACATACACTGTAATTTCCTAAAATACATTTGTCTGATGTTTTGGCATACCTCATCAGTGGTGTTTTTAGCCGAGGATCGTAGGGTGACAATTATAAGGCGTGTAAAATAATAAGCTTATATTTCAAAGATTAACGATTTTAAACAACATCCCGAGAGAATATCTGATATTAAAGAGTGAAATATCATCAATTTCACATTCGCTTTGGAATGTGCACTAAGCACGAACAATTATGTGACAGGTTAAAAAAATGTCACGAGGTAAACAATATCCAAACGACATTTGAAAAGGTCTATTTATTCATAAATGTCATTAACACCTTCATTCTGTGCTTGTGAAAATCTAAGAACATATATCTATCTATCTATCTTACTTTTAGAATACCAGATCTGCTAAAATGTGCTGGTCTCGAATGGGTCCTTGCATCGGGAACATTTTATGATATTCTCAAATAATATACTTAAAAATCAGTTAGGAAAGTTTATATAATTCTTGATATAAAATTACTGGAGAAATCTTAGGCTTTAAGAATGATGACTTCTTGAATGGCTTAAATCTATAATCACGATAAAAAAAAACAGCTTATCTGCATTATTTATTCGTTTTATTTTAAACTCGTGATCACCAAGTTTATACCGACCTGGGTATGACGATAAACTACATCCAGCAGCAACGCCTCTGATCAGGAGGTTTTAAAGAGCGTGGAACCACTTCTTAATTGCTGGTATTCCCAGGTCCACCCTGACCCGGAGTGGTAGCACCTGTTAGCGTCCTAACTTTGGGCAAATAGTTAGCCCTCAAACTGAGGTCAAAATACTATAAAAATGTAAAAATTTAATACTAGTATTAAATTTTTACAAAATTTATTGCTAGCAATAAATTTTTGAAGAAAAATTTATCAACAATACATTTTTGAGGAAAAAGATATTACCAGTAATACATTTTTGAAAAAAATATTACCAGCAATAAAAATCTTATAGGCATTAAATAACCCATTGAGTTTGGTTGATATGCCATAAAACAAAACAAACCAAACCAAACCAACCAAGCTTATAGCTTTTATTTTTCATGAATAACGACTACTGGATGAAATTTATATTCACAATCAAACCTACTTCTTTTCTCATATATCGATAAGGTCAACTTTCAGGAGCAGATATGGAAGTCTGGTTAAAAAGAATGTGATACGCTAAATTGTCAGTTGGAGATGGCCTATCTGTTTCCCTTGAAACTCATCAGGGAACACGAAACTATCTCGCTCACCAAGCAGACTAAAATGAAAACCTAAGCTCTGCGCAATCTATAACGAGAATATAATAACTGAATTGACCTCGTCTTACCACTTAGTTAAAGTAGTTACAGATTTCTCAGCGATGCCAGAGGTTTGTATTCGAGACTAATTAAGTTATCTTGACCAGATTTTATTGTTACTGTGCTGAGGAGGCTTCCTCTTCCCCTCTTGTTGAAGTCTCTGCCTCCGGATGGAGAGGAACCCAGACGGGGCTGTGCCGAAGGGCAGAGTCTCGTTTGGAGAAGTAAACAAACCCGACCCCGTGTATACGGGGTCTACGGGCAATTTTTGTCCGTGTCTACGGGTTCGGAACGCCCCCGTTAAAAACTGGCCTTGTGCCACATCTTGCCTTGTGGGGAGTTTTGTAAATAGAGAGGTGAGAATAACAAACTATAAAATATGCAGGGAGGAGAATAATAAACTATTATTCTAACTAGTGCAACAGAATAATAATCTGGAATAATTATAGGATTTCATTTCAGAGCACAAAGAATCTGCAACTCTCAATATTTACCTGAAGAGAAAATATACATAGAAAACACATTTAAACACATCCAATATCCTCATAATTTCATCCGCAACATTGAAAGACATGCAACTACAAAAAAGATAATGGCATTAATAATAGCAACAACAATGACAATTCACCAGATAAAAGCAAATATATAATATTCTTTCTTCTTTTTATGTGCCGTGTCCTTTCAGGACGTAGGCGACCATGGCTCTCCACCTACCTCTATCCCTTGAATCTCTCAACAAGTTCCTTCCTCCTGCTCTCCCCACAGACCATGTTCTGTCATCCACTTGCATAAACCTGCCAGGTATGTCATGCGTTGTTTTCCCTTGTCTCATTATATGTCCCAGAAACTTTAGCCGCCGCTTCCTGATGTTAAGTATAAGCCTTCTCTTTGTTTGCATTCATCTCTAAAACCTCCTCGTGGCTCACACGCTTCGTCAATGATATCCTTAGCATCCTTCTGTAGAACCACATCTCTGTCGCCTCGAGTCTCTTCTTCATCTTTAAGAAATTCGTCCAACATTCGTTGCCATAAAAAGGACAGATGTCGCGTAACAGCTCAGTATTCTTTTCTTTGTTACCAAAGAAATCCTCCTGTCTCGCAATACTCTGCCTAGCTCTTGGAATGTGTCCTTGGCCATCCCATCTCGCACTTACCGTCAAAACACTTCCCAGGTATTTAAACTTCCGCGTCTGCTTGATTCTAGTGTACCCGACCTTCAAATTGCATTTCAGGCTCATCCTCTTACTGATAGCCATGCATTCTGTCTTATAATATTACTAACTCTTTAACATCTATCCAAAACAATTTATCCAATCTTAACAATATTAAAATATTTACAACCAAATTCAAAACTATTATTGATATGGTCATAACAAAAAATATCCATGACAATTCATAATTCTGAAGCAATTATATATAAACTGTCGCAACTGCTCCTTACAATATATTGGGGTAACTTGCAGAAATTAAAAAGAAATATATCTATGAACACAATAAGGATCTTATACATAACAATTTATCATATGTGATAGTTATAAATAGAAAAAGTTCAACCACAACTCCTATCTCATGAATGGCACACTTATTAAAAGAGAAAATAACTTACATAAACGAAAGGTTCTTGAGAGTGTCGCTATTGAATCTTGCTAAAATGTAAGTCTGCATCCGGAATTTTTAAATATCTCTTTTCTCAAGTCGACATACATGACAGTAAAAATAGAAAAAAATAGAAAATATGTTTAAATCAAAGCCTTCGATTATTCAAAAAAAATAAACACATAACTTAATTTTCTCAAACTAAACTAAAATAATAAATAATAATTACATAGTATAAAAAATCAACAACAACAATATCATTTACTCTCTTTCGCTTATTAGGCATTAAATTACATCACTTAGCACCCTTCATAGTTTACCTTGACTTTCACAGTTAGCCTGAAGCATACTTATGACCGTTCACATTATAGTCCATTATTTATGAGGTATTGACAGGGCGTAACGGTCGTACAAACTAAGGAAATAACGAAGGGAGCTACAATCACAATTATTATATGATAATTAAAAATTAAATGTTTATTTAATTTATCCCTATATATATATATATATATATATATATATATATAAGACATTTTTATGTTTATACATTCTTTTTATAGATACAAATATTTAAGTAAATGCTCTGTTTATAATAAACAGTATTAAACAACATTTACCGGCCTGAATGTCCGAGAAATTTTCACAGAAAATATTCGTCCTCCGACAGGATTCAAACCTGTATCCTATACGGAACCGTCATTTAGATTGACGTGCCTTTAACCAATTTGGCCACAGAGGAGCGTTCGGTTAGCAAGGTCAAATTTACTGTATTTGAACTTCAATCTTCTATGAATCTCTCACGTAAATTCATATCTGCTCATGGCGTATCAAATGTAAACAAATGACGTCACACGTTATGAAATGGACAAAGTCCAACAATTATTTTAAGACATTTTATGTTTATATATATATGCGTGCGTATGTGTGTGTGTGTTGTGCGCATGTTTGTGTGTGAGTGCGTCCAAATAGGAAATAAAACAGCAACACTTTAAGTATTTTTTCAATTTATTTACTCAGCATACAGGTAATATTGTTGGATTACAGTTCGATATATGCGGCCAAATATCGCACAGCATGCAGAGTACGTGAATGGAGGTGCTTCATATTAGTATTCTTGGAAGGATCTGTTCAAAATGAAAGGCTCATTTGAATGAACGAACGACGTAGCTGTGACCGAAAAGATTCGGATCTTTTTAGAGTCGTTTATTATGTTATGTGTTGTGTTGTTTCATGGTATGTTAGCATCTTATAATATTTGATTTTTTCATCAAGCCACATTGCAGATATTTACTTGTATGAATCTTATAATGTGATTCAATATTCCATTTTTAATAATTTTTCTGTATTTTGTAAGAACTATAATCTTGCAACCGAAAACATCAAGAAAAAAAACTTTCTTTATAATATCTAGTAAGATTAAGAAAAGATGACGACCAAATTTTTTATTTTTTTTTTTTTTTTTTTACTTTCGTTCACCTATGGAGTGAAGACGGAAATAAACACCATGACAGTCAATCATCAAATGACAAAAAATGGTTTCTGAGTTCGAGAATCTGCGCATCCTTTCGGTTAATAAATTAATCGTTTGAAAATAAATATTTAACATTTTCCAACTAACAGGTCGCGTTCCCGCCGATATCAAAAAATATGCATCGTGATCCCTTTGAAGAATATTTAAGCAAAGCTTCTCGACCAAACAAGCCAGAAAGGAGATTCGACATTCGACAGCAGTTCACGACGGTGCGGCTTCAAAGAGATTCCCTTAGTCATTCACCCGTCTTCCTCACTAAGCTATGTGACATTTACACTTTCTTCCTCACTTTCTCCCTTGCCTTTTTTTTCACACATACACGCGAAGAGATCACATTTCTTTTCATCTTAACAAACAACTACAAATAAGAAACTTTAAAACAAGAATTTAACACTCATAAACGCTAAGAAAAATTTAGTGGTAAAAACACGAAAAGAAAAATATTTTATATTTAAAAACCTTTCTCGCTTTTTTCTTTGTTGTGGGTTGATTCAAATCCGCAACAGATGTTCAGGAGAGATAACAAAATGACAAAGAGCTACACAAGATGGGAAATTGTGGAGAGTTATCAACGTCCTAAAGTGACATGGCAAGTTATTAGAATTAGACCCTAAAGTTTTTCATATTTAACGGTAAGTAATAAAAATGTCTAAAAGATTTATTTTCATATCTATATTATAATATTTATATATTTGGCAGAAATTTTTCTCCCCATTTGATTGAAGACTATGGAAACCTTTCTCACCTTTTTTACTGTTGTGGGTGGATGCAAATCCGCAACACACCCAATTCAAGGCCCAAGAGAGATTGATACTGAATGTTGTTAACGTAAAATGAGGAGGTAAGAACTGCAGATGATGAGGATATAAGGGATAGATAACGTCTGTCACTAGACATGAAGAGGTTAAGATTGTAGTTGTCAGGGGTGCATCATCTCTGGAGTCTGTCCCACAAAGTGACAGTCCTGGGGAAGAAACTGTCTGAGTGGAAATTACTCGTTACCAAGAAGGGAATGGGGGATGATTTGCCACCGTGAACAATATGGCGAGTCCTAGCAATGAAGGCCTGAGATGGTAAGACTAAAGAATATACTCGTTATACTTGGGAATATCTGAAATGTTGAATTATAGCTGCCGCTCATAAAGAATCTGTGTTTGCTCTGGGAAAAATATTGATTCTTCTAACTCCCAAACGTGTAACCTGATATTCGTGCTCACCAAACCGCTTCTTCTCAATAAATAAAAAATAATACAACCAATAAAGGCGTTTTTTTTTTTCATTTACAGTTTACTGATTCTTTTCTTATGTAAATTGTTTTGAAATTGAAACACGACTAAATACGTCATGTTTTGTAACTTCATATACAATTAATAGTTCATTTATAGAAATATAAGCCAAGCGACTTCCTTTATTCAAAGACGGAAGCGAAGCGGTTAGACCGACCACTGAAACTAATTGGACAAGTCAATACGTTTGTAATTTTGTCGGGTAAACTGTGAATAATGTCATTTACGAAAATATATTATCTTTCTTTATACAGTGTAACCCGGATATAAGAGAGTTGTCGGGACCGGAGAAGAAGTCTCTTATATCTGGGTTTGGTCTATATGTAATACATTAACACAGGCTCTAATTTGGGACCAGAGAAAATTTCTCTTATATCCGGGTCTCTTATATCCGGGTTACACTGTATTAACTGATATAGAACATCGCAAAGGAAATTTCTAATAATAAGACGATTTATCATCAAAATCATACACCTCCGAAAATCAACTTTCGCACCTTTGCATACAGAAACTTTGTTGTAAAAATGTGATTAAAATGCAGTTTTTAATTTTACCACAATTACTCGAACTTTATTTACTATAGTAATTGTAGCTGTAACATTAGTAATGACGCTATAAATCTAACACAAGTATCACCAATAATCCACCACTTTCCAAGGCACAGATATTTTATTCTAATTTTTCATCGAACCATACAGATTATTTTTCTTGAATAATTTTCTGTTTATACTAACGTTCCACGAACGATCTGTTATCAGTTTTAAAAGAAACGTGAGATATAAAAAGATAAACTGTTGCAAAAAGTAAAATAAATAGACGAGATAAAGCTTGCTTGCTAAAGTCCAGTTAACAGACGTCGCAATCTTGTGGTAGCAATTTCCTCTCTTGTGCGGATTCATTATTTTCAGCGTTCACAGTATTTCCGGTTGTAACGTTTCTATTCAATTAGTCTCTGTCTTCGTCTTGGCTTGATAACAAATGTCTTCAGCGAATCCGACTGTCTATACGAACTATAATTAGTTACTCCTTTTTAATTGATAGTTTAAAGCTGTTTCAATTGTATACGTGGCGTGCATGCACTTTTGTCTCAGGGCCGATTCAGACGACAAGGGAAACAGATTTTTTTTCTGGTTTACGGAATGAATTCCATAAGAGAAATAATGTTAACCAATTCAGAATTTTAGAATATTTATTTTTCACGTTTAAAATGAGAAATAATAAGATAAAAAGACGTAACAGATTTTTTTTTAGTTGCTCCGAAGTCATTCATTACTTATGACTTTGTAAAAAGTCATTAACGTTCAAATACGGTTTGAACCCCCTTTTCACATGTTTTTAATATAACATTTCGGCCAGTCCATTGTCCATCCCAAATCAGCTGTTTTATTTCATTAAAAAAAAAAGAAATCATCAAATGTACGAGAAAAGATTTCGATTATTTGAGCAATATTTAAAATAGTTATTATCCATTTTTGACTAGTTTCTGTCTGAATTTCTGGAATAAAGAGTTATCATAATTTACACTCTGACTGTTATCCTCATTTTTATTGTTATCACAGCGTTTTGGTCGGTGTGCTCTACGGTCTTTCTCATGGATCAACTAAAATCAACGAATGAATTAAAAATGAAAATTAATGAATTAAAAAATGAATTAAATCGTTGGTTTGTGAGTTTGGTAATATAGTAATTGTGAATTCAATCCTTAGACTGAGTAGTACAAACTCAATAGAGTAGGGGCGAGCAACAATTGAGCAGTACTAAGAATTAAACGAAACATTCCGAGGTATGATCAGTGGAACGAGAACAATCTACCTTTGTAGATTAAATGGAGGGTTCATTTCGAAATTCCTTGAATGTTTCTCGGATCGACAAGCAGCTGATGAAGGCCAGAGGGTACAACGGCCGAAACATTGCGATAACAAAAACGATAAGGATAATAGTCTGAGTGTAAATAATGTAAATGCCTTTGACTAGTTTTTCTTTCAACTCATTTTGTTCCTTTTTTATTTAAAAACATAATCAAAAAGCAACTAAATAAAAAGGCTCCTAAGTAATGTTTCTCTTTTCTAATTATTCCACACCTAGTAAAACTTTGTGTCTTAGAGGTTTTACTTCCTTGCTTTGGGTGAACTTGATTAAAAATTTAGTTTAAAATGAATAAAAACTATTTTCATTCGAAAAAAAATCGAACATGTTAAGACTATTACGTTGGCTAATACAAGGATGTAAACAAACAATATGGTGTAAAAGTGAATTGGTTAAGGGAGAGTATCGTCATATTTAGCTTCGGTAGCGTAATCATTAAGGCGCAGGTCAGCTAGACCTCAAGAAGCTCAAATCTCGTCGAGGGATTAATCATTCTTTTCTTCCAATTCATATAGTTTATTTAATAGTTGTAGAATGTAAAAATGGTATGAGCGTTGCGATAAAAGTAGCAAAAAATGAGATGTAAAAAAAAAACAATAATCAAAAACGACACAAAATATTTTTCCAGGTTTCTACCGCGTTACTCGCATCTAAAATGTCAGAAATAAAAACAAACGCAAAACTGTTTGAAACGACTGCAACAGCATTTGTTCTCTCGTTCTCTCTCTCTCTCTCTCTCTCTCTCTCTATATATATATATATATATATATATATATATATATATATATATATATATATATGTGTGTGTGTGTGTGTGTGTGTGTGTGTGTGTGTGTGTGTGTGTGTGTTGGCACAGTACGCGGAAGAGAGAAATTCGAGAGATAAAAAGCAACAATAATAATAATTGTGATGGTAAAAATAATATTTATTGTATACTATTATGCCTTCAAACCAAAAAGAAACATGAGGAGAAAAACATGTTAAAAATCCGAATTTTTGGACACGCCTGCGCCCGTTCTCGACGTGAAATAAAATGATGTTGAACTTTTTGGGGGGGTTTTATTTATATATATATATATATATATATATATATATATATATATATATATATATATATATATATATATATATATATATTAATATCATATATAATTTTATATATCAGTACGATGTTATGCAAATGAATGACAAAGTGGATAAAACTGGGATTTCATCGGACTGACGATATTTCTGCAGGAGAATTTAAAAAGAGAATCAATACACATAGACCCTCATTCACCAACCCAAAATTAAAACACCAAAGAGCCCTTTCGAAAAGATTTTACGAACTGAAGGAAAAAGGCCTGAATTCTCAAATAAATAGGAAAATTTTATATAAATTGGAATATATATATATATATATATATATATATATATATATATATATATATATATATATATATATATGATAAAATATAGTTTTAAGGTATGATATATTTATGAGTTAAAGTGCTCAATATAAGGGATAGAGCGTATCTAAATATAAAACAGGACAGTGAAGTCAACACCCAGAGGCGTCAGTCTGTTCCATGCTAAACGTAATCATCAGGCCATGTGATTATGTACTTTTAAACATGATATATATATATATATATATATATATATATATATATATATATATATATATATATATATATAAGTGGACATTGAAGTCAACACCCAGAGGCGATAGTTTTTTCATTTTTTTTCAAACGTCAGGCCATGTGCGTAGTGTTTTTGCTCGACTATTTATATATACAGGTGAGTGTTGCATTGTGGGTAGTCTATTGTATTATTCTAACGGTTATCTTGATGAGTGGCAACGGTGTGTTTCGAATATCAGTATTGACAGGAATCCATTGTCTTTTAGGGCTGTTTTTCTTGGCTTCATTGAATATGTTTTCACTGGAAGAATTTTTGGTAAGCCCGCGGTTAATTGATTATGGTATCTGCTGGATTATTGATGGCGGATGGTTGGAAGATGTGCGTATATACAACCCAATGATAAACAATTGTATATACTGCATTCGGATCCACAATTAGTCACACTCAATAGGCCTAGAATAATTTGAAACATCGTTAGAATAATACAAAAGACTACCCACAATGAATCATTGACCTCTATGTATAAATAGACGAGAAAAAAAACGCACATGGCCTGACGATTGCGTTTATCATGAAAAGACTGTCGCCTCTGGGTGTTAACTTCAATGTCCACATTTATATACATATATATATATATATATATATATATATATATATATATATATATATATATATATATATATATATCATATTTAAAAGTACATAATCAACGACTTACTAGCATGCGAGCTTTCTAGTGAGTCGTCCTAATCAATTCTTTTTTATACGATCTTCGCATTGTGAACTTTAATTATTGCTTTTTATTTTTACATAATTTTTACATAATCTTTGATTAAGATTTTATGCTAATATATATGCTATACATATTAAACTTGGCGTGCTCGATACGTGACTAACGAACTCAATAGCCTTATGAATTGTTTTTAGAACTGCTTGGTAACAATTGAACGACGATTGTTAATATAATCTATAGTCATATTTATTAAAACCATATATAACTATACGAGTGTATTATAAAATCACGTACTGTTATTTTTCTTCAACATCTGTCTGTATTTCTGAGATAAGGTATTATAACTATTTACACTATTTACATTGTTCAGACTGTTGACTCCCATCTTTATTTCCATATTCACGACGTTTCGGCCATTTTATGCTCTGGCCTTCTTCAGGTGATATTTGTTTGGATTTCGGACCGAAGCCTTTGTAGCCCATTGGATAAAAGTTAGTTGATTGATCCAAAAAGTGATTTAACTCAAAGAGTTGTGAGTTCAATCACTGACCACAGCAGAGAAAACAAAAAATTGGAGAGTTATCAAAGGGAAGTAACTAAACTGAGATATTCAAAGGCATGACACGTGAAATTAGAACAATCTATCCCTGTTAACTAAATAAAGAGTTCGGTTCGAAATTCCGACAAAAACCTTGTAAATATGGCAATAAAAATGAGGACAGTAGTCATAACAATATAAATAGTGTAAATTGTTATTTTTCTGTAAATATTAAAAGTTATAATTCCTGGCCTGATCTCATGACTTAGGTTAATGTTCAAGCTCAGGTAAACAGCTAAGATTTCAGACATTGATTTTCAAAGTAGACAGGTTACCTCACTTTAAATATTGATGTAACAAAATCTTCCTACTTCTATTTCTCCCAATTTGGTATTGAGTTATCTTAAGCTTAGTAAAGGTAAAGTGTTTTGTTTGTTTAGCCATCAGTTCAAATTATCCGTCGTATGACAGAAATACACTGTTACACTCTTAAAATACAGATGAATATATTGGATTGAAATAAAAATTCATAGATATTTTTAATAAGTGGCATTTGAATATGTGGTTTCGTTTCGCAGGTGACTGAAACTTATAACATTTATACATATTTAGAAAAGTGACATTTCAGTGATATTTTCTATATGTTTCTGGAGTGGATTGTGAATTTTAAATATTTTTATGTCAAAAGAAAAAAATGAAAAAAAAATAGATCCATTTTGTCATTTGATGCTCTTTATTTTCCAGAAAGGAAAAACTGCTATACAAGCAGCAAAAGATATGTACCGTTTATAGAGATGGTGCCGTAGCTGAGAGAACTTATGATAAGTGATTCACTTGATTCAAAAATGGACATTTTGATTTGGAAGGCCGAGAATGTTTCAGCAGGTCTGCAGTCGTTAATGATGGTCAAATCAAAACGCTGATTAAAGATAATCCAGGCTACAAAAGACGGAATATCATGGAACTACGTAACATGTCTCATGTGAGCGCCGAAAAGTATTTGAAAGCACTAAGATATGTGAATCGTTCCGAAGTATGGGGCACCTAGGAGTTAACAAGGAAAAATTAATGGACTACATTTCCATCTACGATTCTTTACACAAACGCATAGGAAACAACCCATTTTTAAAAAAAAAGATCGATGAAAAATAGACCGCTTACAACAATGGGAAGTGAAATTTAGTGATACAAGTATATGAAGCTTTAGTAAAATATGACATCACCAAATAAATCACTGTAAATATTTCTAACAAAAATTCATATAGTTTGAAATTGTGAAGAGTTGTTTAAATGTTTGGCTAAATTGATGAATTGTACAATCACTGTTTGTGTAGTGAACACGTTCACTTTTTAAGTCAATTGTAATTTGATTACCACGCGGACAATGGTCGATTGAGTGCTGTGTTAAGTTTGTTGAGAATTTTAAAGTGATGTTGAGTCAGTGAATTGACACGCGTGGAGTTTGGTGGCATCTCACGAAACTTGATGACTGACTGACTGACTTGAATTGAGTCATGCGGTTGTTTATATAGACTTACGTCTTGGCATCTTTCTGGGTGATGGTTTAATTTTTGCAGGCTTCCTAAACTTCTTATTTTCTTATGTAGTAGACAATCTTCATTCTATCTTTAACTTAGAAAATATTTTGTATAGGTTAACAATTTTGGGGAGATATTAAAAATCAGGATCATTTTCTGTCGGGCTTGCAAAGAGACGTGCTATGTGGCGTTGTCCTGATGCAAAAGGCAGAAAGCTGTCTCTCAGATGTGTAAAAGAGAGCAGTTTTGTTTTAGAGGCATTCAAATTAACAAGCCATGTATCATTTTTGTTCATGGTCAGTTATCTCCTGTTAATTCCTCATGGACACATGGCACAGTGGATAAGGGCGTTAGGTAGATCCAGCGACAGGACCCAAAGAGTGTGAGTTCAATACCCAGTTAAGGCAGTGGAGAGGGGAATTAACAGGAGATAACTGACAACTGACATCCATTAAACATGGCACGTGGAACTAGAACAGTCTACCCCAGTGAGTGAAATAAAGGGTTCAGTTCGAAATTCCAACCACCTGAAGAAGGCCGGAGCGTACAACGGCCGAAACGTTGTGATAAATATGATGACAAAGATGAGGACAATAGTCCGAATAATGTAAATAGTGCACATAATACCTCATCTCAGAAATATAGACGGGTAAAGATTAGTCTATCAGATACTTCAACGTCGCGCTTAAAATTCAGAAGATATTTTGTGAGCTCATTTTTCGGAAAAAAGAGGGAGTCATATGTGCCATCATAAAAAGGGCCTTATACGCGGCTATCCAGTACCATAAGTGATTTTTAAGTGATTTTTTTCTTCTGAATTACGCAAAAATACTAAATAGATAAACTGTCCCAAATCGAATGGTTTACAATCATATCACGTTGAAACACTGATTCTCGTACAATCACCGAAGTTAAGCAACGTCGAGCCTACTCAGTACCTAGATGGGTGACCGCTTGGGAATACCACGCTTGGATGTACGGGTGGTGTGATGCATAACAGCTCGGAATTAGAAATCGGTTAACCGAGTTCCAGTTCCAACCGGATTTATTATGTTCACATGCGCAAATACATTTGGGAAAGGCATGAATCCATCTCTTTTCCCCCAGCTAGGGGTTAATTAATCGGACTTGTATCAGTAAAAATCTTTATTATCTCCAAAAAATTTTTCCAGTGTAAAAATATTTTATGGCTTTAAATAACCTGCAAAAGTTTGATATGCAGTAGCAGACAAATTAATGAAAAAAACGAATGAGTACACCAATGTTAATGCGAAAAAAATCATCCCAAAGATTGTTTTTAATGACTTCACCCCAAGCAAGGCAATAAAGACATCAAAGGGTAAGTGAAAAAAAAAACAATATCAAGGAGAGAGAGACAGAACAATAAAATAACAAGAATTAAGAAGACAAAAGATTATGATTTACATTGCATTTAAATTTTTGAAGATCAAAGCTGACTGGAAAACAAGAAACCGGAAGATAGTCCCACAAGCGAGAAGTGCGAGAAAAGAAACTGTTAGCATAGAACTTTCGGATTACTTATCGAAATAAACCCACTTTCAAAATAATCGTATTGCTAATACAAACACTTATGGAAAGCGAATAAGAACAAATATAAATTTCTTATTGGGATAATGATAGCAGCACAAATGATTGAAAGTGGCTAAGTTCAATTATATCGAAGTTTCGTAATCACTAAGGAAAAATGATTATAGGGTATTTTACTGATCTAACAGAAATCAAGAAAAACTATCCCTAATATTTTTCATTTATATTTAATATTTCATTAATGCTACGCTAATTTCATTCTTATTCATTTGACCAAAAATAAAGATTTCTTTTTGTTACTTTCAAAAACTTAACATACCTTAACATACCCAATAGGATTATTATATTTTTTATGAAATTTGTATTAATTATGCCCGTATTATTTCATAAAAAAAATATTTCTTAGCTTGAAATATATGTTATTCTCTGCTTCACATTAGATCCCTTTCTTATTCCGTCAACATGTTGGCCGGATGTGAACGCTAAGAAAACAAAAATAAGAATAAAAAAAAGTCGCTCTCTACGCAAGGGCACCGAGCATCAAATCCGGATCACAATACAAATCTCATCTAAATAATTTTAAAAAAATAAAATAAAAGGAGCCAATCACGAACGTTACCACTAAAGAAAAACATGAAAAAAAAACGATGAATCATGGTCCATCCCATATACGTATAGGATTCATGGCGAACCAACAGTGATCTCAGTCAACGAACAGGCACACAACAGGGTCTACCAATTATACCCTTCCCCCAAGTTGCTTACCTTACCTTCAAAGAGATATTCCGCTCACATCTTCTATATCGGCAATACAAAGAATTTTATATTAAGATTTCTTGTTCTTGTATTCTTTTCCTTTCACCTCGCTGTTGTCCCATGTGTTCTCTCATGCTACCATTCGCGTGTCTATAATAAATATATCAAATACTTTATTGATTTAGTCTTTATTTTTTTTTTATAATTGCCTTTGAAAACTGAGTCAAAAATAAAAAAAAATTTATTCGTTCTTTTTACTACAAAATAACCACTAGAATCTGTCCAGCTTTAAAGGACACTAGCTGGATAGTTAGAGAGTTAATTTAAAAACTGAGCCTTGTAAATAAATATTATTGTAAAAGTGAAAAAAAAAAGATCGTTTTACTTAATATACAATTTTTAAATGGTCTTTTATATAAGAACGAAACCGTTTTACTATCGACCAGCTGTTATTTCCTTACAATCTTCAAATCTTTCGAGATTATGTTTAAGAAAGATTCGCAAACATTTCATTTCGATGTCATTTACATGTTCAATAGATAAGTTCGCACTCTGAAAATGTTGTGACAACGATAGACATCAGGGAATGCACACGAAAGTATATCCTTCAAGTCTTTCTACAGCTGCTGCCATATTAAATTTAAAAAGAAAGTGGAATGAAAGGAGAAAGCTGTTTTGCGATGAAGATTGAAAAAAGAACCAATGAAATTCTGCTTTTATTGCATAAATTCCATTTATTCTGTCATTTAATGTTTTTCATTTTTCTCTTTACACTGCACAGATTACTGTGTCTTTCTCGCATGACGTTGGTAGTAAATCTTAATTGTTATAAAGATTTAATAATAGTGTTTTTAACTAAAATTAATTTAGCCCAATAAATCTAACCTGGCCGTGCGTCTCGAAAAGGACCTCCAATCGGTTGTGAACTGGGGCAGGAATTGGCTGGTCAACTTTAATGCCTCAAAAACAAAACTGCTCTCTATTAATCACCACAGAGATCCTTCCTTGCCCTCCATTAGAATGTCTGACGCTCAACTTCTCGAAAGCACCTCTCTGCGGCTGCTCGGTCTCACGTTGACTGCTGACCTGAGATAGAATAAATACATTGAGTCAATTGCTTCGTCCACCGCAAGGAAAGTTGGCTCCCTGTGCCGCGCCAGGAAATTTTTCTCCCCGGAATCGATCCTCCAGATCTACAAATCAGCAATTCGCCCTTGCATGGAGTATTGCTGCCATATATGGTCTGGAGCCCCTTCTGTTTGCCTCGGGGTTCTTGATAGGCGCCAGAAGCAGATATGCAATATAATTGGCCCTGTTCTGGCATCCCGTCTACAGTCACTCTCTCACTGACGCTTCTCGCCTTGCTTGGGGTGAAACGCTTAAAAAAACATATATATACTCAATGAAAGTGAAAAGTACGTTTTTCAGCTTAATAAATATGGTTTCTGCAAAACAGTATGTTGGATCATAATCTGAACAATAAAACAATGAACAGTCGTTCGAAATAGCTATTCGACTGAGGTAATTTTGGATTCCTATTCTATGTAATATATATATATATATATATATATATATATATATATATATATATATATATATATATATATATATATATATATATATATATATCGTTAAACATATGGCAGACAAAGAAGATTTAATTTTTTTTATTTAGTTTTTCCAGCATCCTTACGTTTTTTACGTTTGGTAGGAGAAGTAAGGAGTACAAAATTGTTCATTGTCCTAACCGGAAAAATGGATGCTGGAAAAACTAAATAAAAATAAAAAATTAAATTAAATCTTTCTTGTCTGCCATATTTAACGAAAGATGTTTAAAAGAAAGGTTGCTGCCCAGTATATATATATATAATTGCGCGTAGTGAATGCAGTTAGTATTTAAACAGTACTCGTTGTAAAATAGAAGAACTAAACAGAGCCATATTCATAATGTAATTTGAGCCGAACGACGAATCTCGGCTTTAAAATAATTGCTGAATAAATAGATATACAGGGAATGTGTCCTGTTTAAAATTCATACCATGCAGAAACTGTCAATTATCTGGGTGCCAAAATACTAGACTAAAGCGATATCGAGTGGCCACCTCTAAGTTGATTTTGCAGCCTTTTTCAAAGTGTCACTCTTGGTGAAACATGTTTACAGCGTTAAGGTCCAGAGACCAAACAACAGTCTATGCGGCGGTGCCAATTGCGTTCTCTACGGCGACCGAATAAATTCAAGGACTAAAACACAACAGGAATGATCATGTCCACAGTTTTTTTTGTTTTTGTTTTTTGAATAAGGAAGATATTTGAAAAACTGATTATCTTCAGAAGGGACAGATAGTTAGGAATACGGCTTAATTTGTCGATCAAATGTGTCTAAAGAAAAACTATGAAATAAACTGCAGAAAAGTGTCCATCTTATCCAGGACAATACACATGCTTACAGAACTAGTAGCAAAGTAATAGATGTTTTCAATTTGTGTGCCTAAGCCATAATTACTTTCACCAGATCTTGCTCTGTCTATTTTTTGTTTCTAAACCTTGAAAGGAGTTTGAATCGTGAAGAAGGTTCAATAACCAAATCAGATGTGTTGAATTGCTGGGTGAATATGCGGAACAGAATGTAGATTTAATAACTCTAAGCCATTCTCTTCTTGGTGTGACCGAGAACTTTTCAGCGCCTTAATATATAATTTAACACGTCTATCATGCAAAGCTGTTTCATTTCTATTTTTTTTAATCGATGTCGTAGTGATTCGAAAATACGACTTCCTGATAATTTTAAAACTATTCTTAAATATTTGATCCATATTGAAATATTAATAAATTTTATCACTGCTGCCTGCTTAGTAATCAGATATTGATTGCCTATGAAACTTTACTGCAGAAAGACTTTTATCCTTTTAGCGATATAAATATCGATAAGTATAGTGGCATAAATACCTATAACTCAATTCCCATCACTCATCAAATTTTCTTAATTGATTTCTTTATGATTACTGCCATCATCGGGATTTTTGCTGCGTTTTTTAAAAATATATTTGCGCTTATCAATTGCTTGATTCACTATCACTTCCACGATTCCCATAAGTTCATTTTTTTTTGCCGCTTCAACTTCAAACTTCGCTACAGTGTGTGTGTGTGTGTGTGTGTGTGTGTGTGTGTGTGTGTGTGATCTCCTTTTTTGAGAGGTTTGTGCGTGAGAACGTGTACGCATTTGCAAAAAAATTATGCAAAGATAAATTAATGTCTTACACAATACGAAGTAAAATAAAATTTATTCACTGATTGCTATTTAGAATCATTACTCAAAGAAGAACATCTCAAGTCTATGCCGCTAGTAACATGTAATGGAACTTAGGTTTACTTTGTCTATTCAAGGCTTTGATGGCTCAAATCAAGAATTGACGACTACGATGAGAAACATTACACAATTTTCCACTTTTAAGTATTTGGATCAAGTCTTTGCATTAGAAATAACAAGACAATAGACGTGTGTTTGCTTATTGTACTGTCAGCGTATGCAGCTTCCCACAGAGCTTTTTTTATGTTTTTATGGTAAATCTTGAAGTTTTTCCAATGTTCACTTTGTTTACGAATTAGGTTGCGTGGGATTTTAACTCAGTAATGAGAATATAATGCTGAAATTTCACATACTGTTTCTCATTATTAAAACACTGCTTAAAGTGAAAAGAGGTTCAGTGTTATCAGTTGCGAAGATGTTTTGTTCTATTGTAATAATGCACATTTCAATGAAAAAAAGATCATATCTGAAAAGACTGAAGTTCTCAAATGAGAAACAATCTACATCCTTTTTATTCTTTAGATTTTGCTCTACCTGATTACCATATATTCCGTAGTTTATAAAACCATCTTGAAGGATTAATTCTTAAAACACAAAAAGAGATTAAATCTGTTCTCTCTACATTCGTTTCTTCCCAACCAAAATTTTTATACAAAGACGCTATTATGAAACTTATAAATCGTTTGAAAAAAGCGATATGTATTAATCAATAAACTGTTTAAGCACGAATTTTTGACATTTTTACCTTAAATTTGAACATTATCTATAGGAGAATCTGATATATATTAGAACAATTAGCACGCATAATGCACACACACACACATATATATATATGTGTGTGTGTGTGTGTGGCGAAAGTATTTTTGCATATTTGTGTTCAACATCTGACATAATTTACTACTACTTTGTGTGGAGAAAACGATTGAAAAAAAAATAATAATTTGCTTAACCAAAAAAACAAAAAAAAATCAAAGCCTGAAAAAGATGTCAGCAAAATTTTAATGAAAATTTTAATCTTATTCATTTAGCAAACTGATAAAAAAAAAGAAATGAGTAATGCAAAAACGGACAAATACATTTTGAGGGTTTTTTGCGCAAAAAACAACTGTATTCCCTGAAATGTAACATGCATAGACAAATTTATAATTAAAAATATGACTGAAAGCATAAAAAATGAAAAGCATTTGTAGAACAATAGAAATTTAAAAGAATTAAAGACAAAGGGTAAAACAAGAAATATGACAAGATTTATGCATTTATAAACTTTACTTCACCAAACAGAATAAAAGAATATGGTAACATTGAAGGTATACCTTGCAGTGATTGAGAATGTTCAAGTGGTGCAATAGAAAGAGAACCAAGTTCGAATTTCAGTCTGCTTCGTTATATTCACTTATACGCAAATATCCTTGGGAAATGTATGCATCCATCTCTTCTCCCTCTTATGGGTTAAATAGTTAAATAATATAAGTCGTAACTGGAAAGATCATTGTTACGCTCAACAAATTCTTCATGAAATATTCACTCGCAAAAAATATACTTTCAACCCAAAAGATATTTCGGCATTAAATAACCCACAAAGGGTTGATAAACCGTAAAATCAATTAATTTCGGTGATCGTATATTCTGTAAGATAGAGAGAGAATGAGAAAGAAAGATAGATTAAACAGACTGAAATAGATAGATTGAGTGGCTCTTGGGCCTTTTATTGTATGTATATTTGGGTTATACAAGAAACAATTATTCCGTTTTTCAAATTTAGAGGACAATGAATATGTGTACAAATGCTTTATTCAAAATACTGTTATTTTAGACTGCCAAATGCACATTAGTTCTTGAAGACGTGTGTTTAGTTGATCATGCGATTAGCGACTTTTCTATCTTCATCAAGTCACATATTTTTTACTGAATATAAAACAAATGTCTTTTGTTCATACTAAGTTGCTGAATATATTAAAACTAAATTCATATGATATTATTTTATTTATGCTCGAAATTTACTGTTTCCATTGTGGATTTACATCAGGTTGTATTATATTTGCTCATTTATGTTCAATTTAGCTGTCCCAAGATAGATAGATAGATAGATAGATAGATAGATAGATAGATATGAAAAGGGCAAGATATCTATTTATCTATCTTTACTTTAGCTGTCCCATGACAAGCTCATAGATTTAAGCTGGCTTTCATCACCATTGACTAAGGCAAGGTGATTAAACATCCACTTGACAATCCGACAGAATAGACAAGTAGCAAACAACCACTTGAAGCAAATATAATTTCCGCTATATTTTAAGTAAATATCTAGTAAACATTAAATGAAATAATTTTATACTTATAATTATGGCTAATTTATTTTTGGAAGATTTTTTAAATTACAGAGTTTAGTTTTATCTGTCTGCAGATATAGGAGATTTGCCGAGGAAAACGAAGGGAAGAGATTTGCCACTGCAGATTCTTTAAAAACTAGATATTTTACAGCAAAATTAATGATCATTCTGTTAGCTAATACTTCAACTGAACTGTTTAAAATAGTAAGATATTTTTTTATGTTATAGTACATATAATAGAAGCTAACTTTGGATAATAAAAATCGATGTTAAAAACAGTTGCTTTAAGTACAAAATGTAATTTCTGTTTTTAAAGAATAAATTTATGCTATTTTCTTGCAATTAAAAATTTTAGAAAATTTAATTAATTGAAATACGTTCTCATCTACACTATTTACATTATTCGGAGTATTGTCCTCACAGTGGATAAAGGCGTTGGTTAGATCCAGTGACGGGACCCAAAGAATGTGAGTTCAATACCCAGTTAAGGCAGTGGAGAACTTGGAGAGGAATTAACAGGAAATAACAGATAACTGACATCCATTAAACATGACACCTGAAACTATAATAGTCTACCCCAGTGAGCGAAATAAAGGGTTCAGTTCGACATTCCAACCACCTGGAGAAGCGTACAACGGCCGAAACGTTGTAATAAATATGGTGACAAAGATGAGGACAATAGTCCGAATAATGTAAATAGTGTACATAATACCTCATCTCAGAAATATAGACAGATACGTTTTAATCTTTTTATCAAAAAATAACCCGTGATCAATTTTTACTTAATAAGATAAGAAAATCAATTCATCAACTTATCGATCTCTAATTCACAGAGAATTGGTTTTAATTATACAAAAGTAACTTTTTATATATCATTTTATTTGGACATATTTCGGAGCTATCTATGCAAAATATGACAGTAGTATCCAATCTACTCGATTAAATATGAACAAAATATTATTGAATGTTTGACGCTACACAGTCATACTCAATCCTTTATGGTTTTCTGTTAGATTAAGGTGGCATTGGTAAATATGAAAAGAAATTTCTATGAAATATTATTTATCACTGATTAGTAATTGTAATTTAATCATGAGAAATAATTTCTCCCATGCTGTACATTAAAATCTTTATCTAAATTTGACTTTATAAATGTTAGACTCTTTCGGCTAGATGGATTAATTAATGGTGCCATCTACTAGAATTGCATGAAGAGATAACAAGAGAGCATGCTTTCAGGTAATTTTTAACTTCAAATAATGTTTTCGAAGCAGATTCTAGAGTACTGATACATTAGTCTGTCGTTATTGGTACAATTACCTGGTGTGCTTTTCGTATATATATTTATTCCATATACACGATTTCAAAATGCTTTTGCACCATGCCGAGAAGTTTAATTTGTGAGAATCAAAATACTTTAATGGAATTTGGAGTGTTAGCATTGTGCTAGCTGTTCATTTAAATCTTCCATTAAAACTTACAAAAGAATTTACCGAAAGCAAATTATGTTATGCTGAATTTAACTGGCCATTCATTGAAAATAACACTTGTAACAATCAATCTATATAAAGACGGTAACCAAAATTTCACTAAAAATGAAATATAGAAAGAAGATAATGACGTCTCATAATTTGGCCAATCTGGTTCTAAATAGCCATTTAAATTAATATACTTCTTCTTGCAATGGTATCTGATGCAACAATAAATGCGGGTGTAGATAAAGCTACATTTCAACTCTATCATAAACCTGAAAAGTGCTTGCTGAAAAAATATAATTGCTTTCAGATTTTTTGCGTAGTTTTCATAAACATTGGAGAGAAAAAAAAAAGCGGTTTAAAATGACAAAATTAATTCCAGTGACAATCAATATAGTCCAAATCTTTCGATATGCTCAGCACGTACGTGCGTCAACAAATATTTATCTATGTAGAGATTTTCTCGATAGGAAGCATTGCATAATATAAAAATTTAAAAAGCAACAAAGTCGGTTAAATCGAAGCAATAATTAAGAAGATAGACAAGAAACTAATACAATTGCAGTGATATTTCGATATTTGTGGGTTTACCTATACATGTGAACAAGGTGATCCGTCAGAATAAAAAATTTCTAGAAGTTTTATTTTATTTTTTAATGTTTTCGTTCGACGTATACATACGGAAAACAGCATCAGCCTACAACAATAAATCCAAAAACTGTAAACTCTGTCTGGAAAATAAAATAGCTACAATTACCTTCCCATAACAAAACAAACTACTAATTAAGTGATCAGAATTCATCTCAAAATGCAGGCGCAAAAACAATTTTTTACTACGTTACTTAAAAATCGAAAACTAAAAACGAACAAGAATAAACAAAACTAAATAAAAAATAAAATAAACAAAAATAATTAAAATAAATTAATCCAAACAAATAAATAAGTAAATAAATTAAGTAAATAATAAACAAATTAACAAACCACGAACACAAATATAAACACAAGTAAACGTAATAACAACCAACAATAAAACAATAAATAATAAATTTAAAAAAAGTTAAGATAGACTATAAATAGTCAAAAAGACAGCATCTGGATCCACATTTATTTCCACTCAATAGCCCCTACAATAATTCAAAACATAACCGTTACAGCTCACCAAAAAAACAGTTAGAACAACACAATAGACTATCCACAATTCATCACTGACCTGAATATATAAAACAATGCATATGGCCTGACGATTGCGTTTTAGCATGAAACAGACTGTCGCCTCTGTGTATTGACTTCAATGTCTACTTTTATATTTACATAATCTCTATCGTTTATATTGAGCATTTTAACCCATAAATATAGTATACTTTAAAACTATATGTTATTATATATATATATATATATATATATATATATATATATATATATATATATATATATATATATATATATATATTGCATTTAAAACAATCCCTCTTTTATACAGATTTCATTGAAGACGACTGGCAAGTCACTGTACCTAAGGTTCTTATTATATTTCGCTTTTTATTCATTCAAGAGATTTGTGGTCATATAGTATGTAAGAACTGTTCAATCTGGATTTGAGCGCTTTAAGTTGTCCGAAATTATTTTTAGCACAATGTATAGAGAGAAACTCACAATTTTCATCAAGGAACATGTAGTAGTTGATATGATTACATTCAGTTGAAAGGTCAGTATGATCAAGTTGTTTGTGATTTACATTAACCAGATGTTCGCACTTTTCGTTTAGTTCACAAGAACGAATTCTTTTTAATTGACTGGATTAAAAAAAAACGGATTTTCAATCCATGAATAAGCTGCTAAGAAGGGACAATAAAAGAACGGAATTCAAGAATACAGAAAATGATGATTAATGACTCATTTAAAATTTTTGAAAATTGTACACGGCAGGGAAGCAAGAAGCCGGAAGATAGTTCCACATGTGAGAAGTGCGAGAAAAATAAACTATTGGACTAGATTTACGGTTACATCAAGCTATTTTAACAGTAAAACGGTGAGACCTAGTAACCAATCTAGTCGTACACTTGAATTCATGTAGTTGTGGCACCATTGAGGAGAGTTCATTAGAACAACTGCATAAAAATATTTATAGAAAAGACAGAGGGAAGCCACGTGTCGGCGGTGGGAAAGTGACTGAAGTCGACATGCCAGGTCAGCACCGATTATATTACAGTCTCTTCTTTGGATTTTTTCGAGAATCTCGAGATATATAGCCGGAACACCAAACTAGATATGGCCGCAATATTCCATGCACGGACGAATGGTAAATTTATAAATGTGTAAAATGGATTCTGACGAAAAAAAAAATGCCTGGTACTACACAATGAACCATGTAACAGCAAACCTTTGTTTAAAAGTATCTCTTCATTTGATCTACCATCGTATTTCATTGGTGATATGTAAGTTTCACTTGAACAGCTTCTTCCACGAATGGACTTTGTGGAACTGACTGTCAAGAGGATGTTTTCCCGATGAAAAAAATGAAATTATTTTTGAAAAATGAAATTATTTTTGAATTTTTCCTATTTAGAAAATCTTTATAAAATATTTTTTTTACATCTGTTAAGCCGCCATTTATTTTATGAAGTTTCGATAAATTCTTTTTGAAGCTCTTAATATCTATATTTGTCCTCGGAGGCTTTAAATAGTCAATTTTTTTTATTTTTATTTTTTTTATTTTTTTTGGTCGGACATATATCCAAATTCGAGGAAATCTGTTCTGACTCGTAAAATAAAATAAAAAATGCAATATAATTCATCTTTTCCAAAACATGATGTCAGAACATTCCATCGATGTGTAAAAGACGATAAGAAAGAATACATATGATGAACAATTAAAATTAGAAAATTAGAAAAGCTTTTAATTGTATTTTTATATAAAATATATTATGGGCATTATTGTCTTAAGAATTTTTTTTATGAATAATGAATTTTTACAAGAATGGTTCTGATTTTTATTTTAATTAGAATAATTTATAAAGTTTTAAATCTTTTAAAATTCTGTATTAATTTGTAGCGGTCAGAGGATGTTGTTATTAAATTAAAACTGTATTTACTAATCATAAATAGAAAATCTCTCTATAAGCCAATATTCTTAAAAGAATTTAATTTTTTTAAAGCATAAACTTATCGATTTTTGTAAATACAGATGTCCAAACGCGACATTATTAGAAAATAAGAGCAGTAACTATAGTAAATTTAAAATTTATTGCTTATTTTCTAACATTTCCTCAACAAACGTCTTCGTAAATTAGAATATAAAGCCAAAGTACCTAAAATTCAATAAAATACTAGAGTGCTTCGAAAATTTTAAGATTACTGAGGAGTTTATATATATATATATATATATATATATATACACACACACATATATATATATATATATATATATATATATATATATATATATATATATATATATACACATATATATATATATATATATATATATATATATATATATATATATATATGGCATACACGATAAATTCATCAAGTAATTATAATAATGTCCCCTTTAGAAAAATTATCAAACATCTAGTGAGATATTTGTCAACATCTCAGCAACCTCCGTGTTAAAAAAGAATGCTTTTCTACGATATCATAAACTAAAATTAATATTTATTTCGAATCAGATTAATTAAATCAGCTAATCGTCCTGAAATAAATTTTCAGGAAAGTATATTGTATTTTTGAAAGACTTTTTTAATAAAGAGGACTCCGTTATTTTATAGAGATTCGTCAATATGGATGATTTTAGCGTTTTTACTGATAATAAAAAAAAACTCATTCCAATCAATTTAAATTCAGTTTCAAATACTGCAAAGTATTTTGCTTATTTTAAATTAAATTTAATGTATTTGCTTGAAATTAAAACTAAAATAAAAGGAAGGATTTTTCATTGTTTGAAATGCATTTTGAACCTTAGGCATCACTTTATTTGGAAATACCTAGTTACTTATGCATAAAGCATGCGCACGTTGAGATGGTGTAATGGTTAGCAAGCTTTCTCGCTAAAACAATTACGACATAGTAGTGAGTTCGATCCTCCCTGGTGCCATGTGCTTTTGGCCCTGTGCCACATCTAAGCTACGCTTTGAAAATCACTACTGCTGTATAAATCATTAACGCTAGGGTACAATGCGTCCGTTCACTTCGTTCAGGGACCTGATCATGGGGTAAAAATCTCAGACTGTTCAAATCAAAATTATTCTTTTTTGAAAAGACATCAGAGGCTAGTTATATTTGCAGATATCAGGTACCGGGTAGAATAATCAAAATTAAGAAAAGTGTTTTGAAATTCAAGTTTTTTCAGCGCAAAGTCTACAAATTATTCACTCTACCACTCTGTCAAGAGATTTCACATGAACACTATGGCAGCATAGGGTGCCTAAATTCGTGGGGTACCTGGCAATTGCCCAGTGAAACCCAAGCATTAAGACCACCCAAGATCGAAAAACCAACTGTTGGAAAAATGAAATCAGCAGATGGGTTGGAGTGGTTTTTATATTTCAGTAAAGCAAAGTCTTTTTACTTGTCAGTTTGCTTTTATATACATGTGGTTAAAGTTAAATAAAAAGTTCATTGACTTTTAAAACAGATTCCATAATTTAAAATATACAAATAGCTTCTTCCCGTGAACAGCTGCTTTGGGGAACAGACGCCTAAGAGGATGCTTCTCTGATCACTACAATCTTACCCTGTTTAAATAGTCTAGAGTTAACTGTTATCTTCCCCTCCTATCAGTATAAACTACTCAACGTAATCCTCTACATCGAGTGGCTTCCGGCCCTTGTACAAGGTGAACCTTACTGTAAAAAATATGTAAATATTATAAAACAATAATAAAAAAACACGCTATTTACATTCGGACTAATATCTTCATTTTTGTTGTTATTGTTATAAAGTTTCGGTCGTTGTACCCTCCGACATTCTTCATGTGTTTGTCGAGTCTGTAATACCTGTAGGACAATAGACTAGTGGAATAATGTGTTGGTTCCTAAATTTGACGACATAGCAATTGTGAGTTTAATCCCTGAGTCTAGTAGTACAGACTTATATTCAGTGGAAACCGAGCAAGCAATAACTGAACAGTACTAAATAGGAACTAGACGAGGTATGCCTAGACATGGACAGTGAAACGAGACTTGAACCTGGAAGTCTGCAGGGCATAATGGTTAATACGTTACGATAACAACAAAGATGAGGACATTAGTTCGAATTTAAATATTACAAATACTGATAACCCACGAAATTCAAACAGAAAAAATAGAGGCGAACATCTACGATGGCTTATCAAAGTTTCAGATAGGAGCAAAAACGGCAGCAAAAAAACAACTCATTGTTAAGTTATTTATTGAAGTTAGCTTATTATGATACAAAGTTATAATTGCAGGACAAACAGGCGGTTCGTAAATCTACTGTGTTCGATTCTCAAGGGGCACCCCTCCCACCACGTAATATGGACCGGTGCCAGATTATGACAAGCTTAGTCAATACCATTATAAATCAATAAAAGCCTTCTTTTTTGCCTTAGAATGATGGCTAGGAAGAACAGTTTGCAGGCCATTACAAATGTCTGTGATTTCAATCATTGTGGCCAAATGCCAAACTCCGCTAAATTTGGTATGTGTAAAATATTAATATTTACGTAAAAAGGTGGTTTTAAAAGGAAAAGACAATTAATAAAATAGACTAAATATGAATAATTAAATTTAATAAATAAATTTAACAACATTCGAAATGAATATATTTTAAAAACCATATTAATAAACTGAAAGGACAAAAATGGGAAACTTATTTTTCAAAGTGGTTCATTCCTTTAGGAAGTTCGTCAAAGGCGGAACGCAGAGATTTATTAAGAAAAACCTGTATTTGTACAAAGAGAAAAAGTATCATTTACAAAAAAAATACTTCCTTTTTGTTTACAAATAGTATTTCTCAAATAGACTTTTTTCTGTTTGTACAAATACAGGTTTTCTTAATAAATCTCTGTATTATAAGGGAAAAGGAAATAACAATAGCGGCACACACGGCACAGAAGACACGGGTGGAAAATTATAAAAAAAATGTTTATTGCTTGTTACAGGTCATCCTGGTCCCTGAAATTTAGTAACTGGATGCGGCTGCGAATTTGTTGTCTCTGGGATCACTGGTAATAAGATGGATTTAAATCCGGAATTATTCACCCTTCCAGCAGAGCCAGGAATTTGGGCCGAGAGTGACAATATATCGAGAAAGCAGTGATATTCCGTCTGGCAATTTTTTTAACTCCTAATATAGGCCACGCAGATCCTCATGAAAACATCTTTAAAGGGAGTGATGGACTGGTAGTGATTTCATCCTTAACCTGGGTATTTCCAAAAGGATTGGTGGACAGAGTCGTGATGTCATTAAAACCCTCGAGCCGCAAGGGTGAGTCATGTAGGTATATCGCCGAAAATGTTGAAGGATCAAGGCAACTAGGTCGAGAAAATCCTGACGTCACCAAAATTCCTTCAGTATAAGCTATGAGCCACGTTTTCTGAACTCGAAATTTCCACAAGGGCAATATAGTTTGAAATTAATAAAAAATATTTTTATAGCATTTCGCTTTTGTCGAAAGTCCTCAAGGAACACCTTGCAAATTTAAATAATTTCAATTTAATAATTATTACATATCCAAATATTTTTCTTATTTATGTTGATTAAAGTTAGTCTCTTCCCGCAAGTAATTAAATGGGGAGAATATAGTGTAAGAAGGCTATGTTACTTCACTCTACCAAGTGAGAAGAGCCTACTTGCTATGAGAATCGGCATACGAAATATAGGTTTTGCCTGAGTTAATAACATTACCTTCTAGAACTGATGGAAATATGAAATTACCTCATCTTCAAGAGGGTCATCATAGATGTATATTAAATTTAGCTTAATACGGCATAAGCTGTATTTATGTTTTACAGAAATGTTCACCCTGTACAAGAAGAAAGAAATGGGGTTATAGATAGAGGCATAGTTTATGGGGATATGTAGGGATGATAAAAATTAACTTGATACTTGAACAAGTTAAGAGTGTAATGATCGGGGAAACATCCTCTTGGAAGTCGGTTCCACAAAGCAGCGGTTCGTAGGAAAAAGCTACTCGAGTGGTACTTACATCTCATCAATGGAATACGAAGGGAATGAAGGTGGTTCGCTACAATGTGTGTAATATGGCATGTCTCAGTCGTGAAGATTAGAACTGATGAAACCAAGGAATGTCGTTCATCTGGACACTTTCCATGGAAATAATGAGATACTCGCGACATTTCGTCTGTGGGAAAGTGGTTGTAGGGTGGAAAATACACAGCATAAGATACTTAAGTTTAGCTTAGTGTAATGAAGACGTCGTTGAGCCGACTAATATATAACAGAACACTGAATCTTTCTTTTTTTTTACTAAATGGTCACCTAATACAAGGCACAGGAGCCACTCAGGGTAGAAGGTTACTGAATGAGGTTGTGGCATGAACCTAAGAGAAGAAGGTAAGAAGTTCAAATTATGAAGATATGTAGGATAGATAAAGGTAGACCCTAGACTTGTAGAGGTTAAGGCTGTAGTGATCGGGGAAGGATCCTCTAGGGAGTTTATTCCATAATGTAGCGATTTTTTTTTAAATAAGATGTCCAAAATGGAGCTCCCTTCTTACTAATGCAATACAAAGATAGAGGAGATGATTCATTCCGGTATAAGTGGCATATCAGATCTTAGCTGTTAAGATCTGAACTGGTGGAATTAATAAAAGTAACTTGTCAGAACATTTGCCATGGAAATAGCGATAGAATAGTTAGAGGCCTGTGAGGTTTCGTCTGTGTAAAACACCCACAAGATCGCGTAGACAAATTTTGTTTGATCCGTCTCTTGTAAAGATAGAGCATTTTTTTTAATATGTAATTTCACTCCAAGCAAAGCGGTAATGCTACTAAGACGCAAGTGGTTACTGACAGTGAAAGAGAATGAGAAGACTTTAATGAGGAGAAAGGATAATAAAAGAACAGGATTCAGGAATACAGAAGATGGCGATTGACGTTGCATTTAAATGTTTGAAGACCGTGGGTGGCAGGGAAGCAAGAAACCGTAAAAGAGTTCCACAGGCGAGAAGTGCGAGAAAAGAAACTGTTAGAATAGAACATAGGATTAAATCTAGCTATTTCAAGAGTAAAATGATGAAACTTAGCAGCCAGAAGTACGCTTAAATTAATGCGGTTGGTGTACTAAGGTTGAGACCTCATTAGAACAAGTAACATGAAAATATTTCTTGAAAGGACAGAGGGAAGTAACTATAGCAAATGTAAAGTCCAAGTACCTAAAATTCAATAAAACATTAAGTTACTTATAATATTTTCCTAAATTTTTATGATTTCTGGGTAGTCAAAAATATATAAAAAGGTGATCACGTTATATTCGTCAAGTAGTTTTTACAGATATGTCTGCCGTAGAAAAATTTACGCGCATAAGTCTATCGAGATAGTTGTCAATATCGCATAAAATCGCACACCTATGTGTTAAAAATGCTTTTCTGCGATATTTTAAACTAGACGTAAACAATATTTGCTTCAAATCAGATTTTAAATCAACTAATCTTCATCAAATGATGTTACAGAAAAGTATATTTTATTTTTGAAAGTTTTTTAATAAAGAGAAGTATGTTGTGTTAAGAGAATTGTAAATATGACTAAAATCATTCATTTTTGCAATTCCAATCAATTTAAATTTGTTTTGAAATACAATATATAATATATACTGCAAAATATTTTGCGTATTGTATAGGTTAAATTTAATCTATTAGCTTTAAATTAGAATATAAAATTCAGGAAAGATTTTCATTTTTTAAAATTTATTTTAAAGCTTAGGTATCGCTTTGATTTGTATATATATATATATATATATATATACTCGACTTTCCGTCGAATTCGACGTATGAGGGTCAAGCAGATCAGTTCCTAGGAAACCGACAGCCCGACAACAACACATGATATTTGATTATAGTGGTGAAGGTTTTGTGCAGAACCATCCACACTTTTTGAAGGGCCGAATACAGAGACCTGGTGCACCAAGTGCCACAAGGTCCCCAAACGACCCTCCGCAGGTTCTGATTTCAGATTTGTCCTTCTCCTAGACCAGTTGCCATCCAAGGCTATAGAACCCAGTCTGTCCTGCTATTTACCCATAGCTGGAGGGAGAAGAAGAGGATTCACACCTTTCCCAAGGGTATTAGCACTTAAGACTGGAATTCGAACTCGGCTCTCCGATTCCTCAATCCAAGCCGCTATCCATTACCCCACCGTGCGTGCGTGCGTGTATGTGAAGACAAAAGTAAAACTTTTGTTTATTAGACATTAATCTACATTTTCAGTTACCTTGATGTATATTTATGAACGTTCTTAAATTTTTAAACATTTTGAAAAACTAATGACATCTTCACTTTTTTTTATAAATACTTGTTACAAAATAAAATCCTCACATTTGACTTGATAGAATTCATCAGCGGACGAAATGCTTCGACTAAGATAAGTTTTCCTTTCGTCTTTATTCATATCGTTCTTTTGCAGAAATATTTTACTGGTATTTTACACACACGCACACATATATATAAATATAATGTGTGTACGCGTATGCGCGTGTGTGCGTATACGTGTGTGTGTGCGTATGCGCGCGCGTGTATGTGTGTGTGTGTAAATTTTCGTCTTTTGCAAAAAAGTATGGTCATCAGCAACAGAAAAAAGCCCAAGATGCGAGTTACGAATTGGAGATATGCACATCAAGCAGATACAGAAGTTTAAATATCCTGGAAGCGTTTTAACAGAGGATGAAAAATGTGACACCGAGATCCGAACACGCATTGGACTAACGAAAGACGCATTTCAAAAGATAAACAAAATCCTGAAAAACACGAAAGATTTGTTAGAAACAAACAAAAAAAAAACAGTGCTGGATTACTATGTGTTATTCATCCTCCTGGCAGTGAACAATCTCCGCACAGATGAGGAGAAAACTGAAGGCAACAGATATTTGGTTCTGCAGGAGGATATTGAGAATTCCATGGACGGAGCGAGTAAGCAACGAAAAAGACTTAAAGAAAATGGCAGCAAAAAGAACACTCATACTCGGAATCAGGAAGAAACAGTTGAAATCTTTTGGTCACATAATGAGGAAGGAGAGTTTGAGAAACTTAATCCTCACGAGGCGTGTTGAGCGCAGGAGAAATATAGTATGGCAGCGAGTCTTACATGACGAGTTTGTGTGAATGCATGGCGGGATGGAGAGAGGAAGGCTGAGTAAAATTGCTAAGAGCCACAAGGGATAGGAAGTTGTGGAAAGCCATGATCACCCATGTTCTTAAGGGATACAGTACATAGAAGATGACCGTTTCACTCTGAATTTCTTCTCGAAGTTAAGAAAGTTTATTAAGAAATCAGTATGAATTTTGGTGAATATGTAAAAAAAAAAGAGTGAAAAAGTAATGACGAAAGTAGATATTCAGTAAAAGCTCGTAATGAAAAGCGCCCTTTAAGAATTTGAATTTACTGTATCAGCAGTAGTCTGTAGGATTGGTTGCTAATAATCACCATATGGTAGACCGCCTCAGTCACAACTTGCGAGAAAAAGGGCAAAAAGGAGTGATAATGTATGTGTGTGCACGCGCGTGGGTGTGTGTGAGAGAAAGAGTGTGTGTTACAGCGGAAAAAGAGAAAACGAAAGTAAATCTTTGAATTCTAACGTTATTAAAAGAAAATGAAAGGAAAGAAAAAATATTCAATATTTATTTTCTTATTTATTTATTTATTTAGATAGATAGATAGATAGATAGATAGATAGATAGATAGATAGATTGATTTTTTTTAATCAATTCACCCCAAGCAAGGCGATAAAGCCACTGAGACACAAGGGACTACTGGAAGTGAAAGCGAAGGAACCGGAAACCCAATACGAAACAGGGAACAAGGGATAAAACTCTATTCCTGTTCAAAACACCAGATAGATAGATAGAGAGAGAGAGAGAGAGAGAGAGAGAGAGAGAGAGAGAGATTGTTTGATTTTAAGCTGGGTTTAGCTCGTTCTAAGGCCAAATTTAGGAAGAGTAGAGTAGAACATGTCGGCTTAACTTGAAAATCCGCTTTGGATATCCTGGATTTTACCTAGACTCGAACATTAACCACTGGCATTGAAAAATACGTAGCGACTACAGTCACACCTCGGTTATATTTCTGTATCTAACTTTCTACGCGTGTATGTGTTTATTTTACCTTGCCCTTGACCATCTATTTATCTTTGGACGCGTGGTGTAAAGTAATGGTTAACAAGCTAGTCTCTCAATCAATTCGCTAATAGAGAATTCTTTATTTTGGCCTTGTGTCAGACTTAACAAGAATCAGTAAAATACGTATCCTTCTATAGTGGTTACAGTTCTAGTTACATAAAAGTAAAACATTAACTCTAAGCAGTAGCGTGGAGGCGTGTGGAGCAGAGGATGCGACGGCCCAAGGCATCCATATCGGGAGGGCACCCAATTGAAATATAAATTTAATTTCTGAAATTTGAAATTATCTGTTTATTATTTAGACCAGACCCGCCTTACTTAAGTCTTACGGGCATATAATGAAGGAGTTGGCTCCAGGCATCACCGAATATCTGCACGTCACTGACTCTAAGATAGGTTCACCCCGGCTATTCCTAGTAATCTTGTTTTAAGATTAGTTCCACAAATATGCGACTTAATAAATAAACAAGTGCATAGTAATAACTAGTTCAACGAGGGATATACAGTATTTATCGCGATATCATTGAATTTGTTATTACTAAAAGTTCTCCGAGTTTGAGATACTAAGATTTTTTCTATACGTTTACAACTAAATATTGACCAGTCTCGTAGCTAAAATAGTTGCATTGCTGTCAGTGGCTGACATTCGACAGGCTTGTCACCAGAGTCTTTTATGTGGAGGGCCCGGCCTCTAAGTCAGTGGGTAAGGGAACGAATAAGAATTTGAACATTAAAATTAGTTCACATCATTTTCACAGAGTAGAGACCATTCGAATGCTAATTTTCAAACTAAAAAACCTTTCCAACTAGAAAACTTAAAACAAAGTCTTTCAGTTTGGTTGTGTCACGGACTATACAAAACAATGAAAGAATAAATTTCTTACTGAATATTTATGAATAGAATAAATAAACTATGTTTCATACACATTTGTTTGTGTGTTCGTTTGTATTTACACTTTACAGTACTTGTGCGCGTTCATGTATATAGTGCGCATACAAGTAAGTACGCCTCTCTTTCTAAAATGCATTCGCGCGCATTTACTGTGTATGTGTCTATCTGCTTGTTCTCCCCTGTGCATGTGTCTTCTTGCCTCCCGTCTGTCTTCGTAAACTGAGTAGCAAGAGAGAGAAAAGGAAGGGGTGGGAAAACTGATCTCGTCTTTTTCCGAACGAAGTTTATTCCCAGTCAGCCACGGCCTCTGATTGGTTGGCGAATACACTTCACTCAACACACTTCTTTATATAAAACAAGCAGTTGTTATTCATTTCTTTAAATCGAGTTGTTTGCTTCGAGTTTGTCTTTTCTACATATTATCGCTGTCTCCGGGACTCACTCACTCATTAATTCTTCTGCTTGGTTTTATTTTTATTTTTTTCGTTAAAAAAAAAAAAAAAACGCATCTCTCCGATTTGGCACATTTTCAATATGAAGTATTTTCTAATTGGATTTTGCTTTCTGGCTGGTATGTACGATTTAATTATTGTTTTTTTGTTGTTTTTTTTAACTTTAAAAAATATCTTTTCAAAGTTTTGCTTTCACTCTTATTGATTTAAAATTTCCATACTTTCACCTTGCATCTTTTTTTAACAAAGTTAAATGTAAGCATTATAATTTTACAAAAGGAGTTCCATGCATTTAGTCTCTGAGAAACATAATGAGGAAAAAGGACTTGGAGAATTTGACACTCGTAAGACTTACTAAAAAGCAAATGAAACAGAGGAAATAGCAAGTAACCTAACAAGCTTGTGTAAATGTATAGCAGGACACGAACTGTGTAAGATAGTAAGAGGGAAAACATTACTTAGAACTGCAAAAGATAGAAAGCTGTGGAGAGCTATGATCGCCCACATTTTAAATAAAATATCTGCTTGATATCCTAGTTAAGCATTTAAAATAAAAGCTTGCTGTTAATGTTTGAGTTTGGGTATTTAAAAAAAAAAGCACAATGTTGAATGCTGATTTTCATCCCGTTCTTCTGGAAGAAATTGCAGCAATACACTTGTGCCGAAAACGAAGTAGCGAGTTCTAGCCTTGCTTGGCACTAAATACTATAGCTAATATGGTTAATAATTTAAACTTTCTTTTTTTCCCTCGTTTCTTGTTCTTTTTTTTTTCTTTTATTCCTTCTTGCTTTAGAATCTCTTAAGCCCCTTTCTAATAGTAGTGTTGCCTTTTTGTTGTTGTTGCTTTTTTTTTTTCAAAATAATTTCATAAGATGATTTTGCATTAGTTCATCTTTTGCGATGATAAAAGACAAATCTATTTTATTGTATAATAAATCTAAAATGTTCGTAACCAGTGACTTTTTTTTAATTTTTTTTTTTTTTTTTCGGCTTAAGACACACAAAGACAAGTTGTCGGATTAAGACACACCAAAAGAAAAAAATTAACATTATAAAAAGAAGAAACAGAGTTGCACTTAAGATTTCAATTACTAAATTTTAATTCTTATATTATATATATAAACCTAAAACGTAATCGTAAAATTTGAAATTTATGTTCATTTTTTTATAATTGCACAGTCCAACATTACTATTTTCTCAAATCAAATGAAAACTTTAACGGACACTTGTTGAAAATTCCTATTTCTGAAGCTAGGTTCTTCTCTTAGGAGCCGTGTCCATTCGGGATGTGAGAATTCATGCCTCTCCACGACCTCCTGTCCTATGTAGCTCTAAGCGCACACGCGCACACACACACACACACACACACACACAAAAAAAAAAAAAAATTAATTCTGTATCCATAAGAATAGATCACTTTAATACCCAAAGTTATAGTAACTTGTTCTTGATACTTGGCACTACATCACTACATTTACTGGGTTTCAAATTCGGGTTAAATCTCAACTTTTATTTCTTTAAAAACATCAGGTTTATTACTCAAGTATAAAATAACTAGAATTTTTTCCTATGATACGTAAATAACTCGTTTCCTCCTATCTATCTTTCTATCTATCTCAGTCTGTTCATATCTGTCTCTAATTAACTAATTCATTTTCCAGAGTTATAAAGTGTATTAGTTTATAAATATAAACTCTTTGCAGGTTATTTTAAAACCAGGAATTATTTTTAGATTCTAAGAATTTAAAAAAAAAATAAAAATAGTGATGCAATAGTTTTAATAATAAATCCATAGCTGGGAGAGAAGTAGTGGATTCAGAAATTTCCCAATGGTATGTGCACATAAGTGAATATAACAAACCAAACCGGAATTGGAACTCGACTCCCTGGTTAACAATTCCATGCCATTATCGATTACACCAATTGTATATCCAAGCTTACAGCACCAGCTATTTACAAGAGGTTACCCATCTAGATAGTGATCGTTGTTTCAGGTAGGTGTTATGTGATTTATATATATATATATATATATATATATATATATATATATATATTATGATATATAAATTTTTATATATCAAGAATAGTATTGGAGGAAAGATATATGACAAGTGTAAAAGTTTTCATGCGATTCGTCTCTTAGGATATCATCGGACTACGTTTGTTTACGTTGATGCGACTACACTATATATGAGAGAGAAGTGAGAGGATTTTTACGGGAATCGGATATATGTATCTCTCTCTCTCTCTCTCTCTCTCTATATATATATATATATATATATATATATATATATATACACGCTAAGAAACAAGTAAATTCTTACGTGATGAAATATTATCCCCTAATGAAGTAAATGCCTACGCAATCAACTATGAAACGACAAATATTTACTTCTCCTCCATTTAAGTAAATGCTTACGTAATCAACTATAAAACGACAAATATTTATCTATCTCCAAATCAAGTAAATGCGTGTAAACTAAAATTTAAAAAAAATATTTTTAGATTAGGCAATGGGAGAATATATATACATTTTTAATAACAGAACTATTGCAGGCAAATTAATGACCAAGTGGAATTTTTTTGTGTTCCACCTTTCGTCCTTCAGTCCACAGATCAACTTTTGCACGCACCCATCGATCCAAGCGCACATCATCTGGTAGCGGTCACCCATTTAAGAATCAACGTCGTTTTTCTTAGGTGATCCTTTGTGAATTGGTGCGTCAACATGTCATGGCCGTCTGCCTGATTTTTCGGCATCGCTTGAATGCAATATTTATCGTGAGATTTTGTTTAGGATAAAAAACAGGATTAATGTAAATCTTATAAACAGAGCATTTGCCAAATGATGATGTTCTGAAGAGAATAAGAACTACAAAGTAAGTGTTGATAATAAGGAGACTGCTGAAATTTGGAGAGTATACATAAGGAAGAAAGAAGGTTTGGAATATTTGACACTCACAGGGCAGATTGAATGTACGGGAAGTAGTAAGCTACTTGAGAAATTAGAATAATTTAAAAGGAATTAGCATGAAAAAAAGAAGGACCATAAAGGAGAAAGAATTGCTGAGAAAAGCAAAAGTCCTAAAAACTCTGGAGAACCATTATTACTCACGCACTAAAGATATACAGCATTTCTTTAAAAACAGCTAAAACCAAACCTCTAATATTAATGAAATGACGACGATTCTCTCACTACACAGTAAAAGAAACAAAAACAAAATATACAAAACACAAATGATCTAAAGTTAAAGTCGAAAACGCTTGGGACAATAATAATTACGTCCAGTTTACGCACATTTTTAGTCCTCATATATATATATATATATATATATATATATATATTATATATTGATATATATATATTAATATATATATTTATTTATATTCATTTATATATATATATATATATATATATATATAGATATATTTTATATATGTATATATATATAAATATATATTTATATATGTATATATATATATAAATATATATTTATATATGTATAAATATATATTTATATATGTATAAATATATATTTATATATTTATATATATATTTATATATATATATATTTAAATATATATTTATATATGTATATATATTTAAATATATATATTTATATATATATATATATATATATATATATATATATATATATATATTTAAATGTAATATCGTGGCCTGACGATTGCGTCTAGAGTGGAACAGCCTGTCGCCTATAAGTGTTGACTTCAATGTTCACTTTTATATTTACAAACGCTCTATTTCCGATATTGAGCACTTTATCCCATAAATATAGCACACTTTAAGAGGATATTTCTTCATATATTTAAATATATAGTTATATATATATATATTTATACATATATATTAATACATATATATATATATATATATATATATATATATATATATATATATACAGTCAACGATAGAATTATTCGTACAACAATCAATTTTCAATATTTTTTATTCAATAATTATGTAAATCACTTATACTTACACTAATCAATCAATTTAAAACATCTTTTACTGTACGTATGATTTTCTCTTTTCCTGTTTTGCATCAATCGCCTGTCAAATTTGTTGCATTTAACCTATTATTCTGAAAATTATGTTTATATCTCTTTTTTGTGCTTATTAACATACAAAAAGCCTGGCATCATACGGTTATTATATTCTGAGAAATGTATAAAAATATTCAAAATTGATGAGTGTACGAATAATTTTGTCGTTATCTATATATATATATATATATGATGTGTGTGTGTGTGTTTTGTGTTTATCGTCATTCAAGCACGTTTGGTTGAATAGTCTAGATATATTATGTCTATTTTTATTTTAATTCTCTCAAATTCATGGATCAATTTCTTAATGTTGTTATTAAACTGATTATGAAAGACGTCGTAGTTTTAGTTATTTCTTTTATTTTCCCAGGTGCTTTCAATTTCATCCAAGTTCATCTTCAGGGTTGAATTGGAAAAACAAAAAAATTAATGTAATTGGTAGTTGTGAAGCTTTTTGTAAATGCCCATGAAACACGATCCGCTATAGTCAAGTTAAAAATTAACTGTTTAGTATATGTAAAGGAGGTAACTTAATTTATATTTTTTATTAATGCTTTAAAATATTCAACCTACAATTTGCGCATCCTAAAACATTTTTATAGGCATTTAAAAAACTGTGTTGCTACAGCTCATCAGTGTATTTAGTATTGGATTGCCCTTTTATAGATAGAAACGCAAACGATTTGGCATCAGTTACTTTTATTTTCATGGTGTATTATACTTGTATTGTCAATTAATATTTCTTTAAAACGTGTATGTGGACAAAAATGTTTTTCTTAGAAGAGTTTTTGCATCAGCAGTGACAGATTGTGTTTACAAATTCGGGCTTTTCAATCTAAAGTGCTCGACCGAATTTTATTTTTTTATATATATATATGTGTCATAATAATATATAATAGTATAGTTATTGATAATTATTTTTAATTTCAGATATACAAAAATTTGGCATGGTTTCCATACAGGAAAAATTCAGCATTCATTGACTAAAAAGCGTTGCTGTCATCGGTTTGAAATTTATAAAATCTTTTCTTTTAAATCAGTTTTTCAGATTTCTCAAGTTTATTGTTATCACTCTTCTTAGTATTTGGGGTTTCCTTTTTTTAGTATTTGGGGTTTCCTTTTTTAGTATTTGGGGTTTCCTTTTTTTAGTATTTGGGGTTTCCTTTTTTAGTATTTAAGTGAGAGGCTCCTTCGAAACCTTTTCTTTGAAGTAGAATGGAAAAATCAACATTTCCATTATATCATTATTTTCCTTACAATCTATACATTTTAGTTGTTGCTATTAAAAGTTAGGGTAGGTTTTTGTTTGTGCTTCTGTAGTCTGTAGTGCCCGATGAAAGAACTGAAGGATTACTTCACTTGAAGCCATTTTTAATGACTGATCTGAGAAAATGCTTGTATGTCGCTGATAGTTTAAACATTTCTGAACCAGTTCAATGCAATGGATGTCTTTCGTATGAGTCTAGATTTAATATTCTAGTTTTGTAGCATCTTACGGTGTTGAACAAAAGTATCCGGAGCGCAGTATATCTTGTATTCAATTTCCTTATCTCCGATACTAAATTTGTTATAATTGATTCATGTATCGAGGTATTTGAAGTGTTTAAAATTTATTAATTCCACATTCTGAATTTTTAGTATTGATTCAGGATATGTGCTATCACTACTCTCAATCCAATTCCAAATCATAAGTTATGTTTTGGAAAGGTTTATCTTGTCCTACTTCTTGAAAAAATTTTTGCAAAGAATGCTGCTTTTTATTCAAGATCATTCTTATACAAACTATGAATAACTATGTTATAAAAGCATAGCCCCGCCATCATCAGTACACTGGTCTCTTTAGGATAAACAAGAGTGCTTTTTTTCTATTAGTAGTTTCATTTGGATGTGGTATGGAATTTTCAAATGACAAATGTTCATTTCTTCACATCTGTGAATATATATATATATATATATATATATATATATATATATATATATATATATATATATATATATATATATATATACACGTGCAAAGCATAGTCTAGGAAGAGAGATTAAATAGATTGGCACTCTCATTTCCTCCTTGTGCTCTGATGATATTCGAAATTATTCGGTTTTGGGATCTTCACTAGACATTTAATACTTTGTCGATCGATGCAGTTCCTCTATCAGATCAAGGCATTCGGTGGAGTCAAAATTTAGAAGATCATTATAATGTCTCTATTGTTGATCATACGCTGCTGTCAGATCAGCATAGCAGGCATACAACTTTCGATTTGATAAATACGCAATATCATGGAGTTGTTTAATGATATATATATATATATATATATATATATATATATATATATATATATATATATATATATATATATATCATTTCGGAAGTCAAATTTGGTTGTCAGAAGTTGACTTCTATAGAATGGTGAGAGGCTATTTAATATGATATCCATTACTACTTTCCTCATAATGTGCTCAGTTGAAATACATGTGTAAAGACTTCAAATTGTCCTGTCTTCCTTCTACGCAAACCTCTACACTTGTGTACCTACAAAATATGTTGAATATATAAAGTTAAATAATGTTAAGTTATTCTAATTCACCTATTTTTAATTTCGTGATAATGATCTTTGGATATAAAATGTAACTAGTATAGTTTTAGAGTAATTAGCAGTGTTTGAAAATGGAACGTAAAAAAATAACTAGCAACTATATTACAAATCATTGTCACCAATGAAAATTGCTTTATTTGCCAAAAATGATTAGCAAATAATACAAAACGAAATTCCTAAATGTTTTTATCTGAAAACAATTTTAAGCTACTAATTTAATTAAAATGTGTCAGTAATAGAATAATATTCTACTCTCCGATTGATTACATTTGTTAATTACAATCTTGAAAGCGTGTTTATTTGTCCATTATATCAGAACATCGATTACTCAAGAATATTCACTATACATAATTGTATAGTTTCTTTTTATTAATAAAATGCTTCAACATTAAATTTTATTTGACTTCAATCAACATTATAGAGTTCACAGCCTCGCAGTTCCTTGTGAACTTCATAATCTTTCCAATGGCTTTATAGTATGTACCGCACCAGGGCTATAAACCGGTTTTAAATTCAGAGTTGTCCTTCTTCTACACTTTGCCAAACACGACTAGAAATCCTAGTTTAACTTGCTATTTAACACATATCAAAAAGAAGAAGAAAAATTTAAACGGATTCATACTTTTCTAAGAATATTTTCACGAAAGTGAATGTAACAAGCTCAATACGTTGATTTTTTTCTTTTCGAGTCATTGTTACATTCACGCTGATACTACTACGACTATTACTTTCAATCGGTGGGCAGTTTTATTCCACTAGCCTGGTTAGTGAGGAAGATTATCTAAAAATTACTCAAACCAGATGAGTAAAGAAGGAAAGGAAGAAAATAAAATATTTTTACTTCTATCACCTGATTCATACACAACTGTCGCTACTGGATACAATAAGAGAGAGAGAGAAATTATTAATATTATTAATTAATATATAGAATATGTTCCTCCTGTTACTAAAATCTTCTTTGTGAAATCCTTTTCATGAAAAGTCAAATATTTCACATTTTCATTGAATTTTTATATTTAGTGTTTTCAAAGTGAAATCCATTTCTCGCTTTCATTCCAAATTTGTTCAAAGGCCGTTTTTTAAATTTCCAACCATTAACATAGACTCATTAGTTTTGCCATTTTTCAAATTATAGTTACTTTTCTCTGTGTTACAATTTCCTCCTCCTTCATTTACACTTTAATCTTTACCCTTGATGGCGAGGGAAATCCCAAAATGGAAAAAAAGAGCTAATGAAAATGACTTAAACATGACTACGTATGATTGTTGAAGAACGATCCCATCATTCTGTAAGTTCAATTGCTGCAATCGTATATATATACATACAAGTAAATATATATATATATATATATATATATATATATATATATATATATATATATATATATATATTTGTGTCTAGGCAGTAATCCTTCATTTATACACGTTTCATTAAAGACGACAGACAAGGTACTACGATTAAGCTTTTGAGTTAATTTTTCTTGTGTTCGAACAAGTGTTTTGTTTTCTGGACACAGAGTGTGTTGAAACTGTCTAAATGTTCTGTAATTCCGAGCGTCTGATTGATTTTAGTGTTCCTGAATCGCAAATCAGTCTCTTCCTCTTACTGATGACCATGCATTCTGTCTTCCTTTGGTTTATGCTTAGGGCCTTTTCTCTCACTCTCCGTCGCTACCTTCTGTGGGAGATTTTGTAATTTCTTTTCCGTGTCTGCTATCATTACTGTGTCATCTGTGTATCTTATTTTGTTAAGGTTGTGGCCGCCAATACTAAATCCTGGTAGTGTTTTCCAATTCTTTCAGAATTGCCTCGCTGTATAGGTTGAACAGGTCAAGTGAGAAGAAGCATCCTTGCCTTTACGCCCCTTTCTATTTTTTATATTCACTGAACTCGTTCTCTGTGCGTATGCATGCTGTTTGCCTCCAGTAAAGGTTCTTGATTATTCTGATATCCCACCCGAATATATCAAGGTTGCTGATCAGATCCTTATGGCGTACTTTGTCGAAGGCCTTTGCGTAGTCTATGAAATAGAGGTACATGTCCTTCTGCATCTGTATCGCTCTTTCTGATAACATTCTGAGCATGAATATCGCGTTCCTTGTTCCGGTGTCTTTAACGAACCAGCACTGTTCTTGTCCTATTTCTGTCCTGATTCTGCTGCGCGCTCTATTCATCAGAATACGGATGATGAGTTTTGTCACCTGGTCCATTAAGCTTATTGTTCGGTGGAGTTCACATTCGTTTGTGCCTGGTTTCTTAGGTATAGCTATGAAGATAGATCTGCTGAGGTTTTCCGGTATATATCCCGCTGTTGTAGATTTCATTTGTTATTTTGTGATCTTGTCTATCCCAAAGTCATCTAAGGCTTTCAGTATTTCCGTTACAATTCCGTCTGGCCTTGTTTCCTTCAATTTAGCCAATTCAATTTGGAATTTTTACTTCGGTTTTCAGAATTCCAGGTCCGTCTGTAGTTCTGTGTATTGCTGGTTGTTCCCTTTCATCGTGGAAGAATTCTTCAATATAATCGTTCCAGCATTGAAGATTTTTCCTTCTCTAATATGTTCCATCCTTTGATATTAGGCAGCCTGTTGATGAATATGTCTTCTGTCCTGTTAGTTGTCTTATTTGTGCATGTCTCTTTTGTTGGTAGTACTCAATCTTTCTATTTTTGCACATTTTTGTTTTAGCCATTCTTCTTTAGCTTGCCTGCATTTGGTCCTTATTTCATTGTGTAATTTTCTGTACTCCAACCTGTATCTTGGCAGGGTTTTCTGTCGCCTTTCCATCATGCCGAGAATCTCATCAGTCATCCAATCGTTTTTCCTTCTCCGTCCTTCTCCTTTGAGATGATATCGTTTGCTGATGTCACTAAACTGTCTCTTATATTCCATTTTCTGCCTTTTATATTCTTTTCTATATATTTTTCTTTTTTTTGGTTAGGATCAGTCAGGAGTTTGTTGTATTGCAGTTTGGGTGGTGCATTAGGCTTCTTCAGTTTCCACAGTCCCACTCTTAGTTTACATATAACAGGGTGATGATCTCTTCCGCAATCGGCACTTGGGTAGGTTTTGCATTGAATCATTGCATTCCTGAATCTTTTGTTGATGGTTATATAATCAATTTGATTTTTACTTTATCCTCCTGGGCTCCTCCATGTCCATAGTCGTCTCGGATGTTCTTGAAACCATGTGTTGGCTATTACCTGGTCATCGGCTGTGCACCATTGGGTCCATTTTTCTTCGCGTTCGTAGCGGGTTGCTAGTCCGAATCTTCCTGTTATATTCCTTACCCTTTCTCTGCCTACTTTGGTGATTAGCTCTCCCATGATAATGATGAATTCCGGTGATTTGCATAGAGCCTTGGCACTGTCCAACATGAAGTAGAAAGATTCGATGTCCTCTTCCTTGCTTTGTGCCGGCGGTGCGTACACTACTATAAGAGCCACGTTGAATGGCTTCCCTTTCAGCTTCACTACCAGAATTCTTTCCGAAAGTTGGTGGTAACCTAGAACGCATTTCTTAAATGTACTATCTAGTATTAGTCCTGCCTGCATAAATTATCCTATGTTTGTCGATGACAAAATCACCGTTGTTTGTCCATATGGTTTCACATACACCTCGAATGTTTGTCAAGTTTGTTCATCTCTTGTTTAACATTATCAAATTGACCGCAGTTGTTCAATGTTCGGATGTTCCATGTCCCGAGAGTTATTTTGTGTTTGATGCGATCAGTCGCTGAATAACGGTCCGGTGACACCTGTCGCTCATGTCGTTCCTTTCCAGGCGAAGGATTGATTCCGAGAACTTTTATCTCTTTTACGCCGTTTATGCTAGCAGTCGCTGGCTGACGGTCAGGTTACACCTGTTGCACATGCCGATCCTTAAAGGGCGAGGAGCTAATTCCCATAGACTTAACCCCCTTCACGTCGTTAGGCTTCCCATTATCTGAGTTGTTAACCATGATTTGTCTTGGGAGTGATAGTGGAGTGGTTTTTCGTTGCCTTCTCCAAGGTGGTTTATGGAGACACCACCTCTAGTTAACTGGCCGTTGACTCAGAGAGTTCCTCCACCCTTTGTTAGATCTTGTTTTTCGTCCTACTAGCTTACTCGGAACTTGGAATGGGGTAGTCGGTTTAGTCGCCGGCATTTCGACTGGAATAATTAGTGAAAAGAGGGGTGGAATAAAGGTTTATTAGCGGGGGGTAATTAGGTTTAAGTTTTAACTTAATATAAGTCCCATTGTCCCTTACTAAAATAAAAACAAAAAGGCGGGGGGAGGACATTAAATTCGCTACATATTCATATGCCCGCTGCCAGCAGGAATGTTAAAAAAAAACTCATATTCAAACGAAATTCTCAAAAGGAAGAAGAAAAGAAAAAGGGAAATGAAATAAATAGAAAAAAAAAACAAAAAAAAAGAGAAGTGGGGAAGGCATTAGATTCGCTTCAGTTAGAAAAAAACAACTTGGAAAACTAAAAAAATAGTAGCAGCAATCAAATAAAAACAAAAGAGAAGGGAAAAGAAAGAGGAAAAATATTTTATAGAGAATGACTTAGAAAAATATTCATATTCACACGAATTTACCAAAGAAAGGTTTTTTTATTATTATTCTGGTTTAAATAAAAGGTAAGTATTATTTTAAACAATCCAGTTAATTAATTCTTAAATTTACTAAAGGACTACGAAACACATATCTCGGACAAATATTGGATTTTAAAAAGAATTTTAAATTTGTTGTTTGCATTTTTCGTATACACTGGCGGCGTGATGAATGACGAAAAAACATACCAATATCTTCAAAATGCCTCAAAAGTTTTATACATAGAAATTAAAATTTCTTTTCACACGGATAAGTTTTAGACCATTATCGTTCGAAAAGAAACGAAAATTAATTTCAAAGAAAGCATTTAAGATATTTTTAATGTTGTTTTTCGTTTCGTTTTTTTTTTTTTTTAGTAAGTCTGTGGCGGTACCTAATAAATAAATAAATATTATATATTTATGTATGTATATGTATGTATTTATGTATAAAGAGAAAGATCACGAGAACAGACTTTCTTTTTTTCTACGAAAAGCTAAAAGGATTAATTAGATGAAAGAATATCAGTGAAATATTGGTTGAATAAATCATGGTCACAAAAAACTGATTTTCTTTTTGTACGCGATCAGCCGCCGAATTTATTCTGCTGAGCACAAAAAAATGACTGAATATTCTCACTGGGCGCTTGCGCCCCGTCGACCATATTTTGTGCAGGCCTGGGATAAGGATTTTTTTTTTTTTGCGGCGCCCCAAATTAAAAAGCGTTGAACAACTACATTTGTGTTTACTTGGATAAGTTATAAAAATAAATAAATAGCTGTTAAGATTTGGCTAAGCAAGCATAAATTAAGAAAAATTATGAATAAATTATTTTCTTGTGTATTTAAAACTACTAAAAAGAACTACTTTATTTTCTTTCAGAAATGTTTCGCTTTTGAAAAAAAAGTAATTTATAGTGGAAGCGAATGAATTCGGTGATCGATTTCCAATGTAAGAGTCGAGGTTAACAGATATTTATACGGAGTAAACTCAACATTGGGTTTCGCAAATTAACATTAGACGTGCATTGTAAATCGATCACCCACTCCAGAGCCAATTCAGTTGCTTCTATAAAAAAACATGTCAGCATGCGATTGTATTAAATTTTCTAGTTTTGGCGCCTTTAGGCGAAACAGCGCTCAATGTGGGGCCATCTGCCTTAAATGGATATTTTTGTTTGTTTTTTGTTTTTCCAACTAATATTAGTTACTTGGGGAAAACCGGCTCAAAATCATTTTCTCGAGAAAACAGATTAACTTCATTATATTCTTTTTATGTGCCGTGTCCTTTCAGGACGTAGGCGATCATTGCTCTCCACTTTCCCTTATCCGTTGTGGCTCTCAAAAGGTTCGTGACTCTGCCAACCTTCCCAAACTATTTTCTGTCATCCACTTGTTTAAAACCTCCAGTTATGTCATGTGTTGCTTTCTCTTGTCTCTCTTTCCTTCTATTCGACCTGTGAGTATCAGATTCTCCAGGCCCTCCTTTCTCATTACGTGTCCCAGAAATTTCATCTGCCTCTTCCTTATGTTAAGTATAAGCTTCTTCCTTGTTTATATCCTTTCCAAGACCTCATCGTTGCTCACACGCTCGGTCCATGATATCCTTAGCATCCTTCTGTAGAAGTGATGATTAAGCATTACAACTTGATACGAGATTTCTGCGTTATTTTTCATCATTTTTCGTTTTATTGTCATTTGTTGGGATCGGTCTACGCAGGGTTTTGTTGCTATCCGAGTGTCGGGATTCCAAACATTTAACAACAAAAATCACACTTTTTTCATTAAACATATAAAAAGATTATTCTCTGACGGAAAAGTAGAAGCATAACGTCAGTTGAAATAACATTTATATATTCTTTTTAGAAATATACAATAGCCGTAAAATGTTCATTTTTCCTTGCAGTAAAGTTTGTTTTATAAAATAATTAAGTGTTCTTATTCCTATGTGAGATGTGTAGACAGATTTACTTTATGACGATAAACCTAATGTTTTTTGCGAGTTGTGTAAAGAAAAGCTTAGTCGGCAGCTGCTGATTAATGCCTTTTTATTGTGTTTGGACACAGCCTTAGTCTGTGGTAGTCATCACTTCCACTGTGTGAGTGTATGTTGGTGAAAGTTTGTGACGCATGTGTAGATCAAACTGGTCTCCGAAATTGTTTTGAGATCCGAGAAGCAGTATGCTTCCATATTTATAGCCGTAAGTGAGATGCAATATGTAATTTCACTTAGATGTGTGACCCTTTTGAATACAAGGTTTTCATTACACTATTTACAAATTTTACATTGTTCATCTTTGTTGCTTTCGGCCGTTGTACGCTCCAGCTTTCTTCAGGTGGTTGGAATGTCGAACTGAACCCTTTATTTCGTTCGTTGGGGTAGACTGCTCTAGTTCAGCGAAACGTTGTGATAAATATGGCAACAAAGATGAGGATGATAGTCCGAACAATATAAATAACAGAAATATAGACAGGTTTTCATTACTTAGAAAATAATTTCACACTGGCTCTCGAAAATCTTTTTCTCGAATTTGCGGGTGTAGTGAAGAGAGTTATTATTATTTTCTAAATGGTCCAAAAATAACATGTGATAGTTCTACAACAACGTCTGCAAGAGTGGTTTGCTACTATGTAAGGGTTATGGTAACTAGCCGTGAAGATCAGACCTGGTGGAACCAGGAGATGCAGTTCGTCCGAGAACTTTCCATGGTAGTAGCGTTAGAGCAGTGGGTGACTCGCCACATTCCGCCTGTGAGAGAGAGGCTGGAGTGTGAAAAATAATTCCTCTCCAACAAGGAATCGGAAACGTTTTGAACTCTATCAAGACTGGAACATGAGGTCTAGTCAGCTCCTGTCCAAATATGGCAACAGTACTCCATTTTTGATATGTAGAGGATAGCATTAGTCAGGTACTTACTGGAGTGGTAGACGGAGCCGATCATTTTTACCTACATCTTAGGTGATGGATCGTAAATAGAAATTCCACTTGAGGTCGGGTGTGAGTTTGAGGCCCAATATCCTCTCAAGGCACCGGCCTTCTCAAGCGGACATCCGTTCATCAAGACTGGCGGTAGTTCGGGGTCTAGTCGACGGTGATGGAATGTAACCAGTTTGGTTTTGAATGTAACCGGCCAGTTTTTCCCCACTGGAATGTTAGTGTTAAATCGGAAGAGAAGTCAGCTGCCAATCTCTGATCGTCAAAACTTTTAGAGGTGCACCTGTATATCGTTGTATCCTCGGCATAGTCGTTTACAAATGATCGAAGTATATTCTTAGGTAGATCATTTAAGTAAATCAGAAAGAGGGTTAGTCTGAGAAGTGACCTTGGGAGGACGCCTGCGTTGACCGCCAGGGCCTCAGTGGATTGGCAGATGATAGCTACCTTCATGGATCTACCTGTTAGGAAGTATTTTATAATAGATAAAACTCTTCCGGTGATTCCATAGCTGGAGAGCTTGTGTAACAAACCTTTGTGTCGCACCTTGTCAAAGGCATTCGAGATATCTAATTCTATGGTCAATGCAGTATGTGTGTCCACCTTACTAATTCTATGGTCAATGCAGTATGTGTGTCCACCTTACTAATTCTGTGTGTAATGGTAGTTAGAACGTCAACAGTGGATCAGGATGATCGTAACCTATACTGCTTGTTGCAAAAGCGGTTGTTTCTAACCAAGTGCTCGACGACCTTCTTGTTGATTAAGGCCTTAAATAGCTTACTGATGATACTGAGGAGACTAATGGGTCTATACTGGGAGGGGGCATCGGTTGCCCGCTTTCTTGCAAAGAGCCTATGCCTGCCACATTCCAGATGCCTGAGAAAAATTTCTCCTTTAAGCAGCAGTTAAATAACTTTGCTAGAATCGGAGATAATTCTGGGTTAATATTCTTAAGGACAACAATTGGAATTGTGTCTTGGGCAATGTCTTCTTGGAGCTTGAGGTTTTTGATGTTTAGAGACTTCTTTTACTGAAATGAGTATTTTACTGAGATTGTGCTCATTGGGACGTGGGAAGTTGGGAAAGGAATGGCCTTTGTTATCTAACGTTGAGTTTGATGCAAAGATCGAGGCGAAAAGCTTCACCTTTTCTGTCGAGGAGGATATGACCTCGAGGTCATTTATAATAGTGAGCACAGCCGTTTCGCCTCTGTTCATAATTTGGTTGCTCATCTTCCAGAATTCGCGAGATCCAATTTGTTTATTTTCAACCTTGACCTGGACAGATCTCGCGTAGTTGCACTTTTCGTTTTCGAGGACTTTTTTACAGCAATTGCGGGCAGTTCTGAAAGGATTAAAGACCAGACTATACCGCTCCTTGCGATAGATTTTGAAGTAGTGGTTCTGGTGATCTATGGCTGCAGCGTGTTCAGGGGTGAACTAGGGCTGACTGTTTGGTTTTTGCTGTAATTTTTGGAAGGATATAAAACACTCCATTCCAGAAAAGGCCGATTCGGAGATTATGGCAGCAGTTTTTAGGTTAGCATGTTTGAAGAAGGTTGAAAGAGGAGCTTCCGTCATATAGGACCAAAAGCTAACCCAGTCTGCCTTCGCATAACGAAAAACCGTTCTATGGAATGGTACATTAGGGGATGCTATTAGTTTTGAATCAATCTGGACACTGACGTGCCAATGAGGGCTAAAACTTTTGCTGAACATTTTTCAGGTTAGGATATTAGAAAAAGGTCAAGTAGGTTCACCTGCTGTCCCGTCGCATCCGGGACTCGGGTGGGTTCTTCAATGATCAGTGTTAGTTTATATGCTTTGTCTCCGCAATATCTGTTTTGTTAGAGTGGACCAGCCACCCTTTGTGGTGAACACTGCTGTCACCGCGTATGTGAAAGTTGTCTGAGGGAAATTCGGTGAGGATATTGTCAATCCTCTCCGATATTCGATCGAAGATTACTGACACTTCATCCTGAGGACGATACTGGGCAAAGACGAATGCGGTACTATGGGTAAGTGTCACGCGGAAACACACATACGGGAGATCAGGGTCCTCGTCTGTTGTGCCCCTGTCACAAGGAAGTCAGTCTTTAATGTAGGCACCGAGCCCGTGGCCGTGACGATTTAGGTGGTCGTATCTTGTTGTAATGGGTGAGGACCTCGGGATTGTGAGCTCCTGCAATGGAATTGAGGCATTGATACCCGTTTCAGATAGGAAAATAGGTCAGGTTTAAACTGAAGAATATGGAGTTCTACTTCTGGAAAGTTGCAACGTAGACCCCTTACATCGGTGTAAGAGATGCTATACCTGGGGTCTATTTCTTGTTTTTTTATTTTTTTTTTTAGTTTGAGTTTGCTAGTTTTGTTCGTTTTAAATTTGATTGCTTTTGTTGCTTTGGTGGATGACTAGTAGGCAGTGAAAACAGACACCCATTGGAGATAAAAGTATAAATAACCTGGGTTGACTCGCCCGGGGATACTGCCGTAACAGTACTCATTATCATGGCACCGAGAAGCCATATCGGTGAAAACTGCACGGTCCAGAAAGCATTCACAAAATGGCAGTACAATAGATGCTATATCATGCACCTACTGATAGGACAGCCTCCTTCGAAGTTACTCGAAGGTTCGGATCCCTGGCTACCAGATGGATAACGCCAAAACACATAGGTAGATATGAATGCATATAGATAGATATTTAGATCGATACACACTTAGATATGTATGGAATAATTTAGATAGATAGATAGATAGATAGATAGATAGATAGATAGATAGATAGATGGATATGAAGGGAAGTAGATAGATAGATAGATAGATATGAAGGGAAGTAGATAGATAGCTAGATAGATATGAATGAAGGGAGATTGATTGATATATAGTTATATTTATAAAAACACAGAAATAAATATAAATATTCATATATATATATATATATATATATATTCTTTTGGGTGACTTTATAGGTATATTTTTCTGTACCTCCAGACTAAAGAAAAAGTAACTTAGGATTTTGCTGTTTTTTTTCGTTTTTTTTTTTTTTGTTTTTGTTTTTTTTATAGTTCCATCCGCATATTAAATACGAAGAGTGAATATGAAAGTTTTATTTTCCCTCACAGTTGAGAAATCAGGGTGATTACACAGGCATCAATTAGCAACACCTTCTAATTTGAACCTTTTTTGCACGTGCCTAACATGCTCTCTGTTACAGTCTATTAATTTAGTAGACACTGATTTACAATGTATATTTTTGATTGTCTATTGAAAATGGTGGCAGTGATGCCTAATACAAATTTTTTATTTAGTGACACATACCTATGTGCAATTGACCTCATTTTACTCCATCTTATTAATATATTAGATACAATTGGGATACTCATTTTAATTTGCTATAATTAAGCATTATGTGATATCAAATACAATTTTTTTGACTATTTCAAAAATCATATAATAAAAACTTAGTAAGTTATGATCTATTAAGAATAGTTTTTTTTTTCATTATTTTTTTTATTTGCAAACTGTAGACTTGTGGCGACAAAGAAATGAAAATAAAACCAATCTTCCACCTTAAACGGCTAACCTGTCCTTACTACATTGAAAATAAACATACCTTGCTTAACCACATGGTCAAGAAGCGGCAACTACATTTGGATACATGCATACATACGTATACATACATACATACATACATACATACTAGGGTCACAATCTCATATCCATAAAACTGAATATATATATAGATAGATAGACAAACCTACCCAGGTTTCACCTAAGCGGATCGTCAGGGAAAGCTGGCTTTCCCTGACGATCCGCTGAGGTGACTACACTATAAGTATACGTAAGGAAACGGACTACAGGGATCTGTTCCAGCAAGACGGACGAACTCTCTGCCTTCGGGCAGAGAGGAACCCGGACGAGGCTCTGCTGAAGGGCAGAGTCACGTTCGGGTACGTTGACCAACCCGATTCTGTTTTTACAGTTTCTAGGGGCATTTTTTGGCCGAGCCTACGGGCTCGGAAAACCCACGTAAAATTCGGCCTTGTGTCACATCTTTCCCTCGTTTGGGGGGGGTAAATATTGACTTGCTGGGATCTGTTATTCAAATCTTGGCTGCTGTCGAACTCTCTGCCTTCGGACAGAGAGGAACCCGGACGAGGCAGAGTCTCATCCGGGGAGGTAGACAGATCCGAACCCGTTTTTGCGGGGTTACGGGGAATTTTTGGCCGAGCTTACGGGCTCGGATTGCCCCACATTAAACACGGCCTTGTGCCACATCCTTCCTTGTGGGGAGCCAGGTAAATACCGACTTGTTGGGATCTGTTGAGTACTACTCGGACTTACGCAAGAACTAACGACCTTTCAATAGTAGCACTCATTACTGGATTGACTTGCGACGACTGTGCGCATAACTGTTACCTTATTTCTTATTGTACTGATTTTTACAATAAATCTTTACTTATTTTATTCACCGTATTGTTCAAGTATATATTCCTATTAGCACGGAATGTAACAGTAAAAATATTTTCTGGCTTTAAATAACACGACAAAGGTTAATAAGCCGTAAAAACACATCAATCAGTCAATTCATTATTTTAACCGATTTTTGCATTTAGATGAACGTATTAAATGGTCGCAATGGGTATCTGTGGCCGACTAAAAGTTTCATGATGCCGTCGCTCATCAGGTTCAGACATCATCACTTGAAACTTTTAGTCGGTCACAGATAAGTATTTTAAACATTTAATTTAGTAATAATAATTATTGCTCTGTTTATCAACTCAGTTATGTGCCATGCGTGATACGATATATGACTGACCAGTTGCTATCCAAGTCTATAGACTCGACCAGTTGCCATCCAAGGCTATAGAACCTGGTCCGTCCAGCTGTGGGGGTAGAAGAAGAGGACTCATAACTTTCCTAAGGATATTAGTCAATTTATTTGTCAATTGTTTAAACCTTCTGACGAGTGGATCGAACGATTACATTAAGGTTTGTCTACGAAATATAATATCAATCAGTTAAGTGACACATTTTATATTTGTATTAATCCTATAAATATATGAGTGTGCATGTGCGTAAGTGTGTGTTTGTAAGCGCACTGCAGTTATGTACAAAAGTTAGGGATTAAGATTCGTTCAGGAAGAGGATTAACCGATTTCTGATGCTGTTACAATTTTTGTCACGGAAGAGACCTCAATATCAAAGATAGAGCGTTTATAGATATATCCAGTGTGGAGATAGGAATCAATACTGCATCATGATTGTCAGTTTCACGCCTCTTTGCGATTTTCAGTCCAAGTGTACTTCGTCTAAAGATCGCAGAAAGCCTGAAACTGATAGTCACTGTCCAGTGTTTATTACTGTGTCCACACTGTATGTATGTATCTATCTATGTATGTATGTATGTATCTATCTATGTATCTATCTATGTGAATGTATGAATGTATGTATGTATCTCCATATATGTATGTATGTATGTATGTATGTGTATCATATATGTATGTATGTATGTCTATACATGTATGTATGTATATGTATGTATACGTACATGTATGTATGTATGTGTATGTATGTATACGTACATGTATGTATGTATGTATGTATACGTACATGTATGTATGTATGTATGTATGTATACGTATATGTATGTATGTATGTATGTATGTATGTATGTATGTATATATACACATGTATATGTATGTATACATACATATATGTATGTATGTATCTATACATATGTATGTATATATCTATACATACTATGTGTATGTATGTATATATACATATCTATGTATCTATACATATCTATGTATCTATCTATGTATACATATCTATCTATGTACCTATATATACATATATGTATCAATCTATGTATACATATATCTATCTATGTATCTATATATACATATGTATCAATCTATGTATACATATATCTATCTATGTATCTATATATACATATATCTATCTACATATACATCTATATATATATATACATACATATATATCTATCTATCTCTCTATCTCTCTCTCTATATATATATACGCCCGTAGACACCCATGGTTGGTGGCATCTGTCATTCTGAGGAGACTGTTGCAGACGCCTTCTTCAACACCCACAGAGCCAACCTGTGGCTTATACTGAAGCTATGTTGACCTTATTTAGCGTTTCTGGGGGAGAGCGCATTATCTGGTGTGATTAGTAATTAAGCAAGACCAATATATTCAAACCCTCGATCACGTGACCCTCGGACGTGACACCCTCTGTAAGACTAGTGCTATAAATTATGTTAAATCTTCAGGTTATGTTACGAGGAAGAAGCTACTACGATGGTGTTACCAAATTTATACTTCGAAAACTACATCAGCACAGATTCTAGTTATGATAAAGTTACCAGAGCAGCAATAATTCTACTTAGTACTCTACTAATAAATAAGCTACAAGCCTACATGCTTGTTAAAGAAATAATTGCCTCAAACCATACTATTTATACTGCTTGTGTATTTCTGACAGAGATATGCAGTTTGTCGTCTACGAAATCAGCTGAAAAATTCCTAGTTATTTTCAAAGCTTAGCTTTACTTTGGCAAAAGATAATATATATGTGGCACTCATTAAGGTTTGAACTTGCTTCTAATGACTTGCACCACGCTAAGGTGCCTTCATTCTTGACGCATTACTACATAAGAAAACGAGTTTAAAATTTAAATTTAAAATGTTTTACGCTGAAAAGAAATGTCTTAAATGTTTTACCAGAAATAGGATGTCAAATCAAAAGATGAAAAGCCAAGAAAAAATAGACACGTTTTTCTTTTGTTATTCCTTTATTCTTTTCTTTTCTATTCAGTACTTTGTAATTTTCTGTTTTGCTGAATATAGATCAAACATCATGAAACTAGACGGTGGTTAACTTCGGCTAAGGATATCTCACATAATTTATATATAAACTAACAAAGATACTACGGCCTCAGAATTAAACACTGCCATGAAGAATAAATTTACAAAGAAAGGATTTAGATATTAGTTTTAATAACGTCTTACAAATTCTAATCTTATAATTTTACAGTGGAAGGGAACTGTGACATATTTACAATATATACATTAGTGGTTCAGGGTTAATTTCAATATCTAAGAGTAGAATGGCAGATGCAAAATGTTGATTTTTTTTTACGAACTAAAGTTTTACAACGCATCTTTTGAGTCAGACAATCTTAGACGCAAAGAATTATATTTTGAAATATGTCTAAAATGGTCCTCAACATTATTTACATTATTCGGACTGTTAACCTCATCTTCATTGCCATATTCACGGCGTTTCGGCCGTTGTACGCTCCGGCTTTCTTCAGGTGATTGGAATTTCGAACCGAACACTTGATTTCGTCCACCGGAGTAGATTGTTCTAGTTCAACGTGCCATGTCTTTTCTGTGGGATGAAATTGAAATAATAGACAGAGAGCATCACTAGAAAATATGAAAACCTTAATTAGCACATATGCTAGGCCACAAAATCTCCTGAGTCGACCAAGCATAGATACGAATACAATATGGGAACCAGTAATAAGAAGTGTTAGAGAAAAGCAATGAATAACAACAAAAATTGCAATATGAGCTCTGGTAAAAAAACAATAATAATAACAGAAAAATTGCAATATGAGCACTGGCAAAAATGGTTGCTGAGACATTAGATTTATAAATCCAAAATATTCATACACAGATGTCCTCAAGGACACATGGCCCAATGTTGGTTCGATCCAGTGACTAGATCATTGTGAGATCAATACCAGGCCACAAACTTGGAGAGATGAGTTACGGGGAAATAACTGAGACATCCGGATAGGCATGGCACGTGGAACTAGAATCTACCACAGTGGACGGAATTCCAATCACCTGAAGAAGGCGTACAATGGCCGAAACGTTGTGAATATGGCAATTGAAGATAAGGATAACAGTCCGAATAATGTAAGTAATCGTAATACCTCGTCTCAGAGATATAGACAGATATGGCCCTCAACATTTTTTTTTTTTTTTTTTCTAGGAACCGTTATGCTAGCTGATGCTTATTACACTATTTATTATTATTATTTGTTTGTTGATTATGAAAGTGTTAAGTTGGAAAGATAGTCCTGTCGCATTTTAAGATGGAAAAGAACAAACGCCTCTTTGGTCTTTATTGATATATTTAATCTAGATATTATTTGCCCTGATTATCGATAACATAATCACGTCTATTTCACAAGCTGTTGACTGCACGAGCGAAAAGGTTTCTCGTTTCGGTGCAAAAAATAAAAAATGAACCCTCAATATCAATTTTAAGTTCTTATCAATTAATAAACATTTTCCCTCTAAAAATGATGCAATGATGTAAAAAGATGGAGCAATATCAAGTGAGTAAGGAGAATGAGGTCAAAACTTCTGTATTTAATGCCATAATCTTTTCATGAGTCACTCGAGCAATATGGTGTCTTGTATTATCGTGTAAAAACACTCTTTTTTTTCTTTTTTTTTTTTTTTTTTCGAACTTTTGTGCAACGGAAGACAATAGTCCTCCGTAACAGCTATTTTGTTTTGGTTGATTACTTCATTATAGACGAAGCCCTTTATATCGCATCAGATACAGGCTAGAACTTTTTTCTGATGTAGTACGGCTTTGGAGATGGATTCTCTTCTTTTTTTTTCAGTGAGTGCTTACAATTATTGTTTTCGTTGGATATGATTTTAAGGAACCCACTATTCATCACTAATGATGATTCTACCCAGAATCCGGTAGCAAGTCTACTCTTCAATGACGAGAAGCACTCAGATGAGGAGGAACACATTGACTAAGGTTAGACACTTTTCCGAGTTTATGAAGGTGTTTTATGGTGATTTTCTAAGCGTAGCTTAGATGTGGCACAAGGCCTAGTGAGGATCGAACTCACTATTCAGTCGTAATTGATCTAACGAAACAAGCTTGCTAACAATTACACCACGTCGAATTGCTCTATGAAGGTGTTTTATGATCGAAATGTGACGTGTATTGAACTGTTTTGCTAATTCTCGTGCAGTTTGCTTAGGATTTTATTCAACTAGGCTTTGCAGAAGCTCAATATTGGTAAAACTTTGTCGTTCAAATCGAATGAAATCATCGAAAGAAAAATTCCTCGATCGTTGGTATTTTCGTTTCCATAGACAGAATGAATATTCTTTTAGCACTTCCGTTGTTGAAAAACTCTTTTTGAATTCATACAGTATATATAGTGTGTGATACGGGTCTGATCTAAACTGATTTTAAAAGGGTACAATCGAAACAAAATTTACCTACTCTGATATTAAGTAATCTGCAGAGAAGGAAAAACATTAGAATTACTGTTTATTTTACAGTAAGAATTGAAAAGGTACCCTCAAAAGAATTAAAAAGGTACCCTCAAAGTAATCACATCAGAAATGCTGCAAGATTTCTTTCCAACCTAAGAATTAACTTTCTGTTACTAATCAGAGCTGAATATATATTTGTAAGTGGGGACACGTTTTCGATATATATTAAAGAGCACTTGTAAAGATGATAGACTTACGGCCATATCACGTTGAAACACGGGTTCTCGTCCGATCACCGAAGTTAAGCAAGTTCGAGCCTGGTCAGTACCTAGAATATCAGGTGCTATAAGGCTTGTATGTGCGGCTGGTGCAATAGAGTACCAATTTCAGTCGCGTTCGCTATATTTACTTACGCGCAAATACTCTTGGGAAAGGCATGAATCCACTTCTTCTCTCCCCCAGCTATGGGTTAATTAGCAGGACTTGTATCAGTAAATCATTATTATCTTCAAAACATTTTTACAATCTAATAATATTTTTTGACTTTAAATAACCTGTAAAAAATTGATAAGCCTTAAAAAAGAAATCAATCAATCGATTAAAAATGCTGTTCAGATTAATAAACTAGCAATACATTGCTTGTGAATCTCTTCTTCACTGGGAACCTCATGGAATTTGCATGTGCCGAACTAATTTGAATAGCCTCGCAATCATTGGCATATTCCCTTATTGAAACAAGCGCATGTATATAACTATATAGATATATACTTGCATCATTCGATAAATAGTTGTGTGTATGAATTGATCGATACTCATATATCTATTTTATACGAACGTATATTTACACGTGTGTGGGTGTACTGCAGTTATGGACAACAGTAAGAGATTAAGATTCGTTCAAGAAGAGGATCAACCGATTTTTGATGCTGTTCAAATATCGAACGCTGCAATTATTCCAGGTTAAAATTTTTAAAAATATACCTAATCAAACACCTGAATATCAACAATGTATAAATCGGTCGTTTGATTAAGAGACATATATATATATATATATATATATATATATATATATATATATAGTCCACAATTGTTACACTGTGTTGTAGAGTAGGACTTTTGCATATTTCCCGCTCTTCCCTACTACTGTGACAATAGACTGCTTCTACTGATAAATATGGCAAGTAGCCACATTAGAGTAGGATTTGAGTATTTGATTTACTCAAGTTTAGCTCTTTGTATGAGTATTTAATAAACCTTTTCTTTGTTTCCTCTACCTAGTCTTCTGTTCCTTCGACACTCTTTAACTATGGCCTTCATAATTCTCGGCTATTTTGAACAAAGGTAACATTACAACACATTGTATTTAAAATATATCTGATATCGAAGACAAATTTGCTACTAACTCACCAGATAGAAAAAGATTTAGCTATATAGCGACATAGGTCGCAGGTTTTACAAGTATGTGGGTGAGCTGAAAAGTTCTCTGCTAATCCAAAAGTTTTTTTTTAAAGGCAAATTATATGATTTTTGATCATTTGGTCAGATTTTGAGAAGTCGGTTGAGCCGAGAGCTTTTCAGCTCTTGTCGAAAGATTTATTTGCATTTCATAGGAATCCGTCCTCCTGACTGTTGTCAGTTTTGTTTACAATTAACTGCACTTGTTGAAGTGTCGCTTTATCTTGTTTTATCAAAGTTTTCTGCTAACGAGCATCACTAACCTGGAATAAAGAACCGCATCTTAGCCTGTATGTGGTATGGTAAACGTTTAACAAACATGAAGCACTATCGACTTCTCTGATTTCTCACAGACGACTTGTGTTGAAAACGACGAACGAATATAAATAAAAATGAATAGGTATGTGAAGGTCATACGAATTGGTAGCAGCAGCAGCAGCTGTGGTGCCGGGGAGGTAAGTGAGGAGGTGTACTTTAGTTATTCGGCATTTATTAGTAATTCAGTGGGTTAATGAGGACATTCATTAAGTCAGTTTTTTTTTTTTTTTTTATACACCAAACAGTGTAGATGTGGTACGTTGCATATTTATGGAAGGAAAGAGAAAAAGTAATTAGAAAGGTTTCGGTTAATCCAGAAACTCCTTGGCTAAGAACTCCGTGGCCGGGGTAGTTACGTCAATGATCAGCATTTGCAATACGACAAAAGCCTGAATGTTGAATGCAGATTTTTAAGGCAGTTAAATTTTCCCACTTTCGAATGCTAGCACAATACAATCTTATTGCCCTCACATTTGAAACGGGATCAAATACAGTTTATTATGCACACCTCACAATTTAAAAATTATCCGGTTCAGAAATGAATTTAAAAAAGGGGAAAATGATGAAATGTATACCCTCATATAAATGCATACCAAATTAAGGTTCATCAATACTTAAATAGGTTATATAATATGAAGTATTATTTTACAGATATCAATATTACTATCTTTTTTAAAAGTTCAGAAAATGTGTTCTAGACAATTTTATTGAAACATTTTTATCAATTATTGAGACATGCAATAATTTGTCCGCACAGAAATGTTTACATGCGTGCGATTGTATTTATATCTAACTTTATTGGTGTACGGTGTATGTATAAACATGGCGCCAGTTATACGATACTGGTTTTATACGAAGCACTTAGCATCACTATGATTTTTTTCTATCTTCTATTTTTCTGTGTCTTATTTAGATTGATTAAATTATTTTAGATATTTCTATACATAAGGAACGAAAATCACCCCCTTCATAATGTTTTGGAAATAACACTGATATATTAATAAAAAAATAAACTACTTTTCTCGTTTATTAACCAAACATAGATCACCTACAATTATATTCTTCTATGTGTGGTGTCCATTCAGGGTGTAGGCGAATATGACTCTCTACAATCCGTGCAGCTCTTATTAATGTCCGTCTTTTTAACATCGCTTCCACTTCTCGTTCTGCTATTCATTCACATAAGCTCATCAAAAAGGTGGTCAGCTGCCTCACTATGTCATTTTGGCCTCCGATATGTCCAGTGAGTGCCAAATTTTCCAAGCCCGTCTTCTTCATTATATGTCCCAGAAATGTCAGCTGCCTCTTCTGATTCTGAGTATGTGTCCATTTTGTTTCCATTCTCTTTAATACTTCCTCGTGGCTCACATACTCCGTCTATGGTATTCTCAGAATCTTTCTGTAGAACCATACGAGGAAATTGTATAGCAATCGCTACTATATAGGCGGATTGATATTACTTATCAAACCTATTTTTGAACGAAGTTTTCATGTTTCCTAATACTTTGCTTAATTTTTGGAGAGCATCTTTTTCTGTTCCAAAGAAAGTACACCATATGGTATATTTATTTAATTTACTTAATCAGGTACACACACACACACGTGTATATATATATATATATATATATATATATGTGTGTGTGAAAAATATATAGAAAATAGGAAAGAACTCGTTAGGTAAATAACCCAAAGTTCTTTAGTATTTTTGTTATTATTTTTAAAAAATAGTACTCGATACAAAAGTAGAGCATAAATATAATTATTTATTTAAAAATATGATTCCAACACGCTACATAAGAGTTCTCATGTTTCAAAACAAGAGCCGAAAACTTCAATATAATTATTTGAATTAAATTGAATTAAAGTAAGCTCTGTTGCATCTTCAAAATTCAATTTAATTCAAATAATTATATTGAAGTTTTCGGCTCTTGTTTTGAAACATGAGAACTCTTCTCTTATGTAGCGTGTTGGAATCATATTTGTAAATAAATAATTATATATATATATATTCCCAATCCCTACAGTCTTGACCTCTTCAAGTCTATGGTCTATGGTTAATTGTTATCTTTCCTGCCTAGCTCCATGAATTTCTTGTCCTTTCTTACGCTCATACAACACAACACATTAACCGCCTACTCGGAGTGGTTCTTGGGTCTTATACTGGATAAACATTATATAAAAAATATAAGCCTTTAATCGGTTCATTTGGGAACAGTACTTGTCTGAATTCAACGTCTAATATTGCGGAATGTCATTCCAATCAGCACCAACTGCGCCTTCTTCAGACGTATAAAGGCTTTAGATGGTTCATTTCGTTTTTGCGACGATGTTTTTCGCTGCACATTGTTGTAAGCAATCTATTTTTTCAGCTGCGGTCTTTTTTTTTTTTTTTTTTTTTTCAAAAATAGGTCGTTTCGGGTGCATTTAACCAAAGAATCGCAGATGGAAACAAGTTCCATTAATTTTTGTTTTCGTTAAATAGTGAGGCACTCAAACATCGTAGCAATTAATGTATACAACTATTTTCAAATGTCTTACAACGCTCATATGAAATTTGTTCTTATCCCATATCTGGAGACATACACACACATATATATATATATATATATATATATATATATATATATATATATATATATATATATATATATATAGGTATGGGATAAGATCAAATAGAGTATAATTCCATTGTCTATAGCACTTAATTTTTAAAAAAAGGGCTCAATACAGAATATGAGATTAAAACAAAAACATGTTAAAAATCGCTACGCAATAGCTTTCATGTTTCAGCGCGAAACCGTCATTATATCTGACGTGCTTTTACCGCTCGGCTATAAAGTGTGTCGTATAAGTCAAGTAAAGTGTGAATAGTGCCTTCAAACACAGATTTTTCTCCGACTCTCGAAATAGACATATCTGCTCCGGAGAACGCATATTTTTTATAATAAGAGTTCTCGAATATTTAGACCGGTAAATGAAAATAAATAAATATAGAGATTAAATAATGATGCCGTGAAAGATGTTATTTAAGATGCTAGGAACTTTTACATCACACGTATAATTTGAATCTTTAGTTGTGCTCCAGATATTAGCATCTGTTTGGCAAATGTAGGATGTTTTATCCCATCCCTCTTTGTTTCTTTTTATGTTGTTTTCATCTTAACTTTGAACAACAAGTTATTTCGTGATAAATACACCCACCCAAGGAACTGTGGGAAAGCAGATATAATGACGCAGACAATATGTCTGCGATAGTAATCATCACGAAATCTTACATCAGGAAATGAGAAATGATGACGAATTAAAATCTAGGCGTTGGTGCTACCGAAAGGGGCTAATCTTTTTGCCAAGTGAAGCTGTGATTGCTCTGTGTTGAGCTTGCCAACTTCTGATTTTCAAAACAACTACCTCTTTCGGAACTCTTTATTGCATCGTTGAGAAAATTACCGTATTTTTCGGAACATAAGAAACACCTAAATATGACGCACTCTTATTTTGAAGGCAAAGTTTTTTGAGGGTAAAAGAATTTGAAATGTTTTATTGAATAATTTTTTAACAATCTATCGCCCGGTTCACACACAGACCTAATCTTTTGAATAGGAGTAGGGGTTTATCCCTCGTTTCCTTTCTAGGATTGGCTTTCCGGTTCCTTCTAAAATCTTCTTCAACTCTATACTTCTACCATCTCTGCTTAAAATCTAAAATTTTATTTATTATTTATTTAATTGTTTTCAATAGGTTCGCCTATCGTCTGCTTCATGCTTCTCCTCGGTCTTTTGAACAGGAGTAGAGGTTTATCCCTTCTTTACTGTTTAGGGTTGGATTTCTGGTTCCTTCTAACGTCGTCGCGTTCTCTCTGTCAGTATCCTCTTGTGTCCTAGTGATATCATCGGTTTGCTTGGGGTGAATTGATTTAAAAAATATCTGATACTTTAGTATGTATTTTTCTAAACCCAAAAGTGATGAAAAACATCAAAAAAGAAAATAACTTAAAAAAGTGTTTTCTGTTATTTAGTTTGGTTCAAATTTTACAAAATGGTGATTGCTTTCACTATCGCTTGGGAAGGAATTGGACATTTCTTCGTTCGGTTCAGTATTAGGATCAAAGAGCAGTTCTTCGCTTCTATCCATTTTCTTACTGATACCACATTTCTTATCAATTATTTTTTCCAAGAATTATTCACGCCTAAAAAACAAGGAATTTTTTTGTTTCGTTTGTTTTTTGTTGTTGTTTTGTTTTTTTCGTCCAGTAGAGACCATGACATTTTTCCTGCTTTAATTGCATTAAGCATTCAGATTGGCCAACTGCATTGCATAATTGAAATCAATGCAATTATTTTAACATATTCAAACGAACAAAGAATGCTTGCATATTTAAACATATTTACACATGGCTCGTGTATACAATATATATATATATATATATATATATATATATATATATATATATATATATATATAGTCGACTCTCTCGTCGAAATTCGACGTATGAGGGTCAAGCAGATCAGTTTCCAGGAAACCGACACCGACAAATGAGATTTGATTATAATGGTGAAGGCTTCGTGCAGGACCATCCACACTTTTTGAAGGGACGAAAATATATATAAACAATAAATATACATTTTTCCGCACAATCCAGTCTTCAGGTGCTGAGTTTTAACTCAGCTCCTGAAGATATTAATATATAATTTATAGTTCTGTTATTTTACTTAGAATACTATTTTATTAACTCCAGCACTCAATGTGACATATATATATATTATTCCTACATTTGGTGTATAGGATGCAAGCAGATTTGACATCAATTTTGGTGGGTAAGAAAGTGTGTCTTATAAACCAAATATATGTTACAATCTCAAATTGATTTCCATATTTTATTTTATAAAAAAGAACCGTTCTTTCTTTAAAAAGTACAAGTCTTCATTTTATTTGTTTTGCATCTATTTACATGATATGAACAAAATTTATTTCGGATCTAAACGTTGTGTGAAGTTTTATTTTTAATTAAATAGTTAAACAGAGCCTTAAACCTTACTGCTGCTATGTGTGTGTGTTTTCTACCAGTGTGTGTTTATATGTGTTAAAGTATATTTCAGAAATTATATGTTGCTAATACTTGTCTTACAGATTATCCATTTCCCTAATCAAATGATAGCTGTAAAAACATAAACTGGTTACTGCTTTTGACTCACTCTGTATTTGACTCAAAATTTCAGAAGTTTTATAAACAGTTAATCAGAATAAAGACTTCATAAGTTTTTAATATTACTATCAGAGAAATAGATACTAATTACAAGAAGCTATATAATTTCATAGATATTTACTTGGTTTAGTTTTGTTTGGATCATACCATGTCATAGTTAAGTGCGCTTTTAATTTAACAATGTTACAATCAAGAAACCCATAATCCATCAGGGTCATATTGGCATCCGATGTAATTAAAACTACAGCAGCAGTGGCTGTGTCTAGGGTAAGATAGCCTGATCAAGCCCATGTCTCTTCAAGCTGGTTTTTATGTTCAGTTTTCCTTCCGCTAAATAAATTCCAATCTGTCCTGCTATTTATCCCCTAACTGAAGCGCGATGGATCTATGCCTGTTCCAAGGGCATGAGTGCAAAATGAACAAATCATACTCAGTGAGAATTTGAACCCAGCATGCCATTTCCATTTCCCCCGCTGAAATATTAAATAAAGAAACCCCTTAAATACCCTTAAAATCTTTAATATTTCAATGCTATAATCTGTAATAACTTACTTAATTAACAGAGAAAAACATTTTGAATACAATAATAGCATATATATTTGTTCTCATAGCAACAATCTCGAAGGGACCCACACTATAAACATGTCCGCTAACCGACTACATTATGTCACTTTATTTTTGTCATCATTTTTTAAAAAGCTCAATTTTTCATAACCTAAAAGTAAACAAAGAAAAGAATACTGATCTGTTACGTGACCCTCTGTCCCTCTTTACGGCAGCGAATGTTGGACGATTTCCTCAAAGATGAAGAAGAGACTCGAGGCGACAGAGGTAAGGTTCTACAGAAAGATGCTAACGACATCATGGACCGAGCGTGTGAGCAACGATGAGATCTTAGAGAGGATACAAACAAGGAGGAGGCTTATGCTTAACATCAGGAAGAAACAGCTGAAGTTTCTGGGTCACATAATGAGGAAGGAGGGCCTGGAGAATCTGATACTCACGGGTCGAATAGAGGGAAAGACAGACAAGGGAAAACAATACGTGACATACCTGGTAGATGACAGAACGTCGTCTGTGGGGTGGAGGGAGCAGAAGGAAGGAACTTGTTGAGAGCTGCAAGGGATAGAAGGAGGTGGAGAGCCATGATCGCCTACGTCCTGAAAGGGCATGGCACATAAAAAGAAAAGAAAGAAAAACGACTGATAATTAAAAAAATCGTCCATTAATCCTTTTCACCGTTTTCCTCGCATCTCATTGTAAAAATTCACTTACTGATAATGTTGATCTTTTGTACATCAACTAGCTTGTGAAAATTAATACGTTGGTAAACAGATCTTGAATTTTTACTTAGTATCTGTGCATAAAAATTGTTGTAAGTAATCAATATTAATTTACAATGGTCAATATAAAGAACATGTCTTTATAAAATTGTTTTACCAAAGCATGATGCAGCCAATCAAATTTTAAGTTTTGCTATTTTATTATTAAAAAATATTGTCAATTTATAGAAAATTGTTTAACTGAAAAGTTACAAATGCTTTTTTTCTCGTTTTATATCAACCATCATCGAAATAATAATCCATCAAAATATTTACTATGTGACAGATTCTCTGTATCAACTTCAGGTGTTTATTTAACCCAATCACACTATAGAAACATTTAATTTCTCCACATTTTATAAGATTTATAGTAATCATGTCAATTTTGGAGTGGTTATATTCTTGTAGAGATTTTTTTAATTCTGTTAAAAGGATTTCTCTTAAAATTATGACAAGAACAGATATTTTTAAGTTAATAATTTAAAGATCAATTTTGTCATGCCATTCGCCATATTAGATTCACAGCCAAGGGCCTCGAGATTTGAAAGTTTTTTGTATGACGATCAAGTACTCTTTCTTTTTCTACAACCTGATAAGACAGATCGTCAAACATTACATTAAAATTAAACCGAAGTCATTTTATTTTATTAAAGGCAATTACTGTTAGAAGTGTCCAAAAATATCATTACTTATTTATTTTCATTTTCATCTTTCTTTACCTCGTTCTTAATTTCCCTTCTCGCCTTTTTCCTTTCATAGATTTTTTTTCTTTTTTCCATTCTTTCATTTTTCAGTTTTCTCATTTCAATTTTCTTTACTTTCTCTCTCAAATTGTTTCTTAATTTCTTTCTTCTAATATCGTTTTTATTTTCTGTCCATTGTTTTGATATTTGCTAAGCTTTGCACAAAACTATAAATGACGTGGTTGGGAATAGTAAAGATTAAATTCACTACAGTACTAGCCTACGAGATTAGCTTACTGACTAATTGAGCTATACAACTATAGATATTTACTGGACTTAGGTCAGAAGGTTATAAAGAGAGACATGAAGCTTTCAGTGAGGACTGAACTCAACCAGTAGTGGGGAAGATATGCATGATGAAATGTCTAATTTTTGTTCTACGGCGTAGCGTTTTTCTTTCATTCTTTCTGTTTTCACATTTTCTTCCTCTCTTTTTTTTTTAAATTTTCCTTCTTTCCATTTTCACATTTTCCTTTTTTTCTTTCTTTCCATTTTCACATTTTCTTTCTCTCTTTCTTTCCATTTTCACATTTTCTTTCTCTCTTTTTTTTAAAATTTTCTTTCTTTCCATTTTCACATTTTCTTTCTTCCTTTCCATTTTCGCATTTTCTTTGTGTTTTCACATTTTCTCTCTTTGTGTTTTCACATTTTCTTTCTTTCTGTTTTTTTTTGGGGGGGCTTCTCTTCATTTTCATCCTTCTTTCTATGTTCGCTCTTTTCTTTCTTTTTACTATCTAGACTTCTTTTACTTTTATTATATTCTTCTTTTATTTTTTTTTTTTACTCTCCTTTGATCTGTCAGCCTCATCTTTATCCACCTTCTCATTTTTTTCTCTCCTCCTTTTCCTGTTACCTCCTTCCACGGCAAAGAAAAGAAAGAGGAAAAAAGAAACAAAAAAAACTCATCATACTATGCATCATACCATTAATTTAACCATAATCTCTTTGGTGGTGAACTGAATGACCGCTTTCCTCTGCAAGTCACGTTTGACGGATCCCAAACATAACAAAAACAAACGGAAATTCAAACTGGGTTAAAAGAACCAAATTCACAGAAATCAGATTTTACTAAATTATTTTACCAAATGTCTGACAATAAAGCAGTGCGAAGTGCTTAATTTTAATTGTTAAACCATTTGCTGATTTTACTGAGAGAAAAAGTACTGCACCAGTTAGAAGTAAGAAGGCTTTATTTTCAGAATTCAGTTATAACAGACTCACCTGATCTCTATTTTCTTTCCAGCTTAAATATATGGAGGTTTTAAGGTCGGAAATTGAATTGTTTTATATAATTTCTTCGGTAAACTTTTGTATTGTGATATCTGTAAGAATCTTTTTATTCTGCACTCACTCTGTGTCTGTTTTGTATTTTTCATTTTTATTACGTATTTAATTTTAAAATGCAATCATTGCGTACATGTAGAAAATACAAGAATAAGGTGTTTTATCTGAAAGGTTCAAATTGTTTCATCTTCTTCTCTCTAAGTCGTTGACTCATTTTTTATTAACAAAAAATATTAAAATTGAACAAAATGAACTTTAATAGTACCATGCTACACAATTTAAAATGAAAATAAAAAATACTTTACTAAAATATGCTTTATTTATAATAAATTCCTAATTGGATTATATTGCATAATGAAATTAAACTAGATTACATAATGAAAGGTGATCTCTTCAAAGGTAGTGAAGCCGTACATAGCTTTAAGACAAATAAGAGTCATGATAACTTTATTTATTCACTTGTTTTATATGCCTTGTGTCGAATTACCTATTGATATCAGGATAAAATATTTACTTGCGTTACAGCTCCTTGCGTCACAACAGGAATCAATATACCTTAATTTATTGAGACTATTGTTCAGATCTTTTTATAACTATCCGCAAAACATTTTTTTAATCAGTTCGCCCTAAACAAGGTGATAATGCCACTAGACCGCAGGGGGGGTACAGGGGGTGAATGAGAAGGAGAAAACTTTAGTGAGGAAAAAAGGACAATGAAGGAACAGGATTTAGGAAGACGGAAGATGACAATGGACGTTGTATTTAAAATTTGGAAGATTGTAAGCGGCAAGGAAGCAAGAAATCGGAAGGGAGTTCCACAGGTGAGAAGTGCGAGAAAATAAACTATTAGAATAGAACTGATGGTTGCATCAAACTAGTACAACACTAAAATGTTGAAACATTGTTGTCAATCTAGTAGCTCGCTTAAATTCATGAAGATAAGGCATTAAGGGAAAAAAAGCTCATCAGAACAGTTGCGATGGAAATATTTGAAGAAAAGACAGAGGGAATTCACCTCACGGTGGTAAGAAAGTGACTGAAATCGAGATGCCGAGTTAGGATCGATTATATTGCAGATCTTCTTTGAATTTTGTCAGGAATCTCGAACCCACTCTTAATATTGTGCGTAACACAGATGATTCCGCATTTTAGATAGGATTTTCCTCTTTGTACTATTATTAGTCATTTTTCTATTTAACTCCCAACGAATTTGTTCAGGTTTCAAATTTTTATTTGTCAGTTTTAATATCATTTTATAACTTATTTTCTACCTCGTAGCTGAGGTGGTTGTGAATTTTCTTCAAGTCCTAGTTTCTGGTATCTAAGTCCAGGTAGAAAGTTAGGATTTCGAAAGCGGTTTTTTTAAAGGCAGATTTTCTTTTAGACTGGGGCAAGATTCCTTATATGCCTATTTTCTTCTATTTGGTTATATGCTCGATTAAGTTAAGGCAAATAAATATGAATATCATTTACTCTTCTGGTTTATATTGCCATAGTTATTGTTCCAACGTTTTTATCATTTTATATTCATTTTCAAGGATTAGAATTTGCACTAAAGAAAATCACCATAGAGTCTGACACGTGGATGCGATAGTGACATATTTTCCACTAGCCAAAGTTGTCGATGTTTGATTAAAATAAAGTTGCGTGTGTTTATCGTTAAGCCAGGGAAACTCTTTTCGCATAAGAGATTAGCAGATCACAATCTCTGTTCACCTATTCGTTCCCCACTAAAACAATATTAGTATATGTCAATAAAAATGATAAGTCAACAGCGAGAGGAAACTAAATCAGATCAGCTTTTTAAGATAGTTGGAGATTTTTAAATATTTTCTTAAGTTTCTTCAATAGTAATAGTAATGGTAATATCAGTCGTTTCCCTATAAGGAAACATTCGGCTTTCATTGACCGAACCGACAATACTGCCAATACTGCTACTAAAATTTATAAAATAATTCTGTTAAAACAATTTTTCATGAAGATAGCTTTCTCAAGTCCAGTAACTGTTATAGCTCTTTCCAGTGCTGCTGGGAGCTTTCTTCCTAGTATTTTTTAAGTAGTGTGAAAAGTCAACATTTTGTTTATGTCATCACTTTCTCTTCGAGTTACATGAGATTCTGTAGCGCCAGTTCATGAAAAAAGTTCTCGGTTCGATCCACTTCGATCAAAAAATCTGATCAAGCATCAATTTTTCTTTTTTAGAGTTTCTTGATCAGTCCGAGAGTTTTTCAGTGGTATTTCATATTGTGCGAAAGGTAAACTTGTATTTTAACATACCTTTATCACAAAACTTATTTTATTCAATCATCTGACAATTGTTACGCCAGATTATTATGTGTATTATATCACCATTGCTATTTAACTATGCCTTTTGTTTCAAATGTTATGCCCGATACAAGTAAAAAGATTCTCATAATTTTGATCCATTATTTTAGATTACACCATATAACTGACAAAGCTGCCTGAAGAATTTAGGGAAGAAGTAAAGCCATATCTGGCCATGCTACCCGCAAAAGGTTTAAAAATTTTAGATGTGATGACTTGTCCTTTGAAATAATATCGGTTGGTTGATTGATTTTGTTTAGCGGCATATCAACACCTCTATGAGTTACTTAATGTCGAAATCTAAATATTTTTAACACAATTTTACGACTTCAACTAAATATATTTTGAACGCAATTGTATGCCTTCAACTACAGTATTGTTGGTCATTTTGCTATAAAAATGTATTGTTGGTCATTTTTATATAAAACTGTATTGCTGGTCATTTTACTATAAAAATGTATTTTTATACTTTCGAATGTTTTTGTTTAGGGTTAACTATTTTACCATGTCTGGCACCCTAACAGGTGCTGCGACCCCGGGTCAGGGCGGACCTGGGGTTGCAAAATTAAATCCTTACATTTGCTTCGAGTTCAACAGATGACTAAACGCGTTGGCTAAGATAAGTTTTCCTTTTGTCTTTATTCATATTGTCTTTCTACAGATATATTTTTAGTTAGATCTGAATTTTATATATATATATATATATATATATATATATATATATATATATATATATATATATATATAAAAATATATATATATATATTTCTGCGTTTTTCTTTTTTTTTCTTTTTTTGTTGTTGCTTAAATATTTTTCTTTTATATACTATATCCTTTCAAGATGTGAGCAGTCATGGTTCTCTACAATTTCTTATCTTTCTAAGTAACTTGAACTTTGTTCTGCCACCTACTCATTCGTTAACTAGGTTCCTCGTTGTTTTCTCCTACTTCCCTAGTCTTCACTAGGCCCTGTGTGTTCTAAATCCTCAAAACCCTTTTTCCTCATTATGTGTCCCAAATACTTCGGCTATTTCTTTCTGATTGTTCACAGTAGCTTCTTTGTTGTGCTAATTCTACTTTAAACTTCTTACAATAATTACGGCAATTTTTGTAAAATTTTTCAATGGATTCGCCTTTTAAGCTTTATCTACCATTTGCTGGTTATTTAAAGCCAGAAAATATTTTTAGATTTTAAGCATTTTTTTCGATAATAATGGTTTTATAATAGCTAGGGGCAGACGTGGTGGATTCATGCCTTTCCTAAGAGTATTTGCTTGTAAGTGAATATAACGAATACAACGGAAATTGGAACTCGGTTCTTTGATTTCCAATTCCGAACCATTACACCATCTACACATCCGAACTACAACTCTGGGTATTCCCAAGCGGCCACCCATCGAGGTACTGACCAGGATCGACATTGCTTAACTTCGGTGATCGTACGGGAAACGTTGTTCCAACTGTATTTTTCGAGCATCGTGAATTGGATAAATACTATGCGAAAAATATTTTGATCTTTTTTCAAATCAAGGATTTTCTATTAATGGACCACATATGATCTTATTTTTACAAAAGAACCTTCGACTTTAAAACGATTGTTTTGACACATAACAATATCTGCAAAAGCTACGAATAAATTCAGTGCAATTGATATTCATTAAAAGAAGAAAGAATGAAGAAACGTCCATGCTTTTCCTATCTTGATCTTCCTTTGCGCATGCGTTGCGTGTGAATGCAATCGACAGGATGAATTATCTTTACTTGTTCTTTGTCTTATTTCGTTTGTGTTGCGATGCTTTTGTAAGAAATACGAAGAGGAAAGAATAGTATGGGCCCATGTAACAATACTGGATTTCTGCATGTCTGACTTGCGCTAACAATCCCATTATTCCTATAATATTATCAATTGGGTTATTTTGCCAATAGAAGTTCACTGACATTGTATTCATATTTGATAAATATAAGTCTAAACAGAACATATTGATAACTGCTTCTATAGCCATAGCTTGGAAAATGGATGTTTTGCAAAAAGAACCTTTGAAATAAAGTTTAAATCGATCTTCTTTTTTTTCAACTGAGGCTTTCTAAAGAAATACAGATTCAAGCAACAAATAACAGCTAAGTTATTTGTTTGGTTTTTTTTATAGTCAGTTATTATTTGTAACTAACGTCGTCAAATTGAAAAAAAAAAATTTTTTTAATATGAATATTATTTGCAGAGATCTATTGGTGATAAATTAATTTTCTGTTTAATGTTTTTATGCATTTCATATTTTATAAGAAATGTCTTAAGCAATATTTATGGAGCGAGAATATTTTACACCTTTTTATGCAATTTTAATAATGCTATCACAAATTTTTATCTAATCTACTTACTATACTTATTTTTATTTGCTTTATTAGTACCTCATTGCTTGATTAATACTTCATTCTAGTGTTACTTTTCTTTTTAGTAATTTATGCCTTTGACTTATTTTTGACAGTGTTACTTGTAATTTCCCGCGTTCCGTAACCCATTATGGTCGTAAGGGCAGCACATCTACTTCAGCCAGCGCGGCAGTGATGTGTCGAGAGCAAGATAGCCGGTCGAAGTCCATCCATCTTCAGGCTATTTTTGAATCCAAAGTTTTCCTCCCAGACTGGTTGCCACCTCAAGACAAGAGAACAGTCTGTCCTGCTTTTTAACCCATAGATGGGCGAGGATGGGTTCATGCCTTTTTTAGAGCGAACTGAATAAAACGGAACTGAGCAGAATATCATAAAAGCATTTAAAAGCTTTTCTAATTAAATAATGTCTTAGTTTTAATGGATTTTTTTATTTTACGATTCACAGCACATTTTCTGCAACTGGGTCGCATGTTTTATAAAAAGAAATTGGTAATTTAAAGGACTTCTACTGAGAACTAATATGAATATTAATCGGTAGAAAATGAATTTCTTTAAAATTCATAAAATTAGTGGGGGCAACAGATGCAAAAAATACTTTTAATAAGATTTTCTAAAAAAAGAAAGGTTTCTAAAATAATTTAATTCATTTGTGATTAAGTCTTGAAAGTTTCATTAAAATTCGACAATTATTTGATTTTTACAAGAATTTCCAAATCACTGGGTTTTTTTTTTCACTGCAAAAAGACGCTAACATTTCCTATACTAATTTATGATCACCCGCTGATACAAGAAAAAACATTTTAACCAAAATGTTGAAGGTTCTAAAAAGGATTTGCCGTGACGATAACTGTTACACTATCCACACTGTTATTAATACTGAATAGTAAGAGATTGGTGGGTAAACAAAACAATAAAATTATAACATCCAGTTCAAATCCCATCCAGGCAAGAAGACTGGATTTAGTTGTTGTGAACAGAAAAACAACAAGCTGATCTTAGACTTGGTTTTGCAGCCAGAGATCAAAAAGTGAATATGAAAGATACGAAAGAAAATAAACAAAACACGACGATACTGATACGGTTTTTGGGCTGCGTACTTGGAATCATGCCAAAAACACTAGAAACGAGTTGAAGGAAATGAGACTGTACAGATCACAGCTGTGCTATGGTCTGCCAAAATTCTGGGGAGAGTGCTGAAGATCTGAGGAAACTTATTGTTCATTGCCCAGTGACAGCTCCTTGGTACTTGGCGTGAACACTGAATTGCATGAAATGATAAAAATGATTCTATTTTGTTTACATAACTATTGGTTGCAAACAAAATCAACACAGCGTATAAAGGCGAAAAGTTAATAAGCTGGCAAGATTTTACTAATAATAATTGTTGATATCAATCTGTTTAAAGAGTTAATTAATTACGTATTTCTTACAGTTTACTGTTCGAGTTCAGATTCTAATGTTCATTTTCACCATAAGCAAGTCATACATAGATGAACAAATTGATGCAACACAATCCTTCTGAATCAATTCTAATCTAATTTGATCTTGAGATATACTAAGTTACGCTTAGTAAATATAAATAACCGTTGAAGCTAAAGTAAATATTTATACACTTCAACAAGATATTACTGTAATGACAAAAGTATGCAGGCGTAGGCTTTAAGAAAGCTTTATTCAACTGAGAATACAAGGTTCGCGTATAATGTCCTTTTATAGTCCTAGTAAACAGAAATAACTCTCTCGGAGAGGAGTGTAATAAAACAAGGGGAGACCACTCTTGATTATTCATAACAATTATTTCATATAAAAATGAATATAGTTTTAGTTATATCAATTACACAATGTACGTTTATTTAGATATAAACAACTTCAAACCTAAATAGACAAAGTTGACTTCAGATTGACGCTAAAGAATAACATAATCATATTTGATTACATAGATTTAATATCAAGAAAGCATTTAGGAACCAGATCAATTATATCAATGACACTCACCACTCATTCATGTTGGACACTGAAATCTTTCATTATAGGTTAATACTGCGTTACTGGATTATGCATATCTTTAACCTTACGTAATTACGACTTGGCAATGATGTGGTTCGACTGAATTTGTTCTTTTGAAATATAAAATAATGAAGGAATAAATCAAAATAAATCATATTAATGATAAACACTTTAAATACTTATTTATTCATTATTTCCATTTAGAATGCATGAAAAATTCTAATTTTGTATTCGGTTTCCTTTATTTTTAATTATTAAAGACGTTATTGCCCAGAAAGCTAAAGTTCATTTATTTTTCTTTACATTACTAAAAGTTTTTAAGACATTTTTATGTTTATACATTCTTTTTATTGATACAAATATTTAAGTAAATGCTCTGTTTATAATCTATAAAAAAAATGTATAAACATAAAAATGTCTTAAAATAATTGTCGGACCTTGTCTATTTCATAATGTATTACTAAAAGTCTTTCCATTTCTTCAAAAAATAACTGCAATAACAAAAATATTCTCCCTTTAATGTCTTTTATAGTAACATACAGCGATTTAGTATTTTGCACTATCATTCATAACATTGTGTTTCTACTATGCTATATTGTCATTACCAAAATGTCGCAGTAGAACCATGGTATATATGTATACACAACATTCATAATGATGTCGGGCAACTATCCTATGATGTATGTTTAATAGGAGTAGATAGGTTCGCCTATCGTCCGGTTCACATTCCTCTTCAGTCTTTTGAACAAAAGTAGAGATTTATCCCTTGTTTCCTGCTTAGGATTAGTTTTTCGGTTCCTTGAAATGTCTTCTCATTCTCTTTCACCCCCAGTAGCCCCTTGCATCTTAATAGCATTATCACTTAGCTTGGGGTGAATTGATTAAAAAAAGCTATCACCAACGTCCATAATTACATACCAAGATCGGCTGAGTCTCTCTAAATTTATACTAAATCGAAACCAGCAAAGCGATCTAGCTTGTTTGCAACCACTCTACACAAAACTTATCAAAGTATTACTTATACGAGGATGAATCAATAATTGCGTAGCCTAAAACAGTTATTAGCTAAATTTTGATCTGAAATGTTCGATTTATGTGATTATTGGAAAAGCGTTGGAATAAGTGCATTGACAAGAAAGAAACTTGTTAAAAATGTTTTGTAAAATTATTTTTTTCATCATTTGGCTACGAACTTATTCATATAATTACGTACTTTTGACGATGCAGTACAACCAGTTTGTGTTGAATCCCATGTCCTTTCAAGCGATTATGGCTCTCCACAGATTCCTCTTTTCTATTATCTGGGAATTTCCATGTTTTTTTTTTTTTTGGGGGGCAGGGAAGTGTTTTCTTGTTACTTTCTTCACGGTTCAGAGTTCTCCCAATCCTAGAGTCGTTGCCACCCAATCCTACGGAGATCGGACCATTTTGCTATTTAACCTATAGCTAGTGGGGGGAGAGGTGGATTCATGCCTTTCTCCAAAGATATTCGTGCGAAAGTGAAAGCAACAGACTGTACTGAAATTTAAACTCACATTGACGATAACCGTCGCACTACCCGCTCAACTAGCTAGCCTACTTTTTTTTTTTTAAACATGGCAACTGAATTCAAATGCTTTAATAAACTGCTGGATAAATGCTTGAGGCGCTAAAAATATTGCTCCATTTTGTCATTTTTATTTATTTTATTAAAAATCTGCTTAAAAAAAATTGTAAGAAAATAAAATAAGAATCGATAGTCTTTTGCATCGAATTGTACGATTTTGTAATGAATGGATTGGGGTCCAAGTTCGGCTGACTAAACGAATGATGACACCTGCCGCTCATACAGAACGTCATTTCTGAAGCATCTTCGTTTCCTTTTATCGAACTCGAAAGAAGCTAAGAGATAACGGTTGGTTGGTTGCTTGGAGTTAGCGGGTTGCAGTATAGTGAGGGAGAAAGTTCGAACCGGAATAAAGACGCAGGTGAGTCGCTTGTATTGATCACGTGAATATTTAACGATGTGTCGAGTTCGCTAACCCCCTACCCCGCCACTTAGCGTTGTCATTATTTTTATTTCGTTCTACAGCCACCCCACTAACATTCTCTGTGTGTAGCGCTCGACTTGCTCCCCCCTTCGCGCCTGACTCTATATTGCACTCTTTTTCTCTTTCTTTATTTATTCTATCTTTCTCATTCAGCACTTTTTTCTTCTTCTTTTTTTTTTACTACTACACATCAACATTTCTTTCTCTGTGTTATATTGTCTACACTTTTGAATTCCTCGTATACATCTCTCTTTACCCACTCTTTCTACACGCTCTTTATTTTCTCTCCTTTCCATCACACCCTTTATCCCCCTCCCCGAACTTTTTCTCTCCATATCCGTCAAGTAAGAGTATTTCCCGTAACTTGTATGTTTTTTTAATTAAATAAAATTTTGCTTAATAGTTACATTCATATTTCACGAGACTTTTCTTTCTCATACTATTTTTATTAGTTTCCCCCTCTCTCTTTGTGTGTGTATCTATCTATCTATCTATATCTAAAATTGTAATTTATCTATCTATTTATCTATTTAAAACTGTAATCTAAGAATTGCTCCATCTGTCTATCCATCTATCTATCTATCTATCTACCTCTCTCTAAGACATTAATCTATCTATTTAAAACTGTAATCCGTCTATCTATCTATCTATCTATCTATCTATCTATCTACCTCTCTCTGTCTAAGACAATCTATCTATCTAAATCTGTAATCTATCTATTTATCTATCTATCTAATAATGTAATCTATCTATCTCTTCCTAACTCATATACTTGCTCCCTCCCTCTATTTATCGATTTATTTATCTCTCATAAAACAAATTGTTTTCGACTGTACTTTCTCTCTATTTATTTCTGCCTATTCCTCTTTTTTTTAATCCCCTCCTTTCGCTTAACTTTTTCCTTCAGATTTTTCTTATTCTTCTACTCTCAAATGTCCCCGTTCTATTTTCCTCTCTCACTCCTTCATTTATTCCAAAGACAGTTTTTCATTATTTATTTTTCACTTCTCCTCCTCTCATACTCTTACTTTCATGTTCTTCGTTTCTTTTTTCATACCCATTATTCTGTCAAAAGCTCCTTTTGTCATGTTTTCTTTTCTTCCTCTCATTTCACTTTTCTATCGCGTCTTTTTCTTGCTTCCTCTCAAGTACATACACAGAGACAGTTAACGCGTACGCAAGCACCCACCCATTCTCTGTTACTTTCATATTGAATTTTTCCGTCACCGAACATTCTCATTTCTTCTTCCGCTCAGAATTCCTCGCTGATACTCACTTAATACAACTCGGCTCAACTCGCAATTCAACTTCTACTTTCACTTTCGCTTTTAACTTACCAACTTGATCCTGCCTAGTGTTCTGATCCATCGCCCTCACTATTTCATAATTCGATCGATTCAATGCTGACTGTGCAGAGTAGCGCGCTCAACGGAAAAAGCGTAGAATAAAGAATAAAGAAAAAAAAGAAATTATAAATTAGAGAGAAAGAATAAGAAAAGCGGTGAAGCTCAAATTACTGGAGGTGGGTGGGCTAACTAGCATGTTGCAAACGGCAGCTTATGGTACAAGGATGGGGTAAAAATAGGGATTTGTCTTTTGAAAAAGAAATGTCGAAAAAATCATCAAAATATAATCACATAAGACTTTTGCTTCGTTTTATTTATCTAAACGCATAAAATCAACATTATTTTTATTTTTTTTTTTTGGTGGGGAGGGGTTATCGTTGGTTTTATAAGTGTACAAAAGTACTAAATACAAGTAAACAGACAGCGCACTTAAAAAAAAATGTGCGCTTTCTAAGAACGAATCATCTGCCCATTTTTAATTACAGAGATTTTTCTAAAATCGAACGTCGACAACTGGAACCGGAGATAAGTTATTCTTTCTTCACTCACGAGGTTTATCAGGTTGAGAAAAAAAGCCGAGAGAAAGAGGGAGAAAGAAGAGAGTGCGAGAAAAAAACAGAAAGAAAGAACAAGTAAAGATAGAGATAAAGAGGGGAGGAAAAGAGAGCAGAGAAAGAGAGAGTGGTGAAAAAAGAAGGGGAGTGGGGGAGATAAATAACGAGAAAGAAAAAGAGAGGGAGTAGAAAGAAAGTGAAAGATAAATAGCGAGAAAGAAAAAAGAAGGCATAGAGGGATCAGAAAAAGAAAGAGTGAGGATCTTAAATGGGTATCTTGATATTACAATTATACTAAATATGTCGCCAGGCAGAAGGTTGGGAAATTGTGTGACGCAAATCATTCAATTGGAGAGCTTGTCTACGATGAAAATCGGCAGCTGCTCATATAAATAGATTACTTGTGTATCGAAAGTTTTGATTGGACTCAAAATTGATTCTATAAAAAATGTTCACCATCTCAACCACAAAGTAATCTCCGTTCGCAGATAGATATTTTCAACAAATTTAACGAAAATTTAACTCGTAAAATTAGGAATTGCTGAGGCTTCACCGTAACCCCTAAACATAAAGTATTTCATAAGACGAAAATTTATTTGAGTAAAAAACAACTTAAAAACAAAGGGTAAAGTAATGTGTAAAACATCAGGTAGAATATATCTGTAAAAGGACAATATCAATGAAGAAAAAGGAAAACTTATTTTAGTCGACGCTTTTCGTCCACTGAGTGACTTTATCAAGGCAAATGCAAGCAATGTGTGTCGTTCTGATAAGTTTAGAAAATGTACTTTACAAATGATTAGTTACCTAAGTTTTCTTGAAAGCCAACTTTTAATATAATAAATTTATTATTAATTATGTAAAAATGCACATTTGCACTGACATATTTACTTAATGGATATTTTCGTATTTTAGTGAGCTATATTTTACAGAATATCATAACGAATGAAGTGAAATTGTTTCCAACTTAGCTTGCTCAATGAGATGTATTATTACAAACTACGGGTTTGCGATTATAAATATCCTTCTTTAGAAATTAAAATGCCTTAAATCTAACACTTATCTATTAAATTTTACCTTAAAGCCAGAATAAGCTGTAAAAAACAAACACACTTGCAATAACTCGAAATACTCTTGCTTTCACAATTATGATTTGTTAGAATGCCTATTGAAATGTTTTAGTGGCAATAATTGAGATACTGAATATGAAAATTAATGAAATAAGCCCTTTAGAACGCAGACAAACATTAACATAAGTTATCAGAAGTGTCAAAGTTTTAGACCAAGGTGAATGCGAGACTCATCAAAGAAAATATTAGCAGTAGATTCTAGCACTCATGAATCTTCAACATTACTAAGTTTTAGTAAATCTTATCAGATACTATACCGTTGTAGTCAATAAGTGAATAAATGTTCAATCGACTTATCCCTTGACCGACTCTAAAGCTGTTAAAATATCCAATTCTTTTATATAATAACAAGTTTAGATAGATATGAATAGACTGATAGATAGATATGAATAGACTGATAGATAGATATGAATAGACTGATAGATAGATAGATATGAATAGACTAATAGATAGATAGATATGAATAGACTGATAGATAGATATGAATAGACTAATAGATAGATATGAATAGACTAATAGATAGATATGAATAGACTGATAGATAGATAGATAGATAGATAGATATGAATAGACTAATAGATAGATAGCAATAGACAGATATGAATAGACTAATAGATAGATATGAATAGACTGATAGATAGATAGATATGAATAGACTAATAGATAGATATGAATAGACTGATAGATAGATAGATAGATAGATAGATATGAATAGACAGATAGATAGATAGATATGAATAGACTAATAGATAGATAGGAATAGACAGATATGAATAGACTAATAGATAGATATGAATAGACTGATAGATAGATAGATATGAATAGACTAATAGATAGATATGAATAGACTGATAGATAGATAGATAGATAGATATGAATAGACTGATAGATAGATATGAATAGACTGATAGATAGATAGATAGATAGATAGATATGAATAGACAGATAGATAGATAGATAGATAGATATGAATAGACAGATAGATAGATAGATATGAATAGACTAATAGATAGATATGAATAGACTGATAGATAGATAGATAGATAGATATGAATAGACAGATAGATAGATAGATATGAATAGACTAATAGATAGATAGGAATAGACAGATATGAATAGACTAATAGATAGATATGAATAGACTGATAGATAGATAGATAGATATGAATAGACTAATAGATAGATATGAATAGACTGATAGATAGATATGAATAGACTGATAGATAGATATGAATAGACTGATAGATAGATAGATATGAATAGACTAATAGATAGATATGAATAGACTGATAGATAGATAGATAGATAGATATGAATAGACTGATAGATAGATATGAATAGACTGATAGATAGATAGATAGATAGATATGAATAGACAGATAGATAGATAGATATGAATAGACTAATAGATAGATATGAATAGACAGATAAATAGATATGAATAGAATAATAGATAGATCTGAATAGACTATCAGTATGATATTACAATTTTGTGCCCCAATTTTTCCCTTTCATTTATTTCCACGGAAAACAATATTGAAATTTTATTGAAATTTTATCAGTGTCAATCATTTGAAAAATTTTCATTCATGATGGAAGTAAATTTAATCGATAGAAAAAGTTAAATATTTTGACATGAATATATCTTCCTTTTACATGGTTATTTTTAATACATGTTTTTTTTTATTTGGTAAATCTTTAATTTGTATTACAGTGTACAAGATGGCAAAAATTCTTATTTAAAAACTGTATCAAACTGTTTTACTATCAATGTTCAAAGTTTCCTCCCTGTGATCAATAGGCTATTGCAGTCGAACGGATACACACACTCGCAGAATTTGAAATAAGCGTTTTGATATTTCAATTTCTGAATGGTACGAAGCTGTTCCCGATAAACAAGGACTTTCATCATGTCTGGAGAACGCACTGGCCACTCATTAGGACTGCGGCGTCCGATGCACTTACTGAGAAAATTTTCAAGTTACTTACGAACGTGATGTCCACAATGAGGTGGAGGTCCATCTTGCTGGAAATAAGTCCTGGTATAGTATTCTAAGACAGAATCTTGCCACTACTTTCGACTAACCCTGTATATATGCATAGAAAATTGTCTTATTGACGACATAGAGTAAGTGATAGCAATTCCTTCTCTGGTCGAGTTCAAATTTAGGTAGCTTCCGCTCTTGTCACTTCGGTGCCAAAATCTACAAAAAAGGCAGTATAATGATCCTCCCTGAACAGAAGTGCATCACTAGTTACCTTGCAGTAGATTGTCAGTAGTATAATGATTAATGTACTTGATATATATTGTTAAAATAGATGTAATTATGTTCAAAATCGTGCACAAATAATATTCAATGTACGGTATATACATTTTACCAATATAAATCAAATTATTGAATTCTACTGCGTTGTAAATATTTAGGTACATCAATATGTCCGGAGACTAACGATGGAAAAGTTATATAAATATCTATGACACAACTTTCTTTCTTTCTTGATGTAATTAACCCAACGCTTCACCATTCATAACAGATTGAATGGGCACCTGAACGTGATGTAATAGTTAGCAGGCTTTTCTCGCTAGAACAATTACGAGTAGTGAGTTCGATCCTCACTGTGTACCCCATACTTTCCATGATTAGAAAATCAGCATAACGTCGTTCGAACATTAAACATTGCCTTGTTAAAATGCCTCAGAAGATGAAACACGTCGGCTAAGATAAGTTATCCTTTATTCATATTGTCTATTTATACTATATCTGAAATGTCACAAACAAATCCACACACACACATATATATATATATATATATATATATATATATATATATATATATATATATATATATACTGACTTTCTCATCGAATGAGGGTCAAGCAGATCAGTTCCCAGGAAACCGACAGCCCGACAACAGCACATGAGATTTGTTTATAGTGGTGAAGGTTTCGTGCTGGACCATCCACACTTTTTGAAGGGCCGAATACAGAGACCTGGTACACTACGTGCCACAAGGTACCCAAACGACCATCCGAAGGTTTTGAATTCAGAGTTGTCCTTCTCCTAGACCAATTGCCATCCAAGGCTATAGAACCCAGTCTGTTCTGCTATTTACCCATAGCTGGCGGGAGAAGAAGAGAATTCACACCTTTCCCAAGGGTATTAGCACGTAAATTCCAGTCGAATATATATATATATATATATATATATATATATATATATATATATATATATATATAATGCATTTGAATTTTGCGTATGTATATATACAAGAGTGGATTTATTTTATACTTATTTTTTTATACTGACGTATGTATATTTACAAGACAGGCGTGTTTCTTTTAGGTCAGCAATGTTCCATTGAATACACTTATTTATTTATTTAAGCGCTTACTTCATCTGCTTATTTAAGCATCTGAGTTGTTTTTCCTTCGTTAGATATATGCAATTTTTTTTTCGCTTTTTAATTGCGTAAGTATCTTTATTTAGCTGAAGTCTACGTACATTTATTTCAAGACGAAGCAAAATTTAAGTTTGAGTTGATCAACGGTTATCAACACAGACAGGAGAATTGGCGAAATTGTTTCACAACACACCCTAGTCTCCTCTACACAGAAACACGAAACCTAACTCTTTTGACAAAGCGACACTGTGCCAATCTTCCATGACCCGAATGGTGATATTCTTTAATTAAAGTCAAACGCAGTAACCGATGCCGTGGTATCAATAATGGTACTCTTGTTCGTTCATGGCCACGAAACATGGAATGCAGTATTCACTGAACTGATACGTAATTTGATATAATGTTCACTTTTGTTGAGTGGTTACCATTTTTATCTGTCGTCGACGTTCCTATTTCTGTATAACATGTGAGCGCCCGCATTTCCTATGTGCTACTGGTGTCTATTCGTAATACACATATTCCTGGTATATTCTTGTTACTGTCACCCGAACAAAACTTAGAGCACTTTCTATCTCGCATTCTTCTGGTCATAATATCATCATTTTACGGTTAAGCGATGTTAAATTATATCTGTCACAGCTAAATTACTTCTTTACCTATTACGTCACGCCTACGTCATACAGACGTCATCTGGGTCTATTCCTACGAATACGGTTATGTGCAAAACAAAATATAGAGAAATTTATTTACTGAAAAAAAAGTTTGAACAAAGTAACTATAAACAACATTTTTCTATCCTCTGCCAACCGCAATGACGGAGAAAGCATTACTATCTAGTGTACTGCTGTCTCTAACTTTTGAGCATAATCAGTTTCTGTCGAATGATAAAATATATTTGATCACATCCACAAAGATTCAAACATATTACATACTAAACTGAACTTAATTCAATGCAAAACAGAAGAAAGAAAACTACATTATCGTGATGGAAGATTTTCCCCTCTTTTTTGACTAAGGATGGATGATTTCTGCCCAGAACTCCTTACAAACGACGAAATTTCTGGTAATAGAGATCAGCTTTGATTGTTTGATTATTGTTTAACAGTTCATAACGGGTGATTCCTTGAATATCCTACTATACACTCAACGAGATATTCCTTTGATGAATTTCTCTCGCTTGCTGAACGAGTCTGTTTCCTCAACTGATTCACTGATGATTACACTTAACATTATGGTAAAGGATCCATTTCTCATTTCCAATAACAAGAGGCTTACGGCCATATCACGTTAAAACACCAGTTATCGTCCGATCACCGAAGTTAACCAAAGTCGAAATTAGTCAGTACCTAGATGAGTGACCGCTTGTGAATACCAGGTGCTGTAAGCTTCGATGTACGGGTGTTGTAATGGATAACGGCTCGAAATTGGAACTCGGCTATCCGAGTTCCAATTCCAGTCAGATTCATTATAGTCACTTACGCGAAAATATCATTGGGGAAGGTATGAATCACCCTCTTCGCCGCTCAGCTATGGGTTAATTAGCATGTCTTGTATTAGTAAATCATAATTATCTCCAAAGAATGTTTACAATCTAAAAATATTTCCTGACTTTAAATAACCTGCAAAAGGTTGATAAGCTGTAAGAAACAATCAATAAAATCTAGTAACAATCCTGTCCGAAAAGGTCACTTGAAGTTGTTGTGTAAGCAATGACTCGCAACAATCGAAATGCTGTTTGGCGATTCTCTGGAGAAAATATGAAGGACTCATTTTACAACCACTGAAGCCTTTTCAATCATTTTCAATTCACTTTGTACTGTCGGATGACGAGCATTAAATTTCTCTGTTGTAGTGGTGGAATTTAATGTAACAGCAGCTTCCATATCAACTTAATCGAATACTTTTGAACAAAACTTACATTGCTCGTTCTCTAGACTAAAATTCTTAGTTTTGAAACGGAAGAAGCACCTCCTGCAACTTCTTTCACTCAAAGTATCGACCCCATAAGCGCGTGGGATGGATTTTACTGCTGTACTTGAGTTGACACCTTTATGAAACTCACAGAGTACATTTCTAATGTATATTTTTGTTGGAACGAACGTAGTGGCAAATTCCGGACTATGAATAATATTCTTATAATCTGAAAGAAAAATATATAAACTCATAAGTATCATCACTAAGCAAAATAAAGAAGCTATTTAATAAAGTTCCTTCAAAATTTTCACCTCAGAAATAGGACAGAATTTTCATTCCTACCTAATAATTGTTTAATACATTATTACTTCTTATTATTAATTACTTCTGTTCTGATATCAGCAAGTCATAGATTCTATTTCTAGTTTAATTGCATTTGTTAATTTACTGGATTCGGTTATATAAATTCTTGCATTTTGAGCATCGTATTTTGCAAATGAAATCAATGACTTATCACTCAGGCTGCAGGTGTGGGCGAATAAAAACGTACTTTATTTTTCACAAAGTCCACATAGACATACGCTCACACACAAATATTATAGATAGATAGAGTAACTATAAAATAAGCACAATACATAACATGTGCTTATATATATATGTGTGTGTGTGTGTGTGTGTGTGTGTGTGTGCGTGCTCTCTTTATTAATGATTGAGCCCTGTAGAGAAATGCTAATTTTAAAAACGGTCGCTGCTATTAATGCATTGCTCTTCAGTTACGAATTGAGCGCTATTGGCTACTGGTGTTTGCATGCATCGCGTATATACACGCTGCGAAACAGGCTTGTATGTGGATTATATATATATATAATAAACGTAGCAATAGTAAACATCCTGCAGAGTATTTAAGTAGATGCCCTGCATATTTTTTAATTCTCGAATGCACAGATTGATAGATGTAATACACACTATTTAAATAATACATAAATAAAATTTAAATAATCTACTCAAACATGTGTATCCACTAAAATATGATGTTTAAATAGTAAGAAATATCGTCAGATTAAAAATAAAAAACAATTGCTTTTCGTTGCATTAGAGCAGCACAGATGAACCGAATGGAATGTACTTCATATTTTTACCACTACACTTTGTGAGCAGTACGTTTGTGCAAACCGGGACGTGCGCGATCGTGGCTTACCACAAGCATAAGCACATTAAATCTGAACATACAAATATGAAAATATATAACAAAGAGGAATGTGAATATATAGATATATCCAGGCTGAAATACACCGAATACACATCAAAAATCACCTGTCATATATTCATTATATAAACAAATGAGGACGTTATAAGAACAGTACTCGATGGCTCGATGTAATATATTAATTCAAGATATACATGAAGATATATCGCTATTAAATATTTCCATTGACGAAAATACTATCGTTTACTATCAAGTAGTGACACTGAATGACTGAAAGATTATGTTATATATATGTATGTATGTATCTATGTATAAATAAAAAAAATTCAATTTATTTGTATATCAAAATTAACATTTTTACTAAATATATTTGGATGGAACCTATCTCTAATTTTCATATGTACACTGCATGTTTTTTGCACGTTCGTCTCTGGAACGTATCTCAGTGCAAAAAGAGAATTGAGTGTATATAAAAACAATACTCAAATATTAGTGTTTTCTCTCGCTTTAAAGTTTCATGTGGACGCACGGTTTGTGATACGGTGGTCTCACGATCTTCAGATGATTCAAAAAATAAGGCACTCAATTCTTTCTTTGTCTTTCTTTCTCTCTCACTGTCTGTATATATATATATATATATATATATATATATATATATATGACAAAAGGAAAACTTATCTTAGCTGATTTGTCTTGTTAAAGTCCCTAGGAGGACGAAACGTGTCGGCTAAGTTTTTCTTTGTCTTCTTATATATTGTCCTTTTACAGATATACTCTATCTGAAATGTTCATACAAACACACACACACACACATATCATAGTTAGATAGTCTCAGTCCGCCATCTTTATAGAGTAGAGCAATTTAAGTCTGCCATCTTTAATAGAGTTGGGCAATAGTGACATCAACTAAATTGCATCATTTTTCTTCAAATTTTTACCTTGCATTAAATATGTGTTCCTAAGGCGATAATTCAAATACATAATAGCAAAAGTGGTTTATGCTGTTAACATCAGTGAAAATTTCACTTGATTCAAAACGTAAACCTTTAAGAAAATATTAATTAAAATTGGTAAAATTAGATATATTTTGTTTATTTATATTTTTAAGTCCTTTTATTTACGTTGTTTTAAATTTATTTCTCGAAATTTGATTGTGCCGTGGACAAGACAATTTTTCAGATGGTCTAATTTACAGCCTTCCTCAGGTGAAAATTCTTTAATTCCTTTTCATGTTCTAATTCTAATCGGCTACATTCACATGAGGAACGTTAGATAATGATGAAACTGAAACATCTTTAAAAATAAAACTGCTTCTTCATCTTACACTCCACTTCAAACGCGTTTTACGAAAAATTATATCTCATGTTTATTGCTAGTAAATACGCTTCTGTTGTAACATTGTGTTACAATAAAGAGGTGTTTACGAGTAATAAACAATGAGTTTATGTTGGTAAGCATCGCCCTAAATTAACTATATATACACATGTGTGTAATTGAATGATAAAATGGAAAAATATATCTAAACTTAATATAATATTTTTTACAACTAAGAGACTTAATTTATACAAAATAAAATAACAACAAAAAAATAACAACAAAAACCTAAAGCATAAATTTACATGATAGACAAGAGATATATAGGTGAAACATTTAGGAATTTAAATAAAAGAATAAATTTAAATAAAAAACACAAAAGGTATTTTTACGAAACAAAACACTCAAAACATTAGTCATTCATTCTAATAAATCAGTCTCTAATTTAGACTTAAAATATGCAGAAAGACAATGTAATTCATTAAGACGAAAATATGCACTAAATTCTGAATCAGTAAATTTACGTCCAGATTCACACAACATGTCATCTTGACAGAACTACTGTTATTACAATTTGGGGCACTTAAAAACAGCGATAGAAATAAACTTAAAAGCGTTCGGAAACTGAATGAGGTCGGCTACGTTGTGCGTGCAGACACGTCTGAAACTAGAAATTAAAATTTTATATTTAAGCAACCTTACATTTCCACCATTTCTCTCGGTGTATAATTATAACTGATATTTGTTGTGTTTCGTTTCATCCTACCACATATATATGATTCCAGTAATAAAACCATTATTTAATCTAGAGAAATCATTTCGAAGATCGAAACGCATCACATAAAGTTTTTTTTCTTTTTTATTTTGTCATTCCCACCATTAGAGTCTGATATGTAGCGTTTATATACCGTATTTACGTGTGTGTTGAAGTAAAAGCGGAGTGAAGAGAGAGGGGGGAGAGAAGAGAAGAAAGAGGAAAGACATTGAAAATAGAAATAGCACTGATTTCAAAATTTATTGAGAGGTGAATGGATTGATTATTTGATTGTTGAATTGGTAGAGATGGATTGAAAACCAGTGTAAAAGTGAGAAAGTATGCGATGTTTGGAGGCAACTCGATACACTGAAGCCTAAAAGACACATGAAAAAAAACTTACAAGCATTTGTCTTGTTTTTTTTTTTGGGGGGTTGTTTTTTTTTCCATTTACTTCATTGTCGCGTTATCTCAGCAAATCTCTCGTTTGATTGTTGGGAAGCGGCGCTTCTACGAAATACAAATAACTGCCAGGTGTCAGCTTACCTTACCCAACATCATGGTTTCCTTTTTTGTCATTTTACAGCTAGGCTGTCGATTAAGCAGCGAATAATTTTATATGTATCAGAACTAAAATTGTTCTGAAAGAAACACTGATAGTATCACTTATTTTTTTCTATCTTTTTTATGGGATTGCCTTTTGTGTGTTCGCCTGCGTCAGAGAGAAGTGTTTACGATGAGATTCACGTGAGACAGTGTTTTTTTTTTTTTTATATTTATTTTTAGGTAAACTTCGCGGCAAAATTGCATTCGTACATGAATTTCTTTGAATTTGAATATAAGAGATCTGTTCCAAAAGTGTCCAGCCATTTTGAATATCTCAACAACCGGCTCCATGAACTTGATGTAACTTGGCAACCGATCAAAAGCCACTGTGTATGAACAGACACTCTCCTGTGGGGTTAGTCAGTTGACAATGTGTCGCCACTAAATGGCTTTATGTACTGTGACCGTTGCATGCACAAGCTTGTCTCCCACAGATATTTTTTTTTTAATATCACATATCACATCACTAAAATGTCTGGGCGCGATTAAGGATAACGTAACGAGACAACTTATGAGAATCCTGAATCAGGACCTTACATACTATTTTGAAATGTGAAAGCAACTCTGAAATAAGGGTATGAGCTTCCAAGATATCTAGTTTAAAAATTCTAAACCTCTATTTTTAAGGGTAGTTTGTTTTCCAGTTAATATTAACACATTATTTTCTTTCCAGACAGGCCTTGTAAACTGACATTTTGGTAATATTTCTAATTTCTATTTGCTTCTCTTCTTTTTCTAGTTGTAGCCTGGGTATCTTGTGATTGCGATGTGGCAAAGGTTAGCCAATGTTTGGATACATTCATTCAAAGCAGTTCAGTTTCACAAACCAATAAAAGCGCAATTTGCATGTAAGTAATCAGTTTTTCTTATATTTAATGACTTTTTAACTGATTCTGAAATAATCGACTGTGTTAGCTGCTTTGTTTGCTTAAATTAATTTCATTTAAATATTCTAAATGCTGTGAAGTTTAACAAGATGCTACTAAAAAAAAATATGAGCGCGTGGTCGAGTGGTTAGAATGTTCACTTTCCGACCATCAGACTCGGCTTCGAAACTCACCGAGGTCGATTTGTCAGGGAATTGACTTTATGTATGGGGCACCGTCGGAAAGTGCAACGGAATAACCCACGCCTTGCAACGCAACTGTCAAGAATCAGTCGGTGATTGTGCTAAGAAAACTTATGGAGCATGTTGCTCAACTGCATTCTCGAGAGCCTGTACTTTATAATACTCCATAAGTTTTCTATGGGGTTGAGGTCAGGAGTTTGGGGCGCCAATGTCATAACACTCACTTGCTTCTCATCAAAGTATTCCTTCATCAATTTTTATTTGTGACAGGGAGCATTATCCTGCATAAAAATGAGCTTGGTAGTGTCGATTTTCACCCTTTCAGCAGAAGGGAGCAGACAAGACTCTAAAATTCTCTTGTACTGCTCGCTCCTGAGGGTCTTTTCAATAGGATTTAAGAAACCATTTCCATGAAAAGAAAAGCATCCCCAGAACATTATACTGAACGGATGCTTGACAGTACTTACTGCTAACTTCAAAGAGCTTTCAAAGCTTCTTCTTCAGATTTTAGATCGCTTATCCTTTAAATTTAACTCAACTTTCGTTTCATCGGAGTAAACATTTAGTAAAAAAATCAGGTGAGTCACTTTTAAGATTGCTTTCAAGCATGAAACAGACTGTCGCCTCTGGAGGTTGCTTTCAGTGTACGCTTTTATATTTACATACGCTTTATCTCTGATACTGAGCACTTCAACCCATAAATATAGCATATCTTAAAACTATATTTTTATCAGATAGATAGATAGATCTTTGTATGTAACACAGTAGCAATACTGAATTCGTCTTGGGTTAACAATCTTTTGAGATCATTTTAATAAAATTCTCTCTCGAAAAGTAGAAATAATAATTAAAATAACATCGATAGTACCCGATTAGTAGAAATAATGATTAAAATAACATCGATAGTACCCAATTAGTAGAAATCGCTACAGTACAAATACCTCAGACCAAATATTCTCGTAAAATTGACTGAATATTTTAAACGTGAGATTAGTAGACTAAATCCTTGCAGAAAGCAATCTTTTGTAAAGAATTTGATTGAATGTCTGTGATATTCACGACCTTTTGATACGACTGTGTTATCCTATTTCTCTCTGCCTCTCCCTCTCTAGACATGGCAACAACTTCCTCAACTGCATTAGTAAGGCCAGTCGTGGTTGCAACAAAGACATCAACAAGGAAATCAACATGGCTAGAGAACAGATTAGAAAAATGGACTGCCCTATCACAGGTAAGACAATTCTCTTTTATTCGCGACAAATTTCTAGCAAGCCCGCTTTATTAGGAAGTCATATAATTATCTCATTTTAAGCTAAAATGGCGCTAATTTCTGTCTGAATTTTGGGGATGATGAGTTACAATTATTTACATTCGGACGAATGTCCTCACCTTTTTTATTATATAGAACATGCAGATGGTGTAATGGTTAACAAACTCAGAATGAGAATTCGTTAAGCAGAGTTCGGATTCCGGTCAAGTTTGTTATATTCATAAATTCTGTTTACTCAATACTGAAAAAATATTGCTTTAGCCATAATCTCTAAATTTAATATGCTTCTAAAAGAGGCTCATGGGTTGCTTTTATACAAATACTCTTGAGAAAGTATAAATCGATCTCTTCTCCCCCAGCTGTGGGTGAAATAGATAGCGATTGGCAGCCAGTCTAGGAGATAGACCACTCGAAATTCGAAGCCCTGGGGAGGAGCATAATATAAAGACATGAAAACGATTATAAATTTCGCAGTTAACTGTGATGTGGAGTTGTGGACATGATGATCTCGACTGCTGTCTATGAGGTTGGTTGTTGCTATTACAATATTTCGACCATTGTGCTCTCTGGTTTCCTTCAGGTATTTGTTGATCGGTGTAAACTTTAGGAAATTTTGAACTGGGGCCTTTATTTACTCTACAGTGTAGATTGTCCTCATTCCACTGTTTATGTCTAGGAATATATCGTCCTGTTCACTTTTTAGTACTGCTCAGTAATTGGCCGTCCTGTTTCCCCTAAGGATATGTTAGTGCTACTTGTCCCATGGATTGAACTCATAATTACTATTCCACAAAATTATACTAAAATAGAACAAGTCAAGATACTCCTAGAAATGTATGGTGTAATGAAAAAATTCTACCACCGTAAATTAAATTAAGAGTTCAGTTTGAAATTCCCTGAAGGTTGCCCGAATCGACACACACTTAAAGACCAGAGGGCACACCAGTCGAAGCGTTGTGATAAAAACAAACATGGAGACATTAGACCGAATGTAAGTAATGTAAATAAAACATGACACTTGCACGAGTACAAATCAACGCATTAATTCTCTTTGCTCAATGCTGAAAAAAATATTGGTTTTGCCATAATCTCTAAATTCAATATTCTTCTTGTTGAAACTTGGATAAGCATGGAATAATAATAATACAACACAAAATGTACGTAAACAAAATGTATTGAAACAAGGAAAAGGTACACAATATTTACAGTTAGTTTTGGTATATTCTTGGGAAGACTGTTCCTGCAGAATGGGTTGACTAAATCGCAGTCGGGCAGAGTCTCTCGATTCGATCTCTTCTTACTTCCCCCCGTCTTCCCGGTACCAACCCATATTTATATGGTTGGTACTCCACTTATGTAAATTAGGTGTATCGTACCACAACACTTCTAAAATAGGCTCATGGGTTTCTTTATTCTGTTTAAGCAAGAAGAAGCACGACATACATTAATTGGTCAAATAATTAAAATATTTCCATCTTCACAATAATTTTTATCGTTTTATATTTATGTTTTTCTTTGTAGTAAAACATTTTTCTTCATGCAATGTTTATTCTTCTGAGTTAAATATTGTATACGGCATTTGAATAAAACATCATATCCTAACATTTAATAATTGTACGCAAACTATGGGCAACATTTTTCTCAAGCAAAATTCTCTGGATTACATTTTTTTCGTTGGCATACATCTTGTCGGGAGAATCATTTGTCATCAGAAAAGAACATTAGTTTTCGATAGAATGTCCACGGAATTTTTATCTATATAATACAAACGTTTGTTTAAAAATATATGGTTTACTCGAAGAAATCTATTTCTTTGTCAACAACGGTAAAGCTTGTAATTGTTAATATTTATTAAAGAATGAATAAGTTTTTTAATTGTCTTGGGGATAGAAGAAAACGTAAATAGGGAACGCAGGGGCGGGAAAATATGTTGAAATTATCTTTAGAAAAAAATAAAATCCTCTTCTGTAGTTTACTTTTCGATTAGCCCTTATTAAAGAGAATCTTTGGAAAATGTGAAGAATATGAAACATAAACATAATTACCAAATAAAAACCTTTTAAAAGATTTTGTTTAGCAAAGAGAGGTAAAAAGAAACGTCGTCAGTATCTCCCATCCGTCTTCTTTAGTGCAATGAGGAAGGTGCTGCTGCACAGTTGGAATCACAGTGATCAAGTTCATCCATTGAGGAGATTAGATAACATGCATTAGTAATATTTATCCACCTCCATAGGCTCGTTTTTAATGTCGTATGTACATTGGCCAATCCCCAAATTACACTATCCCAGAAATCACTGTAATGCTAGTCTGTATTCCATTTTTAATGCAATGAGGAAGGTGCTGCCACGGGGTTGGAATCATCGGGATCAGGCGCCTTTGCTAATGATTAATGAGGAGAATAGATACTATGCGTTGATCCCTGTCGAGGAACGATTTTCTGTTGTCTTGAAATTAACACACAGTACAAGATTCTCAAATGAAAAAGACGAACTACACTCAAGATTTTAAAACACTCATGTGAACATACGTACACACACACACACAAATATATATATGTGTGTGTTTGTATATATATATATATATATATATATATATATATATATATATAAAAAAATTTCTCAGAGTTAACCTGTAGAAAAAAGACAATATTTATAAACGCAAAACACAATAGGAAAACTGTAATATTATCCGACGCGTTTCGTCCCATGTGGACTTTTTCAAGGCAAAAACGAAATGAATTTATTAAAACAAAATAACTAATAATAACAAAACAAAATGTCCTTAGCAACTGGAAGAATTTAGAAAACGCTATTATATTCATATTGTCAACTGAAAATTACGTCAAGTACTGTCACGTGTGGAAATATTGTTTTTATTATTGTGTTGACAGATTCAACCATTTTCTTTTGATTTCTTGATACAGTTGTGTAAGTTTGTTTCGGAGAGTAGTAATTCTGTTAGGAAAGGTGAAATAGGGAAAAGGCCTTGGCGTAGATTAATATTTGGATAATATTCAATGGCGGCACTCTCGAGGATTTTCCTTGTGAGTGAGTTATTTTCTTTTTTATGACTAGCATTTTTAAGATCAAAATTGTGGTTGAATTTATTTCTATGTATGACTAGTGCGTTACTTAAGGTTTTTATGAGGTCTTTTTTTTTTTTTTTTTTGCTCATAGATGCGTTCTTTAAACTTTCTACTTGTTTCTCCAATATATTGGGAGGAACGGTTTTGGCAATTTATTTTATAAATGTCTGCTTCAGAAATATTATTGCTATTAGAGTTTGAGGATTTGAGTATATCCATAATGGTTTTGGAAGTGTTTGTGACTATTTTAAAATTATTTAGATGGGATAGGTTGTTCTGGATAGGGGGCGGGACAGAGTTGGTCAGTATTATAGATGTATAAACTATATCCCTCCCTTATGCCCATGAATTTTTGAAAAATTCAATACAGGAATTAGTGGAAAAAGAAGCCAAGGACATTTTGTTTTGTTATTATTAGTTACTTTTTTTTTAATAAATTCATTTCGTTTTCAATTAATCTTATTAAAACAATCCATTACTTCTTTAGAAATTGCTTTGTTTTCCTTAGAATTATATATATATATGTGTGTGTGTGTGTGTATTTATATATATATATGTATGTATGTATATTCTGTTTATACGTTATTTTTTATAGATACAAATATTTAAGTAAATGCTCTGTTTATAATAAACAGTATTAAGTACATTTACCGGCCTGAATGTCCAAGAAATTCCATAGAATATATGTGTTCTCCGACAGGAATCGAACCTGTATCCTACACGGAACCGTCATATAGCTTTACGTGCTATACTATTTGTCTACAGAGTAAGTCTCTGGTTAGCAAAGTCAAATTACTGTTTTTAAACTACAAATTTCCCATGATTTTTATCGAATGCTCATATCTGCTCGAAGCGTATCTTAACGGAAACAATTGACATCATATATTATGAAATGGATTAAATCCGACAATTATTTTACTATTTTTTTTTTTTTTGTTTATACGTCATTTTTTATAGATACAAGTATTTAAGTAAATGCTCTGATAATATAATATATATATATATAGAGAGAGAGACAGACAGACAGACAGACAGACAGACAGACAGAGATACACGAATGGATTTTTCGTTTAATATTCCGACATATTTTAATTTATTGCTTAAACGTTATTTCTAATGGATGCCCTTATTTGAGTAGATGCGGAGTGCGCATATTTTTCTAATGAGATTTCTCAAATATTCGGGCCGGTAAATGGCAATAAATAAATAAATATACTGTTTAATAAATACTAAAAACCGAACATCTACTCAAATATGGTTACCTAATAAAAATAACGTTTAAGCAATAAATTAATATATATATTATATAATCCATTTTTAAATGTATTTTTTGATCCAACATTATTATTAATACGCCTGTTTGCGTTGACATCCCTGTTTTTATTTTCTTGGGCCGTGAAATTAATATCAACTGACCTATATGAATAGAATCTGTATTCCTTTTTCCATCAAGGAAAGCTGTTATATAGGAATAAATCGTCGTTGCCGACACTGGAATTTGAACAAAGATCGCCAGAGAGTAAACACAGGCGATCCCATTTTGAATAAGTAGTTCATGTGATGCTAAAGGAAATGTATATATGGGAATTAACCTGATGTCTAAGTGATCACTATACGGAACATTATGTGAAGCGTTTCGCGATTACCTTCAGGAACTTTTAACCAGGGATCCCGGTCTGAGCCCTGCTCAGTTCGACGCCTATTTAGCTGACTTTCCCTGCATTGAGGCATCTGAAGCGGCTAGGTGCGAGAGTCCGATAACAGTTGAAAATCTGGGATGCGATGAAACAGGTTGGCCTGGACAAATCTCCGGGTTTAGATGGTCCACTTTACGAAGATTTACTTGAGGCAGTCGCCCGTTTTTGTTCCTTTGCTGGTGCTGATATGCAACAATTGGATTAAGCTGGGGTCTATAGCTCAACACTTCACGAGGGGTGTAATCAAGTTGCAACACAAAGACAAGAACGGTGGGAAAAGGTTAGGTAACTTTCGTCCTTTAACTATGCTAAATACAGACTTAAAGATTTTGGCTAAAGTCTTAGCGAATCATTTGCAGGTTGTCCTCTGTAGTCTGATTGACTTCGAATAGAATTGTGCTGTGAAGGACAGGAAAACCTTCATATGGTAAGCTTGATCATCGAACAAGTCGACAGTCAAGCCGCGCTGATCAATTTCTATCAGCCCAAGGCTTTCGATATCGTTGACCATCGATTTCCGAAGGCTCTTCTTTCTTCGGCTGGTTTTGGGCCGTATTTTCGCACCTGGATCCGACTTCTGTATGCGACTTCCGGTGCGCTGCTGGAAGTGAATGGGGTACGATCGGGGCCTTTTGTATTGTCACGCTCCATTCGTTAAGGCTGTCTGCTTTCGCCTTTGCTTTACGTTCTTGCGTTGGAACCTTTCCTTCGCAAGTTAAAGACGAATCCGGTCCTACGCAGAATTTCCCTACTTGGTGCTACCACCTCGGCCAGGTATTCTGCTTATCGAGCAGAGCAGAGACTGACGAAGTCAGCAAAACAATCAGCGAGTACGAGATGGTGACAGGGACCAAGATCAATCGTGATAAGTCTGTTGGCTTGCGGTTGGGTGCATGGAAGGGAGTTTCTCTTTCCGAACCTTTCCTCTAGACAGATGGGCCGATCAAAATACTCGGTGTCTGGTTCGATCCTGATGTCCAGTTGGAAATGAATTGGTCGGAGGTTCAAGCTAAGGCCGAGATTGCAGTTCGTCTGTGGTCTCAGAGGAATCTTTCCTTAAAGGGGAAGGCAGAAGTTTGTGTCTCGCAAATCTACCCGATTCTCTGTACTTCCACTTCCGACTAAATTCATTATTAAAACTCTTGTTCTCCCTCTTTTGGGTATGCAAGGCTGCTAAGGGAGATCTGTTACCTCCACCCTTCGGAAGGCGGTCTGGCTATGCCTAGCATTGAGATTCGTCAATATATGCTTCGCATCGCGTTCCTAGATCGAATGTGTCGCGATTCGAATGAAGAGGGCGCCTTCTGGAAGGAAGACGCCCGTAAGAACTTCCCATCACTGAGAAGTATGCACTCGACCGAGGAGGAGGTCCATCGTTTACCCTGAGCCGAATTCTCCTTCTATCGCGAATGTTGTATTGCTCTGAAACGCCTCTATGGGCGTCGGATGGCCACTCCAACATCCAGACGTTGTCCCGTAGGGCATTATATCGTGTTAGTTAGGGCGTCCGTTCGTGATGAGCTAACTGACGAGCTCGGTCTTACGAAGAAGGAGAAAGTTCTTTGTCCTTGTGGCCAGTTCTGTTTGTTGCAATGTGATGCCGCCGTCGACAAAGGCTGAACTCTACGTGTTCTTTTGCTTGCTATGGGTCATGAGAGCCGTGATTTGGTCGACAGGTCAAAAGGGATTCTATAGAAGCGAGAAGTTCACTTCTTCCCAACTGATCTTGTACTTTAAAGCATCAGCTTAAAGTCAAGATTAGGACGGAAATGCGGCGACTCTCTTCATCAGAATTTGGCAAAAGGTTGATGAATCATACGCGCTTGTGTCGAGTGAGAGGAGCTGACATGTAGCGGCACTTTAATCCCAGTTAGGCATCAGGATATTGTTCTTCCTGTGTTGAACATAGGTTAACCCGCCCTGATTTAGGTTAGTTTAGGGTTTCCTTTTGTCCTTAGTTTCTTCCTTCAAGTTAACTTAGCTAAGGGATATATGCTCATTGGCCCCTTTTATTTCTGTCCCTATTTTTCTTTGTTTAATTCCCAATGCCTACCCTCGTTAGGTGGTCAGTGATGCCATTTCTCTGGTGGATACGGGGCGCTTTTCGTTTCGGGTGCGTTTTCCTTTTCTTTTCTTTTTTTTTTTTTTTGTGTCTGTTTAGTTGAATGAGTGCTTAGGATTATTTAAGTCCCGCATTGATTTCGTCCAGTGAAATGATGGTTCTGCCACAGTTAAAGATTGGGGGCGGGGGAGTATTACTAACATTATTTGGTTTAATTTCTGTGTATATAGTTTTTATTCATTTTTGTAAATATTCATTGGGGTTTAGATTTTTAAATTTGTATTATGAGACCTTACCCATAATAACATAATGGACTATTCCATACGTAATAAATACTGCGCCTCAAGAGGAAGCAGGGAGTTCAGTCCGAAGTCGGGCGACCGGCTGATCGGTTGAACTCTCTGCATTCTGGCGGGGAGGAACCCGAACGAGGCTACACCGAAGGGCGGAGTCTCTTTCGGGGAGGTAAACCGACCCTGAATCTGTTTATACGGGTTCAAAAGGCATATTTTTGGCCGAGCCCACGGGCTCGGAGATCCGACGTTAAACCGGCCTTGTGCCACATGATGCCCTCGTGGGGGCTGACTGAATACCGTTCAGTCTGAAGTCGGGCGACCGGCTGACCGGCTGATCGGTTAAACTCTCTGTCTTCATGCGGGGAGGAACCCGAACGAAGCTACGCCAAAGTGCTTTTCGGGGGAGTCTCCCCGAACCTTTTATACGGTTTCAAAGGGCATATTTTTGGAGATCCCACGTTAAACCGGCCTTGTGCTACCTGATGCCCTCGTGTGTGGGGGGGGGTGACTAAATACTGTTCAGTCGGAAGTGAGGTCCGTCAGAAGTCCGTCAGGAGTCTGTCAGTCAGTCAGAGCGAGCGAGTCAGTCAGTCGAGTCAGAGGCAGTCCAAACAGAGTCGCGTTCAGACATTTACTACAAGACATTGGAATAGTGATACCGGTCGAGACTACAATGTTCTCCCTACTAAACCTGATTGTTCGTACTAACACTTTCTACTTCTCTGTATATATTCCTGTTTGTAATTTATCTGTTTTATTCCATATCCCTGTTCGAGTTCCTCTTTATTGGTTATACCTTGGAATATCATCGTGTTACATGGAACCGGACCATTACAATGTTATTTTATTCCCCCTCCTCCACTGAAAATAAATTGTATATATGGAGATTAGTTAAGACTTTCATGGAGACATTGCGCTAGTAACAAAAAAGGGCACTGATAATATCAGTTATCAAGAATTATAACAACCGTATCTTGTGCAAACTTTTTCTTCTCTATTTTGTTTTAGAGAGTTATCTTCCCTTGTTTTTGCTTTTCGTTCTTATCCAACATTTTTTTTAAATACTTTCTTTCAAAAGTTTTGTATGACTGACTCTTATTCTCATCAATGTAAACACTTTATTTATTACTCTAAATTATCTATGTATTAATTTTCATTTGTCTGATGATCCCTGAATTGAAATGTAGTAATGAATTAATAGCTATACCGCTCACTTTAAACATAATCACAACGTATTTGTTACAGTAGAATAGACACTTGAAAGATATTTTTAAATTGCGTGAAATCACTGACTGATTATACAAAATCTTGGTTCTTGATTATGCTTTGTTCTTGTTTTTTCAGGTGCTGGCTACAGTCTACACCAACACGCGGTGATCGTTCCAGCTGTTACACTGGCCGTCATCGCGTTAAAGAAATACATCGTTTGAGAATATTTTCATTATAAACATCCCTACAAATAGAGAAAGACAGATTTGTATGAATACACACATACATACACATAAACACGTAGACGTTCATATACTCAAATAGAAAAACGAGTGAAATAAATACACACGCAAAAACTTATATATGTGTGTGCGTTTGCGCATTGTATATTTATACAAAAACTGTATAAATATACATGCAAGTATGTTTGCCCAAGTGCGTTGTGTTTTAATGTGCGACAATATGTATCTTGTAGCAAATGACTGTTAAATATAGGGGTATCTATGTATAGAAGTTTCTGACAAAGAAAGGTGATGGTTTATTTATTCGGGAAAGAAAAATTTCTAGTGACACTGCAGAAAAATGGACATTAGCGCATACGAATGTATTAAAATACTTGCTCGCACACGCACCCCAAATAATGCAAAAGTAAAAACGATTCATCGGTTATATATAGATACTTAGAATTGCATTCACCAAATGTGACGAGCACGAAAAAAAAATTACGCATGCATACATTCAATAAAAGGAAAAACAAATTTACCACATTTGATGTCCTGAGACATTTTTTTCTAAGAATGTTTCAAGAAATATCTCCCGGGTTAAATTTGCGAAGTTGAGGTATCTGGTAAGTTAATGTTTATTCAGATACTGTAGATTACTAAGGCTTATACCTAGCCAAATCCGTAATACTTTGTTATTATGTAGTTAAATATGGTAATTATAGGAATTATTTTTTTTACAAAATGTTGCAATAAAATAAGCACATTCCCATCTCACCTTTCGCTTGTAACCATCCATCACAATAAAATAAACGTTTTTCGGTGCCAAAGCTGAATTAGTAAAATAAAGCTTCATAAGCTTCTACTTAGGTTTGTTGCTCTATTACACAAAATTACCATCAAATGCAATTTTTCCATATAGCTTATTATTCTCAGTTTCATATTGTATGAGCCTGGAAAGTTAACGATGTATATTACACACAAAGATGCGCACATTCAAGTACGCACGCACACATACACATACACACATATATATGTGCATTCAATTACCCATACTTTACTGTAAAATCTTTGTAGGGAAATTTGTGAAGTTTACCTCTCATTTCAGCTGTGCTTTAGTGTACATGTCTATCTTACATTTCCGCCAAAATCGATTTTCGTCATTTCTAATGTTCCTTGTATTTTTCTGGTCATTTTGTTATTAAAACCGCTTCCAATAAAAGAAATGAATATAAAAATTTAAATAATAATAATAATAACAGCGAAATTAAATTCATCTTGTTCTATTCTTTTATCGTTTCGGATTTAAAAGTCAAAATATTTCTCTTGGCAGATTTTACTCGTTGACTTAATCTTAGAACCTGTCAAAAACACATAATGCAGTTCTTTAGCATTTCATTCCAATTATAATTTCTCTTTTTAGTTTACAAGCAAAGCAGTAATTAAATTAAACACAAAACAGATAACTGTGTCTTTATATATCTTCATACTTGAAATCTATTATTCTAAACAAGTGCCTTTGTTTAACAAAAAATAAATTTTATTAAAGAAATAAAGCAACTTAAATGAAAAGAAAATAATTTCTGTAAAAAAAAGTTATGTTTTTGTTGGGTTTTTTCTTATTAAAGTGTTTGTATGAATATGAAAGCGGAAGTAATTCCATCAATACCATCTGTGGTATTTATTATTATTATTATTATTATTATTATTATTATTTTATTTTCATTTATTATTACTGATTTGATTATTCGTGAATATACCTTCTTTATCTATTCATTATAATGCAAAGCGAAACCTAGTCGTAGATTTGACCTTTGTATGAGTAACGAAAATATTTGATATCAAAGAAAATCTATCGAGAGTTGCCATGTTAATGATGAAGATGGAAATGACTATCTACGTAAACCATTCTTTAAGAAAAACTTTTTTCGTTTTAAAATCTTTCTTCTGAACATTCTCTATATTTTCTTCTCCCTCCTCTCCATATATATATATATATATATATATATATAATTCTTTAGAGAATTTAGTGTTTTGTTATAATATTTACTATGAAAAAGGGTTTTGATATACGAATATCATTATCGTTTTCTTTTCAAAATAATAAATAAAAATGTTTTAAAAATATAAAATTGACTTCCTTTTTTAATTCCTGTTTTCTTTTTCCTGCTGACGGACAAAATTTAAATAAACATCACGATACGGCAGATAATATTTAAATCTCCTTATTTCCCTTAACTCTGCTTTAAAATCTGAATCTTCCACTAATGTTAAAATGTTTGGAATTCAGTTTTTCAGCATAGTTGATATTGCCATAAATTTATTTAAATTCTGAGCTCTTTTATTTCTAATGGAGGGAGTGGTTGATGAAAAATTCTCGGTTCGACAAAGAAATCCTTTAAAAATTTAAGATGTTTGGTCATTTGGTCAGATATGGAAAAGTAAGTCAGTCAGGGAATTTTTCATCGTCAGTCGCACAATTTTCTTTATTCATGATTGCCACTAAAACTGTTCCTCTATTGAATATTATATCACGTTTGAATCATTTTTGCTTACCTTCTTTAAACAATTAAATACCTGAAGATTAACAGCAGCCGTGCTGATGGAAGGCAAAAAAGGTTCTCTAAGACGATTTAAAAAGAGTAGTTTAGTTTGGGGGGCATTAAAATTAACAAGCCGTTTCTTGCCCCAGTTAAGAACAGATTAAAGCTCTTTTTCGAGATCACTTGCTAATCTGATTATCAAACCTATCGGATTTACGATTAAGACATGAGAAAATAGTTGTGTCATCGGCATAGATACAGAGTCAATAACTGATGACATCTGATTTTTGGTTTGGTTTATTTTGTTTTACAGCATATCAACCTCAATGGGTTATTTAATGCCGACAAAATTTTTTATTGCTGGTAATATTTTGTTTTGTCAAAAATCCGTTTCTGGTAATATATTTCCTTCAAAATTGTATTGCTGGCAATAATTTTTTTCAAAATGTATTGCTGGTAATAGTTAACTATTTGCCCACAGCTGCGACCCTAACAGGTGCTACCACCCCGGGTCTGGGTGGACCTGGGAACACCAGCAATTAAGAGGTGGTTCCACGCTCCTCAAACCCTCCGGATCAGAGACCTTGCTACTGGACGTAGTTTAATGCCTTATCCAAGACACAGATGTAGCTTAACGTCTTACCCAGGACAAGATATTTTGAAAGATCATTGATAAAAATTAGGAACAAAGTTCAAGGATAGAGTTTTTTGGGGGGAGGGGGGCACGCTTTTATATAAAAGATCTAGAAGAGTGACCGTTCAAGATAACATTCATTCCGCAATTTGATAAGAAAGATTTAATCAGATTCGAAATTCAACCAGAAACATCATAACACTTCAACTTGTGAAGAAGAAGACCAGCATACACAAACCATATCAAACGCCTTCCAGATATTTAAAACAACAGCCCGAACTCCACCAATCTCACTTATCTAAAGTTTTTCAGACGCTTTCAGCAATAACCGTTAATACATCAACAGTTGACCTTCAGAAGCGAAAGCTATATTGTGTGTATGACAGAAGACCTTGCGAGTTGAGATTCTTAAACAATTCGAAATTGATTACAGTCGTTAATATTTAACCACCAAAAGTGGAAAAGGTCGATAAAAAAAGACTAATCTATTTATTAAAATTTATATGTAGATTTTCTTTTTGGTATTGAGAAATTTTCAAAAGATTTTACCACGACTTAGACACTTACATAATCTGTTCTTTTTTTTTTTAATTTGTGATGACAAACACGACACAAAATGTTTAACGTGCATTGAATGGGTTTCTAAGCAAAATACTTTGTACGAATAATTTTGAAGCAATATATGAATTCATTTAACGAAAGTTAAGACTTTTGAGACAAGTTGTCACCTCACTGTGTTTATGGGCTCCTTAACTAAGAATGAACCTCAAAAGAACAATTAAGAACGAGAGTTGATGCTTAAGGGCGGTTGAGGGAGGGGCTAAATATCACAAGAAGACAACCGGAAAGAGGTTAATTTCAAACGCCCAATTCTTTGACATGCGCAAAGATGTTGTAAGCCATAAAAGTTCGACTCCTTTCTATTATCGACTACTTTCTCACTCTCGCTCTCGTTCTCGTACTATCACCGTATGGTTTCGAACTTTCGTCCAAATAATGTTTCCCAAATGTTTAATCAGTTGGAAACTTATCGATCTATCTCCTTTCCACTAAAATCTCTAGATGTTCCTCAATAAAACTTCACCTATCCTGGCCTGACTACATCCCCTGAAAACTTTCAAAACTTAGCACTATAATGAAATACTCACTACGAACGGGATATTGAACTTAATGAATAAGATGTTGTGTGAATATAAGGAAACCCCATGAAGAGAGATTTGTTTAAATTGATATTACAGCAAAGAAACATTTAAATCATCGCCCGACAGTCATAGAAATTCATTAAGCTTTCTCTATCAAATTTATCGGTATGTTTAAATTTAATGAAGGTCAGGACCGTTGCGTCTTACCCCCAAAACCCTACGACCGGAGGCGCGTTTTAGTGGCCCCGTTGTGCCTCTGCCATTTTTTTCAGCATTGTTTTATGGACATCAACCATTTTTTTAATTATTTTTAAACTGACGTTACATTGCCAGTCATCATCTAATAATATATATTGTGTATCTGTATGGCCGTTGTGGTGTGGAGCGGTGCGTACTACGCAGGAAACCCCTACGAGGTTAGAGCCTCGTTTCGGCAGCGTTTTCTGATTTTTGTGCTTTTTACTTTTTTCTACCTAAGTTAGATTTTCAATCAACTATAATAATCGACAAAGCCCGTGCTTACTACCCGAACCTCCAACCGCGTGGGGACACCATGCCTACGGTGGAGGGGCGGGTAGAAGTGCTAATTTCAGTAGCGCTTATTTTTTTTAAATTGTAATTTTCTTTCTGAATAGTTCTTTTAAATCAATTAAGAGAGTAATATATCTCTGTAAAATCATTTTTTATTCCGAGATCATCCACTAAGGAGGATTTCTAATTTGTTTTACTAATAGTAACACTAACAAGAAGTCCACGGCTAGTAATTAAAATAAAATTTCTAGGTCCTATTTTTTACATTTCTAGAAAGATAAAACCGAAAAAATGATCGCTTAAAAAATAAAAATGTTTAAAGATTTCAATAGGTGAAAAATTTTCACAAAAACTGAAATACTGTTTTTAAAACAATTTTTAAGACAATCCCATTTGTTTTGTGTTGGAATCTTTGTAAAACTTCTTTTTAGCGGAGATGCGTCGGTGATTCATCTTTATGGAAATGTAAAAAAATTGCGACTTAGACATTTTTTCGAGTAAAATTAAGTCATGAAAATATTGGTGGTTATTATAAAAAGAATGATATTTTTACGGATTTGTTTTAAATAAAAAAAACTATTCATTATAAAAGTAAATAATTAATAAATATGTACTGACATTTTCATTTAAATTGAATAATTCCATGATTTTTCGTAATTTAAAAAAAGCGCTGCCCTTTCCCACCAATTTCATTGCGAGGGTTTCTGGACCCCAGCTTGGGAAACTCAAATTGACATGTAGTAGTGATTTTCCAAGCATAGCTTGGATGTGACACAAGGCCGAAACTAAGAGGTAACCAGTGAGGATCGAACTCACTACTTAGTCGTAATCGTTCTAGCGAGACAAGCTTGCTAACCATTACACCACCTGGAGGTGCCCTTATAGCGATTTTCTAAGCCCTGGTGAAGGTTCCTTATTAGTATGAGATATTATTGGTGCCTCCGTTGTCTTCCACTCCCAATACATCAAATACCCAATACACTGGACATAAACATCAATACATTCACGCTCAATGAACTCAAAACAACACTCAAGTATTTTGCCAATAATAATTCTCCAGGTCTTGGCAACATACCAATATTATTGTGAAAGGTCCAATACTTCATGACTTCCTCCTACAGTTTGGCAACCACATATTCATACACCATTCGCTGCCTTCAACTTGGCCAAAGGGCGGAATAGCCTCTGTTCCAAAAAAAAGGGTGATCTAACAAATGCGGCAAACTATAGAGGTATAACTCTCATGCCAATTGCAGAAAAAGTTTACAATAAGTTTCTGCTTAAAAGGATTGTTTTAAGACATTTTATGTTTATACATAAAAAAAATTCATAGAAAATATTCGTCCTATGAGACATTCAGGCCGGTAAATGTTGTTTAATACTGTTTATTATAAACAGAGCATTTACTTAAATATTTGTATCTATAAAAAGAATGTATAAACATAACTTAAAATAATTAAATAATTAAAAAGAATGTATAAACATAAACTTAAAATAATTGTCGGACTTTGTCCATTTCATAATAGGATTGTCCCTACTACTGATCCACTCCTCCTCAAGAACCAGAATGGATTTAGAAAAGGCAGGTCGGCAACTGCTCAAATGCTCTCTATTCGCCACATACTGGAAGCGATGAAAAAATTCAACAAAGAGGTCACAATAATAAAATAAGCCATAATTGTTAAATTATTGCTGTCCACGCACGCCTATAATAGGTCCACTGTTATGTTAGTCCCACAAAGTGAAGGTCGTTAAAATAAAATCTTGGGAAAACCGTCCTCTTGATACTCCATTTTTGCGAGAACAAGAGTCCATTTTTGCCCATTTTTGCCCATTTTTTTTTCTTTTCGTTAGTGTGAAAAATACTTAAGGATTCTTCAAAGGTTACAATAGGCGTAAATTGTATTATAGTAGCAATTAATAGTAGTTACTACCCTGTACATAAGTGAAGAAGTATAATTTATGTAATTAATATAACCTTATGATGTTGAGGACACAAGCTAAAAACGAAAGATGGAAGGTGTGTACGCTGATGTTAGCAAGTTGCCAGTTTATCGTGAACTGACAATTCTAACGGCTGGCTGGATGGGTGGCTAGCTGTCTATACATAGATTCAGCCAGGCTCTGATTTGATTACAACAAATGGTGACTACGCATATTTATTGGTTTTATTAAAGAAAAGTTCCAGACGAATATGCAGTTAAATTCGCGAGTATTAATTTGATTGTTGGTATTTATTAATTTAAGATTTGAATTAGTACTTACTGATCTCAGTTCAATAAATATCAGTTCAATAAATGCATGTAACTGATTGCTGTATCAGCTTCGATTTATTGCATTAAAAGTAAACTGTTATTACACGACAGAATATTATTAAACAAAAGCAAAATAGGAATCATAGTTCTTCATTTGCTGGATATAAGATTATTTAGCTGTTTTCTTTCGAACTGTTTTAATATTTAATTTCGAACAAAAATATAAATTATTTATTCCCACATTCCGTGAAACAGAATAGGTATTTGCCCTTTGTACCGAAATGTCTTCTTTTTTAAAATTTATTATGAATCAGACAGCGATCATTCCAAAGCGCACCTGGAAAAAAAAACATCAAAAATATTCTATATATAGAAAAAATAGTCACAAAATATCAATACAGATAATAGAAATATGATGATTTCTTTTTAATCATTTTACCCCAAGCAAGGCGATAATGCCACTAAGCCGCAGGAGGTGGTTACGGGAAGTGAAAGTGAATGAGATGAATCTAGTGAAGAGAAGTGAAGAAAAGAACAATAAGGGAACAGGTTTCAGGAAGACAGAAAATGACGATTGTCGTTGCATTTAAATTTTTGAAGATTGTAGATGGCAGGAAAGCAAGAAATCGGGAGAGAGTTCCACAGGCGAGAAGTACGAGGGTGCGAGAAAAGAAACTATTAAAATAGAACATACGGTTGCATCTAGCTAGATCAACATTAAAATGGTGAGAATTAGGTGCCATTTTAGTAGGATGCTTAAATTCAATGTTTAGTTTTTAAAGAAACAAACCTCTGTATGTTAGGAAAAGGAATAGATTCTATCAACTTAGCAAGTTTACTCTGAACTGTTATGGTAATATCAGTCCTCCTGTATGATAGCGAATGCTGGACAATCTCCTCACAGATGAAGAGGGGACTTGAGGCAGCAGAAATGTTATTCTACAGGAGGATGCTGAGGATACCATGGACCGAACATGTGAGCACTGACGAAGTTTTAGGGAAAGTGGAAACAAAAAGGAAACTTATATTTAACATCAGAAAGAGACGGTTGAAATTTCTAGGGCACATAATGAGGATAGAGGGCTTGGAAAATCTGATACTTACAGGATAGATTGAAGGCAAGAGGAACAGAGGAAAACAACGCATAACTTAATTAGTAAGCTTGAATAAATAGATGACGGAACATGCTTTAGGAGATATAATAAAAAGACCAAATTCATTAAGAGTTACAAATGACAGGAAATTGTGGAGAGCCATGATCGCCTACGTCCTGAAGCGACACATCACATAGAAGAAGAATACATTATATTCAATAAACGACATATATAAAGAGTAATTGATAAGAAATGAACAGCGTATAGAAAGAATGCATTTTACCAAACAACAAAGATTGTTCTACTGAAGTAAAAGCATATGTTTCATATTAAATCAAGTATTTTTTTAATGTTATGTTTGTCCAGGACGTAGGGGATCATAGCTCCCCACAGATATATTTTCTTTATCATCAGTGAACTGCTATTATTTCTGAGGAAATATAATGGAGTGGCTTTCCGTTGTCTTCTCCACGGTTTTAAATCCACTGTTGTCCTTTTCTTAGAATGGTTGCCACCCAAGGTTAGACGACCAAGTCTACCCTGCTATCTAACTTAAAGTTGGGCAAAGAATGGACGGATTAGCGCCTTTCCCAACTACATTAGTGTGAAAGTGACTGCAACCGACTAAGCCGAAATTTGAACTCGACTCGCCAATTCCCTTTTCTGCATTGATAGCCGTTAAGCCTCATGTACATCAGGTATACTGATTCTGAATCCTTACTCAAAATTTATCTAGCGTTATGCGCGTGCGGGACCTTATATTAATTACATTGGATAAAAAAAAAGTTTTATCTGCTATCCAGGCGAATGATGCTAAATTGAGTACGCTGATACCGAATCTGTATTCGGAGTTGTGTCCAATTTCTTTTTTATTTTTCGTACGTTCAAAATAAATATTATATTAATTAGCATTTGCTTGAGATTGTGATATGGAATTCATAAACAGACTAACAGCGTATCAAAGAATGGGATGCCGGATGTTTTTTTGTTTTTTGGGTTTTTTTTTTAATGCCATTCTCATCTCGTGTTTTTCTTATTTCGATTGTTTTCCAACAGATTTGGAGCCGTAAGCAATGATCGTGTTGAGATGTTTCATTAATAAAAGTCAAAATATCAAGGTTTTTCCAACCCAAAGATGATGGGCAACTACTACTACTTACTACAACAGAAAACCAGTTCAACGCACATGCGCATGCGAAATCCGAAACATTTCTGAATAATCAGAATTAAAGTATTCTATATTTTTCATTTCCCATCGCCATCTACATGTACTATTTGTATTAAACATAAATATACTATATACAGTAGTAATAAATTGTTAATATAATATTTACCTTGAACATAATATTATATGCACGTATCTCAAAAATCTGACGTCCTTGGCCAATTCTTAACATAGATTCAGAATCAGCGTACTCGATTTGGTTTAATAGTGTCCTTTGTCTGAGTAGCAAAGTATGTTTTTGGTTACCCAAAGTAGATATTTACTTGACCCCCCCACACTGAGTCAGGTTGTAATACAAGGTCAGTTTTTAACGTTGGGACCTGAGTGTTTTCACTCGGGCCGCTGGTCTAAGCTGGTCATAGCTTGTCCAAGCTGCTCTAAGCCAGTCATAGCTGGTCTTGGCTTGTCATAGCTGGTCCAAGCTGGTCAGAGCCAGTCCAAGATAGTCGTAGACATGATGCCACCAGCACAGGGACGGAGCCCTGTGCCAGGTAAGTATTACCCAAAGTAATCAACAAAGCAGACGTTAGAAGTCAAAAATAAAGTAAACTTTTAAAGAGAGTTGACTAGAATAGGTTAGACTGGAAAAGTTGGCGGGAAATAGGCCACTATGCAATTAAAAAATGTAAGCTAAACCTACAATTGTTTGAATAAGACTTGTTGACCTGGTATAAAATCTAATGAACTTTGTACACGTTTGGTTCTAAAAAGTTCCAATGTGAATTATCAGCTCAAAACAGACGAATTTACTTAAAAACTCAATGTTACATTTGCGAATTCATTAAAACGAGTTCTTAACACTTTTTGATTTTCATATTACTATGTGTATATAAAGAGATTATTTAAGAATATTGATTAGACCTCTTGTGAATAAATAGCCTGAACAAAGCTTAACGTCAAATAAAAATGGCAGTCTAAAATTTCTTTGCTGGAATATGATTCATACATTTGGCCTTGCGAATAAAATAATTGAATTCAATGAGTTTTGAAAAAAAACTTATGTTTATAAAATCGTACAAGGTAACAAAACTGCCCTTGGAATTTTTGATATATTAGAAAAAATGTATACAGCAAATTTGACATACCGTTAGTCGTCAAAGTAACCCTCATCGGTATCCAGAACTTTTTGCCAACGTACCACCAGCTGCGCAATACCCTGGCGGTAAAATCAGTTATCTTGGACGCAAAGTTGTCTGAGTGCCTGCCACAGGTCTGCCTCATTTACGAAGGTTTTTGTTCAGGAAATGGAAGAGGTGGTAATGTATTGGCGCAAAGTCTGTGGAGTAAGGTGGATAGCACAGTGTCTCCCAGTCAAACTGCTGTATAATATCCCTTGCGTAGATGTAAAGCTGGTCTTATGGTCTTGCACATGAGCCGTGGTGACAATCAAAGTCTCGCACGCTTGGGAGTATCATATAGCAACCACTTTTTGTCCCTGGAGAGCACTTGACAAATATGGGTACTTTGCGATGTTGAAAAAGCAACGAGAAACAGATTGTCACACGCTGTTGCTTGTTGGCTTCCGACAGTTTGTGCGGGTACCTACTTGCTCAACTTGTACGTCTTCTCTGTGCAGTGCAAGTGGAAGAGTTCGACAATATCACCACAAGTTTGGCTGTTATCCTCCACTATGGCCGCCTTCAGGGACTCATCATCCAGAACTTGTAGCCGGCCACTTCGGGTTTCATTACAAAGGGGCAGATCACCCAACCTGAACTTCTGGAACCAATGCCTGGTGTGCGTTCACTCACAGCATTATCCTCAAAGTATTCAGCGACTTGATGTGACTGCGGAAAAGCCCACCATAAAGTCATAAAGCAGACAAACCTCGAACGAGCTGCTTCGACACCGCCATGTTTCCTCGCCGCTGCTTGATTTATAACTGATGTATCTAAGCATTGCACCGGAATTGATCAAGAGCAATGTACCACTCCACCCCACCGCTTTCTTGGTACGTTATGCACTCATTTGCGTATTAGCGATCACTTCTTTCCGCACGACGTAAAAAACGGCAAGGACTTTTTGGTTAAATTATAGAAACAAAGAAAAGAATGCTGAACTGTTATGTTCCTATACGGCAGTGAATGCTGGGCAATCTCCTCCCAGATTAAAAAGAAACTTGAAGCAACAGAAATGTGGTTCTACAGAAGAATCCTGAGAATACCGTGGACTGAATATGTGAGTAATGAGGAAGTTTTAAGGACATTGGAAACAAAATACACAGAATCAGAAAAAGCAGTTGAATTTTATAGGACACAGAATGAGGAAAGAGTGATTGGAAAATTTAACACTCGCAAGACATACTGAATACAAATGAGACAGAGGAGAAATGGCGGGTAACCTAACCAAAAAGCTTGTGTAAATGGATGACAGAACAGGAACTGGGAAGAATGGTGAAAAGACAAACTTTACTAAGAGTTAAAAAGGATAAGAAGTTGTGGAGATCCATGATTGCTTATGCCCCGAATGAAAAAGGCACATAGAAAAAAGAACATGTATATAAAATAGATTAATGAGAATATTGATTAAATGTTTTATGAATAAATGGCCTAAACAAAGTTCAACAACAAACAAAAATGGTGTCTAAAATTTCTTAGCTGGAATAGAGTTTTGAAAAAGAAGCAAGTTTATAAGATCGTATACGCTTGAGACGAACATCGTAAACTGAAATTGGAGCTTCTTGTTGTATCAAGAGGATTTGAAAAGCTTAGCGATGTCAATAAGCAATTAATAATATAAATGATAGAAAATGCACGATTTATAAATAAGTTCGCTATAATAAATAATGCGTTAAAAGCTTTGACGATGTCTACACTATAGTTTTTAATTGAATTAATTACAATCGCATCCTCATTTAAAAACTAGCTAGACACATCATCATATAAAAAGACATGAATTTAATCTGGGGTCTGTAATTACCTGAATTTTCTGTGATGAATGGTGTTCATTCTGTTTAGCATCCTTCAAGTCTTTGTTGTCGCCATAACCTATTCAAGTATTGTAATTGTTATTATTGTTTTATAACTATAATTATGCAGTCTTAATTCAAAGCAAGTTGTTTTATGCGTCACTGTCACTGTCACGGCTTACGAGGGTCGGTCAAAATGTAATGCCTGTTCTTCTTTAATTACAACAGATTTAATAGTAAAACACACACACAAAACATACCAAAATGAACACAAAATGTTTCAGGATTTCAAATCTTTAATTCATCATTATCCTCCTCCTCAATTGTGAGAATTGAATGAGATCATGTATATCCACCTCGTAGAATCTTTTTTGTTTTTTTTTTTTTTTTTTGGTGCTTTCATATCCATGTGCGTGTTCTCTGAATGCCTTCTTCATGAGCCCAAATCGCAGAAAGTCTAAGAATGTCAGGTCAGGTTTCTAAAAGCTCTTGTGCATTAATCAAGCTTTGCACTTTCTCTGGACTCACTTTGCAACATCCATGAGACTGTACCAATCTACAACCAACTGCTATAGCTCTCCTTAAAGAATTTCATAGTTTTGCAATAGCAATTCTTATGATTACTGTAATGAGATCATCTGCTACTTTGGCCTATACATTCACAGCAGCAGATGATCTGCCACTGCGTAGCCTGTCATTAAGATCAGTTTTTAATTTTTCTCTGGAATTACCATTAACTGAACTGCTCAATCTCCTTACTGTACTTAGTTTGGTTTGGTTTGTATTACGACATGTTTTTTTAAGCATTTCACCCCAGGCAAGCGAGCGTGTCACTAGCACGCAAGGGGTTACAGAGAGTAAGAGCAAGAGTAAAAAGGAGTATTTGAGGAAAGGATATAGAGAAGGACGGTTATCAGGCATCAGAAGATGTCGATTGACATTACATTTGAATACTTGAAGGTTATAGCTATCAAGAGGAAGGGAGTTCCACTGTCGAGCAGTGTGAGAGAATAAGCTGTTGGAGTAGAAGAGGCGGTTACATTTAACTGTTTCGGCAGTAAAAGGGTGGGACCGAGATGCCACCCTATTAGCACGCTTAAATTCATACAGTTGGGGTACCATTGAAAATAACTCATCAGAGCAGTTACCATGAAAATACTTGTAGAAAAGACAGAGGGAAGCTACATTACGTCTGTGAGAAAGTGACTGTAGATGAGATGCCAGATCAGGACCTATCACATTACATATCCGTCTCTGGATTTTGTCGAAAACCTCAAGATGAACAGCGGGGACAACAGACCATATATGGCAACAGTTTTCAATGCAAGGACGAATGGTAGATTTGAAGGATAGACTTAGGCGAGAAAAACCTTCTGGCGCGACCCTATCAAATATCTTAGAAATATCTACAGCCACAGCTCGAGCTTCGCCGTTATTATCAAAAACTTGGTATACAAATTCAGTTATGGCCGTGAGGATGTCAGCGGTAGACCGGGCAAAGCGGAAACCATCTTGTTTGACAGAAAGTAGATCATGGGATGTAAGGTGCTTAACCACTTCAGCGTTGATTAAAGCCACGAAGACTTTACCGAGAGGTGGTAGAAGACTGATAGGACGGTAGTTAGATGGGTCAGAAGGGTCTCCAGAGTTCTTAAAAACAAGGACAACAGATGAGGACATCCAACAGGCTGGAAAGCAAGAGTCAGTGAGTCAACACATTTGTTCATTTAATGCCGAAATTTAATGTTTTCTTTTCTAAATAAAGTCTTGTATTTAAACATTCATTTTTTTATTTTAAATAGTAAATTTGTTTCTTTGTTTGGCGGCATATCAATTCCTTATGGGTCATTTAATGCATAAATTTATTTTTCTTGGAAACGAGCAATTTCTCTTTCAAAAATGCATTGCTGGTAATATATTTTTTTCTTTACAAAAATGTATTTCTGGTATATATTTTTCTTCAAAAATGTATTGCTGGCAATATTTTTTTTTTTCAAAAATGTATTGCTGGCAATATTTTTTTTTCAAAAATATTTTGCTGGTAATTTTTTATTTTTACAAAAAATTATTGCTGGGCGTTTTATTTTTTAACGAAAATGTATTGCTGGTAATATTTTCTATTTTTGAAAAATGTATTGCTGGCAATTATTTTTTAAATATATTACCAGTAAATTTTTTTTTTACAAAAACGTATTGCAGGTAATTTTTTTACTATGAAAATGTACTGCTGCTATCTTTACTGTAAAACGTATTTTTATATTTTCATAGTGTTTTGACCCCAAATTATTTTAATAAGAACTGTTTTCCTAATTTATATCGTAAAAAGAAACATTACCGGAAAATAACATTGGGTGTCTGTTGTAGAACGATGCTTTGAACTGCAGAGTAATCTCGCAAGCCATGTTCAGTGAATTCAATCCGAATAGGGCACTTCATATCGTGGCATTGTTCCAGACATATCGTACTCTTGGGAAAGGTGTGAATCCTCTTCTTCTCCCCCACCCCCATCTATGAGTAAATAGTAGGACAGACTGGGTTCTATAGCCTTGGATGGCAACTGGCTTACCGCAGAAAGAAATGGCGGCAACCTACTGCGGGAAAAAAAGCTGCCTTGTCAGTCATGTATCGAAAGAAACATAATGGCCTAAGCGTGTATCACTCATGGCACATAACTGTAGTGTAAAGGTTAGCAACATAGTCTAACTACTGAACTGAGATCGACCATCGCTGAACTCCCTACAATTGTGACATTGTGCCATGCATTGTAAGCTGAATATCAATAATATATATCATCTTAGAGGAGAAATATAACAAGAATTTAATTGGCCGAAAATTCCATTTGGAAACTTTCACATTTATTTTACAGATGTGTTCGGCCAACAACGAGTCGGGATAGCCATTACATATAAAGAAATTACTCCGATCTCTTTAGATCATTTGAAGAATATGAAGTAATTAATTCTAAAAAAAAAAAAAAAAAAAAAAACTATTTGTAGATGTCAGAGCCTACATAGTTATGAATTTCTTTAAAACTGTGGGCGATCATTCAAATCAATTATCAGATTCTGATATTCGAAGAGCAAGTTATTATATCTAAATGATGTAGTTGTGGATATATGTGTTTACGTGGTGGGGGAGCACCAGTTAAGTGACGTGGTAGGATTTTCTTTACAGGAAATTTTGGAAGAAAAGACGACAGGAGAGGACAGAACAAAAGAACGTTACACCGGAGAAACTATCTATGCTTGACGCCCTGATTAGGGCCGAAAAACACACAGTAGATTGACACTGAACTATTGCTAATATTACTACTACCCCATAACACGGCTTGACTTCAAAACTACACTACAGGACCTTCTCCAAGCTGCTACCAATATCCGTCTTATAAACGAAGATTTTGCTACACCGAATACCAAAGGACTCACTCATCCCTCTAAAATAAAATATATTTTACCTTATGCACCCAGTTTCCAGTTCATTTTATATCCTATGTTTCCAATAAACATCAGCAAGAATATATACCACCACCTAACCACATAGTTTTCAAATTTAATGTCTTAAAAAGATGGGGAAACGATAGTAAAATTACAAACTATCTACATAGAATTTTTTTTAAATGCTTAAAACACGATTTGACTTTCCTCAAATCCTTTCCAATTAGTTTGCATCAATATTACCTTTTAAAAATTATATAAATTAATTTCTGCAAAATCCTCAGTTCATTAACCCATTCTAATTACAATGAAACAAATTCGAATAATGAAAAAAGGTTTCTCATGTTCAAATTACTCATGTGACAGTGATATTTTATATACACAAGGGTAAATATAAATAAATAACACAAAGCGTTTTATCAAACAGAAATTATCGAAATCTGTTTACTATTTTTTTCTTGGTGATTTGTCTTTGGGATTTTTGTTTGTTTATTTGGTTTTTACGAAAAGCGAAATATTTGAAAAGATTAGAGTCATTCTGTCATCTTCCAGCCAACTGTTTTCGTCTGAATCAATATTTCTACTTCATTTGTCTTTAAAAATATTTTATCTATTATTCTAAAAAAAAAAAAAACTATAGCGGTATTGTTTACTTAGAATGAACCTTCGCGAATGCCATTGCAATAAGCATCAAGGTATTTTTTTACTTGATATGAACTTTCGCGCTACCATTCCAATACGGATCACAGTATTTGTTTATTTGAAGTGGACCTTCGCAAATACCACTATAATAAGCATAAACTGATTCTTTACTTGGAATGGACATTCCGTATATCACTGCAATAAACCTCAAGGTATTATTTACTTGAAGTGCACCTTCGCGAATACCACTGGAATAATCTTGAAGGTATCATTCACTTGGAGTGGACCTACGCGAATACCAAATCATTAAGCACCACGGTACTGGATAGGACTTTTCCGAATACCACTGCAATAAGCATTAACGTACTGTTTACTTGGAGTGGATCTTCGCCAATAATACTGCAATAAGCATCAAGGTATTTCCCACTTGCAGAGTAACTTCGTGAATACCACTGCAATAAGCTTTAAGGTATTGTTTACTTGGAGTGAGCCTTCCCGAATACCACTACAATAAACTTCACGATATTGTTTCCTTGGGGTGAACCTTCGCAAATACCATTTAAATAATCATCAAGGTATTGTTTACTTGATGTGAACCTTCGCGAATACCACTGCAATAAGTATCAAGGTATAATTTATTTGGGGTGGGCCATCCCGAATAGCATTGCAACATTCACCAAGGTATTGTTTGCTTGGAGTGGACCTTCCCGGATACCACTGCCATAAGCATCAAGATATTATTTACTTGGACTGGACCTTCACGAATATCACTGCAATAAGCATCGTTTACTTGGGGCTCACCTTCCTGGATACCACTGCAATAACCACCACAGTATTGTTTACTTCGAGTGGACCTTCCGAAATACCAATGCAATAAGCTTCAAGGTACTGTTTACTTGAACTGGACATCCCGAATACCACTGCCATAAGCATCAATGTATTGTTTCCTTGGGGTGAACATTCACGAATACCACTGCAATAAGTATCACGGTATTGTTTACGTTAAGTGAACCTTCATCAATACCACTTGAATAAGCTTCAAGGTATTGTTTAATTAAAGTGGATCTTCGCCAATATCACTTCAATGAACATCAATGTATTGTTTACTTAGACTGGACATTCGCGAATACCACTGCAATAAGCGACAAGGATTTGTTTACTTGTAGTAGAACTTCGTGAACACCACTGCAATATGCTTCAAAGTATCGTTTACTTGGAGTGGACCTTCGCCAATATCTCTGCAATAAATATTGAGATATTGTTTACTTGGGGTGAACCTTCGCGAGTACCATTGCAATAAGCATCAAAGTATTAATTTGAATGGACCCTCGCAAATACCACTGCAATAAACTTCAAGGTATTATTTAATTGGAGTAGACCTCCACGAATACCATTGCAATAAACATCGATAAAATCTCAATACTTGTCACAATTGTTACGTGTTCTAAATACTTTTTGAAAAATCTCTATATTAATGCGTTTGGTCGAATTTTTCTTCTAAACTACATAGAAAGTAAAAACAAAAACAAACGAAGAAAATATAAAAGGATTAGAATTAGTCTTCCGTAACATCGTGATTTTTGCGTCTAGGTTATAAGGCCGTCTTTCATACGATAGGAGCATCCATGGAATTCGAGTTCGAAACGTGTCGAAGGATACAGAGTTTTATGGATTCTATATCATTTTCTCTGTCGTTATAAAGTGAATCTCATTCATTAAGAAAATAGAATGTCTAGAATGACAGTCATTCTTCTTTTCCTACAGAAATAATCTGTATAAGATAATGCGATATATCGCGAAATTCGATAAAATATTGTGTAATGCTACAAAAAATAAGTGACATAGATTAAAGGAAGAACAAAAACAGATGTGGAAGATATAAAAATAACTGCATCTCTCGTCGGGAGTTTCGTAGCGGAGTTTATTATGAAACAGAATACTAGTTTGAAATTCAATTGAGACGGCTACTATACGTGTTACTTTTATTTTAACAATCAGAAAAATATAAGACTAAATTGTTGACACTGTTGGAATATAAAAGCCACAATGAATATTTAGTTATAAACATTTTTAAGTTGTTTTTTACAACAAGTTATAGTGAAGTACAAATTCTAAAGAGATAATCGTATATATACATATATAATTATATATATATATATATATATATATATATATATATATATATATATATATATCAAATATGTGGTGCAGTTTAATTTATATTACAATAAATCATTCAGTAAATTATTAAAATAAATTATATAAAATGGCGAAATCACTTCGCTAACTAAATTGTAAAGATAGATTGACCCACTAACCACTCGATGAATGAAGGTACTTGAATATTTAATGCATCTTTAAAATTTTGTTAGCGAAGTGATTTCACCGTTTTATATCATTAACTTTACTAATTTACTTTTTGTATGAATGATTCATTGTAATATATATATATATATATGGTTTAGTGCTCCTGCTATATACTTAGAGATTATTGATAAAACACAAAGTAACATACCGTAACATAGCTTCCCTGTGCCTTTTCTATAAATACTTTCATGGTAATTGTTCTGATGAACTTGCCTCTATGGTACCTAGACCTTTACGAATTTAAGCGCGCTACTAGATTTTACTGTTAATTTGGCTTGATGTAACCGTAAGTTCTATACTAACAGTTTCCTATATCGCAGTTATCGCTTTTGGGACACTCTTTCTGCTTCTTGCTTCCCACTTAACTTTGATCTTTTAAAATTTAAATGCATTGTTGTCAATCGTTATGTTTTGTTTTCTTAATTCTTAATCTTTTATTGTCCTCTCTCCTTAATAGATTTTCTTTTTCATATTCTCTAACACTCAGTAACCTCTTGTATCCTAGTCGCTTTATTGCCTTGCTTGGGGTGAAATGATTAATACATACATATAAATATATATTTAATTGGATTGTGAACCTGGTAAGGGCGTGAAACCCAGGGTCACAAACTCACATTAGTCCAACTAAATATGTTAGATCTATCACTGATATTGAGCGCTTTCCAATAAGTACCGCGCATATAAAAAAAATATATATAAATTGCATATATACACACATACGCACACACACACACACATATATATATATATATATATATATATATATATATATATATATATATATATATATATATACATGTGTGCATGCATATATGTGTGTGTATATATATATATATATATATATATATATATATATATATATTGGTTAATCACATATTATTATATTAGACTAGCAGTAGAGTCCGGTGTTGCCCGGGGATGTAACAGTAAGAGATAGATCAAGTATCGACCATCATAAAGACTGAAAAATAAAATTGACAAAGATTATTATTTAAGGTTGACGGACACGCATTTCTTAATTAGTTTTTTTTTTTTGTTTTGTTTTGTTTTGTTTTGTTTTGCTTTTTTACGAATTGATCAAACCCAAACTCAAACAAAAACATTGTTTTCAATCGTTATGAATCTACCGATTGAATAGAATTTTATTATAAACAATTGTCTTGTAAATGGAATTTTTAAAGCATTCTGAATGTAAAAATAAAGAAAAAACTGTGCAAGACAATAAGAAAAACTACCTGCCAAAAAAAGTGAAGTTTTGTTGAAATCGGTTGAAAAATGTAGGAAATCCGATCCCATATATAAACGAACACACACACACAACCAACCAACCTGGGTTTTATAATAAGTATAACTCGATATGAGTTATACTTATTATAATGCCTCTGAATCGTGTTTTCAAATTGATTTCGTGCAAAAGCAATTTTTCCAATTTTTGGCACTGTCAGAACCACCGCAAGGTAATTTTACGTAGTCCTGTGAAGTTTTGTTGAAATCGGTTGAAAAATGTAGGAAATCCGATCCAATATATAAACGAACGAACAGACACACACACACACACACACACACACACACACACACACACACACACAACCTGGGTTTTATAATAAGTATGATTACATTCTACATCTATTTTTTATCTCCATCCTCATATAATTATCAACATTGTTATTAACCTTATGATCAACTTTAATTGTAATTACCGTTTATTTTTGTATGTTTCGTTTTTCAATAAACAAAATTATATCAATGGACGTCTCGGGATGGGCAATATTTAACGAGCTAGTCTGATTATTAATACAGAGTAGTGTGTTTGATTCTCATTGGATGTCCCATGCTTGTGGCCTTGCGCCAAACTAAATTAATCTTAGTAAATTACAACAAAATTAAGAGCCTTGAAATCTAGCTGTCTCTAACTATATTTGTTGCACATGCGCAGAAAATTGTCACGATGTTTTCCGTCTTTCATCAGATATATTTATTCAGTGGAACTATTTTTAATTTGATGTGAATGTACGCATATTTTTTTCAAATCACAGAAGCCGTGTCAAAAACAAATGATAAATTGGCTTCATAGTTATATTAAATGACAGTGGTTAGTTCTACAATGGTACAATTAGTTCTACAGCCGTTTCCATCCAGGAATCATTCGGCATTTATTGACCAAAAACAATTAGTGTTACTGCCGGCTGAAATTTATAAAATCTTTTTCTTAAAACGATTTTTCAGGAAATTAGAATTCTCAACTTCAATAACTGTTATTTATCTGACTCTCTCTCTCTCTCTCTCTCTCTCTCTCTCTCTCTCTCTCACACACACACACACACACACACACATTAATGGGAGTTTCTAACCTTTTGTTTAATGTAGTATGGAAAGTCAACATCATGATTATATCATATTTTCCCATTCTCACTCAGTTATGAGCCATACGTGATACATGTATCGAAAGATATATGACTGACGAGGCAGATTTTTTTCCTGCAGTAGGATATTTCTTTCTGCTGTAGACCAGTTGCCATCCAAGGCTATATAGAACCCATAGCTGAGGGGAGAAGAAGAGGATTCTCAAGGGTATTAGCACGTGAGTGAATGTAATGGATTCGATTGGAATTCGAACTCGGCTCTCCGATTCCACAATACGAACCGCTATCCATTACTCCACCGTGCCTCCTCGTTTCCCATTCTACCTATATATACTATCCATTTTAGTTATCGCAAGTAGTTGTGGAAGTATACAAGTGATGTAGTTTTGCTTTTTGCGTAAAACTTTTTGTGATTCTGTTCGGCCAGTCTATAGGATCTGATGAAGGATTGTCTTATTTAAGACCTACAATGAGTAAAATGACTTTAAGCAAATGAATTCTTTTTTTATTTATTTAGTCTGTTATTTAACCCGTAGTTGAGGGAGAAGAGATGGATGCATACCTTTTTAAGAGCATTAGTATAAAGTCAACGCAACAGACTTAGGCAACGGATTTATAGAGGTACCTATGTCTGTAAATATTTATTTTTCATCGAAAGATAGATACACAGTTTTATCGGTGGAATAACTCTTGTGTAGAAAGAGATGACAAGAAAGACAACAAACGCTTGTTACAATTTTACGATAGCTAGCTATAGATAGATAGATATGAATGGAATTAGGCTGATACGAATGGAATTAGACAGATATGTATTGAATTAGATAGATAGATAGATAGATAGATAGATAGATAGATAGATAGATAGATAGATAGATATCAAAATACTAGATAGATACATATCAAAAGGACTATATAGATAGATAGATAGATATGAATGGAATTAGGCTGATACGAATGGAATTAGACAGATATGGATTGAATTAGATAGATAGATAGATAGATAGATAGATAGATAGATATTGTCATTCTATATTTATCTGTATTATTAGTGGCATATGTACTTAGAGATACATTTTTAGAAACATTTCCCGTGTGTAAAATTTCAATATGAATAGCTTCTCAGAATAAAGAATAAGATCACGAGGCGGGAAAATAGCTGCCGTCATGACAAATTTGTTTTATAAATAAAATTGTTCGAAACTCTAATTCCCTTATATCAATAACACGTATCTTTGGTATTGTCATTGATTATTATTTTCCCACATCCCCGTTTAAGAAATTGTAAACGATTCTCACCACGAAACAAATATATATGTATATATTTCCCTGCAATTTCAGGTTTCTTTCTTCTTAACATACAACAGCAAAAGTTAATTTAAAAAAATCCTAACAAATATTGAAAACATTGCAAATTATTAAATGTGTTCTGAAAAGTGAAATTTCTGTTTTAGAAAATCAACTATATTTTTAATACTTAAACAGTCAATCTCTACTTGGAATCGTAGCAGTATCATTTGAGTGCTTATTATGATCAGGTAACAATTTAGCATTTGGGCTTCTTAATAATATTAATATTAATATAATTAGAGAGGACTTTATTACACGGATGTGAACAGACACTCTTCCGTGTGGTTACCCAGTCGGCACTGAGACGTCATTAAATGAGTTCGTGTTGTATCAGTGAACGAATAGATTCTACACGCTCTGTATATAATTTTTTGGCAAAACACCGGTCAGCACTCTACTTACCACCCAGCAGTTCAGTTGTAGCTCCCTGCAACATGCTGTTTTTGGCAAAGCTAAAATTTCTGTTAAAATATCGTGTAAGCGATTAAAGAAACCACGATGGTGATATCTAAAGAAGACATTGTGAACTGTTTTGAAAAGTGGAAAGAACGCTGGAATAAGTGTGTGAGATCACAGAAAGACTCTTTTAAAGGTAACTAAAGTACCATTGTTTTGGTTCTACAGAAGGATGCTAAGAATAAAATGTACCGAACATATGAGCAACGACGAAGTTCTAGAGACAATGGAAACAAAAAGGGCACTTATACATAACATCAGAAATTTCTAGGGTACATAATGAGGAAAGATGTCTTGGAAAATTTGATACTCACAGGTCAGATTAAAGGTAAGAGGGACATAGGAAAACAACGCATAACCTATTTGGCGAATCTGAACGAATGAATGGCGGAGCAAGGTTTGGTAGAGATAGCATAAAGAGAAAATTTATTAAGAGCTACAACGTACAGGGAATTGTGGGGAACGATGATCGTAAACGTCCTGAAGAAGGGTGTTAAACTCAGAGGATATATTGACGGCAAAAGGGGTAGAGGAAAGCAGTCCATAATCTACCTAATGATCTTGGCAGAACAAGAATTAGGAGGACAGGAAGTTGTGGAAAACTATCATCGCCTACGTCCTGAATGGATACGGCATACAGAAGAAGAAAGTACCATTGCCCTAGGCAGACTATTTCTTCATTAGTATAAAATGGCTGGAAAATTTCCATATATATAAAGCTACTTGCCATTATTTAACAAAACTCACTAATGATACTTACTTCATTTTGCTTGCATTTACCACTTGTTTGTTTTTCACGATATTTACAGACGGTGATAACTGCAATTATTTCATTTTCTTTTGCTTTCATCATCATTAGTTACGTGTCTGGCACTTTCAGAACGTGGACGAACAAAGCTCTCCACAACTTTCTGTCCTTTGTAGATCTAAACAACTTTTTTTTTAATCAGTTCACTCCAACCAAAGCAATAAAGTCAATAAGACAAATAAGAAAGTATTTATAGAAATGGCACAGGGAAGCTAGGTCACGGTACTTTGGGTTTTATCAAGAATCTCTAAATATATAGCAGGAGCACTAGACCATATTGCATTATGTCAGTGGGAAAAGTGACTGAAGCCGGAATGTCAGGTCAGGATCAATAACATTGCAGATTCTTCTTTGGATTTTATTAAGAATCACAAACTATATTGCAGGGGTACTTGACCATATGTGTCCGTAATAATTCAAAGCCTGAACTTTTAAATATGTAACTCTTTATCATCCCTTCTTGTCTCTGTTTTGCCATTCATTCACACAAACAAATTGTGTAATTTTCTCGCTACTTTCCTCTACCACTCCTTCCTTCGATACATCCTGTGAGTATTAAATTTTCCAAGCCGTCCTTCCTCATAATATGTCTCAGAAATGTCTGCTGTTTCCTTCTAAGTTTAAGAATGAGTGTCTTTCTAAGTTCTCGTTTTTTTACCTTGCATAACTTTTAAAATTATTTGTTATGCGTGGTCGGGGTCGTTTTTGACAGAGTGTCCGTTAAATGTATAATTCCCATATTTAATACTATAAATATTATGCTGGTCACCATCTTTACGTAAAAATAAAGACAAATAATCACTGTCATATTTTCATAAGCGAGAAGTGCGATAGAAGAAACTGTTAGCAGAGAACTTGCGGCTACATCTAGCCAACTTAACTGTACTGATGACACCTTGTCGCCAATCTAATACTGCGCTTAAGTTCATAAAGTCTAGGTACCATAGAAGAAAGTTCAGCAGAACAATTTTCTGCTGTTTTCTTCTAAGTTTTAGTATGAGTGTCTTTTTAATATTATCATAGGACTGACAGCGATAATTTGTAGAAATCGTGTATTTTACTGGGGAATATCTGAAAATCACTATTTCGGCTGGGGCATCTGTGTCTCGAATGAACAAATAAACACTATTGGCGATTGTAATCGGAATCATCGAGTTAATGCAACTGATTCTTTCCTTAGCTGCATAGTATGTGCTTCGCCAGAGCTACATACAGTTTTGAATTCAGAGTTTTCCTTTTTCTAGATTGGTTGCCACTCAACGCTATAAAAACCAGTCTGTCGTGTTATCTAGCCATAGCTGAGAGGAGAAGTGTTAGATTTATACCTTTCCCAAAGGTATTGGTACGTAAATGGTTGTAATGAAGTCGAGTGGAATTCATTACTCCACTGTGTACTTGTAAAAAGCATCAATAGAAACACATTAAAAACTGTTTTGAAAGGCAAAAATAATGTCTAAATAAAAATAAAAAGAATGAAAGACAAACCGATGCTGGTGGTTAGGAATTGCTTTGTGGGAACGGAAAGATGGGCATTGAAAGATTTTGGTTTAACGCGACGATAAATCAGAGTTTTTGCCCATGCCCAACTTTAATAATTCTACTATTGATAAAGAAATAAAAGCCGCATTTTTTTCTTATCAGCGATAACAGTTGCGATTTTTCTTATCAGTGAATTATCAGAAATAAAACTGGACAGCACGAGTTTATTTTGTTGGGATCCGTCTAGCCACGTTTTTGTTTTGTTTTGTTTTTTTGTTTTTTTTTTTTTTTTTTTATCTGAGTGTCGGGATTCCAAACATTTAACAACACATCTTTTAAATGAAACATAAAAAAAACCTTATTTTCTAAAAGCAAAGTAGAATTTCAGTTCAAATAACATTTATATATTCTTTTCAAAAATATGCAATAACAATAAAATGTTCAATTGTCTTTGCAGCGATATTTTATGATGTAAAGAATATGCATACACCTGGGTTCCCCTCACAGTAATATGATTGGCTGGTGTCAGCCATAGATACAGACTGATGTGGAGGTATAGGGATGCCTATTGGGCGCCTATGCCTATTGCCTACCACTACGACGAGGACCAATCCATTACGGTTACCTGCTAGATTGTCCTACTCGGTTACAGTAGTCCAAAACCACTTTGCTACTCCGAACAAATATATCCCTTTCCGGGACATATCATTTTATAAAGTAATTAAGTGTTCTTGGTGTCGTGCGAGACGTCTGGACTTACTTTATGACGGTCATCCTAAGGGGTTTGTGAGTTCTTAGACAAGGCTTTTGTCGGCGGCTATGGCTCATCTCATCCATTGTGTGCATGTGTGTGGGTGCGTGTAGATCAAACATGCCTCCGAAATTGTTTTGAACCCCGAGAAACAGCATGCTTCTATTTTTATATCCGTAAGGGAGATCCAAAATCTAATTTCACATAGAAGTGTGAAATTTTTGAATATAAAGTATTCATTAGTTAGAAAATAATTTCACACTTTCTCACGAAAATATTTTTCTCGAATTAGCGGGAATAGCGAAAGGAGTTATTAATGTTATTTTTTAAATGATCCAAAAATAACGTTGTAGGTCTACAATTACGTTCGCAAGTATTTTGGCAGTATTTGTTTATTTAAAAAAAAACCTTTTGATGGGATTTTATTGGTTAAAAAATATATAATTTAATTTTTATAAGTTAATAAATTCACGATCAATTTATAAATTATCTAGTTATTTACATTTCTTTAAACTCAAAGTGCGGTAAAAAGACGATAGAATCTGCCCCTTCTTATTATCAATCTAGTATTAGTAAAAAGTCGTTTCTAAGATTTTTTACCGTAGAAAATGTCTTACGAAAGATGAAAATATGTCTGTTACATAGATACAAAAACTTTATGATGTATAAGAGCCATAATCGATTTCAATGCAAAACCAGATTTCTCAAATGCGTAGCAAACAACGGTCCTTTTTTATTGATAGCTTGAGAAAGACTGTTGTAGAACGCTACAATTTATTTAATGGCAGATACTTCTAATGTAGCTTCAAAGTTATGAAATACTCAGCAAATAGACATTTATAATTGCCTGTGAGTCTAGAACAATAACAAAAACATTTATGACAAACATTCACGCTTACAGGCATGAGTGAATATTAGTGCAAAACAAGATTCATCAAATACATCGCAAAAACAATATTTTTACTGATTGCTTTTACGGATTTTTTCCGTATAAAAATATTAGTTCGTTCATCAGAAGCACAAAAACGGACTCAGTGTTAAATTGAAGCAGGACGAATTTATTTATTTACAAAACATAATATCCGAAAAGAAAAGAAGGGTGTAGACTGTGAAACCTTGCTCAAAATATTCTTTTGAGCGCCTAATAGAAATTAAGCCAGGTATAAGCCCGAAATGCGATTTGCAGGTTGGGGATACTAAAATCAAGCAGATGCTGAAGAACTTATTTATATTCTCTGAGGACTCGTCCTTATAAGCAAATATATATTAAGCGACACATAAAAGAATTTCTCTAAATTTCATAACAATTAAATGAGTGGGGAGTAACAGGTGTAAAAAGAATATTTTTACAATGATTTTCTAAAAAGAAAACGTTTCAAAAATAAAATCGTTCATTTCTAAATAAGTTTTAAAGGTTTCATTAAAATCTGACAATTTTTTGATTTTTGCAAGAATTTCCAAATTAATGTGTTTCTCAACGCAAAAAGACGTTCAATTTCCCGTACAAATTTAAGGTTCCACGTTGAAGAAAAATAATGAAAAGATTTTTAACTAAAGTTTCCAATGTTATAAAAAGATAATAAAAAAATGACAAAAAATCATTTGATCTTTCCTCTTGATAATAAGAAAAATTTTGAAGATCAAATTTTGTTTTATTATGTTCTGGACATTTTTTTTTCATCATGTATCTTCTTTTTAACCAATTTTTGGAGGTTCTACATAATTATAAGTATTCCTGTGTCATTTTTAATTACACTGAAGCTAAGCAAAGTATTAAGAAGTAGAAAATTTTCATTAGAAACAAAGGAAAGACAACTGAACTGTTACATAATATCAGTCCTCCTGTATAGACAATCTGCTCGCAGATGAAGAAGAGACTTGAAGCAACAGAAATGTGGTTCTACAGAAGGATGCTGGGAATACCAAGGACTGTACATGTGAGTAACAACAGAGTTTTACGTAAAATGGAAACAAAATAGACACTTAGAATCAGAAAGAGACAGTTAAAATTTCTATAATGCGTAATGAAAAAAAGAGAGCTGGGTGCTCCATAATTTCGGTCTTGTGCTACATCCAAGCTACGCTTAGAAAATCACCGTAATGATGGAAGGGGACTTGAAGACATCAAAAGACAAATATTGATAAGAGCTATTTTTTATTAAATATTCACCTAATAAAAAGCCAAAGAATTACTCAAGGTTGAGGGCTACTGATTGGGGTATGTAAGTAAGAGGAGGAAGTAAGTTTGTCCTGGACATGTCGATGAATTACATCCGGCAGCAAGTCCTCTGATCGGGAGATTTGAGGTTTTGAGGAGCGTGGAACCACCTCTTAATTGCTGTTGTTCCCAGGTGGTAGCAACTGTTAGGGCCTCATCTATGGGCAAATAATGAATCCCCCAAACCAAAACAAAACACTATGAAAGTATAGAAATACCAATATATATTTATAGTAAATTTACCATCAATATATAATTATAATAAAATAACCATCAGTACATATTTATAGCAAAATGACCATCAGTACATATTTATAGCAAAATGATTGGCAATACATATTTATAGTAAAATGATTAGCAATACATATTTATAGCAAAATGATTAGCAATACATATTTATAGCAAAATGATTAGCAATACATATTTAAAGCAAAATGACCAGCAATACATTTTATAGTAAAATGCATTTTATAGTAAAATGCATTTTATAGTAAAATGCATTTTATAATAAAATGCATTTTATCTGTAGTTGAAGGCATGCAATTGCGTTCAAAATATTTTTAGTTAAAACCATAAAATTGTGTTCAAAATATTTAGATTTCGACATTAAATAACCCATAGAGGTTCATATGCCGCTAAACAAAATCAGCCAATCAACCAAGAAAATAAGTGCAGATTATGAGGATATGGAAGTTAGATAATGGTTGATTCTAGACTTGAAGAGGCTAAGATTGTTGTAATCAGTGAAACATCTCGGGAGTCTGTTACACAAAGTTACGTTTTTCGCGAAAAAGCTGTCCAAGTAGAATTTCCTTCTTACCAACGGAATACTAAGATAATGAGGATGATTCGACCCTATGAACGTGGTATGACCATTCTTGATTTTAAAGGTCTCAACGGTGGAACTAAGAAATGCAAATCGTCTGAACATTTGCCATTGAACTAGCGATAGAGTAGCTACAAAAGATGTAAAATTAAGAGTCATGATCGCCAACGTTTTGAAAGGACACAGTGCATAGAAAAAAACGCCCCGCCTCCCACTACTTTATGTGATGTCAGAGTCACGTGCCATACTTACTCTACTTTAGGTATATTACTGGATCCGTACACCAGTTGTAACCAAACTTCTTCGATTCACTGTATCTTTGTCGCTAATGGCTTTGAGAATTTTGTTTTTCCTTTAAAAGAATAAAAAGAAAAAGAAAAAAGTTAATAGTTGGAATTTTTTTTTCAGAATATAAAATAAATGTAAGACTTTGATAGCAATCGACGAGCTTTTCCAATATTTATTGATATGAAACGCGTCTGTATAATAAACGGTACGACAAGCAAACGGAAATCTAGAAAGGAGGATTCAATTTTCATGAAGCGATGGACCCAATTTTGTTCTCCCTCTCGTCAACCTACCCACCCGCCACACACACACACACACACACACACGCACGCATGCATGCACGCACACCTCCAACAACATTTCTAGTGAATGGTTATGAGATCTTGGTTTAGGTATTTACATAAATGTATTTCCAAGGGTGCATGGATAGGGTAGAAATAAGTTTGCATGAACAACAGAAGCAGTTACATTAGCACTTTTTTAAATCTGTTCCCTCCCGACCGATACCCCATAACCAGATTGACGTTGATACCAAAGAAACATTTACCACCACATTTTGATCAATAGACATTAGCTTGGAAATTGTTATTACCTGTCTCTATGTGGTTGATTTTTTTTATCATCGAGGAATCGTCACTTACGATGTTTAATAGAAACGGAGTCTTTAAAAGTCTATAACTGCCTTTGTTTACTATGGTATTGTTATCGGCAAGTGACATTTCTAAAGGAGGCAAATGTATCTCTTAGCGTAATGTGAATACATTTAACGGACAATTATATTCTATCAGCGATACAGGTGAAAGATATTTACTGATTATTGATAATATTCAAAACAATTACACTAAGTAATGTTTCTAAAGAAGTAATGGATTTTTTTTATTAATCCGACAGATTTTATCACTTTAAACATTATTTTTAGTAGATACCCATATTTGAGTAGAAAATTCCGTTTCTTTATTAAATACCATATTCATTTACTTTCGTCTATCGGTCTGAATACTCGAGAAATCATATTAATGAAAAAAGATGCGACATCCGGCAAGATTCAAACCTACGTTATTCTTTACAGGAGAAACCTTCGTTAGACCAACTCGTCTACGAAGTGTCTTGCCGATCACGCAAAATTAATGCCTGTGCTTGTGCACGTAATAATTGATACATGTGTGTGAGCGTGAAAACATGAAAAACATTAACGCTCACACAAGTGTTAATATAGCAACAACATCACTGCCTAAATATAATACGCACGCTCCGGCCAATCCTGGGTCGAACCTGGTCAGCACTGCCACACGCCGCCTATACCAGAAGATGACTTAGTCCACAAGGTCGTGGGACGAAGAGTTAATTGCTGGGTCAATCCCACGCTAGTCGATACTGTCGCTAGATGAAGTTGCTACTGAAATCTACATGACTTTCTGCCAAGAGCCCTTTGAGTGACTTTGAACCCTGTTTCAAGAATTAGCACCAATAGGCAAAATGTCACTAAAGAGATTTTAGTGGGAAGGTTTAATGTTGTTATACCGCCCCGGTCCAAACTTTGCTCCGCCCACATTGTGTTTCTTGATCACAGAACATTGGGGTTCGAATATCGTCAGTAATCGTAGCGCTGGTTCAAACCACGGTGAAGCTGTGTTATTAAGGAAAAAAAGAAATGTTCTCGCAGACGAAATAAAAATGAAAGATTCTTCGGATCAGTTTTCGATTTGGTTTATGTAGTTCTTTGTATAACAACATTAACCCTTCCCACTAAGATCTCTTTAGTGACACTTTGCCTATTGGTGCTAATTCTTGAAACAGGGCTCAAAGTCCGAGGTTCCCTTGGCAGCAAGTCACGTGGATTTCAATAGCACCTTCATCTGCTCTACACCGCTTGTCTCCCATCTCTTTCTGGGTCGCCTAAGCGCTCTGCTTATATTGACTTCGACTCAAGACTGGAGTGGGGCTGACGGTATTTGGGGATCTGGTGATTCCTCAGGTCCCTGCATCGATTTGAACAAAGAACTCTTGACAAATCTGATTTTTAAACCAAGTGGGCAAAGGGAGGTTCTTACTTTTAATCATTAATTGTAATTATCTTAATTTTCAACAACAATTTTTTTCAGTCCCCGGTCTTGTTTATTTAAGCAGACATTTACCAACTGTTCCACCAATTCTCTATTAGCAAAACTTGTCTTCATATCTTTTCACTTAATCATACTCATGAGCCTTACAGGTCCGTATCATATTTCAATTTCTTCAAGCGAAGGATAAAATCCTATTTCTCGATTTGTTTACATTTCCAAAATCGGCGATGATCTTGGCACTCCACATCTTCCTGTCCCTTGTAGCTCTTAATAAACTTTGTCTTTTTGTTATTTCTCCTGAACCCTGTTCTACCATCCATTTACTCAAGCTCATCAAGTATGTTACTCGTTGCTTTTCTTTGTCCCTCTTTCCCTCAATCTGTCCTGTGAGTATCAGTTATTGCAAACCTTCCTTCTTCATTACGAGCCCCAGAAATTTCAACTTCCTCTTCCTGATATTAAGTATTTTCCTTTTTGTTTCAATTTTCTCTAAAACCTCGTTGTTGCTCATGTTCGGTCCATGGTACACTCTTTATGTAGAACTACATTTCTGTTGCTTCAAGTCTCTTCTTCATCTTCGAGGAGATTGTCCAACATTCGCTGCAATAGAGGACAGATATTATGTAACAGTTCAGAACTTTGTTTATAACAAAGTCTTTCTGTCTACTCTCCTTAGCTTTTTGAATGCATCTTTGGCCATCCCAATGAGTTTTAGGATCTTTCCGTCCACTATTAGAACACTTCCCAGATATTTAAATGTTTGTACTTGTTTGATTTGAGTATCCCCGATTTGTAATTTGCATTTTGGGCTCATTCTTTTTGCTGACATTTTGTGCTCATTCTTTTTGCTGACATTTTGGGCTCATTCTTTTTGCTGACATTTTGGGCTCATTCTTTTTGCCTTCTGTCTTGTAGTTTATATTTATCCCTTTCTTCTCGCTCTCCTTTGTTACCTTCTGTAGGAACTTTTGCAGTTTCATTTCCGTGTCTGCTATCAATACTGCATATCTTATCTTGTTATAATTGTGGTCGCCAATAATGAATCCTAGTATGATTTCTAATTCTCTCAGAATTGCCTCGCTGTATAGGTTAAATAAATCCGGTGAGAAGACACACCCTTGTCTTACACCCCTTTCTTTTTCTGAACCAAGCAATGATTATGTTTGAAAAATGTCTAAGTTGGTTGCGCTTTAACTCAGCTTCGAGAGTTAGCGACAGGATAAACATGTGACGAGCTGAAACAGACAAAAATGAAGAATTTTTTCAACAAAAAGAAATTGGAAAAACCCTTGAATAAAGAGTCTGAAAACGTTATATGATGATATAAATGTTAAATTTCTTTCATAAAATTTTTTTTTTCAATTTTAATTCGATAATTTAACTATTCAATTATCCGGTATTTTGAATCATGTGAACATATTTTTCAACCACTTTCTCAACGTGTCCGAATAATCGAAGAAGTAGTGTAGTTGTAAAGTTTTATTCTTATAAATATTAAGAAACTAACAATAAAAAGTCTTTCAACAATGTTTTTCAAGTTTTAACATTACGAAGTCTCAGGTAAAAGCAGTTAATCGGTGGAGAGCTCTCCTCGTCCGCCAATGCAATAAAAGTTATCCCGCACTTACTTAAATTGAAGTTAGATTTCTATTTGACCTCCAGGGTGTTCCCCATCATGATTTATATTCAGAATTTTTAATTTAATGTTAACTTGTTCATGAGAGAAAAGCATAAAAGGATCTCGACTTCAGTCACTTTCTCACCGACATGACATGTCTTTCCTAAGTCTTTTCTCAAAATATTTTCATGACAATTGTTCTGATGAGATTTCCTCCTTGACAGTATGAATGTAAGCATGCTACTAGATTCACAACTAGGTTTCGCTGTTTACCGTTTAACTAGCTTGATGCAACCGTCTGTTCTATTCTAATAGTTTTTTTATCGCACTTCTCACCTGTGGAACTCTCTTCCGAATTCTTGTTTCTTACAATCCTCAAAAATGTAAAGGCAACGCCACTGGCCATGTTCTATTTTCCTGAATTTCGTTCTTTTATTGTCCTTTCTCCTCACTAAAGTTTTCTCATTCGCTTTCACTCCCAGTAATCCCATCCATCTTAGTGGCATTGTCGACATCTTCTGTCTTCCTGAAATTTGTTTTTTTATTGTCTTTTCTCCTTCTCACTATTTTCTCATTCTCTTTCACTCTCTGTAGAGGCTTATGGCCACATCACATTAAAAAAAACCCTGTACGATTACCAAAGTTAAACAACGTCGAACCTGGTCAATACCTTGATGGGTGACCGCTTGAGAATACCGGGTGCTGTAAGCTTGTATGGGCGGGTGGGATAATGGATAATGTTTTCAGAATTGTTAATCAGAGAGCCGAGTTCCAATTCCAGCCGGGTTCGTTATATTCACTTACGCGCAAATACCCTTGGGTAAAGTCTGAAGCCACCTCTTCTCCCCTCCCAGCTATGGATTAATTAGTAAAACGTATCACTAAACTATTATTACTTCAAAAAGAAATTATTACACCCTAAAAATATTTTTCTGACTTTAAATAACCTGCAAAAGGTCGATAAGCCGCATAAAACGAATCAATCAATGAAATCACTCCCTGTAACGCCTTGCGCCTTAGTGACATTATCGCCTTGCTTGGAAGGAAATGATTAAAAAAAATTAAAACAGTCAACTCTGTTTCCAAGAAGATGCTTTAATTTATCTTCTGGAGTTAATGAGGAATTTTTTTGTTTTAAAAATAAGGATATGTTTCTCTCTCTCTCTCTCTATCTATCTATCTATATATATATATATATATATATATATATATATATATAACCATAAAATAATTTCTTGAAATAATGAATTTTAAAGTTTAAATTCTACTGCGGCATTTTCTAATGTAAACCACCTAAGGTTTGATATTTGTGTCTTTTTCTTAAAAAAATTAATAAAGTAAATATAAGGATCTTGAAAATGTATATACATGTGTGTGTGTGTGTGTGTGTGTGTGTGTGTGTGTGTGTGTGTGTAAACAAGCTTTGGTTACTGTTCTTAATATTTAATACGAATTTGCTTCAGCAATTTCTAGCAGTAGTAATAGTAGTAGTAGTAGTAGTCGTAACTCTTACAGTTAAAGGGACATTTTGAGAGTTGATAATGATCTCTGTGATCTGCATCGTAGATAAGTTACCATGACGTTGCTATTAAAGAATTTCGTTACCTTTCAATAAATGCCGACAGACGGAATTCTTGCAAATCCCTTCTTTATCCTGGATATCGGGTTGATTTCTTACCACTTAGTTCACTCCTTGGAAAGCCTTGTTATTGACACTTAAGCACGAACATAATTTTTCTCTATTTCCATATTGCGTGTGTGTGTGAAACGAATGAAAAATAAAAGAAGCGAAAAAACAAGGGGAATAAGAAATAAATCATAGAAAAAAGTTTGTGTGTGTATGTGTATGTTTGTGTGTGTATGTGTATGTTTGTGTGTGCATGCGCGCATGTTTGTGTGTGTACAAACGACCACATAAGAATAATTATAGATATTTGTTAAGCGTAGCAAAGTCTGGTACAATGCCACAAATGTGTGGCGTCCAGCAAAGATTCAACTAATGACATTAGCGAATTCGGCTGCATGACAAGCTCACTAACAACTAAAGACATTTGCAATTCCATTGAATTGCAAAGTATAAGAATGTTGCAAAGCTCTGACAACGGTGACTGTGAAGGAAGTTTCCTGATAGTTGAAAGTTTAAACTTAGAATTCGAATTGTGGTCTTTATCTGAGCACGAATACCAAACACTAGTGTCAAAAGCGAACATTTCACTGAATTCACTTGACGTTTTCAACACAATAAGTCAATGTCTAGTATTATCTAGTTTACAACCTTTTTAACAAAATATTTTATTCATATAAATTCATATTATTCTGTCGTTGAAGTCGACTTTATATTACTATATGAAGTGTGTATTCTAACATAAAAGAAAAATTCTAATTTAGATTCGAGGAAATCTTCAAGGAACTTTTTGGTAGTTTAAAATATTTGTAAGTATTGATTAAACTAGAAGTGTTGGAAATTTTGTATTTCCTACTGTTGAGAAACAATGTATTCCCGTTCGATTAATTAGAACACTTACGTAGTCAGATGAACTATCTGGTGTTTTATGACCACCGACTGCGAGGCCAATAAAATCGAAAAGTAGGAACTTCAAAACAACCACCCGGCCCCCATAATTATGGAAAATAAATAACTAGAGTGGCGCTCCTGCTATATATTTAGGGATCCTTGATAAAATCCATAGAAGAATATGCATTGTCATTTTTTCTAACCTGACATTTCGGCTTCAGTCCCTTTCCTGCCGCCATAACGTAGCTTTTCTCAAAATTTTCTATAAATATATTCAAGGTAATTGTTCTGATGAATTCTCCTCTATGGTACCTAGACTCTTTAGTGTGTTGGCTATTTCTATAATTAATGTACAAGATTTCTTACGAGAATATTTTACAATACATAAATTAATGGCGATGAAAAGGTACATGCGCAAAATAACAGAGACCGATTGATTTGTAATGAAAGATAACTTTTTTTTATAACAAAAATCGCAAAAGGAAAATTTAAGAGTTTCTTTTCCGATAAGTAAATTGCATGCACAACGAGAATTGTTAATGAATTTGAGTGTGACTTGCCTGGGTAGGTATGTTTGTGTATGAAGCGTCCACAGCCCCTTTTGCTTCAGTGTGAAAAGTCGGTGGCACACACTTCGAAAGGAAGGAAAACAGAAAGTGAGAGCTACTTAAAGGTTCTCTTTTTTTATGCACCCAGAGCTGCTGCTGATACTATGTTTATTAAGGTACTACAACTCTATCAATTTAAGCGCAGTACTAGATTGGTGGCAAGATCTCATTATTTTACAGTTGAAATAGCTATATGTAACCGTAAGTTTTATGCTAACAATTTATTTTTATCGGATTTCTCACTTGTGTAACTCTTTTCCCGTTTCTTGCTTTCCAGTCGTTTCATCTTCAAAAATGTCAATGTCAATCTTTATCGCCTGTCTTCTTCATCCCCGTTCTTTTATGGTTCTCACTCCTTTATGATGTTTTTTCTTTTTCTTATAATCTTTCACGCTAACTTTTAGTGGCTTTGTTGTCTTGATTGGAGTGAAATGATTAAAAAAAAATGCTGAAGCTGTCTAATCGGTGAAAGATTTCCCGATCTACTCGGTCGTATATCTATGCTGTAAAAATCAGTATTTTAATATGTATGTTTAATTTTTTTTAATGATTATACTGCAAATATAACCTCGTATTTAATTTGAATTAATTCCGAAAAATCATTCGTTTGGTAACTTAACGCAAACATGCTTTGCGACAGTTCGCTGTTTCTTAAACTATTCGACTATACGATGCAATTAAAAAATAAGACTGGAATAATTCTACAATAAACCATTGAATCATTTATTTTTAAATAAGTTGCGTTGAAAGAAATACATAAATTAAGTCTTAAAACGCGAAACCAACAAGCATGACTATCAGATTGTAAATAAAGGATTCATTCAAATAATTAAAACTCTATATATTCTCAAAAAAACATCGCAGTTAAACAAATAATTGTGTGAAGTCTTACAGTTCGCAATTCAATTTGTGCATTGTGGAGATTCCAAACACGGAAGAGAATTCACCTCAAATCTCGTTGATACAAGTGCTAAAATAAATATCCTGTTCGTAAAAAAAAAAAACACCTATCAGAGGACTATCATTTTTTTTATAATCAATTTACCCTCAGTAAGGCAATAATGTTACTAAGATGCAAAAGGTTACTGAGCGTGAAAGAAAATGAGAAGACTTTAGGAGAAGGAAACACTGGATACACTTCTAATCCTGTTCAAAAGATAGGAAAGAAGTGTGAATTATTAAACTATATGTAGGTAATCTTATATTTTTCTTTGTTTATTATATCATATTTTTATTATATTGTAATATATTTATGACCTTTAATTATTAAAATACATATTGTTTTATTTTTAAAGATAAATCGTAGTATATATTTTTATTTTTAAAATAAGTGTTATTTAGCAAGTTTAATTTATTAAGAATTTTTCAGTAAGAATTATTATATTAAGAACATAATACATTTTATTTGTTAAATTACTTATACATTAGCACAAATAATTCTACTCTATTTCTATTCAAGCGTAACATTTCTCTTATTTATGAAAGAAGACTTAATTTTCGAAATTTTGGGAAAATCATTTTAAGTTGTAATGTTTGAATTGTTTTGTTATCTGACTCTTGGTTCAGTATCGTCGATTCCTTTCCCTATCATTTATATCATTGAAACATTTTTAACATTTGCCTATAATTTTATTCATTTTTTCTTTTCCTATTTATTGATTGTAACGGAACATTTTTATGGACGTATTTACAATTTTTTTTTAGGGAAAGCCATTCGAGTCGTAACGCTATTTTGTTTTGTTTACTACTTTTTTATTGGTTCAGAATAATCAATTTCTTCTATTATTTATCTTCTTTAAAATATTTTAACAACAAAAAAATATCATATATTTGATGATAATTTTATACTTTTATTCTTTTCTTATTTATTTATTGTTTCCTATTATTCTCATTTAATATATATAATAATAATTCTTAAAGTGGTACATTTGATGACGAACTGTTTACTCCGACATCCAGTGTAATATATATATATATATATATATATATATATATATATATATATATATATATATATATATATATATAGCCACAACACAACATGTTTGACACGCAGACTCACTCTACACCTTTCTGACCATAGCTCAATTAGATCTCATTTAAATATTCATGGTGATCTACCGGACACTATTCGTAACATACTTGTTGACAACACTAATATAATAGCATCTCTACATGCAAAACAAAAGGCTAAAAATAATGGAAGCCTTATTAATAAAAACAAAAAAACAACACTTAATGATATTAACTTTGAACATGGATACATCTTGACTGTGTTTTTGAAAATGAAAATATTTTAAAAAACATACATACAACAAACAATTTCTTATTTAACATTTAAAATATTTAATCCTTGAAAATGGCTAAATGTATAGCCGAAAGCGTCCGGATAAAAAGAACATTCGGATAGTTTTTATATAATTCATCATCCAAAAAGAAAAAAATTATTAGCTTGCATGAGAAATTGTATAAAAAACTAAATAAAAGCACCTTGTCTGTCGTATTCAATGAAATGTGCATGAAAGAAGGATTGGTGCCTAAATATAATATATATATATATATATATATATATATATATATATATATATATATATATATTTGAATAAAAAAACAGACCACGTTAAGATTCCATGTAATAAGCTATTTCACCATATATATATATATATATATATATATATATATATATATATATATATATATATATATATATATATTCGACCCATCGAATTCGACGTAGGAAAGTCAACCAGATTCCTAGGAACCGATAGCCCGACACCAGCACATGAGATTTGATTATAATGGTGAAGGTTTTGTGCAGAACCATCGAAACTTTTTGAAGGGCCGAATACAGAGACCTGCTGCACTACGTGCCACAAGGTCACAAACGACCCTTCGCAGGTTTTTCAAATCAGAGTTGTCCTTCTCCTAGACCATTTGCCATCCAAGGCTATAGAACCCAGTCTGTACTGCTATTTACCCATAGCTGGAAGGAGAAGAGGTTTCATACCTTTCCCAAGGGTATTAGCACGTAAGTGAATGTAATGGATTCGACCAGAATTCGAACTCTGCTCTCCGCTTCCTCAATATATATATATATATATATATATATATATATATACTTCGAGTAAATAGAACTCGTCAGTCTGGGATGGTAGTCTGTCTAAGTAAGAGAAGGAAAACTTTGAATTTAAACCTCCGCTGTCTTGTGGCCATACCCAATCACAGGAAAGTCTTCGGAAGTAAAACCTGAAGACAATTCCAGAGCTTCTGCACCTAAGACAGTCCGATGTTATGTTTAACTTCGTTCTGACAACTTCTGTGACGACGCCGGTGCCAAGCTTCATTGGACTCTACCTTACCCTTGGACAACATCAGTGGCGTGGAGAGGGAAGATGTGCTGCATGGGCAACCCCTGATCTCTCATAAAGCCCTGCCCAGGCCTACGCCCTAGAGAGGACACTCCAGTGTCGCTTCGCTGCGACAGCAAAACACGGGAACCAACATACTGATGGGAGCACTCCGAAGGTCCTTCTGTATGGGGAACTGGTCACCGACAAGAAGGCACAAGGACGATCTCATCTTCACTTCAAGGACGTCTGCAAAATGCACATGAGGGCGATGGGCATGGACATGATTCATAGAGAGGTGGGAAAACGGAAGGCTGGAGCGAGGAGAGAAGAAACGGGGGCTTGGCGCCGAAGTGAAGCGTACTCAAAGGAAAGAAAACTACAGGGCAACATCGGGGGATAGCATCTTCACATGCATTCGTTGTAAGTGAGACTGTCACTCACGCGTGGGCCTGTACAGCCATAACAGATGCTGCGATGCCACTTTTGGGATGCAGATTCATGGTCTCTTAAGATCAACGGATGCCACATAAGTATCATTAATTTCACACAGATTCATTTCCAGAAAGAAATAACATAATGTTAACGAATGTTTTAATTATTTTTGTCCAATCTTTTGAAATGAGCTCTTGTTACACTTTTTTCATTCAGGCCAATTCAAAAAAATACTTTCATTGATTTTCTTATAAACAGATTATGAATTCTATTTACATTATTCGGACTATTGTCCTCATCTTTGTTGCCATATTTATCACAACGCTTCAGCTGTTGTACGCTCCAGCCTTCTTCAGAGAATGTCGAACTGAACCCTTTATTTAGCTCACTGGAGTAGACTGTTCTAGTTCCACATGCCATGTCTAATGGATGTCATTTATCAGTTATCTCCTGTTAATTCCCCTCTCCAAGTTCTCCACCGCCGTAACGAGGTATTGAACTCACACTCTTTCTCCTCAATGACACATGGCACAGTGGATAAAGGCGTTAGTTAGATCCAGTGACAGGACCCAAAGAGTGTGAGTTCAATACCCGTTTAAGGCAGTGGATACTTGGAGAGGGGAATTAACAGGAGATAACTGATAACTGACATCCATTAAACATGACACGTGGAACTAGAATAGTCTACCCCAATGAGCGAAATAAAGGGTTCAGTTCAACATTCCAACCACCTGAAGAAGGCCGGAGCATACAACGGGTGAAACGTTGTGATAAATATGGCAACAAAGATGAGGACAATGTAAATAATGTACATAATACCTCATATCAGATATATAGAGATATTGAGATTAGGAATTGTAGTTTAAATTTGATTTTATTCAAATGTAACGGGAAAAATAAACAAATTACTATATAAAACTTTTTTACCCTCTGGTAAATCACCAGAGACAAAATACAAAAATACTTTTTAAAGGGATATTTCTTCTACATCCCATCTTCACAAAAAAAAACACCGATTGAATGTGGGAACGATTAAGACTGATAATTTTCAAAGCCGTAATTTGGTTTCCTGATCGCTAGAATGGGTTAGAATAGAATCGTGAATCAACGCTCATAAATCCCTTAGATAATTACGCCACCGCTACATCATAAGGAATTAATATTCATAAGTTCTATCAAAATGTTCTGTCTTAATGAATATTCATAATTGCTTTTAAGCAAGTTTTATCTGAATAAATTATGCAAATTATGTCCATAAAACACGAGTGTAATTTTCGGTGAGCAAGAAAGGAACTCACTTATGAGTATGCGTTTTCAAATCAACTCCTTTCAGTTGGTCGGAAACTGAACATATTTTTTACACTTCCTTACATTATTTCCTGTAGGTTATTATACTGAACTGGAACAACGCTGCTCCAAAGGGAGGCCATCAATGATTTGATTTGAATAAAATCGAAAATTTAACCCTAGAACACTAACCATGGGTATATAGTACCTAGCGCAAATTTTCCTATTTTTAATTACAGTTTTCAGTACCTGATTTTTTTTACCTAAATAATGTTTTTCAGTTCCTATTAATGTTAACTCAAAGTACAAAGTTTGAAGTGCCTGCATGTAAAATATTTCAAATAAAAATTTATATTTAATTTTTTTTTTTTTTTTTGATATTTTCAAAATCGGGTATGATATATCCATGGTTAGTAGTGGTGAAACTTTAATTGATGGTTAGTGTTCTAGAGTTAAATACTTTCCATAATAAAGTCTATTTCAGAATCTAATATTAGTTTTTCATTTAGTGATACATCGGAAGCAATTCGAGAGTGAGGTAATCTGATGTTTCAATCATTTATAGAATTAATGTCTCTTTTATGAATGAAACGTCACTTTTGAACCAGTTGTAAGCAGATAGATAGAACCAACGTTAGCGTAATCTAAAAGATCATATTAGATTATATTCATCAGATAAACATCACAGCAAAAAATCATTTAGTCCCCCTGCTGAGCAATGAGCCTGAATAAGCGTGTTTTAACATATTTAATTTCTGAGAAATTGTCATTTGTACCTTTTGTTGTTAATACATATTCATTTTCTTTGTACATATATATCGGTTCTTGTTGTTACTTTACATTTCTTTTAGGTGGATTCATACTCCAAGTCCACCATGTTTGTTGTGGGCATTTCAGGAGATACACGTGTTTATCTCACAACGCGTACAAGGCCCGCAACGATCGCTATTGTTTTTAAATATCCCACATTATAATAACAGTAGTTTTATTCAGTCAGTTGAAAATCTGTATAAACCTGTTCGCAAATTTAATACGAACTTAATGCACTTTTTATACATTTTCGCTTGAGATTATGTAGAGGACTGGAGGGTGAAGATGAAAAAAAAAACACGTGCGTTTATATTTCCTGCTAGAAGAAGGTCGAGATACAAGAAAATGGCGGAATTAAGTCCAACTGAAGATAAAGACGACAAACAAGACCGATATATATATATAAACAAACATATGTATTAAACAAAACAATTTTACAATGGGCAATAACATTTATATGTGTGTAACATTGGTGTTTGTTCTTTGGTGAATGTTCTTAGTACGTACGTGTATGTGTGTATAATGTTCATGGCGTCTTCCCACAAGTGGGAAACGCTATCTCCTAAGAGAGCTTACATTGTAGTTGCGGAAATGAAGAAATGAAAAAGAGGATTTACCTCACCTCCATGCGAGGTGGGATGCGGCACGAAGCCTGAAGGAAAGACAACGAGGCAAGAGGTCGCGCAGTATTTATAGTATAGGGAGAATGACCCCTAGTGACAATATGGGAATTAAGGAGGAGCTAACTCCATCAATTACTGGCGGCCCTGCAAGAGTGTGCTGAACAAAACAATTCTTCAGTCTCTCTCCAATCAATTTGAAGTATTGACATCTACTGCAGATAAAGCAAAATGCTTTACTCGGAAATTCTCTTCCAACTCCACTCTCGACTCGTTTGGAGTATCTCTGACAAATTTTCCTTCTAGAACAGGGGCTCTACTGATGAATATACGCATAATTCCGTTCATGGTTTCTGCTATCATTTCTAAACTAGACACCCACAAGGGATGCGGATTCGACGGTATCTCTGCAGTCGTCATGAAAGAAATGTGCTCCTGTTCTCTTCAAACTTTACAACAAATGCCTCGCTGCTTCTTGCTTTTCATCTAGTTAGAAGAATAAAAGAATAAATTATTTTTATTTTAATTAAAGCTGCATAATTTAAGTCAAAATTATGGTCAGACTTATTATGTTGAACGAGAATTGTTTGAATTTGAATAATTAGAACCAGCTAATATTAAAATCTGCCATCAAAAAGAAATAAATGTAAATATTTTGATAAATGTAAAGTCAAGAATTAATAAAATCTGTTTGGAGTTTTCCTTTTCTTGTTCCAGTTCCATTCTTATTCCATTATTCTGTTTCTGTTCACATTCTATTATTCCATTTTCATTCTATTATTCTATTTCCATATTCATTTTGTTACTTCGTTTCTAACTGATGTTGTTAAAATTTTCGGAATATATTTATATGAGCAAAGGCGCTTCGAAGTGGTGTAATGGTTAGAAAGTGCGTCTCGTTGTATCAATTAATAGTGAGTTCGATTTTCTCTGTGCTCAATACTTTCGGCTTTGTGTGACATTATTAAGGAAGCGCTGGTAAATTGGAAAAAAAGCTTTAAAAAATAAACTGGAAAACAAGAAAAGAAACGCTGTTTTTCGATAGACTAAAAGTATACTAATAACAAAACAATAAAAGCGCTATTTTTCAATAGGCTGAAAGTAAATTGATAACAACACAAGGAAAATGAAAGGAAAAGATATTTGTTTTCTTTTCTCTCCCCGCCTCGAGATTGAGATGCCGATGACGGCTACCGTAGAAGCCATCTGTCTTTAGTCAAATTTGATATTAAGTGATGGTATCTTCTTAAGTGTGCAATCGACACCGAGCAGAAGAATAGATATTTTAACGACCTCAAGTGCCGACGAGGGAACGAGATAAAGCGTCAGTGGGTCACTCATTGAACGAAGTTGGTAATAGGAAGGCCACCCACGAAGGCTGACAGTAAGTCTCTTGCCAAAATTTGATCAGTTGATAAGACTTAGATTTTAAGACGGACATGTTTCCAACGGAAAACAGGAATTAAATTGTAGTTATATTTCTTTTTCGTCTGCCTAAGACGCGATAAAATTTATTAAAACAAAGGAATTGTCTCTTTTTGTCACTTGTTGACCAAAGAGCTGGCGAGGGGAAGCGACAGGTGACAAATCGACCCCACAAGGACGCGATATGAATTCCCCGCTGATGAGAAATTGGGTGATAACTAAATTTAGCAATTTGGGCTAGACTACGCCTAGCCTCTGGGAACAGGTCTGATCAGGGGACAAGAAGCAGTTAGGCGGATCGATATTCTGCCACCACCATTCTTTGGTTGAAGGATCTCCCCAGATTTGGTCAGGTAATCAATTTTCCAAGTACTTCATGCCTCGTGCCGGTTTTGTGCTAGGGTCCATAAATACAGACGAGTGAGGCGAGAGACGAAAAGCAGGAACCACACAACTCGAGGTGCTGTTTGCGAGAGAGACGCGTCACCAGTTCGTTCAAGACCCACATTGGTAAAACCCGTGCACCTTCTGCAGAAAGAACTGATTCTGGCCTTGTTCCAGGCTGCCAAATAAAACTGAATGATCGGTCCGAAGAAATTACAGAGTGAAAGAACTCTAAAACAAACACAACGTGGCCAGGGTGGGATTGAGGATCGGGGCAACCAACTCCAAGACTGGTAGTAAGGATCGACCACTGACTTGCTCGGTGACTGAGGGTGGGATTGTGACGTCATATTTTACTTCGCTTAGTAAATCATTATGTTTATATGAGAAAAATGGGATTCAGCTTACAATATTCATCCTTATTTTCTTTTAAATATTTATAACAATGTTTTGTAGGTGACAGATTTTATTACGCAAAGGGATATATACATTTTTATAAACCTGAATAAAAATACTTTATTTACTTGTTAAAATAAGATCCTCGATATTCTATGACCTTCGTCAGTTTTTCTGGCATTTATTTTGTTTTAATTTTATCCAAGCGAGGCGATAATGCCACTAAACACAAGGGGCTACAGGGACTCTTAGAAAATAATATGACTTTAGACGAAACCAGAAATTCAATCTTAAACAGGAAACAAGATATAAATCTCTACTCCTGTTTAAAAAAAAAAAAGCTGCCAACTGTTTCCAATTTAACATGACTTGCAGTTTTACAACTAATAACCTCCAATTTCTAAATATTTGCAAACCAATTTTGTTGTATCAGTTTTGCCAATGATTGGTCCCTGAAGAAGTGTTGGCTGAAAGGTTACCTAGGTCCATAAGGGAAGAAAAAAATGAGCACAAAATTGTACCTATATATATATATATATATATATATATATATATATATATATATATATATATATTAATTCAATTTGAATTAGAAACCAGACAGCCTTAAGCGTCCATTGGTTATAATTAATTTCACCAGGTATATGGTTTTTACCTGGTTCATCAGACCACACTTCCAAGGGTGAAAAATGTATTAAATTTACATATAGTTTTTATACACTTTTGAGGGGTAGTTTTAAGTTGATGTAAGGTGATATAGAGAGAGGGGAGGAGGAAGATGACAGACATGGTCGAAATTAGAGAGGGAAAAGAAAAGATAAGAATAATTTAAAATCTATTTTTATTAAGATATTTAAGAGTAAAGGAGGGGGTAAGGACCAGACATTGATCTATTTAATAAGTCATCTTAGAGGAAACGAGATAAAGAGAAAAAAGAGAAGTAAAGATATAAGAAAGCAGAAGTGGAAGTAGGGGTTTAAGAAAGAAAGGGGAATAGAGAGTGTGTAAAGAATAAAAGAAAAGGAAGAGGAAGAGTAAATTAACATATATAGGCATATTGCGGTTAATTTGAAAAAAACACAGATTCATATATTTGGCTATTAACGTTTGACATTAATTTAAGCATTTAAAATTTTTTCAACAAAATAAACTAGGAAATAAATATGTGAATGTAATATAAATAAACAAAAAATATTACTATCAGTAACATTATTAATATTATGAATAACAATTAAGGAGTAAAAAGTTTTTAATTAAAATCTAAAGTTTCGAATTTTAAATTTTGAATCTAAAAAAAAATATAATTGAAAAATATTTCGAAATGAAATAAGATTTAAAAGTAATAATAGTATTATTTTTAATATTGTAATAATGATAAAAAAGAAATATAATAATAATAATGATGATAATAATAATACAGAATTACCTATGAGAGGAACAATGATAATAATAATAATCGTAGTAAAAATAATAAAAACGAGACTAAGTAAAAAATTATCCGCACTTTCGCCATAACATATCCTAGGTTTGTCACATTGCCTTCTGCTCATGCGTGCTGTTACGGATTCACAACGTATAAAGGTATGAACCCCAGGTTCAAAAAATAAAAATAAAGGTGGGTTCGCTCAGATAGGAACACACGAACAGGTACCGACGGACAGCAAACACAAGATTAACATTTGTAAATCAATTTTATATAGCAAAATACAAAATATGAGAAAAGTATGGACTGACAGACGTACAGTTAATAAAAGAACACTTAATTGATATTAGAACATGTCAGTTCAAACGTTTGTTTTGGGAATTTGGAGTTCAAATGTTTGTAATGACAGTCAAAGTTTCTGTAAAATGATCACAAAAGTTGGTTGTTCTTTCTTCTGCAATATAAAATATAGAATTCTGGAATAATGTTTGCGTTCTATTTCCCCTTGTTTTATTGGATTGCGTCCGAGATTAAATAAGGTGTTTTCTTTGTATCTATATAGATACAATATTCCTTTATTCTTTACACATTAAATAGTCAAATAGGCCCAAGATCACCGAGACGAAATTTCCTTATTCCCTACACAAGTAATGGAATAGGTTTTCTCATCCCTTACGATCGCATGATGAGAGTCTATTTTTTTTTCCCGAACTATTGTCATCGGAGGTCATCGGGAAACTAAAGTTACAATACCAAAATCCCACTTAGTGACGTATGTCACATGAGCGTAGTTGACTGGTTTTTACTCACTTTCTTCGGAGGTCATTCTGTTTGTTGTTAAATGACTCCAATTTCCTTTCCCACCATTTCTTAGGAAGTTATTATATTCCTTTCCTGACCTTTCTTCGCCAAAACAACACTAAGTCCAGATAGGTTGTAAACTCAAAAAAGGAGAAGAAACGCAAAAGACAAAGCGTCTCTTATTAAATTGATTATACGTCAGATTCCACAATTAACACCGAGGACTATGTCACAGTGTTTATAGTTGTATAGTTGTTATAGGTAATGTTGTGGTCACGTGACCAATGTCTTGACCACGACAGTTTTCTTGCTGCTATTACAGTGTAAGCATGGCCACTCCGCTAGCAGTGTGCATCAAGGAAGAACAAAGATCGGTTCTCCAATTTCTCTGGTCAAAAGCTATGTGTCAGGGGATGGAATTCATCGGAGGCTTTTAACACAATACGGTGACAGTGCACTACGGCGTAGAAATGTGCATGAGTGGGTCGAGAAGTTTAAAAGTGACCGAACAAGCGTGTCGCATGAAGAAGGAGCAGGAGGTTCCAATACGAACATTTCAGAGGGTTTGGGTGTCAGTCTGAGGATAGTGCAACGGTTTCGGAAAGAGTTGGATGAGTTTAATGGTGATTACGAACGTACGGCAGTTTGAAAAATTCACGCTGGTCGTTCTGATAATAAAAGAATTCCTGAATTTGTTGGTGATATCCCTTGTCTCATCACGGAGGCCTACATCAAGTGCCTTGAGGAGATCCTGCTGCCCAGGATCAAGAGGGTGCCTGCTGGAAGACCCTATGTCTGGCAACAGGAATGTGCACCAGGCCACACCAACAGAAAAGCCCAGTCGACCACATCAACTTTTACATCTGGCCACCTAACTCCCCAGACTGCACCCCTTTAATTATTATATGTAGGGACTAACAAAGTTTGAACTGAAGGCACGGATTATGGCAACATTTACCAGCATAAACAAGGAGACAGTCCAGAAGAGTTGCAGAAGATTCTGGAGTCGTCTGGAAGCTGTGGTTGAAGCCTACTGCGATTTTATTGGTTAAATTTACTCTCTAGTATTTCAAAATATTTTTGTGTAATTTTGGTAAATATATCTGTTAAAATGAAATGTGTTATTTTCATTTTTGCGTAATTTAGATGACAATTTATCTATCGGTCTCTCTCTCTCTCTCTCTCTCTCTCTCTCTATATATATATATATATATATATATATATATATATATATATTTTGATTGTAGTATAACATTGTTTTAATCAAGTTCACCCAAAGCAAGGCAGTAAAGCCTCTAAGACACATGAGGTGACTGGGTGTGGAAGAATTAGAAAACAAAAACATTACTTAAGAGTGAATACATAAAAAGAGTAACAGTAGAGAGCGACTGGCAATGCATTTAAATTGTTGAAGATTAAAGTCAGCTGAAAATATGGAACCGGAAAGGAGTTCCACAAGCGAGAAAATAAACTGTTAGCATAGAACTTACGGTTACATCTAGCCAACTCAACTGTATACCGATGAAACCTCGTTATCAGTCTAATACTTTGCTTATATTCATAAAGTCTATGTACCATAGCGAAGAGCTCATCCAAACAATTACCATAAAAGTATTTATAGAAAAAACACGGAGGAGGGGGCAACTTTACGGCGGTAAGAAAGTGATTGAACCCGAGACGCAAGATCAGGACCAATAATCTGATTCTTTTTTGGATTTTATCAAGAATCTGTAAATATATAGCAGGAGCACCGGACCATAAGTGGCAGCAATATTCTAAGCGTGGACGAATGGTAGACTTATAGATATGTAAGATAGGATCTGGAGAGAAAGAATGTCTAGCATGATACAGTGAACCAACTTTCTTAATAACTGAACTAGCAATGGATTCAATATAGTCTTTCCACTTCATGTGAGCCGAGAACGTTAGCCCGAGACGACGCAATGAGCCACTCTCCTGGAGGTTAGCATTAGCCATGCTGATGGAAGGTAAAAAGTGTTCTCACAGGTGATTAAAAGAGAGCAGTTTCGTTTTTGAGGCGTGCCCCATTTAACAACAGATTGTAAGTCATTTTTTAGATCAGCTGCCAATTTGACCTTATCAAATTGATCAGACTTATTAATAAGAGAGGAGTAAATAGTTGTGTCATCATCATAGATACCGAGTTGAGAGCTGATAGCATTGGGATGGTCATTAATGAAAATTAAAATCAAAGTAGGACCAAGGATAGAGCTTTGGGATACACCCGCATCAGTACGAAAGGATCTAGAGGAGTGGCCGTTCAGGATAACTTTCGTTTCACGATTCTATAAGAAAAACAGTTCAAAGATTTGCCAGGAGGCACCGTAACTTTTCAATTTTTGAAGACCAGTACGCCAAACCCTGTCGAAAGCTTTCGTGGTGTCCAAAGCTACAGCGCAAGTTTCACAGTTCTTATTTAGAGCTTGATAGATTCTTTCTGCAATTATCGTCAGTTGGTTTAATTTTTGGTTTGATTTTGGGGACAAAATGTTTCTTTTTTGTGCACAAAGAAATACGATAATATTAAATTGTATGCATTTGGTGCAATTAATAATACTAAATGGTTTTCATTTGATGCAATTTGTTGGACTAAAGCCCAACAAATTGCACCAAATGAAAACAGGAAAACGCTTTTTGATAACATAGTATGCCTTAAATTTAAAATGATCAAGGAACTTCTGCTTTAGGTGGCGTTTTAAACATAGACTAGTAAATTATTTCAAAACTAAAGATGAAAGGAACAGCCGTCTGTTCGCATTTGAAAATGTCACTTCCAACGATTACATTTTCTAGATATATACCCTCTTCTGGTGGTTGTCAAAACAGCAAATACTTGCTCCTCCCCTTATTAAGTCATAAAATCTGGTCCACCCAGTCATTATCGAAAATCGTTTGACGCTCTCCCCTTTAAATGGTCACTGAATAAAATGGTTTAGTTTTGGTCAAAAAAAGATCTCGTATCCACCGTTGGTACAAGCATAAATTTTGTGCGTTTGTGCACATAAGTGTGTGTACGCATTCATAGGCGTGATTAGAACCATTTAAATACGATACATACAACTTCGTGTTATATACAGACCCACTCATGACCAGCATCGATGGTCTGTGGGTCTACCTTGCTAAGAATTGCTCTACGGCTAAGAATTGCTCTACGGCAGAGAATCGCTTCTAAAGTTAAAGCACAAAGCTAAAATATTAATGAGGTAACCGGTGATAAAAATTCGCATTAGCAATAGTCTGCTAGGTATGTTTGTTAAACATCTCTACTGTAGGTATCTGACACAGATATAATGTCGTATACATAAGCAGTCATGGGTGAAGGTCTCACCATAAAGCGAATGCCAATGGGATAGTTGGTTCGTTCCTCATGGGTTTTCTATGAATCTGTCCATTTGCTAAAATTAACCTTCTTTAACATATACTTATAAATTTATATCGAAAATATGTCTGGTGCATTTTCTTTTGTGTTTAACACACTAGTTTCGCAAAACACTGACGACAAGTTATATTTAATAGATGCGCTATGAAAGAAAGGTTTATTCTCCTATTTGCGTTTCGCTCATTATGGATATTATTATTATATCCATGATATAGTAATACCCTATTTCAAAGACGAAACGGAATAACTGAAAGAAAAAAGAATGACGAACATGCTTTGTACATATATTTATATATACATTTGTACCACATAGAGAAATTATAACATGTATGCAACAACAGTGTGTAAAAAAGGGAAGCCTTACTTGTAATATTTCCCAAAGGGAAAACTGGAGTTACAGCGGTTTGTCTAGGCAATGTGTTTTTATTTTTTTGTAAGACTGTCCGCTGTGACCTAGGGACATCCTTTTCCAGGCTTTACATCGCAACTACATTTCGTCGCTCTATGACTCACTCACCGGCCGGAACATAATCACCTTTTACATTCTTACACGTTAATATAAACTTGAACAAAAGTTAGTATGGTCTAATAAATGTGTTTTTTCGTAAGTTCTTTGAAGATGAAAAGAAAACATGTGAGTTTAAATTTCCTGCTAGAAGAAGGTCCAGCTACAAGAGAATGTCGGACTCTAGTTGTGTCCAACCGAAGATAAAAGAAGACAAACAAGACCGATATATATATAAACAAATATATGTATTAACAACAAATTACAAAGCACATACACAGTTAACATTGTGTTTGTGTGTGAACATTTGTGTTTATTCTTTGATGAATGTTCTTGTTTTGGTGAATGTTCGTACGTACGTGTATGTTTGTAATGTTCATAGCGTCTTCCCAGGAATAGAAAACGCTGTCTTTTGTGAGAGCTCACATAGTAGCGATGTTCGCTGAAATGAAGAAAGGAGAGTAAGAATTCCCTCACCTTCATGCGAGGTGCGATGCGACACGAGGCCTGAGGGAAAAAGAGATCGAGGCAAGAAGTCGCCCAGTGTTTATAGTATGAGGAGAGAGACCTCTAGTGAAGAATTTGAGAATTAAGGAGGAGGTAACTCCGACAACATGAATTATTCAAAGAAAAGGGAAAACTCATTTCAAAGCAGAGTAAAAGGCCAATTCCGATAGCAACCAGTCCATTTATTTAATACATGTATGGTATACGTATCAAGTTTTATAAAGTTACCTCATCAGGATGTCGTCGTTAGAATTTCGCCAAGTTCGTGAATATTGATCTCGCTAGCACCAGAACGTTATTTTACATCTGGCGCATTAGTTAAAGTTAGCCAGGCAATGGAACACAACAATAAGGCAACCAGCGTGCATTGAACGCACTAGTACAATGACTAATGAGTTTGGCCCAGTGTGACTAACCTACGAGATAGCATAGGTACCTTCATGAAAATCGATAGCATGACAAGAACGGCCTGAAAATTGTTGAAAAAAGTTTTTTTCATGTTAAATGTATATTTCATTATTGAGAAGAAACACTAAAGTATTTTTTGAAATTTTTTACTCATTCTTAGCATGTCCGAAATTTTAGTTAAAAATCTTGTTTACGAAATAACGAACAAAAACTCGATATCAGCCATTTTTTTTTAATTTTGAAAAATAAGTTAACAAGACTTATTCACAAATGAATGAAATTGTTTTAGAAACGTTTCTTTTTTAGAAAATCTTGGTAAAAATATTTTTGAAATCTGTTACCACCTACTTATTTAATTTTATGAAATTTCGAGAAATTAATTTTTGTAGTGCTTGCTGAATTTAAATCATAAATTTATTTTGTCAATAAAGCCTCCAGCTAAATGAAATCTCAGAATTGCGAAATAAAAATACAATAATACTTTTCGTCTCACAAGTGATGCTGTTCCCCCAGACCACGTTACATTCTCAAATTTCTGTTTCGTACTCACTTCGGACATGCTACAAAAAGCTCTACTCGAAATTATAACAAAGTCAGCGACAGTCTGTTGCAGTTTCATAACTGGATTCTACGTGTCTCATTTTATATGTGCCGCAGAGAAAGATCATGAAATCAAGTATTTGGGTCACTTCCTGGTAATTTGAGGTCCACCTTAAACAAATTCACAACATTGGCATTTTCTTCTACTCTATTTTTTTTTCACCTCCAACCAACTCTTCCAAAACCAAATGACGATAGGAAATGGATGGCGGGCGAATGTTTTGGTGAAATTGGAAACTTCTAGTCCTGAACCTGCGCATTGGCGACAAATTTAGTCAACACCATTATCATAAGGGAAGCGATCAGCAAAAAATAAATTAAATTCATGGATAGGAGATAAAGCCGACGACGACGACGAAAATACGCTATATTAATAGGCATACGCTATATAATCATAGGCAACTTGCAATACTAAAAATTACCGTCTAATTCGGTTATTTAAAGAATTAATAAAATAGTGAGTATTGAATTTTTTTCTTGGCTTCATAAAATGGTTCGAATTACAGATTGATTTTTATAAAGGTCACTAATTTGTGCAGGTGGTGTAATGGTTATTAGGTCGGAGCAAGAAATCGTTGAGTCGGGTTCGAATTTCAAGCGCAGTCGTTATATTCATTTTCGTAAATATAACATTAGAAAAATTATTAATCAATTTTCCATCGCCTCCAGCTAGGGATCAGAATGGCATAGTAGACTGGATGCTCTAGCTAGGATAGGACAACTCTGAATTTAAAAAGCATAACCTCCAAATAGAATTTTTTTAAAAAAAGAATTAAAATATTTTGGTCATTGAGAAACGAGCAGTCGTTCCGAAGATGAGAAATCACATTGATTTACAGTTTGTTTTTAAATCGAAACAGCTCTGATGATAATTAATAGAAAATGTTTTCCTCTAACAACTTGGCGAAGATTTAAAATTCACACTATTGTCGCCATCGTTGTTATTTGAGATTTAAATAAACAACAAAAACTGTTTTCTTTGCAGACACACTTTTTATTCAATAAAATTCTACTCAATCATTTCCATTAGTTTCTTGTACACAACAACCAATTTTGTGATGAAACATTCAACAGTGTCGCACGCACTGACGTTAAAAAAATGATATTCAACTAAAATTGCAGAAATAAATTTAACAATTTCTACAAACGAAAGACTGTTTGGGAGATATGATCAGTTTGTTCTTAGAATTTGGAAAATTCAGTCCGACATTAAAGTGATTATTATATAGTGTTAAAAAATGTCCTGCTTTTTAGAAAGTGGCAAACTCAAATTTTACTCAACCAATTCAGTTTTATTTTAATCTCTTTATATAAAGATAAACTTTAAAATAATCTATTAAACTAATTAAACTTTTTAAATAGTCCAAATGTATGAAACATGGACTCAGTCATAGCATGTAAAATGTGATTTAATCCAATGCTTTTCTTAATGCAGACACATTAATAGCATGTGCATAATAATCGATTTTCCCTCAAATACACATTACTAAAAGAAAAAAAGGAAACAGTTTTAAGTTTTTTTTTTGTTTTTTTGGGTTTTTTTTTTACACAGCATATTAGTCAATAAAACGAAATAGATTATCTTTTATTGTCCGTCAAATATTGCATATTATAAAACTGAAAATTGTTAAAAATTTGTTAATTAATATATATTAATTTAAATATATAATTACTGTCAACGCTGTTAATTCTCGAATTTTGTGACTTGGGATTCTTTTGGGCTACTTTCACATTAAGTTGGACTAACTTGGATTTCTAAGAATAAAATAAATTCCAAATTTTGTAGCGCTATGCTTGACTGGGATCAAAGCGTAGTATCTGTCCTCTCCTCAAGCGAGATGAGAGAAGGTGCCTGGTGCTTCATTGCACTAAGAAAGGCGGGGCCGGTGTAATATCGATGCCAGAGTGACAGTGGTCATGGGGACTGAGCAATTTTTTATCCTTGGCCGATATGTATGCGTAAGGACTACCACATAAAAACACCGTGTGTCACATCCTGCTTTAGTGGTGAGGTCAGGGAAATAATGCTATGCTTTCAAATGTATCTCAAATCACTACTCATTGTCCAATCTTGCAACATTGATTTAAACTGTGATTTTTATCAGTTGCAACATTTTAGATTAAAGGATAATCTTTCAGTTTCAAATTGCTTAATGTTAAAATACATTCATTTTTCAACTAAGCGATGTTATAATTAACAATAGTTAATTTGCATATAAAGTATAAAAATCAAGACAAATAAAAAAAAAAACATTTAAAACCAAAGATTTTTCCACATTCTGTAAGAAAAAAGATTAAACAAAAATTGCCCAATTAGAAACCAGACTATGACTCCAGGATTTGAATAATGATACTTGTACCTTCAGAATAAATTAACGAATTTTCACAATTTAAGGTTCAAATAACTGCTTACCCTTCGAAAACGTTAGAATGATAAAGTAAAAAAATATTTACGTTATTAGTCGTACATTGCTCGGGTGGCTTGAACTCAAGGGTTAGAACAAAGATTTAATAAACAAAAGATTAAAAGGTTTCCTTCAAGCCAAGACATCGATGTGTATTTCAACACATACATCTATAAAATAAATAAATAAAAACCCAAACACTTCAAATCAAAATAAAAAAACAAACTTAGTTTTACTTTTGCAATACAGCTTGTGCTATAATATCGTTGATACGTATGAGATAAAAATATTTACATTCATTGGTCAATCGATCAGAATACACTTTGATTATCTTTTCCACTAAAAGAACTCATCGCGAATTAAATTATATTAATTTATTGATTTCCTTGCTAATTTTGTAAAAATAATAATTATTATTATTATTATGGGATAACTGATTAATCACCATTGATTAAACTCAATTTAACCAACGACTAAATAAATTTTTACTTAAAGTTAATATTGAAATGTTATCGTCCCTGACATGGCATCTCGGCTTCAATCACTCTCTCACCGATGCAACGTAACTTCGCTGTGCCTAGATATATTTTCTAACGAGTTTTCCACTTTGGTACCTCGATTTCTCTTGCACTTCTCGCCTGTGTAACTCATCGGATTTGGCTTTCCTGTCAACTATACGATCTTCAAAAATCTTAATACAACACCAACCATCATATTTATTTCTGAATTCTGTTCTTTTATAGTCCTTTCTCAGTTTCTTTCACTCTAACTCATTGCCTCTTAATGGCTTTATATCCTTGCTTGAAGTTAAATAGTAATAAAAAAAAAAAAACTTAAAATAGAAATTTTTCATTTTCATTGATTCCCGGATTTGTGGTGTATATATGTGAGAACCTCAACTTTTAATAATGTTGTCCAATGTCATCAGAAGAGAGACATGTTTTCACCTAATGCAAACAATACAAATAATGTTGGAAGTTATTTTAGCCAAAGAACAAAGATGTCTTTTAATCAGTGGTTCCTAAAAGCACCTTTAGTGTGCCTAGTGCGAAGAAGCATGCTGAAGAAGTCACTATATACAAATGTTGTTGGTGAAAAATCACAGCTTGACATTGCATATCTACATTCAAATATTTGTAAAATCTTTAACAGTTAAAATGTTATAAATACCAAATGAGTGAATCCTTTCAGAAACATCAATAGACAGTCAGAATTACGTTTCGGTTTTCTTTGGCATAATCGAACCTATCAATACGTGGTACAGAAGACAAATAAATTTCAGGCAGCTACTGATAAAATCCTTGAATTCGTTTATTTAGAATAAAACTAACGGCGTTTTCACATGCAAATATTTACATAAAGCGATAAATTAAAATTATTTCCATCAACTAATTTATGATTCTCAAAATGAAATTCACGGCCATATATTTCACCATGCTTACGTCTCCATTTCGAGAAAAAAATTAAATGAGGTTTACATTAAACCTTGATAAATTTAAACGTACCTCCAAGCATTATTAGACAAAATTCATTTTATTTAAAAATATATTTTTTAGTTTATGTCCTTCGTAATTTTCATTAATAATTCAATTAACTCGCAATTTGTTTATTCAAAATGAAATTCAGCTTTTTCATAATTCTGATTGGCAAAAAGAAATTTATAAAATGCCAAAAACGCTAAGAAAAATGAAGACGATAAAGAACAAAATTATTTTTTCAATCCCATAAAAAGATCTCATTATTGCTTTTACTCAAAACATTATCACAAATGTTTGAGTGTTTACAAGTATCTTAAACGTCTATAAGAATTTAATCCACTTTCATCTTGCATTCACTTCAATTTGAATATATTAAACAATAAATAGAATTAGGAATTTTAAAAAAAAAAAAGAAAGAACAAACTGAAACTTTCAGTTCCTAAATGAATTGCCCGAAAGTCAGGACAAGATTATGTAAAGAATTTCGATATATATATATATATATATATCAGAAGAGGCAAATAAAAAAAAATTAAAAAAATAGGTGTAAGATAAAGTATTGGTTGAATTTTTCCTTTGACATTTAGCAGAAACTGACCGGCATGTTGCATTAAGAAAAGCAAATACAAACACGCTTTACAAGAATAGTTTTTTTAATATATTTTTTAATTACAGTAATAACATGCACAAGATTGTCACAAATTTTTATCACAAAAAATATTGATACCAGAGACTAATTACTCTGGCGTTTTTCCCATAAAAGCCCCAATATTATTAAAAAAAAAAAAAAAATTTTTTTTTTTCTTTTAACTGCAATTCGCAGTATCAAGCAAAAATTATTTACTCTTACTTACATATCTCTTTCTCACACAAACATACACTCGTGCGCGGGCAAAAAAAAAGGCTTAATTCAGAGTAAACATTTTTATTTTTGGAAGAGTTTTGTTTTTGTAAACAAGTAAAAAGAGTCTCCTCCCTCCTGTAACAAAATTGACAATTTCCTCACTTTTTTTTTTTTTTTTTTTTTTTAACTATTTTTGTTTTATATTTATATATAAACAAAAATAATTTAAAAAAAAAAAAAAAACAGACTGCAGAAGAAATTACCTCCTTTCCACATCTATTTTTTATTTATTTTTGCAATTTCTCATTTGCTTTAAACGAATCTCTTCAAATTAAATATTTTGATTTAAATCTCAGCACAATCGAGAAATAATTTATTCGAACTCTTTACGTCATCTGGTCTTGCTTAGAAAGCGTTCAAGTCCAAATACAAGTCAAGTTTCCGAATGTTATTTTTCAAGGCAGACTCTTCTCACTTGGGACGTTGGTGCAACATAATCTTCTTTCCTGTCTACTTTCCTTTATTTGCCCCTCCCCACTGACAGACTGGTTGAAATTTATTTCATACAGTTCTTCATTGATCAGAACCACACTTTAAAAAAGATTTAGTAATCACAACAAAGATTTTCATAGAAAGTCAGTTACAGATGATTTTCTATTAAATTCCAATGTATTCAAAGATTTAGTAATTAAATACTTTAATGCTATTTTTTACGCATAATATAAAATCTAAGCCACAACCCGTAACATATCGTAAATTGAATCACATGCATAGTAAACTCTTTAATGAACTACATTTTAAATACACTGAAGGATAACAATAACAACTTTTTCTTGAGACTCTTAAATACACCATTCACGTATCAAGAGTTTAGCAAAAATATAAAAAATCTTGTAGTATAAGGAACAATTGGCACTTCGACTTGGTGTGATGGTCAGTAAGCTTGTCTCACTAGATTAATTACGACTGAGTAGTGAATTCAATCTTTACTGGGTGCTCCCATACTTTCGGCCTAAATTTCTATAAGAGGAAAACAATCAAGTAACCCTGCTACACTATGAACTTGCCTTTACAAATTTGTTTTCTCTTCGTCCCAGATTTATGTATATTTAATCAAGCTACTGTGACCGAAGTGTACTAGGCGACGTCCATGAAAGGCTAACAATGTGAGAGTTCAAATCATGTCGGAAAGCTACTTCTTGATTTCCGATTTAGCTTTATTTACTTTGGTAAACGAAAAATACAGAGAAAAATTAATACTAATGAAAATACTTCATTTTTATATTTAAAAAGAAAATGTCTAAAATATCTTCAACTAAAAAACAAGAAATTAGTAAAAAATAAATTTTCAGTTTTAAATATATTTCCATTAGATTAATCTCAAAATAAAAAGATAATAGTTTATGAAAAATGTCTGCATGTTCTGTCCAATACCAATTGTTTCACGTGGAGCAAAGACCGAGTGAGATTTCACAAACTATCTGTGCAAACCAAAACAACTTCTAAGCCAAAAGAACACACTCAATTAACCCGATATTTGCATTTAAAACAAAAACAGTCATGCATTTTGTATGTTAGCACTTAGTTAACCAAGTACAAGAACATTGCTGCTGAAATGGTTTGAAATCAATATAATGAAAAGAGCCAATCAAAACCATTCAACTGAACGCCTGTTTGTAGGCGAGAGCCTCTGAAGTGTTCTATTACTCTCAAAAGTCAAAACCATAAAAGGTTACCACTTGCTATTCAAGCTATGTTGCTTAACTGTTCCGACGCCGAATAGAATATTTACAAAATCTAATTGACAAGAAGCTTAAAAATACACTTCCATTTGGTAAGTGAGGCAAACATATGATACGATGAATGCATAAAAATATTTTTTTTTAAATTTAGCTTTGACGTAAAAATCTATAATGGATCTTAAAATGTGAAATGGGCCAAGGGTTTATAAGCTCAAATATATCAAGAACACATTCAATATAACTGATTTTATAAGTAAACAAATACACTGAGTGACATAAGCTCGAATAGGTGGATAAAACAAATGTGTTCAAAATGGCCGCGCTACTAAATTTAAGCCAATCAAAAATTGTTTAAGAACCACTTTAGCCGCTTAAATTAAAAATTAAAGAATTTGTGTATTAGTGATAAGACATGTTAAAAAGTCATTATTCAGTCACGAAAAGATGAAAATATTCAGTGATAATTGCAAAACGTTTGTGACGTTGTGTTTCAGTGTTAAGAAAAAATTAAAATAACGAACAAATTTTTATATGCGAAGATTAATGTTTAGAATATAATTAGGAAAATTCATACTTGAATATATAACATTTAAGAAGGAACATTTGAGAAAAAACTTGGTCTTTATATTAAAGCAGCGGAAACGACGACAAAGTTCATATCAAATAGAGGTGACTACGATAAGATAGCAAATCTCATCTTCAAGGAAAGTGTTAACGCTTTAGCAAATCTTACTTTTATAGCGTAAATCAGTTTTAAAGAGATTGAATATTCCATTTTTTACTGGGTCTTTAACAAGCAGAAACATTCTCCTTAAGGTTGTTTAAATCTTTAAAAACTATATGGTAGATATTTATACTTATATTATTTTATAAGGAAATATATACGGTGTCCAATTGTATATAATGGAGGTCACAGAATAATAAAATACTGCGCATTGTCAAATACGATACCAACCCCTGTTGATGATTTATTTCATGACAAGTATATCAAGGAATTGTAAAATAACAGACGTTTAAGTAACACTTAGTAACTGATAATGTTGAAGAAAACAAGTTAAAAGAATTGGAATCTATATAAACTTTATGACAAAAATAGTGCAAAATACAGAGTGGCAGAAATACCTCCCATACATTGTATGCTATTTACATTATTCGGACTATTGTCCTCATCTTTGTTGCCATATATAATAATGATGAATAATGTAAATAGTGTACATAATACCTCATCTCAGAAATATAAAGATACTCCCATCTATTGGTAAGACATTAGTGGCAATGGTGTCATCTAGCTAATGTCTTACTATTATGTGGGAGATACTTCTGCCGCACCTTGTACAATGGACAATATCCAAGGCGATCCTTAACTCCATACATATAAAAAAGCGATAGTTTATAAAAAAATAAAGAACATTAAAACATCTATTTTTCTCTCTTATAATGCAATCTACCTCGTCACTTATTTTCTTTCTCGTTGTCGTTTTTGTTCTATTTTACTTCTTTAAGCAATAGAGAACAGCAGAGAAGGTGAATCCTGTAAGTCTGTAGTAGGATTAGGAAACACCATATGGAAATATACACTTTCCTTTTTGAGTAGGTACACGTCTACTTATCATCTCTCAGTTGCGTCTCTGTCTTTGGACAGGGTGCGTTCAGGGGCTTCTCTGTCAAAGGACAGAAGTAACTGAGAAAATCATACTGAAGAGGTGTCCAGCCATAGGGAACAGCTGCCCGAGGCCGCGCCCTCCCATTGCACCAGAGGGAGGAATCGGTGCTTACACTGAGGCTAACGCAACCGACGGTTGCGGGGGATGAGGGGAATTTTTGTTCCTGTCCCGGGTGTACGCACTCGGGTCCCCACCTAAAAATAGACCTTGTGTCACATCTCATCCTAGTGGAGGGACAGAGTAAATACTTACACTTTCCTTTTCACTAAGAGAGTGAAAAACTCTCTCTCTCCTCTATGACACATACGTTCTTTCCTTCCTTCTATTGTTCCTATCCTCGGAAACTGACAGAACCCGGACATAGCTTATGTGGATCAGTGAACGTCATAAAAAAAAAAAAATCAACTCGTCTCGCCAAAAAACAAACGGAAAATACGGATGTGTCAGGCCCAATAAAAAGAAAAAAAACACGTGTGCAGAAGAAGTGGGAAATTGATTCAATGTAGCAGTTCGAGATGCAAGGGTTGGCGATTTATCAGCTGTGAGTTTGACCTGACGTACAACTCCAGAAGAAAAACAAGAAAGGATGAATTCAACAAATCAATTTCTGTCAGCCAAAAACACAAAGACCGTGTATGAACTCTCAAGTCACAAAAATTACTAAGACGATAGTTACCCACTTTAACCAAATGGAGTCAACAATAAAATGGTACTATAGACAGTAAATTTGGCCTTTACTTGTGTATTAACCCAACCTTTATCTCTATATACTATAAGCCATAAGCAGAATTAACTTACTGTTCACATTGTCTTATTAGCTTACAAATAGGTTTTTCTTTTGTTAATCATACTCATGCATATACTAATTTAGAACTGTATAACTTCTTTCCATTTTCCAGTCTCTCCCATCTAGTTTCACTCTTCCCGAAATTCAAAACAAGTCACTTTTAACAATTTGTGTCATAAAGCATTAAAAAGGAACATACACATTTTGGAAACAATACAAAAGCAAACAAAATAAAGAAATGATGACACTAACAAAGTCAACACAATTGGTGCAGTTATTTAAAAAAAAAATTAGTAACAAACCTTAGTTCCACTATTAAAAATGCCAAAGGAAAATGCTTTAGTATGTGTCTATTAAGACACAAAACAATTGGTCAAAAAGCGACACTTTCAAAAATAAAATAAAATGTACAAAAAAAAATCAGATATATTTTAAGAGAGAAACTCTTTATATGTAAAAATAAAATAAAAAAAGTAATAATCTATTGTTACTTTATTATTTTGGCAAGAACCTTTTTACAGGATAGAATTTCTATTTTATGTATTAGTGAGAGAGCACCAAATGGAGCGAACCCAAAACCAAACTATTAAGACATCTCACTTTTCGTTTAAGGCACTACAAATGACATGTCATATTTAGAAGCATACATATTAAAGAAAAATAGAAAACAAGCAAGAAAATGCCTTAAAGTAACAAAGAAATGACAGCTAGTCTGATATTTGAAAATAACAGAAAATGTGAACAAATTTGATCATTTTACAAACTTATAAAAATAATGGTTCAATAAGGAAAGTGAGGGGAGGAGGAAATGAAAAAGAGGGAGAAAAGTACAAAACAAAAAAAAGAGAGAGAGAAAAGAAAAATATTGTTAGTGAACATAAAAAAATAAAAATAAAAAAGGAAAAAAATGTATCAAATAAAAATTGTGAATAAGAGGAAAGAAAACTGATGATGACAAAAAAAAATCAAAAGAGGAGGAAGGAGAAAAATCAAAGATATGATGAAAATAAGATATCGACTAATTTTAAATCAGTAAGTAGAAATGTTCATTTCAGGATAACAGAAACAAAAAATTTCTACTTTTCATCACAAATCCAGAAAAAAATTACATATTTTACAAGCAGATTTTATGAATGGTGGAGAAAAAAAAGCATTAAACATCATCTTCAATTGTCGTTTAATAACTTCATAAACTGGATCCTGGCAATCAGAGACCTGAAGCTATTCATACTTTAAAAGGATATATTGTATAAATTCTGATTAAAACAATTCTTTTAGAACATAATGATAGACAAAGGTAGAATCATATGTAGGTGAATGAAATCAGTGGCATAGCAAGGGTGGGACCAGAGGATTGATTGTCCTAGACGTAAAATTTTTAGGGGCACAAAAAAATTGTTGGATAAAAAGAATTATGTACACAACTATAATTTATAACAGCTCGTGGCTAAGAAAGAGATACAATAGTTTAAATTGCCCCGGGTGCTCAAAATCAGCCATATGCCACTGGATGAAATATTAAAGTTTCATAGAAATGAGAAGTCATGGCTCAGACTTCAAAAAGTCATAAGAAAATATGCATAATCTTTAACTTGATGTCTTCTCAAAACATAGCATTTATTCTGTTAACTTATAAGGAAAAGGTAATAAATCTATGGCAATATTAAAGTAGCTATATCAACATCAGATTTTAAGTAATATTGTGAGAAAGATCAAGTAAAACTATTGACTATTGTAAGAACGATAATCCACTGCTATTAGCAGCTGTATTTGCAAAATTAAATTTAGGTATATCTGATTACCTGAAAATATCAACACTTAACAATTTGTAAGTTTCTTTAAAAATTAAAAGCTGTATAAAGAAATACTTTGACAATTACAGAACCCATTTTTGTTACCTTCTCTCTTGATTACTCCAGAATAAATTACTTCAAATTGGTTAAGCTACCATGAAAAGTATTCTGCATTGATAATTCATAATATGCAAGAATTAAAATTTAGGTTATTTGTACTCCAGATTAATACTAGATTCTGATAAGCAAGTAGAAGATCAGGTTTCTAATTATGTAATGCCAGATATTTACTGTAATATTCACAATGTCTGCTTTAAAATATGTTTGATTTGAATTGTAGTCTGTGTTACTTGTACAAATGACATGATCCTTAAAACAGTAATAATATATCATCTTTACTAAAATATTTGGTATGTTTTTTTCTTCATTTCTAAATTTGAAAAGAAGTTAAGATAAAAAGGTACCTAACAAAGTAGCTACAACTTTTTAGCATAAAAGATTTGGGCAAGATTCCCAGAGTCCATTGTCATGAAAAAAGAAAAAAAAAATTTAAATCACATAGAAAGAAAAAAGAAAAGGAAAACTGCAGAGAGTTTTATGCAAATCAAAAAAAGAAAAAAAAAAAACACATTGTCTGAGTAACTACAACTTTTTTTCTTTTTTTTCTCTTAAATTTTTCCAAACATACAATTATTCAAATGACTGGTTTCATCACAAGTCAGTTGTCCATTTAGGCGCACAATGGCCATCACGTTAAAATAAAAATCAGAAGATTAGAGAAAATGAAAAAAGTTTCTAGTTTAGAAAAAAAAAAAAGATAAATCATGCAAATATCATTGCAAAGTGCCAACTATTTACATAATTGTATTAATTACAATACAACATTTTTATACATAACCGTAGATGGTTGATTTTGTCTAAAAATCTATAAAAATGACTCATTTAAAAGAATCAAAATAGTATTTGGCGTTGGATTTATTTTCTTCAAGCATTTTTTCTGGAAATCAAATAAAAACAACATTTTAATAACCTTAAAGCAGATAATTCTTCTAAAACTAAAACCAAAAGAAAAGAAAATTATCACTATTTTGATTTCATATAACACATTTTTCATTCATACAAAATGTATAAATAATTTTACTTTATTAACAAAATATCAAACTTGAAAAATGTATAATTTCAAATTATACGCAATCAAGATATTAGAAACTTCCAATTTTCTCCAGTTTCTCAAAATAAAAGAGAATTATTTGAAACTAAGAAATTAGTGAATTTTATACTTATTCTTTATATATTGAGATCAAAATTGTGAATAATATATTAATCACATCAGCATCAAGGGGTTAATTATATATTTGTAAAAACTTTTGGTCATAACCAAAAACTAAAATGTTAAATAATTCTTGAAATTGTATTAACAGTTCCTCACATTAACTGAATAAGGGATAAACACTAAAAAAAAAAAATTTTTTTAGTCAGTAGTAATTTTGAACATTTACTAAAGTTAGTCTAGCACAAGTTCACAGCAGTGGATCAACCAAGGAAGATTAAGTGCACTACATTTGTGAATTGGTCATTAACTATTGTACCAAAGTAGGAGACCCAAACAATTTCAGTTTGTTACAGTTCATTGGTCCAAATGTTTGAAGTTAATTACAAGGAAGGCTAGAAGTTCTCAGCCTGACTAAGGAATTTTTTTTAAATATTCTGGCCAGGTTTTGGGAAATTTCATTAAAATACTATTAATTCATTGAAAATGCAGTCTGCAGAAAAAACAACAGTATTTAAAAAGCCACCTGTCTTAATATTATCAACATTTCCACTCAAGTATTTATGAACATCTCAAAGAAATATTTAATGAAATACACAATACTTGCATCTAAATAAATTTGTATCCCATACAAATAGTACAGTATATAAGACATAAATAAATAAGTAGAGTGATACTGTGTTGTTTAAAGACTACTTAGAATAAAGTTCAGTGCTTCTAAGACAAATCTTTCAAAATATTCTCAAGCTTTGTATATCTAAGAAATGAAAAAAAAACATTCCTAGCTGCTTTCAATGATATTTTTTTTTGATATTCCAAATTTCAGGTTGTCTTAAATAACAAACAAGATGAGTATATAACTGTCGAGGTTTCAATTACAGCAGTAACTTTTCACTTCATGAGATTGCCTTGTTTCTAGAAAGAGCAAAAAGTTCAGAAATAGGTTTGACAATAAATCACTAAAAATATGCAAACTAAATAACCACAGATGAGATTTGATTCAATATCTTCATAAGTAGGCAAATTCAACATTATTGATCATGTGACAATATCTTAACACATTATTAGTTTAATCAAGTATCTTAATTTTAAAGAATGTAGCTTTATGGAATTAACATTTGGTTACCTCTTTAAATATACAGAAACATTAAAATCTAATTATACATTTTTATTGATGCCACTTGATCAAAAAAATTAAAAAGGCAAAAATAAAATTGTTAATGACTAAACATTTTTATCATTTATCTCAGATATGAAAAAAAAATTATAAAATCTATATTCAATTATTTGTGTAAAAGATTGTTCAAAATCAGTTGGAACATAAATCAACTTCAAGGTTTCAATAAGTGACAACCAATAAAACCTCTCTGTCCTGATGGTGTGTTGCCTTGACATGGTAGGCCGGCTTGCATGCTTCAATGACCCCCAGAGCTATGGGGGTGGGGACTTTGGCCCTTAGCAGGTTCAACCAAGCTCAACAGGTCTGTGGGGTAGGAGTAAGATGAAAGACACACCCTGGTCCTCCAGGTTGGGGGTTGTGCGGTAGGCTAACAACCTACTCACTTAAAAACTGGCTTGTTACAGAAACCACAACAATATCTTCAAACAATGACATGGCCGAGGAAGAGTCCTCCAAAGTGGAGCATATGATGTGTGCTGGTGAAATCCCCTGGGAGGTGAAGGCAGCCAGCACAACATGGGCTGAGCTAAAGAGGATTGCCCAGAACCACATCTGTTCAAGAGATGCTGTTGCAGCCCTATGTTCCCCAAGGAATCAAGAGGCATAACAATAATAATTATTAGAGACCACAAACAAAAAAAGTGCCTTATTGATATGGCAGTCCCTGCAGACTGCAATGTATATTTGAAGATCTTCAAAAAGCTATCAAAATACAAGGACCTTGAAATTGAAATCTCAAAAACGTGGCATATGGGAATATCAACAATTCCTGTTGTAGTTGGAGCACTTGGATTGGTTGAAAAAGATTCCAGTAGACTCATTGAAAAGATTCCTGGAAACCCATGCCTTAAAGAAATACAAAAAATTGTTCTCACGGGTACACACCTTACAAAGGGCTTTATCTATGTAATATGTGCGAGTTTTTTTTTGTTTTTTTTTTTGTCAGTGGAAAATGTCATGATGCTATTTCTAACCTTAGGTCTCTGGGTGGGACCAAAAAAGAAATGTGTACACACCAGAAATCAAAGGAAATATAATAACAATAATAGAACCTCTACACAGAAATTGGAGACTCTAATGCTTATTAGATTTCACTAGCTTCTTTAAGTCATTAACTGCAGTAGAAATTTCTTTGTAAATAAACCAAAGATCGGCAATAACAGAAATGTCTATCATCCATAGTTAATCAATTAACATCTGTTTATATTTCTTCCCTTTTAAATTTGAGGCTGCCAAAATATTAATGAAATTAAATTAAACTTTCTTTAATCAAGCCAATTTTTTATTTTTATTAAAATATTAGCTAAGACAAAAAAGAAATCTGCAAAAATAATCATTTCATGATTGGATAAATTATACTTTATATGCAAAATATTTATATTTTCTTTGGTACAAAAAGAAATACATTTTTCAAAATCACAAAATCAAAATTTACTGAATGATTTTATATATATTACTTTTAAATGAAGATATTTTGTATACACTATATAAAATATAATTTTTAATTATCCAAATGTCAATGATTAAACTAGAAATTACATAAGTTAATGTTAATCAACAAACTATTAAAAGAATTTTGAAAATTTAAATGATAAAACACTAATTATCAATTTTTTTAAACAAAAAGTATACATTGCAAATAACTTTTTTAAACTGTCAGAATATTCAGTCTACAATTTTTCTTAGTTTACTCATTGTTTTAAGAATTCTTATTCACTTTTAGTTGCACAAATATAGTGAGAAAAATTTCATAAACTATTTAAAATTGAAAAAGCAAGTTAAAAAAACATTTTAAGCTATGTCACACTTTCTCCTCTGTATAATTATGTTGTTTGTAGCATTCAGAGAAAGTTCTTCAAATTCTCAATTTCAAACCATTATTTAAAACAAAAATACAATAATGTATTAAAATCTTAGAACAGAAAGTTTTATCAGTGTTCATTTTTAATATATTACTCATAAAAAAGAAGTGAAAAAATTAACAAAAAAGCAAATGAAAACATTTCTCTGGTGTAGGCAATCAAAAAAAAAAAAAAAAAAAAAAAAAAAAATAAAAAGACAGACAACTTTCACAACCAACACTTGACAGTTGCTTTCATATATTATAGACTATAAGTGAAATACTATTTTGATCAGTGATATTTGAAAATAATCTTTTCATTTTCCTAAAGAAAAGAAGCTTAAACCTAAATATATTTTCCTTCTTCAAAAGTAGTGTCCATCTCTTAAAAGTGAATAATGTACTGTATAGCCACTGATCTGAAAGTGACTCTTTTTCTTTTGTCTTTTTTTTTTTTTCCACCTGAGAGATGAATAGCTTAAATCCAATGGTCACAACTATAAACTGGTTGGTCAGGGAGAGTGAATTTTGGAATTAGTGCTGTATAGATTATTAATGGACTAGATGGAATTAAAAAATGTAACTAGGATTCAGTTTCATCACAATGCTTCAAGGTCCACATGCCGAAGGTCTGGATATTTGGTCTAAAAAAAGAAAAGAAAAATCAGAAAAGTGGGATTTGTATTAAAAGGTTCAAATTACTTTTAATATGAGGAGAACTGGCATTATTTTCACAAAAATATCTCCATTAAAACTGTTTTTCTACTATACAACAGTATGACTGGAATTTCAAGCTAACCAAGATTAGTAGTTTTCTATCATCTCCTTTCAGCTTCTTTTAAACTTTTAATACCTGAATTTTAATTTTATTAATAAATTTGGGAGTATATTTACTCAATTTGAAAATCTTTTGCTAGTAATAAATATATCAGAATCCAAAGAAGATATTACAAGAATTTATCAAACTTGAATAAAAGCCAACAGGAATCCAATGCTTTGTACAGAATTTTATCAGCATTTTAAGTACCTAACATAGTTGAGTAAATACAACAAAGGTTTTATCATGAATTAATTGAAACCAGTAAAATACACAGGACTAAAGAGATAGTCATCATAGTAGTGAAATAAGAAAACTACCTGATCAGTTATAGTCACTAAAGAATTAATGTACTGAATTATAAATAATGACTAAGTGGATTTAATGATCTTCATTACAACTGATTAGTAAATTTTTAGCTTTCTTTTAAAAAAAAATAAATGAATAAATAATTTTTATCACTTTAGACATTATTTTTAGTGGATGCCCATATTTGAGTAGATGTTCCGTTTACTTTAAACAGTATATTTATTTTCATCTACCAGCCCAAATATTTGAGAAATCTTATTAAAGGAAAAGATGCACTCTTCAGCAGGATTCAATCCTGTGTCACCCTTTGCAGGAAAAACCGTCATTAGGACCCACATGCTTTTAACCAATTTGGCTACAATAGGGCACTGAATATTCAGGTCAATAAACAAAAAATAAATGATATTTAAAATAAATAGAGCATCTATACAAATATGGGTATCCACTAAAAACAATGTTTAAAGTTATAAAAATGTGTCAGATTAATAAATAAAAAATCCATTACTTCTTTAGAAATTGTTTTGTATATATTTCAGAGACAAAACTGAGCAGATATGAACTTTCGAGAATCTGAGACTAGAAGGATTGTGCTTAAAGGCAGTATTCAGTCTTGTTTGATTGGCAACACTCTTCATGGCCAAGCCAGTTAAAAACACATTGGATTTAATGACGGTTTCCCCTACAAAGGGGAACGTAGGTTTGAATCCTACCAGGGAACACATCTTTTTCTTTAATAAGATTTCTCAAATATTCAGTTGGTAGTTAAAAATAAATATACTGTTTAAAATCAACAGGGTATCTACTCAAATATGGGTAGACACTAAAAATAACATTTAAAGTGATAAAATCTCTCAGCTTAATAAATCTTCTTTAGAAATGAATAAATAAATATAAATCTTTAGAACTGAATAAATAAATAAAAATAAGTAAATTCAGATAAAGCTAACATTGTATATAGTTGATTAGGAATAATTTCCTCATCTTTGTTGTGTTCTGGAATATCATAAAATCTTATTCTGAAATGACCTTCCAGACTATAACAGAAACCTAAGGTAATTCAGAGGGTACATGAAGGAAAATTTCATGAAAATGCAAAAATTGAGAGGATTATTCCAAGCCAATACATCATTTAACAAAATTCAGAAAAGACTTGAGAAAATTTATTATAGAGAAAAAAATGTTATGTAGAAAACCTGTTCAATATTTTCTGTTGGATGGCCACCCCCAACACCCTTCATCACCTGCAACTAATAAATGATAACCAAGTTAATACAATTTTATTCTGGAAACATAGTAAAGTAACTATGCTAGACTATTTAAACTCTGAATTATTTACAACAGTAATTTTCATTGTGGACAGAAAGATGTTGCAAAATCTCAAGAGGGCAGTAAATGTACAGAAGCATTTGGTGAGGTTATAATTTTAACAAGATGATTTAATCCTTTGAATCCAGATTAAGCATTTGATATATGCATTTACTTATATTTTTTGCTTATATATTTACATTTTATGCATATTTTGATGCAAATTCAACTTTATCCGGGTGTGGGGGGGAACATCATCCCTACACAAATATCTGAAAAGGAATGCTGAGGAAGAAAAAGTTAAGAACCACTGGTTTGTAGCAATAGAAACTAACACCAACACAGTAGTAAATAAGTCAAATGTTATCTATCTACTAATATTATAATATTGCTTAACTACTCCATTAATTAGATTTTTCCAGAAGTTTTTTTTTTTGTACTTGAATCAGCTTAAGATAAATATAATTTTTGTCTCACTTAATTCTTTCATCTCATATAAGTGCAGAAAATACATGCCTACCTTCAATGATTTCTCAATTCTGTCCACTTCTTCACCTAAGGTGTCTATAATTCTTTCTCCATGAAGCAACATAAAAATTTCAGCATCTTCAAGTTTCTTCAAGTTTTGCATTTCCTGACAAAAGAATTTAAATGCATAGACTACATTTTCTGTCAATACAAAAACAATGCCAATGCTGAAATTTTAGCATAAAAATCTTTTTTTTTTTAAATCTAATACTGAATCACAAAGTTCTGATATTATTTGTACTTAACTCTTTATAAAGAAACCAAACATAAATTTTCTTTAAACATTAACATTTAATCTCACAAGAATTTAGACTCTTCATTTGTTTGAAATTACCTCCTTTACTAGAAATCCATTCAACTTCAAACAAGGTACACCCATGTATTTTTTAAAATATATTTACAGGATTTAATGACAATATTTCAAGCTATTTCCAAATATTGATACTTTCACACTACTTCAAAGAAAAGGTTAGGTAAAAAACCCCATCAACACTGGAAAGAGTAATCACAGACTTGAGAATCCTATTTTCCTGAAAAATGGTTTTAAGAGAAATATTTTATAAATTTCAACTGACTGCAGTACTTGCTGCTTGGACAATGAATGCCAAATGTTTCCTTATAAGGAAATGGCTAATATTACCATTACTATTCAACAGTCTTAATGCCTATTTAATGTTACTTCATGACCTTATACAATTCATAGGAGATTTATGCTCATGGTTTTGTCTACATAAGCAAGTGTAAAAACATGGCTGTTCAAATATCCTTTTTTGGAGATACAGTAAAGTTAATTAGACAATGTTTCAGTGCTTTTCTTATGTTTTGCTTGAGACATTTAAATAAGAGTTCTATTTAATACTTCACTGATATAGAACATGTTTCAAAAGAAAATAGAAGAGATGTCTCTGAAGAAGAGAGTTTAATATTAAAAGATTATCAACATTTATTCTTGTTTTGGATATTGCTGCCACATCTGGTCTGGTGCTCCTGTTATATATTTAGAGATTCTGGATAAAATCAAAAAAATCTGCAATGTTATTGGTCCTGATATCTCAGTTTCAGTCCCTTTCCCACCACTGTAACAGCTTCCCTGCGCATTTTCTATAAATAGTTTCATGGTAATTGTTCTGATGATATCTAGACTTTACTAATTTAAGTGCAGTGCTAGATTGTTGTCAAGGTCTCATCATTTTATACTTGAAATTGCTAGATGTAACCATAATTTCTATTCTAACAGTTTCTTCTCTCTCACTTCACACTTGTGGAACTCTCTTCCAGCTTCTTGTTTCCCAGTCAACTTTGATTTTCAAAAACTTAAATGCAATGTCATTCATTATCTTCTGTCTTCTTAATTCTAGTTTTTTTTTTTATTGTTCTCTCTCCTTAATAGTAGTGTTTCTCATTCTCTAACACTCAGTAACCCATTGTGTCCGAGTGGCTTTATTGCCTTGCTTGGGATGAAATGGTTAAAAAAAAAAAAAAAACAATCAAAAAATGTTAGAATAAAACAAGGAGGGAAAAGCATGTTTCAATGAAAGCAGATATACACTGGAAGACAAAACTGAGATAACAGACCACCAGATTTGACAAGCAAAACAAAGTGTATATTTTATAGAATATGAAAATCATGCTATTTAGACAAGATTTATTGCTATTTTGAATTACTTATTAAAAAATACCACTTCAAGAAGTCTAATGTAAAGTTCAGTGAAATACTAATAGTATTCAGTCAATTCCAAAATTGTAGTGTATTGGAAAGTGAAGATACTGCCAGAATCTAACAATTGTCTGGTCTTGCTATCTCCACCCACAAAGAATGAAGTTTTATTAACTACTACTGCTATGGAAATGCTAACTATTGGTAAAGAGAACAACTTTTCTCATCTCTACAAGGACATTCTGAAACTAAATATGGTCATTATTTCATATATTTTTGAATATTTTCTTAAGCTTTATTATTTCTTATTATATTTTTAGCTGATCTATTCAATTATTTAACATACAAAGATAGATCAAGTAAGATAATGTTGAAAAAGGAACTACAAAAAATAAGAGTAGTGAGTATCTAATTTTTATATAAAGTATGACAAACAGAACCATTGGTAACTAACAGCCTCACCATTGACTTATATCTACAAGTATGAAATCAGGATAATTTACATTTAATTATTGAGCAACTGAAGATTACAAAATTAGTTTATAAATATCTTAGTAATTTTTTAATTTCATAACATCCAATAATACAATGTCATAATTAATAATTCTAATTTGAAACAATGTATTTATTCACCATTTCAAATTGTGTGTGTGTATATATATATATATATATATATATATATATATATATATATATATATACACACACACATACTGATCCTAGACAAATGGCCAGGTAGTAACACTTTGATCTTAAGCCAAGTGTTGGGAAGAAGCAGTTAAGCAGAAATACCTATCCGTAATCCAGTCATCTCTTGCAGGTATCATGCTAGCTAGTATATAAAATAAAAATTTATTAAGATTCTTGACAAATAATACTTCTATCTGCCATGTCCCTTCAGGACATAGGTGGTCATGGCTCTCCACAAGGTTCTCTCCTTTGTAGCTCTTAATAAATTTTGTCTTTTTGTTATCTTTCCTAAATCTTGCTCCACAATCCAATTTACACACACTCGCTAGGTAGTAGGCTATATATTGTTTTTCTCTGTCCCTCTTACCTACACCTAACTTTTTTAGGGCTTTTGAATGAGCTATGAATCATTGAAATCAAACCAGTAAGAGTGAAGGAGTTGCTTGAACACAAACACACACATACACTGCACTATATATATATATATATATATATATATATATATATATATATATATATATATAGCAGTAGAGCCGGCATTGCCGGGATGTAACAGTAAGAGATAGATCAAGTATCCACCATCATAAAGACTGAAAAATAAAATTGACAAAGATTATTGTTTAAGGTTGACGGACATACATGTCTTAATTATTTTTTTTTTTACGAATTGGTCAAACCCAAACAAAAACACTGTTTTCAATCGTTATGAGTCTACTAATTGAATAGAATTTTATTATAAACAATTGTCTTGTAAATGGAATTTTTAAAGCATTCTGAATGTAAAAATAAAGAAAAATGTGTGTAAGACAATAAGAAACACTACCTGCCAAAAAAAAAAAAAAGAAAAAAAAAGTGAAGTTTTGTTGAAATTGGTTGAAAAATGTAGGAAATCCGATCCCATATATAAACAAACACACACACAAACAACCTGGGTTTTATAATAAGTATAACTCGATATGAGTTGTTCCCCTTTCATTCTCGTGACAGTGATGCCTCTTAATCGTGTTTTCAAATTGATTTAGTCCAAAAACAATTGTGTTTTTCCAATTTTTGGTGCTGTCAGAACCACCACAAGGTAATTTTACATAGTCCTGTGAAGTTTTGTTGAAATCGGTTGAAAAATGTAGGAAATCCGATCCAATATATAAACGTACAGACACACACAATCTGCGTTTTATAATAAGTAAGATTCAAATTTATAATATATGCATGTTATAAGATCATTACAAAAGTTGCAATTTTGTTTTGACACTTCTGGTGTCTTGTCAAGTGATGATATTGAATGGTAAATAAACAATTTTAAGAGTTCAAAAACCAATCAAACACACTCAGAAGGGGAACATTGTTACATAAATAAATATTATTAGCTCTACTCGGTATTGAGCACTCTTTTAAGAATAGTGTTTTTGGCTATTGGAATTTTATTCCATCTGTACCAACTCTGTACTTGGATATATATATTATTTACATTAAGATATGCTTCGAGCAGATATGAGTATTTGAGAGAAATCATGGGAAATTTGTAGTTTAAAAGCAGTAATTCAACCTTGCTAACCAGAGCTTCCTCTGTAGCTAAATGGTATAGAATTTCAGGCTATATGACCATTCCATGTAGGATACAGGTTTAATTCTTGTCAGAGGAAACACATTATCTGTGAAATTTCTGACATTCAGGCCAGTAAATGTTGTTAATACTGTTTATTATAAACAGAGCATTTACTTAAATATTTGTATCTATAAAAATAATGTATAAACAATAAATATATTAAAATAAATAAAAAAGAAAAGAAATTATGTAGGTCAAGCATAGAAGAGATATATCTTTCCCAGAAGCAAAGAAAAATGTTATACCTGTCAATGTACTTCAGAAAACAAAACCCAATTAGCAGCAATAATAACAAAAACAGACAAATATATAGCACTCATTGAGAAGTTGGTTCAACTAGAACCAAATAACTGGTCAAAGTTCCAAGAACTTCTAAGAACATGCACAGCTGAAAGCTGCCAAACAGAAATAGTAAATAAATTGGAAGAGCCCATTTCAAACTCGTATACTATGGCTTAAATAATAAATATACAAAACAAAACCTCCACTTAAAGCAAACACCAGTAGACAAAATTCACAAAGATCACCAATCCTAGGGGATGTTAATAGCCACAATACTATCTGAGGATTCAACAAAAAAAAAAAAGGTCCGACCTCGGTATGACAATAAACTACATCCGTGTCCTGGGTAAGATGATAAACTACATCCAACAGCATGGCCTCTGATCAGGAGGTTTTGAGGAGCATGGAACCACCTCTTAATTGCTGGTGTTCCCAGGTCCACCCTGATCTAGGATGGTAGTTCCTGTTAGGGTTCCAGCTATGGGCAAACTGGGGTCAAAACACTATGAAAGTGTAAAAAAAATTATTACCAGCAATAAATTTTTGAAGAAAAAAATTATTACTAGTGATACATTTTTGTAAAAAAAAAAAAAAATATTACCAGCAATAGATTTTTTTAAAGGAAAAGAATATTGCCAACAACCAGCCTCACTCACACGAAATTGTAGTGGGAATGCCAATTTAGTCGCCAACCACCCAACAATAGCATGCATACATACATACATACATACATACCCTTACACACACCTATATTGTGAGTGTATGTGATTTAACTTAATTAAAGTGCTTAACAATATTGTTGTCTTTTTTTAAATTCAAAGTAACTTTTTTCTCGAGTTAATAGTGAAAGAGAAATATATCTATTAGTATTCACCATTTGATTTTTCAATCAGAACCAAAAAGTTTTATAGAAAATAATCAAAAACTTGAATTTAAAAATAAAAATTGATATCGTTTTTTTCCCAGCCCTTCGTGCATATTGATGGGGAGGTGACATTATATATATATATATATATATATGTGTGTGTGTGTGAATGTAAATTACTTTTTTTTTTTTTTTTTTTAAATAAAACATATCAGTAACAAGTCACATCCAAAAACAAAATGCGATTCTAAACAATATTATGAAAATTAAATGGTGGATAGAGATATCCCGCTCTCTATTAACTCGAGAAAGTCAACCAATACTAGACAAGTGAAATATTCTACTTTACAAAATTTCTAAAATATGTCAAGTCATTAGCTAGTGATAGCCCACAAAAAATTATTCCAAAGTTTACCTTGGAAAAATCTTTTATGCATTCAGCTTATACATTACATAATTGTTTCTCTGTGAAAAATATAAAAAATATAAAACCTATTTAATGACTGATGATTAATTATTATTATGCAAATATTATTCAAATATAACCGGAACTGCACAATTAAAAAAAAAAAAAAACGAATGTGAAGGTCACAGAGATTGCAAAAAATTAGCCATGGGCCACAGCAGTAAATTTTGAGAGTAAATTACTGATTATTAGTGAGATAGTAACAGATATATACAGAGAAGAATATTAAAAAAAAATTCTTTCTTTTTCTTTGAAAAGCAAAAAGGATTAATTAGATAGAAAGAGGTGAAATATTGACTGAATAATGTCAGACTTCTGCAAAACTGAATTTTTCACATGCAACCAATCACCAAATTTATCCTCATAAACACAAAACAAATTTTGAAAACCTCACACAAGCCACACTGAGTCACGATGTGAGCCTGATGTAAATTATTGCAGAGAGGATCATAAATTTTCAAAACATTCACATTTGTCTTGAACAGCCACTGTTCTAGATCTTTTTGCATTAATGCAGGTATCCCCCAGGACTCTATCCTTGGATCTACATTGTTCTTAACTTTCATCAACAACCTTCCTGATATCATCAGTTCTCAATTCAGTATCTATACTGATGACTTAACTATTTACTCCTGTCTTAATGGTAAGTATGATTGGTTCAATAATGTCAAATTGGCAGTTGACCTACAATTTGTTATTAACTGGGACAAAAAATGATTTGTTAATTTTATATCTCCAAAAGAAAATGCTCTTTTAATCATCATAGAGAACCCTTTTGCCTTCCATCAGTATGGCTGATGCCAACATCCAGGAAAGTGACTTCTTGGGCTAACGTTTTCCATTAACATGAAGTGGAAAAATTATATTGAATCAATTGCTAAGTCTTCTGTTAGGAAAGTTGATACACTGTGTCATGCTAGACAATTTTTCTCACCAGAATCTATTTTATACATTTATACGTCTATCATTTATCCATGCATTGAATATTGCTGCCACATATGGTCTAGTGATTCTACTATATATTTAGAGATTATTGATAAAATACAAAAAATCTGCAATGTTATCAGTCCTGACCGGGTATCTGGTCACTTTTCCACCACCCCTATGCCTTTTCTATAAAGTCTCATCATTTTACAGTTGAATTGGCGAGATGTAACCATAAGGTCTATACTAACAGTTTCTTCTATCACACTTCTTATGTGACACTGAGGATATGAGGTGGTTAATATTTCTAAGCAGAAAAAGGTTAAGCCCAAAATAAAATATAAACTGATAGAGAGATAGAAAGAGAGAATGGAAGATATTTTCCCTGGTAATGAGGAAGTGAAAAAATGGCCATCTGGATTGCCTCACCCCTATGAATTGGAACAACACACCAAGAGTTTACTTTTTTTTTATCCATTGAAAATCTGGCATGTGGGTAAAGCAAATTGGGAAATGGATTTATCTCTTTCTTGGGAAATTAGAAAAACACATGTCATTGGCAAAAAGAGAAGCAGGCAGGAATTATATTTTTGTTAGCAAAAATGAATTGTGAAATGTAAACAGGATTATGAAAATTGATCCATCATAACAGACAAGTGATCTGGTTTATGTTTTCGTTAAGATGGCAACAGTCCCAAGGATTGAAAATAGTGTGTGTCTTTGTTGAGAATTTAGGTAAACAAATATATTTCCATTGATAAAAACAAATTGGGAAATAATTTTTATCTATTGCTCAGAAGTTTAAAATGAGAAGGTGATCTGGTTTGTATTTTCACTGGACAAGTTAGTCCAGGAAAAGAGTCAGAGAATTGAAATTAATGAGGAGAATAAACCATACCCTTTCTCCTAAGCACCTTAAAAATTAAATTTGCCAGCCCTGAGAAATGGGCAGAGTTAAAATACTAAGGAGGAAGGGGTAGAATTTGGTCCCACCTGTGTGGAATAGCAGTGCAAGATGTGAAGTGAAGCAGGTTGGCGTTAAGAGGGGAACAAACTCTGTGACTACTCCCAAAGGAGGAGGAGGATAATTCTCCAAATTTACAAAGTTGATTAAGAAAGCAGAAATAGAGAACAAAGAAAACATTTATTGGAATTAATGAAAATTGGAGAATCACCGAAGCCCCAGAACCCTTTTGCCCCATGCCAGTTTTGGGCCAAAGTGCATATAAGCAGATGACTTTGGGGAGCTCAGAGACTTAAGCTGAAAACCCGCATTGAGTGCCTCTGAAACCCATATCAGCTGCCACCAGATTTCCTGATTCCAAAACTTTGAACCCAGCTCCTTCAGAAACTTAGACAAGGCCCAATGTCACTATAGAGATTGATGCGAGAAGGGTCAATTTTTGTTGTACCAAGAGCTATATAAATCAAGTGAAGATTAACCCCATGAATCTTTCATTTTATTTTTCAACATGAAGATATTTTTTTTCCTTAATATAGCACCTGCCACAGCTTGAACCAGCACTGTGAGACAATGACCTTCGATTTTCCACTGCTCCGAGATCATGAACACAATGTGGGCAGAGTTGGTGTGGATTCAAATGGTCAGCAACCAACAACCAGCTTGGACCAGCATCATCATTGACCAGTCCAGAATAAGCCTCATGGTTAACATGTCATTCTAAGACACTGAGGACCAGACCATAAAACTATGGTCACACCACTGGGTTTAGGCAGTGGCAAAAGGTGTTATACTTGCTTGTGGAACTCTTTCAGCTTCTTGCTTTCCAGTTAACATCGATCTTCAAAAATTTAAATGCAATGTTAACATTACCTTTTGTATCTTTAATTCCTATTCTTTTATTGTTCACTCACCTTAATAGTGTTTTTCTTTTTCTTTGTTCTTTCACATTCAGTAAACCCCTGCATCTCAATGGTTTTATTGCCTTGCATAGGGGGAAATGATTAAAAAAAAACATGGACCTATTTGCATGTTTGAAAAATCTGTTATCAAATGTGAATAAATTTTCCACTTACAGATAAAAGATTTTCAAGGTCCACTTTGAGAAGATAAGCTCTTGTGATCTCCAATCCATCAAAATCTACTTCAGCCTTGAATCGAACTTCACCACCAACTTCTGTGGCTTTTACATCATGTAGAGACCTAGAAAAAGAAATATACTTCAATCTGTGGTGAATACAAAATAAAAATAACTCTTTTCACCATGGTTTTCAAATTTGCAAGCCTGTGCAAAAATTTATTTTGAACAATACAAAAAGGGATTGGGTTTGAGCTGAAGAAAAGACTAAGGCAAAGTTTAACGAGCATATGTGAAAATTTATTTTGACCAATGGAAAAGGGAGCATCTTACAAACTGAGAAAAAAGTAACGAGCCAATGTGAAATCGCTTTTTGATATAAATAGGCAGAGAAAGTGGAATCAAAGCAGAGAGAGAGAAAAAGCAAAAAGAAGCAGAGTTCCATGTGTCTGAATAATACCTGTGTCAAATTACATACCGATACATTATCAGGCTCTAATGAGAGCAGGGCAATTTCAAAGAACTCTATTCAACTCCAGAGCTAAGTACATTAAAATATATCTTTTCATTCATGTTGAATACAACCATATAACTTTTATGTGAAAATGAACTCTCTCAATTTGTTTTAAACATTTTGGAATATTACTTTGTGTCCGACGATTTAATATGAACATTTTCTCTTCTTGACAAATCATTGAAACTAGAAACTTTAAATATTTGATTCCTTTTCCTGAAACAAACCACTGACAACTTCAAATGTGTAAATTTGTAAATAAATTCCTTACCTTGTTTTGTTAAATATAACACATGTTTCCTCATCAATACTTCAAACCCACTAATTAGTAGTGTAATTAGAAATTGACTGAAGTTAATGTCTGAACTAAAATACATTTACAACTTGAACATCTGTTATCTTTCTCTAAAATACTTAGAATTAATTTGCAGAATACTCAGTGTTTCTGGTTTAATTCAGACAGCAAACCTATATATGTTCATAACATTAACTCCTCCATCAGATATCAAATTTATTAGAATAACATTAGTTGATATTATCCTGTACAAACAATGTTAAAAATTACTGTTATGTGCCTTTTAATTCATTGACTATCTTTGATATCCTGAAACTTACTTATAGATGCTTTTTTTTAAAAATAATTTTGCACAAAAATACAATCCAAGTTTTCAGAACTATTTGAAAAATAAATTATCAGTATTTGACGGCAATTTTAAGATTTAAGCAAACTGAAATGTTTTCAGTCAAACTCTCTATCATTTTATAGACTGAAAGTTTTATAGAAAATAAATCCCTGTATAATGACTTTAAAAGTACTTTTTAAAGTATGGTTATTTTTTAACTATTAAATTTTTAGTTTTGAATTGTTATATTATTGAATATCAAAAGGAAACTACACCTTCTCTAAAGGAAACTCAGCATTACACAACACAGAAGTTTTCGTCTCAGGTATTTCAATCATTCTTTCATTATCTATTATAAAGCAAACCAGACAAGTGGATATTCTAATAAGTATTTAAAGAAATAAAAATCAGTCCAAACAAATTTCAGAATCATTTTGAATAAATGTAAAAATATGAACATATTAAATAAGTTTTTTTCATGAGCATATAAATACTTTATCGGTTGTTATGTAGAAAGTCATACTTGTAAATTGAACACATGCTTTCTCCAACCATGATAAACATTTATTTTCCACACTTAAGCATTTATTCACAATACAGATTCACAAAAGACTCTTACCTGATCATGCGGTCTTTTTCCAGTTCTTGGCTAATTAATGCCTTCTTTTCTAAAGGTATAGACCTGAAATACATTTGAAGAGTTTACCAATTTTTTTTTAAACATCTATATTTAACTCCATATTATATAAAACTGTGTTTTTTTTATTAAATATTAGTACTCAAGACAAACTGTAAATGAAAATATAATTAATTCAATTAAGAATTAAATTCTGAATTATTCAGTATCTAAATTAAAAAGGTTATAGTCATCTATAAAGAAGTAGAATTATTTTGTAAGGTATCTAAAACATAAAATTACATTTATGTAAGATCAAAAGTAAAAAGGCAATTGGGAATATAGACCAAGTCAAAATCAATCATTTATACTTCAAAATTATTGAGAAAAAATATCTGCTTTTATGGCATAAACAACTTTATTTTTTAATATAAAATTGATTATTATTTTTGAGAAACTGGAAAGGTAAATTGATTATACAGTGTAACCCGAATATAAGAGAGTTGTCGGGACCGGAGAAGAAGTCTCTTATATCTGGGGTTTCTCTTATATCCGGGTTTGGTCTATTTTGTTTAGGTAAGTATGGGCTCTAATTTGGGACCAGAGAAAATCTCTCTTATATCCGGGTTTCTCTTATATCCGGGTTACACTGTAGTAATAATTCTAGGCCTGTGAAAGATAAACGGAGGATAAATTCAAATTTTAACAATTAAGCAATTGTTAAGTAAGATAATTTCAGAAATATGAACTGAAAGATAAAATAGAATTCACCAATTTTGGTAACTATATAACATGTGCACATACATAAATACAGGTTTGTGCCAAAGCTTTGGTAAAAATAGTCATTCTTAATTGAATCAATATCAAGCATAAATCTGAGTTTTAAAACTTAAAGAATATTTTGCAAAATCTACAATAATAAAGTGCAACAAACATTCTCAATGCTTTTAAGCTGGTTATTGTTTGCAATGAAAAAGTTAAAACAAAGATGGTCAATGTTTATTGATTTCTATCAAAAGGAGTCAAATTTAGATTTAAAATGTTTTACCTTTAAATATATCAACACGATTTTTTCCCCAAAGTAAGTATTAGTCTTACAAATGCATTTTTTCACTTATTGATTACATTAACAAAAGAATAAAAGCTAAAAAGCAAAAGCTGAAAATTGATACAGTTATCATTCTTTCTAGTATTGATGGGGGTTTCCTTACTATCTTTTATTTGAAGTAGTGTAGAATGTTAACGTCTTGATTATGTCATTATTTTCTCTGAGTTACATGTGCTATCCATTTTAGTTGTTGCTGCTATGGGTAGACCTCAATCATTTTTTTTAATCATTTCATAACAAACAAGGCAATAAAACTACTAAGTACACAAGGGATTACTGAGTGTTACAGAATATGAGAAAAACTACTATTAAGGAGAGAAGACAGTAAAAGAACAAGAATTAAGAAGATAACAATTGACATTGCATTTAAATAATTGAAGATCAAAGTTGACTGGGAAGCAAGAAGCCAGAAGGAAGTTACACAAGCAAGAAGGGCAATATAAGAAACTGTAAGCATAGAACTTACAGTTACATCTAGCCACTTCAACTGTAAATTTGAGACCTTGCTGCCAATCTAGTACTGCACTTAAATTCATAAAGTCTAAGTACCATAGAGGAAAGTTCATCAGAACAATTACCATAAAATTATTTATAGAAAAGAGACAGGGAAGCTATGTTACAGTGGTAGGAAAGGGACTGAAGTTGAGATGCCAGCTCAGGACCAATAACATTGCAGATTCTTATTTGTATTTTATCAAGAATCTCTAAATATATAGCAGGAGCACCAGACCAGATGTAGTTTCTGTTATTTAGTAATTCTCTGTTTATAAATATGTAGCACCAATCCACAATGTTCAAAGAGAGATGATCTTTGTCAAGGCCCTCATGTTTTACTCATTCAAAGCCTTTTTTCACCATAGATTTTAGGAAATGAGTGTATACAGCTGACAGTTTATATATTTCTGAACTGGTTTGGCAACATGCATGACATCCATACAAAAGTCTCAATCTACCAAGGATATTTAAGAACATGACTCGAGTTTTCAGGTTGATATTTTGGTTTTGTAGCAAATTGCAATGCTGTGTGAAACTACCTCTGACACATATGTTCAATTTCCTTTTCTCTTATACTTAATTATAATTGATCCATATTTAATTTGTTATAACTGATCCATACTCTGAGTATCTGAAGTGTTTATTATTTACTAATTTCAAATCCAGAATTTTTATGATGGATTAAGTGGATGTGACATCACTGCTTTCATTCCAAATCCAGATAAAAGGTTTATCTTGAGTCCTATTTCTTGGAACACTCGGTAGGTGGATGTTGATTTTCTGTTCAAAATCATTCTTATCCCAAATATGAATGCACATATCATCAGCATAGCCCCCCTTTCATCATCAGTACATTGGCCTCAGGAGATCATTATCTTCTATTGGTAGACCCATTTAGAATGTGGTATGGAATCTTTAAATGGTTAGTACCAACCTCAAAACAACTGTGTTTGTAAATACACAGGGCACAGTCTAAGAAGAGCATACTCCTGATGAGGTTTCAAATGTTTCTGCATTAGGGTCCTTGCCAGATATGTACAATTCTGTAGATCGATACAGTTCCTCTATTATATCGTTACAATTAGTGGATTCGGAGCTTGGAAGGCAGTTTCTAATGGATGAGAAGAGGAAGTCTCTACTGATGTGGTCATATGCTGCTGTAAGATTTGACAAAGCAGGTATACAGTTTCCTAATAAAGAAGTAAGCAATTTCTTGGAATTGTTTGATGACATATGCCATCATTGCAGCCCTTACCAGAATGAAAACCAAACTGGGTCATGAGGAGCTGACTTTCCTAAAGCAATGAAAGCTTAATTAATATAATATTCATTAATACTTTCACCATGCTATAAAATAAATTTTAAGCACTTGTACAGGTCTATTCAGAATGAGTTATGCAATCTGCAAAGCAAATAAAAATAACCAAAAATTTCAAAATTAAAGTACTTTTATAATATAATAATAACCGAAAAAAAACAAACAAGAATAATAATTGAGAATAATTATAGTAATAATAAAATATACTCTTACAAATAAAAATAGGTTTTATTAATTTAGTAAAAAATTTTTAAAAAAGTGGTTCTTACTTTCCAACTAAGACTTCTGTGTTGCTGTAGATAATAAAACTGGCTACACTTCCTAAGATGCCACCTACCAGCAGAGACCCGACAGCATCTGCAAAAGGGTTGCCAGTGTAGTGAGTGACTGCCAAACAGGAAGCAGCAATACTCACACCAAAAACTGCTGCTAGATCTTCCAGAAGAACTACACTTACATTTGGATCATTACCTCGGTTTACTACAAGCAGAAAAGAATAAATTCAAAATTACTTGAATGTCTCTAAAATTGGAAATAAAAAATTAATTTTTTAATTTATAAATCATTTTAAGATATCAAAAGTCAATATAAAAAAAGCACACATTTTTCATATATAAATACTAAAAAGTACCACAAGATAATTTTTACAATTTTTTTTTTTTTAAATAGCTAAATTCATAATTCAAAAAGCACCTCAAGGGGGAGCAATGGTTAGCAAATTTAATCTGTAATAATAAAAACAAAAATGGAGTCATTAGACTAACAGAAAAAAAATATGCTACATACTCACCCAAGAAATTTAGACCCCACCCTCAAAAAAAAAAAAAAAAAAAAAAAAATGTCTAGTGTGGTTGAGCATTACTACTGGATAGTGAGTTTTATCTGAGGACCCTATACAAAATACAACAGAAAATAACCCAACAAATGTTGGCATGTTAAAAAAAAAAAAAAAATCATCACCCAACATAATACATTTAAAGCAATAGGAAATTCTCAGATGCTAGGGGGGATAATGTTCATGTATTTTCCCCAATCTCATTTTAAAGATGCTGCCAATCATTTACGAGATGATAGATATATAGGGGTAGAGTCTCTAACTGATTCCAAATTGGTCAAGTTTTGATCCCGGCTTGAAGCAATCAGAGGCCTAGCCACACTGATGAGCTGTGATACAGGGAAACAGTTTCTATGTGGATGACAACACTCTCGTTCACCAATTGAGCATGATGGAGAAAGGTAATTTTTAACAGCTGCTGCTTAACACGCCACTTCTCATCAGAATTGAGCACTGGTTAAGTGTTTATATATATCACATATATAATACATTAAAAGATTCCCTTTCTCTACTGTGAGGTGAATGCTTCAGGGTAGAGTCTCTGACTGATGCCAAATCGGTCAAGTTTTGATCCTGGCTTGAAGCAATTGGATGTCTAGCCACACTGATGAGCTGTGATACAGTCTGTATGTGGATGAGATATATATTAATCTGATGAAGTCCTAATGGATGAAATGTTTCACAAAAATTTTTTCCAATTTGTCTTTTCTTTCAAAACTGTTCTTGATATAAAACTTATACCATTATCCCATACACACACACACACACATATATATATTCTATAATAAAATGCCTAAATGGAAAAATATTTAAGCCTGATTAAGCCCTTTTAAATGCATTACAAATCTTTGTCATTGTTATATATATATATATATATATATATATGTGTGTGTGTGTGAGATGTATTTTTTGTATGTAATGTCTAGATTTTTGCTGTAACACACATCTTCTTCATATTGTGATGCCAATTTGAATGACTTTGTTATGACAATAACAGACTGTTCTAAGATAGGAATCTGAGAAGTGAAAAATAAAACCCATTGTCAATGAATGTATCACAACAGCGATAATTGAAAAAATATATATAAAGACTCAAATGTGAAAACCTAATAGTAGTAAAAACTTGCAATGGAAAAGTAAAATATCTTACACTGCTTCTCAAAAAGATACAACAGCAATAATGGAAATAAAGGAAAAATATAATACCAATACTGCAAATAAACAAACATTCTGCCAAATGCAATTTATATAACAAATGCCAATGTTAGTGTGTCACTCTTTTTCAATTAAAGGGACACAACTCTTTAACTTTCAATAGCTCATGTTACAAAAATTTTGGATTCCCAAGTTTTCATTACTGCAATTTTTTTTATGTGATTTTTTGTGACAAATTTTTTTGTATAATAACAATTTTATAACTTGGAAATAAATTTGAGAAGAATGGAAATTAAATTCAGTGAAAATCACCCATGAATTAAAAATACCTGTTTGTATGGAAAGTAAGTACCTACACACATCAAATTGTCTTTAAATTAAGTAGCAGAAGAAGAATTATCATTGAACTTTTAAAAGATGTTTAGTTATTAATGCAATACTTAAATGCAGCAATCAATTTTGAGTTCTGTAGTTTATTGTTGCCTATTGCATACGGCAGCAATATGCCTTACAAAAAATCTCCGCCAACAGAGGACCAGATTGCAATCCAAAGAGCCAAGGTTGCAGCAAGGAAAAGAAAGTCCCATGCAAATGAAGACCCAGATCAAATGGCAGCCAGGAGAGGTTCCAATGCTAAGATTATGTAAAGACTTAGGGACTCGCAAACTCCTGAACAAGAGCCCTCCATCGGAACTAGCTTAAATACTGCCCGATTAGGCGACTTTTAAGCTAGTATTACATAACTATGCATAATTATCATAATTACTTCCCACTATTCTTTAGCACTACAATAATTTTCTTTCTACATAACTTGAATCCAAGGTGAAAGTTGGTTATAGTAAAGAAACAAATTAGACACTGGTTTGGAGAAATGACCAAAGATTTATTCTCATTTACAAAATATGAAAATGTCTCTGGTAAGTCATATAGTGCAGCATTCGAATGTACAGTGTATGTGGTGTAAGAGTGTGAAAAAGGAATATACTTAAACTGGCTGACTGCTTTTTGGCTATCAGTCTGGTCTTGTCAAATTGATAGTAGAGTCTCTTTCCGTGTTTACAAGAGGTTGTTTTCACAGCTTAATGATAGGATGAGCAGTCAACCATACTCTTAAGTAGCATCTATGGTTAGCGTACACACACGTGTGTGTGTATGAAGTCACTCTCTCTCTCACTCTCCACTCCTCTGTCCAGCTTCTTTTATAGCCAATATAAAGGAAATGCACAGATGTAATTGTAGACATCTGTGGCAAGTGAGAGTTGTGTCAATAATGGCCAGCACTCCGGTATATTTATGTTTGTTTTAAAATTTGTTTTGAGTAGAGTGTAGCATGTGTGCGACTTAGCTAGATGAAAATTGGTGTGGGGTTAGAGATATGTTTTCTAATAATTGTATAAATTTGGCTTTAATTTGCTATCTCTATGTGTAAATTGTTTTTCTGCTATAACTTCAATCACAGTTTATAATTTAAAATTGCTTTGAATCTAACAAATTCTTAGTGATCTTTAGTTTCATATTCTGTCAATCTAAAATTGCTACCGAAAAGATAAAGTTGGTATTTCTAATAATACTAAGAAAAAACACATTTTTTAAGTAATTATTTATGAGATTATAAAAGTTTTATTGATTTTTAAGCAACAAAATGAATTTATTTTGTTTTCGTAAGATTTATTTTTGTAAGAGAGTTGGATATTAAATTTTTCATATTCATGCCCATAATGTAAAATATCTAACAACTATTATGTAAACTGATGTATAAACATAGTTAAACATTAGCCCAGATAATTGGTCTTAAATTAATAATCCTATTTATCAGACATTTTCAAATATTTTCACAAGCCAATAAAAATTATCAAAAATAAACAAAAAGTAACATTTTTAGTGGTCTTGCTGAAAGTAGACTATTCCCAATGATCATTGTTGACATTCCATGAGCCATATTTGTTCTGATTTGTAATAAGGATAGCATTTGATCTACCACTGTTTCTCCTTTAATGTGTTGAGCTTTTGGTAAGCATCTATATTACATAACTGTACAGGACATTGTTTCTGAGTAGGGAAATGTTCATTTAACCACTATTGCCAATATCAAAGCACCACTCAGACATATCACATTCAACATGTGCAGCAATTCTCTAATCTGTTTTAGTACCTATTGAAGGCCCACAATTCAACTTTTTTCAAACAGCTCTAATTAAAACAGAAGCATGTGTACATCTCCATGGCATGACACCACATTAAACCTAATGACAGCATAGTTCACTACCTAAAGTTCAATGCAGACAGGGCACTGATACAAGTGATTCAATGTCACAAAATGACCCAAAAATTTAAAAATTTTATCAGAATATCTACTAATCACTAGCATGGAAGTACTGTACACAGGTCAAATTGTGTGTGTGTGTGTGTGTGTGTGTGTGTGTGTGTGTATAAGGGGAGTGCTGAAAAGGTTTCAAGCAACCTAAACAAAAAGGGATTTAAAAAAAGCAATCCGATGCTTGGTCATTTCATCAGATTTTGAAAAAGAGAGACCAAGAAATTTTCAGCACAAACACAATATATATATATATATATATATATATATATATATATATATATATATATATATATGGGGGGTATGAAACATTCTTTTAGATATTATTTTAGGCTGCTAAAATTTAAGCAAATGAAAGAATACCAAATACATTGAAAATGTACAAACATTTTTTTCTATAAACCTATAACACTTGTTCTGAAATATTATATAAACATAATTTTATATTGTCAGTATTTCATAAAGTTGAAATAACAATGACCACTAATTTACTATTTCTCTTCTATATTTAACAATCCCTACTACCAATTGTAACAAAACTAAATATTGCTGTTAATAGATAATACTCTTGAAGAAAAAAACAAACCCAACCGGCTTTACACCCTGAACTATGATAATACATTTTCATAGTTATCCAACAAAAATGTTTGATATTACTATTTAATCTTCTTTATTTTTGTCACTCAGAAAGTAACCCAACTTCTTAAGGGGAAAAAGGCATCCTATATTCATGTCTGACAATTATCTACAAACTAATATTTTAATCTCATGAATTATCAACTTACCATATTCCCAAAATTTCATGTTCTTTGCTCTAGAACTTCTCCTGACTTCAGCAATGGCAACAATTAATGTGGCTGTTTAAGAAGAGGAGAGAAAAAAAAATTTAATAGTTTTTACACCAGCAAAGAACCAACACAAAAAAATATCATAATTAAACTTCTCTGGTAAACATATACATTTGCAAATGAATCGGTGACATATTCAACATGTTTATGAGTAAACAATATAAATACATTCATGATGCACAAAGTAATCCATGATGAATACAAATGAATTTGATGGCATATAAGACCTAACTTTCAGTGACATTTAATATGACAGTATTATAGACTTAGGTTTTTTTATAAGTCTACCATTCATCTATGCTTTGAATATTGCTGCCACATCTGGTCTGCTGCTTCTGCTATATATTTAGAGATTCTTGATAAAATACAAAGAAGAATCTGCAATGGTATTTGTCCTGACATCTCAGCTTCAGTCACATTCCCTCCACTGTAACATAGCTTCCCTGTGTCTTTTCTATAAATACTTTCATGGTAATTGTTTTGAGGAACTTTAGTCTATGATACCTAGACTTTATGAATTTACATTATCATTATACACTTGAAATGACAAGATGTAACCGTAAGTTCTATGCTAAGTTTTTTTCTATCACACATCTTGATTTGTGGAACTCTCTTTCAGCTTCTTGCTTCCCAGTAAACTTTGATCTTCAAAAATTTATGCAATGTCAATTGTTATCTTCTGTCTTCTTAATACCTGTTCTTTTACTGTTCTCTCTCCTTAATAAATTTTTTTTTCTCATAGTTAGTAATGTTAGTGTGTTTTAGTGGCTTTATTGCCTTGCTTGGTAAGAAATGATGATAAAAAATATAGGTTAAGTACAACTACTGGTCTTCCGCAGCATCCTAGTAAACATTAGCCAGCTAGATATTGCACTTTTGCATTTAACAGGCAGGTCTTTTTTTTTAGGACACATTTGTAGTTTATACTGCAACTATGCTTAGTGGACCTTAGTTAAAGTTTATAATCTGTCATAATCAGCAGTTTGAACAACACCAGTATGCTCAAACCCTCTGTTGACGATGACTTGTGATTTCATGCTAGCACAAACATCAACAGCTTTTTTAAGTTCCATCTACCCAATTTAAATGTGGTGTGGTTTTCCAAATGTGTCGTGCTGGAAATCACTCCCCACCCCAGACCAATAACATCAAGAAGTAGACCCTGGTGAGATTTGAACCTGGTTTCATGGTTATAAATTGAGCATTCTAACCACACAACTACATTTTATTTTATTTTATATATATATATATATATATATATATATATATATATATATATATATACATACACACACACACACACATTTAGGTAGCAATCCATCTTTTATACAGGTTTCATTCAAGATGATTGACAAGGCACTGCGATTAAGCTTTTATATTTCTTTTTGGGACAGTGTGTCAGATCCAAAACATTTTTGGATCGAAGTGTTTTCAGATCATCTGTTAGACATTATCAAGGACGTTTTTTGTTTGTCTGAATATGTAGATTTTTTTTTTTATAGCAAAAAAAAAATATTCCCAAATATACTCAGCACATTGTGGATGTGTCATAATTGATATTATTATGAGTTGGTTTCTTCTATTTTTTGTTAAGTAATTTCTGCAGTTAGTTAAGTGGATTGTGTTGGGGTTTTCTATGAAACAGAAAATATATATATGTATATATATATATATATATATATATAAAATGTATGACTGGCAAAAGATATATGTTCATGCATATAACATTTAAAAATGTGCAGGCAGTGTAATGGTTACCAGCATAGAAAATGGAAAAAGTTCAAATTTTCGCCTAGTCTGTTGCATTCCCTTTACACTGCTGATTCTGGGAAAGGTATAAATTCATCTCTTCCCCCTATCTATAAGTTAAATATCAAGGTAAATAGAGTTCTCTAGCTTTGTTTGGCAGCCAATCTAAGAGAATGACTACTATGATGAATTTAAAGCCATAGAAAAAAACAACAGGAAACCAATCTTCTATCTTTACCAAGAAGTTATAGCAATTCACATATATTAAAGAAAAGGAAGCAATGTACAGCCTTGATTGTCTACATATGTTATTTAAATAAAATGCTGAAAAATTAGATATAACATGCTTGTATCCTAAAATTTATGTATAAAATTGGCTAAACAAGAAATCACAATAAAAATAAAAGAAATACTACAAAGCAACTACTAATTAACGAATAACATTATTCTACATTCGAAAAGTAGGTAACAACAAGTAGACAAAGAAAGCAAGCCAAGAATAAAAGCAGATTGAAATGAATCAGTGGGAAATTTTGGGTGTATGCCAAAATCACAAGGTTTTGCTTTCCATAGACAAAAACCATAGGTATAGTAATTGAGTGTATTGAAAGGAAGTTTGCTTGTTATTTAACTGCAAATATCCTGTTATTAGGGTCACAAAGAAAATAGCTCCCCAACCAAAGAGATAGAGAATACAAACAGAAAATTACTAACATACAAAAACAAGGACAACAATAATAGGAGTAAGAAACAGATATACTTACCACCTTCGGAAACCATAGTACCTAGTAAGGCAGCAATAGCCTACAGGTTAAAAAAGGAATTAAGAGACTATTAATAAAATCCGAATGAAGAACATTTAGTGCAATGAAAAAGAACCAATTTAATAAGATATTTTGATTGAAATTAACTAATTTCTTGCACCAATCATTAAGTTGGTCTATATTATTCTGCTTTATGAAGTTTCATTGTTTTGAAAGTTAAAAAGGATAGAAAAGGTTTTACTATATTCATTTTTTTAAAAAGGATATTTAACCAATTATTATTATTAATATAATTATTATCATAACTCATTAAAATAATGCTTGCAACTAAATTTATTTGAACAAATGCAAAATTTAAGCTTAAGCACAAGGTCCCATTGGCCAGGAGTGGGAGCCATCTTCCTTACAAAATATTTTCAAAATTCTTTTGAAATGCATTATAATATATCTCCATAAATTCAGCATAAGCCTTTGCACATATTAAGAACCTAAAATCAGGTTGATCTACTTAAACTTTTCAGATATAATGAATTTAAAAGCTGCTACATACGTGTAACTTGATAAATGGTGAAAACAATTGCAGCTTTTAGCAAGAAAAGCTTGTCTTTCAATATCAGAAAAGACATTGAATGATTCAGCATAAAATTTTACACAACATATTAAAAAAAATTATTGTATTGGTAAAAATCTCAAGTTTAGCAGCTAACAGCACTCAATAATAAATTCAGTCCACCATGTGTGATGTTTTCCTGTTGCATAACATTTAAAGCCAATCACATCATTTGTTTTTGCATATTCAAAACGAACAAGTTGAACAGCAGATGCAGAAGATTCACCCAGGAACATTCATCAGTAATACTTAGTACCAGTGGTACCCAAGAAGATTTTTAGTAACTCCAAGTACCAGTAGCACCCCAGAATCTTCATCCATGAATAGTCAGACACAACAAAGCTTAAAAAGCAAATCAAAGCAGAACAGGAATATGGGAGGTATGTACTTCAATGTGTGATGGCATTGATTTGTCTGCTGGCAGAATGTGGATTGGCTTTTAGAGATGATGAAACCATCAGCTTTATAAACAATGAAAACTTTCTCAGTTTTCTAGAATTGATTGCCAAATTTGATCCCTTCTTACATACCCACACAAACCAGTATGGGAATAAGGGACCTGACCGTCTATCATACCTATCTAAGTTCATATGTGAAGAAATTACTCAGCTAATGGCTAAAAAAAGTTCTTGAAGAAATAGTGAAAGATATCAAAGAATCAGGATACTAGATCAAGACATGAAGAAATGCATTCTGGGATACTGTCAGTTATCTGAAAAAATTCTTGTAGTTAAACTGAAAGGAAAACCTTTCAACATATCTATTATAATTGTGTATGACTGGACAGCACAGAGTACAAAAGAAGAAATCAAACCTTTCTACTCCATGCCAGACAATGCCAAGGCTCAGTGTAAATCACAAGTTATAATTATCAGGGGAGATCTGAATGCCAAAGCAGGCAAGGAGAGGGATGGGGAAATAACTGGCAATTTTGGACTAGGAACCCACAATGGATGTGGAGAAAAATGAGACCAATGGTGCATGGCCAATGACCAGGTTATAGTCAACACCTGGTTCCAAGAGCATCCAAGACGATTATAGATATGAAGAAGCTCAGAAAGAGAAACTAAAAACCAAATTGACTATCAACAAGAGATTCAGGAATGCAGTTGTTCACTGCAAAACCTATCAAAGTTCTGACTGCAGAAATGACCATATGTAAACTAAGAATGAAACTACGAAAACTGAAGAAGCCTAACACAGCACCCCAAATTACAATACAACAGACTCCTGAATGACCAGGACCTGAAGGAAAAATATATGGACAGTGTGAAAAGAAGGGACGAAATGGAAACTCAAAATGGGATACACTAAGAGAAGCTTTAGTGACATCAGCAAACGAGATCATCCCAAAGGGAAATGGACAAAAAAGAAAAAAATGAATGGATGACAAATGAGACAGAAAATAATGCCATGACATGGAACAGAATACAAAAATCTACACAAAGAAATAAGGGACAAATGCAAATAAGCTAAAGAAGAATGGCTCAACGAAAAATGTGCAGAAATAGAGATTGAGTATCACAGATAAAGGAGACATGCATAAAAAAAAATAAGTGAACAGGACAAAAGACATGCTCATCAATAGGCTGCATAACATCCAAGGATGGAATGCTCATATTAGAGATGGAACGAATATATAGGAGAACTTTTCCACAACGAAAGAGAACAATCAGAAATACAAAGAAATACCAACGAACTGGAAATATATTTAAAACTGAAGTGGAAGCTGCACTGGCTAAACTGAACAAAAACAAAGCAGCAGGGCCAGACGAAATTGTAATAGAGATACTGACAGCCGAAGATTATTTTGGCATAGAGAAGATCACAGAAATAATAAATGAAATCTACAACAGTAGGGATATGTCAGAAGACCTAAGCAGATCAATTTTCACAGCACTGCCTAAAAAACCAGGCACAAATGAATGTGAACTCCACCAGACAATCAGCCTAATGAGGCACATAACAAAACTCATCATCTAACTTCTGATGAATAGAGTGTACAGTAGAATCAGGCCAGAGATAGAGCAAGAACAGTGCAGGCTCGTCAAAGGCACCAGAATAAGGAACATGATATTTATGCTCAGTGTGTTATAAGGAAGAGCAATACAAATGCAGAAGGACATGTACCTGTGTTTTATAGACAATGCAAAGGCGTTTGACAAAGTATACCACAAAGATCTGTTAGAGCTGCTCAGCAACCTTGACATAATTGGAAAAGACCTTAGAATAATCAAGTATCTATACAGGTAAGAAACCATCTGCATACAGACAGAAAATGAGTTCAGCAGATATCCAAAAATAGAAAGTGGTGTAAGACAAGGATATGTCGTCTCACCGGATTTATTCAACCTATACAGCAAGGTAATTCTGAGAGAACTATTGGCAGCCAAAGTCTTAACAATATAAGATATGCAGATGAAACAGTGCTGATAGCAGATACAGAAAGGAAACTACAAAACCAACTACAGAAATTAGCTAAGGAAAGCAAGATGAAAGGACTAAGCATAAACTACAAGAACACAGAATGAATGGTTATCAGCAAAAGGATGAGTCCAAAATGCAAATTACAGGTCAGGAATACTAAGTCAAACAGGTACAGAAATTTAAATATCTGAGAAGTGTTTTAACAGAGGACGGAAAGTGCATCACTGAGATCCAAAGATGTATTGGGATGGCCAAAGATGCATTCCAAAAGCTAAGCAGAGTATTAAGAGACAGAAACATTTTGTTAGAAACAAAGAAAAGAGTACTGAACTGTTACATGATATCTGTCCTCCTGTATGGCAGAAAATGCTAGACAATCTTTTCAAAGATGAAGAGACTTGAAGCAACAGAAATATGGCTCTACAAAAAGATGCTGAGGATACCTTAGGTCAAACATGTGAGCAACAACAAGGTTTTGGAGAGAATGGAAATGAAAAGGAAACATTCTTAACATCAGAAAGATTCAATTGAAATTTCTAGTGCAAATAATGAGGAAATCTGATTCCCACAGGATAGATAGAGAGAACAAGAGATAGAGGAAAGCAGCATGTAACATACTTGATGGGTTTGAACAAATGGATGGTGAACAGGATTTGGGAGAAATAACAAAAAGACTAAACTTATTAAGAGCTACAAGGAACACGAGGGAGTGGAGGGCCATGATTGCATACATCCTAAAGGGACATGGCACATACAATAAGAGAAGAATTGGTGTCCTTCATTCAAATTTGAGAGGAGCTACTGTGTACAATTTTTCATTTTTAACTGATCTGCAAACAACAAGGGAACAAATTTTCCATGGTATCAAGAGACTAGAACATGAATATCCAAAGGATGTTGATCTCAATCTTGTTGATGAACTCTTGATGTTCCACTTGTATGTCAAACAGGCTCATGCAAAAAAAAAAAAAAAGAAATTTTCAGCCACCAAGACATGTACCAGATAATAAAATAGGAAAAATCCAGATTGCTTTTCCAAATGTGGAAACAATTTTCAGATTGCTCCTGTTTGATTGCAACTAACTGTTCTGGAGAAAGATAATTTTCCAGGCTGAAAAGGATCAAAAGTGACCTTCATTCAACAATGTCACAAGAGCAGCTGTCTCTGTATAGAGAATGATAAACTGTAATTTATTGATTTTGATGATATCATTGGTGAGTTTGCAGTCAGGAAAGCTCAAAGAAAGATATTTTGACATTAAATTACCTACCATAAATATGAAAATAGCCTTAACAGGGTTATACGAAAACATGGCAATTTGATTATGTTTTATGTAAACAATAAGCTTCTTCAACAATCATCACTATATGATTTAAGATTGTTATTTTCAGTAACAATTAAAAATTCTGGCAATCTTCAAAGGTTAAAATGTTACATAATGTTTAGATTTAATTACATGATGTTGACTATATTGACTATCATGTCTGTTCTTTTTTCATAAAATTTGACTATTTCATCACATGACCTATGTACGACAGTGTTAGGCAGGTTGGAGCTCTGATTAATATATAATAGCTTTCAAGTTTGTTGTAACATATATATCTGACCTATAGTCCATACAGTCTAGACCTGAATTTGGCCATAAAACATTGCCCAAGGCTGAGCCCTGATAATTCAAAAATTTGCCTAAGACTTATTGAAAATAATGATTGTTCAGACAACATGTAATATTTTAACTACTCCTAAATTTTCTGAGCATGTATGCCAGATTGCCTGTGTAGACATGCTGGGTTTACTTCTTTCAAGGCCCAAGTAAGTATATAACTTTAGCACAGGGCATCATTTGTCCTAAATCCAGCATTGGACATAGTTACTCTTAAAAATACTGAAATGTCCTGAACAGATTCTTAGGTCACAAACATGATTTAACCCCTGTCTACAAACTGCCTGCCTTCATTTAAGATGACCTCCCCCATAATCCCTGTGTCACACTCTTTTTGTCTCTCTACACCCCTCTCTCATATTTTACTATTTCCTTCTCTCTTTCCCACTACCTCTCAGATGCTTATAATAGTCTAGGTTCCTTCAGTCTGTAACAAATTCACAAAGATTTTTTTTTTAAAAATTCAAAAGGTCATCCGTTCAGTTCAGTGGAAAATTTGTCCTAAACAGATTGTTATATCATGAAACAGGATTTAACCCCCCACCCCCACCATAAACAACTACCTTTATCTAAGATCACCTCCTCCTCCAATCTTTCTGAGTTGCACTCTTTTTGTCTCTCTACATTCTTCTCTCTTTTTCTCTCTCAGTATCTGAGATACCAAGCATGATACACAAGCATATTAACCTTTATCTAGCAGGAGGCGAAAATTGTCACCATAGAATTCTCTCTCTCTCTGCAGCTTTAGGCACAGTCTGTCGCCTCGAGATGGTTGCCATAAATAAACACTTATCAACTGTTATTTCCAGTATTTTAAACTAGAAATAGCATATTACCACTTTGAAACAAGGCTAAACTAACATTTTCCAACACTATTTTGATTTCTTCTACATTCTACATTAATTTTGTCACGATTTTTTATAAACAAAAATGGCTGCATCAACAAACAATGAAGCCTTTATTCCAGAGTTTTTCCTTGGTTTGGAGTTCAATGTTTTTGAAGGCTTTACTCAAACAGATATTGATGATGAAGTGGTCAGAGATGGAGATGATAGCCATGCTAGTGACAGGGAGGAAAGCTATGATGACCACATGTTGCCAAGCAACTACTATCATCTATTTATAATCAACGAAATAACTTTGTCAATGAGACAAATATGCTAGTCAGATGAATGAAAGAGGAAACAAATTCTGGTCTTTACTCTTATGTAAACACGTGGAAGGACATCACTTTTGACAAAATGAAAGCATTCTTAGCCATTTTGCTTCTTATTGCACTCCAGAACTCCTCAATTAAAGTATGTTAAATTGTTAATGTTTTTGTTTTTATTTTGTTTCAATTTTTTTGTTTTCCATGTCAAAACAAGTATGCAAAACATAATGCATTGCATCAAAATATTTCTCATCCATTCTTTTATTAGTATACAAAAAATAAAATCTATACACACAATACAAAGAAAGTTATAACAATTTTAAAACAGTAGGTGCTCATATTTTTTTGCATCCCCCCCATTACATTACATTGGGGGGGTTCTAGAAAGAATTTGGTGCAGTAAAGGTTAATATATAGGTATTTATTTGCAAATGCTAATTATCAATAAGCTTAGGAATCTTCCCAGTCTACTCTTATATAATGTAGTTAACAGTTAATAGACTTAGAGTTATCTTCCTTGACAGACTGTGTGCATATATCTGTGTTAATTTATACTTAAAAAATACTCTTGAACCAGTGGCCAACTGGACTGGAAATTGCTTTATTCTTCAAATTGGAGTATTTTAGTGGTGCTGTGCTAACATAAGATACACTATGATGTGCAATTGTTTTTTGTCATCCTGTAAAAAGCATATATAAATCAGATTATTATTATATAGGCTGTAGCCTCATTAATTCAGTAAAGGCAAATTATTTAAAAACCAAAATATCACAAACAATTTTTTTTAACTCTTAGAAAATGTTGATCGTCAGTGACAATAATTATAAAAGATTTATCACTGTTTGATTAAAAATCAACAAAAGCTATAAAAATGCCAATGAACTGAAACTCAAGTCATGTACTTTGTAATTATTTTTTTTTAAATTAGTTTAAAGAACATATGCAAAGCTACTTGCTCGATATGATAACAGAGATTGACTACTTATTATATACATTTATTTTCTATACCTATATTAATAGATTTCCTGCAAGAATACTGGAAAAAGTAAAACAATAAGATAAAAGGTATTGAGAATATGTCATATGTAGAAGAATTTCCCATCCTAGCTCTGTATTCATTTATTGCATCACATTTGCAGCATGACATCAGATATTGTCAGATAGAAAACTCATTAGTTGACTTCCATATCAAAAAATATCTGTTCTCTTACATCAATACATCATTCAAAGGATACAATTGATGTCACATTGCACAGCAAGTTTATACATATTCTAACAATTCTTAATAAAGAATTCTCTTTAAATCCCAACAGAGAACTTCTTATCCTCCTCAGTAGATTCTATTTAAACTGAGATGCTGAAATTTATCCTGGATCTAGAACATTTTTTTTTAGTTTTAGATCTTATAATATATTTATTTTTCATTGATAGTGAGTATCTTGTTTAAAATTGCCTTTTTGTGTGTTAAGCTAAAAGAGAAAGCCAAGTTGAAAATCTAAACAAATATTTTTCTTTCAGTTCATGTGAAACCATAGCTTATGAATTTTTACATTTGTAAACAACATACTATTGTTGACTGATTCACCTCTAATTTTTCAAGTTTTCATGTTGCTTCAACTGCATCTTGTTTCAAACGTTTCAGTTCATCAGTTTTTATTTCTTGATGTCTTCCAGAAAGTTCTTTATCCTTAAGCATAAAATTTACATTTTTAAACTCTACTCACTATTCATAAAATATGCCTGAACCTACAGTAACATTGCCATAAGCTTCAGTAAGCCATTGTCTAATATTTGCTTCACTTTATCCTAAATTAAACATGAAAGTATTGAATATTCAGCCAGGATTGTCACCAATATATAAAATTATTTTTCCACAAACAGTTCTCAAAAGATATTTATAAACATGCAATAAAAGTATGAACAATCTTCAAAATTACCATAAAATTTCCCTAACATTGTGTAAAAAATGGTGCTAGGAAATTTTGACATCAACCTACTACATAAAGGAGATTTCCTTCTTGTGAGGGAATATTTTCATATAATGGTTAACAAAATTAGTGATATACATCATAAAATCAACTTATGCTTGCAAAAGAGTTGAAAACAAAAAACACACACACACACGTACACACATACTACTTCTATTGGCTGCCCAAGTTATAGTTAAACTTTCTGTGGTTAACAATGCATGTTTATATTGTTGAAAAATCAAGACTTTCAGTGGAAGAAATTCCAAGCATAAAAAGTTTGATAATATCTTCATTTAAGTGTGTACACACACACACACACACTCACTCTCTCTCTCTTAGCCTTCAAAATTATCATCAAAATATTTACAAAGTCAGAAGAAAATTGGTTTCTCCCAAGCAGTTGAAAATATGCCAGCTGTATAACATGCAAATAAAACTGAACAGACAAAAGCTCTATTGCCATTATAATGTTAAAGCCAGAACAGTATCAAAAAGAGAGGCATGAAGCATTCTTAACCGGGAACAGCTTGATCTGAAAAAGGCTATCATAAAAAAGGGTGCTCCACACAACTGCAAATTGTAGCTGATACAATCAACAACAATATCTACAATTGCATATAATTACATGACAATGTCAGATCAAACAACATGTGAATGGCATGGGAAAAATTATTGCAGTCAGATTGAGACATTGTCACACCCACTCTACTTTGCTTAACTTGGCCCTTTCTAGTTACTACCCCATACATTTCCTGTAGAACATATAAACAAGGTTTCTAAAATGTCACTACTACCAAAATGACGCTAATATCAAATATTTTTTCATCATAAATGAATCTTAATTTGCCTGCATGTCAGCAAATAATCATAAATAACAATATTGAATAATTTCTTTTTTTTTTTTTAAGAAATAAAATTATAACGACTGAACCAAATGTTCGGAAACTTTATCAGTTCAATATTAAGAGACTGACCAAACAAATAAAAACAGAAAGTTCTTTTATTACTAATAGCAGAAATAGAGTAACTAAGGATTATAAAGTAATATACTAATGCCTGAGAAGTTTTTAGAAATGAAAAAATTTAAATTTAAAAAATATTTTTTAAACTTTTATATTTGATAAACAAAGCAATAAGGAATTTTTCCTTTATCATATTTTCAAGAAAACATAAGTTTTGAAATGTTTTTTATTATTCTAAATGAAATGTTTTTAGGATTATTATTTTAACAACAAAATACTATAAAAGTATTTATATCAGCCATATTATGTCTGCACAAGAATGAAAATGAAATTTTTTGGCTTTTGTCCAAATTATCTCTTATTATGATACTTGTCCTCAGCTTGTCTGTTATTAAAGAAGTGAGAGTAAAGGAAGCATGTGGTGGAATAGTAGCTCAACAGGACACACCACAACAAGGATGTTAAAAAAAATAATATGCATTCTTCTTTTTCTTCTACTTGCCGAGGCATAATAATACCTTGTTGTATACTTGTGAGTAAACTTGTCTTCATCAACATTTGCTTTACTTCAGAACTGATCTCTGTTAAGATCTAAAACTGATTTAATCTTAGATGATCTCATCCCATTTACAATAATGAAAGGTGTGATATCCCTGAATGTTATCCTTTGCTTAAGGTTAAATATATGCTAATAAATACATATTCCAGTATATATTATTTTTACATTTATTTATTATTAACAAGAAGGTAGGAATATTCTATAAATGACAACAAATTTCACTGCAGGTTTTTCATATTCTTCTAACAATACCCGGTCTCTCATTAGAGAAAAAACAAACATATGCACCAGCAAATACTGTTACAGTGATTAATAATAGAACCATGAAAGTAAGATTTTCTTTAAATAATTAAAAAAATAAATTTTGAAATTCTAGTTTATACAAGCAACAAAATCATGTGTGGATTACATCTATATAATAAATGTGTGTCACACTTTTTCAATTAAATTAACACTTTTAAATATCTCATCTTCTTCAAATTAGACTTGCTCATCCAGGATTGGAATTGAATCCTCAGATTGCAAACTTAGCTCTCTGTGAAATTAAACACAAAGTGATGAACTTGGATCAAAAACATCTCAGAAATTTTGGTCTGCCAAATCCAGAGAAACTGAACAAATCAACAGAGAAATCTTAAGAGAAACAGGATACAACATGGAAGAACTGCAGCAAGGTGTTCAAATCAATGAGCTCCTGTTGAACCAAGACCAACAGCAAGTGTATCAAAGGGTACTTGATGACATCAGCAACAACAATGGAGGGATTTTCTTGGATTAACCTGGAGGTACTGGTAACACTTTTGTAACTAACCTTCTTTTATCTGCAGTGAGACTTCAAAGAAAAGTAGCTCTATCAGTAGCATCATCTGGAATTACTGGTACCCTCTTGCTTTAGCAATGGAACCATCAAAATAGACCAAAATGGAGATATTTATGTGGAGTTTCAGTCTCAAGTATCCAAGACTTGATTAACTATGTTTATCCAAACATTAAACACCATTTCATGGTTTTGTGAGAGGGCCATATTAGCTCTCAAGAATCAAACTCTGGATAGCATCAACTGGAAACTTTCTCAAGAAATTCCAAAAGAAAGCATAAAGTACTTTTTCCAATGAAATTGTTTATGAACAAGAGCAGGCAGTGAATTATCCAATAGAGGTCCTGAAGCCATTGAATCTTCCTGGAATGCCATCAAGATGCTTCTTCATCTCTTAAAAGCAGAGATTCTTACTGGTCCAGAAAAGGAGGAAAGAGTTTTAATTCCAAGAATACCCTTAGTTCCTCCAGATCTTCCTTTCACATTCAAAAGACTTCAGTTTCCAGTGAGAGTGAGCTATACAATGTCAATCAATGTCCTAAGACCAGTTCTATGTCGGTTGTTCAAGGTTTTGGAATGGAAACAAGTTATTTATACTAATCCCATATGGGGAAAACCAAAATTGTTGTTTTTCATGCAGCTTTGCAATAAATTCCAACTAGACATATTGTTTCGATGAAAACTGTTATTTGTTTGAAAAATATTGTTCAAGTTTAATAAAATTTAATAAGCATTCAATACATAAAGTGTCATTCTTGGGCCAAAGGCCCAATCAAGAGCCCTCTGCAGGAGCTAGTTTAAATGCTGCCTGATAGAGGAGCTTTTAAGTTAGTAATAAATATAAAAATAATATTTTATCAGCCTTCGATTAAAATATAAAACAGATTTTGAGAACATATGTATTGTTCCTTTATTAATTATAAGAGACAAGTGGACAAGTTTTAAACCCTGTCTAAAATTCATAGCAAGCAGTATAAAATTTAAGAGTAATTAAGAAATTAGTCCAAAAGATGTTGAGTTTGAGTGTTTTCATTTTTAATATGATTTTTAATCCATTTTATAACAAGCTCTCAACAAAAACTAATTATAAAATGTTTTTGCTATTAGCAGCAGTGGCAGGTAGAAAAATCTATTTTAGAGCCTCTTCTAGACTGCCTAGATAATTATAATAAATTTGATTATACAAGGAGATGCTTAAAAGTTCCCTATCCAGACTCCAAATCTGACTAAATGCCAATTTTTTTTTTTTTTTTAATTTCTTCTTGGCTGAACTGAAAACTTTCAGTGCTCCTTGATTATTAAATGATTTGGCTCATTTAGTAACCCTACAAACATTCACTACAGCCTTTTCGGTATCATTCTAATTCGCTAATATCCTTTTTGAAAATATTATGACAATGTCAACTAAGGTTTATTCAAAAAGGGTTGAATTCAGAGGGAGGTAATTCAAAATAGGCAAACCACTTATGCAAAAAGACAATAAAACAAATTTGTTTTAATTGTTGATCAGTATGCATCAAAGTCAAATTTAAAGTGGTCAAATCATCTTTATTAAAAACTTAAAATGACACTTATTCTAACTGGCCTTATTTTAATAAGAAAGTGCAAAAATGAAGACATATATAGCATTATATACATACTTAGGTAGCAATTCTTCATTAATAAAGCTTGTTTAAATGATGTTTTTTTATACATTTGTTTCTTCTGAGTAAATCGGCCTATTAGCCTTCTACTTCTTTTTGGCAAAATTCCAGAGGTTCTAATAAACCCTGAATTAGTTAAGCATATCACCTTGCAGTGTCTCCTTTCAGATAAGCAATATTGCTTTTACTTCTCTAGGTCAACTACTGAAATGTTAGCAGTTATTACTGAAAAAGTCTAACAAGCTTTAGATGATAATGGTGAAGCTCAGGCTGTTGCTTTGGATATCTTGAAAGCATTTGACAGGGTTTGATATATTGGTCTTCTTCACAAGTTGAAAGGTTATGAAATTTCTGAACAAATTTTTGAACTGATTAAATGTTTCTTATCAAATCATGAAATAGATCTTTTTGCATTAATGAAGGCATCTACCATGGCTCTCTCCTTGAACCTACATTGTTCCTAATTTTCATCAATGACCTTCCTGATGGCATCAGATCTAAACTTGGTATCTATACTGATGACACAATTATTTATTCCTGTCTTAATAAGTTCAAGCAGTTTGATACGGTCAAATTCGTAGCTGATCTCAAAAACAATCTACTTTCTGTTGTTAAACGAGGCAAGGAATGAGTTGTTAATGTTAGCACCTCCAAAACAAAACTGTTCTCTCTTAATCATCAGAGAGAACCCTTTTTAGTTTCCATCATCATAGCTAATGCTAACTTCCATGAGAGTTATTCATTACACCTTCATAGGCTAACATTTTCTGCTGTCAAAGTGGAAAGATTATATTGAATCATTTGCTAAACCTGCTGCTAGGAAAGTTGCTTCCCTCTATTGTGCTAGATCATTTTTCTCACCAGAATCTATCCTACATATTTATGAGTTTACCATTCATCCTTGCTTTGAATTCTTCTGCCACATCTGGTTTGGTGCTCCAGCTATATATTTAGAGATTCTAGATAAAATCCAAAGAAACTGCAATGTTATTGGTAATGACCTGGCATCTCAACTTCAATCACTTTCCCATTGCCATAATGTGCATTTTCTATAAATACTTTTGTGGTAATTGTTCTGATGAACTTTACGCTATGGTACCTAGATTTTATGAATTTATGTGCAGTACTAGATTGGTGCCTAAGTACCATCATTTTACAGTTAAAATGGCTAGATGTAACCAAGTTCTATACTAACAATTTCTTCTATTGCACTTCTTGCTTGTGGAACTTTCTTCCCATTTCTTGCTTACCAGTGAACTTTGAGCTTCAAATATTTAAATGCAATGTCAATCATTATCTACTGCCATCTTAATTTTTTTTTCTTTTAATCGCCTCTCTCCTCAATTGTTTTTTTACACATATTCTCCTACACTCATTAATCCTTTGTCTTAATAACACTATTGCCTTGTTTGGGGTGAAATGATTTAATAAAAACACAAAAAAAACACATAGATCAGTATATAATTCATGCAAGAACTGTCTATAAATTTTTGATCAAGCACTTTTAGACTGTCCATTTAGCTATTTTTTAAGAGACAAACCCAACATGGTTGGGGCCAAAAACTGATTATAAATATTAGCAGATATGTTTTAATCTAAATTCTATTTTCTGCATGAAGGCATTTGTGCATTACAATGATGTAACCGACAAGACAATATGCAAGTGAAATGTTTCCTTGAACAGAATATATTCATCAGATTTTAAATCCATTTAAAATCCAAGTAACTCGATTAAAGAAAATCCTAATCAGCTTTTGGTTCTTAATTAAAAAGGACTTCAACAATTTAGTCTTTTTTCTTTTTAAGTTAACATTATATGGTATATGAGTATTATTGAAATGTATTTGCCATATATTAGTGAGAGCAACACCAGTATTCAACTCTATATATCAATATGAGCAGAGATTACATTCTGACTGGATAAATAGCTGCAAATTTATCTGTAAGATAAGGCAGCAGTAAGAATATAATAGGCTGGTAACCCTGGTTTAACATTTTAATGCCTAATGACAATTTAAAGCAGGAAATAATTAAGATTAAACTGTGAAAAAAAAAACAAAAAAAAAAACTAAAGGTAACTATAATAAGGGAAAAATAATAAGTGGTAGATTTGATGATGAACTGTTCACTCCAATGTAAAATACACCCCTGGTCAAAATCTTAAGACCAGATACAAAATGGTAAAAAAAAAAAAAAAAAAAGTATATAAAATACTGTAACTTTAATCAAAATATATTTGTGAAACATTTACATTTAATTAGAAAATGTAGTTTATCAACAAACAAGTGAACATTTTAAGCTTTTAATTGATTAATTTAAACAAAGGATTTTTTTGGTTGGTCATAAAGATAAGACCATGTAAATAAAAATAGCAAATACAGAACAAATGACAATTTAATTCTCAGTATATCTTCCATTTTTGTGAATTACTTCAAAAATTCACTTTGGCATACTCATTATTAACTTCTGTATGAGGGTGCTTGGGATGCTCACCCAGGATGCATAAACTGCAGCATGAAGAGCATCCACAGTTTCAAATTGTGATCAATGTTTATAAACATCCTTTGCCATCCATCCCCAAACATTCTCGATTGGGTTTCGATCTGAAGAGCGTTGTGGATTGCAGCATTGTCCTGCTGGAAAATCCAGTTTTCTCCATATAGATGAGGGCCTTCAGTAATTAGTGATGCCTTTCGTAACATGTCAATGTACCTAGCAGCTGTTTGATGACCTTTTACCTCCTGTAACTCAAGAGTTCCATTGTATGAAAATGAACCCCAGACCATAATTGATCCACCTCCACTGTCAGGTTGAGAAAATTTCTTTTGGGACTTCTTTTGGGACATCTTTTGCATGCCAGTAATACGGAAAACCATCTGAGCCATCAAGATTTAATTTTTTCTCATCTGAAAACAACACTTTCTTCCATTTATCCACATCCTATGTTTGATAATTGGAAGCAAATTGTAAACAGGAAGTGAAGAAGAAGGTGAGGCCTCTGCAGCTGTTTTAAGTTCTTAAACACTTTCTTTTTTAAATGCCGTTGAATTGTTCAAGATCTGCATTCAACATCTGTATTCGCTTTTATCTGATTTCATATTAGGCTTGAATCTCTCTTAACTTCTCTCCTAATGCGTCTGTCTAGAGATGGTGAGATTTTATTGAGACAATCACTTGATTTTTTTTAGAAGCATACGCATCCAGATTTTTAATGAAGTTAGCAAGGACAGTTCTGCTACAGCCAATTTTATTTGCAATGGCTTGTTGCAAAAGACCACATCTTTGAAGTTCAACAATCCTGCCCTGTTCGAACAGTGTTAAAATTTTACCCATAACCATTTTAAAATCTGAAATTTAATACTGGAAATGAGCTACATAAATGTCTACATGACTGAAGACATGAGCACACTGACTAGTTCTAAAATTTTGGTCCAGTAATTTGTTTTTTTCATACATGGCCTTATCTTTATAACACAAAAAATCCTTTTTTCAATGTTTGTTTAAATTAATCAATTAAAAGCTTAAACTTTTCACTTGTTTGTTGATAAACAACAGTTTCTAATTAAATGTAAATGTTTCACAAATATATTTTGATTAAAGTAACAGTATTTTGTATTTTTTTTTTTTTTAACCCTTTTGTATCTGGTCTTAAGATTTTGACCAGGGGTGTATATATGGTTCCTTGTTGCAGCAGAGGGTTTGTGTGTCCCAGTGATCCCAAGAGCAAATCTGTCTAGAGTTCCAGCTCCTGTAGGGCCAACCCATGGTGGTAAGATCAATGAGCGACCAGACTGAACATGACCAACCCTTTAACACCCCAGCAGGAAACTAATTAAGTATAAATGAGAAAAAGTCAAAAAAAGAATGGATTAAAAATAATAATTAAAAGCCATAAAATGAGTTTGGAGAAGATACTAAGACGATTTGAACCTGAAATAAACTAAGTGGAATTCATTAAGATTATATCTTCCCCAACCTACCCAGTTTCTTTGAGGGGGGGAGCAGTATGACAAGATTTATGGTCTTCTAAAATTTCACAAATTCCAAAGAATTCTTGCTATGTTTATTTAAAACACTATTAGGCATCCAACTCTTTAAATTGTTACTAAAAGTTCAAATTTTTATACAAATAACTAAAGATATTCCAATTTTGTAGTTAATATTTGTTTGCAAGTAATTCTTACCTTTCTAACTATATATGCTATTGCCAACTAAGTCAAGAGAAAGAGACATTCTAACAGTCAGAAATAAGTGTTTTACTGTCTAAATAAATACTAATAACAACTAAATATATTGTTAATAATTATGCATTTTATACACTAATTAAAACTTAATATGCAATCCAGTTTGTTAGCAAAACAAACGAGTAAAAAAAATCCATCAGGATCCTCAATGCTAATTTTTCCCCACAAAACAAAATGGATAAATATTTTAAAGTAGCACATCACCAAAAGAAAAAGAGAAGAAAAATACTCACCCAACCAAGAGATTCCATTTGTTGAGGATGCAAAAGACCCTGAATTCCATGGTAAACAGAAAGCCCGGTGCCAAAACAAAAAATGCCCACACCACTGATAAGTGAACTTATGTGCCGTAAATTCCGATAGCCATACCTTTGAAACAATATTAAAAAAAAAAAAAAAAAAAAAAAATATTTTGAATACTAATATGTAAATTTTAACAAAATATAGAATTTTTTAAATCAAAGATGTTTTAAGGAAAGCAAAACATTCACTCACAAAGTATATAAAGTTAAAATATAAAAAAACTGAAAAATATTTTATATTCTTTTTTGTTTTTTTAATTTCACATATTTTTAAAAATACACATTTTAAATGTATTAAATGAAATCAAAATGAAATTTTGTGAACAAAACATTACAAATCTCACAATTTTAAATATAATTTAAAACATGAATTTTAAACATGATTGTCAAAATGTACTAATAATTTCATTAATATTAAAATTTTAAATGAGATAATTTTTCCAAATCTAGAGACTATAATGTTATAAATACTCCAGGTACATAAAAGTATTCAGTCTCTGGTTATGATACAATATTAGTATGTGCATAAAACAAATAAACTAATTGAAACTCACGGATGTACACCATCAGGTTTCTTTGTAGAGTGATAAAGGCCAATTCCAAGTAAAATCTGAATAGAAAAGTTTTATCATAATCGTAAATAAAATAAAGTCTTTAATTCTTTTCTATTTACTAAAATGGCGAAAAATTCATGAAAATTATCTGTATTCATTTATCATAAAATGTAGAACTTAGTTTTTAAGAATTGAGACTTTAAATATAGCTAGATAGCTACGAGAAGGTACTGAAAATATCTCAGTTTGATCCATTGCCCAAAATCTGACCAAATGACCAAACATTTTTTTTGGAAGTGCTTTTTGGTCAAGCTAAAGAAGTTTTCAGCACCCCTTGTATTTTTTATCTATATTGTCTAAGTGTCAGTAGACAAGTAAGTATGAAAGATTACGTACTTTATCAGAATTGGAAAATTCTTTTTAGAAACTTGAACACAATTTCTACTTTTAAGAGAAAACTAAACTGGCCTTTGACCTTATAGTTCAAGAACTATATAAGCCAGCTTCATGAGTGAGATAGTTAAATATTTACAACTGATAACAGTGATCAATGTTGAAAAGTAAAAAAACAGAAATTCAAATGCTGAGTTTTTAAGCAGGTTGGTCCTCATGACCAAAAAGATGGCACATCACAATTTAGACTAAGCTGAGCTTAGTAAATATAACATGCCAAGGATATTTGCATATCTTTTGTCTCTTTCTGATGTGACAGAGTTATCTCCCTTGCATTGGTGACAACAAATGGTAGTGTCTTTGTGACAATGGAAAATTATTTCATAATGTTTATGAAGCTGGATGGTAAAAAAACTAGGAAAAGAAAACTAGGAAAGAAGAATGCAAAAGTAATTAAAAATTATATTTAACTTCTAATAAAAACTTTTAAAAAATATGCAGTTATGTTTGACAGCATGGGTAAACTAATATATGGCAAATATATTGTAGGCTATATATATATATATATATATATATATATATATATATATATATATATATATATATATATATATATACACACACACACATATATATATATATATATGCGATGAATAAATTGTCGCCATTTTATATTTTTAATTTTATGCACGTGCATTGTTTGTTTTTGATTGTCGACTCCACAGTATAGTAGTGTCAGTTGAGAACTGTCTGTGAGAAAAAGAGCACCATGAAACAATTCAGTCTGCCAGAAATTTGGAAACGGCATGCTGTACTGCTTGGCATTTGCACCAGAAACTCCAAGAGGAACATTTCAGAGTGTTTGGGTGTCAATCTGAGAACAGTGCAGAGGATTTGGAAAGAGTTAGATGAGTCTAATAGTGATTACAAAGATACATCATCTTTGAAAACTCACTCTGATCATTCTGGTAAGAAAAGAACTCCCAAATTTGTTGGTGAGATCCAGATCATGATTGACAATGATCACTCTAAGTCAATCAGGTCCATAGCCAAAGACACAGATAGGTAATGAATGAAGACATTCGGTATTCAAGAGAAAAGACCACGCTGCAAAGTTTTTGAACAAACTCAAGCATCCCCTCCAACCGAATATGCTTTGGTTTTTCTCAGACAAGAAAATTTTCTGCCAGGATAACATGGTAAACACAGAACAACTATTGACTTGCTGTGTCCCCAAAAGATGTACAAAGAGTGATGAAAACCAAATATTCAGTCAAGATCATGGTGTTTGGAGTGATCGCTAGTGATGGCAACGTTATGCCTCCATTCATCTTCCCACAAATGTCTTGAAGAGATAGTACTGGAGAACCCAGTCTTAGCTGTCAGAAAATTTCTGCAACCACATCACCCCTTACATCTGGACACCTAACTCCCCAGACTGCAACGCCCTTGATTATTATGTGTGAGTCGCAGCAAAAAACTCCTTGTAATACTAAAGATGAATTGAAGGCAAGGATTATGGCAGCATTCACCAACTTAAACAAGGAGACAGTCCAGAAGAGTTACAGGAGATTCCGAAGTTATCTGGAGACTGTGGTTGAAGCCAATAGCAATTTTATTGAATAAATTTACTCTATAGTATTTCAAGATATTTTTGTGTAATTTTGGTAAATATATCTGTTAAAATGAGATGTTAGTGTTATTTTCATTTTTGCATAATTTAGATGACAATTTATCCATCGCACTCTCTCTGTGTATGGAGGGGTATCTTCTATATAATAATGCGAATGTCAGTTTGTCACCGTGTCACACTTATTCAATTAAAGGGATACAAATCTAACTTTCAATAGCTCATGTTACAGAAATTTTGGATTCCCAAATTTTCTTGACTGCGATTGTTTTTGGCAATGTTTTACAACAAATTTTTTTTGTATAATAACAATTTTTATAACTTGGAAATAAATTTGGGGATAATTGTATTTGATTGCAAAATCCAACAAATGTCACCCATGAGATAAAAATAATTGTTTGTGCAGAAAGTAAGGGCCTACATATATCAAATTGTCTTTAAATTAAGTGGCGGAAGATTATTGTTGAACTTTTAAAAGGTAAGCTTAAATATTAATGCAATACTTAAATGCAGCAATCAATTTTGAGTTATTCTGTAGTTTATTGTTGCCTATAGCATACAGCAACAATATGCCTTGTAAAAAGAAATCTCCGCCAACAGAGGACCAGACTGCAATCAAGGCTGCAGTGAGAAAAGTCCTGTGCAAATGAAAACTCAGATCAAACGGCAGCCAGGAGAGCTTCCAATCCTGAGAATATGCAAAGAATTAGGCACTCTCAAGCTCCTCAACAAGCCAGAGGCCCAATTAAGAGCCCTCCACAGGAGCTAGCTTAAATGCCACCCAATAGGGCATCTTTTATATATATATATATATATATATATATATATAGAATGAGATGGAAAGCTTACTTCTTTCTTCAAGACAAGGAACCAGTGTGTGAACGTGAAAATTATGGTTTTAAAAGCCTAAAACTGCACCTATTATTAAGGAATTATCTGCTTTTGAAAATGAACTAATGGATACTGTCAAAGGATTAACCTTCTATAGGTATAAAAAATGCTTTTCAAAACATCTCTAAAGTATTGTCAGTGATATTAATAAATCTGGTGATATGTACGTTAAATCCATTAAAACGGCTAACTTTTTATAAGTTATCGCCTAAGGATTATGATACTTTAGTTAAGGATAGTCTAACCAGAAGCTACCAAAAAATTGATACTAGTAATTTCAACCAAGTAAATAATATCAACAGTATCAGTAAATCAATTACTGATAAATTAATAATTAGTGATCGGGTAGGCAAACTACAAACTAAGGAAGCCTATGTCTTGTTAAAGGACCATAAACCCGAATTCAAAACTAAGCCATCCACTAGACTTATAAATCCTACAAGACCAGAAATCGGTAGGATTAGTAAGACCATCTTAGAAAGAATCAACCACTCCATAAAAACACCCTTGGACTGCTACAGTGGATTAACACAAATGATGTCATCAACTGGTTTAACAACATACGATATAAGGGAAAATGTTCATTCATACAGTTCGATATTATCGACTATTATCCCTCTATATCGAAGGATCTTTTCACCTTGGCATTGGACTTCGCCGGAATATTCTACTATTTCTGAGTGTGAAATTGACATCATTATGAAGTGTCAAAATTCTGTTCTAATTTACAAGGATGAACAGTGGACAAAAAAGTCTTCCAACAACAATTTTGACATTTCCATGGGTTCTTTGGATTCTGCTGAAGCTTCGGACTTGGTTGGATTATTTCTTTTATATAATTTAAGTGCCTTTGATTGTCTAGATTCAGATAGTGTAGGATTATATAGAGATGATGGATTATTAGTTGTTAAAAACTCAACTAAAATTAAGGTAGACCGTATTAGGAAAATGATCTATAAAGTATTTAAGGATTTAGGTCTTAGGACTATAGTTACTACTAATGTTAGACAAGTGGATTTTCTAGATGTCAACTTAGATCTTGCTAACAATATTTTCCAACCATATATGAAGGTTAATTCCAACCCATTATACGTGCATCCTAATTCCAACCATCCCCTTCGTTATCAAACATATACCCTCTTCCATTGAATTTAGAATTAGCGCTAACTCTTATAATAAGGAGGTTTTCAATAAACATAGTGATTTTTATAATTCTGCACTAAAAAAAATAGTGGATACAAAAATACCACTATTCAATACAAAAACCCTGTTAATTGCAACCATAATAAGAAAAGAAGATCTAGAAAGATTATTTGGTTCACTCCCCTTTCAATGTTATGGTCAAAACTAAATTAGGGCGTATATTTCTAAATCTAATCAAAAAACATTTCCCCAACCCTGAAACTAACCCACTTAGTAAAATATTTAATCCTAATACCCTTAAATTAAGCTATAGTTGTGCTGATAACCTGGAGCAGATAATTAAAAACATAACAACATAGTCTTTAACAAGTATAGAAATTCAAAAGGCTTGACTAATCAACAGGTTACTAACTGCAATACTAATTATAAGAATACTAATAACAACTTATGTAATTGTAGGAATCCGAATAATTGTCCACTACAAACTAACTGTGGAATTACTTCTGTAGTCTATCTTGGTACTATTTCAACAATTGAAAATCCAAATATAAAGAAGTTTTACATTGGTTCTACCATGAAAACATTCAAGGAACGCTGGCGGGGCATATGCAATCCTTTAATCACAGTGAATATAGGTACATGACTTCATTATCCAAGTATTTTTGGAATCTAAAAGATAAGAACAAAACTCCTACGGTTAAATGGAGTTTGGTTAAGAAAGCTCGTACATGTAACTCCCTATATACCCCATGTTACCTATGCCTTTAATGAAAAATTTGAAATTATTAGATTTAAAAACAAGGCTGATCTCTTAAATCAAAGATATGAACTTACAGTAAATTGTAAACACCGTTATAAATTTAACTTAGTGTAGGGTCGATACTTTAAATGATAATGATATGTCGCTGTATTTTTAATAGATTAGTGTTTTTATTGCATGATGGTCATACTTACGATATAAGTGTGTATTGTATACCTGCATAGTGTTATTAGTGTTGGTGCAAATGTGTTTATATTTATTTATGTGTTGGTTAGAGTATTGGCACTGAGGAATGTGTGGGTTGGTGTATGTGTATTTATTGTTTTTTTTTTTTTTAAATATATATATATGTGTGGGTGTGTGTGTGTATGTATATATATATGAGTGTGTGTGTATATATATATATATATTAGGTGTGTGGAATATATATATATATTAGGTAGATGATAAGAGAAGAGGTTAATAATTGTTACGCTATATATATGTGTGTGCCTATATATGTGTGTATGGGTGTGTGTATATGTATGTATGTATATATATGTAAATATATATATATATATATATATATATATATATATATATATATATATATATATATATATATATATATATATATATATATATATATATATATATATATATATATATATATATATATATATATATATATATATATATATATATATATAAGTGTATATGTGTGTGGTTGTATATATGTATATATGTATGCATATATATATGTATGTGTGTATGTGTGTATATATATGTATGTATATGTATGTATATGTATATATATATGTATATGTATGATAAAATCACAGTATAATGGTTGGCCAGCATGATTCATGGGATTGGGTGCGACTGAGTAATGAATTAGTTCCTCACTGAGTGCCTCCTAATTTCGACTTTTACGCCTATATATTTGTATATATATATATGTGTGTGTGTGTGTATGTGTGTATGTATGTGTGTGCATATATATATATCTGTATGTCCTATTTTATTGTATATGTATATCTATATTTAAGTATATTTCTGTTTGTATGATTGTGTTTATATATTTGTATGTTAGACTATATGTATATTGGTGTGTGTTGGTTTTTGAAGGTATATTTATGTATCTATATGTTAGTACGTTTATGTATGTATTTGGTTGAGTGTTGTTGTATTTTTATGTATGCATGTGTATATGGTTAGTTGTTATTGTAGATAGATATTTTTATATATATGTTTATTTGTAGATATGTATGTATGTGTGTATATATATTTATGTATGTTTATGTGTATATATATATATATGTGTGTGTGTTAGCACCTATTATGTATGAGTTTGTTTGTGTGTATGTGGGGTATGGAAACTTTGGTATATCATGACTGTTTTTTATATATGTAAGTATGTGTGCATAAAAGTTTGTGTGTATATATGTGGGTGTATTTAGGTTTATATGTATATGTGCGTGCATGTGTACTTGTTATCATAGATATGTATATGTGTATATGTGTTTATGTTTATATATTTATTTGTATGCATTTCTGTATGTAAATATATATGTATATGTATGTATGAGTGTATATTTGTGTGTGTTAATTTGTTTTTGCTCCCGTGTATGTATATATATATATATATATATATATATATATATATATATATGTGTGTATATAGTTGTGTGTTTCTGTAGACTGTTTTTCCTTGCCTAATATATAATGAAACTATTATCAACTTATATGATTAATATATATTTTATTGATATTTATGGTTTTAGAATTTTCGTTTTAATATATTAAATAATATTAATTTTAACCATTTTTATCTTTGTATATTTGCTCCTTAAGTTATAATTCAATAAGTGGTTAGCATTTATTTAAGTCTGAAATATTTATTGGTTGTGATTTCTCATTGTCTGTCATTGTCTGTGGATGTATGTATGTGTATCTATCGGTGTCTATGTGTATGTAGAGTGTATTCACTGTGTGTGTGTATTAGTGTTAGTTTCCACGTCTCCCTTTTTTCATAAAAGGCTGTAGAGATGTTCATGTTTTTCCCCACCACCTCTTTTTTTTTTTTTTTTTTTTTTTTTTTGTGTGTATGTGTGTGTGTGTGTGTGTGTGTGTGTGTGTGTATGTGTGTGTGTATATCTAATTATGTCTGGGTGCTTATGTATTATAATCTGATTGTGTTTTTGTTGTCTTGACGTGAGTTTAAGACCACATCCACAAACTTTAAAATAAAAACGGAAATGAAAGGGAAAGGGGAAAAAATATATATACATGTATTATCAAATGACCGGATATATTGTAGCGTCCTTGTCGAACATAGTTTCAATGAAGAAATGAATTGAATAAACATATATATTTTTCTTTTCTCAATAATTTTGTAGTTTTAAACTTAATAGTGATTAAATTTGGATTTTAAAATTACCAATTTTTAATTTTAATATTAAATTTTATATGATTTTATAATTATTAGTTAGTATAAATTATTTTTAATATTACACGTATTTAAAGATCTGAATAGCTATTATAGCAGGATTTCGTTGTCAAGCTTTTGAATCTTTCTATACTTCGTTTTTGATTGGTTATTCTAGCTTTTGTAACAATGCTCCCCTAGTGTAGGATCGTTAATTAATCTGAAACTTTTTAAAACCATTTATTTTATTTTCAACATCATCACTTGAGAAGACACAGAATGTGTTGAAACAAAATGGCTATTTTTGTAGTGATCTTATAACATACTTATGTTATAATTTTTTATAAAAAAATTATATATATATATATATATATATATATATATATATATATATATATATATATATATATATATATATTATATATATGATTAATATAGAGAAACTTGTTACTTAACTATGTGGCATTAATTCAGTCATGCTGACTTCAAAGCTTCTCGGCGCATTGTTGTAATGCCTTCACTCTTCAGGGCTACTGGCTTCTGAAGCTTCTGAAACTTTCAAGTCGGCATGACCGAAATAACACCACTCAGTTAAATGACAAGTTTCGCTACATTAATTTTATTATCGTTTTTGATATCAAGCACTTTAAGACAAAAAAAAAAAACCTTCCTGCCTAAAATGTCTTTCCACCAATAAACTAAAGAAAAAGAATCACCAATTTAGGCACCTGAAAACTCTTACAATTTAATCATATTTCTCGGACATTCAGGCTGGTAAATATTGATAATACTATTTATCATAAACAGAGTATTTACTTAAATATTTGTATCTATAAAAATTATGTATAAACAATATATGTGTGTGTGTGTGTAACAATAATTCTGTTCTTATATATAATGAGAATTCCGAGCTTAAAAATATATTACATTGAAAGGATCCTTGAAAATGCTGTAACCCCTTAAATGAACTTCATTTCCATAAAAGAACTGTAGAGTGAAGTGACAATATTCATTAGTCATAAACATACTTTACAAACTATTAAAAATTAAAATTTTACATTAATATTTATATAATCCTAACTCCTAACATTAATTTTCAAGAAAGAAAAAAAAAAAAAAAAAAAAAAAAATGAAGATTCTTCTTTTAAGAATGAACTTTATTTCTCTTAAAATATGCATCAACTTACCTGATTTAAGGTATCGGCCAATGAATGTATACATTCAGAAAACATACTATGAGATCCTGTGTATAACCACGCCACAAACTTTACTGCTGTATTTATTGCATTACTATAGCAAAAAGAAATACTCATATGAATAAAACAAGGATACAAAATGACTACTTAAAAAGTTATTCAATATTTCATAAATGAATATGGCAAAAAAGTCAATGAAGCAAATAAGTTTTTTTGATTACAAAAATTTATCAAAAAAATAATTTAATACTTAAAAAAATATTAATCATTGTTTAACTATTTTAAAAATTATTTTTCAAAGATAAATCATCTAATATTGTGAATGACTGAAAAACAAAGTCATTTGAAAACACTGAAGTTGATTTTAAATTTTCACAATCTTAATATTTTTTTACACAAATAGTAAGCTTTTCTTGATAAATGAGTTTGTATTTTAGCAAGAAAAATGCACTTTAATTCAAATTAAAAAAAGTAACCTGTCAAATAATTTGCTAAAAGCCAATCTAAAATTTATATTAAGAAAATATAAAAAATTTATAAATGTTGAATACTAAAAAAAGAAAATCAAGTTTAGTCCAATTTTTATATGGTTATTTTAAGTGTAATATCTTCAAAGAAGAAAAAAAACACAGAATCCGAGGTTTTGAATTGTGTTAACATTCATTCTATTTTTCAAACATTCTCATTATTTTTTATCAGTTTGTTAGATTATCATCTGTTTAAGCAATTATTTATATGCAATGTTTAAAATGTATAAATTTATCAATGTGAAGCAATCAGAAATCATGTTTCTTGAGAAATAAATTAAAGAGAGAGGAAAGTCTGCATAAAAGTAACAATAAATAATATCTGCTAAAAATTCTGACAAGTTACCATAAATACCTACATTAATATTGCTGACATAACCACACTTCCAGAACCTGATTTCCAAAATTTTTCAGTTGGTATTTCCTGAAATTAAAAGGGTATATACATTTTTAAGTTTTATGATTAACTCAAAATTAAATAGCAAAAAAGCTTTTTAATTTCTCAAAAGCAACAACTCTGTAAACCAATATATTCATAAAGTTTATTTATACAATATAAACAGAACTGTTTAACATCGCTAAACTTTGAATATTCTGTAAAACAGAGAAAGACACTTAAAATAATAGATTTTACTTTTTTTATGAAATACTCATAGGGGAGGTAATAACAACAGCTAATTTAATTTATATAAAAACTGTTTTCACCAATTTTTAAAAAATTAAATATCATTTAAAAAATTACACCTGTTAATTTGTCTATTTACAATAATGAATACATTTTTTATAAATACATTATATAATAATGTTGCTTAATATCTGGGATTTATTCACGTAATAATGTTGATTAATATCTGGGATTTATTCACGTAATAATGTTGATTAATATCTGGGATTTATTCACCTAATAATGTTGATTAATATCTGGGATTTATTCACCTAATAATGTTGATTAATATCTGGGATTTATTCACCTAATAATGTTGATTAATATCTGGGATTTATTCACCTAATAATGTTGATTAATATCTGGGATTTATTCACCTAATAATGTTGATTAATATCTGGGATTTATTCACCTAATAATGTTGATTAATATCTGGGATTTATTCACCTAATAATGTTGATTAATATCTGGGATTTATTCACGTAATAATGTTGATTAATATCTGGGATTTATTCACGTAATAATGTTGATTAATATCTGGGATTTATACACGTAATAATGTTGATTAATATCTGGGATTTATACACGTAATAATGTTGATTAATATCTGGGATTTATACACGTAATAATGTTGATTAATATTTGGGATTTATTCACGTAATAATGTTGCTTAATATTTGGGATTTATTCACATGATAATGTTGCTTAATATTTGAGAATTATTCACGTAATAATGTTGCTTAATATTTGGGATTTATTCACGTAATAATGTTGCTTAATATTTGGGATTTATTCACGTAATAATGTTGCTTAATATTTGGGATTTATTGAATTTATTGTATGAATATTTAAGGATGAATACATAAAAATATAGACAACAAATTAATTTAAATATTTGTTTTAGCCCATGGGTTCTCAACCAGGGGGAACTTTAGGGTTTCACTGAGGATAATCTTACTTTATCACAAGTTTCCCATTGACTGTAATCTTCATCAGAATAAAATAGATTTAAATACCCTGACCTTTTATTGAACCTTTTGTTTATTGAATTACAATACTTTGGCATTCTATTGACTTTTTTGTTTACTAAAGCATGCTTCAGTTTATTTAATAATTAGTTATGGATTAAAACAAATTACTTTACATGTATTCAAGTTTAAAAATCTATCAACATTTTCTATTGTTATTAAATTTGTAAAATACCTCTATAAAAATAATCCATGTAAATGTATATGTACTAATATGGAAAAGAATGAAGATTTTAAATAATATATGCATATTATTTGGAATGCACATTTTGAATCTGACAATCTTGGAAAGGTCAGGCAGATGACATTTTGACTTATGGTGAAAAGGGTGCATCAGGCAAAAAAGGTTGAGAACCACTGTTTTATCCAAAATAAATGCTTAAATAAATTAAATATTAAAATATCTTCTGTATTAACTTATATTACTGTTTTTGATTGTTTAATAAGATTATATAATGTTGAAATCAGTGAAGGTCAAGAAATAGTCCTGTTACAATAGGCAATGAAAATAAAATATAAGAATTAAAATACATATATTAAAATAAATAAACAGTAATATGAATTAATACAGAAGACACCTACTATCTATATAAATAAATGCAAATGTCAGCATGTCACAGTTTTTCAACTTTACTTCTAGAGGCTATAGCCCAATATATATCATACCATTTTTTAATCAGGCCAGCTCCGTGAGCAAATTAAAAACATTTTTGGCCAGATCTGGACCTGCAATCCTGAAATTTGGGATTCCCAAGTTTTCATTACTGCAATTCACACATCAAATTGTCTTTAAATTATGTGGCAGCAGAAGAATTATAATTGAACTTTTAAAAGGTAAGCTTAGATATTAATGCAATACTTAAATTCAACAATCAATTTTGAGTTCTTCTGTAGTTTATTATTGCCTATCGCATACAACACCAATATGCCTCACAAAAAGAAATCTCTACCAACAGAGGACCAGATTGCATTTAAAAGAGCCAAGGCTGCAGCAAAGAAAAGAAAGTCCTGTGCAAATGAAAACCCAGATCAAACAGCAGCCAGGAGAGCTTCCAATGCTGAGAATATGCAAAGACTTAGGGACTCGCAAACTCCTCAACATGCCAAATGCCCAATCAAGAAGCCCTCACAAGAGCTAGCTAAAATGCCACCCAATAGGGCAGTTTTAAGCTAGTTTTTAATATTTATTCACACATGTATTTTCAATAGAACAAATATTTAAATGAGTTTGTTTTTCATATTTTTTTTATTTTTACCTGTTTTAAATATTCCTCAAATAAAACCAAAATTACATGAATGATGATAAATATATAGGGGAAAAAAATATTCATTATAATGAATAAATAAAATCAAATTAACTGGTATAATTTTAAGTGATACATGAAAAGAAACAAAAAAATAACATTATTTAGATATAAATTATTTTAATTTGCATTTCTACAGTTTTATTTTTTTGGTTAACTGAACTGTCTAAAGAAATGGTAATTTGATTTAATGCTTTTGATGAAGCCAGATTTCAAACAAATGAAACTCACTATTATGAACTGGAACCTTTTTATATCATGTACTTAACTTATTTTGGGAAAAGCATATTTCCAGAAAATTTGAATGATATTTCTAAAGTAAAGGAAATACATTTAATGAAACAAAATTAAAAATTACCTGCTGCTCTTCTTGCTCCTCAGATAACTCAAATTTTTTGAGCACTTCTCCAGTTTGTTGTTTATGTTGCTCTATGGCAGCTTTTAACTGGAAAAGATCCACTGAAGAGAAAAAAAAATAGAGAATACGAGATAAACCAGTGATATAAGAATACAATATTTTCTGCCATTTACAACCAACTTTGTTAATGTGATGAAATTTTAAGGTTAATCTCTACGTTTTTGATCAGCAGTATCTTCAGGTCATCAAATGCTAAAATAAAAAATTGCCATTTTCAGCAAAATGCTAAAAGCTAGACGATAAACAGAAAGAAATCGCTCCATCAAAATTTATCTCGTTTATAAACTCGATTTTATCAAAATAATATCGAAAAGAACAAAACTAGGAGTTATTTCCCTTGAGTCGGTGTTAGAGTAACGGCGAAGATGTATTGAGATGGCCAAAGACGCATTCCAAAAGCTAGGCAGAGTATTACGAGACAGGAGGATTTTGTTGGTAACAAAGAAAAGAGTACTGAACAGCTACGGCAATGAATGTTGGATGGTCTCTTCAAAGATGAAGAAGAGACTCGAGACAACAGAGGTATGATTCTACAGAAAGGATATCATGGACTGAACATGTGAGCAACGATGAGGTTTTAGAGAAGATGCAAACAAAGAGGAAGCTTATGCTTAACATCAAGAAAAAGCAGCTGAAATTTCTGAGATATGTAATGAGAAAGGAGGGCTTAGAGTATCCGATTCTCTCAGGGTGGATAGAGGGAAAAAGAGACATGGGAAAGCAACACATGACATACCACCTAGCAGGCTTAAGCAAGTGGATAACAGAACAGGGTTTGGGAGAAGTATCAAAAGGGCAAAACATATTGAGAACTACAAGGGATAGGAGGAAGTGGAGAGCCATGATCGCCTATGTCCTGAAGGAACACAGCACATAAAAGAAAGTATTGCATAGAGAAATAAAACAAGTATCAAACATCTGAATATAGAAAAAAAAGCATTTTTAATTTTATTTTTTTTTTTCTTACACTGTTTAAAATAACCAGTACTTTCCTATTATCGATATCATTGTTTTTACTAAACAATTATGTTAGATTAAGTCACTTCGGGAAACATTGGAAATATTATGACCTCCAGAATCTCAACTATAATTAATCTATTGGTATTCTGAAAATACTTTGTTTTAAAATTTTGGATAATTTTGCAGAGTTGGACTATCAAAATAATCATCTTTTTGTCTTATTTTTCTGAATGCATTAGTGATTAGATGTTAACTTAAAAGTACTACATTTTTTCGGTAAATTTCCAGTGTATGTGTAGCATAACAGTTATCAATATGGGAAGTGAAATTAGCAACCAAAGTTCGTATTCTACTCTAGTTTGTCACATTCCCTTTCAAACAAATGTCCTTGGAAAAGGCTTGAATCCATCTCGTCTCTCCCTAGCAGGGTAGAGTGAACATTCTAGGCTTAGGTGGTAATCAGTGTAAGAGAAGGAAAAATGAATTCCAAACTGTGAAGAAAATAATAAGAAACCACTCCATTATTTTTCCCCAAAATGGTATGTCAATTTGCAGATGAGAAAAAGCCATGATCATATATATCCTGAAAGGAATATTAATCTGGACATAAAGGTTTTCAAATATTTTGGCCTTTTTAATACTGTTATGCTTTTTTTCTTCTGAAAAGTCAAGAAGTGATTACAAATAAAAAGTACTTACATCGACCAAATCGTGCTCTCTCCATTTGAATGATCTTTTGTTTTTCTTTAACAATATTGTTCATGCTTGCCCATTTCTTCATAGCACTAAAGGAATAAATATTGTGCAAATCAATTAAAAATAAAGATTTTATAATGATAATAAAGAGAAAAATATTAACACAAGCCAAGTAATAATTTTTAAAATTATGATTGAAGGTTTTCTTATTGTCAGTTTATTTTTGTGAAAATTAAAAATTTGTAAACCTGACTCACTTATCGTAAATAAAAAAAATTTGAACATTTAATTTATCTAAGTTTTAAAAAATAATTTAAAATGATAAATGTTTAATAAGTTATCTGATAAAGCTAAAAAAACTTTAATATTTTTTATTTCTTTTTGAAGTTCATGTTTAAATTCTAAAATACACCTGTTGTTTATTTTTGGTAACCAAACAAGAAATTATGTTTCCAAAATCATCATAAACTCCATGCTAAGTAGACCTTACAGTTTCTGGGAAAGACTGCATAATCTAATGTGATCAACAATTTGAACAAAGCCAGTTTAAATAAAGCTCTTTATCAAATGGCTTGTGAATTTGTGCTAGCATAACCATTGATGGCTTCCAAACAGTTTCATCTACCCAACTTCACTCATAAGGCTTGGGTCAGCTTGTGATATGGTTTGGGAGCACTTCCCAATGATGTTAAATGCTGAGATCATCTCCTTAAGTCAATATTATCAAGAAGTCCTTCCTGACAAAATGACCAAGTTGAGATCTGAATCCAGATCTCAAACACTAATATTGTTAGAACATTAGTACTTGAACCATGAGATCTGGATTTGAATCCTGTGCCCACTATATATGATTTTGCTGTACTGAAACCTATGTACACAATATAGCACAAACAAAAGTATACTGATAACATTACACTAAGTGAACAAAAATTTTTTTAAATTACTGCAAAGCAGATGAAAACTCATTTTTTTCCTGCATTCAAATGGAATACAAAATTAAAATTACTATAAATTACTAATATGCCTTAAAATTAAATTCTTTTTTAATAAGTTACTTTAAAGGCTTTAAATTAGGTGTGTGATATCCAGATAATAAATTCATAATCTTGCAATATTCTCCTAGAAGCAGAAAAAAAATCAAGTGATAAAATAATTTTTAATAAGTGAATTTTCTCTACTCTTAAGTGTAACAAATAGCTCTTGGATACACTAAATTAAATGAAAAGTAACTACAAGAAAACATATTGGAAAAAAATCTTTTCCATTTACATCTCAGTTTGTGACAGCAACATTTACAAAGTCAACTTTATACACTGAACTTGGCCATCATATAAAAAGATCATTTTAGCATGAAACACTGAAAAATGATCTCATTGTAACTAATTTATAAATATATCAGTTCATGCCATACTGAAAAATGAAAATATCAACACAATTGACAAGGTTACTCAAGTCCAATAAAGATCAAAATTAGATTACATTTTTATCAAGCAACAAATTTCTTCATTGATTTAATAATATCTATAAGCTTTAAAAATGTAACTAATGGTAACTTACAGTTTTTCAACATCAGATCTTAAAAACATTAAAATAGGCATCTCCTTTCCATAGGGACTTCTTCGTGTGTACTTTGGCAGAACTGACAAATCTCTAAATAAAAATAGAAAAAATAGTTTTAAACAATCTGATCCTTACTCCTGACAAAATTATCAAATCAAAAAGGAGAAATATATTTGGAAAAAAAGTATAAACAGTGATAGTTTGAACTATTATAAAAATATCACAGGTTAATCTATGAAGAAAATAAAGTTGTTTCTAATCATAAATCAACATTCGTACTTATACCAGCTGCTGTTATAACAAACCAATAATTGAATTTATAAACTGAAATGTATTCCTTGAAAGACTTTCCCTTTCTGAATGCTTCAGTTTGTCATTGTTTAAATAGTGACCAACAGAATAATTAATGCTTTATTTAGTCTGTAAATCATAAATTTTATCAAATAAAACTTTTATTATATGTATTACAGTTTTATTTATTCAAGTAATAACTAAGTTTCCAGATTTTTTTCTTTTCAAACCAACACGTCTTCATAGAAAAATTGATGTTACTTCTAAACAGTTCTTCTCTTGAAACCAAATAGCTGTTTTAATAAAGAATTACAACAACAACAAAAAAAAGAAGAAATAAAAGATGGAGGGCTGAAAAGTTCTCAGCGCAACCCATTTCCCAAAATCAGATTTAAAAAAAAAAAAAAGAAGATATTTGTTCTGGAAAACCTTTTTTGGTTGGGATGAGAAATTTTTCAATTGTCAACTACCCAAGTAATGAACAGATGAAGCATTGCTTAATTTTGGTGACTTTGTGAACATACAAGCATGGCCCTCTATCCATCTTTCACCAAACTAGACAGGTTCACCTCAGAATTCTCATTTGTGTCAGTATAAACAAAAACTAGGAAAGGCCCAATATAAGTTCCCCAAAGGAAGAGAAGATGAAATATTGCCTCAACAAGAAAAAAAAGCACTAATCCTGTTATTAATTGCAATGAGTTCTTTATTCATGGATTCACCTGGCATACTGGAGAGGTAGCTAAATGACACTTGAGACATCTTTGTTATTACTTTTGTCTTCTCTCACAACAGACAAATGGACCAGATCTTCCCTCTGGCCAGCAAGAATGCCAACTGCCTCTCTCTGATTGCAACTACTGCTACCTCTTGACCACAAATGTGACTATCTACAACTCTGAATCCTCTCTGTATCTACAACCAACAACTTGTCACCCTCATCAATAGTCGGCATATTTCTCCATTCACTCTAACTGTGACTCTATATCTCTGGCCAACAGCCTGTTTTCAGGCATTTCCCAACAGCTAATATCTTTTCTGCCATTCTATTTAACTTCGCAACCAGAATTCCTTACCATCTGACTAAGTGGCACTTGCTCCCTAAAGTTTTCATTTATTAATTTATTTACTTAATTTCCTTTTATCCCACTTTCCCACTTGTGGACAGCAAGTGGTTGCTTTAAAGTCCTCATAGATTTCACTGGCAGTCATAAAACACCAGGTACTTCAGGTTCAGCTAAAACCATTTACAGTCCACTTTACTATGTGGGTGTGCCAATCCCAGCCAGGGACCCTTTGTGTCACAACATAACATAAAATGTTGCTTCTTAGATTATTCCAACAACCAGCACCAAATAATAGATTTGATAACAATCCATTACACCTTAGTAATTTCCAAATAATAAAATAAGTCCATTCAGGAATATATTTTTTTGTTTTTAATATTGTCCTAAGCAAATCTATACAACACAAGAAGCAATTTAAAATACCTTATATAAATAAATGCTAAAGAGATGGTAAGAAAAAAGCCAGTTTTTGTTAAATTTTGTTCATATACTTTCAAGTATTTAAGTGTGAAGCCTGTAACAGATTAGAGTCTTTCCACATGAATCCTTTGAGATCAGCTCTGTTAAAGAAATATAATATTTACATTCACTAATTGAACAGAGATTCTAGAGCTCTCATCATGCTAAGCAATGATGACTATAGAATACACCAACTAAATTCCATAAACAAAAAACAAATTAGAAAAGATTCAGGAATTTACTTTGGTGTTAGAAGAAACTCGTTCATTGCCCGCACAGGTAAAATGAAGACATTTCCCGTGTAACTGTAGTCAATAGATTTCTTTTTTTTTTGTGTTACTGGAAAAAAAGAAAAATAATCATTTAATATGAAAATAATAAAAGCAGAAAATAGAAAAAAAGAAGTCAAGCACTGTATTATTTTGTTAAAAATACTTTCAAGATACTCCCAACAAAAATTACAAAAATATGAAATATTTGCAAAATTATAAAAATATAATTTTTCCTTTTTAATTTTTTTAATCATTTTTCCCCAATCAAGGTAATAAAGCCACTAAGATTCAGGGGGTTAGTGAGGATGAAAGACATGATAAAATATGATAATTTTGCATTCAGAGAAAAAAAAAAAAACTTTTTATAAAAAGAAATAAAAGGTATTTCAATCTCCCATTTATATATATATATATATATATATATATATATATATATATATATATATATATATATATAAAATAGCTCTGTTATTTAACATTTAACTGGTTTTTTTTTCTTACACTATAGAGCATTTATATAGAATCACTTACTCATATACTTACTTATATTTACCCATTTACTCAGTTTATATATATATATATATATATATATATATATATATATATGTGTGTGTGTGTATATGTTGTGACGTAGAGGGTTACTGAATGAGGAATAACCAAAACAGGTTGGAAATGAAAGGGTAATCTTCATAACATCAACAAAATACAATACTCACGAGTGATGTGAAGTAGGTAAACCACTGCTAGTGGTGGACTACTTAGTTTCTTACCCCCACTTACAATAGTGTCCAACGTATTTATGTGGATTGGGACATACCCATTAGGTACAGTGTGTGTGTGTGCGTATATATATATATATATATATATATATATATATATATATATAAAACTCTTTATATAATCTCTTTCCATTAACCCCTTACATCCTTTTACCTATATATTTTAAAGTTATTTTTAAAGCCCTTTTTATTCCTCTTAATTTTAATTTAATATTTCATTCTTCATATAACCCCAAATTAATGTCATGCGGGTTTAATTTTATAAAATTTCTTCCCTTTAAGATAAATACCTTCCACTCTCCCCCTGACTTGTGTCTTTTGTGTGACTGAAACATTAAAATGGATAAATTTTGTTTTAATTTTTCGACAGGTTGAATTTTTTTTTTTAGCTTTCACAGTTAAATTTCTATTTCTGACATGAACTCAGTGCACACTGTGGTTGATAAGATAGACAACCAATATCTTTGTCTGCCAATTAGGCTATTCCCCATATGAGGTAAGTTTGGATTTTATTGTTTATTAATCATATTGCTCTGTAATAATAAATACATTGAGCTCTTTTTGTGGATCAGTTTTAATATTTTATATTATTAGGATCCACTTGGATTATATACCAAGAGATTTGTTACCTTTACTACATATAATCATAATCAGTCCCATGATGGGATATGGTCATAAGAGCACTGTTGAGCACTTAAACACTTCCCTCCACATATCTACATTGAATGACAGAGAGATATTGATTTATGCTTAGAATGTCTTGGGAAAGTAGAAAGTATACCTCTCCAAGTCAAATTACAGCTGACGTCATCCAAACTAAAGGTTCACCTTGGTTATATATATATATATATATATATATATATATATATGGCAATTGATTCTATCAGGAGAATCCTCCACTCTAGCCATTGACTTGATCCTAAGAAGCCCTCCACCCACCTATACCATGTCATCACCATATTGGCTCGATACATAGCTACAGAGGCGAGTCTACCCTATCTTGCCCTTCCCATTTCTTTTGTTTGGAGCTAATGCTTTGGATTATTTATAGTCATTACTTTTAGGCTGCTTTTTTTATATATATATATATATATATATATATATATATATGATTGATACAAATATGTCACTTAGCTGATGTTATTTTCAGCATTTTGACTCTAGAGTTTCACAGATGGACGCTCCAGCAATCACTCTGTCCACACGTTAGGAGATGTCACCAATTATATATATATATATATATATATATATATATATATATGTGTGTGTGTGAATGAAACAAATATATGTATGTGTGTGTGTGTGAGAGAGAGATGCTTTATTTATTTATTTGTTCTGCCATTGAACTTAGAAGTATCAGTTTCATAAATTTAAAAAGTATTTTAAATGGTATGACTAAAAATAAATTGTGAAGGCATTGCAAATTTTAATTCAAAATGTAGATCATCAAAATTAACCAACTTACTTTTTACAATTTTACCACTATCTTTGGCAGTTGCAGTGGGTGAGATTACAGGACCCTTCTCTGCTGGTTTGGAACCAGAAGGATCATTTTCAGAGCTACTACTAAGAAACCGGGAAACCAGAAAATGCCTGTTGGTCTTTGTGAATGGTTGACTATTGCCAAATAGACGAGCAGTAGCTTTCTTAGCACTACCTAAAATAGAAAGCAGCATATAATGATAAATAAAATTATTTAACTTTTCTTTATTCTAATGAATATGAATTAATCTAATTAATGTTTACATTATTATCAATAAAACTACATTATACTGCAAATTCAAAATTATTTTTCTGGATTATCAGTATCACATATGAGATAAAAGTATCATTTATTTTTTGTTAGAGCCACTTTTACAATTGCACAATAGTAATAGAAAAAGAAAATAGAAAAAAATCCATAATTGTTATAACAACAAGAAAATTTTATGAGAAATTAATGATTGACCAATTTATTTTTTATGGCTTTGTGGATGACTTAAAGCTAAAACATATTTTGAATTGTAAGAATAATTTTTTTCTGCAAGTGAATCTTGTATTAACAATTCTTTTAAAATGTTTTCTCCAGATACAAGTCCGACTATTTAACACAGAGCTCAAGGAAAGAAAATGGATACATATCTTTCCCAATAGTTTTATGTCTACATGAATACAACAAACCCAACTAGAAACTTTAAAAATTGCACAAGTTACGGTATATGTAAAGCAATTTCTCAGCCAACTTTAAAAATAATTTAATAGATTTTTTAATGACATATAAAATGGGTAAAATAGCAGGGTAGACCAGGCTCTCTAGCCTAAGAAACGGAAAACTCTGAATTCAAAACTGGAGTAGGCAATGAGAAACCACTCCACTATCATTACCAAGAAGGCATGACAATTCACAGATTCATAGAAGAGGAATCTAGAGACATCCATGATCACCCATGTAAAAATATATTCAGTTTATTAAGTAAAAAAAAATGTAATTAACTTTATTGAACAACATATTGCTGATTTTCATTCATTATCTTCTGCCATCAACTTTATGATTCCATCCCCCCAAGATTCAATACTCTACATGCAGTATTCCAAATATTTGAAATTTTTATAATTAAGAAAATACTGCAAACATTGGAATAAATAGCAATTTAAAAGGTGGAATATTTATCAAATATGGCATATGAATCAGAACTTCATACTATGGCTCTAACAATTTTTGCCTAATCACCAAAGAAATGTGGTTAAATGATATTCTGTTAGAATATTACACCATTTCTTTTAGCTAATTCCAGATGCTTTTTGATACCTTCAGTTAATGGAAGCAGTCTTCTTCTATATGCTTTGTCACATCAGGACATTGACAATCATAACTCTTCACCACTTCCTATTCTTTGTAACTCTTAGTAAGGTTTTTTTTCTTTCGTTATCTCTCCCAATCCCTCACCTGACATCCATTTACAGAAGCTTGTTAGGTAGGTTACTCATTGTTTTCCTCTGTCCCTCTTGGCTTCAATATGTCCTGTGGGTGTCAGATTCTCCAGACCCTCTTTCCTCACTATATGTCCTAGAAATTTCAACTATCTCTTTCTGATTCTAAGTATAAGTGTCTTTTTTGTTTCCATTGTCCTTAAAACTTCATTACACACGTGTTCAGGCTCTGAGATTCTCAGTATCCTTTTGTAGAACAACATTTCTTTTGCCTCAAGTCGCCTCTGTGAGGAGATTGTCCAACATTCACTGCTGTAGAAGACTGATATTAGATAACAGTTTACTATTCTTTTCTTTGTTTCTACTAAAATTTTCCCGATTCTTAATGCTGTGCCTCCTTTGGGAAAGCATCTTTTGCTATTCCAATAGAAACAGAACTTGTCCAAAATCAAGCATTTGATTCTCTACAAAAAAAAAAAAAAAAAAAAAAGATTGCTTTCCAATTCCACCATAAACAATGCATCAATTACTTTGGATGAAGACCAGCCATTGGTATGGTTTATTCCACTTGCCCCAGAATCTTTTACATTGTACATTGTAGTAGAGTATTAATTTTTCATCACCCATCATAATTTGTTTTTGTACAGATTAGTTACAGTTAGCTGTTTTTCCACTAAGTCTATATTACATGGACCAAGGATTGACCTCACAGTTACTATGCCACCAAATTCATGAGCATTGCCTCTATTTTCTCCTTTACTTATTGAATACATATGGTAGTTATATGTATCCTAGGCCTACTGAGGAGGCCATCATAGCCTAGATGATTCATCAATGTTTTCTTTTTTTAGATAGTAGTTTTACTCCATTCCAAAAAGTTTACTTTGGGAATTCTGAAAAAAAAGTATTTTCAGTATATTTAAGTAGCAAATTGCACATTAAAACATGAACCTTTTTTTTAATTTATTTTGCTTAATTTATGTAAGAGTCATACATCAAAGTAACTAGTACAATCAAGTTGGTGCAGATGACTTACCACACTTAATATGGATATTTTGACTATATTAGCTTTCCCCTATGTCATATGACACGGACTACACTCAAATAATGTCTTGATTTGATTGCTATCAACCTCAACTGGTCTACTTGAGTGATTCTAAATGGGGTAATGGTTAGCAAGCTAGTATGGTTGACCATGACAGCCGAGTTGCAAATCCAACTCTGACTACCCCATACTCTTGGCCTTATACCAAGCTAAGCTAAGTAAATAACAAACTCAACTAGTTCATTTAACTATGATGAGTTGTTCAGCAACAAATATCCAGTACAAAATTTTGCAAACAATTTTTGACACATTACCTCCTTCAATAAATGCTCATATGTTTCATGTGTTGGTGTCAAATTTTTATATTTCTTAAAATATAATAAGCATAAAATTTGCTTATTTTCTTCCATCTTCAATGTTAGAATCAATGAACAAAAATACACCAATGTTGAGATTTTTTAAATGCACACTATAACACAATCACAAACAATTTTTTTTTCAATGTAGTTAAAACTATATACTTCTGATACAATCTAATGACAATAACTTTGTGTGTGTAATTGAATAAACTTAATATATGAATCCAATACCTGAGTGAAATTTCCTACAAGACAAGAGAGCCAGTTGCATTAGTGGAGGTCCTGGCCCAGAAAGATTGTGGCTCAAATTCAGCATTGCATTACAGCAGTGAACACCTTTACCAATGTGAGATAGAAGAAGCATCTTGTTTTATCCACCTGAAATTGAAAAAAAAAAAAAAAAATTTATATATATATAAGCTGCAGCCAAAATGCATTAAAAAATTGAGAATGTATAAATAAAATACAATGTGACCTAAAGACTCATTGAACTAATCTAGCATAAAAATAAATAAAAAACAAATATATCTATATATCTCATATGAATGTTCAATAAAAAATAAATAAACACAAATAAAAGCAATAACAAAATAACATTGTTCACTACAAAATTAGTTTTCAATATTATCATGATAGAAATATTAACACAAGGTGTATAAAGGGGTGCTGAAAATGCTCCCAGCTGGACCAAGAAGGAATTAAGAAAAAAAAAATTCTGATGTTTGGTCAAATTTTATAAAGTAGATTGAGCTGAGACCTTTTCAGCCCCAACTCATATTTTCTTGCCTATTTTTCTGAGTAATTGGTTTATTTTATGACTATTTGTTCATTTTAATCAAAAGTTGATAAATTGACTATCAACTCAATAATAATCCTAAACTTTATTTCTTATTATAAAATTATTAAGCATCTCTCATTTTTTGCATTTAACAGTATGAACATCAGTCCAATATATTCTGATTGTCATATCTATGTTTTCATTCAGAATAGAAGATTCATTTTGCATAAATTGTGATTAAGTATATTAATTCATACTTCTCAAATTCTTATGAATATTGAATAATTTGTGTAAATTACACCCCAAAAATTTCAGAATTTATCCTTGTATTTTATTGAAAAATTATGAATGCATACAATTCATGAAATTGTATAGAGTATTAATAAAAAAGCAACAAATTAAGACATTTTTATTTTATGCGAGTCTTTAAAAACAAATGGTGAAAATTTATTGATATCATATAAAACAGTCTTTTATGATTAATACAATAGCATTAAGTGTCAAGATCTCATTAAATGGTTTCTTGATGAAGCTTACACTTAACCTCTTATTTGAAAAAACAGGTAAATAGGAAACTTGATAAAAGACACTGTTGTATAATGAAAACTTTTCATTAATATTCAAGGCATCTGCCTAAACAATTACCTTGTGTCAAGAGACATGAATAGGAATAGTTATAAAAAAACACCAGGATTTACAACCAAACATAACATTTAAAGCATATAAATGTTAAAAACTTATGTAATTAATGAATATACAGTAGGGGGAAACAAATATTCATACACGTACAAATTTTTAATTTATCATATTTCCAACTAATGAATAAACATACTTTTCATATAAATAACTTTACATGGATGCATAATAACTAAATATGCATTCTTTCTGTTTTCTATACATATTTAGTTATTATGCATCTGTGTATAGTTAATTATATGAAAAGTATGTTTATTCATTAGTTGGAAATACAATAAATTAAAAATTTGTATGTGTACGAATATTTGTTCCCCCCACCATATATTATATAAGCACATTAATAAATTATTTAATAGAACCTGAACTCTTTGCCTATTACCTTCTCCCCCATCCTTCCCTCTGTTTTTGTTGTCCTTTTTTGTGTTTATATGTAATAGGAGTAGGTAGTCTCTCCTACCACCCGGTCAACACTCTTCCCCCTTCTCTTGGACATGAGTAGAGGCTTATGCCTTGTTTCTTGTCTAGGAAGGGGTTCCCGGTACTCTTTCTCTCTCTGGCCTCTGTATTAGTGCAGCTCTTTTTCTCCAGTGATGTGTGCAGTCTGCGGCATTCTGAGGGTACACGGTTGACAGTTCTCTGGTTGCTGTTTCTGACTGGTAGTCAGGAGCCCTAATTCTTGCGTAGCGTCTTAAGCGGCCGCTCTGATCAACAGTTGTATAATACCGGGTTGTTTGTAGTGCCATGTCGCACATGGAAATGTGTCCCTGCAGTCACCTCCAGTGGGCAACCCTGAGGCCACATTATGATGCAGGTTGTGCCAACTCCTCTCTGCCTACTTCACGGCCGAAACTGTCTGTTTCTTTTACTTCGGGCCTTCTCATCTTCCAAACAAAATTCCACATGACTTACAAAAACCAAAAAAGTAACCCTAAACCAGCCACTCAAAAATCACCTAAACCCCTCAACATTTCGTTCTCCAACATCCGTGGCATTAGGACTAACTTCTGCAGTATGGAATCTTTCCTCACTGCAAACTGCCCGGATATACTGGCTCTCTGTGAGACCAACCCTCTTCTGATCTCTCAATCTCCGGCTACCTTCCTCTCCTCAGAAAAGACTCTCTAACCCACATGCACAGTCTTGGTGTCTACGTCAAGGAACATCTCCCTCTGGCCAGAGAGTTCTCTCTCGAATCGCCAGACAAGTCATACATGTGTCTCCGACTATCTCTCCTCAATGCGGTAAGCTATCTCTTCTTCCTTTACCGCTCTCCATCCTCTCATGACTGTGCGATACTCAATAGCATTTCTGACAGCATAGACAAGGCTCTCTCCCTCCACCCGTTTGCTCACATTTTTGTGTTTGGCGACTTTAACACCCATAACACCTTGTGGCTTAAGAATGCTACTACTGACCACACAGGCATTCAAATGCTCAATTTTTCAATCTCTCATTCCCTCACACAGATAGTTAACTTCCCCACTAGTTTTGCCTTCAACCAGGAAAGTAAAGCCTCTCTTCTCGACCTGTATTTTACCTCCATCCCCGAGTCCTGCAGCGCCTCTCAACTCTGCCCTCTTGGTAACTCTGATCATGCGGTAGTATCTGTTAGCATCTCCTTCAACTCCACTCCCTATAAAGAACCTCCTACCACTAGAACTTCGTTCTACTATCAACGAGCTGACTGGGACGTGTTCCATTTTTTCCTCCGTGATGTCCCCTGGGATGGAGTCTTTACACTCTCCGTCCAAGAATGTGCTTCTGAGGTCTCATCCTGGGTTAAAGCTGGAATCGACGCTTTCATCCTATCAGGGAAATATAGGGTCAAGTCGCGCTCCTCCCCCTGGTTCTCCGCTGCTTGCTCAGCCGTCATCGCCCATAGGAACCACTACTTCCACCTATTCCATAGCGACATATCTGACTGCAATAGATGTCTCTTTGCCTCCTCCTGTAACGAGTGTAAGTGTGTCTTCAACGATGCTAAGTCATTATTTGCAGCTCGGATGAAGGAGCATATTGCATCTCGCAAATTTGTCTCCAAAGATTATTGGCGTCTCTGCAAGAGCGTATTGAACAATTGCAAACTCTCTATAACTCCTTTATTCAACCAGTTCAAATTCCTGACCTCCTCTACGAACAAGGCTGAATGCTTTGCTCGGAAATTTTCATTCAACTCAACGCTCAACTCTTCCGGTGTACCCATACCCGACTTCCCTCTTAGAACTGAGGCCCTATTGAGTGGGTTAAACATAACCCCGTCTTTAGTATTGGGCGTTATCTCTAATTTAGACCCCAACAAGGCTAGTGGTGGTGACGGGATACCAGCCATTGTCTTGAAGAAATGCGCGCCTGAATTGGCACCCGTCCTTTCTAAACTATACAACTACTGCCTCAAGGAATCTTGTTTTCCTGACTGCTGGAAGTCCTCTTTGATTGTTCCTGTCTTCAAGAACTCTGGTGACCCCTCTGACCCTTCCAACTACCATCCTATCAGTCTCCTTCCCTTCTTCGGCAAAGTCTTCGAAGCTCTAATCAATACCGAGGTGGTTAACCACCTCACATCCCATAATCTGCTCTCAGACAAGCAATATGGTTTCCGCTTTGCCCGATCTACAGCTGATGTGCTTACAGCCATCACTGAAACTGTCTACCGAGCTCTTCAAAATAACGGGGAAGCCTGTGCCGTGGCACTAGACATCTCCAAAGCATTTGATAGGGTTTGGCATGCCGGCCTTCTTCACAAGCTCCAGGGTTATGGCATTACGGGCCGATTGTATAACCTAATACAATCATTCCTGTCAAACCGTGAATTGAAGGTTGTTCTCAACGGTTTCTCATCCAGTTCCTATCTCATGAACGCAGGTGTTCCTCAAGGCTCCATCCTAGGCCCCACTCTATTCCTTATCTACATAAATGACCTTCCTGACGCCATAAATTCCCAAGTTGGCATCTACGCGGATGACACCACAATTTATTCCTGCCTCAAAAACAAATCTAGTGTCACGGACAAAACTAACCTGGCCGTGCGTCTCGAAAAGGACCTCCAATCGGTTGTGAACTGGGGCAAGAATTGGCTGGTCAACTTCAACGCTTCTAAAACAAAACTGCTCTCTATTAATCACCACAGAGATCCTTCCCTGCCCTCCATTAGAATGTCTGATGCTCAACTTCTCGAGAGCAACTCTCTGCGGCTGCTTGGTCTCATGCTGACTGCTGACCTAAGATGGAATAAATACACTGAGTCAATTGCTTCGTCCACCACAAGGAAAGTTGGCTCCCTGTGCCGTGCCAGGAAATTTTTCTCCCTGGAATCAATCCTCCAGATCTACAAATCAACAATTCGCATGGAGTATTGTTGCCATATATGGTCTGGTGCCCCTTCTGTTTGCCCCTCTGTTCTTGATAGGCTCCAGAGGCGGATATGCAATGTAGTTGGTCCTGCTCTGGCATCTCGTCTACAGTCACTTTCTCACAGACGTGCCGTTGCCTCCCTCTGTCTGTTCTACAAATACTTTCATGGAAATTGCTCCTAGGAGCTGCATTCACTGGTTCCCAGATGTCATGAGTTCAAGCACCCTACGAGGATGGCATCCCGCTCTCACCCCTTCACTGTCGAAACTCCTAAATGTAGCCGCCTCTTCTACTCCAATAGCTTCATGTCTCGCACGCGTCTACCTGTGGAACTCCCTTCCCTATTCCAGTTTCCTGAGAGCTATAATCTCCAACTATTCAAATGTAATGTCAATCGACATATCCAGTTGCCGTCATCTATCCACTATCCTTCTCCTCATCCTTTCCTCTATCACTCCTATCTGATCTTGCTCCAAATTTTCTGTAACCCCTTGCATCCTAGTGGCTTCTCACCTTGCTTGGGGTGAAATGTTTAAAAAAAAAAAAAAAAAAAAAAAAGAAAAGAAAAAAAAACTACACAGTTGATAAAAAAATTAAACTAACCTTAGAAAAAATAAAAAACAAAAATAATGGAAAAAAGTTTTTTTTTATTTAACTGAATTCACTCCAACCAAAGTAATAAAGCCACTGAGACATTACTGGGTGTGAAATAATTAGAAAATAAAAATAAAAATATTACTAAGGGGCGAGTAGTGTATATTAGTAGCATCACCAAGCAGAACATGAATTTTCTCCAGTCATGATGAACAGTTGTACTCTTCATGAAGCTGCTTGACATGAATATCTACTGGGATTCCAGTTCACCTCAGATTCATCACTAAAGATGATGGAAAAAATGGTTGGTTCCTTGTGCCACTCTAGAAAATACCTGTTTTCTCCATATTATGCTCTATCTTGAATCAGATCAGACCAAAAATAGAGTATTGCTCCCATATTAGTATTTAGTGTATATTATCAATAATATAATCAAAATTAATGCTGTCTGGTATTAAAAAATATGTCTTAAAATATGTTAAACTAAAAGGTTAACTAGATTTTGAATACAGTTACTTACATTTTTTATTCATAATACAATACTTTTTCCAGCTATTTTATTTTGCCTGTCAGTTCAAAGGTCAAATAGGCATAAGCTTTCCTTGCCCATTTATAAGCAGTTAATAAAACAATTGAAGTATGAATGACCAAAAATGGCAAATCCTGATATTACCCACTATGACAAAAGTTTATTTCCAATATTAAAAACATAATTAAGTCACTTAATTCTTAGAACTGTCTTCATTGACCTTATTTTGCACATGGTCATATTTTTATAGAACCAAAAGACATTCTTAGAATATCTAATTACAAGTTTCACAACTGGATATTGTCAAGGTTATTGCATACCTCTATATAATCCCCACAATTAAAGAGGCTTACGATTTTTTTTCTAATATGCAAACATCATACAATCAGATGTTGAATATGATCTTCTAAGCAGCCAGAATTTTATAAACTTTGAATTTCTCATCACTTATTAGAAAATATTACAAAATGCTTTTTTGCTTTTCTCATACTTATGGCTTTGAAATTATTTCATTAATTTTTTTTTTTGTATAAAACAAAAAGTGATTTCATTGACAATAATTTAACAATCTGTTCAATCTTAACTTAAGAATCTGATATAAATTTTTTAAAATATTCTTTTAATAATATAAAAACTAAATATCTTGACAACTAACAATATTTAACATTTATGAAGCTCTTTTAAACAGAGAAAAAGTAAAACAATGTATTTTTTGTTGATTTCTTTCTAGGAAGGTGCAATGCAAATTCCACAACATATTTTTAGGCATTATTAAATCAGAATCTAATTGAAATGAATGAAAGTTGATTTCTACACATTGGAAAAATGAAGACAATAGAAAGTTCCTTCCCAATAATTTAACAACAACATTCCATGGTATGTAATACATACACAAAACCTACAGCCAGGAAAACATCCTAAAATGATTACCTAAGTAGAAGCATGCTAGTGAAAGCAACAATTTCTAAAAATAACTTCTTTTATTCTATAAATAATAAATAGGCAAGATAGAATGTGCAGTTATACTGGATCGGAACAAACCTGATAAAAATGTACTAAATGTTACTAATATAAGTACTGATTTTTTAAACAAAAATATCTTGTATATTATAAATCTAAATGCACACTATAATAATCCATTTAATATTATTTTGTTAGAAATTTGTTTGTTTCTTAAATTTATTTTTAATTATATAAAAAAAAAAAAAAAAATAACATTTAAACATAAAATATATAATTTCTTATTTTTAAAAATAAAATATAAAATGCATTAAAACCAAAAGTTTCTGGTCAACAGAAATGATCTAGTAGGAAGCATTACAATAATTTTCAATATAAAATGTATTGGCATTATGCAAGAATGTGTTAAATCACAATTTACATATTATACATTCAAGGCAGTACAGATGATTAATATGAAATACGAGTATCACCATAGATATGGCAAAAAATGTAATGGCTAGCAAGTTAGTCATCCAGATATTACTACTGTAGTGAGTGATCTTTACTGTGTATCCTCATACATAGGTTTCTGCCAGTATTTACTAAGCTAAGCAAATCTTAATAAATACCAATACAAATATCACCATGATCAAAAAGTAATCAAATAAATTCAATACAAACCTGCCTTTGACCTAATAAAGAAATATTTTTCAAAGGCATCAACATTCAGAACTTAAAACGATTACTTGGTTACTTATTTTAGTGCTTGATTTTACTTATAATTATTGTCACATGATGCAAAAAATAATCAATGTATTATTTACACAAAATAGTGCCTTATTATAGCTGTTACTTATATTATTGTCAACTAAGTTTAATTTTTGTAACTTAGTATCAACATTAATAAAAACATTTCATTTTGTTAATTTCATTGTAGACAAAAATGACAGCAACTTTTTCTAAACTGAATTATTTAATGTCATTAATTTTCAGATGAACATTTGTCAATCAAGAAAATAACATGCACAAAAAAAAACATGGAATTTTAAGGAAAAAGTTTCAATGCAAATGTTGCAGGATATTGTTTGTTAGGAAAAGAAGCAAGGTAGGTCAAGGAAAACAACATCTGCTCTAATAATCAACTAAATATGCATAATAAATCTTATAAATAATTTGCATTTGTTTATAAATTTAAATTCATAATAGATAAGCATTATTTAAGTTTTTGACATTCAATTTAATGCTTTTAACCTGCTTTTATAAAGTTAGAAAAACTCTCGTTTAAATAATGCACAAATCAATCTAATGTTTTAGATAAATTATGAAACAAGTAGTGAAGTAATCGTTTTGAGCCAATCAAAATAATTGCTGCATAATTTGTTGCATTTTTCAAATATAAGTGACAAATAAAAGTTTTTTGTTTTTGTAATTGAACACTAAAGCATTGATTAAAGTAATGGCCAGTCTTTAATGGGGATCTTTCACTGTTATTTTCCCTACAAGAATTACAATTAACATATTTCACTCTCCAAAATATAAATAGGCTTATGCATACATCTATGAAATTCACATTTTATTGATAAATTTCAAAAAGATTTTTAACCTAACAAAGTATGACACAAAAATATATTGAATATATAACTTAGATTTATTTTTGTAATTGTTTTAAAATTCTTATTGCGATGTTGAATGACTGACTGAGCAATCACACAAAAGCATTTCTAACAAAGGATACTATAAAAAAGTTTGGATACATTCCAATATTATCTAATTTCTGAATCTCCAAAAATCTAGATAATCAGAGCTTGTTAGCTGATCTCTCCTTTGATCTAGCTCTAACAGTTCAATGGGGGAAAAAAACTGGCTTGTAACATACAATCATCACCAAGCAGAACATGAATTTTCTCCAGTCATGATGATCAGTTGTACTCTCTATGAAGCTGCTTGACATGAATATCTACTGGGATTCCAGTTCACCTCAGATTTATCACTAAAGATGCTGAAAAAAATGGTTGGTTCTTTTTGCCACTCCAGAAAATACCTGTCTTCTCCTACTATGCTTATCTTGAATCAGATCAGACCAAAAATAGAATATTGATCCTATATTCAATCTGGAGTTGTTCAATCTACCCTTTCCAACCTTGATAGATTTCAAAAACTTTTATGTAGCAATAAAATTATTTTCAACCCTATGTCCTCTTTCTTACTGATGAAACATTGCAACCCTATCACTTTTTCCATAGCAAATGTTCAGATAAGCTACAGTCCTTAGTTCCAACAGTCCCAACCATTACAGCTAGGATACACCATACCATGTATACAAGATCAATTATCGGCAATCTATTTGTATTCCATTAGCAAGAAGGAAGTTCTACTCAGAAGACTTCTTCCCGAGAACCACTACTTTGCAGAACAGTCCCAAGAAGATGCTACCATGATCATTACAATCTTAACCTCCTCAGGTGTAGGGTTAACTATTATCTATCCTACATATCCTCATAATCTGCACTTACTTCCTCCTCTTACATCCATACAACATCCTCACTCAGTAACCCTCTACCTCTTGGGCCTTGTATTGGGTGAACATTTTGTTAAAACTCATTATACTCTTCATAAATATGTTTTTATGATTGGATAATTTTCTAGAAAGAAAAATAAGTAAATTTTACCTTCTTTAACAAAATACTCCTTTATGCTTCTCTTTATGAATGAGAAAAAATTAAATTTAAAAATAGGAAAAATAAATCCTAAAAAGATAAAGTGATGAACAAAAGAAATCTACCAGTAAAGTAAAAACAAACAAAAAATCATTAATTTTTACTACAAAGTTGTAAGTGTTCAACAGTGTCCTTTCAGAGGTAATATCTCTAACATTTCAGGGTTGTAATGCATGTTGCTGTATTCACACTGACACAGTACAAAAACAGATACAAATAGGAATGCATGGTGATACTAAAAATAAAATATTCAGAAGTTATGAACCAATTAAGCATCACCTATCAAACATTTTCAAAGATTAAGATATGCATTGCAAATTTGTTATGTTAAATGGCCCAAATATATTTTGCATAAATTTTAGAGTCTCCAATTTGATAATTATAATAATTAGAATGAATAGGAGGTGGAGGGGGAGGAAGAGGAGAAGGGTGCCCTAAGTAGGTTAACTAACAAGAAAGGAGCCCCAGAGAAAGTTTTGAATTCATTTCTTCTAGACCGGTTGCCACCCAAGACTATAGAACCCAGTCTGTCCTGCTATTTACCCATAGCTGGGAGAGAAGAGGAAGATTCGTACTTTTCCCAAGGGTATTAGCACGTATGGATCTGACTGGAGTTTGCTCTCCAATTCCTCAATCCAAGCTGCTATCCATTACTCCACCATGCCTCCTGATATCTTTGCATAGTTAGTTTAAATTTCATGTGGATAGTGTGTTTGAATAAGCAATGGTGGACTAGCCAGGATGCAAGTTTGCCCCCTATATCAAATAAAAATGCAATAAAAAAAACAAATACAGACAACTGTTTTAGTAATTGTTGTGATGTGGGGATCTGGCAAGACACGACACTTAACTCAACAGAGTCAGATATAATAGTAGTATTTAATATTCAGATAGACAGGTCACTGTAAGTGTTTTATCTTCTTTGACAATTACCCAGAACTACTTATGATGAATGGATCAGTCCACTCATGATATTAAGGAGGATAACTGGTTCTTACCATGACATCTCACCTTTTGAGACTTACTTCCTACAAAAGTTATTTTTTTTCTTTTTGGATTAAGACACAACACTTCTGTAAGCTGTCTCTTCTTTTTACTTGAGCGTGTGGTTTCCAGAGTTATTTGGGGCATAGGTACATCAAAAACATCATACAGAACTACCATCACCTCCTCCCCTTGAATGCTCTGTTTGTTAGAATACCTTTTTTTTTTTTTTTTTTGATTTAGATGCAATCTATGCATCGATATAAACCCCTTTATCATGTACAATAACTTTGATACATCTCTCAACTACCTACTTGGATTTTTTCTTGTTTTTGATTTTTTGTATTATAATTTGGCAGCAGTTTGTCAAACACCAATCTAATTTTCTTTGCAAACATTAGTTCTGCTGGGGAAATCCCTGATACCGTGTTAGGATTAGGTCTCACTTGATATACACATTAAAAACTGCTGTAATAACATATCCTTAGTTTCACCTCCATTATAATTCTTCTCAGTCAATAAAAGTGTTCTTGATGCATGTGCTATCTCTTTTACAGAACCATCTTTGTGCTTATGCAAAATTACGACACCGATATCATAGTTACTAGTGTCATTTACCACAATTATTTCTCATTTTGTATCAAAATGCAAAAGAAACAAGTCCAACATTAGAATCTTTTTCATTTTTTCAAATGATTTTTGGCATTCAGCTGTCCAATACCACTTGGAGTCTTTTTTTAGTAAATTATTTAATGGTGCTTGCAAAAATGTATGTTCAGAATAAAAACATAATTTATGAAACCTAAAACTGTTTGTAAAGAGCACACATTTGCTGGGGAGGGCATATTTTTTAATTGCACTTGCTCTGATTTCCTACTGTTTTTGTTGATGATTTGCCCCAAATATTTAATTTTCATTATGAAAAATTTGCATTTCTCATCACTCAATTTAAACCAGTATTTATTTTTCTGAATGCCTCATTTACATGCTGAATATGCTGCTCTCAATTTTCACTTTTTATTAAAATGTCGCCTAAGTAGGCAATCACAAAGTTTAGATCACTCGACATTGTGTTCATTATTTGGTGAAAAATTCCAAGTGCTACCTTAATTCCAAAAGTTAATCTGTTAAACTTGTATAATCTGTTGTGGCTATAGATTGTTAACAATTTTGAACATTCTTCATCAACCTGGATTTGCAAATATGCATCTGACAAGTCCCACATTGAAAAGCACTTTTCACCATTTAACTTTGCGGACATTTCTTCTGGGCTTAGCAGGAGATAATTTTAAGCTTATAGGCAATCATTCAGCCTCATGGAGAAATCAGTACATACACCAATTTTGTTATTTTTCTTTTTCACTTAGATGGTCAGGGAGGCCCAATCACTATAATCTACTTTGGAGATCATTCCTATAATTTCCAAGCAATCTAATTCCTTGTTTATTGTTTCTAAAGCTGAAAATGTACATCCACATGTCAATATCTATAAATTATCTATAAATACTCTATCACTGATGCTTACAGTCAAATCATTTTGAAACAAAAGAGTTTTTTTTTTCTTTTTTAATTTGGTGGTGGGTACCAAGGATTTGCAGCTACATCAAAAACAGTGGTACAAAAAAGTTGATAAACATCTTTGAAATACTGAATATCTCCCTTTTTATGAAATATAGCAGTTGAAATGACTAAGCACTGTAGCATAAATTGCATGAAACAAATTTCTCCCCGATGAAGATATTGCAGATACCCTGATGAATATAAATTTGTATTTCTTCAATACTATGTCAAATAGAGGCCATAGTTTGTGTCAATTAGAACTATACTAAGTAATGATTAAAACTTTTAATGCTCCTAAAAAAATATAAATTTAATTCTACCTTTCTTCTAGAGACTCATAACTTATCTTCTTTTCAACATCACTAATCCATATTTGTATTTTCCCTTGTACTGTATCAATATGAATACACCAACTTGCACTACAGTTCTGAATCATCATCATTGACATTCTATTGTATTTGATGACAACACTCCTCTTTCTTCTCGTTGTCTGTATTGGATCATAGTGCCAAATTGTTTTCATGCATCAACAGCAGCACTCTCTGGTTTGACTAGCACTTAATCCCATGGGAAGTCAAAGCAGTGCAAAGGACGCATTAGCCAAATGCCTCACAGTAACATCCTAACTGTACTAAGTATCACCAACAATTAGTTTTGCTGGAAAACTCATCCACCTACCAAAGAAATCAGTGCTAACAAAATAGATTGATGCACATAGTGCTCAGCAACTGCAATCCACCATCTTGATGCTACTGGCTTCCCTGTATCCCTAGCATAGGGAGCTTAAGTGTTGCTAAGACATGCTCAAGTCTTAGTAACTCCAACCTCACAGAGGGAGGGAGTCAGTTTACTTCTCCATTGTTGAGCTGCAATCAAAAATCGTTCTCACCCTACTGCCCAAAATTCTAAATGACCACAGATTCTACTTCTGAAGGTACATTGTTAAGTACTTAGATACTTTAGTAATTAAACAAATTGATTTTTTTTTAGCTAGGTAGCACATTTCCTTCCCTCACTATTATATTCCCAAAGGCAAATATTTTTTTAAAATTTAACAAGAAAAAAAAATTTTAAAGAATAATCCTTGTCAATAGATTATTTTACTAAGTTTCCTTATAAGTGGAATATAATATAAGCTCACATTAAAAATACAATATAATGGAATCAGTTAAGAGTAAAGACTTAATCTCTAAACTGCAGCAGCAATTTATAGTTAAATCATGAATATGTAATGATGGAAATTCCCCTCATTTAACATTAATGGGTTAAGAGATTGTTACACAAATAATCAAAAGCAGTCAACTTAAAGAATTCTTCCTTACACTGGTTGCATGCTTACATAACATAATAGAATTCAGATTACAATAGCCCAATTGATATAGATATGTGTATGAGTGTATAAAGATAACAAAGACTATAGGGAAATGCCAGATGAGATAGGAACTGAAGCCAACTGTGGCTAAGAAGATATACTAAAAGAAAAGTTACCAGAAGTTGAAAGACAGGTTTAAAAATATTAAGGCCTACAGGCACTAAAAGGCTAAAAAGATACAGCCCAAAATAAACCTACTACCAGCAGCAACTGAATATATTTTGGTGTGTCTATACAAACAGAGGATGTACATGTAGCATAGTCGTTACTGGTGCAGAAAGTGGGATTGGCTGATCAAGTTCAAATTACAACTGAGGTTGCTACACTCACAAATACAAATACTCCTGGAAAGGTATGAATCTATCTCATCTCACCATCTAGGGATTAATAGCAGGATAGACTGTGGTTGACAACCAATGTAGAAGAAAGACAACTAAATTCAAAACTCGTTGGGCATGGAACTAGAAACTCTACCCCATAAAAACCTACTTACTACAAAAAACTCACAGTAGCAACATCTTGCATGTCAAAGTTGTGGTCCTATATTTCATGAAAGTAAATAGAGTTAACATAACATACAAACAGAAACTAGAAGATTTTGAAGAATAGTTTTCATAATAAAATTTGTTTAAATAAAACAGAATTTAATATTTCAATGTTTATTTCACAATGAAGACAATGCAACTGGTATCTGATAGTTATTTAAAAAAGAGAGAGCAAGGATTGTTTTTTTAATTAACAATATTCAAAACAAAGAATTTCCAGAGTTTTTATTTATGTTAAAAAAAAAACACAACCTTGAGATGCTAGCAAGAAAATACTGAGAGTGGTAAGAATGGGAAATTGTAGTGCCAAAGAGAAAGGGATCCTTTGATACAATAAAAAAAAAAAAAAAAATACTAACAGATTCACTTCATTGCATATAAATGTACTGAAATTTATTTGTTCCAGTTTTTTTATTACAGTGAAGCCAAATTAAAACAAATACATTATTCTTCTTTGTCGTAAAACAAACTATCTAAAATTTCTTCCTTTCTTTACTCAGGTATGTAACAGACCGAAACTAAAAAATGTCACTAGGTTTACTAATTTCATTTGACATCATCTAAATGATTACAATGAGTCATGATATTTACTTACAAATGATTATTTAGACTGTATAGTCATTTTAATATGAATATTTGAAGTAAAAAGAAAGACAAAAGGAAAAAACACAGTCACTTGTTTCAGTTTCTTTCTACTCTTGGCTGTCCTTATGTTATACTCCATTGCATTCTGACTGATTCATTCTGCATGCTGGCTGGATGTGAACACTATGAAGGCAGAAAACAAAATAGCAAAAGTCATTTTCTGTACATTAGGCTCCACGTATCACATCCAGTCTACAAAGTGAGTTCCAGCAGTGACCAATCACGATGATTCTCGCCAGAGAGAGAGAGATGCCCCTGGAGACTACCAGACCCACTTAAAAGCAGGCCTCTGAGAATGACCAGGATAGTTGTGGCCCAGGTTGGTCACTGATCATCACGCAGGGTGCTGCTGCTGCTACCACCACCATGACCCCTGTCACCATAGCAACAGAGATGCAGCCTAGCCGTCACGCAGGTCACTGCTATTGCCACCATCAATGCCACTACTTAACATCACTACAGATGTCAACGACCATCACCACTTCCTGGTTTGGCCAACCACTTTGGCTATCAAGCTTCGACTTGAAACATCTCAACCTCAATAACACCCAGCAGAGCTATCCAGCTTCAACTTGAAACATCTTAACCTTGATTCCTCAAAGCTACAAGCCTTCATCAATACAAACCTCCGACGTCACCTCAGTCGACTGACTCGTTTACAAGTCATTCCCTTCACAGTTGACACTAGCAACTTTTGTTCCATACAAGAGAACTACCAACCCCCAACATCACCTCAGCCTACCTTGACTTGTTTAGAAGGCATTCCTTTCACAGTTGACACTAGTGACCTTTGTTCCACAGAACAGGTTTATCTCAACTTGTTTAGAAGGCATTCCCTTTCACAGTCAACATCACCGACCTCTGTTCCATAGAACAGGCCTACCAAAACCACACCAATCTGACCTCACCCCGGTTCAACACAATAGGTCTACCAACCAACAAAACAACCTACCACCATGGCCTTAATCAACCAAATGTGCCTCAACCATACCAACACAAGAAATAGATCAAAACCCAATATAACACTTAGAAACACTGTTAAGAACACCTTTCCCCTGGCTTGCCAGCATCAATCTCATTCGTTCTTTTATTGTATCACCAAGTACTCAATCCAGGTTTTTGGATTAAATTTGCATATGGATATGCAAATCACATCACTCTCCCAACATCCTGGCTTGTCTATTGTGCATTCATTCTACTCGGATAAATCAATCTCAACTGGTTAATATGAGGCTCAGGTTTGAATCACACTGAAATCAATTCTGCTTATGGCTATAAACAATGCATGTTGCCACGTGAATTCTTTTCTTCTCTCAGCAACTCCTTCATTACAATGTTTAACAAACCATTTTCTTGATAGCATTCTAATCCTTATGAACTACAAATTAAGAATGAACATATAAATATCTCGCAAAGTATCTAAGAACTCTTCTTGTATATTAACAACATAAAAGTGAAATTAGTAACAACTTCAAAGAATTTAAATAATATAATATTCAACTATCAGCCTATAATATTAAACAAAACAAGAGTAAGATGTCCAACTTTGAACAGTTATATTACTAATCAGTTAAAACAATAGTTATGTCCAAGATTTAACATAACTGTGATGCAAAACAAATATTACTACCAAAGAAAATTGCTTCTGAAATAACACAAACCTAGTTGTTTATAAAGAAAAAAGGCATCTCTGTGACCTTATCTAAAAATAAACTGAGCACAAAAACTTGGCAAGCTTTATCCCATTAACCTAAGTAGTCATTAAGAGAAGGTATTTGATTAAGAGAATTCATTCATGTAGAAACACTCCCCACAACACACACAAACAAAATGAAAGAAACATCAAGGTTTTTAAATAGACATGAAGCTTTGAAAGAGATGGTTACTGATCAGGGGCAAATTAACCAGCTTCACTATTCAATATGTATTTTATCTCTCACACACAAAATAAAAAAAATAAATAAATAAAATTAAAAAGTTCAGAACATAAGTTTATTAGATGTTCACCTGCCAATCTGCTGAGCCAACAGAACAATTTCAAAAGGTGAAGAACCCTGATCCTTTGCAAATTTGAATGACTGAATATATAAAAATAAGATTAAATTTGAAGCCCCAGTAAATTTGAGTATTATTATAAGATTTACATTCTAATTAGTACTAAATAAAATGGAAGTTCAGCCTACTTAAGTTTTTAGGCCTTTCAGTAAATTTAAGAAATAAAAATCTCAAAATTTAACTAACATGGTACTAGTCAATTATTTCCGTATGAATCAGCACTTCTGATTAAGATCAGTTTAGGTGTGTGTGCTCTGTCTGGGATCAAAGTGTCACTCTCCAGTAATTCTATCAAGGATCATCATCATGTCTGCATATTGTAAAAAGTGTCACACAATGTTAGGGTTACATCAATTAACTGTTAACTGGTCATATAAGCATTTGTTGATTGATCAAGTTTTGGGAGGAGGTTGAAGACATGTCAAGTAATCAGTTTTTATACTCATACATCACAGAAATTACATGCCTGGTTTAAGAATCATCAGTTATCTTAGGTATAGAGGGAATCAAGTAATATCTTGAGTTATTTTTATTATATTTTTTGGTGGGGAGAGGGGGCTAATTATTTAGCAGATTCTATATATAGGCCACTGAAGGATCAAGGGAATTTAGTAAAGGATAAAATTGGCTTTCTCAGTTCTTTTGTTTAAATCTAATGCCTAGGATTAGATATGGTCATGACCTCTAATGTTTAGGGTTTTTATGGTAATTGCTTATTTTATATAGATTTCTTATTGCTATAAATGTTATTTTAGTACAAATGTTTTCAAGATGCTCTGTTTTGTATTTTTTTATTTACTTCAAACAGTATGAATTACATCTACAAGTCTGAGCACCCAAGAAACTCAATAAACATGTGCTCTCTGGCAGAATTTGAATCTGTTATCCTTTGCAGGAGAAACCACTTTCTGATCTGGTATGCACTAGACAGTTCAGCCACATAGAGCATCATGGGCCAACAAAGTCCAATTGCCTTTTCTTTTTTCTTTTTAAAAAAAAAAAAAAAAAAAAAATACACATCTTGTTCAGATCCTATTAAAAAAGTATTTATTATTTCATTTAGATTTAATTTATTTACTTGTATTAAGTATATTCTCTTTTACATCTTAGTGTTTGGAATAAAGTTTATTAGATTTAGATTATAGGATTTTATTTAGTCATTTTAGTCATGACATGGTTGTAGATAGTATAGTAGAAATTTGTTTTATCAGCATTTGTAAATCAGCTCTGACTTTTTGTTCAGAAGTTTATATTTTTCTGGAAAGGTGATTATGGCTATTTGCTCATCTTGGTAAATGTTAGGTTGTTTTGAGTTGTAAGCTGGTGCTACTTTTCTTAGTTTCCACATTATTTTGGTATTCTTTGGTTTGTATTATAGATCTGCCTTATATACTTTGTGAAGGTTGTGCTATTTTTTGTTGTTAAACATTTCATGTGAGTAGCTTCTGTTTTCAGGGACCATTTGTTTTTCATATCTATATTTTATCTCAGTTTCCTTTGGATCATACTGTAGCTACATATATTACATTATTTTGTAAGCAGTTAATGTTTAGCGAGCATCTTTAGTTTACTGCAGTTACAGGTGGGGGGGTTGTGATGTATTGGTTTCTATTCTATTGTCATTTTTATGATATATAGTATGTTTTCAGCAAAGCTATAGTTAAATTTTAGAATATTTCTATTGAATATTTTGTGTAACTTGCTTGATTTTAGGAAGTGTTTGTCAAATGTTTTCTCTGTTCCCTTCTTAAACCGTGCTGTTTCTTTACCAAATAGAAGTGATCTTTGGTAGTGTTTTATCATTTTTAATACATGTGATTTTTGTGTATTCTTTCTTAGGTAGAGGACTGTATCTAATATAGATTCAGTGATGAATGAATAGAAATCTTTAATATCAAGTTGGGTGAATGCACAATAATGTATGTCTTATGGAACCAGTCTATAGCTGATCTTGTGTTTCTTTTCTATTAATTTAAACCTAAAGTTGTTTTTAGTACAGAGTTAATTTCATTTATAATTTTACTAGTTTTTCCTAATTCACTTTTTGTTAGTTTAATTAGTCTGCATGTTGGATTAACTCAGAAGTTTTCTTTGTTGTCTTTTAGTGTGCAGAATGTTAAGCAGTTTATGTTATCTCAGTTGAGCTTTGCTTAATTTCTTTGACTTTGAGGTTAATATTCTGTTGTATTGCTTTGGACACCTTCCTGTATGTTATGGCCATGTTTTCTTTGAGTAACTTGTGCCCTTAGAGTTTTAGCTTGTATATGTTTCTAGCTTTAGGACAAAGATTTAGGTGAATTTTTATTATTTATATCCTCTTTGACTTTTCTTGACAATCTGTCTATGTTGCTACTAAATTTTATGTGCCTGATTATGTTCATTAGGTCTTTCTCAATACTATCTAATCCATTGGACTGTAGAAACCATATTTTTGGGAGAGTTAAAACAAAATTTCCATTACAACAAAATATATATATATATATATATATATATATATATATATATATATATGAGAAAACAATATATAAATTTTTATATATCAAGAGCAATTTTAGGGAAATTTAGGCAAAGTGTAAAAAGGTTTTGTGTGATGCATTTGATCCTTTAGGACTTCATTAGACTAAAGTTAGGTACTGCCACGAGATCGCTAAAAAAAAAAAAAAAAAAAAAGAAAGAAAAAAAAAAAAAGAGTATATCATGACGAAAAAGACGCCAAACTTGACGAAAACAAAATTTTATCGTCTAAATGTTTGTTATTATTAAAAGGAAAAGTATTTTGGGGGTATTTCTTTTTCCATTTTTTAATCATTCCTAGCACGTCCGAAATTTTCGTTAAAAATCTAGTTTTTTTCGAGTCAGCAAAATTGACCATTTTTTTCCATTTAAAAAAAAAAAACTGGAAATCTCACTTTGAAATTCTTTTAAATATCAATTATCATTTTTTCAAAACTTACTTTAAGAAAATCAGAAATTATAATGTTTATTTAAAATATTTTGAACCAAACTTAGCTTAGCTTTTGTGCCAAAAAGATGTAATTTGAAAATAAAACAAAGCAGGTCATAAACTTTCGCGTCTCTTGACAGGTGATGAATGACATATTTACGAATTCCATGATGCTAATTTGTTCTACGGAAGGAGAAAAGTGAAATAATTTACATTTAAGTGAACAAATTATTTACCTCATTATTTTTAACGAAAACTTTCAACGGTATAATTTTTTTTTTTCTACTTAGCTTTCACCTTTACGTTTATGATGCTTTATGGGAAATATATTCTAAAGAAATTAAAATAAGACTTAAGAGTGACATTAAATCTCATATTTCCTAAGAAAGGTATCTAATTAATTTATATGTACCTTTCTTATGAAATTTTATCAGAACTGTACATAAAATACTATAATTTTATGTACATTTATTACATTTTACTGTTATTTGTATTTGCATTCATTTTATTATTAATTTTGATATTTCATTTATGGAAAAATGTCATAACTGAGATTAATATAAAAATAAGATCATAAATTTCATAAGATGACACTGATACTTGTAGGTACCCTTCTCAGCTGAAATTGAAAAATCAAATTAACTTCTCCACACATGTTTCGCAAAAGTAAAGGCCTTAACAGCAGAGAACAATGCTTAACTGAAATAACGCAACTTAATTATATTCTGGTTGGTCTTCCGTACTTTATAATTACAGCCCGGTTATAAGCACAAAATTACATTTCTTAATTACTGCGGATCTTCTGATTAGTCAAAATGATACAATTTACAATGCGCTAAAAAAGATCTATCTCATAAGGACACTTAGGAAAGCCAATGCGGCTTTTAACTAATTTTATAATATTTTAACAACTTAAATGTAAAATCTATTATAATTAAAGAAATAACAAATAATTGTATTAAAAATTCATTTTTCATTGAAAAAAATTTTTTGCTTTCAGAAAATATTGTCCATATTCATAAAAGCAAATAAAAGCATTTGAAATTAAATAATATCTTTGTTTTATTGAGTTTTGTATGTTACAATTCAGAGCTGATTTTCAGGTACTGCAGATCCAATTAAAAACAAAAAAAAAAAAAATGATTTGCATTCCTCAAAGCCCTGTGCTTTTAATTATTGTAATCATTAAACCCGATGCGATCGAATTTCTAGCATTTTCATAAAATTAGTTGGGGGGGGGGTATAAATATTTAAAAAAATATTTCTACCATGACTTTAATAAAAAAAAAATATTTATAATAATTTCGATCATCTGTGAATAGTTCCTGAAAGTTTCATTAACATTCGACAATTATTTCTATTTTTGCACAATTTTTCAAATTAATATGTGTCATACCAAAAAAACGTGCTAAAAATTGTCTATGTTATTTACTAGTTCCACTGATACAAATAGAAACAAGGTTTTTCTTAATCAAAGTTCTACAAAGAAGGAAAAAATTTTTAAAATAATTAAAAAAAAACTTTGGTCTTTCCTCTTAATAATAACATAAGCATTTAGACAATAAAATTTTGTTTTCGGCAAGGTTGGCGTCTTTTTCATCAAGCTATGCTCTTCTTTTAGCAATTTCGTGGAGGTACCTAACTAAAGTGATGTTTGCATTGATACAACTACACATGCGCACAAAGTAGAAGGGACACTAAGAAGTTTAAATTATTTCCTTTTTTTAAATATATGTTTTCATATATAGAGTAATCAATTTCATTTATTTTCTTTCCTTTTTTAATCACTTTTGTTATTAAATAATAGGATATCTGCTAAGAAAGGTGAAATGTTGCAAGGATCTGGACATAAATTAGTGTATGTATATATATATATATATATATATATATATATATATATATATATACACAGGTAAAAATCTGTGGGTAAGTAATCCAAGTAGATCTTAATAATATAAAATATTAAAACTGATCCACAAAAGAGAGCTCAATATATTTATTATAGAGCATATAAATGAATTACATAAAAATGGAGTACATTCGAGTTTCATTATAATATATATATATGTGTGTGTGTGTGTGTGTGTGTGGTGTGTGTTCACAATTTCCCAGTCAATGTTTATAAACCCAAAAATGAAATATTAACTCAATGTAACATTTCAATTAATTGCCCAAATGAGAATACCAAAATATTGAATGTGGAATGTGAATTTCAGCTGTCAAGATAATAGCGTGCTATCCTTTCTTAAATGATGAACATTCTTAACTTTTAAACTGGTGACTCATTCCTGCAAAGTAATCTTGCATGTAAATTTCTAAATCTGATTCATTTCAACTGATTTGCAATCTCAGTTTCAGATTAGACAGCAATGTTATTGGCCAAGAAACCGATTTTAACAAGATGATTACAAGCTCTCTTTTGATTATATATATCATATACAGGGTGTATCAAAAATACTTTTCCAAACTTTGGGGACTGATTCCTTGCACCAAAACAAGAACAAAAGTTCATATAAACATGTCCGTAAATCATTTGTTTTTGAGTTATTAAGTTTAAAAAAAAGTTTATGGTAGATGGCGCTAGACTAGTCTGTCTTCAACATTTAATGTGTGTAGTAGTGAGTTAACTGAGAAGTATTCCGTTTAACAGTGGCAGGATATTTATATCGTGTGCAGGCAGATATGATTTTTACATACAGCCACGTGAAAGGTAATGGACACAAGGCTACATGGCTGTTTCAGATTGCATTTCCAGATTGAAAGCAACCACGTCATCTAACCTTTGCTGCTGTTTAGTATCACCTTGCTAAGACAGGAGCTGTAATACAACAAACTAAAGATCAAGGAAGACCAAGATTCACTTGTACGTCTGACCATGAAGAACACCTTCTACAGGCTGTTGGAGATGATCCAGGCATCAGCACACATCGTGGCCCTAGCATGTCGTATATTTCATAGTACCGCATGGAGGGCACTTCAAAAGTAGCTCCTGTATCCGCATCATTTACATGTGCAGGGTCTTTCACCGTCTGATCATTCACCACAGGAGAACTTTTGCTGATGATTTATTGCACAAACTGTCGATCCATTGTGTCTCTTCAGTCTTTTTTACAGATGAGGCAACATTTGGAAGAAAGGGGAACAAATTTACACAACCAATATTTGTGGGGAGATTGGAATCCCCATGGTACAATACAGACTAGACACAAGCATCAGTTTACAGTTAATATGTGGGCTGGAATTGTAGATGACTGTCTGGTAGGTCTATATGTTCTCCCAGCAAATCTTACAGGAGCTGTCTACAAGGACTTTATTTCGAACATACTTCCAGACCTACTAGAGGATGTACCCCTGCTAATACGAAGATGCATGTGGTTCATGCATGATGGGGCTCCAGCACATTTTAGTCACATTGTTCACAATGCACTGGCTGACATCTATAAAAGATAGCTAGGTAGGGAAGGACCAGTTCCATGGCCTGCACATTTTCCCAATCTCAGTCCTTTGGGGTTTTTTGTATCTGTTTTATTTAAATAAATCACAAAAGGTTGATAAAATGTAAAAACAGATCAATGAATCAATCAATCAACAAAAAAATATTAAAATAGTGATGAGGATAATATATTTATGTTCAGAGCAAAAAGAAAAATATCTAGAAAACTGGAAAAATTACTATAAAGTATAGTTGAATATATAAATATTCTTATAACTATTACAAATTATTTGTAAGTTGTGAATAACATGAACATTAATAAGTCACATTATCACATGCAATGATAGGTATATGCATAAACTTTATGTATGTATATTGCAGCATTTAATCTTAACAGAATAAAAAGAAATGAATATTTCAAAATGGTGTCAGATCAGATTCATATATCAGAATATTTCTGTATATTAAATGTGCAAAAGTTACAAGTATCATTATTAACTTTGTAGTAATTAAAACTTGTCAACTTTAAATCCTTTACATCATAAAAATATAGTGAAAAGAAATTAACTGAAAACATCTTTGCAGTCATTTCCACTTTGAAGAAATATACAGGGTGTATCAAAAATGCTTTTACAGGTTTTGGGGATGGATTCCTGACACCAAAACAAGGTAAAATGTCCATATAAACATCTGTCCAAAATGTCATGGTTGTACCTCAACACAGCAACTCATAACAAATGTTCAAAATGTTCTCCGCTTGCTTCTATACATGCATGCACCCATTGGATCATTGACTAGTGGACACTTTCAAATACTCCCACACAGTGTTGAATGGTTTTGCAGGCCCCCATGACATGTAGATGAAGCTCTCTGCATAAACCAATTGTTTTATCTGTTTTTATCATAAAATTCTTTTTCTATATGATCTTGATAACAATGAACATATTGGTTATAAAATTTTTATGAGTAATTTGTTTTGTTTTTCTCTAACAGGTATTTTAAAAATGTATGTTGAATTTTAATTTTACTACCCTTTGTAAATACAAAACAAAATGTAACTTTTTGCACTACTAAATTAATGACAAATGCCATTTATTTAGAATTTTATCACAGAAAGTTAATGTCATAATTAAATTCAGTAAATTTAATATTTTACAACTGTTCTTTAAAATATATTGCAAAAATGTAAACAAAGAAACCAATACATAATTTTTTCATATAATTTTGTTAATATTTTCTCTATAACAATGAACATATTGATTATAAAATTTATTTATAAATAATTTTTGTTCTTTCTAACCTCTTTTTATAAGTATCAATGTATCATCTCTCTATAGTAAGCTATGTTACAAGAAAAGATTGTCATAAAGAAGAAATATTTATTTTCAAGAATATGGATATTTTTTGAAAGAAATAAATTATGGTAATTTAAAAATTCCACTGGATGCCACAGTAAAATAGGTGCTTCTCTGATTTATAATAATTGGTGTCACTAAATTGAAAACTTGCACAAATTTTTTGACAAAAATCTTGATATTACTTTCTGAAATGCATCATTTCTGTATGAAACAAAAGTATTGGATTATATTATCAAATAGATTTCTAAAAAATTAATGCTTCTTTGATTCTCCTAAGGCAACTCAAGAGCCAGCACAAAAAACTTTGAAATTATCTTCAAATTTTATTTACAAGATGTTTATTCAATTCTCATTAAGACTTAATATTAAAAATTTATATTTTTTTTAAACAGTAAATCTATGTTCATAAAGCTATATTTAAAAATGACATTCATTTAGAGAAACATCTACCAGATAATTTTTATTTTTACTTTTCCACCTTCTTACTTAATTGGTTAACTTATCAAAATTATCCTGTTAACTTTATGTTACTGTTAATGCAAATTGATTTTAATTACTATTTAAACTATGCATAAGGTAAAATCCATTATTATATCACAGTGAAATAAATATTTTCTTCATTTTCTGTAAAACAAAGGCAGGCACTTGCAGATGTGACAAAAATCACAATAAAAATATTTTTAAATTATCAAAATTATTGCTTGTCTGAGATTTATTGCTTTTATAATTATTTTCATACTTAGTTGATTTTATTTTTGCAAAATGTTGAACTTGCTTTCTGAATTTATTATATAATTATATTTTCTATTCTTTTAATGAATTTGTATAAACTGGTTCATTATTTTTACAATGTTCCTAATTTGTAGTGAATAGTGTTTTTTTTTGGGGGGGGGTGATTTTTAGTTGGTAGAGGAAGTTAGTATTTGTCACTTGTTCTTTGTACATTATGGAAATAAGACAATAATTGTTAGAAGTTGTAAGTTACTTCCTAATAATATATATAGTTGCTAATTAACTAATTACTTGATATTACAAAAATATTCCTAAAAATGTTCTCTGTAATTGCTATTTAGTAGTAATTTAGATCTCTGCCCCTAATCATGGACCCCAGTCCTGTTGCCTTGGGCTGTTGTTATTGCCCATATCTTAAAATAAAAGGAGAAATGTATAAAGTTAATTATTCAATATAAATTAAATTACGCCATCATAAATAACAGATAAGAAATACCAAATTTCTACTAAGAAATCTCAAGGACAAATTAAAAATACAAATTTGCCAAATATTCATTCAAAAAACATTAGTAGAAAAATGTACAATTCATCTTTGCAATTATGAAAAATTAATGAATTTAAAATATTTTTACTTTACGGCAACAAGCTAAAATACAAAATCAAAAATAATTTCATGTCGAAATTAAATGTATTACAAATTAATTCAAACATCACTGCCTGCCATAATTCATTATTATTTTTTTTTAAGTTGCCTTTTTAAATTTTTTATCTCTTAGTCTTAACGAAATAGCAAGAGAAACTAATTCAGCTACCCCTGTAAAGTAACGAAAATATAACATATGGCAGTTTTTAGTAGTAGCACATTCATTATCCATTTTTAGAAAAATGGATTTTGCAGTTTTCCAAAAATAAATGTTATTAACTGATTATTGTTTATTGTTCAGGGTAAAATAAAAAAAAAAAAAAAAATGACATACACACATAAGAAAATTATTGCTGACAAAAAAATGGATTTTCAAATTTCAATTAAACTGAACATTGGGCAAGAGAGCAGTAAATAAAATAATCCCTTAAGTAAGTATCTTAAGTTAGGATAGTCATTAAAAATAATCACCTGATCAAAAAACATAAACAAACAAATGAAATAATTCACTGAAATATAAAATAAATAGAAAAAGGCAAAGAGAGCTCACATGGCATACGGCGAATTTATCGTTTTTGTTTTTCATCATCATCTAAAATTTAGATACGATTTACAAATGAAAAAAAGGTCATGATCAGGTTTAAGGTAAATGTGAATGTCAAATTCATTTAAATGTCATGGTTCGCAAATCAACAAAGTAAATAAGAGGGAGGGACAAATTAAACGTTACACTGGGAGAAATACTGTTAGTATATACAACATGAGTTCATAGTTACTCTTCTTTTCTTTTCTTCTAAATCCAAATAGTCACCATTATGTGAAAATAAAATGAAACTGAAACAAAACAATCAAAAATGTATATTGAAAAATAATGTTATCCAAATATTACATAAATTAAAATTAAAAGTAACTAAAATTTAAAGCAAAGACGATCAACACTCGCAAAGAAGTATTGGATAGAAAATGTTAAAACTTCAGGGAATAAGAAGTGAGATAGAAGAAAGGAAAAGAAACAAGAACTTTGTTTAAAAAGTTAAAGCAGAAGCCATAATGGAATTACAGTTCGTTTGTTTGTTTTATTTTAAGTCATGACAAAACAAAATTAAAAATAGTTTAATTGCCCTTCATTATTTATTTTAAAGAAAATGTTTGGTGCCAGTATCTAGTTTTAAAATCTTTTCGTAAAGTTTCATCTATGTAAAAAAGGAAGAACCACAGGCACGGTACACCTGAGTTAAAAACATTTTGTATTTTTAATCATAACACACTATATTTTCCGTTAATTATTCATTTTCTTTCCAATAAAAATTAAGAAACTTATCAAAAATAAGAAGGTACAATGATTAAGCTAAGACATAAAAATTGTAAAACTTTCTTGATAATAAAAATAAAATTAAAAGAAGCGACTAAAGAAGAAAACTAAAAGTGTGTTACTGCTTCCCAGCAAATTCAAGTTTACGTACAAACCTTTAAAATGCTGAACCTAGAATTACTTGATAATTGCCATTTTGGTTAAAGCACAAATTTTAAAAAATCCGTTTCGTAATTAAAAGTCCTATATCAAATCAAATTATTATTCCATTCATTTTCTAATTCTTTTTATTCACTCTTCTTTTTTCTTCCTAGTCTACTACTTTGGGCGTATTTGCATAGTACATCAGAGAAAACAACAAAAAAAATTGGTGACAAATAATTCTGATTAGAGTAAATAGAAAGCAATTTCACCTTCGAAAGACCGCAATCCACCTGTACTGATAAAAAAAAAGTTAAAGCAAGTAACCTACAAGTCCAAAAGAAAATCTGCATAAATAGCAGCCGCCATACTCAAGCGCGAGATCGCGCGAGACTATAAACGTGATGTCCTGTCTGGGCGCGAAAATCCTCTAAAATAAAGAGTTACACCTTACTTTTTTGCTTCTATTTTAGCCTGAAATTATTAATTTTCCTTAATATTAAGAAACATTCTATTTAAGGTTTTATATTATACTTGCAAAAACGAACATAAAAATAAGTTGTTTTTTTTGTTGGAGAATGGGTTTTGCTAAGTTTGATAACTAAATAGTAAAATTATTAAAATAAATACTTACTTTTATTTTTTTTTTTATGCACCACTTTCCTTCAGGATGTAGGTGATAATGGTTCTCCATAGTTTCCTTTCTGCAGAGTATGTTAGCAACAAGGAGGTAGTCAATTACCTCACCAGAAACAACCTCCTGAGCAAAAAACAGTTTTGCTTCTTCTCTGTATCTACCGCTGATGTTTTAACTGTATTAGAATTTAATTTGAGAATGACAACAATATATTACAGGTTTACATTCTAGTCTCTTTTCTAATCCTCATCCAAACTTTTTCCCTTGCTTTCAAAATCCGGCTCCCAAAGCCTTGTTCCTTATCAGAGATAGGGATATATTTTCTGTGCAGGAAATTTGTCCCAGCTTTCCCACATGAAAGGGTTGAGGTTAAAAAGTTGTGACAAATATTGAATAAAAACAGCAAGATGAGAGCGGATAAACTCTCTCTCTTTTAGGCAGACAAATAAAGAAAGACTCAAAACTCCTGCTTGGTGTGTAACAATAAAAGAAGAAAGTGTTTATTTACATTTACAAAAAAAAGGAATAACACAGGAGAGAAAGAAAGGAAGAAGAAAAGGTCATTTAACTTTAAAGGAAGAGAAAATGTTCATCACAGAAAAAAGGCTTGCTCAAATTATTTCTTTGAGTGCCTAAAAGTTCTTTAAGCGAGTAGAATTTTGTTAAGGGTTAGAAACACTCACAGTTTTCTTCAAAATTCTTGCAGAGTAGGAAAATGTCGGTAGATAGGAATCTTGCAGTTGATTGAGATCATAGGTCGACAACGGAAGTCTTGTAGGTGAAAGGAGACAGCTTTCAACTGGTCTTTAATAGTGGGCCAACGTTCATTCTTGACAGCCTTTTAGTAGGTAGTTCTTTATTGAAACTGGTTCCAAAGTTGACTGGTGATCTCTATCACCAACCTCACAGACGGTGGTCGAATTCATAATGCCAAATAGGCAAAGATTCTCTAAATTTATGGAGATTTGGGAGGCTCAGAAGAATCAGGAACTTTTCCCTCTAAAATTGTTATACAAATTACCTGGCCCCTTTATTGGTCAGAAAATATATTCTTATCTCTGATAAGTATCAAGGCTTTAGGAGCCAGTTTTTTAAAGTAAGGAAAAAGGTTGGTTTGAACAAGCTGTAAGTTTTCCCCCAGACTTTATGGCATCATGGAAAGAATAATGGTGATGGAATTCCTTTTTATATTTTCCAGCTCTCTTGTTAGTCAGAAAATATATTCTTATCTCTGATAAGAATCAAGGCTTTGGGAGTCGGTTTTAAAAGTAAGGAAAAAAGTTGGCGTGAGTATTGGAAAAATAGGCTAGAATGTCAACTTGTAAAATATTGTATTCGTCGTTCTCAAATTAAATTCCAATACTTTTCTGATGACTGAGAGAGCTGGAAAATATAAAAATGAGTTTGAACATCATTATCCTGTCCATGGTTCCATGAAGTCTGGGGGAGGTGCTCACAGCTTGTTGGACCTTTGCTGGCTCCCAAAGCCTCATTCTTGTCGGAGATAAAAATATATTTTCTAACAAATGAAATGGCCAGGAAATTTGTATAGCAATTTTGGAGAGAAAAGTCCCTAATATTTTCTAAGCCTCCTAATCCTCATAAATACAGATAATTTATGCCTGTTTGGCAGTGAGTAATCGACAACCATCTGTGAGGTTGGCGACAGAAAAACAGTCATCTTCAAAAAAGAACTACCTACTATGGCCTGTCGGGAAAGAATGTCGGCCCACTACTAAAACCAATTGAAATCTGTCTCCTTACATCTAGAAGATATCTGTCGCTGGCCTACAAACTCACCCAACTATGATATTCATATCATCTGACAGTTTCCTCCTATACAGGAACTGTGAACAAATTTGTGAGTGTTTAACCTTTACAACAATCTGCTACTCACTTAAAGAACTTTTTAGACACTCAGAGAAATATTTTGAGCAAGGTTTTTTATGAACATTTTTTTGTTCCTTTAAAGTTAAAGGAATTTTCTTCTTCCTTACTTTCTCTTGTAATTGTGTATATCTTCATACCTTTTTTTGTGCATGTAAATAAACATTTTCTTCTTTTATTGTTACACACCAAGCAGGAGTTTGAGTCTTTATTCTTCCACCTGAAAGAGCTGCCTAAAAATAGAAAATTGTCCACTCTCATCTTTCAAGCCGTAGTTGCTTTTTTTTTCAATTTTGTTGCATTTTTTTAACCTCAACCCTTCCATGTGGGAAAGCCAGGACAAATTTCTCACAACTGTAATCAACCACAGAATCAGTGAATCGCTTGATGGTAGCTTCATTACTAGAGTGGTTGCATTAGGCTTTTGACAAGTTTTGAGATTGGAGATTGTTACACAAACTCTCTAGTTATGGCATTTCTGGATGAGTTTACACAAACATTAAGTCCTTTCTCTCAGGTAGGTTCGTGAAGGTTAATGTGAATGGCTAATCTTCTGAATTCCATAAGATCAATGTAGCCATTTCACATGGCTCTTTCCTTGGCCTTACCCACTTTCTGCATTTTTTTTATTAATGATCTGCCTAGGAACATCTACAGATTGTTAGTAAATAACTATGCAGATGATATCACAGTTTATGGGCACACTTCTGAAATGGATCATTACCTTCACTTACACACAAATACCCACAAGCTTTGGGTTAAATAGTAGGGCTTGCATTTGGAAAAATCATTGATATTCTCAAAAAATTGTTAATGTTGAAAAAAAAATATTCTTACAATCCAAAATATGTTTAGGTTTTAAATAACCTGCAAAGGGTTGATAAGCCATAAGACATCAATCTTTCTAAAAATCAAGATGATTGGAGCTTTGCAGCTTATCTTTCCTCTAACCTAGCTATAACAGCTCAATAGGAGAAAAAAACTAGCTTGTAATATTAAATGCTTCAAAAATCAAGTTAGTATAGTTTCAAGCCGAGTTTTCTTCAATTATGATAAATGATTGCATGCTCAACAAGGCTCTATCATTTGAACATCTATTGGGTCTCAAATTTATTTCAGACCCCAAGTGAAAACATATATACAATCAATTGCTAAAGATTCTAGAAAAATGGTCAGCTCATTCTCTCACTTGGCTTCTTTTGCCATGCTTTATCTTTACAAGTGTCAGATTAGGTTTACAGTTTTATGGGAGGGATGACGTATTCTCCACCCTGCAGCCTCTTTCCCATAGACACATCACAAGCTTATTGCAACTCTATTACAATTACATGGCAAATGTTCAGACAAGCCCATTCTTCAGTGCCACTAGTTCAGACCTTTACAGTGAGGCCACAACTTGCTATGTCCAAAGTCAAGTCATTCTCATTTCTGGTGTTCTAAGGAAAAAGTTCCACTCAGACATCTTTTTCTCAAAAAAGGCTACTCTGTGGAATATACTAGCACATAGATGCTTCCCTGTACACTACACTTTAAACCTCTTTAAATCAAGGGTCAATCACTATCCTCATAATTTTCACTCCTTACCACCTACTCTTACATTCATAACATACATCTCATTCAATAACTACCTTGAGTGGTTCTCAAGCCTTGTGTTAAATGAACTTTAGTATATTAAAAAAAGTGTTCTGTGAGTATTAAAATCTACAAACCTTCTTTCCTCATTGAGTTTCAAAAATTTAAACTTTCAGATTGCTAGTCTCTTTGTAGTATTTTTTCTGTTGAAAAAAAATTATGCTATCTAATGATAGTAAATGACAAGGTTAAATTTCAACAGTGTTGAAATATGTTACACCTTATTTAGCCACAAACAACTTTACCTTTTCTAGAGTAAAATGTGTTAAACTAATAAAATTAAGGAGGGAATAGAAAAGTAAAAGAAATAGTTTTTATAGGAAATATCTTTCATGAAGTTGTTGAAAAAATTTTTTTTTCCAAGATTTTAAATTTCCAAATGAGTAAGCACTCATTACAAAGTATGACAATACTTTATATATTCCTTAATTAAAAAAAAAAACAAAAAAAACACCTATAATATCCATTAATTTTTTAAAAAAATGTTGCATACTTAATTCCTAATTTGTCTCAGAATTTTCAGATGAGATTCATAATTTATTTACACTATTTACATTGTTGTCCACATCTTTATTGCCACATTCATGATGTCTCAGCTCTAGTAGACTCCGGCCTTCTTTATGTGATATTTACTTGAATTTCAAACCAAACCCAGAATAGTCAATCTGTATGATGGTGTTTCTGAAGTTAATGTTCTGATGTGACAATTACATAACTTCAACAATTTCATCATCAAGCCAGCCATTATTTTCAAGATCAGTTTGAATTTATGCTCTAAGTCTCCAGTGGACAACTTTCTTATAAATGGCACCATCATGCAATTTAAGGATGAATTTTTCTTTCTTGCCCACTGCTACAAATAGACATTAACTTATCCAATGTGCTCCATATTGGTCAGACTAGTTACATTTGTTGTCCTGACTAAAACCAACAAAAGAATTAGCTGGACTCAAGCGGGAATAAAAGCCACAGAAGACCATTTGGATAAAATATATTTTCATTTTTTTTTTTTTTTTTTTTTTACACACAAATGTCATTGAACCAATCTTCAGAAACACCTACATACAGATTGAATTTCAAACTGAACACAGAATAGTCAAATATCAACTCAAGGCCAGAGCATACAACTAAAACATTGTGAATGTGGCAATAAAGTCAGAACAATGTAAATTGTGTAAATCATTACCATATGTCAAAGATAGACAAATTTCATTTATGGTTATTAATACCAGTTTATGAGATTAACTTGCTACAGTTGGGATTGATATGCTGTTTGGACAATTGAACTTTTTCATATACTTTGTAAAATACATCTATTGGATGCTGCTGCTGCTAACACATTTCAGATAATCCAGTCTCAGCCCTTATCAAAGTATATATACTGTGAGAGAAAAAAAATGCCATTTTTTTTCTATGTGACTCATATTAATAATTCTTTTCAATGTTAAATAACCATACTATTTGAACCCAATCTCTAAAGACTTCATTTAAGAGATTTGGGCTTGATTCTGATTGATGAGAATTAAATTTCCAGTTATTTGGTAATTGTTTACATATGTTTTACTTATCACAGATGTAGCTTCATTAAAAGAATTATATTTGATAGTGATGCATTTCTAGAGACAATTTAGTGGCACTACAAAGCTGTGATGTCAAGGACATTTTCCAAATGTTGTAAAGTTTATTACGCAAATCCTTGAAAGAAATAAAAACTTGCTTAAAAATCAGATGATTTTGGAATTCTGTAAACAATATACATTTTTGCAGTTAATATAATTAAGAAAGCAGTAGCTAGAAAAGTAATGACACCTGAAAATCCTTTATAATGAACAAATATGGTCAATCAGTGGAGGTACCCTGATAACTGACAAATGTAAAATACTTTATTTTAAACTTGTAAAATTATAGATTCGCAAATGTTATCAAAGGAAAAGGCAAAGTATTACAAACAAAAAATGCAATTCAGTTTGAATAACGTTTTTATTCTTGACAAAAAAAAAAAAAAAAAATGGTATTTACATTTATGCATTTCCATCAATCTAGAAACAACATGGCATTTTTTTTTCTTTTTTACTTCAATTATGATTAAAATTTCGTTTTTTATTCCATTGATACTTTTCCATCAATTTTTCTTTTTCTGAATCAACAATTTGACTTTTTTGTTAGTAATTACAATATACAGCTGCTCTAGTCCAGTACATCAATCACATGGGAGAAAGGAGGAACCTGATTGGATAGCCAATGGAAGTTTGTATGAGAGAAAAACATGGTAGACACAGCAACAACAATTGAGGAAAATTATCCTCTGAACAACTGCTTGACTTCTTTTTGCAACAATACAATCAAGCCTTCATGTAAATCCTTACACACTATTATAGTCAATTTAGGGACAATGAACCAATAGAATAGGCAAGAGTAAAAATAGCCTAAACTGTAAGAAAAAATGCGCAATGGAAATGAGGAGAAAAGGATGAAGTGTTATGTGGCAATGTGAGTTAGGAGATGACAAATTTTCATTGGATGATTTTGTAATGAGACTTTTCCTCTTGAAAGAGTAATTTTCTTTAAGAAAATAATAAAGCATGTCAAACAGATCATTCCTACTTGGAAAACCAAAATGGGATGGGGTGCTTAATGTAAGATGAAAACTAAAGATACTTAAGATCTAATAACTATCTTCTATATCAGTGGTTCTCAACCAGGGTCCATGTAACATTACTGGGGTCCACAGTAGTCCATTTTAAAATGGTTTATTATGAGTTATTTTACTAGTGTACATAAATGTTGCATAGAATTTAGTTGTTAAATACAAGTTTATTTTCATTAGTTTTACTTCAAAATAAAGTAATTCATAAACTTATCTATCAGTAAAAAATAATTTTTTTTTCAATGAATGGTTATGGGGGAAGTCCGCCAAAAAAAAAATTAAAAGTGGTTCATGGGTAAAAAAAAAAAAAAAAAAGGTTGAGAACCACTGTTCTATATCTTAATACTAAATTTTCGATGATCACCAAATGTACTTCAATAGCTTTTTCAATTTTAATATAACAAAGTGAGAGAAATTCCCTCAGCAATTATTGCTATCATGCAAAATAGTCTCAAATATTTGCGTGTTACAGATGTCTAAAAGGCAATAACTAGATATGACTAACTTTAAATACAGCAAAGAAAATACATTTTATAATTAGTCTGGTCAATATGTAACTGCATTTCATTTAAGAAATTAATATATTGTAATAAATGCAAATTTTCATTCATCTATATAAAGGTAACATTAATTCTGAGGAAGATAATAGATTTAGGGCATATAAATACAAAAATTAATAGAAATATGTAAGTACTCAGTTTAAATTTATGCTGCTAAAACACTTGAATTAAATTCTACTTTAGAATACATTCATAGTAGTTTCCATGCATCTCTCTATCAGTTCTATCTAGTTGATTGTCAATATATTCATGTATTTATAAACTCCACAATATGCAAGTTACACACATATATAAAAAAAAAAATCAACATTTTTATGCTTAGTTCAGAGGAAGAAAATTAATTGAAAATCACATCAACCTTGTAGCAAATAGAAGCTCTTAAACTAAAATAGCATCCAAACAACAATAAGCAATGGTCAAACCACTGCTGCCATAAACCCAAGAGTAATATATGCTAAAAGAACAAAAAGATGTCACTCACTAAGTTATATAAACATCCAAGTCAATTATATATTTGGATATTTTTAAGAGTGTTATCTTAAAACCAACTATAATTAAATAAGTTAAATTATAAAACAATTAAACAAAATTCATTTCTAATCTATAAAAGATACATTGACAAAAGAGTTGGATTAATTGTATATTTCCCTTACTTTTATTTCTAGTAATAACATTTATCTCTATTCTTGTCTTTTGTAAGTTGAGCTAGCCAGCAAAAAGTACTATTATGAATATGATTAAATAAAAATAGAACCTCTCAGATAAAATTGCACACTTTAGTCTGACCCATTTACAAAAATCTGACTACATGAACAAATATTAGAATTTATTTTGGAATCTCTTTCTGATGAACCCAAGAAATTACAGTACACTTGTGTGTGTAAACATTCAATTGAAATACAAATCAGCCAAACACAGTCTAACATTGATAAATTTTTTTTAATAGTAGTTAATATCCTTTAGATAGAGTCACATACAGAGTGTATATTACATTTTTCTGGATCTCATATACTGAATATTATGGTCTCTGTGGGTGTTGAGCAAACACAAAATGTGCCTAAGTAGGCATCTGCAACAGAGATTGGCTAACCACCCTAGCAGACAGATGTGTTCAGAAATTAGTAGCTGGCTATTATATATATCCTAAGCAGCTTTTGTACAGAGAGCTTGCTAACAGAAAACAACCAACCCATTAGCCAAAAAGTCTAATAAGGATGGCTTGGGGAAAAAAAAAAACAAAAAAAAAAAAAACAATGAGCCTTGCAAACATCAGTATACATGACTGAGAGTCCGTCCCTTGATTGTGCCAGCTGGTAGAAGAAGGTTCATGATGGAAAGGATGCTTTCAAGAATTCTCAGATAGCAGCTGAAAAGAAATGTCCAAAAAGGACATGTGTAATTTCCAGACCATATATGTGAGAGACATGACATCACCTGTAATATTTATGATAGGTTTTGCTCAAATAAAGCAGGAAAATTGAGTTGTATGTTAAGTCATCATACTGGAGTACCGATCAACTATGAAATGGCATGAAATGCTAACAATTCATGTCTGTCATATTTGTGATAAAGTGTGCAAGTCATCTGGTAGGCTGAAAAGACACACAAATATTCACAAAAATAAACCTAATGACAACAAAATGTCTCATGTCTGCCAACTTTGTGCCAGAGTTCATAAAAATTTGTCTAGTTTAAAGAACCATATCTGTTCAAGGAACAACCAAGTCTTACAAAGATATCTTGTGATGGTCATACTCAACATGGCAGCTTTTATGAGAGAGACATTTGGTATTGAATTTTTGAAGTTTTACTAATTTCTAAATTAAAATGAATTTTTTTTATCATTCATGATTAATTATATAATTATTTCCTAAGATGTATATTTTATACATTGATAATTTATAATACAACTTATATAATAGACACATTATGACTATAGATAATATCATTTTCACATATTTTACAATGTCTCACAATCTTCCTAATAGATTAGTGTTCTTATCCATATTTACAAGATATAAACATTTGAATACATCAAATGGTTCAGAATATAAAACAAAACCTTAAAAGAATAGAAAAGAACTTTACAAGACCATTCAAGAATATTATATAACACAAAGTAATATATAAAATCTTATTTACTGCTATATCTTGCTATGAAAAACATGTTCATTTATGAGATACAAAATTGTATTCAATGCAAACAGTTATTTAAATGCATATAACCTAGAGTGGAGTTTGATAGGGATTAGACAAATTTACTAGGAGAATGCTGGCTATGTTATATTTATTTCAAGAACAGAAACACTTGATGGTATTAGGAAACTAATTAAAAAATTTTTAACATTTCTCATGAGGCTGAACTACAGATGATGATCAGAGGGTAGTTAAGATTCACATTGTAGAACAAAAGTTATAGCAAGACATTTTAAAATTTATTTGTGAACCATTTTTAAATATCATTAAAAGAAATTATTATAATAGTTTTTGATACATTTTTTTCTGAAAATCTTGATAAGATCAGGTCTGAGAGAAAATATTTTAGTAATCTGAAGTAGAAAGTAACTAGTACTGAGACTTTAAAAAAAAAGAAATTTAAAATTATTTATAATTGAAAGTAGTAAATTAATCAAGTAAAGCTATATTAGCAATCATTTGATTAAAAGAATTAACTGAGTTTAAAATAACTGCAGATTATTTTAAAGAAAAATATTAAAAATTGTGTTTAAAATAAATGTCTCATGAATTATTAATTCTAAACTTAATAATAAAAGGAAATGTATTTAAAAAATAACATTACAATGAAAGGCATATAATTTAGTAACAAAAGGTGGTTGTATCAATAAGTATTCTTGAAAAAATATGAATTTGTGCTGTCAATTATACAAAATTACTTACAAAAATTTTTTTCAAAATTACATTCTAAAATTTTGTTCAAATCTTCAGATTTAAAGATTTTGAAAGAAACATTCCAAATATGACTAATATGATTTATCAGAAAAAGTGATTAATTAAAAAATTTGCCCCTTTTAATTCCAAAAAAAAAAAAAAAAAATGGGTGTTAGAAAATGTTAAGTGTAATGGAATTTAATTAATGAACATAAGGAATATAAAATGTTAAATATTCTCTCTTTCAGTTCTTCATGGAGGAATTATTGTGTATTTATTCAAATACATTTTAATTTGAATAAGTACTTAAAGGCAGTCACATTTTGTCATATTTACTAGATGCAATACCTGTATTTACACATGTACGAGTGGGCACGGGAAAGTTTTCAGCCTGACTCACTTCCTAAAATCAATAGTTTGATGCTTGGTCATTGAAATGGTGATTTTGAGAAGTGGGTAATGTTGAGCATTTTTCAGCACCTTCATATATATATATATATATATATATATATATATATATATATATATATATATATATGTGTGTGTGTGTGTGTGCATGTGTGTGTGTGTTGTGTGCAACACACATATATCCATCCTTTCTCTAGAGACATTGTTCCCAATTTCGTATATATTAGACACTTATTTTCAAACAGAAAAATTACATATGATGCAATTTTCTTTAAGTTGTTATCATCCTTTAAAAGGGATTTGTAATTTCATTACTGTTAAGTATATAAAATTCACACATTCAACAATCTGCCAAACTTAGACAACCATGTTAGCTGACCAAATCTATAAACATGACTTATAATTGATGTACTATCAAAACAAAAGGAAAATACCACTGTGTGTGTGTGTGTGTGTGTGTGTGTGTGTGTGTGTGTGTTTGATATTTTAAAATTAATAATGTGTTGAGGTGGAGTTTGAGCTGTGTAAGGTTATGTTCCTTTCTCCCATCTCAGCATTTCAAAATCCAACAATGTGCACATAACACTAGTGTCTATATCAAAGAGGGACAAAGAGGATGAGCAGGAAAACTAGAGGCATAAGGAGAAAGAAAATGGTCACTATTTTTGTTCCTCACTTTTCGTACTCCCAACTCCACCCCCGCTATTACCGCTGCTGCTGCTGTTGTTGTTGCTGTTATTGCTGCTGCTACTACTACTGCTTGTAGTAGTAGTACTACTGCTACGCTCTTGTGACTTGATCGCCTGAGAAGAGACAGTAGCTGTGATAGCTGAACTGGTCAGTTTGCTGGCCGCAGCGGCTTGGATGACACTGACTCCCTGGGCTGTGAGAGCTTGACCAGAGGCCACTGTGGCTAACTTCATACCAGCTGTAGGAGTGAGGATGCGTGCATATACAGGAGGAGGCTTTCCTTTTCCTGCTAATTTTCCTTGCATCTTCGCTGTTTGAAGTAATTGTGCTGATGATAAAACAGTGGTACCAGATTGTTGCAGTGCTGGTTGTGAGATCAAAATCGTTGTCTGTCCAGGTTTTACACTTGAGGGCTGTGACAACACTGTCCGTACAACCTGAATGTTCTGAGCAGGCTTACCACTGTTGCTGCTCACAATGATAGGGGTAGCTAGGAAAAATAAAAAAATAGAATAATTATCAAGTTTCAATTAAATGCTCATTATCAAAAACTTTGAAAAAAAATTATATGAATCTTATTTTTTTCTGTTTACATTTTTACATTGACTTACATTTTCTCAAGTACTGAAATGAAGTACTGCCATTTTTTCTATAAAATTATTTAGACTAATATCCTAAATTTCTTTGTTTTGTTCATTCTATGGACTGAGAGCACACCAGACAAAATATAATGATTAAAACAACAAAAATGAGGATACTATTCTGAATAATTAATATAATAATTATATTTTTTGATTTCAAATAAAAACTGAACAATTTAGTCTTTAAGCAAATTTAGTTTATATCTGTTGATAATATTAGAAATTAATTCTATATTTAGTAAATTAATTGTAATGCATCCAATCTAAATATTCTATCACTTTACCTTGAGTGACAGTTGGAGTGACTGAAGTGTCACTCCCACCCACTTTCACATTGCCTGTAGCTGGTTGGTGGAGTATGAACTGAGCAGGAACCAGACTAGCTTGAGCAGCTGTGACAACTTTGGCTTGAGAAACACCAGATAAGCCTTTAAAAAAAAAAAAATTATCATTTAAAATAATAATTTAATTTATGTAAATATTGCAAAACACAAGTGATTAATAAGCATGTCTACTGAACTTTAACATTGAAATCAAATCAAAAATGAAACATAGAAACAAATTTTTTGAATCATTCATTGCCAAAAACTTCAATTTACATTCATAAATATGTTTAATATTCTAATTGCTTTTCATAATGACTTCATTTGTTTATCATCGATGACAACTAAGCACTTGTCATTTTTTTCAGTTTCCATGTTATTTTGAAAAACAGCTTTGTAAGTGTATTAGGCAAAGGGATTCGTTTTCTGTGGCTTATCAACCATTTGCAGGTTATTTAAAAGCAGAAAATATTTTTAGATTGTAAGAATTTTTTTCTTTTAGATAATAATGGTTTAGTAATACTAATTAACCCATAGCTGGGGAGGAGAAAAGTGGATTCACATCTATCCCAAGGGTATTTACATGTATATGTATATAACAAACCCAACGGGAATTGGAACTCAGCTCTCCGGTTAACAATTCCAGGCCATTATCCATTTCACCACCTGAACATTCAAGCTTACAGCACCTAAGTGGTCACCCATCTAGGTACTGACTAGACTCAATGTTGCTTAACTCCAGTGATCACATGAGAACTAGTGTTTCAACATGATGTGGCCATAAGCCAATTATGGAAAAAGTTAATATAGTTAAAAAGTAATTTTAAAAAAAACAAAAAAAACACAGATTAATTAAGGTAATAATAATTCAAATAACCAGTTAAAAGGGTATAAGCAATTACTATGTGTAACATATGTACCTGTTACATTAAGTAAATACAATTAACAATTTGCCTTTCCTTAAACTATAAGAATATTAATTGATTTAAAAGAGACTAAATATAAGAGGATCTGTACACTACACTCAGAATATTCCTCTTATAATTTAGAATATTTTTTAAATTTATATGTAAAATGCAATTACTAAAATATGGGAATGAAAATTATTTTTACATAAAAAAATAGCTTCATTTACCCATGCATAAAAAAAAAAATCAAATTTCCTCTAAGTTTTTATATAATTTTTTTAAAAATTATCATACACTTTTTATTATGTTTGTACTATTAAGTCTATCTAGAATCCTTTTCCAGGTCAATCTGTATTGAGTTAATACTATTTTGACAATTACCTTTCTATCAGATTTCTTTATAAAACTCATCAACAAATGATAGACCATGATTGTTGAGTTTTGCTTTTGTCAGTACATCATTTAGTCCAGTATTAAGCCTGGAAAGTGTCTAATTCTGTTACTTGAAGATATCTTACAAAAATCTAAATTTTATAAGCGTTATAACAAAGTGTAAAGTCTCATATCTGAACATACCAGGCCGAAGAGTGATGTTTCCAGGAGCCAGATGGGTAACCACAATGCCTCCCTGGCCTGGAGAGACAACCTTAGGTTGGTTGACCATCTGTAGTGGCTGCTGGGTGAGTAAAGTGCTCCCAGTTGTTGTGACAGTAACTGTCTTTAACTGAGACATAACTGTAGCAGACTGTAGGGCAGAACTGAGTACTGTGGTTGTTCCTGAGTCAGCAGTCACTAAATTAAAAGTCAAGATTAATAGCTTAATTTGAGACACACAAAAATTTCAAGCACAAATATTTAATTAAAATTTAGTATACATTAAAAAAATTACTTAACAGTGACAACATACAAAACAAAATAATGTAAAGAAATGATTTCACTTTCAAAATATAAGTGTTGATGATGAATTAGTTTTGTGTTTTTTTTTTTAATCAATGCTGAATATTACAGGGTCTTGTTTTGTAATATTTTATAAGAGTTTTAGCAGTTTTTATGTGACAGATAAACATACAAAATATGAGCTCTTATCATACGAGTTAAACCAAAGACAATGTTGACAGTTATACTTGAGATAATTGTAAATAAAAGCTTTTTAATGTAGTGAAATGGTCAAATGATCTCTAATGAAAACAGCATGGTAATAAACTTCACACACTTCAAAGATCTAATGAATGTTATTATAAAAAACAAAACAAAAAAACAAAAAAAACAAAAAAAAAAAAAAACATGGTTTATTACCAATGTAGTAAAAAAAGATCCTAGATACAGAAATATCTTTTTCCAATATAGTAAATTTTAAAAGCTTATGCCCATATTCTAACACGAAATTGATTGGGGTTTTTTATGGTTTATCAAAAACCAATTATTATTTAAAACCAAAACATTTCAGATTGTAGGAGGTTGCTTACAGTACTCTGTATTCCCAAGACCCATACATGGACTTGAACAATCTTAGTTATCTTTGAGTAAGATGTAACATTTATCAATATCAAATACCAATATTATAAAACTGATATGAGAATGTAAAAAAAAATTATCAAGAAAAAAAAAATACCTTCTTCAAAAATCTATTAAGCATTGTCATCAACATGCACACTAAGTATAAATTCCTGCCTAAGTCGAGAAAACAACTCTGAAATTGATAAGGAGCAAGATAATTTTGCTTATGAAAAAAAGTGAATGTAAATACTGACCTGTTGAGCTGTTTGATTTAGTTGTTTGTGCTGCCTCTGAGAGACTGACAACTGTTGCATTTCCACCCTGGGGTATGATATTGATTGTAGAAAGACCTCCCTGTGCTGTTTGGATCACATTAACTGACGGATGAGCTTTACCATCAATCTGTAGGATTCCTTTGGTAGTTTGCATAGCTTTACCAGTCAACTGCACCGGTTTGCCACCTGAGATTGGCTGTAAAATATTGCTACCTAAAACAAAAACAATGTATGACTTTCACATTTAAATAAATATATATCTAAAAAAAATCTCTCAAGAAAATTTCTTTTGAAAGATATTTATTAAGTTGTATATTTAATATAATTTTGAATACATCAAAAAGGGGTTGTCTCTTTTTGTTATTTTATATTTTAATAAATTTTTATAGCTATGCCAACATTATGATGATGTATAAAGAACACAAGTAATATAATAGCCAGAAAAGAATTCTCAAAATTTTCTGTTATGCAATTATAAAAGGAAATCTTTTCAGTATTTTATGGTTTATATGGATGCCAGTATTCCAGTAAGAATATTTGCTCAAACGCACTATTGGGAAAAGTAGCATCACAAAGTGTAGATATTAGTTACATTAAATAATCAAGTTTAATAGTTTCCTATGGAAAGAAGTTTTTCTAGCATATTTCATCATCAAATAGCATAATTTATCCATTGATAAATCAAGATACTATTAGTAAATAAGTCCAACTTTAAAGACTGTATATTCAGAATTGCATCTTGAAGACAATACCTAAGGAATTAGGTCTTAGAAGATAACAAATTCTCAAGGCTCATCACCAAATTAATTTCCATAAAATATATTATATATATATATATATATATATATATATATGTGTGTCATTAACCAAAAAAAAAAAGTGACATTCAAATTAATACCTGATTTTACAAGGCTTTTACTTAAGAGAGGAACATGGATCAGTTACATTGCGAAAATGTAGGTAGATTAATAGGCAAAATGTTTAAAATATAAATAATATTTAAAAATTTTTACTTGATTTCACTACAGGATATCTTTTCAACAATAGTATACTTAAAAAAAAATGTCATCTCCCTGGATTTTAGAAGAAAAAGGAATGATAATGATAGACTTATTAGATTTGATTATTAAATATAGAAAGTGTGTGAGGTTTCATATATATATATATATATATATATATACACATGTTTCATTAAATAATATAGACAAGTGTTGTCTATTTATTTTATGTAAATTCTTTTCATAATGTCTGATAAGCTTAATAACATTATCATTAAACGAAGAAAGAAAATCACAATACTGATCTATATCTATATATATGTGAACATTTACATCAACATCCAGTGGTGACAATCTGTTTCATGTATGCTTAAGCACAATCATCAGGCCATGTGTGTTGTACTTTGTCTCTACTATTTATGTATGTAATATACCAAGCCACTCTAAAATTAGCATATAATGAAGAAAAAATATACACAGGAGTAACTGATGGACCTTGGAAACAAAGAAACTAGGCACACAAAACATCCTTTACAAATAGTAAATAAACAAACAGCACAATGCTTTCTAAACATATTTCAAATTATGAAATTAAAAACAAAAACTAAATCACACTATCATGAAAAATAAGGAAAACAGCATCAGCCTACAACAATAAATCCAGAAACTGTAAACTCTGGAGGAGAAAATAGTTATATTTACCTTCATAGACCAACACAAATTATTAAATAAATGATCAGAACTTATCTCAAAATGCAGACACAAAACTAATTTTTACAGTGTTACCTAAAAATCAAAATCTAAAAACAAAAAAAAAAATAAATAAAAAAATAACTAAAAATAAATTAATAAGTAAAATAAATTGATCCTAATCAATAAATACGTAAAATTAAGTAAATAATAAACAAATTAAACTATGAATGTATACATAAACACAAGAAACATAATAACAACAACAAATAATAAAATAATAAATAATGAGTAAAAAAGTTAACAAATAATACTATAAAATAGTCACAAAATGCATTTGGATCCACAATTATTCCCACTCAATAGCCCCTAGAATAATCTGAAACAATCATTACTGCCCACCCAATAACTGTTAGAATAATACAGCAAACCTACCCATAATACACCACTGACCAGCATATATAAATACTTCGGCTAAAATACAACACACATGGCCTGACAATTGTGTTTAAGCATGAAACAGTATCGGTGCTGACCTTTTATATTTACATATACTCTATCCAAGATATTGAGCACTTTAACCCATATATATAGCATACCATAAAACTTCATAAAATTTCATCATATATGTAAATTATTTTCAGATAGAGTATATCTTTAAAGGAACAAAATGAATAAAAAGACAAGAAAAACTATTCTTAGCTGATATTTAGGCATTTCTATATAGGAACGTTTGTGTATAAAAATTTTGTCTAAATTTTTTGTTCCTTTACAGATACTCTATCTGAAAATAATTTACATATTGTTGACATGGAAAACACAAACACACTTAGTCAAAAAATACAAACAGTTATTAATATCCATTCATTCCCACAGAAATAGAAAAATTTTTCTCAAAAATGCATTGAGGAAAAAGTTATTCCTCAATGCTCAAGCAAACTCATCAAAACTTCACATCATGCCTTCCCTCTTTATGCCCACAAATTCTTGAAATCCTCAGCACAAGAATTGAAAGAAAAAGGAGCTACACTTTTTCACAAAGCATACATAGCAAGAAGTGCTCTCTAAGCAAATCCATATTTTACAAAACGAACTAGATACGTCAATTCACAAAAGCAAATGATCCAAGGCCAGCAGAAAAACCTAATTACAAACCTATCTGAATCCAAACTATCAGATATACAATGAAGAGCTCTCATCTTTGGTCAAAAATTTGCCACCAGACTGCCGAAAAAAGACATTATGAATTTCAGGATTAAAAACCACTACCACCAACTTCATCAAAGGATACATCCAAGGCCTAATCACAGCCACAGTTATAAAAAAAAAAAAAAAAAAAAAAAACAGCACCACACTTTCCCGCAGATACATAAAAGCCCTGAAGGAAATAGCAAACAAAAACATCCACATATCTCCTTCCATAAGGGCAGGGGAATTATAATCATGGACAAACACATCTACTAACAGAAAATGAGAGACCTCATCGACAACATCTAAAAAAAAATAAATGAAAACAAAGTCACGAAAGAGACAAAAATTTATAAGTGATATCAAAAAATTACTAAAAAATGAAGACAACTCCTGAACACCACCCAAAAACACCAACACTATTCAGACTACCAAAAACACACAAACCAGACATACCAAAGAGACCTATCATATCAGGGATAGACAAGCGCTTCACATAAACTACCTGGCAGACTAAGCAAAATTTTAACCCCACTCCTCAGCACAATTAGTTCCTCACACATAAAAAATTCTGATAACCTTTTAAACAAATTAAAAAACATAGGCATCAAAAACAAATACATGGCTAGTTTAGACATAAAATCTTTATGCACAAACATCCCAGAAATGCCTAAATTTACTAAAAACATGCTTAACTAAAATAAATAAAATTATATATCCATACATATAAAATCATAAAAATGTGTTAGACAATAGCTTGTAATGTTTCAAATTTCATTAAAATATTAAAACCAGTCTTAATTTGTTAGAATTCTAAGATTAATGTATATATTTGAGCATAATGCGAGTTTTTATGATCAGTTTTTTATGCAAAAAAAAAAAAAAAAAAATAAATACATACAGGTAACTTTTTGAAGAGGTTAAAAATCATACATTTCCAGTGACCAGTTGCACTATACACAGGTAAATTTTATCTGGGAGGGGTTGAAATTTATGCAAAAAGAAATACAGGGATCACACGATACATGAAGTTGGCTTATACATGTGTATATACAGTAATTTCATTATTTTTTAAATTATTGTTGCTTTTTATCATCATATTCTTATTTGTATATGTACAATGCTTTTAACCAGTTTGACTCCAGAAATCTAATAACTAGGTAGTTCTCAAAGTCATTATCACTCCTACCTTCAAGTTAATTATGCTATAATAAAGTATTAATAATTTACAGCAATTTAAGTAACTAATATATATTTTAAATGTTATTGCTCTAACTTAGGTACCTCCACGAGATCGCTGAATAAAGAGCATAGCATGATGAAAAAGACACCAAACTTGACGAAAACAAAATTTTATCGTCTAAATGTTTGTTATTATTAAGAGGAAAAGTCAAAGTATTTTGGGGTATTTTTTCCATTTTTTAATCGTTTCTAGCACGTCCGAAATTTTCGTTAAAAAATCTAGTTTTTTTTGAGTCAGCAAATTGACCATTTTTTCCATTTAAAAAAAACTGGAAATCTGACTTTGAAATTTTTTTAAATATCAATTATCATTTTTTCAAAACTTATTTTAAGAAAATCAGAAATTATAATGTTTATTTAAAATATTTTGAACCAAACTTAACTTAGCTTTTGTGCCAAAAAGATGTAATTTGAAAATAAATCAAAGCAGGTCATAAACTTTTCGCGTCTCTTGACATGTGATGAATGATATATTTACGAATTCCATGAGGCTAATTTGTTCTCCGGAAGGAGAAAAGTGAAATAATTTACATTTACGTGAACAAATTATTTACCTCCATTATTTTTAACGAAAACTTTCAGCGGTCTAATTTTTTTTTTTTTGTACTTAGCTTTCACCTTTACGTTTATGATGCTTTATGGGAAATATATTCTAAAAGAAATTAAAATAAAACTGTTAAGAGTGACATTAAATTTCATATTTCTTAAGAAAGGTATCTAATTAATTTATAGGTACCTTTCTTATGAAATTTTATCAGAATTGTACATAAAATACTATAATTTTATGTACATTTATTATATTTACTGTTATTTGTATTCATTTTATTATTAATTTTGATATTTCATTTATGGAAAAAATGCCATAACTGAGATTAATATAAAAAAATAAGATCATATAAATTTCATAAGATGATACTGATACTTGTTGGTATCCTTCTCAGTTGAAATTGAAAAATCAAATTAACTTCTCCACACGTGTTTACAAAAAAGTAAAGGCCTTAACAGCGGAGAACAATGCTTAACTCAAATAACGCAACTTAATTATATTCTGGTTGGTCTTCCATACTTTATAATTACAGCCCGTTATAAGCACAAAATTACATTTCTTAATTACTGGGATCTTCTGATTAGTCAAAATGATACAATTTACAACGCGCTAAAAAAAAGATCTATCTCACAAGGACACTTAGGAAAGCCGATGCGCTTTTAACTAATTTTATAAGATTTTAACAACTTAAATGTAAAATCTATTATAATTAATGAAATAACAAATAATTGTATTAAAAATTCATTTTTCAACGAAAAAATTTTTTTGCTTTCAGAAAATATTGTCCATATTCATAAAAACACTAAAAGCAAATAAAAGCATTTGAAATTAAATAATATCTTTGTTTTATTGAGTTTTGTATGTTACAATTCAGAGCTGATTTTTTCAGGTACTGCGGATCCAATTAAAACAAAAAAAAAACATGATTTGCATTCCTCAAAGCCCTGTGCTTTTAATTATTGTAATCACTAAAACCGATGCAATCAATTTCTAGCGTTTTCATAAAATTAGTTATGGGGGGAATAAATATTTAAAAAATATTTCTACCATGACTTTCATAAAAAAACATATTTATAATAATTTCGATCATCTGTGAATAGTTCCTGAAAGTTTCATTAACATCCGATAATTATTTCTATTTTTGTACGATTTTTCAAATTAATGTGTGTCATACCAAAAAAAAAACGTTAAAAATTGTCTATGTTATTTACTAGTTCCGCTGATACAAATAGAAACAAGGTTTTTTAATCAAAATTTAGAATGTTCTAAAAGAAGGAAAATTTTTAAAATAATTAAAAAAAACTTTGGTCTTTCCTCTTAATAATAACATAAGCATTTAGACAATAAAATTTTGTTTTCAGCAAGGTTGGCGTCTTTTTCATCAAGCTATGCTCTTTTTTTAGCGATTTCGTGGAGGTACCTACTCTAACTTTATATTTTGCAGGTTAAAATTTGGAACGTCCTTGTTTTGTTCAATACTTGTTCCACTTTGGTTGTGGATCACACCTTCTAGTTTATTTTACTAAAGATATTCACTTTATGTCTTTTATCAGAACAAGCATTCTTGGAATTAATAAAACTGCTACTTCTGTAACTCTCCCAGACTTGAGACTAGAAAATTTACAGAAGCTTTTAATTATTTAATTTACATTCTCAAGATAAATATGAACATCAGTAAATCTTAATACCATTACCTTGGATCTTTATTGTTGTGGGACCAGGATTCCCAGAGGAATTTTTATGTGCAGGTCCTGGCAGTAAATTTCCAACTGAAACCATTTGTGGACCAGAAACAAGCCTTGCCACCATGGGCGTGGCTGTCGTTGCTGATGACACAGCTGTACGATTGGCTGTACTAAGGATTGTCTGTCCAGCTACAAGAGACTTGCTGCTATTGATGCTGCCTCCTGTGGACGCAATACTGTGCTGTTGAAATGGAATCAACTCTGGCTTTGTGGTTATAACAACAGATTTGGTTACAAGGTGACTAGGCAGGAGGTTTAGTGACAGTGGTTTTGCATTGGTTGTTGATGTTCGTCCTTGACTGACAATTGTTGGGGAGCCACTTGTTCCAGTGGCTTGAGAAGGCACTATGGCAAATGTGAAGGGCTTAGATAGGGTGGAGGGTGATGCTGAAATGGTAGTATGCACCTGGGAACCAGCAGCTGGTGTTTGTGCTTTTGTGATTTCAGATATTGGTATTGTAGTTACTGTGCTTCCACTACCACCTATACTGGGTGCCTGTGCAAGGCTGAGGTTGATGGTAGCTGGCTTGGTCCCACCTAGTCCTGATTTGGTACTTCCTTGTAAGGTCCTGGTTGTAGCAGTGATTACACAAGTGTTCTGAGTGGACAATTTGGGATTTGCAGAAATAGCAGGACTAACAAGGCTGGTGCTTGTAACTGTTTCTGTTGTAATGTGCTTGTTCTCTGTACTTGCTATGCTGACAGAAGCCACTGAGCGAGAACCCTGGCTAGGTACTGAAGAATGGGCAGTAGATACAACTGCATTGCTGACAACTGCTTCTTTGGCTTTCTGAAAGCAGAAAGTAAACATGAAACAGTTTTAAAGGTGAACAAACAACAATAGAATGTAATATTGTAGGTGTAGAATAAAAGAGAATAATTTAAGGTTAAGGATTAAGAAGAAAGACAATCTGAATAAACAGTCACAGAGATTGTTGCAAATGTATATTTCTGAAATACAATATATTTGACAGTATCAGTTAACAGTCACAAGTACTACAAGCAAAAAGGAAAAGAGGTAGAATGGGGTAGGGGGTCTTTTCATTGGTCCGTGAATTGACTAATCAGCAAGAAAGCAAGATTTCATGGTTAAAAAAAAAATAAATAACTAAGTGAAGAGTTCCTCCCTCCAAGATTCTTCAGTAAAGTTTTTGGCTTGGTAGCAAACAGATAAGGAATGGGGTAGTTCTTTCACTCACTTTACACTCTCTGGCACTGACAAGTGGTCAGCAACATTTTCTTACAGGAGACAATTGGCTGATACAGACTCCATTGCATTGTGCTAAATACTATTACAAGAAAACTTTTTGCTTGATGAAAAGATGACTTGACTTTCAGTGAGAGGTTAAAACTGTGCAACTCTGGGGTATTAGCTTAAAGACAGCTAATGTTACCCACTACAAAGCAACAACCATAGTTTGATGAATACTTGTTCAAGCCACATAGGATGTTATGACAATGCATTAGGAAGGCTCATCAAAAATAGGTATTTAGTAAAATTAGTTGAGTTGGAAATAAGATTTTGGAATACTCAGTAAGGAACAAACTTACTAGCAATGGCTTGTGATATGAGCTTGCAAGCTATGAGAGATGCTTTACTTCAATAAATGCTATAAACAGATATAAATATTTATACCACAGATTTTACAAGCATATGGATGACCACATGGAAGAAAGTAGTTTTTGACTTCATTTTCTTTATTTGAAATCAATTTTCCTTTTTCTAGATGAATTTGAGGCACTAAGTACCACTGAAGAGATAGAACAAATCTGTTTTGAGTTATTTCTGCAATGAGGATGTTGTTTTTTCTGGATCAAAGGATAAATTATAATTATTTCTATAGTTTGGAATGCGTAAACAGACAATATAAGAAAAATTAACATTATATTTAATAATTTTTCAATACCTGCTTCAATGTTTAAAAAAAATTAATTTCACAGCTGCTAGTCAAAAATATGCAATTAAAGTAGAAATCAGTTACACTTTGAATTCCACTAACCTTATTACAAATTTGGTTTAAGAAAAAAAACAGACAAAAGGTGATAAATTATTCTTATAACAAATTTAATTATTGTTGTATCTATCTTAACTTGTAGATTTGATAATTTGTTCAAAATTACAAGATTCTCTTGTGACAAATGTAAAACTTACTAACTTTTTATTTAACTTAATTTCTGATTGCAATATAAAAACAAAACAATTGAAAGATAGTTTATTCTGGTTAATTTAGATGGTAATTTAAGTTGATAATTTTCTAGTTGCCTATACTTACTGATTTACTAGATTTGGGTTTCTGAAGAGATTTCTTGGCTTTCACTGCTGCTCCTTGGGCTTGATGAATTTTTTCTAGAAAGACAAAATTTTATATGAAAGAAGAAAGATAAAATTTATTAGTTTAGTTTCAAACTATTTTATCTTTCTACTGATAATTACAGTTGGTTTCCTTTTATGATTCTGTAATCAAAATAACACATGTAATTCTTCTTGCCTGATTTTTTGAAATGAGGAATTATTATACACCGATTAATTTAGTGTCCACATCTTGGTTGTTATTATCACAACATTTTGGCTATTGCACTCTGTGACCTTATCCAAGTGTTTGCCATAGTGGGTAACCTTATATAAATTTTGAATTGAACCTTCTAATTTATCCACAGGGGTAGATTGTTTTCATTGTTGTCTCAACTAAAGTATATCTTGTATCATTTAATGCTATATAGTTAATTCATCTTTGTGAATGTATTGCTGGTCTCTGTTACTGACCCAGAATATATGACTTTCTCAAAAGCTATAACAACTAGATCACTTGATCCACTAAAGCAAAGCTTTTATCTACCAGGTCATATATCCCATAGTCCAATCCAGTGGAATCCTTGGAATCTTAAATCTAGTGTCTTTTTATGCCTTTAATTGAACTAGAGTATATGGCTTTTACACCAGATGCCTTCTCTTCTTTAATTATAAATGAACCCCATATAGTGTCTTTTAATTAAGAAAGAAATAATGTAACAAACTGTAACTTACAATTCAGGTTGTTGAGGTAATACTTTCAAAAATGTTCAGTCATGACCTTTTTTTTTCAAGTCTAATAAGTTTTATATGAAGCAACTAAAAATCACTTGACAAATTTATACTAATAAATAAAGAAGAAGCATATCATCATAAAGTTACATGTTAACACAGCAATGATATTTTCAGGTGAGATCTAAATGAATAGAAATCCTATGCAGTTGTGATTTTCAATGAACAAGCAACTTTTAATCACTTGTGCCATTTAAACTCAGCTGATTTGACAAGAGTTTTATCACCAAAATTGTTATGTACACTCATTAGTCACTATTGGAGGGCATTAAGCTCAATGCCAAGTCACTTCATATGTAGAAAATTTATTTGCAAATAAAGAAAGAAAATTATTCAATAAATAGCATTTGATATGCTTGAAGTTATTTCTATTGAGAAATCAAATCATTGGGAGTGCATGTTATGGCAAAGAATATAAAGGTGAAACCAGTTGCCCACTAAAAGTAAGGCTGGAGGAAAAAGCTGTAATTAGGGGGAAGACAAAAAAATCAAGCATGGCTGATCATGTATGGAGGGAAAAGGACATCATGACAGTTCTTTTGAAACCTCACTAGAGTAGTCGGTACTCTCCACAATACCTGACTGACCTTGAATTTGCTGATGATCTTGCATTAATTTCTCAATGTATTAAGGATGCAATCACTCGAGAAAGCAGCAAACCAGGTAGGTCTCTATTGCAACATAAGTAAGACAGAATATATCACAACCTCCCCTGAACCATCAGAGTTGAAGTCCCTCAATACATCCATCAAGAGATGAGGACTTCAAATATCTTGAATCTCACATAATAGATTCCCAAAAAAACTTCAACATCTCCAAAGCTCTTGCATGGGATGCATGTAACAAACTTCACAAGATTTGTTGCTTGAACCTTCCATCCTCCTTAAAAGTCTAAACCTTTCAAACATTGATTGAACTAGTTCTACTGTATGGATCAGAAACTCGGACATTATCTGTTCGTCTTGAAAGACGACTGAAGGAAACATGAAAATCTACTTAGAAAAATCCAGAACATCAGTTTGAGATCCCATGCAATGCTTAACACAATTTACAGGGAACTGAGACATATCACTTTTAAACTCAAACAAAAATGATTACAGTTTTCTGGCCACTGCCACCGAGCAGACAGGGAAATCACCTCATCCTTACTCATATGGCATCCTTCTGGAAGTGTCTTCTCATGAAAATTGACTTTTCCCAGACACCAGAGCTAGGAACTCAGGGTTGGACATTGGGGATCTGGGGACAGCAATACAGGACCAAACAGCATGAAAAGGGATTATCAATGGAGTTCCAACCAACCATAGGGAGGTCGAAGGATAATGATGGAAGGAAAAGGGTAGTCATGGGCCTGTGGAATGAAGTAAAAATGTCAGAAAGAGTAAGTGCATATGAAGATCTCTTTAGTAGGCCTAACACAAAAATAAATACCATATGGGAATCATTAATAAAAAAAAAAGAGAAAGAAATAATAGCAAGGCTTCAACAGCAGCAGCAATAGTAGAAAAGATGGGTCTTGTGACTATAGTCAAGTATGACAAACAGCAGCAGCAGCAGGCAGATTAAATTTAAGGCTCCATGTTCTACACTCAGGATTGTCAATAGTCTAGTGGATTAAACATTGATTTGTGTATTTTGTGACATAGTAATTGTGAGTTCAACCTCAGACCAGGCAGTGCAGACTTGAACTCAGAAGTACTAAATAAGATTTAGATAAGACATGGTCAGCAGAATGTGAACCATCTACCCCTGTAGATTAAGTAAAGGTTTCAGTTCAAAATTCCCTGAAAGCTACCCAGATCAATACGTACCTGATGAAGGCTGAAGGGCACAATGACTAAAATGCTGTGATAATAACAAAGATGAGGACAATAAAATAAATAATGTGTAAATAAATGTAAATACTCTTTTATACTAAATTTTTTATCAAAAATTGTATATCAGTAAAACAGTATATATGATTGACAGAAACCCAATGCAGCTTACCAAATTCCTCTTCTGTTCGACTTCGATGGAGATAAATCCACAATTTTCTATTCACATCATATTTTACACAAGGATCTTTTTCATAATGTAATCTATCTAGAGCTCCACTAACTACCGTGTTAATCTGAAAGAGAAGAAACAGAAACTCTTTGAATCAATAAATCAATGCAAAGAAAACATCTCTTCTCAGTTAATCAATACAAATTTAAAACAGGCCAAACTTACAAAAAATAAACTCTTGACATATTTTCTTATCAATCTCCACTTTTCATATTTAAAGTAAAATACAACTTCAATAAATGATTCATGAAATTTTATGAAGTCTGTTACTGTTTTAAGTACACTTCACTTTATCACATATATGAAATTGGACAAAGATAGTCAATGTTTTTATAGTATATACATCTAAAATGTTTAGTTTTACTTTGAATGCAATTTGTTAAAATATTACTCATTTAATGGTACAAGTATCACATGCTAACAGATATGACAACAGATGCATTGTTGAGAGCAATCTTTAGCTTTGGAAATGTGTACAAAACAACAAAGTAATTTTTAATAGATTCTTCTCAATATTAAAATGATATACTGATAGATGAACTTGAACTTTATCTTTAAAAGTTTACATATTTAAATTCCCATTTCAGAAGCAAAAAAATAAAGCAAATAAACATTCAACTAAAAGATACTACACAAATGTATATGAGCATGTCTCTATACCTGAACATCAGTGATGGCTGGAGCCAAGAATTGGGAATCTTTTAATAATTCACAGATATCTCCTCGGGTTCCTTCTCCATTTGGAAGCCGTGCAGCAGCATCTCTGACTGTAAAATAATGAATACATTTTCTAGAATTAATAAAATGGATTCATTTTTTTAAAAAGGAATATGAAAGAGATATCTAGATAAGTTTTAGTTTAAGGCAATTTAGAAATTAGAAGATATTCAATTACTTCTAAATCAGTTAAGTGCTATACATGATGGGACACTGTAAGAATGCTAATAATTTGAAGAAAGAAAAAAGGCTTAAATTAAATCAAAAGTGAACACAGATGAAGAGGGTAGTATATAGATTGAAGGATATAATGAAAACAAGACAAAATATACTCTTATCTTGTTTTCTCATTTCATGAGTATGAAGATAGTAGATAGATTGAAGGACATACCGAAAACAAGAGAAAATATACTTTGATTTTGTTTCTCATTTTGTGAATAAGGAACTCACTAAAAGACTAGAAGATAGTGCAGAAATCCTCTTAGGCATCTGATTAAGGTGAAGTCCAAAGGACAATGTGAGGGGAGCGATTTTGAACAGAGACCACCAAGCTAGTCACATAATAATTTTATGGCTACAAGTAAGTGAAGAAAAAGGTAAAGAAATGATTCTATGTCACTTGTTGATAGAGGTGGAAGATATGCATATCGCTAAAGGAACAAGATTTTCTCAGACCAGAAAATTTTGGTCAAGTGGGAAAAAGAGGAAGAGTTACAGACCAAACGTGATAATTAGGAATAAATAAATGCAGATAATAATTTTACGATGACATTAAAAGTAACACCTATTTTGTGTCAGGCATCTATGAGTTGGGTCAGGTGGAAAACCTATTCTCTGGATGGCGGCAGCGTGGGGAGCTGATATGAGGAAGTGGGAGGAAAATGAATATGTCCACTAAAAGGTAATGGTGTGAGGTGTAAGCAAGAGAAGAGGGGATAACAAGATGGCAGAGCGACATGTTGCTACTGCCACTCCCACAGTGGAAGCTCCCCATATTAGGACATGTAAATTGCTTCTCAGGAGACTGTCAGCAGAGAGTTCTGATTGGAAATTTGGAAAATTCTGGAACCCCAAATCATGTCGGGACCCACACTGATGTCAGGCAAGGGTCCATAAAAGTGTTAGATCAGAGGGGAATGACAGAGACAGACAGAGAATAACAGCTGAGGCAGAGACGTGCTTCCATTACACCAAGAGGAGACGATCACTTCGCCGATCCCCATGTGATTTGCTGCCACAAAGATCTCCCAACTCATACCTTGTTCCAGACTATAAGATTGAGCAGAGTGCTCTGATGAAATTGCAAAGTGGAAGAATTGAAAGTCTCTATATAACGAGAGAGAGAGAGAGGGATACCAGTGCTTTGTCAGCATTCTGTAACTTGCTACCTGAAGAAGTCTCTGACTTAAAGTATGAAACAAAGAACAAAGTATCACAAAATTAGACTATGAGGGAATGGTCGTTAGCCTGCATGCTTGTAGATTCTTATATGAAAAAGTGTTCCTGTATAAACCTCAGTTATATAAACCTTGTTGATGTGCACAACATTTTTTTTTGTCTTTTAACATTGTCACATCTGAACGACACCAATCCAGCGATATCTGGCAATGATTTAATCCTTGGCTGCCTTGTGATCAAAACAAACACAATGTAGGACAGGGAGAGGCTTGGATTGAAGTGACCAACTTCACAGTAAACCACAAGATTCAATCACAAAGACATCATTGATCAAAGATGGGATGGCATTGTCATGTAGCATAGGGTCCAGGATGCCCTGCAGCGTTATAATGATACACACTAGGGCGATCATGTCTCTTTCGATTCATGACCGAATAGGTAAATTTTCCTGCAGTAGGTTGCCATTCAAAGCTACATGACCAAGACTGTCTTGCTATTCAACCCATAGCTGGAGGGGGAAGAGATGGATTAATACCTTTCCCAAGGGTATTTGCACATAAGTGAATCTAACAAACCCAACATTCACTATTCTTTGGTAATTATTTAAAAAAAGTGATTTATTATATTAAAATTCATCCAACATTTATTCTGTTGTGTGCTATGTTTTCACTACTGATTACTAATAAAAAGCAAATGTACATGATGTACATATGAGAGACACTAAAGTATATAATGGATTTCTATATCATTACATGATTATAATTACAATACAATATCAGGTAAATTATAAATATGAAATATATTCAATATATACTACATATCATATAAAACAGACATAGCATAAAAAGATTATTCCCACTTAACAGTATAAGTTATCATTTAAATAAATATGAAAGTAGAAATGTTAAACACAAAAGATGAAGATCTATTCCAAATCAGCAAATATATCTCAATTCCCAATTATCAGACGTAACATAAGATTATTTTCTAGGAAAATAAATATTCAATTCTTTAAACACATTGAAAAGGAAATGAAATATAGTGATTGATAATTGTAAATAAAATTTCTGCCTTACCTAATGTTAAAATAGTGACATAAGACGGTCTGTCAGAGATCAGCAATGCATGTTCCCGAGCTTTATTCATAGCATTATCTTTACTATAGACTCCTTTCACTGGACCAACTACAGAGTCATAACCATGCATATGATAAGTAAACCCAAGATGTGGACTTTCAAATCGCTTTCTTTCCTGAAAATGGAAAATTTAGAAATTTTTGGCATTTGATAATATTTTATATATTGATTTTCTAAAGTGTACAATTTTTTTAAAAAATGTTAAAAAAAAAAAAAAAAAATCAGCAAAATGCTGTACTTACTTGCTCTTTGAAACTGAGCTTTTCTTCATCTGTTGTTGGTTTTACAACATAATTTGTTTTCCTGGAAATAATAAGGAGTCTAAATCAAATACCACAATATATGACATGTAGATAATGTATTAAAGTGAAAGCTTACTTATGTGTTACTTATATGATTAGTCAAAATTGAATTGATGATCAACTTAGAGGAAAATGAGTCTAATAGAATTTATTTTAAACTTTTAGAACATATCAAATTTATGGCATTAATGAAAATCAAATAGTATCAAAGTTTTTTGTTCATAAGGTTTCATTTTATTATTTTTTAACAAACAGGACCATCATTTTGCCAGCATATTTTTTAAAATGTCACAGAACTGATGTCTTTAGTGTGGTTTGTATCCTTACAAACAATTGTTTAACCTCTTATGATAAACAAATGTTTGTTGCATATAACTTAGATTTCTCCATGTAATAATGCTTTTGTATTGGCATTTTCTCTACTTCCATCTAATGAGTGTTAATATATATTTAAGAAATATATATATTTTTATATCTTAAATACAAATACAATTATTGTTCAAGATGTAGAATATTTAGTAAGAAAAATGTTACTATAAATTAACTTTTTAATTTTAACCAAAAAAAATAAAAAGATACTTACACCCTGGGAGGAGGTGGACTTCCTGGGTTGCTTTCCTGAGTATCTGCATGTTTTTCATCTTTATTGCTGAGCCAGTACTTACACAACTGGCCTAACTGTTCATCAACATCTCGTCCTTGACCAATCCACTTCCACTGCTGAGCACGCTCTTTGTAGTCAAGGAAAGGAACAAAATTTTCAACTTGGAAACCTAGGCAGAACAAAATAGAACCATATAGAATATGATAACTCACTGTCATACAAAAAATGATTAGAGAAAATCTATCAATTTCAAAGATTTTTATAAAAAAAATAATTTTAAAAATGATAATCTGAGGCATTAATATAGTATCCACTGATATTTAAATACTGCTGTAACAATAATATATGATTCATTACTTGAGTATAACAATCAGGGCCAGTGCAAGGGTCTCATCCCCCCAATCTGACACCCCCCTAATCTATGATAAGGAGCTACATCTCAATTTTCATTTTATTGTTAACTAATTATATACAATAATGGATCATATACAATAGAGGTGAACAATTCAATGAGAAAATAAATAAGATGTATCTAAATATACAAATTAGAGACATGTCATAATAGATCATTCCATCTTAAATAAATCAACAATGTTTTGTAGCAATTTTTAACATCAACTGGAGATTTTTGTTGTTAAAAAGTTGAATAAGTTTAACACATTCAACATTAATTTTTCATCCTTCAATCAGTTGTGTTTAGTTTAATTTGTGATGTACATAAATGTAGGGAGAAAAAAAGCAAATATTGATAAGATAGCAAGGGTCACAAAGCACTGCCTGGGGTCTCCAATCAGGCTCAGGGATAATATACATTGGTCCCGATAATGATTCATGCAGGAAATCTAATTCATTAAATATAATAAGTATAAACTACAATTCAGAGATAAAAATATGTAGAAATATAAATTTTACTAATTCATAAGTATTACTATTTCCTGTATATTTGTGAAGTGAAGTCTAGCTATTGTTTCACAGACTAAACATTTCCAGAGGAAATATTTTTGGCTATCAACCCAGATCCAAAAGTTAAGAATGTAAAGCTTGAATTCTTTTTTACAAATTAGTAATAAAGTAAAAGTACATTTTTCTATGTCAGAACTTACCTAAGACATCCCCAGAGAGAAATTTCAATGCAGGTATAACATTGTCAATCCAATTACTCTGCTGGGATAACCAAGGATTAAGGGAAGTTGTTGGAGACTCTTGCCAATCACGCACTTTTTCTTCCAACTTAATAAATTAAAACAATGACAACCAACATCAATAAAATATAGAATTAATAAAAATTTTATTTCAGTTGTGAAATAAATGAATCAAAAATCAAAACATGTACTATAAAAAATACACCTGACACTTTACAATTCAGAAAGTCTACAATGTATAAAATTAGACAGCCTGAAAGAACATTTTAAACTTAAGATATCTTTTAGAATATCTCCGTATGAATGAAAAGAAAATGATAGAATAAAAACTAACTTTTAAAAAGATTAAAACATATCAGAAAGATATTTGTAAAAGCAAATTTTCAAAGTTATGATTGGAAAATCTCAACTTTCAGCAGATGAAATGGGGCTAATGTACATTAATTAACTTATTGTTATAATCAGAAATTTGTTGATCAAAGCAGAATTTTGCTGTGATATAAGTACCATTCTAACAAATTTTGCTATGATATAAGTACCATTCTAACAAATTTCCTAAAATTAAATCTGTAAGCAACTTAAGTAATCATGAAAAAAGAAGTTATTTAGAATAAATTTAAATGCTGCTAACCAGTTCAAATAATTGTTAGAGATTTAGCAGTTAAGAGCAAACTGACAATTCTTTATTTTGTAAAATTTTAGTAACCAACAAAAATATATATAATCATTCTAGTTATAAAAGTTTTGCACAGTTTTGCACAAATATACATACTAAAACTATTTTCAAATATCAATGAAAGGAATAAAATGTTTCAGAATAATGAATTAACAATTTGTAACAACAAAATTATTAATAAAGTCAAAAATGTTATCATGTAAACTAACTGTTTATACTATGGGGAGATCTGATAAGTTCTCAGCTTGACCAAGAAGCTTTAAAAAAAAAAAAAAATCTGTAATGTTTGATCATTTAGCCAAATTTCTGAAAGTGGATTGGGAACTTTTCAAAAACCCCCTCATAAATGTTTACTGAATAACAATCTACAAAAAAGGCAGCCAAATCAATTATAACTTATCAAGTTAGCTATTAAAACATGTAAAAGTTGTTTTCTATATTTATTATAATAAATTTCAAAAGTCTAAACTAGTTCCCTTATCAACAATAGAACCAAAACAAAAATAAAGATTATAATACTCACTTTTGCAGTTGTTACTTTTGAATCAGGAAATTCATTAATGAGATCTCTTAGAAGACTGAAAAAATTATCATACTGTCCAAATGGTAGCTTGGGTGGTAAAGCTCTACAAAATAAAAAGTAATAGAATATTATGTTGACTGGTTTGTATACTACTTCACTAACCCAGATTTTACAAGAATGCAAAAATATTCACTGTAAAACAAATAAGGATGAAAAGCATAAAGTAGTAAATAAATTTTCAGAAATAAAAATCCCAAATCCAACATTATAGAGAAAAATGGAGAACCATGACTGACTACATGCTGAGGGGGCATGACATTAAAGAAAAAAAAAAAAAAAGGTGGGGAGAAAATTGTAAACACTTCCTCATGGTGATGAGATTTCCAAGTTAAAAACTGAAAAAAATACTTAATTATGATTATAACAATTATGATATTTGATAACAGGAATTTACAATTTTAGGAATAACTTACTCAGGTAATGGAAAATCTGGAACACATTCTTCATCCCGATTAAGTAATTCTGGGATTTCAAGGTTGGCTGCATCTTCATGACTGGAAATGGACATTCTTTTGGCAATGCTGTCTACTCGGCCAGCTTTCAATTTGCGTATCTTTTCTCCTTTCTTTTTTACTTTTTTCACACTAGCAGGACTGGTTGATGCAGTGCTTTCTGGAACATCTGAAAAAATTAAATAAAATATATATATATATATATATATATATATATATATATATATATATATATTTCTAAACACTGTTTTAAAAAAATATAATTGTCCAAACCCCTTTTTATTTTTAAACTATAACAATCGACTACCTCCAAATTGTCAGAATTAAAAAGAAACCAAGAATTACATCTTGTAACTGGGCATATTTTTACCAAATGATACATTTTGTTATACAAACAGGCAGACTTTAACATCTTTTTTTGCTAAGAAAAAAAAAAAAAAAAGATACCAATTGAAGATTTTACTAATACTTACTTGAAGGAGATTTTGGTACTGGTTTTTTCCCAGCTTGGCATCTTGCTAATATATCTTGGAGAGTTATGGAATTGATATCCATTTCTGGCAAATCCTAGTATCAAATTAAGATAAAAAGTAAATGAAAATATGAATAATTTTGTAATAATATAACAAATATACTTAATATCACAAATTATCTAAATTGTGTATATAAAACATAAATTAACTCATGAAAAATTATTAAATATTGTACAAAATTTATATTTTCACATTGAGTATAAGAATCTGTTGTAGAGTAAATAAGATACCCTTGGTAACTCAGATGAACTAGACAAGATGCCTTAAATAAAGAATTCAAAGTGAGTCAGTAAAAGTCCATTGGAGTCAGTTCAGAGTTCATTTACTCAGGCAGATTCTAGTCTTGCCACGCACTTGATATATTTTTGTCGCTAACCAATTGGAACTCATATTTTTGTGTTGGCAGAAGAATTAGAGTTTACATTAAGTTAATCTCTTATTTTTTAAATTTTTTTGAATTTTCTTTTTCACCTTTCTCAATCTTTTTACTTTTGTAGTTAGTTTGTCTAGCCTTTTCATTTATTTTTTGTGTATATTATATTTTAATTTTCAATTTCTTTTATTTTTCAGTCCCCATCCACAAACTTAATATTTTTATCTTATTTTTTTTCTTCAGATATCTTCTCTTTTTGTTTAATCCTTTTGGCTTTCATCTTCTACATGTTACTTCCTTTTTTTTTGTGTACTAAAGTTAATTTTTATTTGTCTCCACTCATCCACAAGCCAATTTAGTTTTTGTTTAATCTGTTTGTTCTTATTTCTTTATGTGTTAGTTGGCCATTTTGTTTAATTGGTAAAAATTTTTACACTTGTCGTTTTTCTTTTTCTTTTGTAGTATTTATTTCATAATTTGTTTATTTTGCTGGTTTTAATTTTAAAAAGAGAAACCTTTTTAGTTGATTGTGTTGTTTCAGTAAATTTATTCCTTTTATTTTTCATGTCAAACATTTTCCGCATGTGTTTTTGTTCTATTTTTTCATTGTTAAATTTGTTTTTTCTTTTCAAGGACTTTGTTTTAATTTGTAACAATTTTTACATCAAAACCCATTTTGTTAAACCGGCCTAAGTTAGTCTTTTTTATTTCATTGTCTTTGTAAATTTGTTTTTCATTTTTCTGTATCTGTTTAAGGTTTTTTATTATTTACTTATTTTTTTTTTTTTTTTTTTTAAAATTCCCTTTTTCATTAAAAAAAAAAAAAAGGGGAAAAAAAAGAAAAGTAATTTAAAGTAAGCAAAAATGGCTGATAAATATTGGTCAATTAAAAAAGACCCTCCTGATAAAGATATTCAATCAACAGTAACTACTGAGAACGTAGCCATTGCCAAAAAATTGACCAAATCGATTCAATGGAAAGTATGGAAGCCAGCAATAGCCAAAATCAAGAAAAGGTGTTGCCAATGAACTCCGGTAACAACAACAGCAAAAGCAAAGATGAAAATTTAGTGGCTGGGGACTTGCACTCTTGCTGGAAGTGCATAATCAACAGGAGTTGTTGGAGACAGCCAAGAGCTACAAACATCATATCAAAGAAGATGGGCTTTTGGTAGAACTTCAGGAATTACAGAAGGTTGAAAAAAGAATTGTGTCAGTTTTTGTGATCTATAAGCATTCACTGAAAACTTGTTGCTCCCAAAAGAAAAAAAAAAAAAACAAACACCATCATCAAAACCCTGATGTCCTTGCAGGGGGTCACCTCTCCTCTTTCTGCCCTGAGAAGCAGGCTTCTGGAGCTTTGGCCCGAAAAGCCTTTACCCACCACTTGTGCAGTTGCAGAGAAAGGGGAATGGCAGGTTGTTGGTAAGACCAAAGGGAAAATCCAGATTGTGAGACTTCCTCTCCCCAGAAACCACCATAGCAAAAGGCACACACAGCCCCATTCCATCTACCAGTTCCAAGGGCAATGCCCCAGCCATATATTCAGAAAAGATCTGACAACAAAGAATATGATACAAGCCCAGCTTTAGAAAGTTTGAAAGATTGGATCAACTAAAAGAAATAAAATAGCATCAGAATCATCTAGAAAAAAATTGGCCCTTCTTCCTTGGCACCATCTTCCCCATCACTGAAAAAGGTAATCATGTCTCCACCACCCCATGACCAAATCGTTCTCACTCCAACCAAAATGACCACTCTGAAAAGGGTTCCCACTACCAAATCTCAAACAAAAAAACTCCTGTATTCACTCCCAATCCATCCCCTTCACCTACATCCATGACCTCACCCAAGAAATTGGAAAAACAGAAAAATCAATGCAGACCATCAGCCAAGAAAAGCATCACAAACACAGAAAAAGATAAAAATCCAAACACCCCTACAATACCGGAGAGGATGTGTGCTGAGTGACACCTGAGCAGGTAGATAAAACAATTATTCAATCAAGGAAAATTAAAGACTTAAAAAATTCTACTAAACCTTAAAGAAATCAACGGAAAAGATGTTGGAGATCCTAAAAATTTCCCCAAAACAAAAAGGATTTTACCATAGTAAGGTCTGGACATGGTTCTCAAAAGATTTGGGTGATTTTACAAGAACCAAATGATGTATTCTCCACGTTCCTGCCTTTGATTTTTTTGATGACGACAATGTCAAAAAGTTAAATCAGTTCTGTTCACGGACGCCCCCACTTTTTGTTTACCTCCTCCATTTATAGAGCACTACAGTTAACATTTCCCTGGAGTATTTGTGGCCTGTCTCTTGATAGCACCGTCAAGAGTGAGATGGGCCATGAGTCAATGGGAAACACTGTCAGTGGCCTCACCTTGGCTAAGTTCAATACCAAGTCCTAACCCTTATCGGACTGAACATGGCTCCCTGGTTCAGTCCCAATCTCTTGCTGGAAATAAATTGGTTGGAGGTGCGGGAGAAGGTCAATGGTACAGTTCGTTTGTGGTCTTGGAGGAATCTTTCCTAAAAGGGGAAGGCGGAAGTATGAGTTTCATATATCTACCCAATTCTCCTTTACCGACTCTCCATACTTCCACTCCTGTATGCCATATTAATGCAATTAGTTAGGGTCTTGTTCTCCTTGTGTGGAGGAAAAGCTCCCAAGGTATGTTTGTTACTTCCACCCTTCTGAAGGTGGTCTGGATATGCCTAGCATTGAGATTCATCAATATACGCTTTGCATTATGTTCCTAGACGGAATGTGTTTGCAAGCAGACAGGAAGGAAGATGCCAGTACGAACTTCCCATCCCAGAGAAATGTGCACTCATGCGAGGAGGAGGCCTGATGTTTACCTTGAGGCGAGGGCTCCTTCTATCATGAATGCCGGTTAACTCTCAAGTTGCTCTTACAGGCAACAGATGGCCTCTCTGAGGTCCAGGTGTTGTCCTGTAAGGCAATATATCAGGTGTTACTGAGGACGTCCAGTCAAGATTAGCGAGCTCGGTTTAACGAAACAGGAGGCTCACTCCATATGGCCTTAGGTGCCTGGGTTGAAATCCCTCACTAATGATGAGGCATCATTCACCTAGGTGACCAAAAATCTCAGTTCTCTGGTGGATGTTTGACACTTTTCATTTTTCGCGTGTATTCTTCCATAATTGTTGAATCAGTGTGTAATCATGTGTGTGGTTGATCAAATGATTGATTTTTAATTCATCCAAATCTCACATTTATTTTGTACAGTTAACTGATATTTCTGCGACAATTAAGGATTGTGTGGTTTTTTTTTAATACTAAGACCATTTTGTTTAGTTTCTTGTATATATAGTATTATGCATATTGTAAATATTCATTGGGGTTTTCCTTTTTAACACCACTACAGACAAATTGTACATAATGGGGATTAGTTAGAACTTCATAGAGACTTTGAGGTATCATGGTGATTGTAGTAAAAATGGTAAGTTAGAATGTGGCATTTTGGTGCAAGGAATATTGTATAGTTTGTTTGGGTCAGTCATTGTGGCTAGCTAAGTTTAACATAAAACAGATGATGATCAGCCTTCTCCATCCCCACTTTTGGCTTTGTGCTACACTTTTTGTATTTTTACAAAAATAAATATTAGTCTGTTGCAGTCAATCAGAGAGAATTCTAATGATATCATGGGGAATAGCCTAAACAAGACATAATATCATAACTGCTAGGAGAGAGTTATAACAGTATTAACAAGGAATCAAAACTCATATGCAGTAGGAAAATGTAATTTTTGCTTTGGTGCACATAACAGTGACAACGAAAAATTAGAACCACATTGTGTTAATTCTTTTCTTCGATGTGTGTAAAAGAAAGGAAAAAAAGAGATATTCTTTAAATATGGAAGCATTATTAGCCCAAGTGGTAAAAATACAATAACAGCAATAACAGCAGTTGTTGGAACTTCAAAAACAACAAAATTTAATTGAAATAATATAGAAGAAAACGGAAAATTCACCAAGTTATTTCACTCCTGATGCAGTGGCAAATGCCATAACTGAATTCACCTATAATCATTACGTTATCTGCTTATTTTAGAAGATATGAGCAAGTTTTCAGAGAAGAATGCAGCGACTGGGAAGATGAGAAAAAACAAGACTTTTGTTGAGAAGGTTAGTACCAGTACAACATAAAAAATACTTTAATTTTGTAACACCAAAAAACAGAAGAAATTTGCTTTAAAAAAACAGTAAAAATTCTGACTAAAACTTTTAGCAAGAAAAGTTTGTTATTGAATACTCTTTGGAAGTGTATGAATCTGACACAAAAAGAAGACAAAGTTTTTGTCACATATGCTAGAATCATTAATAAGGAATGTGAAAGATTCAAATTAAATGAACTGACCCTGAATATGCTTAAAGGGTTAATTTTCATTAAGGGTTAATGGTGCAAAAAAAAAAAAAAAAAAAAAAGTGAAGAAATACATGTTAAGAATTCTAATGAAATTTGAACAAAATCAAAAACTAACACTACAAGAAATATCGGACAAATGTCATAAAATCCTAAATCTGAAATGTGATACTGAAGAAAATGAAGAAAAAGAATGTGCATACATACAAGCTAAAGAAAAATGTGGAAAAAGAAAAATTAATCCATGTTTCAGATGTGGAAGGTTACATCTGAGAAACAACTGTCATTTTAAGAATTCAAAATGCTACAAGTGTGGAAAAGTAGAACATAAAAAGTCACACTGTAAAACTAAAGCAAGTTCTCACAGAAAAAAAATTCATACACAGCGTTGCAATGGAAAAAATAATTACAGAAAACCAAAGAAAATTTGTGTATGTGAAAATTAATAATGTGGATGGAAAAATGCAACTAGACACTGGTAGTGATATCACAATAATCAATGTAGCCACATGGAAAGCAAACGGAATACCTATATTAAAAAGAACTTTGAAAAATCACATGTGGCATATCAGGCAAGAAATTATTTTTATTGGTAAAGTAGCTTGTAACGTTTCATTTTGTAACAAGTGTGTAAAAGCTAAGGTTTATACCTTAAAAAGGACTACAAACTTATTCAGCACTGACTGGATGGTATTATTTAAGTTGTAGGCTTTACCTATAAATATTTATTGTAAAAAATATAAGTGGACAAGCTACCAGTTTAAAACAGTGTGAAAATTTAAAAGAAGAATTGAAAAAAATGTTTTCTGGATGTTCTATCAGATGAGTTAGGTCGGTGTTTCAAAGTCAAAACAAAATTTCAAGTGAAAAAAGGTTCACGCCAGTGTTTAAACCAAAACATAATGTACCCTTTGCAGAACTGGATCAAGTCAACAAAGAATTAGACAGACTTGAAAAAATAGGGGTAGTTGAAAAGATTCACCATTTAAAATGGACAGCACAAGCAGTGTAGGTAAAGAAAAAAAAATAATAAAATTCATGTTTGTGCTGATTTTGACAGGGTTAAACAAATCTTTAGAATCCCATAACTACCCATTAACAAGTACTGAGGAAATTTAAATGGTGGAAAGTTTTTTTGCAAAGTTGGATCTTTCTGAAGCATAATTGCAAATACAGGTTGAAGAAGAATGTTCAAAGTTAATATACACACAAGGGATTCAACTGACTTCCTTTTTGGGTAAAAGTGGCTCCAACTATATTTCAACAAGCTATAGATACTATGCTTGCAGATTGTGATTTTGCAGTTGATTATCTGGATGATATATTAATTAAAAGTGTATCTAAGGAACAATATATCAGGCATATGAAAAGAATTTTTGAAAAATACAAGAATACAAGTTCAAACTCAGTATCTAGGACAAATCATTGACAAAAATGATCATCAACCAGATCTGTTAATGGCAAGTGCAATTACGAATATGCCTCCTCCAACAAACATTACTAGATTAAATGCATTTTTGGGACTAGCAAACTATTATCAAATCTATATATCTAATATGCAGAATTTGAGAGCTCCACTGAACAATTTGCTTAAAAAAGGCATAAAGTGGAACTGGACTGATAAGTGTCAGAAGGCAAGAAAATACTAACATCAGACTTATCATTAAAGTACTACGATCCAAAAGCAGAAATAATATTGGCTTTGGATGCTAGTAACTATGGTATAGAAGCAGTATTTACTAGTGAAATAAAAGAAAAAAAAATATCAAAAAAGGTGGGGATGTTGTAGAGTAAATAAGACACTCCCAGTAACACAACTGAACTTGGTAAGAAGCCTTAAATAAAGAACTCAAAATGGCTAAGTAAAAGTCTGTTGAAGTCAATCAGAGAGACTTCTAATGATGTCATGGCAAGTAGCCTAAGCAAGAAGAATATCATAACCACGAGGAGTGAGTTATAACAGAATCTAAAAAAAAAACATGCTTATACCAAAATAGAAAGATCAAAAAAATGACCTTAAATAATATTAACTGTATCAACATGAGATTATAAATATTCATAATCAATTTTTATTTATAATAATTTAAAATATGATATTGTGGCACTTTTACCAAAATTTTTAAGATAACATAAAAATATGCCATAATAAAGGAAATAGTAAAATATTTTTCCTAATAAAAGTACCAACATCATTGAAAGCAATGAGATTGAATTTAGCGTTTATATGAGACACTATGTTAAAAAAGGAATAATGGGCAAGATTGTTTAGAAAATATCAACCTTTCAATGTTATGACATCTGACTTTGAATGATGTGCAATATAGAAAATAAATTACTTTTTATAATCGTTTTTCAATACCTTTACCTTTTCATTTTACCCTTACATTAATTATACATTAATTACATTATTCTGTATACACCAATCCTATACTTGTATATATATTACACATCTTAAAAGATAATTTTTGTATATTACAATTTTTATAATTCAAAGGTTGCCAAATAAATTTGTCAAAAATCTCATATACATTTATCTGCATTCTTTAAATTAAACAATTGATAAACAGTCATTTAAGTGATAAACAATAATATTTTGTACAAGTAATCCAGTAGTAAAATATATAAATATAAAACATCATATAAAACCTGACTTACAGCATTTTCCATTTTCCGTCGTTTATAATCTCGTAACATTGCTTTATAATCTTCATCTGAGAATTCAATGGGACTGGACAAACGCCTGACTTTTTTACCCTGACTATTGTTGTTATCTGTGAATAAAAGATTAAAGTTTACTATACAAATTTACATAAAAACAAAGATAAAGGTATTTTTTTTAATAAAAAACAATTGTTTTTATTTTTCAAATGTACAGCATCATTTTACATTTAATAATCCATTAGAAATAGAGGAAACTGATTAACATTCTTTTTAAAGCTAAACAATTTTAAATAACCTTGGACATAAAATATTCCACTCTAATTTGTGAAAAGTTAAGTCATAAATTACACAAGATATGTTTATTATTGATATAAACTACAAATTCACAAAATGAGAGAAAAATATTCTCTAAAATATTTCTGGCTGCATGTATTACATACAAACGTTCATTTCCTCTTTACCATTGTTTTTAATAATCTTTTTAATCACACAAACGTTTGTGGTTGTAATGAGTCATTATGGTCTTGGATGATTTTTGTAACTGGATATCCTTCTTGATGATAATTCTTAACCCTTAGAAATCAATAAGACCATCAATTCCTATTTTCATATGAAACCTTATAAAAAGAGACAAGGACATTTATCATTTTAAGCTGATATGATTTAGCTAAGGTTTAGATATGAACTGTACAAAATAAGTGAGTTTACATAAAACAATAAAAATGATTAGGGGACAAAATTACAAGTATTCAGTAGGAATTCAATCATTTGATGATTCTTTTTTTAATTTTTTTTTTTTTACTTTAGTTCACCCAATACAAGGCCAAAGAGTCACTCAAGGGTCACAAAGGGTTACTGAGTGGTATTGTTGCAAGGGAGGATGAAGGAGAAAGCAGGAAGTGCATATTATGAGGATATGTAGGATATAAAACAGTTGACCCTAGGCTTGAAGGGGTTAAGATTGTAGTGATCAGGGAAAAATCCTGTCCGGAGTTTGTTCCACAAAGCAACAGCTGTGGGGAAAGAAATTGAATGAAACTTGCTCACTATCAAAGGAACAGAAAATGAATAGGGATAGTCTGCTATGGTGAACATGGCATGACAGGTCCTAGCTGTGAAGGTCTGAACTGGTGGGACTAAGGAATGAAACTTGTTAGAACATTTGCCATAGTGATAGCAATAGTGTATTGGGAGACTAGCAAAGTTTCATCTGTGGGATAAGAGTTGCAAAGCAGAAAATAATTCATCACCCACAAGGCTGCGTAATTACTTTTGAACTCTGCCAAGGCTAGACAGTGAAGACCGTGCAGTACCTGTCCAGAATAAGAGTAAATAATGAGAGACCAAGACTAGGTTTTAGATTACATCCACTGGGGAATGAGCAATGGTAAATTGCTAATGTAGCCATGTTAAATAAAAGATGACTGCTACTGGTTTAGAAACTGTTCAAGTCATTCATAAAACATTGACAAATAATGGAGGATTCTGTCAGTGAGCTAAACAAAGAAATTGCTGCTTCTCACCTGTGATCTCCCCATTGGTGACAGGTTTTGTGGAGTAAGTGGCCAATACAGCCGGTGCAGCAGGTTCAGGTGACGGCAAAGAATATGAAGACTTGAGCAATTGTTTTCGGTTTTTCTGAGCTGCCGCAGCAGATGAAAAACAAAATGTGAAAAACAAACTATTTAAAAATCAGTTTTTTTTTTGTTTGTTTGTTTTTTTAAATTCTTCACCTATAAGCTACATTATCAAGTTATTCTGTGTTAATACTATTTTGATTATTTTTTTCTATTGTCATGTGAAATGTTATCTAAATTAATATCTACTAAGAGTGAACTTAGTCTGGTACAAAGCTACTAATACTAAAAAATATCTAGTAGCATAAAACCAGACCTCAGAGGCCCTGATTCTTAGGAAAAACAAATTAAATTTTTATATTGCACATCCGAAAGCTTTTATCAAGAACTGCTAAAACTGAGTTAATTAACTAGACCAATGACCAATTACTAAAATACATTGATAATTTGCACACTCTTAAATGTTTACATTTCATTCATATTTCAGTCCATGAATACATGGAGTATATGCCTGATGTTGCATTTACATTGAAATAAAACAAAAAGGTAAGAGAAAAATTGTTTTACCTCTGATTATTTTCTAAAAGTAAGAATCTTTAAGAAATGAATATGCATATTATGAAGTTTATATATGTCCCACATTATAGATTTACTCTTAAAACTAACAAATTTATGTTCCCTTTCGAAATTTGCATTGTATTTTACTAAAATGCAATACAAATTTAAAGAGGTCATTTTAACTTCATTCATACATGAATCACAATTTTTTATTATTTTAAAAAAATTATACAGTAATTAAAAATATCTGGCATTTGTTTTAGATATCAAATAGTTAGGAAAGTGCATATATGAACCAAATTTTATATTATCAAATGCATAATATTACTCCCTTACTATAACTTAATATTTTACAATAAACAATTATTATAAGCAAACAGATAATAAAAGGAATATTTTGTCTAACCTAAAATTGGCTATACATTTTCATAATTATAGAAGACCTTTCTAACAGAAACATAAATGATAATACTAGTGTGATATTATTTAGATGTAAATAGATGTGCTTTATACTCACCAGCATCCTCCAGCTCTTCTTCTGATGATGTGTCATCTGCATTGCATTCCTCTTGAACCTCTTTAAGAATTCTTTGAAAATTAAATAAAAAACAAAAGAATAAATGTATAAAAATGTAATTATGTGATAAAATAATATATATGAAATAATTTTATGTCTGCTCACCTACGACATCGCCTGTTTACTAAATGTTCAATGCTTTGATCAGCAGGAGGTGGTGGGTTGTAGCAAAATTTTGGAAGCTCATCTGGGGGTAACTGGGATACCATTTCAAACACACGCTAAAATTAAAAATAAGAAAGATGCTTTTAACATCAAAAATACAAAGATAAATATTTTCATGTTCCTTTTATAATGTCTGGATTTCTAAATCATATGTAATGGATTCAAATAGGTAATCATACTAGTTAAACAGATTAAAAGATAATTCAAAACTGAAGATGAACTTTAAAAACAAATTCTCTGAACATCAACATATGTTCAATGGGTTGATAATGGTAATGGTGAAATTAGCTGTTTGCATACAGGAAACATTATTGTCAGTTGAAATCCATGAATTTTTCTTAAAACAATCTCTCAGAAAATTAAGCTTCTCAAGTCCACTGTTTTCACTCTTTCTAGTACGAATGGGAGTTTTCTTCTAAACTTGTTTTTTTTTTTTAACACTGTGTGGAAAGTTAACATTTTGAATGTATCATTATTTTTTCCTTCTAGTTATATATGCTATGCATTTTTGTTGTTTCTGTCAGAAGTTTTCAAGTGATGTGGTTTTTGTTATTTGGTAAAGATCTGTGAATTTATGATGCCTGTCTATAGAGTCCAATGAAGGATTGTCTTCATTAATACCTAAAGCATTCATTTATTTGAAGCCATTTTTAATCACTGATCTGCAAAAACATTTGTATATTGATGATAAGTTAAACATTTCTGAAGAAGTTGGACAATTGCATGACATACATCCATAAGAGTCTTGATCTGACAAGGCTATTTAAGAACATGCCTTAAGTTCTCAGGTTAATATTTTGGTTTTGTAGCATCTTAGGTTATGCATCATTCCTTTTTCCAAAATAAATACTTAAGGATAATATAAGCAAATGGTAAATAAATAAATAACAAATAGTCAATGTTAATAAATTTAATATGAAGTTGCAATTTCTGGATAAAAAATAGTTTGACTACCTGTCTGGACATAATGATTTCTTTTAACAGTTTGGTATAATATCGCTGTTGCTGCATTTTGTAATCTCGAAATTTGAATTTCCGATACAAATGTGGATATTTTGAGATTTCTGAAGAGAAGGCACCCTCTGTACAAAAAGAAAAGAGAATGATAAGCAACAAGTATATTCTTTTCTCAAACTGATATAATTCAGTTCAATTATAACCAATTCTAAACTGAGCATGAAAATGTTTCTCTTTAAAGCTTATACAAATTGACTCTCAAAATTAGGTTCCTAAAAAACAAAACACAGTTCCTTATTATATTTTAAGTATCATAATATCAGGTATAGATTAACTAATTAAAAATTATTATTAAGGAATTTACCATGGTAGTACAATGAACAATATCACATTCATCATAGATTCCAAATAATTTATAAACCAATAATTCATACTATATTGCATCAAAACAGTGTATCTGCTATTATATTTTTCTTCTTTGGTTTAACTGAAATGATAGGAAATGATGGGACTTACTCTATCATGAAAACATTAAATGGGGCATTATTGGCTTTCATGTTCCCAAAACCTCAAGAAAAAATGTAGTAGGATTCAGTGTTACTGCAGTATGCATAGTCAGTGATAAGAAAGTCTAAAAAAGATATAAACTAAACCTAAACATGATTCAGATCTGGACAGACCTAGAATTGCCAATTTTTATTAAAATTGGCAGTTGTCCTCACCATTAAGGTTATTAAATCTTGATACTTCAAGCAGAAAACCATTCTTAAGATTGGCACTCCCTTGGCTGCTCTCTTCAAGTAGTAATACAGTTGCTTCAGAACCTGAGTATTATGAATTTAGCTATCTATGACATGTTGATGTGAATACAAATACTGTGGCATACTGGAGGCAATATGCATCAGTCTTCTGGCTTTCTGATAAGTTGACTACTAGACATAAGACCCAACCTTATTCTCAGAGCTGGCAAAAATTTCCACCTTGGAATTCTAAACATTCAAAATCTACTACATAAGCAAAAGATGAACCCTGATACAGTTACTCATTGATGTATGTGTCTAATGAAAAACCAGACCTTAGTGTAGTTATACAAAATTGCTAACTGCTAATGTAGTATCAATTTGAGCACCTCTGCTGGTCTAGATGGCTAACTATAGAACTGGCAGACTCTCAAGGCCAGGAAAGAATTGGTATTGTTCTTGAGTGGAAGCACCCCAATACCAGGCTGTGTACCATCCAACTAACTGAGAAAGAAAGGGCATCCAGGATATGCAAAAGATATAGAACTTTAATAATGAGAAATTGTATATTGTACATATGTCACTGCACACTGATAAGTACCTATTTATTTCAAAGGCAGTTTTCAAAAACAAGTGAGAGAACCTGGTAGTTTGGTGTATACCAAACAGAAGCATCAAGGATCATACTGACCACATCCTGGTGAGTCAGAAATAAGAAAACCCTGCTGTTCCATGCACTGATCAGTGCCACATTCACCCTTGACTTCAGATGTAAGAAATCTTGTGCTTCTAAAATACCATAGCTCAATATTGATAACTAGAAAACATCCAAAAATTGCACCATGAAGAGTTAGATAAAAAGGCTTCAGGACAGATTGTGTGCTGATATAGAAACACTGAATATTCCTGAAAGTTACAACAGTTCACAAAAATTATTGGGAACCAACACCAAACTGAACAATGGGTGGATATCCAAGAAAACTCTAAGACTCATTGGTCTGATGGATAGAATCTCTATCATAAGAAGTACCGAAAGATTAAAATTCCCCATGATAGGGAAATCTAGCAGCAAGGCATAGAAATGAGGAGAGATAGCAGAAGACTGTGCAGGGTAGTAAAAAGTGCTGCTGACAAATGAACTAGAGCCAACAAGGTGATCACTGAAGCTAATGGGCTGGTGATGACTAACCAGAAAAGGCATCTGGATCAATGGGCTGGACATTCTATACAGCAATTTGTGTATGATACACATCCATATGAGTTCCTCATAGGGAATACAGAATATATCTGATGAACCACAGAATTTCACCAGGTCATGTATGCCTTGAAAAAATATAGAGCTGTTAGAAAAGAGTGAATTATATAGAAAGATGAAAATGAAATCTTAATCCAGCACTTAACTAATCTGTGGTTTAGCATCAGGAGAATGTCTCACAAAACTGAATTTCACACGTTTCTACAAGAAAGGAAAATATGGCAGTTGCAGCAACCATCATGGTGCATTCAAAGGAGCACAAGACCACACACCAGAATGAAGCTTTCAAACCAGGTCATGGCTGTATTGATAACAATTATACACTTTGCTAAATCATGAGTTCAGAATATCAACAGCAGTAGCATTTTTCAATTTCAAAAAGGTCTTCAATTTCCTCCATATGCTTACCCTGCAACAAAGTTTGCAGAGTGGGGTAATTATATGATCCCTAAGCTCATATAGATCCAGAAAGTTTCTACAAGGATAGAACAAACTGTGTATGGATAAACAACCAGTTGTCATAAACATTTACAACATCAGGCATCAGACAAGGAGAGGCAACATCTTTTATCTTATTCAACTTTTGCATAGATGCCTAACTGATTAGTGCTCTAAAAGACACCCCTGTGAAAACTGAATTGGAACAATGGCATCCTTATAAATGATCTAGAATTTACAAATGATATTACACTTCTTGCTGAAGGAGTTTCAAGCCATTAAATTCATGAACTTTATAAAGCATAAATTCTAATGTTCAATAATCTTACTGAAGACAATCTGAACATTAAAAGCAATGCAGTAAATTTTCATTTTAATCACTGGATGACATTTTTACTACTTCTAACTAATAATGTTTGAATAATCCTTTCATCATTACTTAAACTGTCAGCTCCATCATTCTGTTAATAAATTTAAAAAGTAGTCATCTTGTAGATTAAAAAACAAAACAAACAAAAAAACTCACCTTTCAGTTTCATTTGGAACTTTTTCAGAGGGTTCCCAAACTTGAAATTATCTCCATCTAGTAACCGCCTATTAAGTCAGAAAAATTATTGATTATTAATAAGGTTAGTATCATAAAAGTAAAAAGACAAAAAATTCTATTTAAATACTAGAATGTTAATGAACTATGTTCATTCTAAAAGGAAAGCAACAGACAATTAAAACAATTTTATACTTTTTACTTTAATTTTGTTTTTACATTTTTTTCACAGTAGAAAAATAACATCATTTTAAAACAATTCAAAACTTCAGCTTCAGAATTGAATGAAAATTTCACTATGGTTTTATGAAAACTTATTGGGCAAATACTTTAGTAAGAAAAACTTTTACAAAACTTACTTAACAGTTATCTGTTTTTGTACTAGGTCATCTGTTGGAAATGTTGGCAGGAATTTCTGTAATAAAAATTTGAATACATGACCTTATAAAGTCTCTAATAAAAGCTATATCCAAAAAAAAAAAAAAAAGTATAAAAACAATATAAAATCTCCTACATAAAAAAAAAAAGAAAAAAATCAATCAACAAGCACTAAAAAATCTTTTCTAAAAGACTCAATATAAAATCTGATGTATCCTAAACAATAACAAGATAAAGAAAAGAACATTTATTTGACATTTTTTATTATTTATGTTTAGACGCATTTTTTTATAGATACAAGTATTTAAGCAAATTCTGTTTATGATAAACAGTATTAAATACTTTTTATGAAGTTTTTCATAGAAAATATTTGTTCAAAAAAAAACATATGTAAAAGAAAAAAAATGCCATTTAATCAACAAACTCATACCATGAACCTTAGAAACAAGGTCAGAATTATAAACTACAATCTTCTTTTTAAAAGACTCATCTTCCAAATAATCAATTCTTAAGAAATGGGCGAGTAAATGGCATTAAAAGAATTTTTTGCCCAACAAACAGATACAAAAGTTTAAATAAATGCAATAACAAGATAAAATAAAATTTAACAGGCAAAAATATTAAGACAAATTTTCTACGTTAAAATTTCTAAAAACACAGTAATATGACAAAAATATTTATAACAGTAAATTCGACCTTGTCTGCCATGAAAAGGACGCCAGCGTACCGTTATAGGATGCAGGTTGACCTGTCTATGAGCGATTCAGGCAGTAAATGATTATTTAATACTGTAGAGCATTCTGATCTATCAAGAAACAAATAAAAATGTCTTTACCATGAAAAATATTAACACATGAAAAGGGATACAGACAAGCGTGAGACCAAGAAGACAAGACCAGAACAGAGTTGGGTGAGACCAAGAAGTGGCCTATCTTATTGGTTAGGGGAAAAAATCCCAGCATGCATTTGTGTGGTTTTGTTTATAAATTAGAGAGAGAGAAGGGAAATATTTTGCAGTCATTTCTATACACAATGAGTCATTCCAATACAGATCGTTTTTCTTTCTTGGAATAGCCCATTTTTTGATTGAAGCTTTGTTGCCATGAGTTCAATCTTTGTCTATGTTTGTGACCATGTTTTTTGTCATGTATAATAATATTTTGTGTTAACTGTTGTGCTGTTTTTTGGAAGTTTTTTTCATGCTGGTGTGCTGTGGTAAGGTCACGACCACAATGGCCAAATCTCCCCAGCCAATTGTTATCCAGGCAGACACCATCTTTTTGACTTCAAATAGGCCAAAATAAGGATGTGGCCTATTATGACCGGATGAAGGAGGAGTACTGGGATTTTACCAATGGAAATGAGTTGCTCACTATCCTGGAGGTTTTAAACTCAGTAACAACGAGGACTATCTCCTTGCAGATGACAGATGTGAAATCCTGTAATTGTTCAGCGTCAGCAGAGAGGCCATTGAGGAGGCACTGAAATGTCTCAAGATAATCCCAAAAAATTTGGCAAAGTGCTCAAATTTGATGTGGGACATACTACTGGCATCAGAGAAGGAAGCAAAGCTGCTAGCAGGGAGCATACTTGTTACGTAGTACAGAGAAGAAAGCTAGGATAGAATAACCTTTTCTTAAGGCTCATTCATTTGAGCTTAAATCAACAAATATGTATTATTTAATCTGACCATTATGAAATTATACTTTATAATTGTCGCTAAATGTACCTCCAGCTTTAAACACTAATAAAAAGTAAAAATGTACGTGAAAAGGAAGAAGAACACAGCTTTTAAAGAGGAATGGGAACGTGTGAAAAGTCACGTGGACAAGAAAGCTAGTTTCCTTTTTTATTCTTTCTTTTTTTTTTTTTTACGAAAATATAACAATACTAATGACAAAGGTACTACAATTGCAGGCCGAGTACATGGGCACCCATAGGATGAGAATTACAATACACGGGGTGCGCTTGGACATTACCAAGGATCACGTAGAAGCCTTCTTTACCTTGTATAGGCTGGTTGAGGAAGTCCATCATGTATTGAGCAAGGCTGGTGTAGCCATCAAGAAATTTCTCCATCCAAGTAATCCTGGACAGGAAAAAGTTCCAAGAAATTCCCTACACTCTGATGTGTAGGGGTAAAAGAATTTTTGTTGTAATGGAGGGCAGAAGACCCCACCGTTGGTTGTGTAGTGCCACCAGTCACTTGGCAAAAGTGTGTCCTAGCTGAAATCTGATGCCTCAACCAGATACAGCCAAGGAAGCAGTGGTGGAGGATAAGTCTGGCAATGGTTCCGGTGAATGAGGGAGGTGGTGAAAAAGGGGTCAAAGGCTGCTGCCCCTGCTCTCTCTCTCTCAGAGGGATGTGCCACAGCAGCAGCAGCAGCAGAAGGAGCAACCGTAAAAGCAGTTGGAGGAGAATAAAACAGCACCAACAACAGCAGTTGCATTGACAGCATCAGCAGCTCAAAAATCAGCAACAGCGGCAGGAGCTGACTCAGCAGAAACACCAGCAATTTGGAGGATTTGCCACAGCCGAACCGCTACATGGAAGTGGAAGAGATGCCACTTCAGTCCTCCGCATTGAGAAGGGTGAGGGATGAGGAAGAAGAGAAAGAGGAGAAGGTTACCAAGATGGAAAAGAAGTCTGGCCGAAGCAGGTCAGAGAAAGCCATGGATAAAACCGAGACTCAATCTGTCTCTGCTTCGCCAGCAAAAAACAATGCACAAGATGCCAAAAGTAAGGCAAGGAGATTCTCTCCTTCTTTGTCTAGGGCTCTAACTTCTCCATCCCCCAACCTATCCCCAAAAAAGAAGAAATCATTTGCCAAGGGGGAGAAGATTTGTGTTATAGACAGGCAGACCCAAGAGAGAGAGACCTGTCTGCACAACGAAATGTCTTTTTGAGACCCCTTTTTAAGTGTACCACCATCGACTTCCCATCAGCAGAGGACCCTAGGAACTTTCCATCATGTATCACAGAGTTATTATGCTAATCCATAACACAGGAGGCAATTTAAAAGTATGGGACCACTTGGCAGGTGCTAAAGACATCTTTCCGAACATTAGGATGGCCCAAACAGGGTTTCCTAACCTTAAATAATTATCTCAATTGTGTACTGGCAGGGTCCCAATTCGGCTCCACCCCTCTCTATATAGGGCACTTAAGTTAACATTCCCAGTGGATGTCAGCAGATGGACAGATTATGTCAGAGATGGGTACAAAGAACCTAGTACAATCCATAGAGGTCCTGTCCCCTGCAAATTTCCAGCCAGTCTGCATTACAAGACAAGCAGGACTTCCAGCAACAGCTAACTAGATTAGTGCAGCAGGAACTAGTGGGGGTGATTATTGGGAATAAGTGGTGGGAGAGGCTTAAGCATAGAATTAGGTCTTTCACCACTGAATACAGCCAACAACTCACTCTAGATAAGGCTAAAATGGTGAAGACTCTAGAGGATAGTCTGTCCCAAGTGAATAGCATTAGCTAGGTAGGCTCTGAACCGTGAGGCTAGCAAGCACCACCAGGGTCAGGTAATTAGGCATAGATTAAACAAAATACCACAGAGGGGCATTCTCTGAGGTCAACCAAAGACATGTGAAGCGTTTTGGTGGCATTTTGAGAGCCATTTTACCAAGGAGCCTGGTCACTGTGGTGATGAGTTTCACAGTTATTTGGCTGACTTTCTTCAGCTTGAGCCAACTGAAGTGGCTAGCAGCAAGGGAGAGATCACAGAGGGCGAAGTTCACTTGGCATTGAAGAGGGTCAGCAGTGGCAAGTCTCTGGGACTTGATGATCTGCCCTACAGATTGTACTTGAGACTATCACACATCTTTGTTCCGATTTTGATAGTCGTATTCAACAACTGGTTCTGGCTGGAGTCAATCCCTGATCCAATGTCCAAGGGTATGATCATGCTGCTGAAAAAGGTCAAGAGTGTTGGGCCGGATTTAGATGATTATAGGCCCATAATTCTGCTAAACATAGAGTTAAAGATTTGGGCCAAGATCCTGATGGAGCATTTGCAGTCAGTTGTCATAAGCTTGTTGGGACTTGAAAAGACTTGTGCTGTGAAGGGACAAACAATTGAAAGCTACCTGCATCTGATCTGCATAATCTTAGAGGGCATAGAAGATGACGATGAAGCCACATTGATCAATTTGGATCAATCTAAGGCATTTGACAGAGTCAACCATCAGTACCTGGCTACTGTCCTGCATGCCACCACATTTGAACACAACTTCTGCAGGTGGATCAGCCTCCTGTATTGCTCCCCCAGTGCTGTGGTACAGGTGAACGGAAAGTGATCGAGTGCTTTTGCACTGTCACAGTAGGTTTGTCAGGGTTGTTCACTATCACCCTTACTTTACACTTTGATGTTGGAACTCCTCTTTCACTGGCTAAGGGAGAGGGCATGCAGTCCAGCCCTACACGGAATTACTGTCCCTGGAGATCAAGCCAGGGTTTCTGTGTATGCTGATGATGTACCTATTTTTGTGTTCTGCCATAGCAACATTGAGGTGGTACAGAAGGCACTTGAGCAATATGAAATAGTGAGGGGGGGGCGAAATTAACCACAAGTCATGCCTGGTTTGCAGTTAGGTGTCTGGAAGGGGGTCGCACTTCCAGGTCCCTTTAGTTGGACAGACAGACCAGTCCGTATTCTTGGAATGTGGTTCAGACCCGGTCTCCAGCTGAAGAAGAATTGGTCTGAGGTACAATCAAAGGTTGGAGCAACAGTCCAGACTTGGCTTCGATGACAGTTGTCCATAAAGGGTAAAGCTGACGCTTGTGCCACTATCCTATTATCCTTTATCAATTAGCTGTGCTTCCTCTCTGCAAGAATAGAAAAAAAGGTGCTCAATCGCTTGCTGGCCACCCTTTTGTGGGGTGTCACAAGCATCTGGTCTGCAGAGTGTTGCTCAACGTCCATGTCATGGGGTGCTGGGAATGCCCACTTGTTGTGACATCGGCACACTTCAAGGTTGGTTTTCCTACACTGTGCATTGACAGAGGACTTTTTTTGGAGACGAGTGTTAGGGACACCTGCCTTAGCTTTACCATCACTATTACCATTTTGGAGGCTGAGCGTCATTGTAAGCCTCAAAATCAATCGTGGTTTCTGTGAGAGTGTTGGATGGGCTTAAGGTTCATTCCTTGGTCCAGTGACCTTTCACAGCCTCATAGGCTATTGTATTATGATCTAGTAGAGGGGGTCAGGATGGACAATCTTTGTGGCCGGCTTGGCTTGTTGGCATCAGTTGTGCTCTTTCTGGTCTTGGGCATTAGCGGCGAACTATCTCAGAAACCCTGAGTTTTCACTTATCTGGTGATTGATTCAGAATGTGCTACCTCTCAGTGATGTAGCCTTCAGATAGGGTGGAGCAGATTTGCCTGACTGTCATTGGTGTGACCTTGGCTTAGAAGAAATGGCTTCACATGCCTTCTACCATTATCCTCAGATGTGCCCTTTCTGTCAGTGTGATTATGGTTCTTGTCACTCCCAATCAGCTTGTACCAATCGATCTCACATACACATGTAACAATGTGTTGCCCTCTTTCTCCAGGGTGAAATGGGTGGTGTTTCTCCCATTAATAGCTGTGGCAAGAATGGTGGTGTGAATGTCACGAATGGAGGGAATCTTGCAATATGAGCGTTATTCTTATCAGGATCTCGTTGGATTCTTTGGGCATCAGCTCACATTGAAAATCTAGCAAGCCTGGTTCGCATGATTTTCTCTTAAGTCCTCTTAATGCAATGGGGTGGTTTCCTGTGAACCCTCCCCTGGTTGGACACTTCTTATTTTCCTAGTTAACATGAATGTGTTGCTCCAGGTTTGTTCCTGGCCTACTCTTTTGTTATGATCCATGTCAAGATTCGTAACCTCTAACTTTTTTTTTTTTCATCTCGACTGGGTCAGCCTTTGATTTTCCTATTCTGTCATTTATTTTTTATCCATCCCACTCTATTAGTGAGTGTGCTTCTTGATTCTGTTTATCAGCAGAATACAGTGGCCACTCTTGTTATTTTGAGGGGTGGATGGGTCCTACTAACATACATTAAGTTTTAGTTTGTTTTGTTGCATTCTTTAGTTTTGTTTGTGGGTTCATTCCCTCCTCCATTATTTTCATTATTATATAAATTTTTATATACTTTTGTAAAGAAAAAAAGAAAACAAAAAGAGACATTTAAACATGTATGAATTTTTATGTCACAGGGTGTTTGGTAGGTCTCCGGTAAATATGTGGTATTGTGGTATGTGTAGGATTGAGAGATGATGGATAAGTTCTTGTGGTGATTGGGTATATTGTAAAGAATGAATGGTTGTGATAAACTAAGACTAGGATAGTCAGTGAAGACCAGCTTTTTCCACTTTCCCTTTTAGCCTTGTGTCACAATTTTGTATCATATACAAAATAAATATACATTCCTATACACAATTGGGACCAACAAGTCTTCAGTTCCGTGTGTGTGTGTGTGTGTGTGTGTGTGTGTATATATATATATAAATAAATAAAGGTTTCTTCTTCAGCAAATATTGTTTATGTAGACCTCATAATGGATAATACTTAAAAATCAAAATGACTAGTGACAAGAAGGTCAATTTGAAGATGATAAAATTTAAACAAAAATAGTATGAATTAAATTTTAAACTTTCTCACCATCAGATAATGACGTTGGGAAGGGGTTAATACTTTTTCCCATGTTTCAGAATTGATTACTTCACTGAAGATAAATGTCTGCAAAAGAGAAAATTCAATGCAACAAGGTTTTAGATTTTTTTCTAGCATCACTAAAATTTATCATTACCATTACAAAACATAAATTTCATTATTAGACTTTGTTCTTAATATCTTAAGAACTACAATTGCAGCACTCTGACTTGGTACACATAGTTAAATTTTTTTGGATGAAAGATTAAGAATCTGAAAAAGACTTTGCCATTTCATCATTTTATTATAAAAAACATAACTGTATTTATTACTTATTCTTGGTATAAATTGTCAACAAAAGTAATATTTTATTAAAATTTTTGCAGTTTTCTTCAAATGTATGTGGTCCTAAAACTTAAACTGTGGTTTAATGAATATCAGCTTGACATTGATTGTTTTTAGGATTTCATCACAAAATTACTCAGCAGCTGAATAAAGATTAAACAAACACAAAAACATTATTCCTTTTAATAACTGAGTATAATTCTGTCCTGTAAGCAAATTAAACTTATAACAATAATAATAATCATGATCATGAATTAAGGAAAATATTTTTTATTCTGAAATCAGAAAAAATATTTTCTTATTCAGCATCATATGAAGGTATTCTTTTGCCTGTAAAAGAATTTTGATGCACATTTTGTAAGTTGAATTAGCTTACAATATACAATGAAATATATGAACAATAATAAATTCAATAAATTTTTCATATAAATTTACCTGTTCTATCAAGTTATCAGGAAGTAGAAGTTCATCTTTGCCTATGATGCATCGTTCAAATCGTCCAATTCTGCTAGTTGATTGAACTGTTTCATCCATTCTTTCCAATTAACTGTAGAAATATATATATATATATGTATATATAAACAATTTTACAGCTTTCTTTAAAAATCAAAAATTGTCAAAAAAACTTTAAAACAAGGTCAGTGTTTTGATATGAAAATCTAATAGATAAATGTATGGAAATATGTAGCTAGATACGTAAATGTATATAATCGTACACATTCACATTACACAAGCTAACTAAATTTCTAGTTCTAAATCAATCATGTATACAATCCACAAACAAACCACAATTTTAAATTACTTTTAATTTCTAAGTAGATGGGTTTAATTAGCATTATATGTACAATTAAGTCAAGTTTCTCAAGTGACAATTGAATATTTACATCAATTTAAATATTCTATGCTTTTTTTCAACATTTCAGCCTTCAAGTCTTCTTCAAGTGTCAGTCACACTCAACAACCTTCCCATAATTTTTAACTGAGGGTAGACTGTTCTTATTAATCTTTTCATTCTTAGGGAATTTTTTTTTTTAATCAATTCACCCCAAGCAAGGCAATAATGCTACTAAGACGTAAGTGAACGAAAAGGAAAAGACTTTAGAAGAAACCAGAAACCCAATTGTAAACAGAAAAAGAATAAACTCCTGTTCAGAAAACCAGAGAGGAGAGTGAATGGGACATTAAGCAAACCTATCTACTCCTATGAGTTAATACTCTCCAATCTATTTTACTTTTGTGTCACTTGTCCATTTTTCCACCCTACCTGACCCAGGGATCGAACTAACATGCCATGGATTCTGACATAATTTGAATATTCTAATACCAATAATTGAAACTGTAAATTTTAAAATAAGAAATTTCTTTATTTGGCTATTCACTGACAATTTCACATCCACCGCACCCACATATCACAAAAGAGGTCAGGCAACCACAAACATACCATACCACCTGATGATGTCATACCTAAGCAGCAGCAGCAGCATCTTATTCCTTACTTTCAGGTTTAAGAAAAATGTATAAGGAAATATTATAAGCAAAACCAAGATGTAAATAAACACAAAAAATTTAGATAGGAAACAAAAGTAGTTTTCAACAGTAGAGTAGTGAACTTATTCATTTTTTATGAGTAAATAGTAAATAACAAAGCAACAGGCAGGGTGAAGCTAGACTCTTAATGCTATGTCAACAACTGGTTCACTAGAGTCTATGGTTAGCACGAGAAAGAATTTAGATCTTATGCTTCCAGCACAAAACTGGCAACCAGTAATGCGAAACAAAAAAAGATGGATTTAAAGGTGAAGCAAAATGTACTGTGTGTATGGGTTGCTGACTAATTCACCATTGTCACCTGGTGACAGGTCTACAATGTGCAGCCACCTAAAATTTATGATTTCAAAGTGGATTTGGCGATCACTGTAACAGTTGGAAGAATCAGTTTAGAAAACCTAACATTGTGATATGATCCACCCATTTTTGGATTCTGTTGATTCTTGCAATGTGTTTTATTTACAAACTAAGGTGAAATGAATGGTGTTTCGAATTCTACCAGCTGTACCTAGAATGGAAAGTATTTAAAAGGGAATCTACAAGAATAAATATTTTTTCTCATGATGAGCTAATTTCTTACCTTAAACATCAGCTTAAAATGAAAATTAGAATTAGATGTAATAAAAAACAAAAATAAAAACAGGGAGCTTGGCATACTTGAAAGCCACCAGGTGAGAATTTTTATTCTAGAAACTCTATAATGCAAGAAGGTGCAATTACCTCCAGAACCTAATATACATCAGACTAAAAGATTCTTAATGGTATGAATGCAGTGTCCAAGCATAGTTATCTTTTATTTAACACCCCCCCTACTTTTAGACACATCAACTTTCTATTGGTTATATAAGGTTAAAGAAAATTGTGTTTTAAACATAAATAAAAAATTCTTGATTATTGTACTGCTGGTTTTCCACACTTACTAACATTTTATTTTACTTTTTCCCGCATTTTTTCTTAGAAATATAAAATTACTATATTTCTACTTTGTCCTTTGACCTCACAGGTTAGCATGTGTAAATAACACATTATTTACATTCTATTTTAAGCAAAACGGTAAACATTACTTTTAGAAAACCCAGTTAGTTAATATTTAAATTTATTAGACGAATACTGAACTTTAATGAAAATTTTAAATTTGCCATTTACATTATTCTAGGTAACTCCATGAGATCGCTAAAAAAAGAGCATAGCATGATAAAAAGATGCCAAACTTGATGAAAACAAAATTTTATCATCTAAATGTTCATGTTATTATTAAGAGGAAAGATCAAAATATTTTGGGGGTATTTTTTTACATTTTTTAATCGTTCCTAGCACATCCAAAATTTTTGTTAAAAATCTTGTTTTTGTTTTGAGTCATCAAAATTGGCAGATAATCAATCATGGCAACCCTTTTTTCCATTTAATAAAAAAATGAAAATCTCATTTTGAAATTCTTTTAAAAATCAATTATCATTTTTTCAAAATTTATTTTAAGAAAATCAGAAATTATGTTTATTTAAAATATTTCGAACCAAGCTTAACTTAGCTTCTGCGCCAAAAAGATATAATTTGAAAATAAAACAAAACCTTTCGCGTCACTTGACAGGTGACAAAAGACATTTTCATGACATTTAGATAGCTTACATGAGGATAATTCCTTCTACAGATGGAGAGAAGTGAAGTTATTTAGATTAAAGTGAACAAATTATTTACCTCGTTATTTTTAAGGAAAACTTTCAGCGCTCTAATTTTTCTTTTTTGTACTTAGCTTTCACCCATACGTTTACGATGCTTTATGGAAAATATATTATAAAGAAATTAAAAAATAAGAGTGTTAAGAGTGAGATTAAATTTCAATAGAAAGGGACCTAATTAATTTATACGTACCTTTCTTATGAAATTTTATCAGAAGTGTACATAAAATACTATAATTTTATGTACATTTATTACATTTTACTGTGTTATTTGTATTTCCATTCATTTTATTATTAATTTTGATATTTCATTTATGGAAAAATGTCATAATTGAGATTAATATAAAAATAAGATCATATAAATTTCATAAGATGATACTGATACTTGTAGGTACCCTTCTCAGTTGAAATTGAAAAATCAAATTAACTTCTCCACACGCTTCGCAAAAGTAAAGGCCTTAACAGCGGAGAACAATGGTCAACTCAAATAACGCAACTTAATTGTATTCTGCTTGGTCTTCTGTACGTTATAATTACCGCCCAATTATAAACACAAAATTACTGCGGATCTTCTGATTAGTCAAAATGATACAACTTACAATGCGCTAAAAAAAAAGATCTATCGCATAAGGCCACTTAGGAAAGTGGATGCGGCTTTTAACTAATTTTATAATAACAACTTAAATGCAAAAATCTATTATAATAAAAGAAATAACAAATAATTGTATTAAAAATTCATTTTTCATCAAAAAAATTTTTTGCTTTCAGAAAATATTGTCCATATTCATAAAAACAACTAAAAGCAAATAAAAGCATTTGAAATTAAATAATATCTTTGTTTTATTGACTTTTGTATGTTACAATTCAGAGCTGATTTTCAGGTGTATGTGTGTGGGGGTCAATTAAAAAACAAAACAAAACAAAAAAACAACATGATTTGCATTCCTCAAAGCCTTAACTATTGTAATCACCTAAACTGGATTTGACCGAATTTCTAGAGTTTTCATAAAATTAGTTGGGGGGGGGGGGTAATAAATATATAAAAAATATTTCTGCCATGACTTTAATAAAAAAATAAAAAAAAACATATTTATAATAATTTCCATCATCTATGAATAGTTTCTGAAAGTTTCATTAACATCCGGCAATTATTTTTATTTTTGCAAGATTTTCCAAATTAATGTGTGTCATACAAAAAAAAAAAAACGTGTTAAAAATTGTCTATGTTATTTTACTAGTTCCAGTGATACAAAGAGAAACAAGTTTTTTTTTAATCAAAATTTAGAATGTTCTAAAATGAAGGGAAAATTTTTAAAATAATTAAAAAAAACTTTTAGTCTTTCCTCTTCATAATAAACATTTAGATGATAAAATTTTGTTTTCGTCGAGTTTGACGTCTTTTTCATCATGCGCTTTTTTTTTTTAGCGATAGTGGAGTTTTACCTACATTATTCGTATACCATGGCGGCTCGATGAGTGACGAAAAAATGTACTTAATGCTTTAAAAATTCTTAAAAAGTTTATTATTTGGAAAATTTTTCTTTTAATTCGGATTTAGCTTTTTTAGTTTGAACATTATCTTTTGAATAAAACCGAAATTTAAGTTCAAAGAAGGCATTTAAAATAAATGTTTTTTGTGTTTGGCTTTGTTTTTTTAGGAACTTCGTGGAGGTACCGAAAGCATATGTTGTCATTAAGGAGATCGTTCACAAAGAGAAAGTTTTGACTTTTGAAAAATCTGGTACTGTGGTCAGGTAATTGAATGCAAACGACTAAAAAAAGTAAATTATTTTATTTTATTTTTGGTGTTCTGAACAATAGTGTGTGCACAAGGATATCACTAAAGCTTGAGATCGTCAACAAAAGACGAACCACTTCTTCCCCAATCACTTCATGCGGTTTTCTTTGTTTGTACATTTTCCTAATTTATAAAATATAGCTTCCACTCACTACACATGGACCACGTGAAGTTTTTGTCTGATCATTAAGCGGTGCAGATTTAAATAGGAAAACGTAAACGAAAAACATGCTATAACGAAATAAACCTTGTTACTTTTATTGAATAAAAAATAAAGTGTATATAGCTAAAATTAAATTTATCAATATGCGCGCAATACAGGCCAAATGCACGTGGAAATCAGAGGAAATGTAGTGCGTTTTTTGTTTAAAATAAAACAATTTTATTAACTACGATCGTTTTTCAAAGTTTTTAAAAAAGTTGTTTATGTATGAAAGAAAAGTTTCATGTTTTAGTTTTCACAACCAAACAGTCCTTTGATGAACAAGCACTCTTTTTGAAGAGTTTGTTTATTTATCTCTTCAGTGACGATGTTTTTGTTTTTAACATCGACAAATTTTCTATTCATTTTTTTTCTTTTTGTTTTACTCTTAGTCTTCTTAAGGCAAGCCTTACTTTTTTTAAGTTTTTAGGAGTAGATTGCGATACACAACAGGGCTAAAAAAAAAAAAAAAAAGCGATTTCTTTTTTCCCCATTAAAATTAAAAATCCTACCAATTATTTTTTAAATTATACAATCATATTTATTATTTAGTCTTGTAGTGAAGGTTATCGTTTCAAACTGTCGAAAGGTTGGGCAATATAAAACTAAAAGGTAATTTCAAGTTTGTCAACTTTAAGGAAGAGTTACTTTATTTATCTGCTCTTGACACCTCGTGTTAGCGATGTATAGAAACGGATGAGGACTAGACAAAAATAAGGAGAAAGTCACTATTTCAAAGAAAAAGTTTTGATGTAAATTCAGTTAGTATATAAATTATCTTAAAAATATTTAAGTTTGTAATTTTCTTAAAGCCAACAAAATTAGGGATGTGAACTTTGAACCATAACATTATTTTTACCTGCAAATTTGATTTTCAAAAACTTAGATTTAAGCAAGCAATTATTACATAAGAAGAAAGATCAAAAGAACAGTAACAATCAAATGATCGTTTTTCTTTCTAATAATCAAATTTACAGTTCACACGATATTTAATTTACATGTTCTCAACTTAAAATACATGTAACAATTAAAGTATATATTTTTTGTTTTCTAAAATATTGGTACCTTTTTTATTTTAAAATTGAGTCATGATTAGAAAAAGGAAGTTAGGCAGGTAGCATGCGGTAACGTAGGGAACAGAAATTTTTACTTTGTAATAAATTTAGTAATAACATTTTAAAATTTGAAATAATTACATTTTTACTTTACACTTAGTCGCAAAATTTACTTAACCAACAATAAACACAACAAAACTACTATATTTCTTTAGCTGAATTTTATTAAAAAAATTGTTCTACATCGAGTGGCCTTTATAAGTGGTAGAAGGTGGGGGTTGAGAAATGGGGTATAAAGAAATTTTGTGGGAAATTTGGGGATCTAATTCCAGACGTTTAAATATTTTTTTTTAAATAAGAGAGGGGGAGCAAAAGTATAAAAGTAAAAAAACAAGCAAACAGGACCTAGGGAATATAACATTACTTTAGATTGAACTGTTATAGTCAAGTATTTCTTTATTCAAAGTAATTATCGCTTGCCAACGGTCGAGTATCATTTTTGCGTAAGCTTTTGTCTAAAAAAAAATTAACATGCCAGGTCGCCATGTTGGTCATAGACATAGACGACATGAATTTCTCGAAGGACAACTTTCCTCATACTCACCTTCCAACTGATTCAGGGCTTTCGTCGCTACATTGGGACTTAAACTGTACTTAGCATGGGCGATTTTCACCATTCCACATTCAAAACACAATATCTCTGACGAGGGTACCGGAAGTGAACCGAGCTCCATACTAGTGTCCCGGAGTTAATTGAAAACGAAGAAGAAAGCCACTTCATGTATTAAACATTAACCTAAATATTTCATTATTGAAACCGTGAATTTTCTTTTTATTACCCAAATGTAAAAATGACTTATTTTTCTCTTTATTGATACGCTTTTATTTAATTTAAATATACAATCAACGAACCCGGTTTACGTCTACGTATTCCAAAAACTGGAATTGTTGCCTGGACGTAAGATTCGTTTCGTCATTCTTTACATTTTTTTTTCCTAATTCTACCGTAGCAGTAGATAATTTAATTGGCATTATTTGATGTCTGTTTTCAATAATTGATAATTTTACTTAATGAAAATCTACTAGTCACATAAAAAGATATTTATATGTTGAAACTAATTTGACTGACTAACATTGTTTTTGGATCGTTTTATAAATAAATAAAAAACTAACCATAATTCACTGCACATTTTTAATTTAAAGAATTTCAATATGTAGAAAAATCAATTTTTAAATGTTTAAGAGATTAACATTTTTCTCATATCTCTTAAAATGAAAATACAATGTTTTATGTATGCTGTACTAAAAACACAGGAGAAATTTTTAAAAATTCATAAGTGAAATAATATTTGATAAAATTATAAATTGTAAGACATGTCACATAAGCTACATATGCAATGTAAAAAATAGAATTATAGGTGTCAGTGTTTTTCTGTGTTCATATAATGGTTAGTGTGCATGCGCGCGCACACACACACACACATAACTCTTATCAACTCATCTTAGCTATAAACTCTTGCAATCTTTATAAAACTTTATAAAACTGTTTATAATAATTTTTTCATTTTCATTTTTTTAATGGCATGTACCTTCAGGGTGTAGGTGATTATGGTTCTACACAGAAGAAATTCCTTTCCTTATTATTTAGGAATTGTCATAAATTCTTGGGAAAAATAGTGGCATGGTTTCCCATTGCCTTTATAGCGGCATGGAACTTAGAAGTTAAAAATGAACAGTTGATTTACCCATGCCAAGAAAATTAATGAAGGATAATGATGACAAGGAAACACATGGGTAATTTTAACAAAACAAGACAAGGAATTTATTCATAAATTTATGTGCTTGAAGTAGTGTCAGTAATCTGTTTCAGGAAAACAAATCAGAATTCTTGATGTCCATAGTTTTAACATATTGTCATGAAGAGGAAATGTTCATACAACAGATTAAATGATCTGACACAAAATAATATTCAAAAATGTTTAAAAAAAGCTAAGAAAGTTTGTTTCTCTTTGAAGGGATATATGGTTTGCATACATTCAAAAGTAGATGAAGAGAGAGATAGTTTGAAATATTTAGCTTTCTTGGATTGTTGAGAGAAAATTATTTGAAGTGCCGCATGCTGGTTTGAGGCTGATAATATTGGTGAGTAATTTTACACTGGCAAATACTTCAACACTGGCCATGAGGAACTGAAACAAAACCTTTCACATGACTTAAGATGCTCTTTTCATTAATTTAATTTTTCTTCTCATTTTATATCAAAGAATTTCATATAGACTCGTTACTTTCTTGCCTTCTACTTCTTGGCTCACTGGCTAATTTCTGTGAAGACAAGGTTTACATTGGTCCAAAAGCAATTTTACATAGTCTTGCAAATTTCTTTCTTTCCCCTTCCTCAGCTCACCTGTTAATTTCTGTGAAAGGCAAAAAATCTCACCTAGAGTAACAAATTTATTTCTTTTTTCTGCAAACCTGCAATTTAACCCATGACTAGAAGTAGAAATAGAATCATGCTTTTCCGAAGGACATTATACAAAAGGGAATAAAGTAATTAATCCAAGAATTTGAACTTTGCTCACCAATTCTACTTCCAACACGGATAATCATTACAATACCTGGACATTCAGTTTGGACTAAATATATGCAAACCTTCATTATACAAATTCTACAAGTACAAAGTATATTTCTATTCAATATTAAATTTCCAAGCATAATTTGTCTGAGGCAGTCAATGAAAAGAATACTTATATTTTATTAGTGTGATGATAGATATTTGCACTTACCTGATCCAAAGCACTTGAGGTGTCTGGCCTTCTGAACTGCCATTCACAAGAGGTCCAAGGCACATGTGGGATGTTGAGCCTTTATGTGAATGTTGGTCATTTGCATACAAGGACAGCCACTCACTTTAAAAGGTGGTATACAATGATGGTAAAGAGCAGAGAAAATTGGAAGTGGAAGCAAGTAGACATAGCAGTTGGGAGATTTCTTTTTTTTTTTGCAAAGATTGTGCTATTCATTAACAAGCTATTTTGGCAGAGATGAACGGCCGGTTTGACCTGAAAATCATTACTGAATTTGATGGAACTGTAGCTGTGATTGACTGGATCAAGAAGTTGGTGTGTGGTGATCTATCTGGGGTGAAGCGGCATGATCGTGTCATCCCACTTTGCCTAACTGGAGGAGCGTTTGCAGTTTACCATCAACTGACTAAGGATGAGAAATCGGACATGGCCTGATTCAAAGAAGCACTAATTACTGCCTTTTCTGCCAATAGATTTGCAAGAAGTTTGAGGCATGTGTGTTGCATCTGGGTGAGACTGTAGATGCGTATTTTGCATATTTACAGAAGTCGTCAGTCTTTTCCAGAGAAATCCCAGACCATGCGTGTTTGTGCAGGGGCTTCCTGGCCTCATGAAGATGCACCTATGGCCCTCCTCTATGATGGATTATATGTCTGAGGAGCTTTTGGCCTGAGCTTGGCTGCTTATGAAGGATGAAGCTGCAATGGAGGAACCAGTCATTGCTGCTACACAGCTTGCCCAGATTGCTCAACGATCCCCAGGCATGTGCCCACCTGTTACATGCTATAATTGTAATGGTGCCAATCACTTCACGAGGGACTGCATGCAGAGAGGGCAGACCACTTGTGTGCATTATTATTGGTGCAACAAGACCAGTCACCTGGTCAGAGATTATCCAGGAAACAATGGTGCTGGTCTATTTCCCAGGCAACAGGTGTACTTGGTGCTACCTATCATCACTGTCTACATTGATGGCATACCATGCTCAGCTCTCCTTGAATCTGGATGCTCACATTCCATTCTGAGCAGAAAACTATGTTGGTCTTGATCAAAGCAGGACATGGTCATAACCATATTAACTGGAGCCACACAGGCCTGTTGTGGATGCAGTACCATTAGGATTCACACAGCAACTGGTAACACTGCCACAATTGATGTACTGGTTATGCAAGGGAAGCCTTTCGAGTTCAATCAATTGCTTGTCATTGATGCCATTAAAGAGCTCAGTGGCATCCACATCACACAGTCTGGAAATGTAAAGTTTGAGGAAACATGGTTTATTTGTGCAGCGCTTTGCATCAATGAAACTGATTTTAGTGCAAAATTCGATGAGTGGCAGGGAGTGTGGGGCACAGCATGGAAGTGTTCAGCACAGTCATGCACCAGAGAAATATGGGAACAGAATCTATGAATATTCAGTGTCTAGCAAGTTGAGGGAGGAATACAAGCATAAGTTGCAGACCTGGATAGACAATGGTTGGCTGCTGCTATATATTGATGAGGTGTTTGGCCCACCCAAGGGACTGATACTGCTGACCAGCAACATAATATGCATCCTGTAATGGATTCTTGCAAACTAAATACCTATATTGACATATTCACAGGTGCTGCAGACCTCTGCACAGAGAAACTGTGAGAATGGAGACAGCAAGGTGTGAACATATCCATTCTGGACCTCAGGAAAGCTTACCTGCAGGTTCATGTTGAGAGTTCTCTGTACCTGTATCATACAGTTATATTCAAAAGAAAGAGATATTGTTTAAATGGGTTGGGGTTTGGCCTGAATGTGGTGCCCCTGGCAACAAGTAAGTAGTGTGGTGAACAGTCTTATGACCATGACACAGAGAGGTATCTTTTCCATGTGTGGCAAACTAGTGGGACACTTTCCCATGTGTGGATGGCTACAAGTAGTGACAGGCTTCATCAAATGTCAAGCCACTGCCATCATGCAGAACTGGGACGACAAAATCAGTAACATATGATAATGAATACGCTTGCCCAGGTATAGCAACTAGATCCTGCCCAGGGAGATTGGTACATGGACCCCAGGGAGCTGGACGTGTAAGTTCACTGGCTGTGGGAATAGTACTTTATGCCATGCTAAGAGGAGCCAAAAAAACAAGCCATGTCCACAGCAATTTTTGCCTTCAACTTCAAAGGAAATTTTTTTTAAAAAAAAAGAAAAAAGAGAAAGTGAGAGAAAATGAACTCATTTTATCATCACAAAAACTTTTCTTGAAATTCAAAACCACGCACCATCATCAAAACCTGAAAATATATTCGTTCTGTGCATGCTTGTTTCATTTTCAGCCAAAATAAGACATCTGCTGTCTCCAACAACACTTCCTCTTCCTTCGGGACATCGGCAAACATGGCTCTCCACTTCCCCCTAGCTCTCAATAAGTTTTGTCCCTTTGCTACTTCTCCCAGATCCTGTTCTGTCATTCACTTTCTTATGCCTGCTAGATATGCCATGCATTGCTTTCCTTTGTCCTCTTTCCCTTTGTTCGCCCTGTGAGTTTCAGATTCTCCAAGCCCTCTTTTCTCATTACGTGTCCTAGAAATTTCAGCTGCCTCTTTCTGATGTCAAGTATAAGCTTCTTCCTTGTTTGCATCCTCTCCAAAACTTCAACATTGCTCACATGCTTAGTCCATGGTATCCTTAGCATCTTTATGTAGAACCACACCTCCGTTGCCTCAAGTTTCTTCTTCATCTTTAAGGAGGTCATCCAACATCCGTTGCCATAAAGGAGGACAGATATCACATAGCTGTTCAGTACTCTTTTCTTTGTTACCAATGAAATCCTCCTGTCTCGTAATACTCTGTTTAGCTTTTGGTATGTGTCTTTGGCCATCCCAATACATCTTTGGATCTCAGTGTCACACTTACCATCCTTTGTCAGAACACTTCCCAGATATTTAAATTTCTACACCTGTTTGATTTTAATGTCCCCGATCTGTAAATCACATTTTGGGCTCATCCTTTTACAGATGATCATGCAATCTGTCTTCTTGGAGATTATGCTTCATTCCTTCTTCTCACTCTCCTTCACTACCTTCTGTAGGAGGTTTTGTAATTTCTTTTCTGCATTGTGTCATCAGCATATCTTATGTTATTAAGATTGTGGCTTACAATGATGAATCCTGGTAGGATTTCCAATTCTCTCATAATTGCCTCGATGTATAGATTCAATATGTCCAGTGAGAAGACACACCCTTGCCTTATGCCACTTTCTTTTTTTGTATGTCTTCTGAACTCATTCTCTATCCGCATGCAGGCCTTTTGCTGCCAGTATAGATACTTGATTATTCTAATATCTTTCCCATATATATCAAGGTTGCTGAGCAGTTCCAACAGATCTTTGTGGCATACTTTGTTGGAAACATTTGCATAATCTATAAAACACAAGTGCATGTCCTTCCACATTTGCATTGCTCTTTCTGATAACATTCTGAGCATGAATATTGTGTTCCTTGTTCCAATGTCTTTAACAAACCCTTACTGTTCTTGTCCTATCTCTGGCCTGATTCTGCTGTGCACTCTATTCATCAGAATATGGATGATGAGTTTTGTTATGTGGCCCATTAGGCTAATTGTTCTGTGGAGTTCACATTCATTTGCACCTAGTTTTTTAGGCAATGCTATGAAAATAGATCTGCTGAGATCTTTTGATATATCCCCACTGTTGTAGATTTTATTTATTATTTCTGTAATCTTGTCTATGCCAGTCATCTAAGGCTGTCAGCACTTTCATTACAATCCTGTCTGGCCCTGCTGCCTTGTTTCTGTTCAATTTTGCCAATGCAGCTTCTACTTCGGTTTTTAGAATTTCAGGTTCATTGGTAGTTCTGTGTATTGCTGGTTATTCTCTTTCATTGGGAAAGAGTTCTCCAATATATTCACTCCAAAGCTGAAGAATTTTTTCTTTTTCTGATATTAGCATTCCATCCTTTGATTTTATGCAGCCTATTTTCTGTCCTGTTAGTTTGCTTATTTGCTTATGAATATCTCCTTTGTTGGTGGCACTCAATCTCTCTATTTCTGCACATTTTTTGTTTAGCCACTCTTCTTTCGCCTGCCTGCATTTGGTCCTTATTTCATTGTGTAATTTTCTGTATTCCATTCCATATCTTGGCAGAGTTTTTTTATCTCCTTTGCATCATGTTAAGAATCTTATCAGTCATCCATTCATTTTTTTCTTCTTTGTCTATTCTCCTTTGGGATGATATTGTTTGCTGATGTCAGTAAAGCTTCTCTTAGAAAATGCCAAAACGTGAGAGAAGACTTACTTAACTATCAAAAGGGGTTAAAAAGTGCAAGACTTTGGAAGCCTTTTTTAAACAAACAAGGTAAGTTTTCTCCTTTTTTATGAACTTTAAAACTTTACAAGAAAACATTTAGGTCAACCAATTTTCTGTGATTTTTGAATAATCATAAATCTGAAACAGAATCTCTTTTTTTCATAAATTTTCAATAATAAATAAAGAATTATTTAATTTTTTTAAAGCTTTCAAAACATAACTGTCTCAGTTATTTTTCTATTAAAATATAATACTCTTTGAACTTGTTTTTCTTTTTACGGCATGAATAAAAATTAAGAACAAAAAGTATTACGTTTTTCTTAATAAGTTGGTTATGGGCATTTTCCAAGGAAAAAATTTACTGGAGCCCTATGCAGATATATTTTTAAAGAAAAGTTTATTTCAATCTTGCAACATTTATGTCTACCAGAAATGAAAGTAAAATCATATGTATACACATACACACACATGCACACACTTTAAATAATGTTTCATTTTAAAACAGCAATACTTAAATAGACTGGTCTGCTCAAAAGGGAAAGAAAACTACATATATGTCAAAAAGTTAGGGATCAGTTTGACATTACCTTTATATTGTAAATGGGACCCCTACTGTCTAAAATAATAGAACATTAATGTTTTTTGATTCTGGCAAATTATTTGAGTAGAGGAAGTTCTTCTGAATGCAAAGCAACAAAAATTAGTTGTGAAAATATTTTTATCTATAAGAAATTACTAATTAATATTCATGTTGTTTTGACATTTACTGTACATTGTAATGTAAGCAAGTCTAAACTCAAAGAAAAAATATTTTGTTATTCTATTCTTTTTAGTATTTCTATTTATATAATGTTTTACTGTGATAAAAATTTGAGTACGTTTCCTTTATTCAGAGCTTCAAATGAAGAAAAAAATCCTAATTATTATTTTCAAAATATTTTTTTTTACTGATTTGTACAAAAGTTTTTGTTTTAGCAATTCTGATCCTATTTATGTGTGGGCATTTCTTACTTATTTGCGCTTCACCTATTGGTTGTATAATATAGGACTTTTTATCCTATATATTGCAAACAGCTCCAACCAGATCAAAAACCAACTCCTTTTATTTTATTTCCATCGGTTAAAAACTTAAGAGTCACTATCCAGTCCAATTGTACTCATTTGCAACTTCAATTTGATGGATTTTGACAAAATCAAAGCTGAGCCTAACTTTTGTAAAATTTTGCCACAGAAAGTTTAAATCATCTGGCTTCATTCTCACATTTTTTAAATAAACCATTGGCCTCATTTTGGTGCTTTTTATAACATCAAGTTGGAGTCTCTTTTTTTCAAATATTTATTTACTTTTTTTATAAACCCCTTTGCTTCATTTTTCAAAGAAACCATGTTAGTAACTTTTTAATTTTCTTAATTAGTTTTTGATACAATTTAATATTATCAATTTTACTAAAAATAATTTTTATAGAAGCTCTGTCTTAACATATTTTCAAACATTTAGTTATATATTTGAAGAATTAATAGCAATCTACACCTTGTGGTGATGGAAAAATAAATAAATAAGAATAAATAACAAGAAGACCCCAAAAAATCACCATCTCTAAAAATAGATGGATAATAAAAATCATCAGGTAAACAGAGCCATAGTTTGACCAACCAATCAGAAACTTTTACAACTAGGATGTAAGAAATAAATAATAACAAAGAGACCAAAATTTCACCATCTCTAAAAATAGATAGTTCAATTAACCAATCAGAAAGCTTTCACAACCAGGATATAGGTGAGACAATAAAAAATGAACATACTTTTCAAAGTGGATCTATAGATGCGTATATAAACAGATGGAAAATCAACCAAAATCAGAGTCAATAAATTAATTTTGTCCATTCTTCAATACTGTAGTCACCATAACATACCCAGAGATAAAATACAGCATTTGCACAACTATATACAGCTAAACTCTTCTTGCTACATTGAAAACAAACATACCTCTTTTCATCATGATAAACAACTCTTTCATAACAGATAACCCCATAAGCACCACAAGCATTAACTTCAAATAATTACTATACATATATAATTACATTCTTTCACTTTAATGTTATTAAGCAATATTACATACATGCACAAATTATTAAAAACAGGATAATTTTGTTAGAAACAAAAGAAAGAGTGCTGAACTAATATCAGTCCTCCTATATGGTGGTGATATCCACACATTTAGAAATAAGATGGCCACTGTTGTAGCCATAGTGTCTTGCATGGGTGTAGCTACAACTCATTGAGTAGCTCTGTCTTTGAATGTTAGGATTTCCCTTGCTGGTAATGAGTATGTACTGTTGTGATTGATGCTTGGTGGTAATGGCCCTACAATGTCAATATGGGTGGTAAGTCACAAAGTTCGGCTGTCACTGTATTTGCTGGTCTGGAGAGGCAGTCTGCAACAATGTTTTCTTCCCTGTGAATATATATATCAGCTACATATTCAGATATTAACAGGTGTCTGATTTCATCTATGTTGTTTTATGAAAAGCTAATGTGAGTGGCTTAAGGTCAGTGAACAAGGTTATATGTCTACCTTCAATTTGGGATTTGAATTGCAATACTACCAAGCTGCCAGTAACTCCCAGTCAAATATGAACCATTTTCTTTGCATTTAGAGAGTATCTTAGAGAAAAAAAAACCCTATAGGAACAGGTATTTTGTCAATCATCTGATGTAATGCTGCACCTACAGCATAGTTGGAACTATCAGACTCCAGATAATAATGAGTTACATCTGAGTCAGAGTAAGGAAGTGCAGTGAGTTTGCCCAGGACATTTTTAATGTTCATGAATGCTTCTTTTTCAGCATCATCAAGCTGTATAGTTTTGTTCTGAGGGAGCTTTTTATCAGCTCAGTCAGTGGTAGAAGAATGTAGCTGTAGCATTTCGTAGACCAAAAGACATATATTCATACTCAAAGAGGCCTAATGGTGTTACCACTGCTGTTTTCTCTATATCTTCTTCTCTCATAGGTATTTTGTGGTAGGCTTGTAGTAGATATATTTTGGAAAATATATTTTTCTTACCTAATTTAGAAGAAAGACTTCTGACATTCAGCACTGGGTATCTATCAAATTTTGTCAATAAATTTAAATTCCTGTAGTTTCCACAGACATACCACTGTCCACGTGTGGATTTTAGAACCATGTGAAGGGGTGACAACCAAGGAGAGTTTGACTGTCTTATGATTCCCGTTTGGAGTAGCATTGTAAATTCCTCCTTAGCAGCTTTAAATTTTTCTTCTGACATTTGTCTCACTTTGGCATAGGTGGGTGAACTATCACCTGTATCTATGCTATGTCTGACTTTTGACAATCCTGGAGTAGGTGCCTTCATTTTTGGTGTAAGTAGTGTTGGTAGGTCTCGGAATAAGGGATGTACAATTTCTGGGAGACGATCACTGTTATTCATTGATATCTGGTGTATGGGTCTCTCAGCATGCTTACCCTGTAAGTAGCATTTGGTATTTGGGTCCACCAGTCTTCTATCTTTACAGTTCATTAGCACCAAAAGAAAGTCAGCACCCAAATGTGGGTTGATGGTGTCAGCCACCACTACAGTCCATCTATATGAGTGGCAAAGTCCTGAAAAGTCTAAGTCAATAGACACTTCTCCATAACTTTGGATATTTTATCTATTGGCTGAGGATAGGTGTACTGTTATTAGGTTTAGGCAAAGACTGTTAGCATATTTGCTGAGTAGTATTGTCACTGAAGCACCAGTATCAATCAGTAATTTCAGTGTTGTTTTTCCAATCCAGGTTGAAATCTCAAAAAGTGGCAAATCACTGTTAGCAATGGCAATCCAACCTAAAAGTTTTCCAAACCAGACTCTTCACTCAGCATAGGACCTCTGGCTGGTGACATTGATCTGGAATTTGTCTGTATTTTACAGGGTGGTTTATTTGGCCACTGGCATACATGAGGTCTCTGATTTTCATAAAATGGAAGTACTCTAGTATGCATTTCAGTGTTGGGGTTTGTTGTCTTTCAGGTTTGCTTTTTGTAGTGTTCAGATGTGGTGTTTTGAACTATATCTGTTTTCATAAATGGCAAAGGTTTGTCAGCTAAGATACCAATTTCATTTAATGCCAAGTTCCTAGCAGTGGCTATGACTTGTGTTATTGTGGAAGACAGAGTTTGTGTGAAACAGTACCTGACTAAGTCTTCTCCCTTTCCTACTTTGTCGGCTGCAGGTAGTGAGTGGGTCTGCCTGTCATCCTTGTGTCATTTATCAATTTTTCAAAAAGTTCCCTTTTTGATTTTTTGTAACTTTCAATGACATTTTTTTTTCAGGTCATCACACCTGGATTTCATTACTAGTTCAGGTGGCAGGGCCAAAAGCACAATTTTGTTTCCATATGTGTTATTTTTCATAGGCAGAACTGTGCCTTGATAATAGTGAACCAGCCACAGCCACTGTCTCCATAATGCTGGTATTTTGATACTGACCATTGCTGCTGGGTCTATTTCATCCATTTGTAGCAAGGTTGACAGTTAAAAAAAAAATATCCATTTTATATATTTTTTTTGCTTTTTTTTTTTCACACAAGTGGTAAAGCAAATATCTATAATTTTTTTACACTTGTGTAGCAAGGTAAATATTCACAATTTTTTTTTTAAATGCATGTGGTGAAAAAAAATTCTCCCAACACACATGGTGAGAAAAATTTTGCTGACTTGGAGACAATTTTGTCCAGATAGTTGTATGTCATGTAGAGTTTTTAAATTTGTTATTTAGTTCTTTACATCGAGTTTAATCACAAATTTGTAAGAGTAAATTATTATTTTTGTTGAAAAATTTGTTTTTGTGTCAACCAACTTGTGTGTGGTATGGTAAGTACCATATCATACAAGTTGGTTGACTTACTTTTTCACTGGTTCTTGGTTTTAAGAAAGTGTCTATAGTTGAGCTTTAGTTCTGCATGTTCATCAATTGTGGAGGGTAGTATTGACTTTGTGCTATTAACAGAAGTTGAATGTCGGTGGACTACAATAAACAAAACAAAGACTTCGTTTCGGGTCATATACTAAGTGAGATGTATCAAAAGGGAGATTTTATAAGGTGAAAGTTATGCGTGTTTGCAATTTGGATTATCCCACAACAAATAGATTACACAAAGAACATAAGGACAATTGCATAGCAAGGAATGACTGAACAACATGATTAGAAATCAACAATAAAGAGTTTTTTTATAAACAATAAATACACATGCAAAGATAAACAGAATTTTTGTTTGGTTTGGTAATTGAAATAATGTTGTGAAGAATGTTTGTGCAGAATTGTGATAAGTAAATGCTGATGCTTTTGGCTTGTTATTAAAATTAAAATAATTTTTGTTTCTTTGTGGTAAAATATCAAAATGTATTGTTTAACTGTTAGTGTGTGTGTGTGTTATTTATGAGTCAGAATTAAAGTTGCTAAGAGTTGTTTGCCTTTAACTAATAGGCTAGTATGATAAATGTACAATTACTTTGATGTAGTGAATATGTTCACTCTTTAAGTCAATTGTAGGTGATGAATATCCACGTGGACAATGGTTATTTGAATGCTGTGTTGAGTTTGTTGAGAAACTTTAAGTGGTTGCGAGTCAGTAAATTGAACAGCGTGGAGTTTGTATGGATCTCTTGAAATTTGATGACTGACTGACTTGAATTGCGTCATGCGTTTATTTATATAGAGTTGGGTGTTTAAAATTCGGCTCCAGGGACCTTAGGCAGGAAAAGGTTCTGTTGTGACTTTGCTACAGTTTTAACCAATAGAAGATTGAATTTTACTGAAATGAAATGTTGATTGGTTAAGGCTTTGTTTTATAGAAGGAAACATTTTTCCGAAATGGGTGGAAGGTTAATATGGAAGATTCCACAATTTGATAAGGAAATGAATGGCCAATGTTTATTGACACATGTGGGTACAAAGATGTGGAGCTATAGAGAATAGTTGACCTCAAGTCAGCATGACATTGAATGAGAGTGGCCAAATCTCCCTTTTGTTAGGATGGCTACTAAACATGTCCAAATTCAATGGATAGAAAGAGAGAAGAGCTAGATCATCTTTCCAGAAGTGGGGTCTTAGTATTCACGTGTGACCAGAAACCCATTTTGGTTTCCTTTTTCATAATGGGAAAATAAAATTCTTTACTTTTTTATCATTATTTTATTTATTAGTTTATTCTCCTACAAGTTGGCAGTTGCAACGAGCCTGATCTAACACAGGTCAAGTTCTGATCCTTTTCTCTGTTTGGCTGTGCGACTCACCTTTTATTCATGTTTTCAACCACACATGCAAATTAGCAGTAGTTTTAAAATCACAAGAACCACACATATGCTTTGCCTAAATTGCAAATGGCAGCTCCAACATCATGGCCACTTAGCCACAGGATGGTTAGAATTCCTTGGTCTTATTTCACCACAAGGACATATAATGAAGAAAGATGGCTTGTAGAAATTGACCCTCACAGGACATATTGAATGAAAGTGGGGCAGAGGGAAACAACAAGTAAACTACCTAACATGCTTATACAGTGTAACCCGGATATAAGAGACCCAGATATAAGAGAGATTTTCTCTTGTCCCAAATTAGAGCCTGTGTTAATGTATATAAAATAGACCAAACCCAGATATAAGAGAAACCCGGATATAAGAGACTTCTTCTCCGGTCCCGACAACTCTCTTATATCCGGGTTGCACTGTATAAATGGATGGCAGAATATAGACAGGGACGGAAAGGAAGGGAACAAACTGTTTATAACTATTAAGGATAGGAACTTGTGGAGATCCATGATCTCCCATGTCAGAAAGGAACACAAGACAAACGAAGTACAGGGTGGTCCGAAAGTTTTGTTAACCATACATAGTATAATCTTCTATTTCAGATGGCTAAAATGAGCTCCTACAGTTTGAAAAAGAGGTAGGCAGTGACAAGACTTTCGGACCACCCTGTAGAATCTATGTTAGCCCTGATAGTGAGCTCAGACTTCACTAGGTGACCCATATTCTTGAATAAAGATTGTTCTGGGCTAAGATTAGTAAGATCAACATGAACCTTTACGTTCTTTAAAACCAGAAATATTGTGGTGGGGGCATACCTTTCCATAATTTTTTTTTAAAAAAAGGTAAAATAAAATTGATATGGTAAATTTTGCTGAGATTACTACTTACACTAACAATAAATATGTAGAATTTATTGAATCAAGAAACAATAAACGTTTAAAGGTCCTTTAAGTAACGAAATTTTGCTTGGCCTGCCACATGTAGGGGATACCTAGTGACAATTGAACTCACTACAGTTCTGCTAGGCAATATTGTTACACCTCACCGAGCTTAAGCAAGGGAGATAAGCAACATAAAAATGATTTATAATTAAATTAAGAAGAACTTTATTTTTATTTCTCCATCTGAATTTAATTTATGAGTTCAATATTTTTTTATGAGTATATCATTTAACATATTTTTAAAAAATACAAACAATATAATAAAAAGATATTTTGTCAATTAATTTGAAGTGAGAGAATACTTTTTTCTCTTATTGCATTTGATGCGTCACGATTTTCGTATTTAGATCCAACCTTTTGATTCAAAATGGCGGGTTTAGTTTGTCGCGTACATCCTGTAGTCTTGTTCACAATTATCGATTCATACGAAAGAAGAAATGAAGATGCACATCGAGTCATTGGAACCTTGCTGGGTAAGAAGTTCTATTTAATTTAAAAGTTTAATTTTTTCACTTTTTTTTTTCGTAGTGAGAAATTGATTCATTTCTTTTGCGATTAAATAAAGAAAGCATGTCATGCACAGCACATGGAATATTTTAATGTGAAAATAAAGAATATTCTTTCGGTAAGTTATAGAGAATGGTCTTTTTATATATTTTAAATAAAGCTGACTGATTGTTTCGAATAAAAGCAAAATAATATAGAAAACACGATTTCCTTAATTCCCTCTAAGCTGTAAACGGCTTTTTAGTTCCATTTTTATCTCCAAGAAAAAAAAAACTTTTTTTATTTAAATTTCTCTTTCGTTGCATTAATTTAAAAAATGGTTATTAATATTATTCTGTAACTGTGTGCTTTATTAAGATTAATTTTTCTTGAAAATACATATTTAAAATAATAAATCTTGAATCCATATGTTATCGATTTTATTTTTTTCAAGGGGCAGTTCATTCAATTATTGATTGACTTGAATCAAAACGTTGTGTTTTATTTACTAAGGTCATCTTGGTCTGTTTAAAAGGCTAAGTATAAAGCATCCAGTGAGGATCAAACTTGTTACAATGTTACACAATACGAGAACCCCATCGCAAGGTACCTAACACAAACACACACGAGTGAATGTACGTATACCAGGAAATCAAATAGAATTGAAATTGTATTATTGAGTATTCAATAGTTTATGGTTGATACCATACTTATAGCGGGATATTTGATTTCTTTGTATTTTTGCTTAAAAATTTAATGTTTACCAATATAGAGGTTTTTTTAGACCGGGGCTACTACTTTTAAAAATGCCTCTCTATAAGACCGTAGATACATTTTCAATGCAATTGATGAACACTAAAAAAAAAAAAAAAAAATGTCAAAATTTCTGTAGTTGCAAAAATTCAGCACTAATGTGATCTTGGGTAGTTTCTAAACAAAAATATACTTCAAGTGTCAATTTCACCCTTTGCTTGAGTGTTAATAAAAAAAAAATATTTCCTAAATGTTCTTTTTTAAAATAACTTGAACACGGTATTAGAATGAAAATAAACTAAATAATATGTAAAATGCTGTTAAATGACAAAGATATTGTCTATTATTAGAAAACGGCTCACAAATTATATAATCAAGTGACATTATAAGTCTCCAGTGATCCATGACAATTTTTGAGATTATTGTCTATTTCATAAAAAAAATGCTTTCTGATAACAAATGTAGAAAGCTTTCAACCTCATAAGTAGGTAACACTAAAGAAAAGCAATACCTAAGGTTTAAAATGCATTTTAAAAATGAAAAAAAAAAATCTTTTTTGAAGCTTTTATTTTAGTTTTTATTTCAAACTAATAGATTAACTTAAAGATTTCCAATAAGCAAAATACTTTGTTGTATTTCAAAACAAATTTAAATTGATTGGAATATATTTTTTAAATCACTAAAAATGACTAAAATCGCCCATATTTACAAATCTGTCAACACAACATAATTCTCTTTAAAAAAAAATAAAATCTATCTTTCTGAAACTTTATTTGAGAAAGATTAGCTGATGTAAAGTTTAATCAATCTTATTTGAAACAAATATTAATTTTAGTTTAAAATATTGCAGAAAATCATTTTTTTCACTCTGAGGTGGGTGTTTTTATGAGATTTTGGCAACTCTCAATAAATTTATGTTTTTTCAAAAGGGGGTGTGATTATTATAGCAATTACTTGATGAATATAATATGAATGCCTTTTTTATATAATTTTTTAACTCTCCAGTAATCTTAAAATTTTATGAAAATATTTTAAGCAATTTAATATATTATTATTATTGTACTTTTGGTTTATAGCCTTACAAAGATACTTGTTGAAGAAATGTTAGAAAATTTTAATATGGTTTAATACCACTTATTTTCTGATTATGTGTATGGATGTCTGTATTTTCAAGAATTGCCACATACACAAACACATATATATATCTGTATCGGGTGTAACGGCAAAATTACCCAATTGTTAAATTAAGCTTTGAACCGTTGTCTTAGAAATGATTAAAGATATATCTTACTAGAATTCTCCAAGGTTTTTCTAACACCATTGGACTCTACTATGAGCAATAAGAATGTATAATTAACTCTCCAAGCTTAACAGAAAATTTGTGTTGAAATTGATCATAAGCAAAAATGACATGTTCATCATTAATTAATCATAGCTAAGGGTCAGAAGCTCATGAAGGATTAAAATAAAGTTCAAATATATATATATATATATATATATATATATATATATATATATATATATATTCCAGGATCATTTTCCAATTTATTCAAAATGATCTTTACCCTCTCTCTCTCTGGCCTGGAGTACAAGGTGCCTCAATTGTTTTATGTACAATTTAATTTTCAAGTCTTTTTTTCACTGCTATATGGACTGTTGCAGCTGAAACTCTTTTCTCACATGCCAAACATTTTATGGATTGAGTCTGATCTTTTTTAATCAATCTCTTTAGCTCCAAGTTGCAATGATGATCCCCCTTCCTGTTGTGACCTCCTGATCCAGTTTTTCTCTCTTCTCTATTTTAAACTTATTTACCATTCTCTTGATAGTTCTTGAACAAACTTTGAAGATGGAATCCAGAGCATGAATGTTGATACCATTACGGAAGGGCTGAATGATTTTTGTTCCTCTCACCATTACTCAGTTGAGAAGACAGTGAGGCTGACACAAAATGATTTTAAACTGTTCTCTTTCTAGTTGAATAACTCAAAAGGGGTTTTCAGTGATTCTTATGATGAATGGTATCAAGATGGCTAAACATCTTATCTGAAAACCTGGAAAAAAGAAACTCGATTAATGTTTGTTTTTTTAGATGATAAACATTTTGTGGGATGGTTAATTCTGCTGTTACACCTGGTATATGATTTTAAATAATATATATATATATATATATATATATATATATATCCAAAAATATTTTTTAATATATTGAGGGCCACTGAATTGTAAGCTTTTTGATTAGTAAATATAGTTTTTACTTGATTGCTACAAATAAATACAGAATTTTACAAAATTTAAAACTTTTTTTAAATTATTATGATTAAAATGTAAAAAAAATGAAATCAATTCTTGTGAAAATTTATTATTCATTGAAAAAACTTTTCTTAAGACAAGTGTCGATAATATATCTTATTCATAAAAGCAATTAAAAGCTTTTCTTAAATAATGTCTTTGTTTTATTACAGTTTCTTTTTTTTTTTTTTTATTTTACAATTCAAAACAGATTTTCTATAACTGGGGTTCCTGCTTGATAAAAAAATTTATTTCAGTTCTCCAAGGTCTTGTGTTTATAACTAATATAAACATTAAGGATACAAAAATTAATTTCTTAAAATTTCATAAAATTAAATAAGTGATAAATAAATAATGTGTAAAATATATATATATATATATATATATATATATATATATATATATATATATATATGTACCAAGATTTTCTAAAAAAGAAACCTTTCATTTGCAAATAAGTTCTGAAAATTTCATTAAAATTTGAAAATTATCTGATTTTTGCAAGAATTTGCAAATCAATGCCTTTTTCACTGCAAAAAGATGCTAAAATTTCCCATACTAATTTATGGTCACCCATTGATAAAAAAAAAAAAAAACAATTTTAAAGTTCTGAAAAGGATAAAAAATATAATTTAAGAATCAAAAAATCCTTTGGTCTTTCTCTTAAAGATTTTGTTGATAAAACTTGTTTTTTTATTAAGTTTGGGGCATTTTTTTTCATGTTTGCTGATTTTTTTTTTTTTTTTTTTTTTTTTTTTAGCAATTCTTTGGAGGTACCTACTTGTAAGCTATTAAGATTGAAATTTTATGACTGACATAATTAATTAGCCATAAAAGAATAACATTGTTATATTGTAATTTATTAATCAATCTTGTAAAAAAAAATGTGAATTCTATATTTTAGAATGATTATAGTTTATTGGAGAAATCAATTACATTTATAATTATCCCTATTACATTAATTTGTCTATCTTAATCCCTGTAGCACTGGATTGTTTTTCTCATCTTTGAAAATAGTAATTGATTAACTGGATTTTGAAATCTTTAGCTTTAAATTAATATTGATTGTATTAAGTATAATTAATGTTTGAGTGTTTTGTTTTTAAGTGATTAATATTACAACAGATACATAATTACCCTTAATAAATCTGAAGTTGTTTCTCTTTAATTACCTATAACCAACACGGGTGATGCCTTTACCAATTCAGCTACTAAATCTGCAATAAAATTGAATTTGGCACAGTATTATTCAACATGTAGTTGATTCATGAATGTTTATTAATAAGAATGATAGGCTGTGTTGTTTAAGTCATTGTCTTTCATTATTTAATTGTTTACTCAAGGAAATGATCAACTTGTAAAAAAAAAAAAAAATCATTCCTTTCCCTGCTTTTCTTATTCACTGACAGAAATAAGTACCATAAGTAAATTTCATAATTCATTTCAAGAATATATACTTTTTGAGTATATGTGTCATGAAACATTTTATATACTCTATTCATTATAAAAATCTTTAAGGTTTCACTAAATTTGTTTGAAATTATCATTATTTCCTGAAATATTAATGTTTATTTTTAATGTACAACCAAAAGTTTTAATTAATATATTAAACTGCTATTAAATTTGTGCCCAATTATAAATAAGTTATACTTTGAGATATCCACAGTTCTAAAAACAGAACAAAGCCACTTTTGATGAAACCGTTATTCTGTTGATACATTATATAACAAGTTCCTGTGGTATGAGATGTATGTTTAAATCTCATCCACATGTAAAGTTTTGGACAGAATTCCTGATAAAGAGAGCTAGAAATATTGGCAGAATGTTTTTATTTTTTGTTCCTTTTAATAAAAAGAAAATGTGATAAATATCAGGTCATCCCATAAGTTCTGTCCGAATTTTACCTTTTTTTAAAATGAATGAAATTTAAAGAGTATTTTATAATGTCTAATGGAGCTGAACATTATTTTTATGTTTAGATGCATTTAAACTGATCAAATTTTATTTCAGAGAACAATAAGATTAAATTTTGTTTGATTGAAACCCTGCTAACATGGAAGTACCTAAGAATCATTTTGAGGCACATAATGCTTTATGAGTTCAAGAAAGGAAACTTCGGCAGCAGGCGGATAGAAACATTCACTCAGTTTATGGAGAGGAATGTGAATGAAAGAACTTGCAGAAGATGGTTTGCAAAATTCAGAGGTGGAGATTTCACCCTTGAAGATGAAGATCAACCGACATCCAGTTGAATTTGATGAAAAGCTTCTTGAAGCAGCCCTTGAAGAAAATCCTGCTTTATCAGTTGAGGAATTGGCAGTGGTTCTCGGTTCAAATCATACAACTGTTCATTGTCATCTTCAACAACTTGGAAAAGTTCCTAAACTTGGAAAATGGGTGCCTCATGAATTGTCTGAAAACAGCCTTAAATCCCAAGTTGATATCTGCTCTTTCCATTCTCGCCAACTTGTTTCACCTTTTTTGGATAGACTTGTGACTGGTGATGAAAAATGGATCTTTTATCAAAATGTTAAGTGTCATAGACAGTGGCTTCATAAAGGGGAAGGACCCCAGCCACAGCCGAGAAGAGAACTTCATGGGCAAAAGTTCTTCTTTCAATCTGGTGGGATCACCAAGGAATAATCCACTTTGAATTCTTACCACCTAATGCAACAATTAATGCTCAAATATACTGTCAGCAATTAGAGCATTTGAACCAAGCTTTGAGGAAAAAAAGACCTGCTCTAGTGAATCGAAAAGAGGTGATGTTTCATCAGGACAATGCGCGACCCCACACAGCAAGAATAACATCAGAAAAGATCGAAGAACTTGGTTAAGAGAAAATTCTTCATCCACCTTATTCTCCCAATCTTGCTCCTTCAGACTATCATTTGTTTCATAGCTTACAGAATCATTTGGAAGAAACAGCTTTTGTAACACAGGAAGAGGTTAAAACTGACATTTGTGAGTTCTTCGAATCAAAGCCAAAAGAATTTTACAGTAAATGGAATTAGTAAGCTTGTTAATAGATGGAAGGAAGTCATAGATAATCAGGGAAAATACATTGTTGATTGAATCTGTAATTAAATGTAACATTTGGTCATTTGTTTTCTTTATTCAAAATTCAGACAGAACTTATGGGATGACCTGATACTTAATCTCGAACAACTTAAAATACTATTACTACTAGATAATCAACAGTGGTTTTAAGTAACAAAATCAGTAGGAAAAGGTCATCAAGTTTCAGTTTTATTAGAAGTCACAATTTTGTTTCAAATTCCTTTCATTTAAGTAAACGTTGAAGAACATTATTTAAAAGTAAAGGAAAAAGAAAACCCTGATGATGAAGTAACAAAACTAAGGAATATCAACTGTTTTTTTTTTTTAAATTGTGTTTATGTTCATATATTTCCATAGAGATTTTTATGGTACACAAATTTGACTTACTTTTTTCCATACTTTACATGAGTCACTTTATCTTGCAGGATGTTGTGAAAAGGGTGCTGTAGAAGTTTCTAATTGTTTTACAGTTCCACACAATGAATCTGAAGATGAAGTAAGTCTGTTTTTCTTTTTCTTTCTCCAACAAATATTGGCTTTGTTATTGATATATTTTTTATTGAGTATCTCAGATAATTTCTTGTGGTTTGAAAGTATTTGTTCATGAGAACAGTTTTAACCTAATATATTTTTGCTTTTAATATTAGATGTTTCATAGACTATCCAATTCAACATTAATATTCTTAGGTGTTATCTGCCACAATACAGTTGTAAATATTTACCATTAATTAATTTAAAAGAACATTAATGTCTCCTTTATAATAAACAGTTTATATTATAATTTTTCTCTAGAGAAAAATTGTGATATTTCAATGGTTCAAAAACCTTACTACAAAGCATTTATGATAAAAATTGATATTTTTAAAAAAAAATTTTCTCCTTTTCACAGGTGGCTGTTGATATTGAATATGCCAGAAACATGTATGAATTGCACAGGAAGGTCAACAATAATGAGGTCATTGTTGGATGGTTAGTGCTTTTTTGTACATATTTTCTACTCTTCCATTGTTTTCAGTGTAAAGCTTTTACTAAACCAAGCAAACAACATTCCTGTCTATACATGAAAAAAAAATTTAACCTGCTCTAAATTGTTTTCTTTCTTCTTTTTTTTTTCCTATAATTTTTTTTTATATTCTTAATGTTATTACCTCTTGTTTGCTTTTATCATACTCCCTCTGTCACACTTGTGTTCCTCTTCTCTTAAAATACTAGATTTATCAACACTATATACACACAGAATCTTTTCTGAACATTTTAAAACATGGAAACTATTCTCATTTTTTTTCCTTTTGTTCTGTTGAGTTTGTAATAAAAAAAATTCATATTTTCAAAGTCAAAGAATGAAGCAGAATGTAATTTTGAAGAATTAAAGAAATATTAATTATATAAAATATTTGAAAATTCTGGGAAAATTTTCCAGGGTAAAATATTAACAACTTTGAGGCATTTTTATTTCTTGAGGCTTTTATCAAGTTATTTATTATTTCTTAATATCAATTTAGCTTAATATTTTCATTTCAGGTTTTCAAGTGGAGGAGAAATTTCTGAGTATTCTGTGCTCATTCATGAATATTATGCACGTGAGGCAAAGAACCCAATCCACATCACAGTTGACACTTCACTTCAGACCGGAAGTGGGAAAATGGGTGTCAAAGCCTACATCAGGTAATTAAAGTAAACATTTATGTAATTCTGTGAATTTTGCAATAAAGCAAATTCTGCTAATCTAAAAAAACAAAAAATAATAATTATAATACAAATAACGCTTATATTTTCATAAAATTTGGTTAGTAATGGTTTTCAAACCTTTATTAATTAAAGTTTTGTTTAATTTAGATATAAAACTTATGCTTTTTTAATACTTTATAATTTATTTAGCTACATTTTATAACTGAAATTGTATACATATATGATCAAATTAAGAAAAATCAATACAAACTGCATTGCAACTTGCTAGTTTGTTAACTTTCACTATCAAATTGACAGAATGTGAGAAAACGTATGGTGCAGCTTAAACTAAATAGACAGAAGGTTACAGACATTTACAACAATAAGTGTGGGAACTGGATAAAACTGAAGGGACACAGGCTAAAACGCTTTTTTCCTTTTTAAATCTGGTACCAGATTTCAGTCTGCAGCATGTATGTGTTTCCCCAAACATTGATACTTTTTTAATTTTATTTTATTTACAACAGCATAATTATTTTATGCCTATCGACTTATTCAAATTTTAAATATCTCCTACACATATAAATATGGCAGAGCACTTTTTTTAATTTTTTTTTTTTTTTTTTTTTTTTCCTTGTGTTAGGCTCTATTTTACAATGACATAATTATCTTGCATGTGAGAGAGAGAGAGTGTTTCCAGTGATAAAATGGTTTTCAACTTCATATTCAGTCTCTTATTTTCAAAGAGAGTGCTGGGAATTTTTCACTTGCGCGCACACACACACACACACACACACACACACACACACACACACACACATATATATATATATATTTGGTTGGATAGATGTGAGTTTATGACCCTGGGTTTCACGCTTTAGCGATCGTCAGAGTTTGTTTGACGATCGCTAAAGCGTGAAACCCAGGGTCACAAACTCACATCTATCCAACCAAATATGTTAGCTCTATCTCTGATATTGAGCGCTTTCTAATAAAATACAGATATAATATATAAATAATTATACATACTTATATTTATTTATATTTATATACACTTTTCACATATATATATATATATATATATATATATATATATATGTAATAAAAAGAGGTAAAAACACTCTACACTACTGTGATATACAGTGTTTTTTACCTATTTTTATTGTATTGGTTTGTTCTGCATGCCTGTTTTTCTAGACGCCTGCATTGAGCACTTTATTATACATCCATGTTTTTGGTATGTTGGTTTTTCCAGCCTTTTAATATATTTTGTGTTATATATAGATATAGTGATAAATTCACAGCTTGAGATAGACGGACCAGTTTTCTACAATCATGGAATTTTTAATAATAAATAAATTAATCATTGAGTATTCTTTTTTATTTATTCTTTTTGAGACTTTATAACAGTGATTTAATTAAATTTAAAATACTTTAATAAATGAACATATATAGTTATATTCTTAAAATTAGGTTTCTGCCTTGAAAAACAAAGGGTTTGCAGACATGTTTATATGAACATTTGTCCTTGTTTAGGTGTGAGGAACATGCCCCCAAACTTTGTAAAAGTATTTTTGATACATTTTACATATATATATATATATATATATATATATATGTCACATGTTTGAGTGCCAGCTACAGAAAAATGCCACAAAGCTTTGTTCCAACCTATTATGTATATTGTGTGTGCAGGAGTGACTATTCATTCTTTTAGCTGTACTTGACTTTAGAAAATAATTTACTTTAAATGTAAAAATAATTACAGTAATTTAATTGGTATTTATACAATCATTAATTGAAATGAATTACTATCCTACAAAGTTATCCAGAGTTTAATTTTACTTGATGTCATTAAGTAACCAATCTACTTTTAAATGCTTCCAGAGCAATTTTGTTCATTTTCAGTTTGTTATGCACTAAATATCCTATGGTTATATTCATTTTACAATTTTCAATCAAATAATCGTTCTCACTTTTCTTCAATCTCTTCTCCACAATATCCACTTGCATTTGTAAATTTAAATCTGTGATACAGAATTGGATTGAAATTATAAAGATTTGAGGCTCAAGATTGTTGCCTCTTACTTTAATAATAAAATCATTTAAAGCAAATTAATCTTTTTAGCTCTGGGACTTTTAAATCTAATAGTCAAATATAATGTTTGATATTTTTTTTTTTTTTTTTCTTCTTCTTCTCCTCTCCGCAGCACACAAATGGGCGTAGCCAACAAAACTACTGGTACTATGTTTACACCTGTAAATGTTGAAATTCAACAGTATGAAGCCGAACAAGTAGCTGGTAAGCATATTTTCTTTAATCTCATTGTAGCTCTTTAGTATTTGTATTGGATGATAGAATATCTAAAAGAGCAAATACTTGTATTATTGAAATTGGAAATTTTAATTAACTTATATAGATTATGGACTTTTTTAAATAAATTTTTTACCTTTTAAAGTTCTCTTGAGGGAAGTTTGCATACATCAAATACAAAGTTTAGTTCCTTTAAGTTATTTTCTGCAAATACTAAACTAGATTTTGATGAATCTGCTTTGCACCAAAATCTTAAGTTTCACAAACTGGTTAGCATAAAAATGAGTAGAAAAATATAGTGTCTTAATGCAAATACAAAGTTGTTACAATTGTTTAATGTATCTGAGCTGAATTTTTTTTTTATTGTTAAACTTGCACAACTGCAGATTTTCAGCATTTGGCTTAAAATTAAGTTTACACCTTATAAACTGGTAATTCTAGTTACACATGGAGGAAGCCAAAGTCACTTTATATGTTGAATTTATAGTACTTTTAATGGTTTTTATTTATTTCAGTAGTTATGACCAATTTAACTTGCATGCTTTAATGATTAAAATCAGTTGTTTTTCTTTCAACTTTTCTCTGTTTCTGTATTGTTCTATTCAGAAAGTAAGCATACATTTTAATTGATTTTTGCCCATGAAAACTAAATAAAGCTACATTGCAGTTAGAATATTTTTCTGATGAATTGCAATTGAATTAGGTTGGTGCAAAAATAATGACGTAATAATGTCGTTTTTTGAGGTTAAAAATACATCAAAAAACGACATTATTACGTCATTATTTTTGTACCAACCTTACACATGCTTCAAAATATCTGGAAATTATTTTAGAAGTAATTTTATGTTTCATTGACGTTTGCTATTATCATGTTTTAGTGCTTTTGAAAAGGAATTGTCTAATGTTACATTACTCACTTAAATAATAAAGTACTTTTGATTAACTATATCTTCATATGAAAATTATATTTCCTGAATGCTACCATTCAATGTTTGTTAGTAGCAGCAAAATGTGAAGGATACTTTAAATTAAAACAAAAGAGAATGTAAGTTGGAGACTGCTGACAGTTGTGATGATTCATTTATCAGAATAGAAAAAAAAATAGTCATTCTTAAATGTAATGGAATGTGAAATTTTGGTTTTAGCCATGGTTACTGGACTTATGTTTTGAATTTTTTTTTTTTTTTTCCAGTGAATTTAATTCGTGAGAGTAAGCTGTCTCCAAAAAGGTCTGTGTCCATGGTTACAGATCTGCAGCAAGTGGATATTCTTTGTAGCAGAATTCAGGGAATGCTTTCCATTGTCTTGCAATATGTAGAGGATGTCCTGGTAAGTTTCTACATTCATTCTCTGCATTTAGAAACTGTTTTCTCATGTAACATCATGAAAAATCACAATCTATCTTACATATTTATAAGTCTACCATTCATCCTTACTTTGAATATTACTGCCACATCTAGTCTGGTGATTCTGCTATATATTTGGAGATTCTTGATAAAATTAAAAAAATCAGCAGTGTCATTGATCTTGACCTGACATCTTGGCTTCAGTCCCTTTCACACTGCCATAACATAGCTTCCCCATGCCTTTTCTATAAATACTTTCATGGTAATTGTTCTGATGAACTTTCTGCTATGGTACCTAGACTTTATGAATTTAAGCACAGTACTAAATTGGTGGCAAGGTCTCATTTTACAGTTGAAATGGTTAGATGTAACCATAAGTTCTTCTGGATTCTTACTTCCCAATCAATATTGATCTTCAAAAATTTAAATACAATGTCAGTCATTATCTTTTGTCTTAATTCTTGTTCTTTTATTTTCCTGTTTCCTTAATAGTAGTTTTTCTCATATTCTCTAAAACTCAGTAACTCTTTGTGTCCTAGTGATTTTATTGGCTTACTTAGAGTGAAATGATAAAAAAAGGAAAAAAAATCAATAAACTTTATAATTTTAGAAACTTGTTTCTTTTTCTAAAAACATAAATTATATTCATTATTCATAACAAATTTAGACAAAATATCTATGGGATATTTTCATTTTAATTTTTATTTTCTGTTAAGAAAAAAAATAGTAATTTCATCAGTGTTAAGGAAATAACTGAGAACTGTTTCTACTTAGAGTAGACGTTTGTTATGGAAAAATGTCTCATATTGTCATTTGATAATTGAAAAATATACTGATCAAAATACTGAAAAAAATCAAAAAGCAATCAATATTTTTTTTTTTTAAATTTGCTTTGCTTATGTATTTGAAGGCTTCTTCAAAAGTATCATGTCGGATGTCGCCATTTTTGTAGAGAAATAAAATTGTGGAAAGATGAAGATCTGCTACAAATTTATTTATACAGTTATACCTTCCTCTGTCGTTGGTTACAGAGGTCACCACTTAGGTTGAAAATAGGTCGAAATAACCATGCTATAAACTGCAAATAAGCACTCCCCATTGCCTATTACACTATTTATGATATGTACGTACAGTATTCTGAATAAAATAAATGATTTCCACCTTATCTTCCAGCGATATAGCCTTACACTTAGCATTAACACTTGTACTAGGACTTTTCTTCAAAGCCATGGGCAAAAGTGTATTCTAAATCACAATTAAAATGTAATTAAAGAATGCCAATGTCAAAGCACAGATGTAAACAAGTCTGAATTCAAAATCAGTGTTTGAGCAGAAAACAATGCATGAGTGCTGCCTGTCGACAGGAATTTGAAATAAGAATATCTGCTGAACCTATTTTATTATGCTAATTATTTTTGTTTTTGATGATTTTATATTTGGATGTTCATATTTAAAAATTCACAATATTTAGTCTTCACCTTGAGTGTAATTTTCTTATCCAACATTGCACTACTGGATTCTTAGTGTAGGCTTTTTTTGAATTGTTACTTTCATTTTTGGCAAGTTTTTCATGTATTCTATTTTCGTATATAAACTAATTTATTTTGATTTTTGACTCTTTACTAATGCATTTTTCATATATTATTTTCATCTAATGACATTACCTATGTAAATAAGAGTTTTAAATTAATACAATAATCTGAATTTCTTTTTCTTCATTTGGAAATTATACAAATAAGAAAAATGTTTATTTGACTATGTACATTCAAATTCCAGTCCAAAGTAAAATTTGTTTCTTACAGTTATACAGGAGTTAATACTCCTGACAATTATATTTGGAATCTAGATATTTTTACTTAATTTTTTGTTTTTTTTCTGGTTTATTAGGCTGGTAAGATCCCTGCAGATAACACTGTAGGCCGATACCTCATGGAACTCATTCACAGTGTCCCAATGATTGAGCCAGATGAATTCTCGACCATGCTTAATGCTAACATGAAGGTCAGTATACATTTTGATATTCATGTTTACTATTAATAATACCATTCACTTAAAATTAGCTATTGATCTAAAATTTCCATTCATCTTGAAAAACAGATCACATTGAATTTAAAAATATATTGACTAAATTTAGCTTCCTAAATGAACATGGATAATAGGGAGGTAGGGGTGATAATCTACATCATGCAAAATTAATTTGATTTTTTATTTATTAAATTTGATTTTTTTATTTATTTAATTATTTATTTATTATTATTTTTTTTTTTTTTTAAATAAATTTATACAAAACTTCCAATTTTACAAATTAAATTTTTAATATTTTCTTCATTGTTGAAACTGCATGACATGAAATGGTCAGTGAAGGGAGAAAGAAGTGTTTGTCTCTTTTAATTCAAGTATATTACATCAACATCTAAGGCCACAGAACAATTAAATTCGGTCAACAAAACTAACACATAAATTTAAATTGCCCCTGAAATCTGTAGTTAAAATAAAACAAATGTGGTTTAGATTTTCTTTGGATACTCATAAAATATTCTTTTTTTTTCTTCTTTTTTTTTTTTTTTAATAATCCTGAAAAACAATAGGCTTGTGATCTTAGAGATTCTTTAGTTCTAAAATTCAAATTTGAGACAACATTGACATGTCCTAATTCATGAAATAAAACAAATTGTTCAATTTTATTCAGAAATAATTTGGATAACTAGAGGAAAATTTTTACAAATCTTGTTTTATAAAAAAAAAAAAAAAATCAAAAATTGACTCAGTTTGCTGTCTATATTATTTTTAAACAGCACAAACTTAGTGGAGTAATTTAAGTTTTAAATAATGCAGCAATGTTTTTTCCTTTTTTAATATTACATTATCTTTTTTCAATGAAAATATGTCACTTCTAATATAGTACAAAGTGTTTTGGATATTTTTTTTGCTATATACATATCATTATTTAGTTATATCTTGTTTTATTTGTTTATTTTATTCATTTCCCCTCTCCCATTGTGATAGGAGTTATTTAAATTTGTATCTGTATTTAATTTTTTTTTTTTTGTTCTTGCAGGATCTCCTAATGGTCACTTACTTGTCCCATCTGACACGTACACAGCTGGCACTCAATGAAAAGCTCACCATGTTTATAGCCATGGGTGCTAAAGATTAAAAGAAGTAAAAATTTAATAGATCAAAATCTTCCTCTAAAGACATTTGGTGTTTATCAAAACTATTTCAACTGTGTTGAAAGATTAAATAATTATAAAATTAAGTAGAGTTGTTATTTTGTTGCATGAGTAAAACCTGAGAATCTCTTGGAAATGCAGTTCATTTTCATGCTTGTGTCTTAAAATGCCTTACACAAATTGTATCAAAGTTACTTTTAACACAAAATTATACAAAAGCAAATTTTTTTAATCATGTTATCTAACCTACATAACAATACTTCAATCATTAGAGTGCAAATTACACAAATGTATTGAGTACTAGAAATCATACTAAAAGGAATTGTATAAAAATAAATTCCGTATCATCTCGAAGCAACCATTGTACATTCTAGCTTTTGAATAATGATTACATTATTTCAAATCTATTTTGTGTAAACTAATCTAAATTGAATTTTCCACAACTTTTCATTTCCTTTTATAAATAAAAGTATATTGTTTCATTTTTTATGAAATTTTATTCATGAAAATTTTAACATTTTCATACAAGAAAGTGTTATTTAAATCTTAAGCAGCAGGAATAAATGAGTTTTTCTTTAATCTTGCAAGCTACTTTTATTACTCCATGAGTAAAAAATCCAGTCCATGGTGAATATGTGTCAAAAATATAAGTTCAAATTGTACTTCCTAGTCAGTTTTGCTGTGATGATGTGGGTGCTGACCCGCACGTGAGGTAAGTTGAGCCTTGAGACTTGACGATGGACAAAAAACATTAAAATTTAGAAAGGCCTGGTTTTATAGAACCAGAGAAGGTCATAACAGAAGGCTTCATTGCATTTAATTAGGATTAGTTAAGTATGGAAAAAAAAATACTAAGAATTAAGAAAGTTAACCAATTTTTCAAAATTGGTTATGGGTTTCTTAAGGAATATTAATATAATTGAGTATGGTCCTGTGTGCAATTGCCTCGTACACATCTAACATGTGACATAGCAACTAAGTTGGGAGTGATCATGTTAACATTTCGTGTATGTGTGTGGGTTTTGTAGCCACTTGCCAAGTTAGGTAAAAATAAGTAATAAATTACTACAGTCAAATCAGAAATTATCTCTAAAAATCCTCAATTTATACAAACACCTATCTATTGGATTGGAGTGGTTTCTTGTGCAGAATTATTCTAGAGAAAGAAAAAAAATTCCAAAAACACTTGGATTAAGTCTGACTAATAGGATGTGTGGTTTGTTCACATGTTTATTAGTAATCTTATAAGAAAGTAGTTTTATGAAAGTATATCAGAACTCTATCAAGTGGCTACCTGACCATGAGTTTTCTGGAACAAACGTGATCCTTGGAGAGTATAAATTAATAATCAAATTGTGCCAATATATTGGTGACATGCCTGCAATGTGAATTTATACACACACACACACACACACACACACAACATTGTGTCTACCCACTTTAAGTACCTCCACTAAGGCTGCCAAAGATGAGTAGATTCTAGCACCAACCATAAATTACCACCCAAATTTTAAAAAGAGCGAGACAAACACGACTATTCTATCATCATAGTTGGGAATAAGTATTTCAAAGTTCATTGCATACTGCTGCTAAGCATTTAGAATGGGGATGTGAGATTTACTAGTTTGAAAACACCTATCTAACCAAAAACTAAAACTTTTTGTTGAGGTATTCTGATCTTTGTCATAGTTCCAATGTTTTGATCAATCTATCCGGTTTAGATTTGTGTTAAATGATTTTCTTGGGCTTATATTTCAAACCTGAGTTTTGGACTTAATCAGATTTTATCTAAACATGTGGATGTAGAGTTTCCTGTTAAGGTCATTGCAAGAACTTCCACCCAAAATAAAAGCTTGACACTCCCTGCCATAGTGCTACGTCTACACCAGACACTAAAAGTGTTGAAAAAAAAAAAAAATTCCGAAACACACAAATCCCCATGTCCCCAGCCAGATATAGTGTTAACATCTGGTACCATAAAAAGATTCTTGAGCCTGAAGTTACAAGGGAAAAACATACAGCTAATGAAAGGATTGAGAATGTTTACAATGACTATAATCCTGACTGTTTAATCAGTCAATATCTGACCATTATTCTTGGCTGTTTTTTGTTTTAAATCTGGCCTTTGCAACACAACTGATATTTGTTAGGACTGTAATGTTGAAAATGAATAATGCTTGATTTTTGAAAAGTCCTGCACAAGATATGAGATAATTATGCATTCATGACAAATTTGGAAATATTTTTGTTTACAATATCACATGTTGAAAGAGATTAAGAACAATGAGAAATATTGTACCAGTTTGTTAATACACAGTCTCTACTTAAAATCTAGATTGATAATTGGTCAAATTTGACTTTTATTATCGTTTAATTGATACATAGAATAACAAGCTATACAGGTTTCGAGCAGGTCAAAAATTCATAAATCTTGCTGTATTCATTTTTTTTTTCTCTCTTTTATAGAAGTAAATAAACATTTTCAGAAAACTAAATGGGGATAAGCAAACTTTTTAAGGATTTTCTTTTTACTAGTAACATTATCATACTAAAAACCTTGAGAAAAGAGCTTTGTTGTGGTGAACACATGTCAGTACAGATGCAAAAGAGACCCCAGATAACATTCAGACATCTTTGCCAACAGTGGACAGTTAGATACAGGCCTCTGCAACTGGTTGAGATGCCTCATGCCAATAAAAGCAGTAGAGAAAACCAGCAGTTGGCAAGACACGGTGTCTTGTGAAGTCATTCTCATGGGCATTTTTTGTTCAAGTTGCTGTGGTTGCTGAGACAGTGTTATTTTTGTTACTTCCCGTTTTTTTTCCCTCTCTGCCTATTACTCCTGTAGTTGCTGGGAGAGGTGTTTCCCCCAACTTTAATACACTGTTGCAGTACATTACATTTTTTTTTTATAATCTAAATAGTAGGTATCTGTCAGAATGGAGTTTATAACGGTGGCTAGATAATCTCTGATGCAGATGCCTGCTCAGACATATTTATGTTTATTCAACACCCACAGGAGTCAGCCTGTGGTTTGTACTGCAACTATCTTGAGCAGACTTTGGTTACATTTTTTAGGAGAGACTTGTGTGACCAGTAGTTTTTAAAAAAAAAACAAAAAAAAACAAAAGCCCTGTACACTCAAACTCTTGACTTGTGACTTTAAATCATCGATAACTTCTGAATAGTTTTATCTACCTAAATTCACTCACAAGACTTGGTTCAACTCATGTTATGGTTTTCAGGTACTTCCCAATGGTACCACAAGCTGGGATCATTTCCCCAGGCCAATATCAAGAAATCACCTTTTATAAATCAATCATAAATACAGTCTAATAATAAAGGTTATTGGTAAGATTCAATTTTAGTTACATCTTAAATCTTGAAAGAATCATTCCTTGTAAACCCTATTTATATAAACTAATTCACATTCACACCACAATATCTGTGTGAGACTTTAGGATAAAAAATTCTGGATGAAATGGCAAAAAATGTGACACTATGACTGGACCCACTACTGATCATCTCAGCTTCAAAGATGACCAAAGAGAGTGTGAAGCTTACTATCTTGGAGACTGATCACACCAGGCCATAATGGAAGCTTTCAGCCCTCTTTGTTTTAATTTAGTCCTGAAGAAGATGAAATGTTAGTAATCTTAAACTGTAGAAGTATTGCACAACTAGAGTTAGAATTAATTTCCTGGGTTGGAGTAGAACACAAAATGACAAAGATTTGAATCTATTTTGCACACAGATACACACACAAAATAACACTTTTATTTGTCTTTTCTACAAACTATAAATTTAAATATATTTTTCCTTTCCAGTAATTGGTTGGCTTGATCAAAGTGATCAGATTTTTAACAGTTCACCTATTGGTACTATATCAGAGAATTTGTATCTATGTGATAAGAAAATCAAGTTACATTACAAGTTGCACCAACTCAAAATACTAACTGGGGTCATTCTTGGTATTTACCAGAGACCCCCACACACACACACACACACACTGGGTTAGGTTGTGACACAAGGCCACTTATTTAATGTGGAGACCTTGAACGGGAATACCTGGGCCACTGGACAAAATTTATCCAGTCCCCACTTACGCAGGATCGGACACAAAACTTGTCTTAGCTGATCACGGTTGGACAATGCCACGGAATAGATACTACAATTTGATCACAAACTGGGGTCATTCTCTCTCCAGATCAACAACTACTTTACAATTTAACAGGACTATTTTTTATTGAGTTAGCTAACCTAGCTTTACAAGATCAGTGAAATCAAATCTTTAATTTCATTTTCACAAGTGTCTCTCAAAACATGACTCCCAGCCCAGTTTATGTGTTTGAAAATTTAAAACAATTTCCTTAAAATCAACATGATTTTAAGTGATTATCAGTTTAAGAAAACAACTTTCAATGAGGGAATATTTTCCCTTGAAAACAATCACCTATCAAATTACATGCCTGTCTTGAGCAATGGGTAGATGCAGGAGTTTACCAATTATATTCAGTCTTACAATATTTCCTCAAGTTAAATTCTCTTGAGAATCTCAAATGCATTGTTATCAAACCTAATTAGCCTTTTTTTAATTATTTTTTCTTCATTGCATTCTGTTACATTTACAAGAGAAGCAAAACATTTCTCCTCAGCTTTCTCAGCCATCAAAACCAAGTTTAATATCTGCCATCAATCAACTGCTGTCAAACATCTCCAGGATTCTATTTCCTCCTTACAAGTGGAGACACCATTCATCTCATAGAATGTACATGAAGGTAAAAAGAAATGGAATTTATGTCTAGATTTGGATATACACCAATAACTTATTTTTTTTCTTGAACGAAAGAAAGTTTTTAAATATCATGAAATAAAACTAAAGTCCTACATAAGAATCCTTAGCTAATATTTATAGGTTAGAAATTAGTGAATAAGAAAGTAATTCATACAGGCTAAATAGCAAACCAATTTTTTTCATATTCAAATTTCTTAAAGTTTTTATTGCATATGAATATATATAAACAAAAATATACTTTCCATTATATATATATTTTATTAATAATAAAATGATAAACTTGGGCACAAAATGCCAATATTATTTAACTGAGATTATCAACAATTTCACACATGAGTTTGTCAAGTCCGTCACATGGTTCAGCATCCATTGTTTTCACTTCTGATTTATCTTTGGCCTGTAAGATTTCGCTTGATGTCATTGCTTTACATTCCATAGCATCCGCATCAGGTAAAGCTTGTAGTGATTTCTGAATAAGTTCCTTGACACCATCAAGGTGCTTCTGAAACTTGTCAGCAATTTCTAACCGCTGACGTTTCTGATATTCCATCATCATGCGTAGAGTCTCACGAGCTTGGTGTGGCCGAAATTCATTAATCAAATGATGCATGTGGATGAAAAGCAAATTGAGATCATCTAATTTCTCTGTTCGTTTTGGTGAATCTGGAGCTCTGATGAGAATATCAAGTAAGTCCAAAAAATTGATCAAAATAGAATGATTTAGTTTTTTCAGCTCTCGTTTGTGGTCATAGTTCTGTGGGTAAAGTCTTCTGAATCCTTGAGATTCCAGGGGCCTGATAATTGCATCCTCAGCACTGAAAGCCACTCCAAACATCATGTAGTTATCCTGTAGAGGAAGATCATATTCAGTGGAATTGTCAAAGTACTGATAAACCTAATGTATTTTGATAAAGCATAATTGAAGCAAATGATTGTATTTTAAAAGTCAAATATTAAAAATTAGATATTAACAGAAGATTTATCTGGTTATTCAAAAACTAAACACAAAATGGCACTGGAGCCATAAGGAAAAATTGGTTAAAAGATGTAATGGCAAATGTGCTCAACAAATCTATATTTGACAGCATATAAGACACCTTTGTGACATTTTAGTCTCAAAAAAGGAAGAAAAGCTGGTCTTAGAGGCAAAGTTGAAGCAAATGGTAGTCTAATATTTACACTATGCTACAGAATACTTGCACTTATCCAACTCCATATATTAAATGTAAATGAGCAGGTATCTTAATGCCATCAAATACATTATTTAGAATAAAAGTCATGGTATGAAATGATTCCTGGGACACAAGAACTACATACTAATTGGATATGAATTCAAGATGTATCTAATTTGCATATAAATCCAGGATATTTAAAAAAAAAAAAAATGCATGAAAGTAGTATCTTTTGACAAATTTGGACCTTCATGCCCTACCCCCCACCAAAAAGTGTCTCAACACTATTATTTTAACTACCTTCACTGCTCAGTAATATTTATTGTTTTAAAACATGATAGTTAGAATTTTAATAAAACTTAAACATATGATGAAAGTGAATATTATACATTTTTTTGTTCTTGAGAATTGACAACAAAAATATTAAACACTATTTATTTATTAGATGACTTATAAGAATAATTTTATATTTACAACCTTCTAAAAACTAATACAATTGTATTAAAACTAATTCTGTAATGATATATAATTTTGTATAATTTTATATCAACAAACAGTATTTAGAAAAATATTTCATCCTTAAATTCTTATTTACCATTTTATAAAGTTTAAATCTATTGGGAAATTAGCCAATGTTTTGCCACCCATTCCAATAAACAATCTAATAAATAAATAGTGTTGTTATTTTTGCTGTTAATTCTCAAGAACTAAAAAAAAAAAATATTCATTTTCATGTTTAGTTCTTATTAAAATTATAATCATCTCTTTTTAAAACAAAAAAAAAAAAGTTGCTGAGGAGTGAAAGTAGTTAAAATAATGGCATTTTTTTTTTTTGCAGGTACAAAGGTCCAAGATTGCCTATCTTTCTTTCCTTATGATGGTTTTCAGAGGTTCATAATATACATAAATTAATTTACACCCAAGTAGTCACCTTAGAGTTCTATCATCTACTAAATTCAAAACATTTATTCCAAATTACAAACATACATTTGTCCAAGAAAGTTTTTAAATAAAAGGTACCTTACCTGAATTACTGGGGGTGGCTGAGGCGCTCGACCACGTTTGATATGATCGTCTGTGTAAAGATTAATATATTGCATTGGTGGCAGAGGAAAAGAGCTAACTCCTTGTTGTTCAGACATCTTGGAATTCTAAAATTTTGAAAATCAAGATACAATCAGTTAATACACAATTCAAGAAAAAACATACAGATATTCTCTTTTCCTATATTACAAAAAGTTAATTCTGAAAATGTTAATACATATGTTAAATAATAGTTTAGCAGACTATTATTTTTAGGGGTAATTGCTGTAACTTCTGGAGGTTGACCTTCGAGGTCAGATGGAAGCCAAAATAAGAAGTTGATTTTCATTGGCTGATCTAGTGTGGGAATGATAGATAGAGAAAGTTTTTTTTTAGAGAGTTGTTTCTTGACTGTCAAGCTATGTAGATGTGTTTTTTTGTGGCTGAAATGGCTCTCCAGTGAGAGGAAATGACCCCCACTGGATAGTTAGTACATGTCAATGTAAACATTAATAAAAATAGGTTAACATTCTCAGTGCTTAATGTCCTTTTCATCTCTGATCCAAAACATTTAGCATCCCCTGACCGAGAGAGAAGATATGCAACAGATACACAAAGTGTATATTTTTGTCTGTGCAAAGGAGATAACCAGAATATGTTCCCTTGCACTGTTGACACCAAGTGGCAGTGGCCATATTGAACAAGAAAGTAAAAAAAAATATTAATGAGTATAAGATAACTGTATAATTACTAAAATGTTCCTCTCATTTGATGGTAGGAATAAACTCATATTTAATTGTGTAACATTATTGCCATACAGAATAATGAAAACCTGAGACTTAGTTTCTCATATGTAACAGTATATTGTTTATTTAACTCTGGACTTTGTTCATCGCCATTGCTGAGCGAGTGTGGCTTTGTAACCTTCTCTGACTCTACATTCTCATGAGGATGTATAAGACACTCTTCTCTCTGGGTTGGGTGTTTATATATCTACTTGTCATATGTTGTTCCCCCTGATGTGTACATATGTGCAGCTAGATCAACCATATGTTTATATGTAGAGGGCAGCCATTGGCACCAGGTGAAGTGCAGATATTCACCAGGCAGCCAGGAGGTCAAATTGCTGATTCATCTGGCTTCTTTGATGGTCTGGTGTGACAGTGTGTGCAAAAGTCTATTTTGGCATCATCTGGAATTAGTCACATACTACAATTACAACCACGTCGCTTATTTTTTCTTTTATTTGATGAAATTGATATAGCTTTCCAATTCCCAAACAAGAGGAATGGTAAAAGAAAAGGTGATTAATTACTTAGAAAAAAAATCAGATGTATATAAGTGGCTAATGAATAAAAAATCAATAAATTTTTGTTTACTATTTGCTTGGTATAATCTAAAATTTCGTGCTTTTAAAACAGAAACAGTCAATTTGAGTCGTTTTTCAATAACTGAATTGCTTTTTAGAATAATTTTTATTTTTTATTGATAATTTGCAAACTTTAAAATTTCAAAAGCTTATTAATGAGTCTTTTTGTTAATTGTCTCTTAATGAAAAGTACATTTTTGAGCTAAAAAGAGAAATGCAAATGCGAATTTAAGGTGGGAATTTCGATTTAGAAATAATCAAGCTGAAATATTTTTAAGAAAACAAAATTGTGATAGATAGACAATTACTTCTTTTTTTCTTTTTGCATACTTAAACCTACAACTAAAAAGTACACGCTTTTTCACTACATTTTTCAATAAATATGTATATTTGTACAGTACTCTTGCTGTGAATCATTAACTTTAGAGAAATGTCGATGCTTTCATTTTGAATAAATATAAAATCGAAATTTTTAAACTATTCCCTGGAAAATCTTGGTACAAGTGAAAATCGTCGATTTCAGTTACTAACCACGTTGTATTTTGTCCACATTGTCATGAGGACTTTTACACACTTTTATTTATTTTTCTCTTCTAATATTTATGAAGAAGTTTTTTTTTTTTTTTTTTTTTCCAAATACTGAACGTAATGTTTGACTGTAAACAAAGAATTAGAAATAATTACAAGTGGGAGTATGCGATTAAGGTTAGTTGCAGAATCAAACTACAGAAGTGGATGAGTTAAATGTTAAAAAAAATCAAAACTAAAAGAAAACAAATCAAAAAACATCTTCAGATCGTCGACCACTTTGTGAAATAAAATAAACATATAAAACCCGGAAAAAAACATTAAATATTACATAATGAGTAAGGAAGAATACGTGAAGTCTACACACCACCAAATCAACTGCAAAAATAATTTTAAATGCATTTACCTTCTTTTCAAACGTGACAATATGCAAAACAATTGAATCCTAGTACTGTTTTATTCGCTGCTACGCAGTTACCGATTAAATTTTTGTAACTGATTGTTATAGATTTGATTTGTATAAATAATGTAAATGAAATTATACATTTTAAATTTATTAAATTGTGGAATTATACATTTGTGGATTTTTAAAGAAAATTGACAAATCTAACAAAACAGTAATAGGTTTATGGCAAATTTGAAATAACGAAAAGAACATATACATTTTTAGCTTATTCTTCCAAAATCATAATTAACGGTTAAAAATAATTTATTAATATGTAGAATAATATTTATTAATATTTAAAATAATATTCCTTATATTTAAAATTTGATATATTATTTTCATAATAATTATTATTTTTAACTTTTAACTTTTCAAGTTTTGCTATTCCGGATTTCCTATTATTACTTTTTACTTGATCATAAAGCCAAGTGATTTACTGCGTTATACTTTGTATACAGTCGCTGGTAACGACGAAAATGTCTGTTTATTGAAAATAATTTTTTTCAAAATCTTTCACACATTTTGGTGAAATATATTTTACTTTATTTTATTCGAATAGACATGGATTTGAATTTAACACGCATTGACTATACACAGGTATATTTTATTTTACCAACACCTGTAGCTTTCTAAAGTATTGTTCTATTAATTTTTTATACTAAACTTTTGAACTTTTGTTTTGTTAAAAAAAGCTATTACTTTCTTCATTGATTTCAACAACGAACAGAACCTAACCTTAAAGCTCTCGCCTCGATCTATTGATGTACAATCAAAAAGTACATAATGTAGTCGTTTTTAACTGTGCCCACCACAAAAAAAAAAAAAAATCAAATTTTTTAATTAAAAAAAAAAAAATGGACACACACACACGAATGTCAATATATTCATTTTAAAATTCATCTTTAAATAATTTTTCATTTATTGTAAGTTTGTAACAATAAATGCCAGAATAAATTAATTTTCATTCAATCATAATTTATATAAGAATTTAAATTTGGGAAAAACAGCAACAAAAACATTTTTTTAAACATATTTTGCATATGTGTGAACAATTACGGGACATTTAGACCTTCCTTTGACTGCGACACTTTGACAAGTCGAAAATATTGATTCTTTTTATCGATTTAGGAAGGGGCACTATTTTTAAATCGATACAGGCAGTGTCAAATCGACCCCTGGCGTTAATTGGATTTTTAGCTGTTTTTCACTACATTTTTGTCAGGTTGCTTACAAAAAGATTTCTTTTAAAAATAAAGTAAAGAACAAACAGATATCATCATATGTTATTTTAAATTAAAAAACAAAAAATTAATAAAATAAAATATCTGTTTCTTCATTTAAGATAAAATTATTATTAACCACATCAAATGTTCATTTTCTTTCAAAAATATACCATCCAGAAAAAAAGGTTAAAAATTCAGAAAATTTAAAAAATATGCGGATAATAATACTTTAATTTTAATGACGTGACCTCACTTTCAAAAGTGAAATTTATAAATAAAATTATATAACTTTGTCAGTTCAAAAACTTTGTAAAAGTTAGGGATTCATTTTTTTTTTTAAAGGACACTCCTAAAAATAATGATAAAAAAATAAATCAATATTTTTCGATTCAGACAAGTAAGTGTCACAGTGTAAGAAAGGTCTAAAGAATGGTAAAAATAAAAATGATCTCCCTAAAATTGTTCCCCTAGTTTTTACGAGTGGTCTAGTCTAAGTAGTGCCAAATATGGAGATGAACATTTTTTCCTTTTTTCTTTGAAAACAGGTTTTAGACAATTATTTTATAATAAATTGACAGAAATTAAAATATTATGAATGTCAATCTTAATAAGACTTCTGTAATTTGATGAAAATAGCTTTTGTAATTTTGGCACATTTAAACATTTAAAAAATATTTTTACTCTTTAATCACAAATTGTTTACTTGACTGGTGTTCAGAGAGAAAAAAATTATCATAAAAAAAGTTTGGCCCATAAATTTTAAGTTGAAAAAATAAAACAAACTCAAAAATGATAGTAGCATTTAGTTTTCTATATGACAATCTTGATGAATCTTTGAACATTGGGAAAATTTAGTCTGAAGTAATTTATGTTAAAAAATAAAAATAATGTAAATTTAAAAAAAAAATGATACATCATTGATTTGATTTAATTCTCTTTTCAAAGTGAACTTTTGTACTCTTCAAAAATCTGTGACTTCTTTGTTATCCTATGCATATTTCTGAGATGAGGTATTATGTATGGCGACAAAGATGAGGACAACAGTCTGAATTCACATGATTGTACCATTTTAATCACTCATAATTTTAGAATCAATTATAAAAGCTGAATTATGTTCTTTTATTTCTTAAAGTTCATATTACAGAAATTATTTCCAAGTTTTGCTCTTGATTTTTTTTTTTTTTTTAAATAACAATATTTCATTTCAGGTTGGTTTGACCTCTCCCAAGACAATGGAATTGCTTCCATTGGCTGGAAAAACACAAAAGGTAAATTGGATTCAATTATTTTGATTCATATGAAAACTAAACTAAAGTAAAAAACTAAAAGATATTTATTAATAATTTTTTCTTAAACTAAATGTAAAATTGTGATAAACAAAAAATATGTCTTAGTGAACTGATGAAATTATGACATTCTTTAGATACAGGCTTACCATAATTTCCAAACCTCAAACTGGGACAGTTTTCAGTTTTTATTAGTTTTCTTGTCTAATAAAATGTTTTTCTGATGTAACACTCTTGAAGCTTCAAGGCTGACATAAAAAAAAAATAATGATAGTGTAGTGCCCTTAAACATAAATAATAGCAGTCAGTCAATTGTGTGCCATGCATGATACATGCGTAAGCGATCATGTATCTTTCGATACATGACTGATGAGGCAGATCTTTTCCTGCAGTAAGTTGCCATTTCTTTCTGCAGTAGACCAGTTGCCATCTAAGGTATAGAATCCAATCTGTCCTGCTATTTACCCATAGTTAAGAGAAGAAGAAGATTCATACCTTTCCCAAGGGTATTAGCATGTAAGGGAATGTAATAAAGTTTCGACTGGAATTCAAACTCAGCTCTCCGAGTTTGAATTCCAGTTGGTAGCAGCCCTAAATAAGTAACTCTCTCTTCCTGGTTTTCCCCTTTTGAACTGTGTGATATGAACTTTCCACGCTGAATCTAAAGGGAATATTTCTACAATCAATATAAGTCTAGCCATTGATTTTGAAGCTATTGCAACTTCCTTAAAAGAAGATGAAGATCTAAAATCTCTTCTAGAGAACAATAATTCTTCATTTCAACTGAAGAAAATATATATTCCACAAGTGAAACATTCTATTTGTTGCGACATTTCTACAGGAAATTTGCGGCCTTTTATTCCAAAAACTCTCCATAGAAAACTATTTGGCACTCTGCACTCAATATCGCACTCAGGTATAAAAGCGACCTGCAGTTTAATTAGTAAAAATTATATCTGGATTGGAATCAACAAGGATACAAGGGATTGTACATGTCATTATGTACCATATCAAAAAGCCAAAATAGTGAGACACACTAAATCATCTCTTACATTTTTTCCTGTTGCTGATACTCGATTTGATCATGTTTGTATTGTCATATGCCCTAGTCGATGAATGGGTTTATAAGGTGATCATACGCCGACCAGAAGATATATACATTATCACACCTGTGGAGAGATACAGGCTATCTCTCTCAGATCATGACAATGGACAATTAGTAAACAAAAAAAATATTTTAAAGAACACTGTTCAATTAGGCGTAGTGAATTTTGATATAAGAACTTTAATATGTACAGATATACAAAATATTAAAATAAAAGAAAATATAAGCATGAGTAAAACATCCGACAACCAGATCTCAAGACTTATGTAGGGATATCAAAATATGTCTAACTCCAAATGGATTCGACTGAACCCAAACGGATAAAAAATAAGTATGAATAACTACGAATGCAGAAATCAACACATAACCAAAAGAGATGGATAGGAGTTACATATTATTATTTTGACATGTGGAAAGACATGTTGTAAGAACATAATATTTATGGATGCATGTGTATCTTTCTAACACGGGTCCAATATATATGATTACTTATCTTTATATTCAGTTCTCTTTTTTTATCATTGTCCTTTCTTTTCTTTTTCACATTTCCTCTTTTCTTTCCCTTTTTTTTTTTTCTTGACACAAATACGATTTCCCACACTGTCCGGCAGTAACAGAGATATACACTTTCTTCCTCTCTCTGGTTTTCTTTTTTTCTTTCTTTGTCTGTTTACAGTTCAGTTCCAAACATGATTCAACTGCAACAGGTATATACACTTTCTTCCTCTCTCTGGTTTTCTTTCTTTTTTCTTTCTTTCTTCTTTACACAATTCAGCTTGTAACAGCGATATATACTTTCTTCCTCTCTGGTTTTCTCTTTTCTTCAAACACAGTTTGTATTCTCAGCGTACAAATTCCTTTGCGTCTTCTGTGATAAATAATGCGAGTTATCGTCTTCAATTTGGGGTTATCGAACAGAAATACATGTCCTTATATTTCTTGTCCGGAGTTGCCTGGGATGAATCGGACATGTTCTATCATTATCAAATGAGTCTCATCTTTCCGTTCATAAGTTATCAGCACTTCGATTTCGAGTCTTGCTCCTTCAAAGACAAGACAGCAACTGACTCCCAAGTAATTTTCTAACTCTCACATGTCCTGCGTTTTGGCACGAATTCCAGCTTACATCAGTCCCCTGTCTAGCTTCTGTCTAGACATCTGTTGCTACGGGTAATTGGATCAGTCAACCTCTTGACTTGCTTTCCCAAAATGTCTCAAGACTTCCACGTGACCTCTTCTGTTGTCAGGCGGAGATTAACCTTAATATATGCATGTATGCGTGTTTGGGCTATCTGCGTCCGTCACAGTATCAATATCACTGGACCATTTCCTCCCTGTCATGAACATTACTATCGCCTCACCTGCATTGATAGATTCACCCACTGACCTGAAACAATTCCCTTTACTAATATCAGTGTGAAATACTTTGCATAGGGTTTTATGACTGGTTGGGTCAGCAGTTTTGGTGTTCCTACTATCATCACCACAGATAGAAGAACACAATTTGAATCCTCACTTTTCGCTTTCCTAACCAACCTGCTTGTAACAACTAGAATTTGTACAACTGCTTCCCATTCTGAATCTAGCAGCATGATGGAATGTTTTCATTGTTCTCTGAAGGAATCCCTGAGAACTGCACTGAACTATAATTCTTAGCTTTCGAATATTCCATTAATACTTTTAGGGCTAACAACAGCTGTAAAATCTGATTCACAGAGTTCTCGCTGAACTTGTATATGACATGCCTTTAGGTCTGCCAGGAGAGTTAATAACTAAACCAAATGAACCAATCTTTGCTTCTGCTTCTTTTGTAAATATGTTGAAATTGAAGATGTCTCAAGTAACATCCCCATCTCCTAGACAATCAACCCATGTAACATATTTGCCAGAATCACTCAAAAACTGCAACTTTGTGCATTGTGCAACTTCTTTGATTGCATTATCTTTTACTAAAAAAAAAAAGAAGTGCAACCAAACATCCCTTACAACTCTGCTTACAAGGTAGTAAAATGTACAGAGAAACATTTCACAGTTGTTATTAATAATATGCAAGAAAATATTTCTATTAACTAAAACTGGCAAATGTAGAACATATTGGTGATGATTCATTAGAAACCACTAAGCAGACACAACCTAGGACTTCAAAAAGCGGTCATCATATTAGATGGCCTAAGAAACTATGTTCTTACCTAACATAATAAAAATTCTCTTTCTTGAGATTGTTGTATAATTCTCTCGTTTGAAAAGTCTGTACTGCCCTTAAGCATAATAGCAATAGCAGACCTAAATAAACCTTGTATCAGCAGCAGCTCTTGAATATAAAAAGAAGTGAACCCTAAAGTAACTCTCTTTTCTGGGTTTTCCTCTTTTGAACTGTATGTCATAAACTTTCCACGCTGAAGCTAAAAGGGCTGTAAATTCTTCACACTAAAACACATTAACAAAGTAACTCCTACTCAAATATATTCAGGAACAGTTTGTCATATTTTTCTAAATACTGTTTGTTGATATATAAAATTATACAAAATTATATATTGTTATATCATTAGTTTTAATACAATTGTATTAGTTTTTAGAATGTTGTAAATATAAAATTATTCTTGTAATTTTGTTGTGTATGCAATTTACTTCTAACAAAAAAAATTGTTTTAAACTTTCCTTTTGTTAATTTTGTTTTAATAAGTGTTATCTTGCATTGCAAATCAATTGGGCTGTTATTTTGTACATGTACTCTTTTTCAACTCCATTATTTCATGTACTATAAAATATTTCCATAAGAAACCTTACACATTTAATTATTAAAGTAGCTAATCACTAAAATAGCTTACATTACCAGGACAAACCCTCCAACCTGGAACAGTTGCAACCAAACTAGAATGTATCATTAAACCATTCTTCATTTATTTTTTTTTAATTGTGGAATTCTAAACCCTTAATGACTTTGAAGGTCACCTAGCATAAAAACTAAATGGGGACAGGCAGTTGCACATACAAAATTTCAGTTCTTTCTCTTGAGAAATGAAGCTGTATAATAAATACTTTACAAGTTCTTTAGGATTGTAATAGTTATTTATTCTTAATCATTTACAGATTGCAATAGCTGACAATGATGGAGTAGTGCAGTGTTTTAGTATGAAGAAAGGAGAAGTTATTGTAAGTTGGAAATATTTCTCATTGGAATCAAAATTATTCTGTAAAAATATACATGTAACTTTCTTTTAAAAAATGTTATGAGCCAAAAACAATAATAACCTCTACTTTTTTTTTCAGTTACAACCAAGTGGAAATAAAGATATTCTGAATTGTTTGATTTTCTTTTCTTTCTCTGTAGTACACCAAAATTATTATTTTTATTAGAATGTTTATTTTCCAAATTTTCCAATTGCACTTATTCTTTTTTGTTTCTTGTTGGGCCAGTTTTGAAATGATATAGCTAGACAATGAAAATTACACAATTTATACTTTTTCTGGTTTAGCAAATGTTAAAATAGCTAACATTACATTTTAATGTTGATTATCTATTTTTCTCAGTTATTATTACTTCACAACCATTTATTTATAATGCTTGAAGTTTTATTTATTGCTAATATATATATTATGAAATGGATTAATTCTGACAATTATTTTTATATATTTTCCATTTATACATTATTTTTATAGATATAATTTATTTTAATAAATGCTCTGTTTTTTTTTTAATTAAACAGTATTAATTACATTTACTGGCCTGAATGCTTGAGAAATTTCGTAAAAAAATGTGTTTCTCCGACAGGAATTAAACCTGTAACCCTTAACAACACATCAAATCAATTGCTGGTTCCCATTAGGATTACAGGCTCAATTCCTATCAGAGAAGCACATTTTCTACAAAATTTCTCGAACATTCAGGCCGGTAAATGTAATTAATACTGTATAATTTTAAAAAACAGAGCATTTACTTAAATTATATCTATAAAAACAACGTATAAATGGAAAATACATACACACACACATATATATATATATATATATATATATATATATCAATTTGTTTCACATCATTTGTTTGCAGACACAGTTCAAAACTCTTCCTTCACAGAAGATACAGCGACTAAAACTTGGAGGAGTTCATGATGCTCCAAAAAGTAACATTTTTGTTGCTTCTGCTTCTGAGGTGAGAGGCTTCTCCAAAAAAGGCAAACAGTTTCTAGCTTTCAACACAAATATTTCAGAAACTATTCAGTCAATGTAAGTCTTTCAAATTATTTTTTTGGGGGAAAAATGATAAAATTTAATGTATCCCATTATAATGTTTATAAATGAAGGTACAAACATCAGATTTCATTCTGATGTAATTTAGGCTTATTCATTGAACTCAAAATTAAATTTTGATGTTTCAGTAAGTGAAAATTATAAATGAATCTTTGTTACTTTTTTATCTTATTTCTCCAGGTATGTTGAGGGGGCTGATCTTTTTGTGTGTGGAAATTACATTTTCAACCATTATAAAGAATGTAAAGACATCCATAACATGTTATGTACTGACAAAATCAATGATGTTCTCTGTCTGCCACAAACTAAAGAAGCTGTAACTACCCCTGTGATTGCATGTCAAGATCGCCTCTTACGTGTTATAAAGGTTTGTTCTAATTAATTTTTAATTTTTACAAACGGATTTTGTAAGCACAGTATGTATCTGTACTTAACAGAATAGTATCAGTTTCTTCAGTGCTTGCTGCAAAATTACTCTTATGCATTTTCAAAACCAAAAATACATTCAATGCAAAGTGCTACTCTTTGAATTCAGTCCTAGAATCTACAGTAACAGAGAATGTCAATGATGTTTTTTTATCATATTTTTGGTTTCTTATTCTTTCATAATAAAGATTGTTTCATAAAGGTGAGTAGTCTAGAGAGAATTAACTGGTATGAGATTTCCCCTAACAAGAAAAGTGGAAGAAGAACAATGTACCATCATGTATTTAATAAAATTCCAAGAAAGCTACCAAGTACAACAGAGACATGAAGACGGTCAGTGGATGCATCAACTTAGTCATGAGTAACATCCAAGTATATACTCAATATCATCCACCTAAAATTTTAATCTGTTAAACAAGTGTTTTCAAAATTCCATTATTTTGCATTATAAATATAACTTGAGATTAAAGGTTTTCAATTGGCTATATAACTTAATGCAACAAGCCAATCATTGTATATTATTGTATGTCTGAACAATATTTGAGTATTTCTTTATAATTCATTAGTGATGTATTTTATATGGATTTATATTTATTTTTACATTGTTAAATATATAGTTGTATGTGACATATACACACGTGGGATAACGATATATATGAATTTTTATATATCAAGAATAGTTTTTGAAAGAAAAGATGTATTACAAATTGGAAAACTTTTTCCAATTTGTCACACACATATATATATATTCACATGAGGAAGCCTTCTGAAAATGAACTCTACCTAAGTAATGTATTTAAAAATTACTATTCTCTAGTATAATTCTCTTTTTATTACTTTCCTGGAAGTGAAAAATCTCTGACATTAAACAAAAAAGAATGCATTATTAGAATTTTGATGTATTTATCACTAATTTCTTTTAATCTAAATCCTTGTTTCATTATAATTTTTCTTTATTGCTAGGGATCTGATGTATTATTTAAAGTTGAGGTACCTGGTCCTCCCTCTGTATTAGAACTGTTTGACAAGGACGGAGGTAAGTGGTTAAGATAAATGTTATTAGAATCATAATTCCTAAATGACTGTTTTATTTGGTATTAACAATCTTTCTAATCAGTTATTTTTTTATTATATTATTTTCTTTCTTCTGCATTATAATTGTCTACATTCTAAGATACTGCTTTGATATGCTTCTTCCTAAACATTTCACTTCAACTTGTTTCTGCCCTTCTATTTTAAGACATACACTTATTTTAGATACATATTGTTAAAATCTATTTTGCAAATTTTCCAATCTTACTCATTTTATAGAATATTAGTTCATTATATTTCACTTGTCTCTTTTTTGAAATACATCTTTAGAGAGTTGATACGTCACTTATAATATATGTCATTTTAATGTGAAAAGATGAGTTACTGGAAACACTAAACTAATGAATATTTCACTTAAGTTTCAGGTATAAATGTGTATTGCTTTTTTTATGCATGTGGTAAATTTGTTAAACTGGGCCATAGAGCATGTTTTTCATTAATTTATTCTTTAAGGAATTCATATTTTAACATTTTTAACATTAACTTTTGAAAGTTTTTTTTAATGTTCATGCTTCACTGAATTATAGTGACTAACTTTATTTGCTCTTGTTTTAATTTTGCAATTGCAGTTTTTGCATATTGTTATATATCCTTTTGAACAGAATTTGAGTATTTCTTTACAAATCATTCTAATGGATTTATAATATTTACTTTATTTTGTATTGTTGCATTAAGTTATAGTGCTGACAGAAAACCTTTATTCTTTTTTTATAAATATATATTGTTTTCAGGTGCAGAAAGAAATGAAGTTATCTATGGTACAGCTGATGGCAGAATTGGTCTTCTTGAACTTGGAAGGTTAGCAGCAGATTTATTTCCAGACATTTTATAATTGCAAGAAAAGAATATTTTTTATATTTTATAATTATTAGAAGTAACCAAATGGTTAATGATCAAATATTTCACAGATTGATTTGTCTTCAAAAATCTTTTATGTGATTTTATTTTATGTGCTTGGTAGCATGCTTAAAAAATGTCTTGAGAAAATTTAGAGTTCATGTAAAAAAAAAAAAATTTACCCTAATCGCTTTCTCAATCATCTAAAATTATAGAAATGTTACTCCATTATCTTATACTTCTGATGATGTTATTGTCACTCCATAGTTCCCTCTGTAGTTACTGTTTTCAACACTACTATCATTTTTATACTTTGTTTTCTTATTACTGTTAGATTAACAAAATAGAAATATTTCTTTTAACTTTAAGCTAAATAAACATTTATTCAAAATTTTTCCTTATTCAGAATTATATAAAATTAACCTCAATTACCTGATGAAACTGACAATAGAAGACATTATGCTAATCCTCAAATATGTTCAAGCTTATATTTTTAGATATTGCACAGATAGTTTGAGTTTTCTTAGATAGCTTTAACTTCATTTAGTGGTTAATTTGTAAGTTATTTATTAATCTGATATTTTTATTTTAGTTCTGAGGAAGTTCAAAGATGGAAGATAGAAAATTTAAAAAGAAACGGAGGTAAGTGATTTTCTTTGCAGTCAAATTTTTCTTTAAAAATTAAATTTTCACTTTTAACCTTAAGATTATTGTTTGATATTACAAGAATCTTTAATACCGCTATAGTGAAGGAGATATTCTTATACTATGTAAAGTATTGTTGTGTAAAGTCATAGAAACAGGAGCTATTGTATACATATTAGTTTACAATAATGATGACAGTTAAATCCCCAGACATTTTGGATTAATGAACGTTGTTCTGAGTATATGTTATGTATGAGTTAGAAATTTGATTATTCAGGGAAAGGGGAATTATAAATATTTATAAAAACAGTATAAATTATTTGATTAAGATTAATTTATAAATACAAAACTTTCCATAAAAATACATATATGTGATTATTATGTTTTTTATATTTATTTCAATAAAGCAAGTTTTTAAAAAAAATTTGGATAGGATTATATCATTGTCATATTTACTCTTTCATGTTTTAAAAAGTATAATTTCTATATTTTATTAATACATTGTAAAAATCTGTAAATATAACCAGAGATGTATGAACTTTCAAAAGTAAGATTTAATTCTTTTAGTGAAATATAATCAAATAGAAAACTCAATATTTCCTTGAGGATTTCGTAAAATATATCTATTAAATGCTTTAGTACACATCATCAGTGATGTTTCTAGCCAAGGTTCATTAGGGGTTTTGGGTCTTTCAACATCATACCCTCTCTTCACGGTAACCCAGCTGATACTGATCGGGTATCGACTTGTGTACCTTCCATCAGCTACAACTTTTTCCATCTTCTGAAATGCACACCATACGGCTTTTCTTGGCAGTTTATTGTCCAATCACAGATCAATTTATCCAATATCAACTTTTACTATTTGAGATGAGGAATTATCATTATTATGCAATGATTTATACAGTAGTATCCATATCTTGGGTGTTATTGTTGCATTTTGTCTGTTCTACTCTTAGACCTTCTTCAAAATATTTGTCATAATTTGTAGCATGATGTTTTCTGTTATCAGAAATAAAGAACATTAATGTTAAGGCTCAAAGATTCCATAGTTCATTTAAAAACATGCAATATTAGGTTTAAGCCTCCATGTTTCAACTACTGAATCATCTTGCAGGACATATGGCCTTGTGGATAAGTGCTAGTTAAGCAATTGGATTGCTTCATGGTCATGATTTCAATTTCTGGTTCAGAATACAAAAAAAATGTCATACTCTTGTGACACTATCCCCACTTTGGTCTTCTAGTAGTCATCTTAAGGATGACCTGATGAGCACAGAAGGTTACTACTTTAGACATTGACCCTCTTCTCATGTTGTATTATCTTGATCTTGAAGAAATTGTCTAATGAGATGTCGAAACATCAGCAGTCTCAAGCTAGAATAAAAGTGTTATATGACCAGAGTTGATTATTGGAGTAGGACATAAAATGGTATAACAAAAAGGTCAAAGCATTTGATGTCAGTTTTATTTATTTTTTTCTACAAATGACAAATTTAAATATATTTTTCCATCCCAGTATTTGTTTGACTTGATCAAAGCAATCAGATTTCTAACAATTCTACTATATGTATGATGAGAGAAATGTTGAGAACGGGTCTGTCTGTTTATTCTAATCTGGTCACATCATTGAGAAATTAACAGTTGTGTCTTTCTTTTATCTGCTTGAAATGCCAACTAGGATCTTTCTCTCTCTAAAATTAATCACTGCTTTGCAACTCAAAATATCTACTTTTTATGGACTTCTCATTATGATTTATACAGTAGTATGAATGATGATGGATCATTGGAATCCACTCATTAATTTCCTTTTTAAAAAGGTTTTCTTTGTTCACCAATTCCTCTCAAAATACATGCCGCCTGATTGGTTTTTGGTTTAGAATATTTTCTCCCAAAATTATTTTTCTTGAGAAAAAGAATTTCTAAAATCAATGTAATTTTAAGTGGTTGGTAATTTAAGGAAACTACCTATAGCAAGGGATCCTTTTTTTCTTGGAATCATTCACTTGTCAAAGATCATGCCTATAGGTAACAGGTAGGTAGAGAGGTTCACTAGTTGCGCTCAATCTTACTAGAAATCCTCAATTTAGATTTGCCTGAGAATATCAACTTCAGCCTAATTACCCTTTTTTAATTAGTTCTCTTTCTCTGTTGCACTTCATTGCACTCTAAGAGAAGTGAAAACCTCTTTCACTCTTCTTCTCAGTTCTGTGCCATCCAAACAGGTCCACTGCTAAGCCTCTTTAGGGATTTACTTGTCCCTTAAGAATGGAAACACCATTCATCTGGTAACACTCTGATTCCATAGAAGAGACATGCAACATCACAAGAATGGATTGACTAGAGAGAATTAACTAATATAACATATCCTCTAGAATAGACAGTTGACTGAGAACAGTCTACCTCTGTGGAATGAATAAAAAAGTCAGTTTGAAATTCCTGGAAGATTATCAACTATGACAGAAACTTGAAGAAAGCCAGGAGGTATGATTACCAAGATGAGACAACAGCAACCAAGATGTGAACACTAATCTAAACAAATCAGTGTATAATATCCAATATCATATCTGAAATTTGATTTCTTATAATAATCTGTCTAGTAGAAGAGATACTTCTGGAATCCCTCAAAATTCATAAGCAGAATTGAATTAATACTTTTGAAAATTATTTCTTTACAAAAACTCAGTGAAAGATATCACTTGATTATGTGAAAATCATTTATGTGAAATGAGGTGTTAAAATATTTCACAAACAATACAAATTGCTTTCTTGGAATTTAAGAAATAATATTTCACCTTTTTATATAACTTTTTTATATTCTATGCATCAAATTAGCTTTATCAAAGAAGACCTAATTTTTATTATATTTTCAATTTTCAGGTGTTACCTGCTTAGATATGTTTGACATCACAGGTGATGGAGTAATGGATCTTCTTGTTGGCAGAGATGATGGGCTTGTTGATATTTACAGCTTTGATGAGTCAGCTCAGCCTTTTCATAAATATGCACATGTAAGTAATATATAAACATAATATCTGTTTAAAATAGTGCTAAAATGAGCATGATTTTTAAAGTTAAATGATAAAAATGCTTAGATTTTTACAGTAAAAAAGTTTGTAGACTAGCTATAAGGTCCGTTTGGACTGCATTTGAATTCCTTACACTATGATGTTTGATTTTTAATGCTAGTTAGCAGTGATCTATCTTATAAAAAATGTGCCATGTAAAGTGAATTAAGCATTTACAGAAATCCAGAAATAACGATTTTTATTTTTTCATTTGTATCTTTTAAAAGTTTTGTTTGATTTAGAAAAGAGATTTTAGAATCTTTATGGTTAAGTTTACTTTAAAATAATGAGTAATTTCTTAAATTTTTATTTGTTTTAACTGAAATTCTCCTTCAGACTTGCAATGAAAGTATCACATCAATTCAAGGTGGCATTGTTGGATCACCAGGATATCCAGAAATAGTGTGTTCTACTTACCCAGGTTAGTTCTTAGTATTTCATATTTTACTATGTGTTTTTATTATTATTTCTCAGGAAGCTAAATTGTACTATTATTAATTTTAGGTAAAAATTTAAGTCAGATATTAATTGCTGAGGATCTGTAACTCCACTTAAATCTCACTGGGATGTACCAACATTACAATTACTAGACCTACCAGATAGCAATATAAAATCTCTACTATAAAATTATCTTTGTACAGATAGTGTAGAATGATGATGCTAATTTTTTATTAAAAGTTTCTTCAGAATGTAACGTTTACAATTGCTTAGTATTTCGTTAAAGTAGAGATTAAATGTGTTTAGACCGATAATTGCATTTGTGATTACAATCTAGTTTTTAGCTTAATTAACCTGTTTAATAATTGAAAAATCAATTTATAAGTTTTTAGGTAGAAGTTTACTTGTGAATCTCTCTCTATAAATCTGACTGTTAGCTAATTCATATTATCAAAGGGTTATTTTGCTTACATTGTGATTTGGTTGAATATAGTTATTTTCCAAGTGTAGCTTAGATGTGGCACAAGGCTGAAAGTATGGGGTACCCAGTGAGGATCGAATGCACTACTCAGTAGTAATTGTTCTAGTGAGACAAGCTTACTAACCATTACACCGCCTGGAGGTGCCTGATTTGGTTGAATATATATAGGCAGGCAAAATGAACTGCATACAAAGTCTACACTTTTACTATATAATTTGTATATGCAGAAGACATTTTGCTACTAAAAAAGGAAATATGTAATTTAGCTTAATAATGCATTTAAAAATTTATTAAAATTTAATTTATTTATTCAGCCAAGCTTGATAGAAATTGAAAAATTTATAACAAAACAAAGTTTATTTCTAATTCTTTAGTGGTGGTTATACATTATTTGGTTTCAATATTAAACATTAATGACATTTTTTCAACTCCTCTTTGTTTCATTACTTTGTTGTTATTTATTTTCTGTATTTTCTTTTAATGAATTGGTTTTGATGATTATTATTATTGTTCTTGACACATTGCCTTTTGGATTGAAAACAGTAAAAGAATTTGTTTTAAAATTTATAATCATGTAAACAAATTCTGTTATATTCTCATATTTTCTTCTATAAAATTTATATTTTTATTAAGTTTTCTATCTGATGATAATGTAGAATTTTGATGAAACATGAATTGCACTTGGTACATCACCTGGTAACAAAATTTGGAGTGTTACTTGATAAAATTTTGGTGTATTTCTAACTTAAATAATAGGTCAATAAACCATACTTTGAAATTCACCTGGCTGTGAATAGCAATATTTTATGACAATTTTCTACATTTAAAAATGTCCCTAAAAATTAACCTTTTTTTGCCACTTGTTATTTATTGTACTCATATGGTCATCTAAGTAAAGTGTTTTTTATTTTGAAGAAATCCAAATATTGACTAACATCTTTCTTTATAGGAATTGTATCAGGTTTGACTACAAAGAAGCTGAAAAAACATAAAGGCCCAGATGGTCTGGAATTGACCAATCAGGGACGAGCGCAATTGAATGCGCTGAGGTAAATTTTGTAGTCAAGTATTGCAAATGTTGGTATTCAAGCAATAACTACTAATTCATGGTTGCTTTCTCACTTAAACTAGTTTTGGGATACATTTTAACACATTTAGGAAATTAAATATCAACATGAATCTTATCAGAAATATCCTTTAAATCTTTTATGAATTGATTTATTCACATCATAATTCTTGTGTTTTGAGTTATTGTCTTTTTCAATAATTTCAAGTATTTTTGGTTGTAGTGTATGGAGTTTACTCCAATTAATTCCATGTAACCTCAAAGCATATATATATATATATATATATATATATATATATAGAGAGAGAGAGAGCCACAGAGGAGTGTTTCGGTTAGCAAGGTCAATTTTATTGTATTTTATAGGCGGGCAAAGTCGAGTTTTCTGATCCGCCCATCTGTGCTGCTTTGAAGATTAACGAACCTGACTTCAGTGCAACTTTCGACCAGCACAGACGTGTATGGACGGCAACGTGGAAGTAGGCGGGTGGCCGAACGCCTGCACCACTGAAAAATAAAATAGCAGAGTACCCGGTTCCAGAGCATATCAGGAGTGAATACGAAAATGAATTGCAGCTTTGGATAGCAAATGGCTGGCTTGCACCGTACCCCAAGGAGGAGCTAGGGACGTCTCAAGGACTGATTCTGTTGATGGCAATAGTGCAAGAGAATAAGGGGAAAGTGAGACCGGTCATGGACTACAGGGAATTGAATAACTTTATAGACGTATATGTGGCGGAATTAAAGAAGCTTGCCATACGAATTGCACCGCTTCTTGAAGAATGGATGACTTGTGCCTTCATGTCTGGATTGCCTAGACATGTTTGGAACAGGCTGGGGATAGATGTTATGCATGTTGGCAGCCAGCTCTATTTGACTATTATTGACTGTGCACCCTCTCGCTTCATCATTTGGTGACTACTGCATCGGCAGGACACTGCCAGCATAATACGTCAATTGGAGTTCATCTTTTATGACCAGGGGCCACCTGCAGAAATATTGACAGATAATGGTGCAGTGTTTTCTTCAGAGCAATTCTCGCAGTTGTTAAGGAAGTGGGGTGTGTGGCTTCGGTTTTGGTGTGCCTACGTGCCAGCTGGAAACTGCATAATAGAAAGGAGCCAACAGTCTATAAAAGTAATTGCAGCCAGGAAGCGATGTTCAATCCCCGAAGCAGTCTATTGGTATAATGCGACGCTTAAAGACGGTGTTTCGCCTACAACAGCACCGGCTAACATGGTGCACGCCTATCACTTATGGCTGCGAGGCATTGACATCACAATGGCTCTAAGCGACACACAAGCAAAATACAGAATTGGTGACGTAGTGTGGATTAAGACCCCACACAGCAAGTATACGGACAAGCTTAGAATGGGGCATGTTACTGAGATTATCAGCCCACAGTCAGTATGGGTCGATGGCGTGCATCATCATGTTAAAGACTTGCAGCCAGTTGTAGGGTTAAAACCGTCATCAGATGATGAAAGTGACTCTGAAGATGGTGCGCGAGTGGTGTATTCAAAGTCGGATCCACTGAGTTTTGCCTCAAAGATCAGTACTCTACCTGTGGACGTCAACGTGGCTAGCTGTCTAGAGGCAGATGGCAGCTCAACGGATGAGAGTTCATCCAAGGATGAGGACCCTGTTATCCCGTTGAGAAGGAGTGCCCGGCAGAAGAGGCCTGCCCCGAGTTGCATGGTGTGCGATCATGACAGCGAGATATGGGATGAATCTGGAAATCTGCCACCTCAGAGCAAGCAAGTTCATGCATGTATGGTCATCCCAATATGTCAAGCGTGCAAGTTGTATATATGCAGACGCAGTCACCAGACAGATGCGACCATCTCTCGAACTGAGAAGCTTTGTGATCTTAAGATCAGGGGGGCGTGTAATAAATTGGTCGGTCAACTTGACTGGCATGCTCAGGAACTGTGATTGGTAGCTGGCTTGTTGGTGTTTTGCATAGCCGAGTTACCAAGCTCTATGTAAAGGGCTGGAATGAGAAGGAGGGTAGTTTTTGTCTCAGAAGTGGAGACTGTGCCCGTCGCTATGACAGCAGGAGAGAAAGAGACAAAATCATTTATTTTTTCGTGACACATTCCAACACATTTTCATGGTGCTTTCTACACATATCTTCTTTACAAGAACATTTTCTATTGACAAAAGCCAAAGAATTTAATCTGTCTTGAATCATGGATGACTGCAAGTATGTTTTTATAAGCTTTAGTTTGGGAATTTCAGAGCTGGTCCTATATCTTGCTCTACAGCTGTGTTAGGATTTCCCGGGGTATTTTTTATTAACAACATCTACATAGTAAACATCACATTGTTACTCTATTTTCTGAATTCTGTAGAATTGAGTTGATTATTTAAATATGACATATTTTAAAGAGCATTTGACTTTATAGGATTGTACCAATAAAGTTTTTCTTCTAGCATCATGGTTTTAATAAATTCTTATTACTAATCACTTATCATTTTTATTACTACAGCTTGGCATGAAATAATAATTCATAACAGTAAATGGTCACTTTTTATCTGAGAAATTCTGCAATGTATATTGCTATTATAAAGTATAACTTCCAGATGAGATTTTCTATTAAAAACTTAAAATTCAATTATTAAATAACATTTAGCTAAAATGGCAAAACATTTAAATATTTTATACTGATTTATTCAAACTGGTGTTCTCATTTTGACCAAGATGAGGATACCAGTTCAAATAAATCTATATACAATAAAGAATGATAATATTGTAAATCTGAAAATCACACAAAAACTCTCAAATATTTGAACAGAAATGTACATAAATTGGTTTGTGCATCCTCAAAAGCTTTTATTTGTTTTCATATGAGAGGTTTAATGTCATTTATTAATTAAAAATATCCTTGACAAGAAAGGATGAGTATGCTGGAATTAAAGCAAATGTTAAATTGTACTATTGTTTATCTGTAAAAGTTGTACTGAAAAGTTCTCAGTCTGACCCACTTCCTAAATTTGACCAAATGATCAAGCATCAAAAATTTTGGGGGATAGTTTTTTTGGTTGAGCTGAGAACTTTTCAGCATCCCCCTGTATGTATGAGGACACTTGCATAATTTTTTTTTAACTTTTTCTCTTAATATTTTTCATCAATAAAACATTTTTTTTTATTTTCAACATATCTGCTGTTCAGAATAGGATTTTTCTTTCTGACTTTCTTTAAAACATGAAAAATTCAAGGGAATGACAATACCTGAAATAATAGAACTTTCCTAGAAAGAACAAAAGATAATTAAAATATTAAGAATGGGAAAATCAATGCCAATGTTAAATAATAATATTCTTAAAGTTGTCATTGTTGCCTTTTATTGTCTAACCAAATGGCAGATGACTTTTTTTAACACTTTACTGCTTGTTTAATGTAGCAAATTAGGACGACATTACTCATTATCTGCTAAAACAGTTAATTTTTATAAACGAAAATGGCTACTTAAGAGAGAATAAATTGAAATATTTTCAGATAAATGTATTTCAGAATGTACACGAATGATTAAAAAATATTTTACTGATGCAGAATATCTTATCACAAAAAACTCTTAGCATTTTTAATAATAATCTATATTTTTGCCTGCTCTTTGATACATTCCTTACTTTTTAGTAATTGCTTTCCCTGTTGCACATGGCTGGTTAACCATTGTCTATCTGCTTACTTCATTGCATGCTTCTCACCACCCCTACATGTAGGCTGGGTGATAGGACTGACCACTGAGCCACTGACCAAACGAGGAGGGATAGCCACAGAAGCACTTGACCAAGCTACTAAAATCAAAATGTCTGACCTCAAGTAGGTTCAAAGTCCTACTTTGATATCTCTAAACATCAAGTTTACTGTTTTTCTATTTTCTTATCTCCTGTTGTATTTGACAAAGATATTTTATTTTTTAAAGCAGAATTACTGAATAAACTCTGAGCTAAATTTAATTCAGTCTTATCAGCAAGAGAAAGATTTCTAAGGAAACTTTTTAATATTTATTACATTTATGCTTGTAAATTTTATATTGATAAATTTTATAATTTTATCCAAGATTCAAATTATGTTTGGTCTTCATAAATACTCTCTATTTAACTGATTGTTATAAAAATGGTTTAATTAGAAGTTTGTCATTATTTCTAAGTATTTAAGATAGAATATAAATTTTCTGAAATATAGTAGCTTTGAATAGCTTGAAATGTTTTAATGTGTCTATATTTAAAGTGAACACTGCATATTTATGTATTTTACATACTTCCAAAATCTCTATTAATAATGTATGATTAATCACATAAACAAAATATCCAAAACATTTTCTATGAATTTTTTAATATTTTTGTTTTCACTTTAAACATGTTGAGCCTCAAATCATAAATATTTTCCAGGATTCCATTAGTCATATTATTAGTCTAAAAATTTACTTTTCTCATAAAAGAATTGTGTTAAGTATTAGTCATAGATATTGTAAAAGTAATTTTAGTATAAAACCAGGATAAGGATGCATTTATTCTTATTGTTTGCCTTGACTTGTGGGTCACATTTAAATTGGAAAATTTCCAAATTTTAGGTATATAAATTTAGTTTTATAAATTTCTTGTTTCCATTTTATTTTTCACATTATTCCTCAATAAGTTTTTATTTATTTTATAAAGCATATTCTTATGCATAAAATATATTTGTAAGTTAAGCAACAGAAACAGTGAAAACAACGAAAGGGTCTTTATATCTTAATATCCCACAGTCATGCACATAAAACAATTGTATCCTTCAAAATAATTTCATGAAATATAAGCACAAACCATTTGTGAGTCATGTAGGAACCAACATATTAAATAAATTCCATTGCATCTTCTTTGTATCTAATATTTGGTTGACATTTAGTCATGTTTTTTATGATAATCTCTTTGTGTTCTCTACTTTTGGTTGCTTTCTTAATACTGATTCTAAAGGTTCTTGTTTTACTTGTATTTAGTTGATATTCTGAATATTTTTATACATGTTGGTTATTAACACCTTTGTGTGTATTTTATGTTTGATGCTGTATATGTACTTTATAGAAAAAATGTTTTACTTCATGTTTTTGTCCCAAGTATCTAGTATTGATGATTATAAAATATTCTTTTTGGTATGTAATGTTTTGTATATCATTAAGTCTCATTTGGTATTTTAGCAAGAAGAGTTTTGTAAAATCAATGGCTATATCTCAATAAAGATTGAAAATTATTGTGTAATTAATCAGCATTTCATTAGGTACATGTTATTGATAAAAATAAAGGAGAATTTTTCCATATATTTAACAAAGTATAAGTTTTGGAAAAGAATAATTTTAATTAATAAAGTTTAAAAGTTCCCAGCATCATCTATAAAAATGTTAGGGGAATTTTAGAAGTGTCTTTCAAGTTAAATCATCTATTTATTGTTTACACAATCAGCTAGCTGTAGTATATTGCTTACAATCTTTAAGGAAATTTCAAAAGCTTGGAAAATGGGTTTCATCTGAAATTAAGAAAACAATTATCAGTTAGCATTTAAACACTTTCTTTTTATGTACATTGTGCATGAGAGGAGACATTTTTGGACTAGATTGTCATTGAAATGAAAAAAAAAATGTATTTTAATTGAAATCTACTGGAGTGAGGGAGTTCTCTGAGTTTGACAGGATTCAAAGAGAACTTTTTATTACAAAAGTTGCTGAAATTTGAATATTGTGTTACTGTGTAATAAGCAATTGGCATGTTTGAATGATGCATTGAAAAAAAACTTTTTCTGGGGAAAGAAATCATTTGATGATTTTGCTACATGACTATGCTATTCCTGTCTTTTTGTTGCAAATAACACAACAAATAACAGTGGGTCTATAATAGAAAGTTCTTTCTCCAGATCTGTTCCATTTAGTCTATCATTTGTTTCACCCCATCCAATATCTGTTTCCTGGTTAGCAGCTCCAAGTTCAAGATATCAATAAATTCATCAAAACAAAAACCAGAATGAGATTCTTTTTATGATAACATATATGATTTACCTGGAAGATCATATAAAGTCATTGAAAGCCAGGACGAATACTTTGGTGACTGACTAATAAATATTTTGTTCAAAGAAATGCTGTAAACTTTTGTATCCACTTAATATAAAAACTAAATCTTACTGTTTTGTTACTTATAGTTTGTATGCAACCTGTACATTATTTTACACTGAAGCTAATCCAAATACTTTTATGTGTATCAGCATTGTATCTGTTTTACCATTGCTTTTCTATTGATGGAAATGACTATTTTGTGTGTTTCTACCTGTGCATGGATTTTGTTTAATTCTCAGACAGGAATTGGAGGAGATCCACAAAAATGTTTTACAACAACGAGAGAAATTCCAAAACTCTGGTTTGGATAAATGTTCAGTGTCATCTATTAATAACTTTCATATGAATACCAGATTTGTACTGAATGGTGACGAAGCCTGCTACTTACTAAGTGTTGAGTTGCAATCACCTATTGACAACATCCTTATACAGGTAAAAAGATATATTTTGTGTCTCATAGGTTGAACTTATTTTAGCTTGTACATTGAATGATTCAAGAAAAGTAAAACATATTTGTGAAATGAAAAGATATCTTTACACATGTCAGTTTTCATATTTGCAAAATGTATCAGTCTGTATTCTGTAGATAGCCTCTGACTTCCTCTGGGTGTTTTTATCTTTATGGTAACAACATAAAAAATAATAATAGTTTAATATTAGCAGAAATAAGATTTTGATTTATGATTATTAATGTTTTTATTCAAATCTTCAAAAAACACTTAATAAATCTTTACAATCCTTTTGTTTTTAGAGTGATGTTGTTATTCATATGATGGATGTTGATAAAAATTCAGCAGTTGTTAGCTTCAGTGCTTGTCAACCTGAGGTAAGACTTATTTTTATTTTCATAATTCTTTGAAATCGATAAATCATTGACACTAGACCATGAAAATATCAGTTTAATTTTGCCTTCAACTGATATCTTCTTCCTTTATTTCATTATTAAACTCAGTTGGTTGTCTCTTTTTCCTTTATCATTCTGCTTCACCTCATAATTGTTGCTTGCTAGATAGAATTTTTGATAGTATAGAGAAGGCCTCATCCCTACACTCGTCTGCAAGTATCTTTGTGTTTGCTAACTTCACTGCCATTATGTCAAGGGGTTTCATCTCTCTAATGTCACTGACCTTACTGGCATCTAGTTTTTGAACTTCTCAAGTGCTCAATCTCTCACTTAAATAGTAGACTTCTCCATGCATTTCCCCAGTAATTCTGACATGCTTCTCAACTTCATCTTTTCTTTACCTCCTCCCCAGACTCATGTTGTGCTCTGCAGCTCTGTCCTCTTGACAATTCTGACCACATGATAGTGTCTATAAATATCTTTTTCCACTCTCCCATCAGTCAAGAACTCCCTATTGACAGAACATCTTTCTGTTATCAGTGCACTGACCGGGACTTATTTTGTGTTTTTGTTTATGATCCCACTTAGAATGATATTTTGAATCATCCTGTTGAGAAATGTGCCACTGAGATTTTTTTCCTGAGTGAAAGCCGGCATCAGAGTTTTCAAGCTAGCATGGAAATACTAAGTGAAACCATAATCTTCACCTTGGTTCTGCTTTTTCAGCTTCTATAGGCCAAAGAATGACTTCAGATAAGTGAGCATATAGTGGAAGTAGTTGAGTCTCAGACACTTATTGGTGGTAAGAGGTCAAAGTTCAATGTGCGTATAAACGATAACAAGATAATAAACATTGAAAGTGTACAGCTGGACTATAAAATGCACAATTCAATCATCCCTGTACAAGTATAAGATTAGCGGTTGGGGTATCTGAAGTGGCTGTCAGATGAGCGTCAAACAGTTAGTGGTCGTAAACGTAAAAATAAACATCCTATGCATATTGCTGGTGTTTTTCGCTGCCTATAATCTAAGCACTCTGACCACAATTATGCCTCCGGTGTTCACAACCTCCACTGCCAATTCAGACGCCTCTGTCACCACCTACGCCACCTTTGTAATACCTCGTGTTTTGAGCACACAAGCATAATTTCGATCATTCGTTTGATGGTGCACTTACATTCCCTCACTCTCCACGGGATGATTTGGGCCACAGAATTGACTTGTGCACCATCCTGCTGAGATCAGTGGGAGCTGTTCGCGGATGCATCATGGTGGTAAGCAGTCAAACCTTGATGTACATGTAAACAATAACAAAGCAATAACCATTAAAAGTGTACGGCTGCAACAAAATGCAGAGCTGCCAGTATAATATAATAATATGGCATAAAAACTTGAACATTTCTGATTCCAGAAAATAATAATAGTTGGTAGTGTTTTAGAGTTAAAAAAGAAAAAGTTTCAGAATTTTCCTACTACAGCTTGCTTCAAAATTCAAGTTGATAAAAATGATGCAAAATTTCTGGGATAAGAAATCTATAATAAATGAGGTGTCTGTTTGTATTTAACTTTAAAACTAAGAGGTTATCAGACACATGTGTACTCGACAGCAGCAGATAAAATTTATGTATAATTGCTTTTGGTGGTATATATATATATATATATATATATATATATATATGCTTCATCTTTTATGTGCCATGTTCCTTCAGGACATGGACAATCATAGCTATTCAAAACTTCTTACCCCTTGGCCATTAACAGTTTTTATCTCTTTGTTAGACCCCCCCCTCCCGATCTGCCATCCATTCACACCATCTCGTCAGGTAGGTGGCTCACTGCCTTTCTCTATCTCTCTTGAGGGATAAGTTTTTCAAGCTTTCCTTCCTCTTTATGTGTCTAAGAAATTTCAGCTCTCTTCCTGATTCCTCATTGCTTACTTGTTCCCTCCATGGAATTCTCAGTATCCTTTTGTAGAACTACATTTCTGTTGCCTCCAGTTTTCTCCTCATCTATAGGGAGATTGTCCAGCATTCACTGCCATATGTGGATGGACATCACATAGCAATTCAGCACTCTTTTTTTTTTTTTTTTTATTTTATTTATTTTTTTTTTTGTTTCTAATGAGATTTTTTGCATTTCTCAGGGCTTAGTGTTTGGAATACCATTTTCACTCTAGTTCAATGCATGTCTGGATTTAGGTGGCACATTTTCCATCCTCCATTAAAAAACACTTCCCAGGTATTTAAACTTCTGTACTTGCTTGATATTGGCATCTCCAATTTGTAACTCAGAACTTGGGCCTTTCTTTTTCTGACAATCATACTGTCTTCTTGCAGTTGATGGTTAGTCCTTTTTTCTTACTTTCTTTTACTACCCTCTCTAGGAGGTCCTATAGTTTTATTTCTGTATCAACACAGTCTCATCTGCATATCTTATATTGTTCATGTCCACTGATCATAAATCCTGTAGGGTCTCCAGCTCCCTTATTATAGCCTTGCTGTAGAGGTTGAATAAATCCAAGGAGAAAACATGTCCTTAACTTATGCCCCTTTCTGTTTTTGTGTAGTTAAATTTATTTTCTATCTGTATGCATGAGGTTTGCTTCGAATATAAGACCTGGATATTCTAACTTGCTCAAAATATATATATATATATATATATATATATATATATATATATATATATATATATATATATATATTGTCATATGCCCCAGTCGACAAATGGGTTTATAAAGGCGATCATGCACCGACTAGGAGATATATACATTCTCACACCTGTGGAGAAATACAAGCTATCTCTCCCAGATCGTGACAATGGACAATTGGTAAACAAAAATATTTTTAAGACCACTGTTCGCTTCGTTTTCAACACGAACACTGATCCACAATACAAGGATGAACTATAAGGCTTAGCGATTTTGATACAAGAATTTTAATATGTACAAATATCAAAATAAAAGAACAGATAAGTATGAGTTAAAACATCCGATGACCAGATCTCAAAACTTACATTGGGATATCAAAATTTGCCTAACACCAAATGGATTCAACTGAACCCGACATACAAAAATATAAGTATGAATTACTATGAATTGAAGGCAGAAGCCAACGTATACACAAAAGAGATGGAATAGGAGTTACAATTATTGTTTTTACATGTGGAAAGGTGTTTGCAAGAACATAATTTTCTTGGATGTATGTATATCTTTCTACTACGGGTCCAAAATATGATTACTTATCTTTTATATTCAGTTCTCTTTTTTTATCATTGTCCTTTTCTTTTCTCAACACAAACACAATTTTACACACTGTCCGGCTGTAACAGAGGTATACACTTTCTTCCTCTCTTTGTTTTGCCTTTTTCTTTCCTTCCTTTTTCTTCTGTAGACAGTTCGGTTTCCAAACCCGGCTCACTGCAACAGGGATGTACACTTTCTTCCTCTCTTTGGTTTTCTTCTTTCTTTCTTTCTTCTTTACACAATTCAGCTTATAACAGAGGTATACACTTTCTTCTCTGGTTTTCCTTTTTCTTTCTTTACACAATTCAACTTGTAACAGAGGTATATACTTTCTTCCTCTCTGGATATCCGTTTTCTTTACGCAATTCAACTTGTAATAGAGATATATGCTTTCTTCATTGGTTTTCCTTTTCCTTTTCTTTACACAATTCAACTTGTAACAGAGGTACATGCTTTCTTCTCTGGTTTTCCTTTTTCTTTAAACGCGGGCTGAATCCTCGGCATATAAATTTCTCTGCGTCTTCAATTTGGGGTTCTCGAACAGGAATACTTATTATTATATTTCTTGTCCGGAGTTGCCTGGGTTGAACTGGATAAGTTCCATCACTATCAAATGTGTCTTATCTTTCTGTTCATAAACTATTAGCACTTCGGCTTCAGGTCTTGCCTCTTCAAAGTCAAGATAGCAACTGATTCTCGAGTGAATCTCTGACTATCACGTGTCTTGTTTTGGCACGAATTCCAGCTTACATCAGTCTCCTGTCTAGACATTTGTCGCTACGAGTAATTGGGTCAGTCAACCTTTTGACCTGCCTTCCCAAAATGTCATAAGACTCCCATGTGACCTTTATTCTGTTGCTAGGTGGAAATTAACCCTAATATATGCGTATATGCATGTTTAGGCTATCTGCTTTCATCACAATATATATATATATATATATATATATATTACAATAAACGTGCAATCAATTTACAAATACATGAATTATTCACACAAAACTAATGCAAAGGTTAATGATTTAAATGGTGAGACATCCATCATCGCAAACAATTCAAATAGTATACAAAAACCTCCAGAAAAAACTTTAAAAATTTAAAATCAAACTCAGCGTTGCTTTGGCGCGTTCCAAAACCAATAACTCTTTTTCAATAGCATTTTCGGATACAACAACACATATATTTTCATTGTCCTCTTATTACTAAGAGAAAAAACAAAAAAAACAACATCTATTCTATACCTGAAGATGTCTGTAGGAACAGACGAAAGCTTGTAGTAAAAATAACAACTAATACGGCAGAAATTTATATAAACAAGGATCAATTCATTCATAACGGATCTGGAGGTTTTTGTATACTATTTGAATTGTTTACGATGATGGATGTCTCGCCATTTAAATCATTAACCTTTGCATTAGTTTTGTGTGAATAATTCATGTATATATATATATATATATATATATATAGTATTTTCACAATATGAAATATTAAAAAGATAGATCCATAGAGAGCTCTATGTATAGAATACAGAGCAATATGAGATGCATCAAGGAAAAGCTTAATGTGGTGTGTTAAGCTTTTCCTTGACATGTGTGTGTGTGTATATATATATATATATATATATATATTATGAAATGAACAAAATCCGACAATTATTTTAAAACATTTTTATGTTTATACATTCTTTTTATAGATACAAATATTTAAGTAAATGCTCTGTTTATAATAAACAGTATTAACAACATTTACCGGCCTGAATGTCTGAGAAATTGTCATAGAAAATATGTGTCCTCTGACAGTAGTGTGTGTGTGTGTATATATATACACACACACACACACTACTAAGCCAATAATAATATGAGTATTAATAACTAATCATGATTTATTGTAGGGTAGGTTTTAATAGAAAACAAAATGATTCTACAATATTTACAAAAAATAATTTTGATACTGCAACATCCTGTTAACTATGATTTTGATTTTATTCAGAATGGCAACTGCCTTTTGGCTACATATCGATGCCAAGCAAGCACAACGCGACTGGACCTGAAGATTCGTACTGTTGAAGGGCAGTATGGTACTTTGCAAGTTTATGTCACCCCCAGGACACAACCTAGAATCTGCCAAGTCAGGCAATTTGCCATTAAACCCCTTTCACTACACTTAAGGACACACTCCTTTGATGCAAACAGGTAAAATATTCCTCATTTTTTATATAATTCTCATAATCAATTATCACCAACAACTCTATTATTGATATTTACTTAGTGTGGCACAAGTCCAGAAATGTGGAGTCCCCAATGAGTATTAAAGTTATTATGGTAGTAACAGTCTGAAAGACAAGCTTGCTAACCAATTTCAAGTGATATCATCATGAATTATCATTTTTCACATATATATATATATATATATATATATATTTTATTTCTTCCTTCCCATTGTACAATTTCTAATTTCATTTACTTTCTCATACTTATGATCTTTTGTAACAAGAAATCTGAATAACAAACTTTTTCAAGTGACTCTTCTGATATTAAATCAAAGCTTTTTGAGTTTCACATTATTTTAGAAAAAAGTCAATATGTCAGTTGATTTGGGTAAAATGAACAGATTAAATGCTTCTCTATAGTAAACTCATCACACACATATACACACACATTAGCCCTCCACGGGAGCAAGCTTAAAAGTTCACACAAAGTACAACTTTTAAGCTAGTGTTATATAAACAAGAATTGTTCAGGCTAACCTGGGCAAATTTAATTCAATCTGATATATTCAACCCCGTTCATCATTCTAATAACGAGTTAGGATAACAACTTTTTTTCAAATTACTAATTTTTAAAATTTCTAATGGTTTTAATTTATTATCTTTTAAGGTATATAGCTCTGTAACAACTTCACAACTTAAATAAATTTTGCACTTCATAATAAGGTTACATGGACAAAATATAACGAGACTAAATTTAATTCATTCAATTTAGCCTGTTATGAACAAAATGTAATACAAAGCCTGTTAATATCATTTACTAAACAGCTGTAAATATAAACAACTATTTCCTATTTTTATTTTTGCATTTAGTCAATCAGGATGGTTCTTGTGTGAATAAGTATTGTTTAATACTTTTAGCATTATCTCCTTTAATGTAACAAAAAAATTATTTCATGTGTAATAAGTAATAATGTAATAAATTATGATTTTAATACCATTTACTTAAATAAAATATTATTTATTTCATTTTTAAAATTACTTTTATTATAAATAAAATTTATTAAAATATTATTTATATTTTATTAATAAATTTCTTTAGAATGTTTTCCAAAAAACTAAATAACTAACTAGTCATACTAATTATTTCATTTAAATGATAAAAAAACCTTCATTCATCACATTAAAGAAAACAATTTACATTAATTAAATAATTATAGACATTACATATTTTATTAAAAAATGTCCTATTTACTTACTAAACAAATTAAAATTTTACTTAAAAAAATAAAATTTCCACTGATATATGAATATGTTTGATTACAAATCCTTATTAAAAGGTTTTTTGTTTAATGGCAATGACTTTAAAAAGTGCAAATCAAGCAATGTCTTTTTATAGTTACTTCATAGACTGAATTTCTTGTCTACTATGTCTGAAATTGTTAAACAAATACAACTTTTCCTGTCCATTCCTGCAGCTTCAGTTGCAAATAAAAGAAGCATGTTAAAATTGAACAGAATTCAATCATTCTTAGGATGCAGAATGGCTCAAGAAATGTTTTTTCACTGGCTCCTATTTCTATTGAGAAACAGATATTTCTTGATTTAGAACAAACCAAAAAGGAAAGAATTACATGATATTCAAGGAATTTACTATATCTATATCCTATGTATTTTAAATTTATGTTTAAGTAAAGTGTTTATTTTTTATAAAAATTATGCAATTTTATTTTTAATGTAATAGTGCAGTGATTGTTTCCTGTAAATATATTGCTGATTTTACAAAGAAATGTCTTTCATATTATTTTATGATAGAAATGCAATGAAAATTAAAGAAAAAATTTGTATTTGCTAGTGGTCTCCACAATACTAAATAATTATAGCCCACTGTATTTTTTGTTTGTAAAATGTGAATAAATTATAGGTCATGTAAGATAGACAACATATTCAAAATATTTGTTTTGTATTCAAATTAAATGTAAGACAGTAGGTTAAATAAAATAGGTCAGATAAGTTGTCAAGCCACAAGCCCAAGGGTGATTAGTTTATTTTGAAACATTCTACAGATAAAGAGAAATAATTATGTTAGTCTTCATACAATAGACTTTTGTCAAATAATCTTGGTATAAGTATGTACAGATATTCTTCAATTGTAGTTAGATTATATTGTAATTAGATACATTCTTCCACTGAATATGGTACAATAAAGTGTATGTATCCTAAAGTTTGTTAAAAAAATTGTTTTCATCCTAAGTACTATTGATGAGCTATAGTGACTATATATATATATATATAATTTATTATCGGCGCATGGCCAAGTGGTTACAACATTCACATTCTGACTATGATACGCTGGTTTGAATCTCACCATGGTCAATTTGTAAGGAAGGAGACTTCCTGATATTATCAGACTGGAGGGGTCAATCCCAGCATGCAGCACCTTTGGAAAGTGCCCGAAAACCATAACACAGGTTGACTCAAGCCTTGTGGGTGAAATTGGGTAAATGGAACCCTTGGGAACCGTTGATAGCTATGCTAACACAAAGTCACAAGTCATCGTGACCGAGGGCTTGAGCATGCTGGCCTTGTTCTCATTGTTGATCACACTAGATAACACACTCATTCCAAGAAACTGACTAAGAACTAAAGTCTGCTCCGCATAGTTACAGTATAAACCACAGAGCAGGTGCCTGCAATAGGGATTGGCTAGCTGTCCTAGTAGATGGGTATCCTTGAATACAAGTGTTCATCTTTTATATATATATATATATATATATATATATATATATATATATATATATATATATATATATATATGTGTCTGAAAATTCCGAGCTAAAACATTTCTCTCCATGCTTCATTTCTATCAGTGGTTAATATTTAATAAAAGTATGTTTATCATACTGATCATATTGGTACCCTTTTCATTTGTCATTGTTTTATTAAACAACCTATTTTTTATATATATATATATATATATATATATATATATATATATATATATATATATATATTTTTGTTAATTATGACAGACAAGGAAAATTTAATTAATTTTTTACTTACTTTTTTACTTACTTTTTTACTTAGTTTTTCGAGCATTCTTACAGTAAGAAGTGCAAAAATTATCCATATTGTCCATTGTCCAAAGCACTTTCAGCCACTTCTTTAGTCGTCGTTAATTTCTCTTCATGTTTTGACTGTTTAAGATGTTTTTTTGTTTTAAATACTAGTAGGAGCATTTATTCTGAGCCTTTGTGTATTGAGCATGGCTGGAACTCTAGTGAATGTCTTTCTATTTTGCAAAAAACTTTCAACACAGCATTCCCACTGTTAAATAAGTTGATAGTGGGAGTGAGATGTTTAATATACAGGTCCTATCTTATCGCAAGATGTTGCCAGTAATGTGATTTATATAGAATTTTAGAGTTTTCAACCAGAATTTTTCTTCAGGGTTCTTATAAATTGTGGGTAGATAGATGTTTTTTTATAGCACTTTGATCTGATAAGTGGCACGTATATTAAATATCTCATGTAAATCAAGTAACAGGTTGCTCTCCTCTGAAGATATTAAGTTTCATATTAACCTTTGTATCTTTTAAAATACTAATCCAAGCAGAAGTTATTACTGAACAGTCATTTTTTTCCAGGCCATTTAATTCTCTAAAGTTGAAAGGACAATTCAGTCTGGCAGAAGCCCATTCTTGGGTGAGATCCTGCTTACCTGAATTCCCAGAGAAACCGCCAATGGGAGACACTGTCACCTTCCACTTTGTTTCTTCATTCCAACAAACAATGCTTGAATGCTCATACAGGTGAGAATTTCCTTGTTTATCATCTGAAATCCTCTTAAACTAAATGATACAACATATGTCTATATTTCTGAGATGAGTTATTGTAACTATTTAAAATATTTACATCATTTGGACTGTTGTCCACATCTTTATTTCCATATTCACAACATTTCAGCCATTGTATGCTTTGGCCTTCAGATGATATACATTGGAAACTGAGATATCCGAAAAAGGCATGGCACGTGGAATTAGAACAATCTACCCCTGTGGATCAAATAAAGTGTTTGGTTTGAAATGCCAATGTATATCACCTGAAGAAAGTCAGAGTGTACAATGGCTGAAACATTGTGAATATGGCAATAAAGATGAGAACAACAATTTGAATGATGCAAATAGTGTAAATAAATAATACAAAATTGGTGAAGATGAATTATAATTCTTTCATCTAAAGTTAATCTGGATTACTGGAGAATCTGAATATCATCATTATTAATATTTAGCACTATCATAAATCTTAATTTTTTTTTAGGGATGCAAACACTTATTTACATTCAGACTAATGTCTTCATTTTTGTTGCTATTATCATATTTCAGCTGTTGAACCCACTAGCCTTTTTCAGGTGTATTTCAGTCTGAGTAACATTCAGGGAATTTCAAAATGAACCCTTTACTTAATCTACAAAAGTAGAATGTTCTTGTTCTACTGTTCATGTCTAGGGATATCTTGTCTTATTATTTTTAGTACTGCTCAGTTATTGCTTGTCCTGTTTTCAGTCATGCATAGGGAAAATTCACAGACCAATATTTTCATTGACTGGGCCATTCAGAATCATGAACCTAGGACTTGCACCCTTAACCTAATGTTCTTTTCACCAGCCTGCTGTTGCTGCTACTTCACTTGACCTCCTTTGCCATCACTTCACTTTTCTTTCTGGAGCCTTGCTGTGAAGCATATCTCTCTCTCTCTGTGCCATTGTTTCTCTTTCTTTATTAATGGCTCCCATATTGTATTTATTTTTTAGACATACACAGCAAAACAAGAACACTCTATTCTGCAGATTGAATAAAGGTTTGTTGAGTTTAAAACTTCCTAAAGGTTACTCAGCTCAACAGAAGTCGGAAAAGGGCTTGAAGACACAATGGGCAAAACATTGTGATAACAGTAACAAAGACAAGGATATTCATCTGTGGCATCCATCGGACTTGAGAGACCATGAATCTGCACCAAAAAGTTATGACTCAATGATGGCAGTGCAGCATCTGTTATAGCTGTATAGGCCCACACACAAGTTAGTCACGATTGCAACGAATGCATGTGAAGACATTCTCTCCCAATGTCGGCATACTTCTTCTCAATGGCAAGCCTCTGTTTCTCTTCTCTTTGCTCTAACCCTTATTGTAAATTGCATCTCCAACGTCAACGATCTTTGGTGACTTCCCACCTCTCAATATCCATCAACCTCATGTCCTTTTTGCAGACATACTTGAAGCAAAGGTGAGGTTGCTCTTGTGCCAGCTTGCCAGTGGCCAGTTCCCTGTACAGAAGGACTTTTGGAATCCTCCTATCTGACATATGGTGTACATATCCAAATCAGCAACTCAGTTGGAGAAGAATGTTTAGGTTGGGTAACTGGGCATGGGTGAGAACTACAGCATCGGTCTCAGACTGTGAAGATGAAAGGTGTTGAGTCATTGCTCCTGTCTGAAGTAGAAGCTCCAAGTCTTGCTGCCATAGAGAAGCACACTGACAACACATACCCTATAGACTGCAATTTTGGTGTTCATAGTAAGCTTTCTGTTCTCCTAGACTCTTGAGGCCAGCCTGGCAAATATGTTGGCAGCTTTTCCGTTTCGTCTGTTGACCTCATTATCTAGGGAGAGGGTGTCTGAAATGGTGGTGCTGAGGTATGTGAAGTAATGAACCACCTCCAGATCACAGTTGTTGATTTTGATGGTGGGAGGCTGTTCAATGCCTTAGTCCAACACATTGGTCATCTTCAGACTGATGATCAGACTGAACACTTGGCAGACTTTTTAAAAATTGTCCATTAGTTGACCCTTATCAGCAGCAACCAATAATGTCACCCAGTCGTTGGTCCTCAAGTTCCTTCAGACCACTATGGTTACCATTTAGCTGACTCTTCACTTGATAGTACATGACTCGTTGTCACTGGTATCGTGATGGTATGCACAATTCCACTTGACCTAGCTGGCATTTGTCTGTTCACAACCATTCACTTCTCTGACATGTGTTTTTGATCTCATAGGGTAAGAAGATCACTGATAAAACAAACTGAAGTGAAGAGAGTTTGACAATTTGGGAACAACACAAAAAACAAAAATCCTTTGGAATAAAGAATTAACTCAGGTTAAAAATGTAATGATTTGGTTTATATAGGATTTGTTGTATACAGTGGTTTTAACCCTTCCCATTTGTTATAATCAAATGAGACTGGGATCCCCTTCAGAGTCTGCAGCTTGTTTTAGTAGTAACTTAAATTTTTAAGTTCTGGTTTTCAAGTACAGTGAACGATGCGGATTCCAGTAACAGTAATGTGGGAACTCTCTGTCTCTCTCCTTTTTTTCTGTGTCAGTTGTCAAAAATCTCCAGCTTATATGAAGTTCTGCATCTGGCAGGGGTGGAGTTGATTAGGGTATAGGTCAGTTGTCTTCTACCCTAAGCATCAACCTTTTCTAAATTTCCATATATAAAAAATATATTTACTCAAGTGGTTTTCCAAATTTAGTGTTGTCCAGCCTCCTTTTGAGAGTGGTCAGAGGGATCAAGCCACCCCTTAACTCCAACTCTCTTTACACCTCACAACATAACTCCATATAGGTGGTGCCAATCTCTCTCTCTCTCTCTCTTCCTTCTCCCACTTTCTCAGCAGTCAACTTCAGTTTGCTCCCTGGGCTGGAGTGACAAATTCAACTTCAAGATGGCACAGTGAAAATAAAAGGGATTTTCAGTCATTAATCTTTATCTTGCTCCATGTTGGGATCTCTTGATTGACCAGACCACTCAAGAAATGGAAAAGGAAAGAAAAATCCCCTTAAAATGAAAGTTTATCTTTTATCAGTCTATGCATATTTTTTATGATCAGACCACCCAGCCTTTTTGTCCAAAGTCACTTCAAAATAGTAATTAATTTTTCCTTATCATGTGTATCCAAAGGAGTCCAAATTAATGTTTGGATATAAAATTTTCTCTGGACAAATGTCACCAAAATTATGATGATGAACATGTCCAGTCAGTTTCTATCTCTGTAGGAATACTTTTCTTCTGGGTGGATGAATCAAAACAGATGTTTTTTCTGGCCCTTTATGTCCAGAGGAATGGTGAATGTTATTTATTTTGGTGACTGCCCTGGTTTCTTTATCATTAACATGTTTTTATTTTATCAGACATCTTCATGGATACCTTAATGGTCTCTTTCTTATCAGTGGGAAGTGGGGAAGGACAGGTGGTCTTAGTTTTGCTCAATCTTACTGAATTCTGTCTAGTTAAAATTGGGTTTGATTCTCGTTTGAATTATTTCAAAACATGATTTTTCAACACATTTTGTTTCTAATTTTCTTTTCAGTCCATCTTCCTGCAATTTCAACAATTATCATCCAGTTAATAAACTCTCTCCTCTCCTCTTCCTTCCTTCTTTCTTTCTCTTTTTGTTTGATCAACCCCTGGTGATCTCAGTGTCAAAATGTTAATCATGGCCTTGTTAAGAGTTAGTTAATAATCTGTATTTGTTATATTTGTTTTCTTTTATTTTTTGACATATTTTGTATTTATTGTTTATCTATAGTAAAGGTGAAGTCATCTTCCGTTCTGACAACATCTCCACTATTTCCATATTGAAAGATTTTCTTACAGCAGAAGCTACCAAAAGGAAAATTCATTTAAACATTACATATGGTCAGTATCCTCCAAGTCTTTTTCCATGTTTACTTTTTAAATAAAACCTATTCACTGAAGCATTTACATTGTCTAAATTTATATTGGCATATTAATATATACTGATATATCTTCAAATAAAAGATTATATCACATAATATCTAAAGTTTTTAAATTTAATATGTACATGTAATACTAGAAATTCTAAGTTTACTGGATTGTTTTTCATAACATTTTAAATACTGAAGGCAATTTATTGGAAATCAAATAGTTTATTTGGTAAATTGAGCTTTTGTTTTAAAACTATTGACTATTGCACTTTATACAATTCCTAGAATTGAATGTTCTTAGCAAAGACATCAAGTTTCTTCACTTTTCTTTTTCTACTCCATTTATCAATTCTTTTTCACTGTGTATATCATTAAGGTAAATGTCACAACAAAAGTGATTCCAGATATAATTTCAATGTAGACAATTTCAAGTAATGAAATTTTGATGTAATTAATAGAATGTATTTTTTATTAAATATTTAAATAACTCTATCTACTATTTTTGCTTTGATATTCTATTTATTTTCCTATGCTATTGAGTAATCAATTTGGAGGTTCTGCTCACAATCCAAACTTACAAATGTTTAGCTATCATTAATATGACTCCAACACATGAGTAAAGAAGCTGGAGAGTCTGGTTAGTTTTTTTTTTCATTTCTTGTATGCCATTGTTAACATGACTTGATAAGCAGTGTCATTCACTGACCTTTAATTACAAATTATGAGTGTTACAGTAGTAAAAAGGTTTTCAGTTGTTTTTCTCTTCCTTACTATCAAAATTATCCAGTAATGATTTTTTTTTTGTTGTATTACAGATATTGATGAAAATTCAGCTACTTACATATTGAACTTGATGCATCCCAAGTTACAAAATCAGTTGTCACTTGCAAGGAAGGTACAGATCCTTGAAGCTCTCAAAGTAAACAAACTTTATTTATATTAGTCATTTTGATTTACCAAGTAAACAAAACTAAAGTATTTGTAATTTTGATTTTGTTGCTAAATATTCTATGAAATGAATAGATAATTTATTTTTTTATAATCTATTTTTAGGAACTGCAAGTGCATGAGAAAGATTTGAGCTTTCTTTCTGAAGATTACAAACAAATTATTGACAATGCAGATGACATTAAAGAAAAATTTGCACAGCAACCTTTTCTTCTTGATCGACTTTATGATATCCTTTAGTTTTTCTCTCTTACATTTTTTTACATCAGAACTTATGGCCTGCCTTTTCTGTTTTAAATATTGATACCAACATGACATCCATGCCTATTTGATACTATTCAATGCTATATGCCTTTCATTTTCTACATAGGTATTATAAAATGTCTCTGCAAAACAATTTAACATGTTTTTCTCTTGTAGATGAACATGAATATTTTATACAATATTATTTCTTTGATTAGTTCCACTGGTATCTTGTAATAATTATGAAAAGCTTGAGAGACATCTAGTTTTAAAAAAATGATTTGGTTAATCAATACACTGTCAGATTTTATTATGTATGTCAAAAAATTGCTATTGACTAACCAATATCGGTAATGTTTTCTGCGTATACCAACAGTTATAAGGGCAATATTATGTGTGCATCAACTTTCAATATTTCGTAATTGAATGACAAAATGAAAAAAAAATGTTATGCATTTTGTCCTTAAAAAGGACTTCAAATCAATAATGATTCTATAAATGGAGTCTCTCTCTCTCTCTCTATATATATATATATAAAACTGGCAGCTCTGTAATAGTGTATTAAATAAGAGTAAGTCTTCTATTCCTCCTCTCTTCAATCACTTTGAGGTGTTAATATCTTGTTGATAAAGCTGAATGTTTTACCCATAAATTCTCTTTAAACTCTACTCTTGACTCATCTGGATTATCCTTGCCTAACTTTCCACTTAAACTGAGTCACTGTTGAGTAATATGCATAGAACCCCTCCCATGGTTTCTGCTATTATCTGGATTTCCATAAAGCGTATAACCTGATGGTATCCCTGTAATAGTCTTTAAGAAATGTGCTCCCAAACTGATTTCTGTTCTTTCTAAACTAATAGATGCATTACTTGTTTTCCCACTTGTAAATTGTCATCTGTTAAGAACTCTTCCAACTATTGGCCTGTTAGCCTTGTACCTCTATTTGGCAAACTACTAGAGGCCCTAAACAACACTGAATTAGTTAAAGCATATCACATTGCAGGGCCTTCTTTCAGACAAGAAATATAGAATTTGTTTCTCTAGGTCAACTGCTGATGTATTAATGGTTTTTGCAGAAAAAAATTATGATGCTCTAGATAAGAATGGTGAAGTTAAACCTGTTGCATTGGACATGTCAAAAACGTTTGATAGGGTTTAGCATACTGGTCTTTTTCATAAATTGAAAAGTTATGGTGTCTCTGGATGAATTTGTGAACTGATTCAGTCTTTATCAAATTGCAAAGTAAAAGTTATCCTGAAAGGCCACTCTTCTAGATCCTTTTGTACTAATGTAGGTGTTTCTCAGGGATCTATCCTTAGTCCTACACTATTCTTAATTTTCATTAATGACCTTCCTGATGGCATCAGCTCTCAACTTGGTATTTACACTTATTACAAAACCATTTACTCCTGTCTTGATGGTAAGTCTGATCAAGTCGATAAGGTAAAATTGGCGGCTTATATAAAAAAAAAAAATGGCCCACAGTCTGTTGTTAACTGGAAAAGAATGGCTTGTTGATTCTAATGACTCCAAAACAAAACTGCTTTTGATTAATCATCTGAGAGATCCCTTACTGCCTTACATCAGCATGGCTGTGCTAACCTCCAGGCGAGTGGCTCATTGCACCTTCTCAGGTTAACATGAAGTGGAAAGACTATACTGAATCCATTCCTACATTTGCTGTTAAGAAAATTGGTCACTGAGTCTCAGCTTCCGTCACTTTCCCACCACTGTAAAGTTGCTTCCTTTTGCCTTTTCTATAAATATTTACATGGTAATTGTACAGATGAGCTTTTCACTATGGTACCTAGACTTTATGAATTTAAGTGCAGTACTAGATTGGCAACAAAGTCTCATCATTTTACAGTTGAATTGGCTGCTAGATGTATGCATAAGTTCTGTGCTAACATTTTCTTTCTAGCCAACTTTGCATTTAAATTTTTGAAAATCAATGTCAATCATTATCTGTCTAAATGATTACTCTTTTATTATTCTTGATCCTTAATAATGTTTGTTTTTTAATTCTTTCACACCCAGTAACTCCTTGTATCTTAGTGGCTTTACTGTCTTGCATGGGGTGAATTCAATTAATTAATATATATATATATATATATATATATATATAGAGAGAGAGAGAGAGGGGGGGCAGAAAGAGAAGAAATACAATAAGCATTAATATCTTTTTTTATCAGTTAATAAGTACTTAAAAAAATAGTGAATTATCTAAAACAAAAGAAAAGCTATAGGTCTTTCATAGGTATAAATACTAAACCTGATATTTGACTGAGCTCCTGATGACCTTAAAATTAAACAACATAATCAATGGAGTGACCCATGGTAGCTTGAAGTCATATATTTTTTTCTGAAAATGTAAAACAAAATTTCATTCCTTCAAGTGCTTTTCTAATGCAGCCTTTGTTAACCCCACTGATGGCAACTCTCAAAGGTGTTTACAAATTACTTTTTGAGGGACTTGGAAAATCATTGTCCTATATATTGGAAATAATAATTAGAAAGTAATCATCTTATCTGGAATTGCTTGATTGTAATGAAACTGTTTTTTACATTGTCAGTATAATAAAAGGAATATCAAATTTTCTGAGTTAGAAAATATATATTATAGACAATAAGAGTTTAATGGAAACATTGTATTCTTTCAAAAAATATAGAAGATAAAAGGTTGCAAGTGGATGTGGCAGTGATTAAAGATGTTATTCCGAAGAGATGTAGTATAATCAGGGTCGATATATCTCAACAGAAAAATTAAGAACTGCTATCAATGAGAATAAACAGTAGTTCAGTACTACTATGTCTTAGAAACAAAAAAAAATACAATGAAAATTGTTTGATGGCTACCTCAATCCTTTAAGTATAAATAAATAACCTGGATTTTCCTGCTTCAGTTCCTTCTCTTGCCATTTAAAAAAAAAAGAAAAAATATTGATATATGCTCAGTTCCAGGAGCTATTCCCTTCCAGGTGGCACATCTTCCAGGCATGTGAAGAATTACCACTTCAAAGACAGCTTTGTGTCATACTTCATTCAAGTGTGCATGCAGAGAAACTTATTGTAAATTTTACTAATAACAGTTGATTAATACCAATTTTATTTTGAAAACATTGATTTGCATAAGAATTATTTAAACAGTATCTAAGACCCTTTAGGTCTACACACTTCTAAATAAAATTGTTTCTTTCTTTCAAATTAAGCCTACTTTAGTCATCATCTAATAACATATTGTTTATATTTGAGAGTACCACTCACAACCTTTGAACAAGTTTTATTTCTTGTACTTGAACACTCAGACTTAACATTGACTTAATGTTTTTTTTTTTTTCTTTCAGGATATCTGCATTTCTATTTTATTTATAATTTTTGTTCTTGTTACTTTCCTTGACATCTTCATAAGTATAATCACTGATTTATATATAGACACTTGGAAGTTTAAAGGCCAAAATGTGAAGAATCAAATTCCAGCTTTGAAAGAAATGCTCAGCAATTATGAACTCAGCAAATTAGTCACATTTTTTGAAACTTCTGCAGAATCACCTTAAAACAACACGGAGCCAATTACTTTTTGATGTTGTCACAAAACTTGTGAATACAGTTATTAAAAAAAAAGCCTTTTAAAAGATTTGCCTTTCTTTCACCAGGCTCTTTAAAATCTATTTTTCATAGTGAATATTCAATCTTTTATAGAAATTATTTTCATTGTGCAATAATGCAAATAAAAAGGATGTGCAAATTTTACCTTTAACACACAGAGAGTAATACTATTCAACAGTTACATTAAAAAAAAAAAACTTTTAAAATGTGATACATGTTAATCATTGTCCTGACAGTATTTCTCAATTGTACTAAAATATTTGAACACTATTAGGTGTCTAATTTATTTTAAGTTTTGAAACATTTCAATATTTATATAAATATAAAATTTTGAAAATGTTTAAGCATAAAAAGAAACTGTTCTACAATTGTCTGCTGCTAATATTGAACAATTGAATGCCTTCTCAAGTATGCACACAATTTATTTATCTACTCATGAAAAAATTATCCATGGTATCAAGTAAATTTAGCAATGCAAATGTAATTGAACTTTAAGGATATAATTGACACTTGTTTAATGTTTCTAACATGATCAATGAAAAGAAAGCTGCTTTACAACAAATTAAGTTTAGTGAAAATTTAAAAGTTCATTTCATATTGAATTCCAGACAACTGAATTTGATGCCAGAAAAATAAATTCCGTCCAATGAAAAGTTCATCTAATAAAATGTGTTCTTGTTATTTTACAAATTCTATTTTTATGCATATTTGAGACTAAATAAATTGGTTAATATTTGTTATAATTTGACTTTGATAATGATGATTCCCTCTCAAATTAATCTGTCAACAATTAAACAAATACTATAAATTCTATTTATGTATTACAAGGACAAATTAAAGGAATGCAAACGTGTTAAAATTTAAAATAAATTTTAATTTTTTTTTTTTACAAATGCATACAATAAATAAAATGGAAAACAAAAAACTCAAGATTTTTTGGGTTTAGACTTTCGCTGGTCAGCCATATTTGTTAACTTTTTGTCCAGTTTCTTTTGGAGTTGAGCCTTCTTTGTAGGATTTGGTAATTTACTGGGAACTCCACTACCGCGATAGACTACACCTTCTTTGACAAGAGTTGAACGAGCATGAGCTTTGGCTTCATGCCCACAGCCGTGAACCTCAGGAAGGGAATGAGAAAAGCAATATCGCAGACGACAGAACTGACAATCTACTCCCAGCACTTGTGTTTTCTGTTTACATTTGCTGAAACCACACCTGGAGTTAATGTTCATTGCTGCAGTAATAAGGCCATCAAAATCATCTGCATCAATATTAGTTAATGCTTTCACCATCTTATCAGTTTTCTTAGGCTTATTTTTGGATTTAGATGGCTGAGGCAGTGGTTGGGTAGTGAGCAGAGTTTTCTGTGCAGCAGCCACCCTGCGACTACAATGCATCACGTGAAGGTGAAAGTTGTTTTTGAGAATGTCTCGCATACAGTGTGAACATTTCTCTCTCTCTTCATCTGGAGAATCAAAATCCTCAAAATGAATTGGCTTATTTTGAGTCTTTGTATATTTCTTTTGCTTGGGCCTTGAAGATGGCACAGTAGATGTAGAATTTGCTTCAATACAAACTGTAGTCGAGGCTTTCTTCTCTTCTACACAATAAGTTGATGAACCTGATGCCTGTGGATTTCCAGAAGATGGGGGGGAGTTACTGTTAGAACACTCTTCTGTGAGGTCATTTTCCTCACCAATATTCAATGCATTTATGGTATCTTCAAGCTTCTCTTCTGTAATTGCTTGTAATTTAGCAAGGTTGTCGCCCTTGGACTTGCTAACAACTATGTGTCTGTCTTCTCCATCTCCTTCACTTAGATGACTCAAGCCTAATTTCACAGCAATCTGTGAAAATAATAAACATCACAATGAAGATGAAATACAGTAATTCATATTCGACAGTCTTAGGCAGCACAAAGTAATTACACGCGCACACACACACACACACACACACACACACACACACACACAGAGGTAGTAATTCATTGGTATAATCCAGGTGAGTCCTATAACACAACAGAATTTGAAATATGTTAAAACTGACTCACAAAAGAGCAGTTAATGACCATTTTCACCTATGAATTTTAATTTTAAAATTCACAGGATTTTTCAAACTGTTTATATGGTATCACTTTGTAGTTGGAGAGAGGGCATTATAGGGGACTTAGTGGGAGATATGGAGAGAAGAAGGCACTGTTACAAGTATTATATTATGGAGGGAGGAGGAAACTGATGAGCTGACCTACATCCTAATGGTCACACAGCCAAAGTTTGATTCAACAGAAATTAATGAAAATGTGAAAAAACAATGAAGAGGTAACTTTAGTAAGATAAAAGAGAAATACATTTGAAATTATTGGTGTTTTAAACTCAACCATATATTAGAGCTCAAAGTTTGGGGGAGTGTTTTCAAAGATTTGCAGGGAATAATGTATTTGTCCATGTTAAGAATCTCTACTCGCATAGCTATCTATACTTACAAACACTTAGATATCTCCGTCCATGCACATGCCGACATGTATCTACAAATACCCTATGTTAGGATGAAACATTTTCGAGGGATAATAAGGGGAGTTTAGTTAAGTTAGAAAAACATGGACATTAACTTAACCATAATCAGATGGAATTATAAGACAAAAGTGAGAATGAATTAAAATTGTTTGGTATGAATGTATAATCACTAATTATTTCCCTAGACATATATTCATAATCTAATATGTATCAGTAAGTGACCATTTAAAAACTACCTCTTAAATTCCTATATTAACGTATGTACCATATGTTAAATATTAGAAAGCCTTATGATGGCAGTAAAATTTGATTACTTAAGATTGGATATGCTGAATGGTATATAATAATTATATATAGGATATAAGGCTGACACACGTGTCTCCACACGCATACCTACATCTACGTACATACATACACCCATCCATCCATATATCCGCATATGCATCCAAATTTAAGAATTTATTTAATCTTCTGAAACATGTTATTACATGATATTTAATTTGCCCAAAGATTATCTAACTGTTTATTATTATATCATAACCCATTTGGTGGAGATTTAATGCCTATATGTAGTGGATAATCCAATAGATAAACTCAAAGATGGGAAATAGAAATGGTCTATAAACAATTTTAGGACAACTGAAGTAAAAAGGAGGTGAAACTATCATGGGGATATTATTGATAGTCATCAAGAATTATTAGTGATGTATGTGAACGGAAGCAGATGGGAAATTGGTAAGGGTATAAAAAGAGGGGAGGAGAAGTTAGATGTGCAGTGTGACAGTTAACTGTGTGTGTGTGTATATATATATATATATATATATATATATATATAAATAAAAAGAAAGAACAGTAAGATATAAAATCTGGTGTTCTTATAGATATTTTTATTTTTACAAAATAGTGCTCAATGTAAATTTACAGAGCATTAATATTATAAATTAATTGATTTAAAATATGATTCGCTTGAAGATGAAATGGAACTAATGCTTTTAATTTAATTGCAAAATTAAATTCGGGTTTTTAGCTTCTATTTTTGAAACATGGTTGGAACTGTGTAGGAAAAAAAAAAAACATTTTAAATCAATTAATTTATAATATATATATATATATATATATATATATATATAGGATGTTGCTTTTCTAGATACTAATTTTTTTAGACTAGACTATAAAAATTTCTAGACTATAAAAATTAGTATCTAGAAAAGCAACATCCTGTGAAAAGATATTTCATTATGAAATTTTTATATAAAGAGAAAATACAGTGTAAAGCAGAAATACCTTTCACATAAGGGTAAGACAGTGTCAATGGTGTCTTCATCTAGCTAATGTCTTACCAATATGTGGGAAGTATTTCTGCCACATCCTGTAGTAACAATATACATAATACTGATTTAATATATGAAACTGGCTTCAGTTTCTTCCAAACATTTGATTTGGAAATGTAATACTATACAATATTTATTCATTCATTTATTTAAAAAAAAAAAATTGTTAGTTGATAACAGTCAACTTTTCAGATACTGGTATTTATTTTTATTTGATTTTTTTTCCTCTCCCCTGGAATTCTGATATTTTTTAATGTTTTATTGCTACAAAAACAAATAAATCAAATAACTGTACCTCATGAACTAACATCCTCTCAAAAGAGTTAAGAGATGGTGGAAATGCTTTGGTTGTCTCACTGGAATTATTGGCAAAATCTGTAAGGATCTGATGAAGTTCTTTTTGCCTTTTTTCATCATTCTCTTTCTTTGTTAGCTGTTTGCTAATAAAGTAAAAATAAATAACATTAGAGATGTTTTCTTGAAGTCCCATAAAATATGAGCCTATTAGATTCAAAAGATCCCTTGAATTCCAAAACTACAATTTAATTGAGAAAAGCTGATTTAAGAAATTTCTTCCAATTTAACTTTTGTTTATTCACAGAAAGTCAAATTTTGTTGCAATAGTGAACTGGAGACTAAAATGTAATAATACAATTATTCCATTAACAGCAAACTGTTCCAACTTTCAAGTATTTAAATCTCTCCTCAATTTACTATTTCCCAATAAGAGAAGGAATTATGGCTTTTGATATTTAGCTACTGATGTTTTAGATTATATACAAAAGTAAATTAGATAGGTTTTTAACTTAGCTGACATTTTATAATCACCTCCAATACAATTTAGTGTAGACATTTTATAATCATCTCCAATACAATTTAGTGCTGACAAAGAAGGAATTAAAAAAAAAATTCCATTTGGTCATATTTTCAGAAATAAGTCAGACAGAGAACTATTTCCTCTCATAATTTACATGCCTAAATTATTCTTATGGGGATTTTCTAACCAATATCATTTTTGCCAAGTAATGTGATATCAGCTCCAAAAATATTTAAGATTAAAAGCTTTACAACAATCAAATTATGAGTCCTTTACTCTAGTTGTTAATAGTTAAAAACTTGCTATTTTCTATAGTGCAGTTATCAAATACAAAGACAAATTTGAATTTCCAAACACAAACCTTTTGTTCTGTTTTTTATCTGTTGATTTCTTTTTCTTGTTGCATTTCTCAATTTCATGCAGCAACTCTGTTTTGTCAGAGTGTATTACACCTGTGATACCTTCTGTAAAAACAGAAAAATAAACATTTACAAAAAAAAAAATACATCTTTCTAGGAGAAAAGTTTTATTGCATTAGAAGAAACAATTTTCTTAATGACTTTACTTGCCTTGTATATATTCATGAGCAGTGTGTACAAAACCCTTGTTGGACATGTACTCCATAAGCGAACACAGGAAGTCATTATGGTTAAGAGTTTCACTATCACAGACAATAGCCAGATGTCGTTTAGCACGAGTTATAGCAACGTTGATACGACGATTTTCAGCCAAGAAACCAATTTCTCCTACAAGTAAAATAAATAATTTATACTTGTTACAGAAAAACAAATACACATACAAATTAAAACAATATTTTAAACCTGGGCATATATAACTACTATATTTTATAGTATATAAAATACGTTATCAATGAGAAGTTCATTTTAACTACATTTTATACTTTAAGCAATCTCAACATTTTGTATATTTCGCTTTGGTTTTCTCTAAATGTTATCACAAGCATTCAGAAAAATAGTAAAGATGAATTGTAAAGGCTGTTATTTGCTTGAAAAAGCAATAAGAAGCAAGTTAGAAAAGTTTACATCAGGATAATTTACCTTTTTTGTTGGACCTCACCATAGAAATGACAACTGCCTCTTTTTCTCGGCCTTGAAAACCATCAACAGATTTTATTTCTAATTTAGGAAAATCTGCACTTAACCGGAGGCGAAGTAATTCCACCTAAAAAAGATAATTTTATGAACTTTTACTTTCTTTTCAATTTAAAAAAAAAAAAAATTATCAGAATCTCAGTACCAACCACAATTAGAAAATATATCTTAAACTTCTAAAATGAATATAGAGGCTTAGAAATATATTTGACTAATTTTGAGTAGAAAATGAATAAACATGTATGAAAATAAAGAAATGCTCACATACCAATCACTCAATGTCAGAATGTCTTATAATGCTCTAAATATGAATACTGTATAACTTATTCCCATAATTATAATGCAAATAAAATACCATAAACTAAACTGTAAATCTTTTTTTTTCAATTTGTTGTTACTATTTGTTGATTTTTACAACTTGCATCTTAATGAACTTATAGCCTTACTTGGAGTGAAATGATTAATATATATATATATATCATTTAAAAACATTCATGTAACTTCAGAATATCACGCTTTTTTTAAAAAAAAGAAAAATGACTAATGTATACATTGGTAATTAGAGTACTTCAACTTGGTGTAATGGTTAACAAGCATGCTTCGCTAGATCAATTACAATTGAGTAGAGAGTTCAATTCTCACTGAGTGTTCCACACTTTTAGACTTATGCCACATCTAAATGACATTTAATAAATCACTATTCATTGGTAATATTAATAAATTAAATGTGCCTTGTTGACCTAATTTGACAATTATTATTTCAATGCTAGCCAATTTCTACTTTGAAATAAAAAGAAAAAAATTAAATGCTCCATTATACTAGTTTTCAGATTTTTAAATTATGTCTTTCTTAAATAAGTTAAAACAATTCTACAGGATAACCCCCAAAAATGGGAATGTTTGAAGTGCGTATTGCCAGACATGAGCAAGTGGCAACACTGCGAGACAGTGACCTTGAGCAAGTAAACATTTCACTATTTAGAATTCAAGATGAAATTCACAGTAACCCAGCTGAGATGCTGCAGCAGTCAATGAGGAATCTCAACAGCAGATTTCAAGAATGCATTCGTACAGGAGGACACCATCTACAGGACGTAATTTTTTAAAAATGAAAATTGCATCATTGTTTCTTAAATGGCATGTTTTAAGGTTTTAATTACTATGAATAAAATATTTTTCTTCCGTCACTCTTGGTTTTATTGGATTGTTAAAAAGTTCCCGTTTTTTTGGGTCACCCTGTATAAACTCGGAACAATATAGAATTATTAAATTTTTAGGAATTTGTTTTTAGATGAAGTTAGAGAAAATTGTAGGTATATAAAAGAATATTGTTTATGTTAGAAATATTTCAAAGAGAAATTTTATCACAAAGAAAGCAAATCTTTAATAATACTATTAGGTAGTGTTTAACAGAACAAAACACCGAAGGAACTATTGGGATAAACATACAACAAGGGTGGGCTGAAAAGTTCATAGGCTGACTATGAAGGAGAGTGATGCTAGAGCTATGAAATCTTGCATGCATTCATTTTAATTCTGCTTATTAATAACTGCATTGTTTCTTTCCAAGTAAACTGACATGTGACTGTTCAAAAAAAGACTTCAAATTAGTAGCAACTTCTATTGAAAATGGACAAAATTTGGCATCATGATGTTATTAAATATCTGCAGAAAAAGGGTTCAGTCCACAAGAACATTCGTGCTGACATGTTTGATACATTAGGGGATGACACTCCAAGCTTTACCAACAGTGCAAAAGTAGGCAGCTGAATTTAGGAAGGGAAAGAAACGTGAGTTTTGAAGATGACCTGAGCTCTGAATGTCTTACAACTGCTACCACTGAAGCATACATTGATCGTGTTCACCATATGGTGATGGATGACAGGTGATTGACGATAGATTAAATAGCCAATACTATTAGCATATTCTGTGAGAGAGTTGAGAATATTCTGCAGAATGATCTTGACATGACGAAAGTTTCTGCTTGGTGGCTACCATATTTTCTGACACCTACCCAAAAGCGCATCAGGTAAATCACATCATGGGAAAATTGTTTGAGGCAGATCCAGCTGGTTTCCTAACCCAGGATGAGTGTTGGGTTCATCACTTTAAATCAGAGACAAAGAGACCATCCATGCAGTGGAAACACCCCTCCTCACAAGAAGACTAGTCATTTCATCTGCAGGGAAAGTGATGGCCTTAAGTTTTTTTTTAATGCAAAAGGCATCATGTTAATTGAATATCTTCAAAAGGGGCCACACCATCAATGGAGAGTACTATGCCAATGTGCTGAGGCAGTTACAAAAGGCTATTCAGAAAAATGCCCAGGAAAACTGATAAAAGCAGACAATTTTCCATGGTTTCAATGGCTACTGTGTATGACTGTGGCTTTGAACTGGTTGATCATCCTTATTTTGATTTGACCCCATCTGACTATCATCTGTTCCTAAACATGAAAAAAAAAAAAATTGGGAGGGAACTAGTATCACAGGGATGATGATGTCATATCTGCTGTTAATGACTTTAATGACAAACAGGATGAAAGCAGCTTCACCAATGAGATCCAAGCATTATAACGACGATGGAAAAAATGTATGGACCACAAGGGGGACTATGTTGAAAAATAAACCTCATATAGTCACATTCCATAAGAACATCTTAGTCAGCCTATGAATGTTTTACCTATATCTCAATGATTTAAAGCAAATTAAAAAAAAAAGAAAAAAAAAAGAAAGAGTATAAATAGTCAAAAATTTGATCTTATTACTTGGAGATTGTATGGAGCAATGACAGCAATTTCATCCACAGAAAGACCACAAGAGATGAGCCTCCTGACATGATGATTCACAATATCAGCCTCTCCTACAATAAAAAGAACAATAAACAATTACTACATAATATACATGTATTTCATATTTGAAATGATATGAATACAATGCCATAATCATAATCGCAATAATAAACAATAAAAAGCAAAATGATTTATGTACCTTTATTTCCTTTTGAGATTTCCTCAGGAACATCCATTTCCCACAAATCACAACCAGCAGTGTCAATAAGCAGTAAAGGCTCTGAAGTTAATTCTCCATCTTCAATTCCATTCAAATCCCTGCAAAAGTATTAATCAATTCAGATTAAACCATTTTCAATTGAATATATTCATTATTCAAATTGAACACACAAAATAACATCAATAAAACATACTGACTAACTGCTTTGCGATAGCAAAAGAATCCAATATTACATAACGAGTTTCTGTCTCAATTTCTGGGCCAAGGGAGTTATTATTTACATTTGGACTCTTATTATATTTTGGGTGTTTTACCTTCTGCCCTGTCTGTCAATCTGAGTAAACTTTAGGGAATTTTGAACTGAATCTTTTATAAGAAAAAAAAACAAAAAAAACACTGGTTTGTAAATTTGGTGGTATAATTGTGAGTTCAATCCTTAGGCCAGTTAGTACAGACTTAGACTTAGAAACCAAGTGAGCAATAACTGAGCAGTACAAAACAAGATCTCCCTAGACATGTAGAGTGTAACAAAAAATTCCATAAAAGGTTACCCAGATCAACATATGATGACTATCCCAGCCACTGCATATTCAAGTTTGAACTCCTCAGCTGATCGTAGAGTTGATCATTTCGGCCCAAGTCTTGTCTCGCCACACATTGTGATTAATTGATCGCAAGACTGACTTGGTCTGAATGGTCGACTGGAATCAATGACTTGGTTTGGTCAGAGTAAAGTCACACAAAAAAATAAATTGGATAGAAGAAAAATAATATTTATATACAGTTACTCGAGACAAATTTGATGGTACAGTTATTGATAGCTTAAGCAAGACTATATTCTCCATATTCTCTACTTTAAATCGGAGGTTTTTTCTTCAGGGCGGCAAGTCACATGAGAAACATACACCTGAAGTAGGCTGAAGAACACAATGGCCAAAGCATTGATTGGTTTGGAGTTTTTTTATGGATTATCAACCTTTTGCAGGTTATTTAAAGCCATAAAATATTTTTAGATTGTAAGAATTTTTGGAGATAATAATTTACAGTCCTACTAATTAATCCATATCTGAGAGTGGAGAACATGTGGATTCATACTTTTCCAAAGACTATTTGTGTATAAGTAAATATAACAAACCTAACTGGAATTGAAACTCTGGTCTTTAATTTCCGATTCAAAGCCATTATCCATTACACATCCAAGCTTACAGCACTTGGTATTCCCAAGTGGTCACCCATCTAAATACAGACCAGGTTTGACATTGGTTATCATACGAAAACCAATGTTTCAACATGATATGGCCATAAGCCTATCAAAGCATTGAATATAAATAATATAAATAATACGTAATGAATTGTTTCCATTAATCAGACTTAAAGTTATGATAAGTACTTTATTAATGGAATACAAATACATGAACCAAACATTGATAGAAGTTTAGAGGTTAAAGGAGATCTCACCTGAGCAAATGATGTTCTACAGAAGAGTCAGCCACTAGCTGTCCATCATATAATTTATCAGATGACCACTGCATTATCAAATGGTGCATACGGTATTGAGTGACCAACATTCTCTTAATTTGATTTCCATACAATTTTAGTATCCTTTCCATTAATGTTTCTTCTAAGCCTTCTTTTGCTGCCCTGAAAAGCAACAATAAGAAATTAATAACATAATGAAAGAATATGAAATATGTATATGCAAACAACAAAGAATTAATGAGTATTGAGTTTCTCATACACATGATGACTTGATAGCAAGAATATGTTAAATTCTTGAAAAGTAAATAGATATCTATTACCTGTTACACACACTATTTAGATTCACATCAGTAATTATTCATATATTTGGTTACCTGAAAATTTGGTTTAGTTTTTTGTTGTTAGACTGAATTAAGATTTAATATAATTTGAAAAAAGACTGCTTTTGGCTGTATTGTGACAGCTGTTATATTGGTGTGTATTTTAAAAAGTTCTGTTAAATTTGGCCTATGTTTGTTTGATTCTAACATTAACCCATTTATGTATCATGCCTAGCTAGATGATCATGGTTTTAATCAGCTCTGGACACCAAGCCTAATATGTAAGATTATAATATTTTTATACCATCATCAGGAGTTGGATGTATTCATTTTGTTACAAAAATATTATAGTCTAATGTATTATGCAGCATAATACATAAAATATTATAGTCTATTAGACTTGGTGCCCAGAACTGATTAACATCTTGCCTGTCTACTTGAGCATCATATATACAGGGGTTAATAATAGAAAATAAACATTTTTGGCATTTGCTCTGATTTTAAGAAAGCTCAAAATGTACCATAAATAATAAGATTTGTGCAGTTTATGGAAATGTATTGTGAATAATTAAACATGATAAAAATGCTTGTGTAGTTTTGTACTGATGATGCTCCCAAGTAGGTTTAATCAGTTGAGATTGATAGCAAAAAAGAATAAAAAATAAAATAAAATAAAAAAACTTTACTTGAAAATATTCAACATTATATGTTGCAAAAGATAGCTAACATACTCAAAATATCAAAATCAGTTGGTGAAAATCATCTGCACCAGTCTGATTATACTAGCTTGATATGTAGCTTCCATTGGACTGGGTTTTTTGTGTGCAAGATACTTTACTTAAATATGATGAAAATGTTCTATGAAAAGTGGATACTTTACAACATGGAATACAATAAAAGCTTTTGGGACAATGGAGTTATAATGTTACCTGAAAGATTGCAGAAGATAGAAGAAAACAGTAATAAAGTTCAATAAAGTTAATGTCAAAATAAAAGCAATTCTTTTATTTTTACTTCAGCTGAACGAACATATCAAAGCTAACAACTCAAAAATAAATATATCTCAACATGTGCAATAATAAAACATTACACCAATTTGTAAATATGTAATGATCAAAGTTGACATACTTTCCTTTATAAACATCATTGATGTTTATCATTAAAATCAATTGCCATTGGCAAAGCTTATATCACATTGTTAGCAAAAATAAATTAAAATGATTAAAGATGGGATAGACTGATAAATCAACTAAAGAGGAAAAACTGTACATTTCAAAAGAAAAGTACATACCATTTCAACTATTTTCTATTTAAAGGTCTAATACAGTGATTCTCAACTGCTGTGCTGTAGTAATGGTACAGCATTAGTATTTGAATAAATGAATAAGTATTAAAATTTTTATCCCACGTTAGCTAAAAAGGCTTATCAGTTTTATTGCAATTTTCTACTTCTTATTTATGTGAATTAGGCTTCTCAACCCTAAATAACATAAAAAAATAAGAAGCAAGAAAAACTGCGCTCAACTGAAGAAGAAAAGGGAGTCTTACACATTTGACCAAACATTAAAGAAGTCTTGAAAAACACCAGGCACAGGTTTCAGACTAAATAAGCTGCATAAATAGTTGAATAGAAACATTGAAATAAAGTAAGTTCATATTTGTGTATTTTTTTAAATCTATAGTTTTATTCCATAGCATTTAAATGTATACACTTCAAAGATTTTGCTAAATGTGTTGTGATATTTTCATTTGCTCAAGAAGGCTGATAAACATTGCTCTTGTATATTAAGAAATTAATTAGTAAATATTTAATGAGAAAAGAAGCGTGATAAATTTGTATTACGACCATTAATAAGCAACAAAAGTTTATTCTTTCTTTCAGTGATTAAAAGATCATGAAATATGAGAGGGAGTGCAAAAGTAATGAATTTTGTTTTATTATATAAGAAATAAAGAACACAATCAAACATGTAATACATCAAGATATAGATATATGTCACCAGTTCACATCCCTACTTCTCAACATAGTCAACACCTCTTTCTATGTTAGTGTTCCACTTATGAATGAGGGCATGTACGGCAGTTTTCACGTCTCCATCACCACCTTAGCACCCTTCCATCTCTTTGGTTCAATGAAAGCGGTACTGAGGGATAAATGTTATGGTGATGATGAAGAAGTGAAAACTATTGTAAGGAATTGGCTACATCAGCAGACAGCTGAGTTTTAAGAAGCTGTGATACGTCCTCATTCGTAGGTGGAAAGAGGTGGGGGACTATGTTAAGAAGATGTGAACCTGTGATGTATAGCTATATCTTGATGTACAATATGTTTGTGTTTCTTATTTCCTATATATTAAAAATTGCATTACATTTTGACTCACTCCCCTCCCCGTATTTCTCTTAAAAATAGAGATGCATTTAACAAAATTTAATCATGCAGAAAAACAAAATTTTACCTACTCTTCTGAGATAATAGTAGGTGGCAACTGACAATGGTCTCCAGCAAGAACACATTTTCTGGCACGAGGAAGTGCCATCCAACAAGCAGCTTCAATTGCCTTTAAAAAAAATCATAAAACAAACTTTTGAAGCACACTAAGGAATATATTTATTTGTACATCAATAAGTTTCATTTTGAAGATATGCAAATTCAAATATACATAGACATATACACATATTATATATATATATATATATATATATATATACATACATACACACACACACACACACACGTGTGTGCATATGTGTGTGAGACACTATTTGCTGCAGGTAAATGGAAAGAAGGAATTAAATCCAAAAACATAGCTCGGAATGAGATGAAAAGAATTAATGAATAGAACAATGGACAGACCAAGAGAAAGAATGAGGATTTCTCTTTTCCAAAAGGGATAAGCTTAATTCTCTAAAACCAGATGTTACTTAAAGAAAGGTGATATTACCACAAGGAGCCATGTGGCAATCTTTAAGCTGACAGCTGATTAATAAGCTAGAGACAGAGCTAGACAGCTAGAGAAGCATCAGTTATGAAAACACAAAATAAATAGGATGGATAAGATTTGATCTGTAATCAAAACTCAAGAATACTGTTTCTTTGTGGTTGGAGTGCAATGACCCTGGCAGATTTGGAAGAATGGCTGGCTGAAGGAACCACCTAGTAAATTTCTGATTTCTAAGCAAAACCAGGCTGATAAAATTTTGTGTAAGCAAAATTTGAAATGATAATTTTTAATCAATGACCATAAGTTAAGCCACGCCAACAGTCGGGAGCTAGATTGTTCGAAGGATAGCTAAGGTGGCAGGCTCAGGTGAAATACCGAGAAAGGTGAAGGAATTGCCCATGCACATTGGGAAGTGTTGGTGTGAGATGCCAATAAGAGAAGGTGGAAGTTATCAGGGTGGATTGATACCTGTGGCCACTACCATTAGGAAAATGGGATCTCCCCAATTTGAAAATGTATTTCCCAGAGCCAGACATAAGGGGTCTTGTTGGAAGATGGGGGAAACACTAAACCTCCTAACTGCATCATACCCCACGCTGGTTTTAGGTGAATGTCAATAAAGAGAACCTCTGACATAAGCCTTGTGACAGACTTAAACAAACCAGCCAATGTGTCATGATCAACTTAAGAAGCGGGTTAGGTTGATAATTTTCTGCATGAGGAATTGATAAATTCTAACATCAAGACTAAGCAAGCACTGTACAAAAGAACATATATAAAAGCATTTAATTTTATTCAAGTTATTTTTATCTCACTTGCGTCTTCATTCTGCCTGGACCAACCCAATATGATGATTTGATCTTTGCCAGCCTTATAATCAAAAACTGAACACATTATAGAATAAGGCAGGGTTTGGTTGGATCTCATCGATCATCAAGATTTGAGCAGACCAGCTGAAAAGGAAATATATATATATATATATATATATATATATATATATATATATATATATATATATATATATATATATATATATACATACACACACACACATACATACACACACACACAAGTTTCATTAAAAACATCTGACAAGGTATTAGTTTTTTTGTTTTGTTTTTTATTCAATTTTTCTTATGGATGAAGTTATAGGAATTTTTATTTTCCAAGCACAGTTCATAGTTGATGTTATTGAGTTGGGTTTTCCTTTTTCATTAATAATGCTTCCATTATTTTTAGCCTTTTTTTTTTACATGTGGATGAGGCTATTATATATATATATATATATACACACACACACTAAACAATCCATACATTCAGTTAAAAATAAAAATAAAATCATCCTTGATAATAGCTAAAAGTATAGCAGAAAGTGTTCAGACATACAGAACGTTCAGAAAATTAAAAATAATTAAAAAAATTTACTGCAGTATCTTGTCAGTTGTTTTTAATGAAACTTGTATAAAAGATGGATTGCTGCTCAAATACAAAATTTATATATCTCCACAGCTCATCAGTATGGCTAGACATTTGATTACTTCAAGCTGGGATTGAAACTCAACTGATTTGGCATCAGTCATAGACTCTACCACTAAGCTATTGGTGCACGGTAGCAAAAGGGAATATTTTAACGTATTATATATGTTATGTATATAAATGCTAGACCAGCAGCCAGAGCAATCATTTCTGATGAATAGCTATGCATTAAGCAGGCTGCCGCAGCTGTTAAAAATTCCCTTTCTTTATAATGCTCAATTGGAGAAAGAGAGCAAGTATATATATATTATATATTTAGTTTATGAAAAACTAGGTAATTCGTATGGGTAAACCCAAGGAGGATAAAATCCAGAGAGGTCAATGTAAATCCAGAGCAAATAATTTAAATAAAAACAGACCACTTTAAGGTTCCATGTAATAAATTATTTCACCACAGCCCTTTTAAAGGAATGCAGATCATCAGACCTTACTTCCAAAGGTTGAAACAAAAAATGAAAAGAAATTTACACATTTTTGACGGGCCATATTAAACATATGTAAATTAACAAAGTGAGGGGGGGGGAGAGAAGACATGAGTGAGTTTGCAGACATTGACACATTTAAACGGTTAACTTAATGGAAGTTATATATTGATATCGAAGGGGTACAGGAGAAAAAAACAGAGAGAAAAAGAGAGAAGGAAGTAAGGAGAGAAGGTGTCACTAATTTTCTTTGTGAAAAAAAAAAAACAGGCTATAAACAGACGCTGTGATTTTGTTTTACTTTGAAAGTGTTATTTTGGGGGTTTATAAAGATTATAATGTTTAATATAAATTTGAATGTCTCTAAACTGTCTACAAAGAATTTAATTTGATGTTTGTTAGTGATTTAAATTTTTTTTTAAATTTTGGGGATTTTCTATGAAATAGTCGATTATAAAAATATTCATAGAAAGTACATTATAAGAATAAAATTTTATTTTATACCCACAAATGGGTGCTGAGAAGTTATTGTCCCAGTATACAGAGAATCCGGAAATAAATTCCATTTGATCAAATTTTTGAAAATGGGATTTCAGCACCCCTTTGTATATGGACATATTATGGGATAAAATGATGTAATTTTTTTTATATACCAGAAAATGTTAGGAAAATTAATGAGAGTGGAAAAATTTTGGTCTTTAAGACTTCATCAAACTAAAGAACAGAAACATAACTTTAGTCTGATGAAGCCTTAAAGGATGAAACGATTCACACACAAAAAACTTTTCTACTTTGTTATTAATTTTCCTAATATGTGCATATTATATAAAAATTGGATGATAAAATATTTTTGCTTATTTTTTTTATGTAGTTGATATATGGGAGAGCAATAGTTTTTGAAAAAATTCACAAAATTTTCTGTTGCTCTAGCAAAATTTGTTAGTACTTTACACTGAATAGTAATTTTTGAACTTCATGTTGGAAATGAATTGGAATATCTCATCAATCCAAATTGTTACAATCAGATATACGTTAAAAATTAAAAAGAATAAATAAAGAAGATAAAATTAAAAACAAATTAATTAAAATGAAAATAATATAGACATATATAATTCTAAAGAATTAATGGATTTATTTTTAATTCAGCATTTTTATTACTTCAAATGTTATTATTAATGGATACCCATATCTGAATAGTATTGGTTGGTTTCCATTTTTATGATTCATTATACAATGCTATAAATAGAAAATTATTCTTGTAAATAAACAATCTAATAAGTGTTTATTATTTTTGTTGTAAATTTTCAAAGAACAAAAATGTATAAATTCACTTACACATGTTGCTTGGGTTTTATTAAAATTCTAATTATTGCTTTTTAAAACAATAAACATTGATGAGAAATGAAGGTAGTTAAAATAATAGCAGTGTCAAGGAAAAAACTGTGCTTTTGACACACCATTTTATTGCAGGAATGAAAGTTAAAGATTGCCAAAAAAGTGATTAAAACAGATGCTTTGAAATAACAAGTATAACTTTAGGAAATATCTGGTTGATCAGTTTATTATCCCCTTTAGATGTGAATTTTGACTGTTTTCATTACTTTAAACTTTGTTAAAATGTAATCAGAGAACAAAGCTTAACAAAGATTGAATGTTAAACAGTACAAGATTGACTTGAAAAATAATCAAAAACATATTTTTCTATTTAAATAATTTTATAAACCACCATAAGAGTTTGGAGAAATTTTTTTTTTTAAATATACTTTAGGAAAAAAAGTTGTAAAGAAAAAGAAAAATGAATTTAAAATATTTTTTTATATTGTGAAAAAAAAAAAAAAAAATTAAGCTATTAACAATTTGAAAAATTTGTTTTAATAGGTTGAGTCATAAATAATTTCCATTTTTGTTTATCTATTTTATTCTTCAAAAACTAAAATATAATAACATTTTATTAATTTATATATTCACCATTATTTGCAGTTGTTTGTTACTACTCATCAGTTCTGCAGATTCTGATGAGTAAAAGATTTTGACAAACTCCTGTACCTGGATTACATGAGAAAATCTTCCACCACTAATGCATTTTACAGTGATCAAAAAAAGTAATAATCAGTTAGTGTAAGGTCAGATGTATATGGTGGGTTGGGGTAGAAAAGCCTGACTCAGTACCAAAGTTTTTCTTTTGTTTTTTTGTTTGTTATTGTTGTGTGCAGCATAGCATTGTCATAGAGACCAACATTTTTCCTATAATCCACTGCATACATTGCCACTGCTTTACAAAATCTAAGGTATGTTAGTGTACTTCAAATCTCTTCTCAACTGGCACGTATAATTAGTAGTTTGTTCTTCTATATACTGTGTTCCTTCAGAACATGGGTGATCATGGCTCTCCAGAATTTTCTGTCTTTTGTAGCTTTTAATAAATTTTGTGTTTTTGCTATCCTAAACCATGTTCTGCCAACCATTTACAAGCTTACTAGGTAGGTTATGTGTTGTTTTCCTTTGTCCCTCGTCTTCAAATCTATGAGTATTAAATTTTCCAAGCCCTCTTTCTTCATTTTGTGCCCGAGGAATTTCAACTGTCTCTTCCTGATATTAAGTTTAAGTGTCCTTTTTGTTTTAATTTTCTCTAAAACTTTGTTGTTGCTTATTAAAATTCTCAGTGTCCTTCTGTAGAACCACATTTGTGTTGCTTCAAGTCTCTTCTTCATATGTGAGGAGATTGTCCTGCATTCACTGCCATATAGGAGGAATGAATTACAATGATATATTCATCATTCCAATTGGTTCCCCAAAACGGAAATTACTTATGACTCAACCTCATACATTTTTGTATATATATAAGACAATAAACGAGATGGTTTCCCCACAGGAAACAAACTATTACAAGTAGTAGACAGATTTGGTTACTTAATTGTTACTGATCAAAGATAAATCAATGTCACTAAATGAATAGAGCTGTTACAATCCAACAAAAATCAGACAAAATTCCTAAGTCAGATCAATATTCAAATCAATGACAACTTCCCATCTTACCTGTGAGCACTCATCAATGACTACCAAGTTAAAATAGTCATCTTTCAGCTCTCTCAAAGCACCGTCATTTGAGGCACTGGTCAGAGTGACAAGAACAACATCAGCATGTTCCAAAACTTCTTTAGTTGCCAGACTCATTCGTTGTCGAAGTTCTTTCCTCAGGAACTTCATTTCTTCAGTGTATTTGAATTTCTCACCACGGTTTTTACACTTTATCAACTGTGCCTATAAAGAAATTAAAAAGACAATACATCATTATTGTACAAATATGTTTTCTACAAAATCAACTTTTTCTTATGAAGTGTTTGGGATTAATTACAAGAATGAAGGAGATAAATTTCTTTTACTGTATGGATTTCAACACAATATGGATTTCTTAGTAAAGTGGATGTTGCAGAACTCCCTTGGTTTAAATTTGGAATCACCTAGGTAGTTGGCATACCTACCACTACTGAAATGGATTGATCCAGAGGGTTAATTAATGAACCTTTTACTGTTGCATTTTCTTTTTTTCCCCCCAACTCCCTCACTGGGTTCACCTAATAAGAAGTGAAGAATAGATCAGCTGAAACAATAAGTCTACAAAGGGTTTCAATTATCCAATCAATATTGGATATGCTAATGCTTCTTCTCAATGTTACAGGCAATCTGTAGTCTTTGCTTTTACATTTTTACTAATACAATCTTGAAATTCCTTTAAATGTCTAAAAATTTTGTTTTTAATCATATTTGTTTTATTTTCATTTTAACAAAAACAAATTTGAAAAAATACATTATATATATATATATATATATATATATATATATATATATATATAAAATATATATATATAAATATATCTAAAAAATATATCTAAAAAGACAAAAGGGAAACTTTTCTTTACCAATACATTTTTTGTCCCCTGATTCAGATTATATTTTCAGTTGTATGGATAGGAGTTTTTGACCCTGGGTTTCATGTTTTTGTGATCATCAGACAAACTGATTTAATTTTTAAAAAAATAAACCAGTTTGTTTAATGATCACAAAAGTGTGAAACCCAGTATCACAAACTACTGAATATGTTAGCTCTATCACTGATATTGAGCACTTTCCAATAAGTACTGCACATATAAAATAAATAAATATATATATATATATATATAATTTTTTCATATAGACAAAAATAATTTACTCACTACAAAGATGCAACTTAGTTTCGGTGCATTTAGTTGCACTTCGACTGGTGAGAACCAAAATGGTTATGAACTTAGTCACTTAGCTGATTGGTGTTACCTTCAGCATCCTGACTCCAGAGTTTCATAATGGATTTTCATTTATTAATCTGACAGATTTTTATTACTAAAATATTATTTTTAGTGGATACACATATTTAAGTTTATTTAGTGGATATACATATTTAAGTTTATTTATTAAACAGTATATTTATTTATTTTCTGCTGCTGGACTGAATATTCAAGAAATTTTATTAGAGAAAAAACATATGCACTCTCTGGCCCATATTTTTCTCTAAGATTTTTCAAAAATATGCACTGGAGAGTGCAATAGCTTCTAGCCTGAAGATTGCATTTAAGCATGAAACAGACTGTCACCACTGGGTGTTGGCCTTGCCTTAATGTCTACTTTTATATTTACATATGCTCTATACCTGATATTGAGCACTTTAAATATAGCAGCCCCACACATAATAATCAAGGGGGTTGCAGTCTGGGGAGTTAGGTGGTCAGATGTAAGAGGTGATGTGATCACAGAAACTGTCTGACAGCCTTGACTAGGTTCTCCTGCTTATGTGGCATGGAGCAGAGTTCTGTTGTCAGACATAGGGTCTTCCAGCAGCCACTCTCTTGACCAAGCACTACCTCCTCAAGGCACTTGATTGATGTAGGCCTCCATGTTGAATCTGAGCCCCTCACCAACAAATTTGGGAGTTCTTTTCTCATCAGAATGATCAGAGTTGGAAACCTGCTGTACCTTCTTAATTACCATTAGACTCATCCAACTCTTTCTGAATCCTCTGCACTGACACGGATTGATTGACACTCAACACTCTGAAATGTTCATATGGCAGCTTCCAGCAGGATGCCAAGTAGTACGGCATACAGTTTTCAAATTTCTAGTGGAGTGAATTGTGTCATGGTGCTCTTTTTCTCACAGACGGTGTCCAACAGACCCTACTATACAGTGCAGTTGACAAAATCAAAAACAATGTGCATCGGCAAAATTAAAAATATGAAATGGCAACAACTTACCCATCGCACTCTGTATAGTATTGGATTTTGAGAAAGGAAGGTAATAGCATGAAACACCTATGTAGCCAACAGCTTAAAGTACATTTTGTTTAAATCTTCTTAAAGTATTCATCATTATTTCAAGATTGATCTACCTCAGGAATTCATCAATTTTACTTTCATATAATACATGGCTGATTCAAGTTTGTGACATTTCAAGCCTAAGATTGGGACTTCATCAGATAATGGGATCTCCTGTACAGAATGTCACTGAACCAGTGATCAGAATAACTGATTGATACTTGTCATAGTGCTACATCCAGTTCCATGACTAAGGATTCTTGAAACCAAAGTTACAAGGGAGAGAGACATACAGTACGTATTGCTATATTTAGAGACTATAGCTATTCCTAGCTATAGTATTATATTAAATACGAACAATGATTGGATCTCTATGGAGTGTTTGAGAAATGGCCAAAAAAATAATCATTGTTTTATGTGTCAGGCAACATGAGAAGGGTTGTGCTTGCTAAGAGACAAAAATTTTCAAGATAACTTATTTTCTTTGAATGTTAACAGAAGCAATAAATGTATGAATTTAGAGCTACACTTACACAAGCTTTATCCATATCTTTTTTAACATCTATCACCAGTTTGCCAGCATTACTGGAAGTGAGAATTGCATCAAGGCAATATTTTTGCAAGTGAGGTAGCAAACGAGATGGATGGCCAAGGCGCACAACTTTCTGTTTTAGGTTAACCAAACGTTCAACAAGATTATCAACAGCAATGTTAGAGGGAGCACAGGCAAGAACCTGAAAAGAATTAAAAATTAGAATAGTTAAAAGAAAGCACAGAATTCACAAATATGAAAAAATAAAAACAATATTTATCTTATCAGGATTTATCTTGTACAGTAAAGATTTATACAAAGGAAATTTTTTATAACAGTTTATGCCAGTTTTTTTACTCACATCAATAGAATATTGCAGCTGAAGAAATGATAAACAAACAAATTGGCAAAAGAAGCTACAAAACGTAATATGAAGGATATCCACAGAGTATAATAAAAAGTACCATTTAAAATTCCCTGAAGGTCATCAGATATAGTATACATTCAAAAAAAAAAAAAAAAAAGAAAGTACACCAATCAAAATATGACAAAAAGAAAGATGAGATTAATGTGATTTAAACAATAGTAGCTTACTGCCATATCACGTAAAAATACTGGTCACATATGATCACTGAAGTTAAGCAACATCAAACCTGGTCAATACCTAGATGGGTGGCTGCTTGGGAATGCCAGGTGCTGTAAGCTTGGATATATGGGTAGTGAAACAGATAATGGCTTGGAATTGTTAATTGGAGAGTTCCAATTCCAGTTGGGTTCATTATATTCACTTACACGCAAATACTCTTGAGAATCTACATTATCTCCCCCACATCTATGGGTTAATTAGTAGGACTGGTATCTGTAAATCATTGTTATCTCAAAAAAAAAAAAAAAAACAAACTTTCTACCTAAAAAGATATTTTCTGGCTTTAAATAACCTGCAAAGGGTTGATAAATCATACAAAATGAATGAATCAATCATAAACAATGAATAAATAAATCTCTCAATGATAATATTATCACTTCTAAGAATTTTTAACAAAAATTTATTTCTTTATTAAAACATCAACAAGCTTAGAATTGAATTTGATGGATTAGCAGCATAATGATGGATTTAATGGATTAGCAGCATACTGATTACGCTTTCCTCTTCCCACTCATTATTAATGAGTCTCTTCCTAATTTTTTCACACTCTGTAACTTCTTGTGTCTTAGTGGCTTTACTGCCTTGTATGGGGTGATACTAATTAAAAAAAAAATTTAACTGCTATCACATGATAAATAAACTATTTTAAATTTTGCAGGATGCAAGAATTTTTTTTAGCATATTGCTTATTTTTCTTCTGAAAAATACACACCGTTAATGTGTGTACAAAAATACAAAAGTTTTAAAAAGTAGGTATATTTTAATATTAAGGAAACCTTTTGTTTTTGTTTGACAGCCTGCATAACAATTTCCACAACGGTTGTAGTCTTCCCTGTTCCTGGTGGGCCGTGGATAACAGCAATGTCTCTTTGAAATATGGCAAACTCAACTGCTTTCTTTTGACACTCATTCAAATTTGTATTAAAGAATTTCAGGTCTGTAAAGAAAACAAAAGTGAAAACATTTTCATTTTTCAACCAAAATGGAATATATTTCTGATATACATTTCTAATTTCCAGAAAATATGAAAAACTTAACTTATAAATACATAATGATTTACAAAGCCATCAGGAAAAATACAATTAATGTGCTTACATTAAACAAAATTATTTCATATATGATTTATATAGTATAGTAATAGTAAGCATCCATTTATTTTGTAAGATATTGGTAGCACCCTGTTTGGTCAAAATTCAGTCCTTTTGTAAGCAATGTCTGGTGTGGCTTAAGAGCCCAAGCTTTGCATGGTATTTTCTTCTGTAGGTGTGGCAGATGAAGGTAGAATGTAGAATGAAAGTCTGAGATTCCTCTCTCTGCTTCCTGCATTGTATTCTGATCTCCAACAGTTGGTTTTACTTTTTCTTGCCTTTCATAAGTCCTCCTTGAACAGCATGGCACCAGTTACTGTAATCATCTGCTAGCTGTTCCCAGCTACTAGAATTGATGTCTGTGAGTTTTAGGTTCCTCATGTAAAAGCCCTTGAAACATAGTACAGGGCAGCTAACTGGACAGTATCCTGTAACCAGCTCACTGTACACAATATTTTTTGGTATACAACCCTCATTCATTTCATGTATGTGACCCAGCCATCAAAGATGATGTTGACAAAGGAGAAGATGCATAGATGATCTAATGCTCTACAAATAGAATATTTGTCTATATCTGAAATGACCTATTATGATTATTTACATTATTCAAACTGTTATCTTCATCTTCATTGCCATATTCACAACATTTTTGACTGTTGTACACTCCAGCCTTCTTCAGGTGATTGGAATTTCAAACTAAAACCTTTATTTCGTCCACCGGGGTAATTGTTCTCGTTCCATGTGCCATGCCTCTTCCGGATGTCTCGGTTATCTCCCTTTAATTCAACTCTCCAAGTTTTTGGTTCACTACTGCTGTGGCCTGGTATTGAACTCACAACTCTTTGGGTCTAGTCACTGGATCTAATCAATGTTTGAAGAAAGCCGGAGCATACAACAGCCGAAATGTTGTGAATATGGCAATGAAGATGAGGATAACAGTCTGAATATTGTAAATAAATAGAATATTTTAGGGACTGCATGTCAACTAAATAGTTATATATTTATTTCTTAAACATTAAATATTTACTCCACAATGAGTGTATTGGACTGGAAATTATAAAGTTTATAGAATAATTTCCAGTTTGACAAGGTATTACAGTTTGTTTGTTTTTTATTCAATTTTTCTTATGGATGAAGTTATAGGAATTTTTATTTTCCAAACACAGTCAGCACAGTTCATAGTTGATGTTATTGAGTTGAATTTTCCTTTTTCATTAATAATGCTTCCATTATTTTTAGACTTTTTTTTACATGTGGATGAGGCTATTATATATATATATATATATATATATATATATATATATACTAAACAATCCATACATTCAGTTAAAAATAAAATCATCCTTGATAATAGCTAAAAGTATAGTAGAAAGTGTTCAGACATACAGAACATTCGGAAAATTAAAAATAATTAAAAAACTTTACTGCAGTATCTTGTCAGTTGTTTTTAATGAAACTTGTCTAAAAGATGGATTGCTGCTCAAATACAAATATATATATATATATATATATATATATATATATATATATATATATATATATATATATATCCACAGCTCATCAGTATGGCTAGACATTCAATTACTTCAAGCTGGGATTGAAACTCGACTGATTTGGCATCAGTCATAGACTCTACCCCTAAGCTATTGGTGCACGGTAGCAAAAGGGAATATTTTAACGTATTATATATGTGATGTATATAAATGCTAGACCAGCAGCCAGAGCGCTCATTTCTGATGAATAGGTATGCATTAAGCAGGCTGCTGCAGCTGTTAAAAATTCCCTTTCTCTATAATGCTCAATTGGAGAAAGAGAGCAAGTATATATATATATATATATATAATATACCCACAAATGGATGCTGAGAAGTTATTGCCCCAGTATACAGAGAATCCGGAAATAAATTCCATTTGATCAAATTTTTGAAAATGGGATTTCAGCACCCCTTTGTATTTGGACATATTATGGGATAAAATGATGTAAATTTTTTTATATACCAGAAAATGTTAGGAAAATTAATGAAAGTGGAAAAATTTTGGACTTTAAGACTTCATCAAACTAAAGAACAGAAACATAACTTTAGTCTGATGAAGCCTTAAAGGATGAAACAATTCACACACAAAAAACTTTTCTACTTTGTTATTAATTTTCCTAATATGTGCATATTATATAAAAATTGGATGATAAAATATTTTTGTTTATCTTTTTATTTAGTTGATATGTGGTAATCTTAAAAGCAAGTTCATTAAATCTTCCTTAGAGGTGTGGGACTGCTATCATTTCATATACTCCTCTGCAAAAACATTGCTCAGTTAATTTCTCAGTAAGTGCTACATGAATGTGGCCTTGTACTAACCTTTGCTTAATCACACAATATGGACATGTACACACATGTGGGTGTGTATAAACTGAGGGTAATGTAGTTAGATGAAAATCAGTAGAATACATTATAAAAATGATTATTTTTCAAGCAGATATCTTCATTTAGAAATCAGTTATCAACATATTAATTTTTTTTTTGTTGCCTTAAACAAATCAAGATTTATTTTCACAACAAAAATAAATTTAACATCTTCAATTTTTATTTAACTGACAATGCCAAAAACAGAACAGTGGAGGTTCTCCACAGAGTAAATTTAATCAGTGGAAGATAAGTATTCGTCACAGTAGTGTGTGAAGGACAAAATGAAAACAAAGAGTGAATTACATGAAAGGAAAGTTAAGTAATTGGTGTTTGCTGAAATATGATTTACTTTATAAATTAATGATAAATTCTTAACAATCAACTAAAAGACAGAAAACTGAAAATTGGAAAATCCTTTTATAGAAACCTTGGGATTCTTCTGATGGGTACAGTTCTTCCTCTCCAAATAAAACATTTACAAGATGACATGATGGTCCTCGTTCAGCTTTGTGAAGATCTGTCAAAGCTCTGTAAATAAAATGCATCAAACACAATAGAATCGAATAAGATAACTATGACATGTTGAATTTTTAAAAAAGATTTTAATGTTCCACAATTTCTTTTAAAGTTATGATGATAAAATTAATTTAATTTCTAGCAAAACTATAATTTTATTGACTTTTTATATGAAAGTGTTTGTATTCTTTTCAGTATCTCTATGAAGACATAAATAAAAGAAACAATGACAATTTTCTTCTACCTCAATAGTAAGGCTTATCAGTTTGACAAGGTCAAAATGGCAGCCAATGTCCAAAATGATCAAATCCATCATTAACTGGGTCAAAAGATGGCTTGTTAATTTTAATGCCTCCAAAACCAAACTTCTCTCCATTAATCATCTGAGAGACCCCTCTCTGCCTTCCATCAGCATGGCTGATGCTAACCTCCATGAAAGTGACTCATTGTGCCTTTTTGAGCTAACATGAAAGGGAAAGACTATATTGAATTCATCCTGTTGCACAAGATAATTTTTCTCTCCAGAATCTATCTTACATATCTATAAGTCTACCATTCATCCATGCTTAGAATATGCTGCCACATGTGGTCTGATGCCCTTGCTATTTACTTTGAGCTCCTTGATAAAATCCAAAGAAGAATCGGCAATATTATAGGTCCTGATCTGGCATCTTGGCTTCAGTCACTTTCCCATCACCATAAGGTGCCTTTTCTATAAATACTTTCATGGTAATTGTTTGGATGAGCTCTTCGCCATGGTACCTATACTTTTTTTTAATTTAAATGCAATACTAGACTGGCGTCTAGATCTCATCAAATTACAGTTGAGCTGGCTAGATGTAGTCATAAGTTCTATGCTAACAGTTTCTTTTCTCACTTGTAGAACTCCCTTATAGCTCCTTGCTTTTCAACCAAAAATATAGAATTAACCTTTTTATTTCTTATTTATGCTGTTAACTTAATAACAGAATGTAAAAATAACCTGAATATTGCAATAAAAAACAAAAAGCTGAATAAGTTAAAAAAATAATTGAGCATATTTCATCTAAGAAATTTCAGAAAACTTAAAAAAATAACATCTGTTTCTTTATCTTTGCTAAGAAATGTACATTTATTAATGAAAGAAAATAATGTTTTGACATTATTATTGTATGTTCAACAAAATGGCAATGAAAACTGATGATGGTTTGGTTTGTTTTACGGCATATCAACCTCAATGGGTCATTTAATGCCAACAACTTTTTTTTTCTGGTAATATTTTTGTTTTGTCAAAAATCCATTTCTGTTAATATTTTTTTTTTCTCAAAAACATATAGCTGGTAATATTATTTTTTCAAAAATGTATAGCTGGTAATATTATTCTTTCAAAAACGTATAGCTGGTAATATTATTCTTTCAAAAACGTATAGCTGCTAATATTATTTTTCCTTTCAAAAACATACAGCTGCTAATATTTTTCCTTTCAAAAACGTACAGCTGCTAATATTTTTCCTTTCAAAAACATACAGCTGGCAACATTATTTTTTCAAAAACGTATTATCAGAGGCCTTGCTGTTGGATGTAGTTTATCATCTTACCCAGGACGCAGATGTAATCTGAGTGTTAACTATTTGCCCATAGCTGGGACCCTAACAGGTGCTACCACCCTGGGTCAGAGTGGACCTGGGAACACCAGCAATTAAGAGGTGGTTCCATGCTCCTCAAAACCTCCTGATCAGAGGCCTTTCTGTTGAACGTAGTTTATCGTCTTACTCAGGACGCCGATGTAGTTTATCATCATACCCAGGATGCGAAAACTGATGAATTAGTTAAATTACAAGAGTTGGAAGCAGTATATTTCCATGGGTGAACTAAGTATGTAGTTAGCAAATAGTTATCTCTGTCTGGGAACAATAGCACAGTGTCATTGAAAAATAAGTGTAAACAATTTGAAAAAGAAAAATGGTGTTAATACATTACTGAAAAGATTTGGTTTGTTTTTGAAAAAAAAAAAAAAAAAAAAAAAATGTAGGAGGTACTTTAAGGCATTTCATTTTTTTTTATTCAATTTACAATGATCAGAAAGTATAGACATTAGTGATTCTAAACATGAGTATTACAAGTTCAAGATACAGAAATTTTATATTTGCATTTCTTTTTATGCTCATTCACAAACATAGTTGCACAAAAATAGAATAATTGCCCAAATTGTTCACAATATCTTTGGAATTTGGTTTTATTATAGTCGATAAGAAATGTGTTGGAGAATGAAATAAATAGATGCACAAATTTCAAATAATATTTTACAGGCTATGAAATTATTTTCACTATTTCCATTATTCGGACTATTTTCCTCATCTTTGTCACCATATGCTCTGGCCTTCTTCAGGTGATTGGAATGTCAAACTGACCCCTTTATTTCGCTCACTGGGGTAGACTGTTCTAGTTCCATGTGCCATGTCTAATGGATGTCAGTTATCAGTTATCTCCTTTGTCAAGGACACATGGCACAGGGGATAAAGGTGTTAGTTAGATCCAGTGAGAGGACCCAAAGAGTGTGAGTTCAATACCTGGTTAAGGCAGTGGAGAACTTGGAGAGGGGAATTAACAGGAGATAACTGATAACTGACATCCATTAGACATGGCACGTGGAACTAGAACAGTCTACTCCAGTGAGCGAAATAAAGGGTTCAGTTCGACATTCCAACCACCTGAAGAAGGCCAGAGCATACAACGGCTGAAATGTTGTAATAAATATGGCAACAAAGATGAGGACAATAGTCCGAATAATGTAAAAAGTGTACATAATACCTCATCTCAGAAATATAGACAAAATTATTTTCTCTATGAAAAGCATTAAGTGAGAAAATTAATGCTATCAAAAGGAGATCATTGTGAAATTTGATATGATTTTCCTAAAAAAAAAAAAAAAAGTGGGATGCAAAAAAAGGCAAAACTTACCGTTTTAGTCTTTGATAAGTAACATCGTTAGCAACTTTAAGGAGTTTATATTGCAGGTCAGAATCAAGAGATTCAAGTTTCTGCGATTCATCAAAGGCTACAGCAATACTGGATGGTGTTACCCTGGATACAAGACCAGTTGCCAAACCTTCTTTCTGACCCATGTCACTCTGACTTAAACTAAGTTGTACAATATCACCTATAAATAGAAACAAAAATTACTAAAGTTAAACAGTATCGTTATATGTTTTCAACTTTACAATGGCCTTTTTAAAAACTGATTCATACATTGACGTATGCCTGTAGAAAGAGGGAAGTTGTGGATTTTAATAAAAAATATCTTGTTTTATATTATTAAAAGTGAAGAAATTAGTTTTTAAAAAGCAGATAAAAGTTTTAAAAAGATTTGATACTAAAGTAATCCTGTGTACTCAGGCAAACTATAGTAACTTTTTACTACCGTATATACTAGTGTATAAGCTGACTTCATGTATAAAGTGACCCCTGAATTTTTTTGCATGAATTTTAAACCCTCCAGAAAAAAAATTACCTGTCTTTAATGTAATCGGTCACTGCAAATGCCCAATTTTTAACCTCTTCAAAAAAATTACCTGGGCATAGTGCAACACCCCATTTTTGCATAAAAAAGTGATCATAAAAACTTTCCCTATACTCATGTATATACAGTACCTTTAAATATATTATATTCCAAATAAATTTATGAATATTTTTGTACTACTATAAAAAACTACATATATGTTCCTGAGATAATTTTAACATGCATTTTAATCAAAATGTTTTACGTAACATTAAGAATTACTATAAATTGTTATTTATATTTTTTCTTCAGTACAGATACATCAACAAGTACGCAGCCTAATGAAGAAAAAGGTATTTATTTTGGAAAACATTCTCCAACATAATTTTGTCTTTCATTAATGCATTTAATATAGTTGTGAATATTAATAACATAGATCAAACATTATACAGTGAAAATTTCAGATCAAGATTCAGCTAATAACTCCATGTGGGATTACAGATTTACTGGTCCCCTCTTGTATACATACCAGGATTCATATTGTGAGGCGGAAGCTCTTTTTTCATCCAAAATGGTTCAAAAGTGACCACTGTCCGCCCATAAAGACCAGATGCATGACTGGCCACTTGAAGCTTAAGGAGACACACTCCTTTTCTTTCAAGTTCTTTTGGAGGTAACTTTTCATGAAGATAGCTACAAAAAGAGATTAAAAACATTGATTATTCCTGTAAGTTCTTTTAATAAATGAAATAGTATTATACAAAAGAAATAAGTTCAAATAGCTAATCCCTATTTTTTCAAGTTCAAAGTAGCAGAAAATATCAACACAACCCACACCTTACTATGACCCTATCCACTTTTATCTCTGAATGCAAGTCACTTTCCTTGTCAGATGAAACACCCACATGTTGTGTATATTTTCTGCCAAAAGTAATAACATGAGCCTTATCTAAAGTTCATTGATAAAGTAATCAGGGTATGTAAATTTGTTATTTGACTAATCATGGGTATCTCAGGTGCATATATAAATAACTAGAGTTGACCAGGGAGAATGAGCCATACCATCTAGATAACTATCCACAGCTCCTTGGTATTTATAAGTACAGAATCTTGCATGCAAACAGTTCTCACCACCAGTTTCCATAAATGATTGATTGGGCTCAATGTTGGGTGAATATGGTAGCACTAGCATTTGTTGGAAGTTTCCTGAATGGTTCTTGAATCCATTATAAGGAATCCAAACCTGATGATATAGCACTGTCCTGCTGGAATAACCTATCATTGTTGGGGTATATGGTTTCTGTGAAGGATGCAAATGTTCATGGAAAAGTGCAATGTAGCACTCACCAATAAATAACATGTTTAGGCAGACCCATGCCCTACACAATTATAGAACCATTACCAGCCTCTACAATTCCTTCTTAATAACTAGAATGCATAGCCTCCATATCAATAAAACAAAGTGATGAATAATGTTTAGATCCCGTGTACATGTATAAGCTTTCTGGTAAAAATGCAGAATAATAACTTACTACATGTATACAAAAGGAAAAATTAAAATAGGTATTTTCATTGATTATTTTGTGGCAACAAACTCATTTTGAAATTTCCTTGTCAAATGTTATATTTCTCAATTAAGAACAACAATTCAGAATTGTCCAGAAGAATAGATAATTTAAAATATTAGAAATCATTTCAATTATAATCTTTAAAAATAATTATCAACATTTTTTTTTCATAACTCAAAAAAGTTAAGTGATTTGAATCAAAACAATATTCTAATTATTCAGTGTATAATTTTATACAGTTTAAAATTAAATTTTCAAATGGTTTGACTTTCTCTTTAAAAATGTAAGTGTCCAAATTATACTTTAAGATTAAAAAGAAATAAAATAAAATAAAGGCCTATTAAGATTGGCTTTAATTATCAGTAAAAGTTTCTTACAAAAATTCCTTTTCCAGAAATAAATTCAATTATCAATGATTAGTATCCAAAATGTGCATGCGTTTCGGTTTATTCCACTTTTTTTACCACTTTCTTAGCTGTGCATAATCCCAAATGCTTTTATTCTTTCATTTTATTTATTCCTTTATTTTTAATAATCTAAGTGACATAATTGATGTTTCCACTAATTTTCTATTATTTACTTACATTCGGACTATTGTCCTAATCTTTGTTGTTGTTATCAAAACTTTTCGGCCGTTGTGCCTGCTGGCCTTCATCAGGTGGATATCGATCCGGAAAACCTACAAGGAATTCCGAATTGAACCCTTTTATTTTTATGTAGGATATCCCAATTGATAAACTAAACACCTGATGAAGGCCGGTGGGCACAAAGACCGAAATGTTGTGATAACAACAACAAAAATGCGGACAATAGTCCCAAAATGGTTAATTTGCAGTAAGCATCAAAAGCTCTAAATAATGAAAATGTTCCATTATGGTCTGAAAATGCATGATTATTTCGAAAATGACTAATTCCTCGTCCCAGACATTCAGACAGAAATTTTCTACAAGTTTTTTTCTTCAACGTGTCTGCTGAAAATAAAAATGTTGAATATTCTCCAATATTTTCTTTTGCTTTGAACTTCCTTTTTCAACTAAATATCTTTTTTTATTGTTATTAAAATTAATATTTTATATTCTTTCTAAGTGCATTTATTTTAACAAATTTCAGTTTATCGCCATAACAGTATTTAAGAAAAAATATATATCATGATTTTGTTCTGCTTAAGAAGCTTAACTTTCATTTTCCCATCATTTCTTTAGAAATGACATGTCTACTATCGATTTAATTTCGTAAATTAAATATTTGACTAGATGGAATTAGGTAGCCTTTAAATTAAATCGTCTTTGCAAAAAGTCCTTTGACATTAGACGATGACCAGCGTAGATAGGAGTAATTGAGGTACTTTAAACAAAAATTATAATAAAAAATTCAACAGATGAGAAAATATGCAGTAATCAATTCACCAATGTAAAAATGTGGTTTAAGTAATTTAACTTTTAAAAATAAATACTTGGACTACATTTTTATTTTACACGTGCAGCGCAAAATGTTTTTCTTTTTTTCATTATGGTAACATCGAAAACAAAAAATATTATATTTGTAACTTCAAATCTATAATCTTATAAAGCTATTTTTTTTAAATACCTTGTCTCTTCAATTTCGGCATGACGTTCTTTTTCAAGCAAGGCTAAAGTTTTTGTTACAAATCTCTCCAAAGCCATATTTTGTTTTGTCGATGACTCAAGGTCAGCATTACCTCCCCTTAAAAAGCAAAATATTACCCTGCACATAAAATACCACCCGGATATGAAATTCTGGACACTTATAAACTATCATCATCCTGAAAAATGAAATTCCAATTAAGTAACGATGTAGTTACATTTCAGAGTTAATCAATATTTTCTTCTTTTATATATATGGTAAAGAAAACCTAAGAAAAATAAGATTAATATTATATTTTTAGTTTTACCATTTCTTTTGGATTTCTAGCAGACTATGTGGTAGAAACTTTTTCTTTAAAAAAAAAAATTTTCTTTCCTTTTTTTTTCTTAGGAAACTGTCACAAAGAATACCCAAGAATGAAATACAAATGTTTGTATCCATTAATATAAGGGTTTATTTTACTTGATATTTTGGTTAATACATTCAAGCTTTCACATCTTCAAGAAATTAAGACAATGTTAGAAGGAATAGTTTGCATATATTGTATCACATATATGTTATAATGAATGTATGGTTGCAAAGGAAAGAACAAACAAGGATTAAAATTTCAACAACATGTCAAGTGTGAAGATTATATACATAGTTGTGTGAAAAGGTGGCAAAAATTATTAATATGCTGTTCTTTAGTTGCCAATGGTAAACAAAGCAATTAGATGTAAGGGTGTTGTCAGCAAGACCAAGAATCAACCAATTTGATGGGTTGGTTGGTTGAGGCCACAGTTGATGTCAGGAGAGAGCCCTGGAGTGGATTAGAGAAGCCAAATGGGGGTGTTGGCAGAGTTGACATATGCCTTTCTTTGTGGTTGAAATTGACACCACTGAGGTGTGTGGATGGGTTGGTGGTCATGTAATGAGGCTGAATTGTTGAAACTAAACAGCTTGTTGCCTGAGAGTGTTGAATTGTGGTAAGGCCTGGTAAGGTGCATTGACAGGTTGATTGACCAACGTCATGGTGATGGGTTGATTCATAGTAAAGCATGTTAAGGTGCATTGATGAGTTGGTTGACTTAGGTTACTGTGATAGTGAGGGAGGCCTGGAGTGAATTAGTGAAGCTTAAGTGTGGCAACAAGAGAGGCAGTCACAGTAGTGATGACAAGAGCAAGCCCACGTGCTGACATGTGGCCAGTGGGCAGCTACTGTCAATCATTTATGAGATGCTTCTTTTTAATCAAGCCTGGTGGCTTCCATGGTTATCTTTTTCTTTTTCTTTCTTTTTTTTTTTTTTTTTTTTTTTGCAGTAATATTTGTGATTGGCTATTGTATTTTAGATTTTCACATGGATTTGTTTTATGGACTGAATGTGATGCTCAGAGCCACAGCAGAGAAGATGATTTTTTTTATTTTGGGTTGTGTTTTCTTAGCACTCAAATCCAGCCAAAATGTAGTGTGAATCAGAAAGAGACCTAATTGCAGCAGAGTATAACACATGATCAACAGTTTTTATAAAGTGTAGGGCAATCTAAAAAAAAAATACATTTTACCCCAAATAAATATAATACACCAAGACACAGCCTATCTTGTAATTCAACAAGGTGTTTTTTTTGCCTTGTAAATGATGGGAAATCCCACATTTTTATAACTCAAATATAAAAATTTTATTAGTTAATAATACAAAATTATTAAAAATAATAATTAAAAAGTATAAATAAACAAATAAATTTTTTTTAAATATATGGGAGTGCTGAGAGAATAGGTCAGGTGCACCTTTCTTTTTAAAATGATCTGCCTTATTCAAATTTTATATTACCTTCTCAAAGTTTTTTTTATTTTTTGGAGGTTGTTTTGAAATCTTAAAATCGCTTGTATTTTTTTTATATGTTATCCTGCTTTATTTTTTAAATAAGGCACACAAAAGGAAATTTCTGTGCAAGTCCATCTTGTAAAATATTGTATTTGTTTTATTGTTTTAATATGTTTTGCAATAAATATTCATGTAGTATGATCCATTTCCCTCATTAATGGAGCTGTCCTGACCACATATAGTCAGGCAAACTCTGCTGCTATGCAGAGTTAGTTAAATTGAAGTAAAAGTTTTGAGGCAATAAGAATTAGATTACTACTAAGCTAATTCTTATTTTCTCAAACAATTTTATTTCAATTTGTTCTTTTAAATTTCACATAGTAGTTACAAGTTTTATTTGTTTACATCTTTGTTAATCTTCAGGATAAGAGAAAGGGCATATTCTCTTCTTTCAGGAAGAAACAATTCTATTACAAGGTAATTAATTGAAGCTAACTCCTTTCGTTGGTCATATGTATTAACACATTTTATTGGACATAAAATATTGTAAAAAAGGTTAAAGTGTGAAAATAATGTTAAACGCTACTTGCTTAACATGACTCATTTCATAATTGTATTTGCAACATTGACATTGTTAAACTCTACTTCAAATTAGGTCTCTTTCTGAATCAGTCTTTATCAAAACCTGTTGGCCAGATGTGAATGCTAGGTAAGTAAAACTAAAAATAAAAATATTGCTCTCTGTGCAGAAGCTCCACGCATAACATCAGACTCACAATGCAAATCACTTCTCCCAAATATATAAAATACAATATAAAAAGTGCCAATCATGGACACTGCTGCTAAAGCAAATCATCATCATTTATTCAGTTACCACATTTTGCACCACTGTGGTCAGCACTCCCCTCTGTTGTAATTGTGGTTCATGGTGGCATTCAAAGCAAAATTTTGCAATGGCTTGCCAGTTCCTTTAGCACTAGGGATGTTGAGGTTACCCTGTCCCTCCACTCAGAAGTTCTTCTGCCAACTGGTAAAGCTGATGACCTCTGAGACGCAGCTCCTACTCCAAGGCTGGCAATTGGTCAATGGCTGCTTGGCACTGGTGGGTTGGGGAGAGGCGGGATCCTTCACTGGTTAGGTTAGGAAACCTTTCAAACTACCCTCACACAGTTTAACCGGCTGGTTGATGACATTGATTGGGGTGTGGCCGACAGTGCCTATGCAACCATGTGTGAGAGTTAGATGTAGGCCATGGGCCATTACAGTTCTGCATCCCAATTCACCTGAGTAAAGCAGGGCTAACCACTTCAAAACAAAGGTACTACCACTGAGGATACACTCTGCTAAAGCAAAAGCACAACAAAAAAAAGCTGAGTCATGATCCACTCTGCTTTTAAGAACACTGCACACAACATTGATGGCAGTCACAGTTGAGCAGGCAAGCTGTCAAGATCACCACCAGTAACCTTAGTCAACTGACCTGGCACAAACATTAACTCCAGAATCTACAAACTCTCTCTATCCTCCAGGTTGCTTCTCTCTGCTACAAAGAAACATTCCACTTTGATCTATTACATTGGCAATACAAAGAATTTTATCTTGAACTTTTCTTTTCTCCTCACTAGCGGCACTTATTGTTTCATTTGTTTTCTTGTGCTATCAAATGTGCATTTATAACAACATGAACCAAATTAACCTTGTTCTTTGTTATAACTTCAATCATCTTAACAGTTGTTGACTGATTAGTTTTATGGTATAGCAATCATCTAAAGGTTATTTAATGTCAAGCATCTTGTCAGTCTGGTTAACATCAACATCACAACATAGGAAAAGTAAGTGGGGTACTGCTGTGTAATCAAATTCTGTTCAAAACATCAAACTTTGAAAATCTGTGACATGTAACACTATCATTGTAAAAACAAGTAAGAATACAAGACTAAATTTGTTATATGTAAAAATTATTGTTTATTCTCTTCTGTACATTATCAGTTAATATTGGTAAGAGGGAATATGGTTTCAGGAGCTTTCTCCATGTTGTGGAGTTATTTTGCAGTGGAGGCTTGTATTTGTACTAAATCAGTCCTAAAATAGTTCAACATACAAAATGTTAGCAACTTGATATAATAGGTATTACGCAGAGTAATCTTGTTGTGGTCGCTGACTACTTTTGTATTCAACTAACTGTTGACAACTGTCGTCCGACATCGACTGACCGTCGTTTCTCTTACTACATTTACTTATATTAGGTGGGAGAGTCTATTAGCTATAGAATAGGTGTGTTTCACCATAATACCTCCCTCCTAAAACTTTACTCCGTAGGAGTAAAACAGTTTTCTTTCTTTATTTTTTACAGGAAATATGAAGAAAAAAACTTCATTTTTTTAGCAACATCATAGCATATCTCCTACGTTTTGGATTCACTTTTAAATGCTCAGTTGCCTTTCTTTTTCTCCTGGATTGGCGTACCTCAGGTAAAATCGTTGCAGGCATTGTTAAATCAAACATATCGAAAATCACCTCCATCGGCGTTTCTTCCGTGGGACCGCTGTCAACCATGTCTGAAGGGTGTCGTCTGATCTGGTTAACGTGCCGTCTGCACGCGAATTTTCTGCCTTTCACCAAGTACATCATATTGCCAATCCGCTTTTCTATTTTTTGGTACCTCTATAGTGTTACCAGAAACAACATTCCACTTTGAGCTTCAGGATGGAGTCACAGTTTCTGTAGGTTCTTCTTGTGGTTCTATTTGTTCAGCCTCTAGCTTCCCTTTTGTTGATCTTATGCTTGTTAACGTTTTCTGTGGTGACTTTAGTTGACTTAAATCATTTAATAATACTGCATGTCCTTGGTTGCGGGTAACTTGCTCCCCAGTTTTTCTCGGTGTCAGCTTCATCTTTACTTTCTGGGGCTTTTTTTTTCACGTATACCGTTGGTGTTGCCCATTCACTATACTCAACTTTTTTAAGTACACCGGTTTTCTCTAATCTGTCCAATTCTTTATCTATCTGTTCAACTGAGCCAAACAGCACATTCCTTTTCTTTTTGAATACCACCTGAGCGTTTTCTTTTAGCTGGAATTTTGCCTCCATCTTGGTACACATTCCCAACCCTGGAGAAAAAGTAGTAGGAAATGTTTCCTTAAGTTTCTTTACTAATTTTTGGGCTTCGGTGTTTAAACTTTCTACCTTGTAACAGAAGGAATTTATCGGTAGATCCCATAATTGGAATTCTGTTATCCAATTCGTACCAAGTAAGTTCGTGGTATTTTCTATGACAAATAGTTTAGCTTTTCGCGTTTTTTTATTTAACGAGACGTTTGTAACAAATTCCCCAATAAATTGTATTTTTTCTCCTGTCACTGACCTCCCGATTTTATTTGTCTTCATTAAAGTTAGTTTCCCCAACTTCTTCCACGTATGCAAATTTATGATAGATAGATCTGAGCCTGTGTCAAGTTGCATTTTTATATTTTTATTACTTATTTCGATGGTAACAAATTTTCTGGTTATTCCATCTTTTACCTCGTTGGACTTTAATTTTCTTATTTTATTGTCTTTATTTTTTGACCTGCAATGCATGCTTTTATGACCAACTCTTTTACAGTTGAAACATTTTTTATTCATTTTTTATTCATTTTATTTATTTTCCTTACATGCGAAACGCCAGACTGTTCTATCTTTTTTGAATCTTTCTTTACGCTAACATATCTTGTGCAGTCTTCTGCCAATTTCTGTACCATAATACTTGGATTGCTTTCCAATTTTGTCAGTACTAATTTTCTCAACTCTGCATCTCTTTCCGATACCAGCCCCTGAACAAACACCAAGCACTTAAAATTATCTGCGCTTAACTCTGCCAGCTTGAATTCTTCACAATGCTTATTCACATGCTGCGTACGTTTGTCATCTTTCATCAGATTCAAACATTTCCACCTCTTGTGAAACAGAGATGTCTTTTTACTAAATAATTCACTTAATATATTTACCGCCTCGGTAAATGTCAACTCGCTAGTTTCTTTCGGTAAAATGTAGTTTATCAATTTTTATGCTCAGCAGTTCCTAATTTGCTTAAAAGAAGCCTAACTTTCTTTCCTTCAGACCACGAGTGGCAGTCCTCATTATACACGTCCATATATTTTTTATAATACTCCTCAAAAATTATCTCTTTGTCTGGACTGTACATGAATATTTCAATTGAATTCCATATTGTATTCTCTGGGAAAAAAATCATTTTTTAGATTTTTTCTCTTTCCTCTTCTCAGTTATTTCCAGAATTTTGTTTTGAAACTCTCTATGCATCTGTTCCATTTTTTGTTGGAACTGCATTTGTCTATTGAAAATTTCCTCCTGTAGCTGCATCTGGAATGTTTTTTGTTGCTCTAATATTGTCATCTGTTGTTCCGACTGGAAGTTAAAGAATTCCCGGAATATATTTTTGCATTACTCCATCTTCGCAAAAAGTTTACACAGTGCCTAAATACTGTAGAGGGGGGGGCCTACGAATTTGCAATTCGTGACCTATTTGAGCCAACTGCATTATTGGGAAAAAAAAAAATTTCTTTTCTCAGTTGAGAATACGACAGATTTTTTTGTCCCTAAGTTGACGTCTTGGTTTGCGAAAAACTTTGCCAAGTTTTTTTTTTTTTAAGTGTGAATCCAAGACTTTATTGCCAAAGTTATTATGATGAGCGAATTTTTTCTTCTTCCGTATGAGTGCGAATTTCATCGTCAAAGTTATTGTGGAGTGCAAATTTTTTTTTCTTCCACCATATGCGTTTGAATCCCTCGTTGCCAAAGTTGTTGTGAAGTTATTTCGCAGTGGAGGCTTGTATTTGTACTAAATCGGTCCTAAAATAGTTCAACATACAAAACATTAGGAACTTGATATAATAGGTATTACACAGAGTAATCTTGTTGTGGTCGCTGACTACTTTCGTATTCGACTAACTGTCGACTACTGTTGTCTGACATTGACTGATGATATTCAGTCACCCCACCACAAGGGTGTCATGTGGCACAAGGCCTTTTTAACGTGGGCATTCCATATAAACGGGTTCATGGCCGGTTTTACCTCCCCAAAGGAGACTCCGCCCTTCGGCGTAGCCTCCTTCGGGTTCCTCCCGTCCGTAGGAAGAGAGTACAACTGAACAGTCGCTCAGAAAGTACTGGGTCGACTGACCGTCGTTTCTCTTACTACTCCTACTTATATTAGGTGGGAGAGTCTATTAGCTATAGAATAGGTGTGTTTCACCATAACACTCCAAATGTAGATCTTCTTGTGAGGAAGTGAAAGGTCCTCCATCCTTCCCATCTGAATTGGAATACATATATAACTTCTTGTCATTTAGTTGCCCCACATGTGCACATCCTATGTTGACCAGCTATGTCCTTAAGAAAGGTATAAATTCATATTTCTATGCTCTGTCTCATTACTAGATATTTTTAAAAAGGTCTTGTCCCTAGCATTCCACAATAACTGACAAAGAGAGAATGGGTTAGTGAAAATTTGGGCAAGCTGCTCTCTCATAACTACTTTACTATCTAAGTAGTAGTAATAGTAAAAAATCTGTTACACCTATTCTCAGTCTTGACTAGGGACCACAATGATTTGTTATTACCTATTAAGAATATAAAGAAGATGGAGATCTGTTGCTGGTGGTGAGCTATGTTTAACAAGCATCAAGAACTGAATAATTGAATTAATACCATTTAGTGCTTTATGTATAACTTAACTCTATATTTCTCTCTCTTAATATAGCAAGCACTTCACTATAAATTTTTTAGATCATTTCACCATAAAGTCAAGCAATGGGTTACTGAGTGTGAAAAAATATAAGAAAAATCATTATTAAGGAGAGAGGACAGTAAAAGAACAGGAATTAAGAAGACAGAAAATAACAAATAACATTGCATTTAAATTTTTGAAGATCAAAGTTGACTGGGAAGCAAGAAGACGGAAGAGAGTTCCACAAGCAAGAAGTGTAAGAAAAGAAACTGCTGGCATAGAACTTATGGTTACATCTCGACATTTCAACTGTAAGATGATGAGATCTTGCCACCAACATAGTAGTACACTTAAATTCATAAAGTCAATGTACCAAAGAGGAAAGTGATATTTATTCCTGATAAATTACAGGAAATGTGGAACAAAACCAAAAGAGGTAATGTGAAAGGCTGGTCTTCAAACTATCTTATCTTTAATTTAGCTAACAACAATCACTGACCCATATAAACTACAATATTCCTTACACCAAAACAACACATTCTTACTTTCCATTCTTACTACAATCACCATAATACCACAGTCTCAATGAAGTCTTAACTTGTCCCCATATGTAGAATTTATCATGGGTGGGGAGATAAATGCCTACACCTTTGTACTTTTGTCATTACATATCCTTCCTTTGCTTTTCTTTTGCTTTTCTTTTTTATATCCTTTTTTCAATTTCATTTCACCTTTTTATCCTTACAGAGCCTTCTAGTTACCCTATTACTGAATACAAATATGCACATAGTGTTAAATTCTACATTTGGTCTCTAAAAGATCACTAATCAGAAGAACTATATACCTGAGGAAGACGGAAAAACATATTAACCAAAACATAGAAATAAAAACTGCAAGGATGAACTTTTAGCATCCCAATACCACTTTCTTATCAATGTTGAATTTTGTACAAATCTGTGCAAAAAGTGGATCAAAGAGCTTACCCAGCTTCATACATATTTTCAGGAAATCTCAACTTTTAATTGGTCAATAAGCACACAAGTGGGCATTGCAATCCACCCATGTACAAGACTTTTTCCAGCGAGTGACCAAGTCAAGTTTTCCTACTCTTTTTCCATGATCCTACCACATGATTACATTAATTATAAATATCAGACACAAATTTGTTCTTTCTTTTGTCTCTCTTGATTTCATTCGCCTACAAAAATGTAACATTAAAGGATTCACATCTTGACTATGTGCGATCAGATGCTTATGAAAACATATTCACACATGCACGTATGTATAAAATTTTCCAAACTACATTACAAACATACAAAATATTTCCAAACCAGCAACAAGAACTTTTCTCCTTTAAAATACTCTGATCAAGCTTTCACATACATCTCTACAAAACAAAATTGTAATATTATGCATATAAAAAATATATGTTATCACCAAATCTATCCTTTTTGTCATAATTGTCATTTGACCCTTTTTATAATTTATGTTTGCGGATGTTGCATGTTTTATTTGCAGTGCAACTTTAAATATTCATGCAGCCTTCCTAAATCTACAGCAAACTTACTACTTAGAATAATTAATTCCAAAATTTCAGGAAATATTTAATGGCTTCAATAAGTATAAGAATAATGATTGCAAGAATGTAGAGTGTTGTAGTTTATCATGTGGTTGTGTGGGAACCAGAGAACTAATGTGGAAGTCTGTTAGTGTGGAGATGTGGAAGCCACCAAAGTAGAGGTTTACTTGTTTAGAGGTGGTTATCTTTGGATAACATCCTTTATCCAAATATACACCAATTTATGGACTTTTAAAAATGCATGCAAATTAATACAAAGATATATATATTAAATGTATTGATAAAAAAATTATATCTCTCAAAAGTTCCTATCAGAAAGTCATTTTGCTGAAAGTCTTTAAGTCCTTAGCACATGTGTGTGTGTGTGTGTGCAAATATAGAAAAATAGGAAAGAACCGTTAGGTTAATAATTCAAACTTCTTTTGTATTTTTGTTTTTATTTTTAAAAAACAGTGCTCAATACATAAGTAGAGCCTAAATTATAATTATAATTTTTATATTAAAATATATATATATATATATATATATATATATATATAGAGAGAGAGAGAGAGAGAGAGAGAGAGAAAGAAAGAAGAGTCTTTGTTAATGTGTATGCAGGTATGTAAGTATTTCTTGATAGCATGTAATACTTTGGACTCTCTCTGTGGAATTTTTAGGTGTCCAAAGCTTTAGGTTAAGGGGCAGTGGATGAAATTCTTTTCAGCTGCTGGTCCATCCATTTGCCTGCTCATCACTGTCTGTCTTAACACTTTTTTTAAAAGACAATAGAATTCATTCCCAGAATTTTTCTTTATTTTGATTGGTTCCCAGAAATGACTCATTTGACAATCCCTCTTTCTTCACCTACATTTAGGAATGATAACCTTTTGGCCTTTTTTTGTTTATTTCTTTTTTTTTCTTATCTTTTTGTTTTTATTTCTTTATAACAAAACAAAATGGTTTGCCAAATTTTAGCTTTCTATTTTTTATTTATTTTATTTTTAAAATAGTGATCTTTTTATTTTTTTTATGACTGCAGTTGAAGTAGCTGCATCAGTAGCTGCAGTAAATCCAAGGTTCTGAATGCTGATTTTTAAGGCGGACCCTCTTAACTTGGCAGATTAGAGAATTAAAACAGTTCAGACAATTGAATTTTTACATTGAAGTTACTTTCATTAACACAACAAGGGTTATAAGGCTTCATGTTGGAACACCAGTTCTCATATGATCACCAAAGTTAAGCAACATCAAGCCTAGTCAGTATCTAGATGGGTGACTGCTTTGTAATAACAGGTGTTGTAAGCTTAGATGTGTTGGTGGTGTAATGGATAATGGTCTGTAATAGGAAACCAGAGAGTCGAGTTTCAATTTCAGTTAGGGTTTTTTTATATTCACTTAAACATAAATACCCTTAAAAAAGGCATGAATCCACCTCTTCTTCCTCCAGTTATGAGTTAATTAATTAGGACTTGTATCAGTAAATCATTATTATCTCCTTCCCTCAAATTTTTACAGTCTAAAAATATTTTGGGTTTTAAATAACCTGATAAATCATAAAAACAAATCAATCAATCAATATTAAAACAACATTTCAGTGAATCCATTTTTCAGTTTTTATAAGGTGCAAACTAAGAGAACAGAGAAAACCTTGTTCCCTCAGAAACAAGCCAAGGGATCTTATTTATGGTATCAAAACTTCTACTTGACACTGACAAAATAGTTTGAAAACTGAGCAAATCTGTGTGATAACTTCTCTTTTTGTTTCCATTGTATAATTAGTTAAAGTCCATATTGATTGTAAATATATCATCTATGGTAATGGTAATTGGTGGGATTACAAAACATTTGGTATTCATTGACTGAGCAGTTATAATACTACTGAATCCATGTTGATTATAGGACTAACAACTCTATCCCATAAAAAATAATAAAAAATGGTAAAAAAATATAAAAAATAAAATAAAAATATAAAATAAAAAATAAAATATAAAAAATGGTAATTGGTAGGATTACAAAACATTTGGTATTCATTGACCAAGCAGTTAATACTACTGTATCCATGTTAAGTATGGGACTAGCAACTCTATCCCATAAAAAACTACTTGCTAGAGAAACCACAGAAACAATGCCTAGTGTGTTGAGAGCTGTGGCCCCATATGCCTCAATGGAGTTTCCAGGACTTGAATGTGTGAGTGAGTGATATTACAGCATAGTCTTCACTTATTCACTGGCCTGAATTGTGTGACATCATTTGTTTACATATGGATACATATCGAGCAGATATAAATGTACATAAGGAAATCATGGAAAATTGTAGTTTAAAAACAATAAAATCGACCTTGCTAACCGAAACACTCCTCTGTGGCGAAATCGGTAAAAGCACGTCAGGCTATATGACGGTTCTGTTTAGGATACAGGTTAAATTCCTGTCGGAGGACACATATTTTCTATGACAATTTCTCGGACATTCAGGACGGTAAATGTTAATAATGTTTATTATAAACAGAGCATTTACTTAAATATTTGTATTTATAAAAAAGAATGTATAAACATAAAAATGTCTTAAAATAATTGTCAGACTTTGTCCATTTCATAATGTGTAATATATATATATATATATATATATATATATATATATATATACTACAGTTCAAAGTTTTGAGGCCACCCCTGGTAATTTTTTAAATTGGACCAAAAAGTAGTTGTTTTGTACTTTAAATAAGGGAAAATTATTATACTTTGTTAAAAAAAAGTAGACATGATTTTTTATTAGAAGTTTTATTATGAGAAAAAGAAAAAAAAGAATTTTATGATTAAATTTTGCTCTTGTCAAAATATCCTTCTTTAGCTTTGATTACTGCAGCACAAATTTTTAGCATTTGTTGCAAATGTTTATCAAAATATAAGTTTGATAATTGATTCCATTCTTTTTTTTACTCTTCTATCAAGTTTATCATATGCATAATCTGGGTGTGGCTTCAAACCTTTGAACTATAATGCATATATATGGATATATGTTGCACTTTGTATATGTGGGTTATTAAGATAGGTGAAGTACATGTACTGGTCGTATATAGTATCTGGGTAAATATTAGCCAGTTACTATGACTTTACATATAGGATCCAGGAGATATTTTTAGCCATTTTTGAGGAAAATAAAGAGAGTCTTATATACCATCATGTATACCTCATTTTACACAATGATCCAAATTAATTCTCTTATTTTTTCTGTTTTTTATTCCAAGGTAATTCTTAAATTCCAAGCTAATTCTTATAAAATAAAAGGAAAAAAGCAATCAGATAGTCAACAGAAATGAAGTTCTCCTTTATGTCATCTTTTCTATCATGTTGTCTAAATCACAACTGTATTCTTTCCTTGTAAATAGTAGAATAACATTGCAGCTTATAATGAAAATATCCTGGACAAAGACCTTTTAGAAACTATCTTCTTCAATCAGTATATCAATGAACAATAAAAAGAGACATACTTCCAATTCATTGCTATGGTGATATTTTAATGAAATAACATGACCTATTTTGAAATCAACGTACAAAACATGTGATTAGTAATGAGTCATTATTGAAGAGATATTTAAACCTGATTGTCTTGTACCATATTTCAGTTTTATCTTCAGTATTTTATACACTTACTAATCTGAGATATATTTTTCAACATAGCATCATTTAAAAAAAAAACTGGCTACAGTTTTCATCATGAGTAGAGCATGTTGGCACTTGCTACAAAAAGAATACCAACTTCTGCATGTTTTGATTTGCCAGCTTTTTTAAAATGAGGCCATGTTGAAAAATATATCTCAGGTTAGTGAATATATATTTCTTCACAAAGTTATTGAAAAAAAAGTTTGAATAAAGTAACTATAAACAATTTTTTTTTTTGCTATCCTCTGCCAGCCACAATGATGGAGAAAGCATTACATCGAACCATCGCCAGTGAGACATGCTGCAACAGCCACTCCGTTTCACGAGGCTCATCCCTTAATTGAGACACAATCGCACCAATCCTCCAAAGGAACATCATCAAATGATAATAACCCCAGAAGTCTCCACTGCCACAGGAGTAAAAAAAAATCTATCAGCAAGAGAAGAATATTTAACTATTTTTTTTTTATCTCTGTGTCCTGGGCGATGGACCCCAGCTCAACCATGGACCTGATCAAATTACCAGCCGAAAATGTATTCGCACAGGTTGCATCCCAAATCAATGACTTCCCCATTTTAAAAGGGAAAATGGTAATGCCATCCGGCTGCTTTCCATCACCACAGTTGAGGCCTATGGGTTTGATTTGGGAAGGAAACCTGGCTGCATCCAAACCTCTTCTGATGATGTCGTTTATTGCTGCATGCCGTGGAAAGCGTCCGGCACTACGATGACAGGAGAGAGAATGCAAACCAAACTCATTGATGGAAGCTCCACAAAATTAATACTGTATTTCAATATCAAATCCAGGAAGTCTAGTTTAAGATAGTTTTCTAATTTTAGCATTTCCAAACTAAACAAATCTTGCAATTCACTGCAGGCCTCCTTTAGTTCCAGTAGAGTCTGGTATAAACTTTCTAGTTTGGCAAGATGAACAAATAGGAGAAAAAAACACTGTAAGAAATTAACTGGTCAATTAAAAATGCAAAGTGAACATTCCTTTAAAAAATCCTTTAATAAAACCACTAGATCAGCGGTGTCAAATTCATTTTAGTTCACAGGTCACATATCAACCCAATTTGATCTCAAGCAAACCAGACCAGTAAAATCATAGCATAAGAACCTATAAATAGCAATTTCAAAATTTTCATTTTGTTTTAGTGTAAAAAAGTACATTCTGAAAATGTTCATGTTTAAAGAAAATTTTTTTTTTTGCAAAACATTGAACAAGTTAAAGAAAGACTGCCTTGTAAATGTGTATGATTTATAAATTAAAAAGAAAAACATTTAAAAATGCTTTTATTATTTTTTATCATTTATTTTCAGTATGTTCCAGAAACTTGGCATTTTTTCCTTTGCAAGTGCATCAATATTAGGCATCAAATCCTGAGTAGCAGCCAATTTCAGGATGTCATTTAGGTGCATATGTGTGAGCCTTGAGCACAGCTTTGTCTTATTGATGCTCATTACAGAGAAAACTTGTTCACAAAAGTAGGTAGTCCTGAACATGCACAAAATTTCACAGAAAGGATTGTCAGTTTGGGATATTTTGGCAAGAGATACTGATAAAATGTGCCCAAGCCCATTGAGATAAATTTGTTCTTCAAATGTGAATCATTTCAAGTTGGAGGTTGACAGGCAGATCAGATGTGTTGACTCTAAACGGCAAGTGAAAACCTGTGAAATCTGTTTCAAGTCTATCAAAAATCTGAAACTGTTACTTAAACTCTTGCAGCAATCCTGTGATATTGTTTTTGTACTGATTCATGTCAACATTATCTGCGTTCTCAACCACATCTTTTAGACAAGAAAAATGAGCAGGGTCACCACCTGAGAGTTGTGTCTCCCACAAAGTTAGCTTTGACTTGAAAGTGTGTATGCTTTCAAAATACTATGTGACAACATTTTTACAGCCTTTTGTTCAGGTTATTCAAGTGCTCTGTAATATCCATGATAAATACTAAATCTTGCAGCCATTCTGATGATTGAAATTCTAACATTGGTTAGCCCTTTTTCTCAATGAACTGTTCAGTTTCTTCTCATAGATTAAAGAAACACTTCAACACAGCACCTTGGCTTAACCACCTTACTTCAGTGTGATATAGCAAACCATAAGTAATGCCTATATTAGTGAGAAAATTGTCAAACTGATGGTGATTCAGACCTCTAGTTCGGATGAAATTAACAATTTCGACAATCACTTCCATGACATGATCCATTTTTAACAACTTACAACACAATGCCTCCTGGTGCAATATGCAGTGAAATATCCAAAAATCACATCCTGATGGAGCACCATCTGTAGCCATGCACAGGCCCAGTCCACTCCAACCCTGTCCAGCACTCCCATGAGAGAGATGAAAATGTTGTGGTATCCATCATAGGAACCAACACTAGGAACTCCTTGGTGACAGTCAGTCTCATCTACACAATAAATGAATATGGCCAGTTGCACAACATCCATAATGTCCATGCTCTCATCAATTGCAACTGAAAATGCAATAAATGACTTGACTTTGTGCTTCATTTGCCTATCCAAATTTACAGAAAAATCTGAAATCCTATGTGCCACAGTGTTTCTTGTCAGGCTAATGTTGACAAAAATCTGTTTCTTCTCAGGGCATACAATTTCTGCAGCCTTCAGTTTTCCCTAAACTTACCCTCACAGTATGGCTTTGATGCTAATGCTATTTCTCTAGCAACAAGGTAGCTAGCTTTTACTGCTTCCTGACTGATATCTCGGCTTTGGATTAGATCCACTATCAATTTATTTACCTTCTCTCTTCTCATTTGTCCCTGCAAGTTATTGTATATGTTGGCATGATGAGTCTCATACTGGCATCAAATGTTATATTCTTTCAGCACTGAAACCTGCTGTGAACACACCAAGCACACAGGTTTCCCATTCACCTCCATGAATAAATAAGAAAAAGACCACTTTTCTTGAAATGATCTACACTCTGTATCCACTTTTCTCCTTTTTGATAAAAACATTTTGGGTAAGGTAAAACAGAGCGAAATGTTGACCTAAAAAACACTTTGTTAGTCATTGAATTAATTTTAAAAAAAGTAAATAAATTATATAATTTTTACATTTTTCAAAGTCATATTGTGGGCTGGATGAAACCCTTATGTTTAACACCCCTGCACTAGATGATGTCAGCTTTAAACATTTTTTAACTGCTTCAGTTATCATTCAATTAATGTTGGTGATAGAAAGCCAGCCTCTTTAATATCTCCAAATGAAGAAATCGGATAATGTATTGTTACTCTTCTTCTTCTTACATAAATTCATTACAAGCTGATTGACTTGAAGTTCATGTAAAAATAGACAAGACAAAATGGAATGGGCTTTTTAAGAGTAATTTCTTAACTCGACTGAGCACCAGGGATCTGTCTCCTCTAAAAAACAATACTTCCCCCATATTTCGAAGTAAGGATCGGATTGAGGTATTTATTACCTGGTGGTTGTCACTGAAGTCCTCATTAACGTGCTTTACATAGGATAAGAATAAAAATGCGTAAGGTGATCTTCTGTCGCATTTGTTTACTTTAGTTTAAGTTATCAAAAATCTATGATTTTCCATGCGCTTTCAACTTACGAAAATTGAAAAAAATGTTACATTTAAAAATATCAAAAATCTGTTATTTTTTTATAGCTTGGAAATTAAGAATCTTTTTTTGGATGTTTAGATGATTTTTATTTCGCTTTTTTCTGTCGAAGATAAAGGACCGTGACGGTGATGTGTACACTGAAAAATAAACGCGCTGGCACCCACAAAGATTTCGTCCACATGAAAGAACGGTTTTTAAATTGATTTTTGACACAATGCTCGCCGTTTATATTTTAACTCGAACTGATAACTGCAACTAAACCATAAATTATATACTACTATGTTTAGTTGTAGTTTGTAATTATTTGCTTCGCTTCAAAAGAAATTATTTAGAGACACAAAAAAATATTCATGCAGTTATTTTTAAGCTCGTTCTATGAACGAAATTGTAAATAATTATCATTTTTTATTTTAATCATTTTCTAGCGATTTTTCAAGATCATTTCGTTTGTAAAGTTGATTGGATTCAATCTGGGTATTCTTAAAATAACAAAAAAAACGTCACACTGAAAAAGAATCCTAAACGTTTCCCGGGAGTAAAAGCGTGATATGTACATCTGTTTTACTTTTAAGTTGCGAGCCGGTGAAATAATTCAGTAGTTCCTCTTTATTTTCTTTCTATCATCGCCAACCAACAGCGCGTCTTCAAGAAGAATGCAATGAGAAATGCGTGAACTGATAATTGCTACTTTTTCTAATTTGTTCTTAGCAATATCATCTTTGAAATATTTCTTGTGTGAAAAGGAAGAGAAATGACTAATTTGACAATCAAATTAAGATGAGGTGGTTTTTCTTGGGTGACACCGCTTATCATGTAAGTGTCTGGATGTTTTGTTCATTTCTTTAAAATACTTTTCGAAATATGTACAAAATTATAAATTAACGTCATAAGAATAATTCAACTGATTTTTGAAAAATGTTGCTATCTGAACTTAAATAGACACGGTTTTCTATCAAAATGAAACTTACAGAGCAATAAATGAAAAAAAAACATTACTTTTTCTTTTCTACTACATAACTAAAAAAAAATGTTTTGTTTGTTATCTAAAACAAAAAATCAATTTTGATTTATATATTTTACGGTTTGATTCACTTTTTTCAGTATGTAAAAAACACTTGCTTTTTAAAAGACAATAATAAAAAATGAAACTGAAGTATAGTTAATTCCGCATGTGTAACTTTTTTGGCCGTTTCTTTTTTTTTTTTCTTTCGTCTTTAATAAAAAAGTCTTTGATGTGTTTGTATTTTAAACGTTACTCTACTAATAAAAAGTAATAAACGCTACACATGAACTAATTTTAACGTATTTTAAAACCTTTTTTTAAATTCTTTTCTAGGGTTCATATTTTTAAATAAAATATCCAGTAACTTTTTCATAATTCTGCCACTTAGTTGTTGAGTCCTTTCTTAAGTTTTTTATTTTAAAAAAAGGCAATTCTAATTTTTTTAAATTCACTTAGAAAATGAACAGCTATGCAATTTAAGTTAAAATTTTTATTATATTTTATTTTTATTATAAAAACAAGGTTTAAAAAAACTAGATGAGTGTTGACTTGACTCTGTTGAAAATAACTAAGTAACTATAGTATAACCATTGTTTGTAACCTTTTCAATAAATTTCATTGTCTTGTTCTTCATGTTTATCTGATATCTTTTTTCTTTTCCTATCGTTTAGTTCCGAAATCTTTAATACGTAACTGCGCCTGAAAAAAGTAGAGTACCACTACCATTCGTAAAGTCGGCCTGAAAATCGGCGCGTGTCTCCGTCGGCCCAAGGTGGGAACTTCCGCTTAGCAAACACACACACATTCCTTGTGGCCCGAGAAGAAACAATGCCGAACAAGAAAAAAAAGTATAATGCCAGGTTCCCGCCGGCTCGGATAAAAAAAATCATGCAAACAGATGAAGATGTGGGTAAAGTAGCGGCCGCTGTTCCTGTTATAATTTCTCGGGCCCTCGAGCTATTCATCGAGTCTCTGATCATGAAAGCCAGTCAAACAACCCAAACCCGACACGCTAAGACCCTCACTACAGCACACATAAAACAGACAATCGAAGCAGAGAAAAAGTTCGATTTTTTACGTGATTTGGTCGTCAATATTGCAGACCACCAAACAGAAGAGGAATCTGAAGGAAATGGCCCGGCTTCGAACTTGACTGAAACTGGCAGGAAATTCGGGCGAATTGTTGGTAGTCGTGGACCTCGAAAGAGAAAAGATTCTGTAACAAGTCCCGCTTCTGATAATATTCGACGTTCGAAACAGGAAGAGGATAACAATAATGAAGAGACAGATGAGGCAGAAAGCGAAGAAGAACAAGACCAAGATCAAAATCAGACTGAAGAAGCAACCACATCTTCCTGTTTAAGGGGTGACGAGGAAAGTCCCGTCCCCAGTAGCAATGGTTTCCCACCAACATCAGTACCTCCCGGATGTCATTCCTTAGGCCAACTGTCCTCCCAATTCAAAGTCCCGGCCCTATTTTCCACAACTCCTTTATCTAGATTGTTTTTACCGCCTGGACAAATTCAAGGACAGCAAGAAGACGATGATTACGATACATGAGACGTACAATCTGGGACACCATTCGTCCCTTATGTTTGTCTATCTTTAATGTCGTCGTCTTTAGATCATCAGATTTGTTATACTCCATTTGTCTAGTGTGATGGCTCGGTTTGTGTCCGGATACATTTACACAACACCAAGCCATGCATTTTACGCTTTCTTCGAGAGCCTGTCATTGTCTTCATCAGTATTGTCATTGTTGGGGGAGGGAAAGTACGGGGGGATTATGGGAACCATGCTCCATCTATGGCGTGTTTACATCATCCTTATACCTTTTTCAAGCGCCAATGAAAAAACCACCGCCTTGATTTCAGAACATTTCTACCTGATATTATTTAAAACACCTGTATTTTCAATGTGACAAAAAAATATAAACGAAATAATGCGAAAATGTTTACCGCGTGGATAGGAACTGAACCTTCAATCGAAGATTTAAAAGGTGTCAACACTCCACTCAGCAACAAGAGACCAGGGTTACTGGACCCAGTGTCGTTTTAAGGTAGCTTTGATGGATTTTACATCAAAAGTTTAATTTGTTTTATTCGCCCTTTGATTTTTTTTTTCACTCTTTTTCTAAGTGATTCCCCCACCCCCATTATTCATCAAGGCTATGGTGGCATTATCAAGTGTGCCTAAAAAGACGGATTTGTTACTATTGGGAAGTTTAAAAAAAAAAAAAAGAAGAGAAACTTGTTAAGAAGTTACGTTCCTTTTTTATCACCACTTCATGGATTTGCAGTTGTATTTCATGGAATTGTTATGTAAACTTGGATAATTTAACCATATCCTAAAAATGGTCACATTTTTTTTTTTTTTTTTTTAGAGGTTTGGCCTTCCCCTCCTATAGCAAGGGAAAAAAATAAAATTATAAATGAATAAAAGTAAAAGTCAGACAGTAAAACAAACCTGGATAACTTTTTTTTTTTTCACAAAAAGGACACTTTTTTTGGGGATCCATTATTTTGTTCATCACACATACAAGGACATATTTCTTACCTTCATAGTATTTATATTGGGAAATTCTTAGCAAAAATATACAACAAATACAAAAAACAAACAAATTTTGTGTGTGGTCTTTTTTTATTTTTAATCTTCACATTTGGTTGCATAGTTGGATATATGTACGTTCCACTTTTCCTCTTTCTGAACTTTTTTTTTAAATTCAATTTACATACTTACGTTTTTACTTTTTATTATTATTTTTTAATTTTCTGAATACCTTCATCAATCAAATGAAATGTGTATTTCCAGTTAGACTAATTTTCTCTTGTGATTGTTTTAAAAGTTAAAAAATACAAAACTTTTTTAGTGTCAACCAATAATCACATTTCTCATAAAAATTTTCAAATCAATTTTATAATAAAAAGAATTGATTTGAAATTTCTTAACATGAAAATATTCTTGTATCTCTTATAATTCCGCATCTTGCTTAATTTTATTTTACTTTTTATTAACACCCATCATTAAACTTTGTTTTTGTTTACTTTAAGATCCCATGGCTGCATACTTAGTTATGCACTTGAATTTGTTCATTAGGATGACATCTGATGAATAACTATTTTCAAAAATACATTGTGAAAAGAATGTTTCAAATACAATATTATTTCTTTTATGTAACATCAGAATTTTAAAAGTAGTTCGTATGTAAAATCTTGTTTTAGTTTTTTTATTTTTTGTACAGTTGCTATTTTCTTTTACCTAAATTATTTGCTCTCTAAATCATTTATGCTGCTGAATATTTTCCGAAATATTTTGTTCCTTAATTTCACCCTTTAAGGCTTACTCTATTCATTTTTTTGTAATGATCAGATTTTTGTCATGTTTCTGCCACTTCAAAAAGTTATCCTTGCTGTTTGAAATAAGAAAAAAGTATCTGTCCACTGACAGACAATACCAGTCCCTTAGATATTCTTTTTAACTATTTTTAGTGTGTTTTTACTGGAATTGATTTCTATTGCTGGGTCTTCATTGAGTGCTGTCCATAGCTAAAATATTTTTTCTTCAAAATTCGTTAAAAGCTAACAAACCTCTCAAACCCAAATGATAACCCACCAAGAGCCTATACTGATATGAATTCTTCTATATAGCAATAAGGATGTAAAGCATTTGGACAGAATAAGATTTGTGAAAATTTATCTTTTTGAAAAATTCTCTTTAGCCACTATTAATGAGGCCATTATCTGTAGTTAACTTTCACAATATTTTGTGAGGTTACAAGCAGGAAATGAATTTATTACTGACTTTGTTTAACACTGACAAAGTTTTTCCCTATTGTCTTTTTACCAGAAAAAATTTCTGATAAGTCTTCAAATTTTATACTAACTAAAATTTGAACATTCTGAAAAAAAATGAAGGAAAAGTTTGTATAATAACCTTCAATCAAACGCACACATTAGCTATTTTGTTGTTTAAGTGTCTACATTTTATTTAGGTATTGAACATGATTTTCCCCTGCTACAATCTCTTTAAAATATAAGTGATTAATGACAATAGGTATTATTGGCATTATCACCTTGTCTTAACTTAGTTTCATTATTATTTAATTTCCATCTTAAATTATCAGGTGTAAGCACTACTTTATTTGAAAATGTCATTAAAACATTTCTTCCTGCATTCACTTGTTTTTGGAATATTCTGATCAATCTAAAACTTTGAAATAAAAGAAAAATATCCACTTAGGCTAAATCGGGACTCTAACCTGTTTTGAGATCTAATTTTTGTATGGGTGAAGCATTAATTTATAATTCTCAGAAATTGTTCAGTTTCTTTTATACCTGAATTATAAGGTGGTTTCTAAACAAAATCACATGACATTCACTTTATATCACAAACGTTTTTTTTTTTTTTTATCAGTGGTAGCTTTGTGTCATACACATGGAGAAGAGAATGATAAATTATAGATTTTATGAGTACCATAAAAACTTCTCTTTGGCATTTTATTGAATTTGTTTTACTTCAGTTACTGTGTTTCATCATTATATGCAGGACAAAATCTTGAATAACAGGAAATTCATGAAGGTTATGAGGAACAACTTTAAATTGGAGTTTTATTCCCCTGCCCTTGTACATTTATTCAAGTGTGTGTGAGTGCACATTGGTTTATTATAAGATCAAAGGGAAATGATTTAATCACTTGAAAAGTAACTGAATCTGATCAACAGTGACTAATTCAGCTATTTCTCTTTTATATTTGATTCTCTTCACAAATTTTAAAAATTTTTAGCTATAAAATATTCAAAGGAAACTACTTTTTTAATATCTTTGAACTTAGTTCAGAGTCACTGAAATTTGGACACAGTACCTAACACAGAATCAACCATCAACTTTATTCCTTTATTATTATTATTTTGTATTATATATGATATAAAAGATAATTATATAGAAATTGTTTTACACAAAATTACTTCCATATTTATTGAACTTTGCTTAGACAGCAACTGCTAATCATAGAGCACTCGGTGAGGATTCAACTGACAACATGAGTGAATAGTTTGCAAAATTACCTGATTAGTCATTGCTCTACAGCAGGCACCCTAAACAGATTTCAATGTGTGATTTGTAACTTGTTTCACCACCACCATTTTTTTTAACCATCATATCCATCTACTCTTGTCTAAAAGTTCAGGTTAAAATAGTTTTCACTCAAACCTGTTCATTGCTAAAATTTAGTATGTGTGCACTTTTTTCTTAAAAAAATATAAACAAAAATATGTTCATTTGAATCTGAACTATTCAGAAAAAGGTTCCTTTTAAATCCATGAAATATTTAAGATTCAGCAAAAATGTTATAATAATGAAAATTACCCAGAAAAAAATATCAGTTTTATGAGCAAGCAGAAAAATGTTAACATACTTCTAATTTGTCCCTGTAAAAACAAAAAAAAATATTTGTGTATGTTGCTCTCTTAGATACTAATGTTTCTTTTTTATTAGCTTTGCTGAAAAAACAAATTTCAAGTTGAATCTTGATACAGTAATAATTTGAGTTTTTATATTTTGGTTTGGGCCATTCATATTTTAAAGTCATTCAAGGATATAAACAAGCTAAAGCTTTCTAAATTGTTGAATCATTCAAATTTATGATGCTAACCTATAAATTAAGAATCTTATTAAAGTAAACTTTGAAAAGAATAGTGGCATTAGAAATGTGTGGTAAAATGTGAGTAAAGAGGCCATCTTAAATAGAGAGCATCATATTAATAGTAACTGAGGGACAAAAATAGAATTGTATAACCATTGCAAGGTTTTAGATTGATATTTACAGCAATATGTTTATTTGGTCAACCAGAAGAAATGGTGTTAATCACAGCAAATACCAGTATATCAAATGATGATTTTTCAAAGCACCAGACATGCTCTCCCCAATTGGAAGATTGGTGGAACACACTTTCTGTCTTCATTTTCTACTAATGCCTTACTAAGTTAATATCTATAACAGTATACATATTGTTAGTTTTGTAAGTGATTATATGATTTATCCGTATTGGATTTTGGAAGTTCTAATGTGAAAGACTTGACTTCCATTAAGTTAGATTACTACTTTTTCATTTAAAATCAAAGGTTTTAGTAACCTCATGTATTAAGCTTATATGTTCTTGAATTAAGGACAAGGCATTATCCAGTTTAATTACTAGCATTTAACATTGTCCTAATTTATTACATGTTGTGATTTACTTTTTAAATTGAATGTCTCCCAATAATTTTTAATTATTGGATGTAGATATTTTAACCAGAAATTTCAGATCTTTTTAATACCCGACTCTCCAATAAATATCTCATGAACAAGGGAGTGTGGAAATGTTCTTGGCCCAACCCATTTCATAAAATTCGACCAAACGTTTAGAATTTTCTTTGATATTTTTTTTTTTTTTTATTATTAATCACTTCTCGATGGATCTGAAGATTTTTCAGTGGCTCGTCATATAAACATGCATTTTTTGTATAATTCCAGATGCGAAACTAGATATCTCAAGTAGTTAAATTATTAATGGTAACTTTGCAGAATTGGGATTGGTTGATGCTATTGCACAGTATTTTTACATTTTCTCTAAAATAAAAATCCTCACACATTTAGCAACAAAAATAACCTTTTTTTATTTTCTTTCTCAGAAACATTGGATTTAAAGTTGTAGGTGTATAATATGTGTGCACTTATCTATCATGTGCACTAATAATAGTATATAGATAAATTACAAAAGCAGCTTCTTGAATATTGAATGAGAAAAAAACAAGAAGATTAATCAGTAATAGGAAAAAGTGTTGGTGGAAACGTTTATATATGTCTATTTTTTATATAACTGCAAGTTAGTCTTGCTTTTTTGTTAAGAACACAATGGGAAGTGTTTTCTTAATGATATCTTGATATACAGTAAAAATTTGAAGTTTTTGATTTCACAAAAAACAAGGCTTTGAAAAATGTTTGAATAGTTTTTGTAGCATAAAGTTCATAATAAATTATGCTAAATTAAGCTTTAATTTAAAAAAATGCGTATGGCACATGAAATTTTCAGATTAAGGTTTTACTTTATTGGCTAGATTAGTCTGTTCCCCCTAAAAAAATAATTCAGAAGAACTAAATTATCTAATATGACCCATTAGGAGAGATTTTTTTATCTTGAGAAAAAATAGATGTCTCATATTGAACTTCTTAATAAATCTATATTACAGTTGAGGAATTGAATATTTTGTGTGTGTATGTATGACCCTTGAAAAAGTACACTGATTACTACAGGTCTCTAAGAAACAAAACAAAAAAAATATTGACATAGTGTCCACTGCATGAAAAATTCAGCTGGGTCACTCTTTTAGCACATCAGGTTGTAATCAAACCATATGTTTATTATAAATGCCAATTATATGCACATCTGTAATTGAAAAAAAATATTTGTGGAGAGGTTCTTATGTTTGACATTTTAATACAGACTAAATATTTTGTCCTTTATTGAATTTGCTTTTATCAATATTACTTTGTGTAAGTAAACATCAGCGACTGAAACAAGTCTTTGAGGCATTTTATTAATGGTAACATTAGTCATTACCTCATAAAGAAACCTTCAGCATTCATTGATCAAGTAGCCAGTGCCACAGTTGGTTGAAATTTATAAAATCTTTCTCTTAAAAAGTTTTTTCAGGCAAATAGGTTTCTCAAGTCCAGTAACTGTTATTGCTCTTTCCAGTATTGATGGAGGGTTCCTTCTTAACCTTTTGTTTGAAGTAGTTTGGAATGTCAACATCTTGATTATGTTGTTTTCACTTTGAGTTACATGTGCTATCCATTTTAGTTGAAAATCCTCAAGTGAAGAAGTGGTTTCCATTATTTGGTACATTTCTTTGCTTGAAATTCTGTAGTGGCAGTCCACAAGGTTTGAACAAGAATGATCCTTGCTATGCAACTGAAACTGAATTATAATTGAATCATCAGTTATCTTGATGTAAAAGAAATTATAAAGTTGAAAAAGTTACTCCCAGAATTAGTAATTCTCACTGTTCATATACAAAGTAGACTATATATATATATATATATATATATCCAGCCTAATATTTCTTAAGCTGTTTCCAAGCATTTGTAAATCTAATTTTCTCATAAAATAATTCTTTTTAGATGATTAATTATTTCATGTTGCATATTTTCCTGAAACAATGACATGTGTAGTTTTTGTAGATATTTAATTTTTTTTTTTTTGACTCCTTAAGGTGAAAGACTTTTGAAGATTTTAGGTTTTCTTTGTTAACTAAACAAATATTTATAGACTGAGAAGCAAAATCTCTTGATAGATAATGACATTTTAATTAGTTTCAATAATGTTGGTAAAATGGTTGCTTCATGATCAGCAAAAAAAGGCAGTTATTGTTGCTTAGTGTTAATTTTTCTCTCTCTCATTTTATAAAGTGAGCATTAACCCTCCTTGAGATGTTTGAACACCCCTACAAAATGTTTTTTCTTAATACAAGTGGTATGTCAAATTTTCATGATTAGTTGAGTAGCTTTTGGAATATCTCCTTCAAGTAATTACAAAATGTTTCAGGCTTTAGTCATATTTGTGGGAATTACAAACATTTTTATTTGTTTACTGAAAATGAAACCTATTTTTACATATTTTAAATTTTGAAACTTATAAATACATTTTTTTTAGTATTGGCCTTTTAATTCAGTTTTTCAAAATCTTTTTTTTAATCCTATAAAAACTTGAAAGAACACTCAAGACAATATATTACAAGAACTGAATGATATATCTACAATAATTTAAATGGAGTGTTTGAAAAACCCCTGGTACTAATGCTGTGACAATTGCCCACAGTACTAACAGAGGATTAAAGGTACTAAATCAAGTTGTTTCTTTTAGAAGCCTGCTGTAACACAACAGGAGGATGGTTGTTGTTTCAAGGGGTCCATGACTTATGACCTCTATTCTATTCCTATGATGCATTGTGATTTTTCGTGTAAATTGGAATGTACCTGTGATTTTCTGTGAATAAGCACTTGCATCACTCACCTATGCTAATGCAATAGTAAAGTAATAGTCTAAGATATAACGACACATTTCTATGACATATGTTAACATAATTAGGACTAAAAAAAAACATAATACATATAATGAAATTGTTTTAAGCCACTTGTATATTTATTGCCAGTGATGTCATTGTTTCTCAGTAGATGAGATGATGAAGCATAAGATTTTGTCTCTCTTAGAGTATTCAGAAGCAGCAACAAATCTGAGGATGAAAGAAAAACAAATGTAGGATTATTTTACTTTTTTATTGAGAATTCATCAACTTATAGTTTAACAAGAAAATGTCTTTATCTCTTACAGGGAAACTATGTATACATATATGTACATGTTTTAAGCAATAATCGAATGAATTAAGCCAAGCTACTCGCCAATATTCATCACCATTTCTCCCTTTTCAGAGCATTTAATAATGTCTAATTTCACTTCCATAGTGATGGCTTTCCTTTTAAGCGCCACCATTCGAAGAGGTTACACTATACTTGCGAGCCATAATAAGTTTCCACTAAAACAGCACAAAAGAGTGAATGCACAACAGTCTAATATAGCATACAATCAGAAACTGACCCATGCTGCCTTATGTACAAGGCAAACTGCATAATTTGAAACAAGGTTAATGGAGATTGGATTGTAAATATGAATTGTCATACGTTAGGACTGTTGTAACCTGGGGACTTACTGTATTAGTTTTATTTGGATGTTTATATTGGATGGATCAACCCTTATGGATAACCCCAATTTTTCTTCTGAGATTATTAATAAAATCATTCTGGGTCTTCTTTTCAAGAAGGTTAATTGTTTCTTTCCTTTTAAATTCTAGTATTATCCATGTCATGTTTGAATAATGTGTCTTTTCTAATTGTTTGTTTACAGAATTAAAATTATTTGCTGAGACAAAGATTGAACACTTACTGTATCTGATGTTAACATCAGTAACTTCTGGGATTTAATTCCAAACTATAAACTACTTCACCATTTGCTTCCTTGCCATATTTTTTTATTGACCACCAGTTATAAAAAATTGTTAAACTGTGACAAGTCAGGCACAAGGCCAGATCTGTGAAGCACCCAGTAAGATTTAACCTTACTAGCAATGGCTTAGCAAGCCTAGTGTACTAACCACTGCTCCAAAGCAAATGCTCATTTTGTATAGATGTTGTTTTCTAAACTTAGCTGAGATTGTAACTCGGCTACAATAGTAGGGCATCTTGTGAGGACTTTGTAGCAGTGGCTCGTGAGACTAGGTGTCCTGACTGTACTTGTCCTATTTGATTCAAACCTGGAAATAGGCAAAAGTATTTTTATGTTTTATGCAGCCATTTTTTGTAATTGGACTTTTAAAAAGTTTTTCTGATGTGTGACCAATTTGAAACTATAAGTATTCTCTCAGGTTTAGATCTTGTTTCCTTGAAAAATATTTCATAAGAATTTGCAAATAAAATATCTTTATTGTATGAGCTTAAAATGGTAAGGGCCAGGTGACAAATCTCAGCATCGCCAGTAGAATAATAGGTGAAAAAAAAAGACAGTGTTTTCTTTAAATTTGCTAACATAAAGAAATCATACTTTCTTTTTTAGGTTTCAATGTGTCAATACCTTATCATATTTATTGGAAATACTTTTAGTGACTGATCTATCAATAATGTTGACAGCATGATAGGCAATCACAAATTTCCATTTATTTTTTATTTTATCTAATATTCATTTGATGAGTAAATGGAAAAGATCTAACAAATTAATAAAGTGAATTTTTCATGCTTTTTTGTTAATCTAATACAGAATCAATTTCTGACTTTTGTATCAAAATTAAAGCCTCGTATTTTCTTTTTCATTCAATGAAGTAATAAATGAGAGAAGAAATTAATTTTTCTACTATGTCAGTGAAAAAGTAATATCTATTCTGTAATTACAACAGATTTAATAGTACAAGTACACAAAGCATACCAGAATGAACATAAAAGTGAGAATTAAAATCTAGTCCAAAACACAGTCTCCTCTTTCTCGTGTGATATTCCCCCTTTGAATGATAGTCTTTATAACTGCTTCATAAAAGCTTCTTGACTGCTTTGTTAGCCAGGTGCATTCTGGGAGACTGGCAGCTGCTGTTGTGAATGAGGATAAGACCAAACATGGCTGATGTTCTCATTACAGCTGACAGAATCACTTTTGTAAAACTGTGAAAGCCTTCCTGTGAGTCATGGTATTACCTGCAATTTTGTGTAGTCACTTAGTTGCTCAAAGCTTTGTGTAAAGTTGTTTCCAAAAATACTGAGAGATGCCATGATGAAGTAGATGGTTGTTGCTCAAGAGCTTCTGTTTGGGCCCATGAAGGAGGCACTCAGAAGACTGGTTCTGCAATCACTATGAAATGAAAGAGGCAACTTGTATATGACAAACAAAGCAGTCAAGTAGCTTTTATGTGGTGGGTGTACATGCCATCATTCAAAGTTGTAATAACATAATTGAGAAGGAAGGGGATTATGTTAAGGACTAGAGTTGGAATACTGAGACTTTTGTGTTTATTTTGTGCTTCTATTATAAAAGCTGTTGTAATTAAAGAACAGAGATAATTTTTTGACTGGGCTTTATAGTTCTATTTTGATAAGGAAGGTTTTCGAAGTTTCAAGATTTTAAATACCAAATAAAAATGAATCTAATGTTTTCTGTATTTCTAAAGACCTTATGAACATCAGGGAATTGTAAAAAAACAATCTCGTATTTTCTGAGTTATTAGTGTCAGACAGAAAATATATATTTCTTTTAAATGCCATGTTTCTTTAGGATGTAGGCAATCACGGTATTACATAGATTCTTTATTATTTGTGAATTGCTATACCTTCTTGGAAAAGAAGTGGAGTGGTTTCCTGTTGCCTTCTCCACATTTGAAATTCAGAGTTTTCCTTCTTTTGCACTAGCTGCCACCTAAAGCTGAAGTGCTTAGTCTACCTTGTTATTTAATCCATACCTGGGAAGAAGAATAGATGGATTTATGCCTGTCACAAGGGCATTTATGCAAAAGTGACCTTGACTAGCTAGGCTCAAATTTGAACTTGGCTCACCAGTTCCACTTTCTGTACTAATAACCACTATGCCACCCATACATCCTTCATTTATATACTAGTTGATATTTCCACTATTTGTTTGATGCCTCATGGTTGAGATAGTTAAGTATTTCTTGTTGGTGTCAGTGGTCAGGATTTCAGATGTTGATTTTCTCAGCAGCAAGACTTTCTTTACCACTTGAAAGATTGGGGGTAACAATGTTACTGTACTCCTTTACCTCCATTTTTGTCCCATCTGAAATCTTTTCTCAGACTGATCTCTAAGAAAAAATGGCTATACTTATACTACTTAAGTATGTTGCAATGAAAAAGGTTACAGGGTACAAAAATTTGTTCTATACCCTAATACATTATTACTTATCTGTACTCGGAACAGCATGTAAATAATTTGTCATTACATAAGATTTTTAGATTTCTTACCAGTGTACTAGGGTCTGTGCTATTTATGGCATGCTCTAATTACATTTAAATTATTTTCTTATCAAATGGTTTGTTTTTCTATAACAGATGTCCTTTGTTAGCTTTTGTCTCTTTATGCTTTAACTACCAAATAATTAAATCTATTTTTTCTGCTATCCTGACACAGCAATAATCAAAAGATTTGAGGCTATACTGTGTGTGTACTGAAAGGGTGGAGGTTTGTTATCACAGTTTTTATCACAGATAAAACTTCTTTCTGTTGCCAAACTATTGCTCATAAAAGTCACTATATCCTATGTAATGATGATCTTTATTTTTTCAAAAATATTAAGTTCAACAGTAATTTAAATATTTGAAGAGGGATGATCTTGGATTATTAGTTCTGTATTAGCAAGCCTTATAACAAAACATTCATTTGAGAGAATCAAAATTGAAAATCCTTCATGGAGAAGTATCTCATAGATATATCAAATATAAATCAGAAATCTTGCAAAAGCTCAGTTACATTTTTTCCTAGTTTTTTTTTTTCTTTTTTTTCTTAATTTTGAACAGTTGTGTCACTTTTTACATTTTGGTAGAGTTGGCTTATGAAGATTTGATTTTAATGATCACTTCAATCATATGATGAAAACCTTTCACACCATGTCCACTGTGATAAATTATATATGACTTGTCTATTATAAATACAAACTTCTCTACCAACCTTATTTCATCCTCTCTTTCCACTGAAACAATGTTTATCTCTTAAGAACTAGAAGCCGCTCTAATCCCACTTAATCAGGATTTTCAATAATCTGTTAATCTCAATTTCTACATCATGTTTTTGCAATTACCTATGTAAAATATTTATTTCATTAATCAAATAAGTATAATTTATTTCTGTTTATTTATAAGGTCACCACATTCATTTTTTTTTTTTTTTTTTAAATCCCCCATTTTTTTTTTTCCGAATGCTTTCACTCAAACAGCCATTTTCCCCTAAGCCTTGTGTCAGTATTTGTCTAAGTTCCATTTTATTTAGTTTCACTGTGGACACTTTGCTGTCAACTAATCTGGTTAAAAAATTTGTATAATTTATACTGAAATTGTAGTTCATTAATTTTGAAATTTGAATATAAAAGAAGTTGATGCAAAGTCCTGTCTACTTATGATTGATTGCACATTAAATCCCATTCGTTTGGCAATAATGATTCTCACTTGATAATCACAACATAAACAGCATCCTCATTTTGTAACCCTCAAACTTGATTGGCTCTTCAGCCTTGTATTGGGTAAACAGTAGTAAAAAAAAAAAAAAAAGATAATATTGAAAATGTTAATTATTTGAAATTAATTCTTGATAGTGTTTAGAAATATATCTGCAGTCAAAAGTGTAATTCTTTTTTTTTAAAATTTAAAATAAATCTTTAACCCCCCCCCCTCGCTCGCTCACACAAAGATTTGATAAAAGTAAGAATACATACCCCAAACTTAATAAAAAGAAGTTTTTGTCATCAAAATCTTTATTATTAAGAGGAAGGACCAAAGCATTTTTTTTATTAAATTATATTATTAATCCTTTTTAGAACCTTCAAAATTTTGGCTAATTTTTTTTTGTTGTTGTATCAGCAGGTGACCATAAATTAGTATAGGAAATTATAGCATCTTTTTGCAATGAAAAACATTGATTAGGAAAGGGAGGAAAGAGACAAAAAGAAAAAAAGAAAGAACAAATTAGAGATGGGGAAAGAATGAATGGGAGGCATAACAATTTATCTAGACGAAAGTTTAGACATAGCTAGAAATTTAGCATCAGAAAAAAAAAATTTATATATATATAGGATTAATGTGAGTAAAAGTTTGTCACTTGGCTGGTTGATGTTACCTTCAACATTCCAATTCTAGTTTCATAGTCTGTCCACTCTTCAGGAGTTGGCTATGCCTTCTGTTTATGTTTTTATTATAAAGAAAACCTCTAATTAATTTTTTTCTCATCTTAATTTCAGTTATAATGAAACTCAAATGAAAGAAATACAAATAAAAAATTATTGTTAATTTGCAAAAAGAAAAAACTTATAAAATTGATTAAATTTGTTGTACTGAAAATCGATATTAAGGAAATATCACTGATCTGAACCAATTAGGCACTTTTAAATAAGTGTTTTATATATATTAGTACACTTTAATTCCAAAATGGTATAATGAATATAAAAAAAATAAAAAATAAATTTAAAATTTTGATTTCAAAATGTAACTGGCTAAATGATTCCATATTAGGAGAAAAGCTTTCCAAATAATATTCTTATATCTGTGGTGGTATAGTTTGAAATTATTACTTAGATTTTGGCATTTTGAACATATAGGTTAGCATGCAAGTCCTCAAGACCATTATCATGACAGTAATATATTTAATCTCACTAGTGTCCCAGATTTTGGCCTTGTCATTTTAAGTGTAGTAATTGTAAAAATGAGTTTCACAACAGCTAGAAACTTTAAGAAAAGTATTAAACTTAGATATAAAATAAAAGTAAATAATCCATAATATACATAACAATATAAAAATGTTTTCTATAATAATTATTGTAATTGTCATCATTGAAACTAAATTGTCATGGCAATAAAAGAAAATATAACAAAACCCTAATTTATATCTAGTTCCATAAATTCTTTTGTAGTTCTAGTGTAACACACAAGAACCACTTTTAAAAAACTAACATCATAAAATGTCAATGCTTAGTTGGTCTATAGGCCATGTGTTGGAATTATATTTAAAGTTCTTTATTTATTGCCTTCTAGTTTATAGTTTTCTATAGCAGGTTATTTTATCAGCTTGATTCATCTTTTTAATGATTTGTATAATGTCATACTTGACAAGTACCACTCAGAATAGTAGTGGGGGGGGAAGAGTTTGGTTTGAAATCCATTTTTCTTTATTATTGAGAAAGACACACACACACTTCCACCTGTGTTTGTTACAGAAGAGGTAAAATGTTTTAATAATTAAATGATGACCAATCAACTTGGCATAATACAGTCTCCCTCATTTCAACCACCACCACCACCCTCATTTAGCTTTGGGCCTTAATAAGCTGAGTAAATATAAAGAACCAATCAATTCTGTTAAATGATTTAATACAAAATCCTGTTTATATTTCTTTTTTAAATTAGAATTCTGATAAAAATGTTGATGTTTATTTTGCCAAAGGCTTCATTTCTTCAAATCAAAACTGTTACTTGACATTTGATACTTATTTCTAGGGATTGGCTTGAGGAAATATTTGACTACTTTTTACAGATATTAATTGCTTATAGAAAGAAGACTGAGATTCATGCAACAATAAAAATCTAGTGAATTCTTATTTAATAGCTACATACAGTATTTTCAAGAGAGTCATGATTGTCTTGTTTAACTGCCATGAAGAAGTTGTTCTAACCTGTCTATCAGGTTTTATATAGCTAGCAACAAATATTTGAGTTTTTTTTTTTTTTTTTTTTTTTTTTCAGTCTTAATTATTTTTTAAAAGTTGTACTTAACCTAAACAGGTGTTGGTCATAAACTTTTTAATTTGTTTTTAAGTATTATTTCATTTTCTCTTGTTCTCTCAGTTCATTTAATCTTCTGTATTAAGTGATTGTGACTTATAGTCGCCATTACAAAACTCTTTCTTCAATTTTTATTTTTTTCAATTAGATATACCAAGTCAAAATTTATGTGTTGTACAATATTGATTTTCCAAGCATAGCTTAGATGCGGCACAAGGCCAAAAGTATGAGGCACCCAGTGAGGATCGAACTCACTATTCAGTCGTAATTGTTCTAGCGAGACAAGCTTGCTAACCATTACACTGCCTTGGGGTGCCCCAGTGTGTTGTACAATATGGGGGTCCTATATGTCGTGTTATGTATTTTAAAATTCTTTTTAGTGTAGCAATTGCTCCAGTTATTGCAATTTAAAAATAATGTACTAAATTAGATTAAAGATGTATACATAACAAGTTAAGTTTATTGTTTAAAATTGAAAAAAGTCAATGCACAAATGAGTCCAGTTTATATCTTTATAATATTTTCAAATTATATTTTTATTAATTCTTTACAATTTTGTTGTATTTTTTATCATGTTATTAGCCATTCCGGTTTTTAGTCATTAAAGTAGGTATTTATCGATACACCCACTCAAAAAAAAAAATGTGACACAAACATGCAAAAAAAAAATTGCTGAAGCCTCCTCAGCACTTCCCCATTTTGGGACAGCTCTGACACTCCTGAAGGACAGGTACTGTCTGACAGAATGGGTCCTCAAAACAGTATGAAATTAAAGTAACTTCTAATAGGATTTGAACTTGTATACCTAAGTTGCTTGTTTTAAATTGTGATACAAAGCAACAAACTAAGAGATGAAAAAAACTATTAAAATTTAAAAAATGCAGACATGTTTCTGTGTTTGTACTTGACAATCTGACATTCCTATTCCAAATTGCTACTTGTCTGCCACTATATGTATATTTTCTTTATATATATTTGTGTATATTATCTTTATCACCAACTTATTTCAGAATGAGCTGTTGTAAGCATTATACACTTATTTTATAAAAGAACTCATTCTCTGTCCCTCACACACACTTTACATGTGATTTTGCATGCACCAATGTAATGTATATGCATATATCTGTATTGTCCATGAGTGACTTGCATGTGTTTTTGCTATTTAATGTTTACACAAGCACATACACAAACAATTTGAATAAGTTTGAAGTAAGATATTAGAATAATATATTCCCCTACTCTGAGCAATGCAATAACATTATTTTAAGATTATAAATTTAAATGCAAAATTTCAATGAAACATCAATCATCATCTTTAGTTTCCTTGAATCCTGTTCTTTTAGCATCCTCTCTCTGTTTTCTTTTGCTATCAGTAATCCCTCCCTTATGTCTTAATGACTTTTATCTTCTCACTTGAGGTGAAATGGTTAAAACAAAAAATCGGAGACAAGAAATAAACTTAATTATTTTTAAACACAAAAAATCAAATAGTTAAAAGATTTTATTAAACTTTTTGGAAATTATTTGATAATAAATAAAATTATTTTGTAAAGATATATTTTTAAAAATTTTGTAGAAAGTCTGTCATTGAATTATACATTCACACACACACACACACACACACTCACAATTTGAATAAAATTGAAATAGACATCTGTGTTGTAAGGGCTAATTTCAATTTTCTATCTGAAAACTCCTGGGTAACAAAGAAAAGCATATAAACCATAAGATGCAGCCCCTTGATTGTCATTTTTATGACAACTTCTGTATTTAAGCTGAATATATTTTATAATAAATATAGTATTTTTAATGAACAACCAATTTGGATTTGAAATTTAATCCTCTTGCCATCAATGAAGTGATAAGCAATCAACTAGTACTTTTATAAATCTGAGCTGTGTCCAGTATCAACATAACTAAGACTTACAATGACTTGGTTCTTTGTATGACTGTTATAGCCTAATAACATTTTAAGTGATTAGCTTTGAGAAGAAAACTAGAAGAAATCACATACTATCAAAACTCATTAAAAACAAATTATAAATAAACAAAAATTGCAATGTTTATTATTTAATCATCAATTTTATTTTCCTTAAATTACCAGTAATCATTAGTCTTTCAATCCCCAAAATAACAAGAGTAAAGCAGGAGAGATAGAGTAGGGGTAAAGTCAGTGGCAACAATAAGGATAATCAAAACTTAGGTAAAGGTGGGGATGCATTCAAATTCAATTTGTGCTAAAAAACAATTATGATTATTGTTTCTCTCTCCCACCCACCCCAATATACATTAACTGCTAGAATTTGTTATATTATTACATGTAATTATTAGAGTGGATGAAAGTTTTGAGGTACAATAAATCCTACTGATTATGATAAAACTAGTGCTTAGCAAGTTTTAAGTAGTGTTCAATTTCTTTATCAAACTGTAGTAAAAAATGTTAACATTTTATACATGTTATATAAATTAACCCTGTTTTTGGAGATATTTTTTTCTTTAAAAGCCTAACATGCTAATTTGTACACCATGATTTAGAGCAATGTTTTCCAAACATTTTTGGTCACAACCCATGAGCACAGAACTGCTTTAGTCAGGTGACCTTAAGAGAAGAAACATAATTTCAGTATTTATTTTTTTTTTAATTTAGTTTTATTCAATGAATTTTATCCATTTTTTTTTTTTTTTTACACATCTAAATTGATGTGTAAAAAAAAAAAAAAATGGATAAAATTCATTGAATAAAACTAAATTAAAAAATAAATAAATAAAGACTAAATCTCTATATTTCCTTTGTTGATGAAAGAAAATGAAAGATACAATGCCATGTACATCACACATGTCAATGCCCATTAATGTACTTGAATCCTCAAAAATAGCAACACCAGAAGTAAGAAATGCTACTGGGGTTGTGTCAGGCTCCATCTTTTGTGTAAAAGTATTGGATGTGAACGACTCAAATGCATCAGGAATTTGAATTCATTTATCAGGGCTTTATTATTAACTATTTTTCAGTGGCACTTTAAATTCCAAAATTGTGGTGTAAATATATTTGCACTTTTTTTTATTTTTAACTTTTTATTTTAATTATGCCTAAATTGAAATATAATGTTTAATCTGATGGCAGCTCAATATTCATTTGAAAATGTACCACTCTTTTTTAATTACCTTAACTGTATTATCAGTCAACATGTTTGATTCCTTATTAATTATTGTTTCTGATGTGTTTAAATTATCATCATTATTATTATATATTAGTATTTGTAATTACCTTAACCTGCAGAAGGTTATTTGTGCTCCCCACTTGTCTGTGTTGTTTTTATAAGTTTACATTTATGAAAAGTCAAGTAATGCTGATTGTTGCGGATTTGAATCAGCTCACAACAAAGAAAGAGGCGAAAAAGTTGTTTAAATGTAAAAATGTAAGATATTTTTATTTTCCTGTTTTTTTACAACTAAATCTTTCTTAGCATGTGTGAGTGTTCAAGTTCTTATATTTGTCAGGATTCAGTCCTTTGTAGTTGTTTTCCAAGATGAAAAGAAATAAGAAATAAATGTGATTTCTTTCTGTGTATATGTGAGAAAGAAGAGGTGACAAGGAAAAGTATAAGTATCTCATAGTTTGGTGAGGAAGATTGGTGAATGTGTATTGGAATTTTGTTTGTCGAGCATAGTAACCTGTTGGTTTTTATTGCTAGTAGTCTATCCTTCTTGGTTTGTCTGTCTGGAAACTTTGCTTAAATATCCTTCAAAGGGATCACAAAGCATGTTTTTTTTATTGTTGGCAGGAACACAACCTGTTGGTTGCTAAATATTTGTTTTCAAAGCATCAATTTTTTAACCAGAATAATGCACAATCCTCAGATTCAGAAACCATTTTTTGTCATTCGGTGTTTGACTGTCTTGGTGTTTATACCCATCTTTGCTCCATCAGATATTTTTGCTTGTAATTTTCCTGAAAAAATGCTTGAGGAATTGGCTGTATGTTCTGCAGGTTTTGAAACATGGATTTTCCTTTTGTGCATTTATGCATGCCTGATTTTGTATGGGTTGAAGCCTGGAAATATTTATCTTTTGATAAGGATGTTAAAGACTGATTATCATATTTGAAGATTCAACAATTCTGTACCAAGTCACTTTTAGGCGAGTATGTTCCTCTTGTGAGGTCAGGTTATCAAAAATATTGTCTCTTGTTATTTTGATTTGAGTGTAGATTCAATTATAAATAAATTCATAATATAATTTTCATATTATTGTAATTTCTAGTAAGATCTCTAAAAAGTCTGTGGTTAATTTTTGCAATTTAGAAACAGAACAGGAAGTAGTATATAATACAGGAAAAATAAATATTTACAAATTTGTGGCTTATTTTGGAATTTGTAGATTTTATTTAAAAATAACATTTTTTATTATTTAGAACTTTACAAAAGTTAATGAATTTCTCTTCCTTTGAATTGTTATTCTCTTGTTGACCTTGTTGTAATGTTCTGAAGAAATTAATATAAACTGTCCATGTTTTTTGCGATGACTATATTTTAAACTTACCTTCAAAGTTATTTATTGTCATTGCATGTCATAAAAGTTTCCACTCCAATATAAACAATAATGTAATTAAGTAACTTATAACAGTAAAATCAATGTGTTTTTGAGAAATTTAGGAAACATTAGTCATGTAGTAGTTGTAAGTATATTAATATATAAATAAGTCAATGTAACTAGTGGATTAATTTATAACTAAGCTAGTTTATTCATGTGTTCAAAAAATGATGGTAAGTAATTTTGTAATTGTAATCATCTCAAAAATGTACTTGCTCTACATTTTCTTATTTTTATCTTCAATGCATCTTGAATATTAACCTACACAAATAACATTCAATTCAACATTGAATAATTTCTACATCATTTCTTTTCTGATAAAGAAAAAAATTATTACTTATATATGGAATTTAAAGCTTGTTTATTGATGTATTATAGGTATGTGCAAGTTCATGTACAAACAATTAAGAGACACATACAAAAACTTGGGTTTCTACTACAGACAATTCTCTTTTTTATATATAAACTGTAGTAAAACATTTCTCAATGTCTCTTGAGTGTGTCTGTTTTTCTTCTTCTAGTTCAGAAGTTAGGTTAAGCATTGTTATAATGGTCAAGCTTAAGTCAACCTTGCACAGAGTTGGAATGACCAAAGAAAAATTTGTACTTACTGCATCATTGGAGGGTTTAAGCCTGTTTAAAATGGCTGAGCTCTAGTCAGCTTTGTGCTGAGTTGAGATGACCAAAGAAAAGGTTCATTTATTCATAGGTGGAGTTTTCAGAAGACCTGTGCAAATACCATGTGTTGGAAAGTAGAAAGACATATATAATGTGTGTGTGTGTGTATTGATGTAATAGGAAAGAACAGATTACTGATCCAAAGTTCTTTAGTATTTATGTTTTTATTTTTTGAAAACGGTGCTTGATACACAAGTAGTGCTTAAAGTTATTTTTTTTTTTTTTTGAAAATACACACACACATTTTATGAAGGTGAATTTTACCAAATCTAATACTACATAATGTCTTATATAGGATTTCACCTACAAATGCCTGTGGTATTCTGGGAATGATTCAACCCTTCTCTTTTAATAAAATGTCTAATATCTGAAAGTAAAAGTCAGCAGTCTATCAATGGAATAATATAAATTGATGGAGTAACTTGAACTAATTAATACTTGTTTTGTACTTTGGGATATTAACTGGTATTATGTAAAAAGCATGTAAACATGAATATTTTTTGTTCTTTATTTTTCTAATAGTTTTCTTTTCTTTTTGTATGCATAACATGAAGTTGCTTTTTTCCTGCTCAAAATGAGCAATACAAAATATAAATTTCACCTCCAAATCTAACTCTAGTGTTTATCGAGTGTAAAAGAATCTAATAGTCTAGATATAAAATATCACACCTTGTAAACTGATTCCTCTAGAAAACAGAAAAGGCTTTTGCAGTGATTTGAAATCTTAGATTCATATATAACCCAATGTTAGCATTAGATAGACCTTCAAACCTCTTGGGTTTAAGCAAAATATTTTTTGTCTCACAAATTGATTTTACAAGACTAACTGCTAAAATTGGGCTCTTTTTACTTTGGTCTGAAATTAAATAAATTAATGTGTGAAAATAAGTTTTACTAAGATAGAAAATGAAATGAAATTTAAATACTTTATCAGGTGTTCTACCAAAAATGTCTCAATATAAATTCAAAATAATACTTCAATAATTTGTCTGAATTTCTGAGATGAGGAATTATTCTAAATTAATTTATTTTAACTGGTGCTATCATTTTTTGTTGTTATAGCCTGAATGTTTCTGCTGTTGTATCCTTTTTATGGTCCATTTCATATTTTATAAACTTGTGGGAATTCTAATGTGACTCTTTTATTAAACCCATGGAGATAGATTGTTCGTGTTTTGCTGTACCTGATAGTAGTATCATATATCAATTAATTATTTCTGATTCTGTTATGTAACTTCTAATACCTATCCTTTAGATTGAACTCACAGCCACCAGGTAGCTAACATTTATCCACTAGGTTATTTTGTAGGATAACCATGGTGGAATTTTGTAGTCTTAAACCTCATGTCTGTTCTTTCCTGATCTTTCCATGGGTTTGGTATGAAATTCCCAAATGGTTATCCAGTATGTCAGGGAGTTGAAGAAAGCTAGAAAGAACAGAAACCAAAAGTTTGTGATTAAAAGAATTGAGATGCGGACACCAGTTCAAATAACACTCATGGTACAACACTTCAATACTTTGGTGAAACATGAAATTGACACATAATTGTTAACTAGCACTTGATAAATTGTTGATCTTGGTATATTTCTTACTGATATAATAGAATATGCATATACCTGAGTTCCCTCTCACTGGAATATGATTGGCTGGTGTCCGTCATAAATACAGACAGATGTGTAGGTACGATTGAGTTTAAGTCTATGATGACGCCCATTGGACTATGCCATTGGTTATCCTATTGGTCTACACCAATTGCCTAAGCATATTACCTGCAACTGCGAGTACCAATCGATTACTGCTACCATGTACTACTTGGTTATAGTAGCCAAAACCACTTAGCTACTTCAATCAAATATATCCCTTTCCAGGACATATCACTTATATATATATATATATATATATATATACGGTACGATGAGAATGAATAGAGTACAATTCCAACATTCATAACATTTAATTTAAAAGAGTGCTCAATACAGAGTAGACCAATATTTATTTTAGGACATTACACAGAAAACATCTAAAAATTGCTACAGAATTGCAGTAGTGTTTCAATGCATATCAATGCATCCCATCAGGGATTGTAAATTACTGGCAAGTGAGCAATTTATTAAGATTTAAAAGCAAAATACAACCAAAATATATATTTAATGGAATATCAACCTGTGATTGAATATACACCAATTTAGTTTTCTATGACCTACCCTTGATGTTTTCTTGAGTGACTTTTGATCCCTGTCAGAGATTTGAATTTCAACCCACATATGGTGCATCTGAGTTTACTCTGCAAAAAGCATGCTCACTTGGATATGTTCCCTTGAAATGGTGAACATTTACAAACCTTATCACAGATATTGCATGTCAAACCTTGCTGAACATTGTAATTGTACACAGTGTTGCAGTTTGTGTAGTGCCAGCAATTTCTGATAAAACCAGCCCTAGATAGGCCTACTCTATCACAGATCTCACAAATGTTTCTCTAATTCTAACAAATTTATTGCTTAAAATATGCTATATTTATAGGGGAAAAATACTCAATATCAAAGATAGTGTTTAGAGATGTATACATAGGAGTCAACACTGCAAGGAGACTGTCCTTTTCATGCTTCAGTTTGATCTTCAAACCAACAGCCACTATTTTCAAGCCTGATGGTCACATTGAAGCATAAAACTGAGTGTCACCATGCAGTGTTGATTTTTATGTTCACACTGTGTGTGTGTGTGTGTGTATATATATATATATATATATATATATATATATATATAATATAAGCAGTAAGAATTCTTTTATTAAATCTTTCAAATTTCTGAATTAGTTGATTTGTGTTATCAGTAAAATTGCCAATATTCATACTAATTTTATTTTTATATTATCCCCCACCCCGAGTACTTTTGAATATTACTATATTCGTTTTCAGGGATGGCTCTGTGTGTAGTTACACAACTGGTTTTTAATTCCAGTGTTCTCACGTTTAATGGAATGAATTTCAAGTCACTCAAGATGATATCATATATATCCAACTGAAATTTTTGTGTGTGTGTCCTTTTTATTAAATTATTTTTCTTTAATGTTAAACACACTTCAATATATGGTCCCCTTATTTAATGTTATCTGTTTCTCTTTTATTACAACAGCCACTAGGATTTGGAGTCTGTCTTTGTAGTGTCCTGTATAAAATGTTGGTGTTATCTACTAAAATTTGTCTAATGTTAATATTATTTTGTTTATTTTCATATGTTCATCTACATGTGCATGAATTGCACTAAATTTTGACAAATGATAAGTTAACCCACGTATATGTTTTAATATAAAAGACTAAGAAAACTCACGCACACATAAAAAATTCAGTTTTGTTAAATTCAGCCAACAAACTCTGTCTCTTTAATTTTTTATTGTATTTTTCCAATTTTCCTACAAAATGATAATATATATAAATAATTGATAGATTCTTTTCTGGTGCAGTCTAGTTCCATCTACTGTTTTATACATGGTGTCATTTTGAACTAATTTGAATCTCAGTGCTCAAAAAATGTCAAGATGAAACCAATTAAATTTTGTTACCACACTGACAGCACATGGATCTTGGTAATGACTGCAACAGTTGAAGATACTTGAACAAAAAAGCAGAACAAAACAAACTTTGGACAGTTTATCCTCAATTTTGATCCTGGTGGATATCATCTTATTTGCAAATTAAAAAAAAAAAAAAAAATAGATAAATCTTTTATATTCATCCTATATTTGTCATAAGTTACTGCAAATGACAAGTTAACCTACGTATATTGAAGTGTGTTTAGTATATAAAAAAAAAAACATTTGGCATTTCAATTAGTTTACCTTGAAAAAATATATTCAACAAAATGACTCACAAATTTTATGAATTTTTTATTAGTCATTCTTTTGATTTCAATCCTTATTTTGCCCACATCTTTTAAAGCTGCAAATAATCTTAAATGTTTAGAATATCAATAAAACACTTTTTGTTATTTTTTTAAACATGTAAGATTTGTGTATCATATGCAAATTAGTTATAGTTGTATTTGCTATTTTTACTGATATTTAGTGAAGAAATGCATCTCTATGGTGGATTCTTGAAAAGGAATCTACCAATAGTTGTCCCCTAATTTTTTTGCTAAGATTTTTTGTACTGCTCTTGAATATGTGTAACCAAAGAAATTTCAGTGTATTTTCCTTTTGTAGAAACTTGTGGACTGAAATCAGTTCTTTTCTCCTTCCAGAATTTATCATGGAGGTAGTTATGGGATATCATTGAGTGACAAAAACTGTCAATTAAGCAAGATTAACACGTATGCCACCATTAGACAGTGAAAAATACATTTTTAATCCTGTCACCCACAAGATAATGTTTTTTTTTTAGATTTGTGGATGAAGAAACTTGATACAAAAATAGATTTTTAAAAAAAAATCATTTTGTTGTATATACAAATGAGAATTTTCTTTCTTTTTTTAATTTGACATACATGTTACCAGATATGTCTTTAGATACAAATCCATCCTTTTATAACAGAAGATTTAAAAACTCAATAAAAGTAAAAATACAAAACAATAAAAATAAACTACTTTTTGTGTTTTCATAACATTGATAGGAATAAAAAAAAAAATGGAGATACAAAATCTCAAATATGCAAGTTAACCTCAGTTCCTTTTTATAAATGATTTTCTTTTTGCATAAATGTGTTTTATTTACATTTTCCCATCCCATCTTTGTTTTTGTATTTTTCAAATTCTGTATAAATTTACTATTTATATATTATCATTAAAACAAAGTTCATACTATATGTACACACACACACACACACATACATATATTTGTATATATCTGTCGATATGTTTATCATTATCTAATCATGCAGTTTCTCATTAGTATATTTCTGGTTTATTGATTGTGTGTATGTGTGTATATATATATATATATATATATATATATATATATATATATACACACACACACACACACACACACATATATATTATAATAAAAACATGCTGAAATCGCTATGCAAAAGCTTTCATGTTTCAATACTATGATTGTACTTCTTCAGGCAATGGTAAATAACTGGGGACTAAATGATTTTTAAGGAAATTTAAAAACAAAGTTACCTCTTTTCCAAAAGTTAAAGAGTGTGGGGGACATAAGGTCAGAATTAAAAATAGACTTGTAGATATGTCTTGATTAACCAATTAAATGTCAGATCTATGCTAACTATATTTTAAGGTAAAAAATAAACTCTGTCGGCAATTTACAATTAATTCACTCCTTTGGTTTAATAGAGATTTTTTTTCATCAGCAAATTTGATGATTTGTAATTTTTCATGTAAAGATAAGAAACACGGGTCATTTAAAGATTTACAAGTTCTATTTCTTTTTTAGTATTTCCATTTTCATTTTACTGTAGGGGTTTTATTAATTTCTTTGAAGTTCCAAAAATATTTAGAAAGGGACGTCCTATTTCTGCACATATTATTGGAGAAAGATAATACATGTTGGTACCACCTAGTTTTAAAAGAATTCTTGGTACTCCTGATATAAAATTTTTTAACTGTTGGATTTTCTATAGTAGAAATAGGGCTTAGGTAAACAAGAGAGCCTGTTTGACATCTGTTTTGCAATGGATAAAAATTTCTACAATTACACTTGTTGGTATTATCTGTATTTGTTGCTTTGGAATAGCAATTATTACTTGATTTAAAATTTGAATATTATGTTTTTTAATAATTTTTTTCAAGATTATCAGTACAGCTTAGTTTTAGTGTATTTCTATTAAAAATCTTACTAAGTGGATTATTTCTGGGGAAGTGTTTCTCAATTTTCCATTTAATTGAGAAACATTTTTTGCCTAATGTCTGCTCTGTCATTTGAGCTTCAATAGCCCTACAGCTGGCAGAAACTTATAAACATTTCATTTTGCCTCAATTACTCTTTGTCATATATGCTGCTATTCATCTTACATACAATAATGGTATTAGTAGTAACAACATAATCTTGAATTTTGATGAACTGTTTCTAATCGTTTTTGTTTTACTTATATTCACCCAATACAAGAGTCACTCAAGGTAGAGACTTACTAAATGAGGTGTTTGACATAAATGTAAGAGGAAGGAAGTGAAGATTATGATGATATGGAGAATAAGTAATGATTGACCTTGACCTGAAGTGGTTAAGATTGTAGTGCTTGGGAAAACATCTACATGGGAATTTCTTCCACAAAGTAGTGGTTCTTGGGAAGAAATTAAGTGGAATGCCCTTTTCACCAATTGAACATGGAGGGAGTGTCAGTGATTTGACTCTTCAGATGTAGCCTGAAATGTCTTAATTGTAAAGGTCTGAATTGGTAGTATTAAAGAATGGAGCTCATCTGAACATTTGCCATGGATCTAGCAATAGAGTTGTGATAGGAAGTTTGCGATATTGCATCTGTGGCAAAGGATCTGCAGAGTGAAAAATAAATCATCCTCCTACAAGGTCATGTAAATTACCTTGAACTCTGTCAAGGCATGAAAGTGAAGATTAGGCAGCTCCAGTCCAGATATGGCAGCAATACTCTATTTATGGTCTGATCTGACTCTTGTAAATAAAGACTAAAGCATTTGCTCTATCATTATCTTCATTGAAATTTCTGTTCCCTACCATAGTCCTCTAGGGAAGATGGCAAATACAGGTGAACTCCTACTATAGAGAGATTGTTAGCAATATAATCTTGAAAACTAATTGCTTGTGGAGTGGCTTTGATTCTCACTGGGTGCTATCTGTCCTTGTGCCAGACTAAAAGAACTTTAGTAAAAATCAACAGTAATGTTTCACATGTAAGATGTGAGTTTTTCAAAAGTATGATTTTGAAAGTTTATTTTGTCAACTGTGTTTTTCCTCTGTTAATCTGGATAGGAAATTATTTAACAAGTTAAAAATTATGGATTGAAATCAAGCTTATTTTTCTGCAATAGCCTGCTTTTGATAATAGCCCTTGGCATTTTAAATCTTTTTTCTTACAGTTATAACTTTATAATTACATTTTTCCATGTTATTCTCGTAAAAGAAATTCTTCCAGTGATTATCCTCATAATTTAAGTAGTTGTTTACTGGTAATATTATGTTGGTATAAGGCAAGAAAAAAAAGATTTTTTTTCAAAGCTGACCTATTAAAACAAAAGCCATGAGAACAAGATTTAGAATTGTGCCCACGTATTCATTCATTCTGTGTCATTTCTTGCTTTGTTTTCATGTAAATAATAGGTGAATATTGAGACATAATGTATTTTCCAGATTTCTAATTTGTGGACTTATCTGATGCACATTTTAATTCATACTCATGTCTACAAATCTTTTCATTCAGTCATAAGTGACTAATTTTCTGATGATCAAACCTTTGAAACTAAAACTCTGACAAGCCTTTGTATTACTCTGTGTTATATATAATAATAACAACCCTATTTTGTCTGTCAATAATGCTTACATTTATTTCTGATCTCTGACAATACTTTTCTAATTTTCAATGCAAAACATACAGATAAAATGCTAAAAGTTGCTAAAACAAATTTTAGATAAAAAATTGTCAAATGATGTGTTTATGTCCTTAAATTTAAGTATCAGCAATGTTTAACTTTCATGCCTACAAAAATTTGTCAAAAGGACAGTAATTCCCCTGACACCACTATTGCTGTATACACTTTTGACTCCCTCGGCAATGTTTATTTACAAGATTATAAAAATATGTGTACCAAGTACAATGTAATATTTATTATGTACCTTTTATAAAGATTTATTATTTACCATTTAAAAATAAATAAATTTAAAAAGAAATCTTTTTATTCAAAAATTTATATAAAATTACAAAATTATCAAAATATGTAAAATGCTCTCAACTTATTTTAGTGAATTTATGTGGTGAGAGAAAATGAAAAAATTACTCAGAAAATGTATTTTTCTAAATTTATAATTACAGTTGTTTTTATTTAAATTTTCTTGTTCACTAACATTTTTATAAATTTATGAATAAAAATATTTCTTTTATTTATTTTTTTATAAAATGGCAATTATTAAATATTTCATTATAGTTGGTTCACATATTTTTATAGTCTTGTAAATATAAAATTATTTTCTTGTAAATAAGCAATCTAATAAATAATGTTCTTTGTTATCAATTCTCAAGAATAAAGAAAATGTATAAATCCACTTTTATATGTTTGGGTTTTATTAAAATTGTAATCATCACTTTTTAAAACAAACATTATCGAAAGAACCAAAAGTGTCAGTAATAGTAGTATCAACAGAATAACAGTCATTCTGATACACTTTTTTTTTTCTTTTTTTTTTTATTTTGCAGGCATGATGGTTAAACATTGCCTTAAGTATCCATGTTGATTTTCATGACCTTATGAACAACCTGTACATATTGCTTTTATTTGATAGCAAATAAACTTCTGTTTCTTTCAATCACAAGATAATTATAGACAAGAACAGACAGTGATAATTTTCAAAGTTGAGCTTTCTATGATTAAGATGAAACTATTCAATATTTTGAATAATAAATATTTGCAATATCTAATCATGTGACAAGTGTACTATAGAAATTTTGATATCAGATTACATTATATATACACTTTAGTATTTACTGTGTCACTATGTAATTATTGGAATGAATGAAAGTTTGACATAATTGTTCAATAAATCTTACCTGAGATATTACAGATAATATTGCTCATATATCTCCAGGTAAAATGAGAACAAACGGAGTATGATTCCGCTGTACATAACATTTAATTTAAAAGAAGGCTCAATACATAGTAGAGCTAAATATTATTTATTTTAGAATATTAAAACATGTTAAAAAATTGCTACACAATTACAATTATGTTTCAATACCATAAATGTGTCTCTTCAGGTGGTGTTAAACTACTGGCAAGTGAAAGATTAATTTAATTTCAAAAAGCAGAATACTTTAAAAAATAGACTTGTAGGCTTTGCTATGATTAACCAATTGAATATGACTTACTCTAAATTCAAATTCACCAGAAAATTTTTTTTTTAATATAGGTCATGACACAAAGTTGTCTGCATATAAAACTTAGACAATTTCCTTATGGGTAGATACAGATTGTTACATTATTTCATAAGATGCATCAAAGTCTGTCACACAAACTTTCCAAGAAGCAAAAGTGAAAGAGATGGGGAGGTAATTTAACATAATGCTAGTCAGTTATATGCTTGTTCAGTTTCTTACATAAAATTTTATAGTTGATAAATTAAAGACCCCTTTAAGGAAGTGGTAAACAACAGTTAAAAAAAAGGATCAAAAATGCACAACTACTTTAACAAATTAATATGCAACCGCTAAATAAAGAGCATTCATATAAGATGTTAATACTAACCAAACATCAATACAAAGCAATATTAAATCAAAATGAAACATACAAATAGTTATCTATATAAGGTGCACAACAGTTCATCTACTGATTATTACTATAAGGAAAAGTATTAGCAAATTCAAAGTTTAAACATATTGTAAGATAAAAGGTATGCCTACAATTTACAGTCAATTCACTTTAGTTTAATAAGGACTTTTTATCAAAAATCTGATAATTTCCAATTTTTCATGTAAACAGAAAATTACATGAAAAATTAGAAATTATCAGATTTTTAATATGTTTTAATATCCTATATATATATATATATATATATATATATATATATATATATATATATAGTGTGTGTGTGCATGTATTCTTTTTGGAAGAAAAACTTAATTGTGACATTATTCACAGCCCAAGTCTCTCAAATGTCAGTGAAAATGTTTTTTGCTGTTGAATGGCTGTACATTATTAAAATGTCTGACTGTTGATGTTGGACATTGTTATTCCATTAATTAGGCTGAGTTCATAAATAACTTACATTTTTTTAAATCTGTTGCAATGATGAATCTATCATCCTAACTAAGTATTCCTTAAAGATATCATAAGATGTAATGAAAAGTGGGTAACATACAACAATGTTCAATGCAAAATGTATTGGCAAGTATAAATCTCCACAAAAGTAGAGCTCCATAGAAGAATATGTATATGTGGTAGGATCATTGGGGTATTATTCATTTAGGGTTCTTAAAAACATGTATATTTATATGTCCAGCAGCTGTAACGTGTCCATAAAGGTTTAGTGAAAATGTCCCTGTCTTTGCCTATAGGAAAAATATTGTTCTCCTCCATGATAATGCAAGGCTACATACAGCAAGAATAACACAAAAAAAATTGAAACTCAGTTGGCCCATTGTACCCCACCCAACATATTCACTTGACCTTATAACAGCCGATTATTACTTTTTCAATTGCTGCAAAATGCTTGGATGAGTAAGACTTTCCTTAATGAAAACCAGATTCAAGAGTTTGCCAAAAATTATTTTCACATCAAAACCTGTAGAATTTTACTGAAAATATACCAAAGAGCTGTCTGATAAGTGGCAGCAAGTCAATGCAAATAATAATGAATATATAATTGAATAAAACTTAATTGTATTTTATTTTTTGAAGAATAAAGTTGATAAACCAAAATGGAAATTATTTATGATTCAACCTATTCTTTTACAGGAAAGACCTTTTCATAGTAATTAAATTCTATCTCAGTTGATATCTACCACTCGTCCCTTCAGCCCCTCAACCTTCGGTGTCTTCCTCTTTGGGTTGAGGCGCCCACTCGGTCTGAACCGAACTCAGGGATAGCTGGCCACACACTCCCTGAGTACCCATAGATTGTTCGACCAGTCACTGGCCAAGTTCCGCCTGCTGCTCACGTTGTGTTAGTTTTTAGATCCAGTAAGCGGAGTGTTGTCCATACGATTACGGTCGATTGGGGATGTAGGCACGGCTGTGAGGGTGGGCGGCAGGAATATTTGAATGTGGCAGACAAGGAAATAATATCTGCAGAAGCTGAACAACAATGGGTAAAATATTGATGTCTTTTATATAAGAAAACAACAACAGTAGAAAGAGTTTACAGAAAGGATAGAAAAGCGATTAACATAAGAACAGAGGACCACTCCTCTACCAATTATACTAACAGAGAGAGGTGTGTATGTGATTAACTCATTCCAAATCAACTTGGGAGGATATGTGACTCGTAATTCCAGCCCTACGTGGAAGTGTAGCTTTTCAGTTGGTTGTCATAAGTGACAAAAGTGAAGTTTCAGTGACTTTTCAATGCGACTGCTACAACGACGATGATATTTCTTGAAGTCTTTAACTCTGACTCGCCACTGGACCGACTCACTGCAATGACAGTCTCTCTCTCTCTCAACGTCACTCTCGTCTGACGCCCAAGTCTCCCCAACTCAGCAATCTCGCATTTTTATAGCAAACCGTAGGTTATAAGCCAGGTTGTTCACGAGTGTCACCATAAGCAAAGTTTAAATTCAGATCTATTTCAAATCTCTTAGTGGATAAAATTAATTAGTTCAATGTTCATTTCAATCGTCTTTTCGATGACCAAATTCAGTGGATACAACTTATGTTTAGATCAGATTTTGCTAGCGGTAAACATACACTGATCGTACCTCCCCGGTCCAATTTACTTCAATATGTTTTTATCAAAAATATTATTTTTGTGTATTTTTTTTTTTAATGACTCAAATTAAACATCGCCTCCTGTCCTTTTGCATTTGTTTATAAACAAGTCCTTGCCAACCCGATTTGAAATTTATTCTTTATCCATCAGCCGTCTCAGGTTTCATATATCATTGTTCTAGATTCTTTCCTATCAATAGCGCTGACACAGTTTGTAACTTTTATGGAAGATCGTGTTTTCCATCTTCAATCAATAAACGTTATATTTGCGTGTGTGCATTCATGTGAGTCAACCTCTCTCTGTTACATCCCTCCCCTACCCATCTGTCATTTACTAGTAAATGACACATGAGTTTCATATCGTCTGGTGCAAGAAACCCTATCCCAACATGCTCTTGCGATGAGTCACCTGGGACATGCTCCAAGTCGCACCTCCCAACCCGAACTCAAACAAAAAAAAAAATAAGAATTATTTCCAGCATGCAAAGGTACAGTTTTCATTTCTATGTAGGGTTCATCAGGCCCCCTTTAAGTAAAAGTTCACGGTCTGGCAACCTCTTGTCATGGAACCTTTTCCTCTAGTTCATTCGTTTGAGTATCCTTCCCCTTTATTTTTTTTTTTTAATTATTGGAGTTCGCAACACTCCTTACCAATTATTTTAGTCTCATTACAAAAACAAAAAAAAAAGAGAATAAAAAAAAAATTTGATTTATTTTGTAAATCTGTCCCTCCGATTTTGTCTCGCCTTCACAACAGGCTTTGTCAAATCATTTGTTGGTTCATGTTCTTCCACAACAATCGTGGACTCTTCTTCAATATCAGTTAGGGGATCTGATGCACTCTGGTCGGACCTACCTTGGTAAAGTTCGCTAACTGGAATCCCTTCCTCACCTCTGCACTGCCCTGCCAGTTTTTTCTGCCCGGTCAATATCGTACGTCTCTTCATCCACTGCCAAACTAGCAAGGCTACGGCCATTAGTAATATAATTGCCCCAACGGTCAGCCATGTTATTATATCAACCAAGTTCTCTCTCCAGATAGGACTCGGTATATCTATCTTATCTAACTATGACTTCAATCGTCCAAGATCAATCTTATCGATTAGCTTTAACAACGCTGGCATTTTTTCTAGGGACATCTTAGGAATCCCCCCAATAATGGGCTCCCACAATTCCGCGCATTCACTGGCATTCATTCCTACTAGCCCTAATAAGGCCTCATTCTCTTCAAATGTCCCCCTCTGCCGGGGGGTAAGGAAATAGATGGACCATGACCTCCACAGCCGAGGGGTAGCTCTACCAAAAACAAACATAACCCTTATTGTAGTAGTGGGCTCTCCCGCACACACCTTAGATAATTCAATCCCTTCTTGTGTGGCCACCGCCCAAACCCCGTCGGAGACACTGATGGCCTTCGGCAACATCACCCCAACTAATACCTCTACCTAACAATGATCCCTAATTCCCTTCTTATTTTTCTTAAACAAATCTAGTACACACAGATCGTGGCTACCTGTCACATAGATTGGACTCACAGACCCACAAGTATTTAAGGCATCATTCTTGCATCTTTCTGCTTCTCCCTTTGTTAAGAGTATAAACTTCGTTCTGGCTAGATTAAGGGCGACAAATTCCATCTCCACTTTGTACTTAGCTACTGCTCTTATCTTCGGCTCTAGCCTTGGATAGGGAAGGGGGAGATTCATCACCTGGTAAATTTCAAAGGTACTACCTTTGTCCAGCAATGGCACTGACACAAGTACTAGTAATTTATCATCCTCCAGCAAGGTAGTATATCCCAAAAAGGCGCTATAATATTTCCATAGCTGCGGGTGAGGTCGACCGATGTCGAAGGTGCTGGGGTAGCTTGGCTTGTATCTCTAGCAGTACTTCCCTCAATCGTTCCGGAGTTATTATACTCAGAGACAGGTGTCCCAGCGACAGCATGTCTAATTGTGCTCTCACATGCTCCAACAATACCATTAAGGAATGACTTGTCTGGCGTACCTTACTCATAGCTAATAATTGAAAATATCTTTGCAAGAACCCTTCTAACTTCTGTAACCCTGTGGTTATAGACGTAGTTACATTTAACACTTCTACTCTAAGCGCTTGTAGGTGCGAAATTAACCAATTAATACTTCCTCTATTTTTAACTAATTCCAGCCTGGTGATGTTTAGTATGGATACACTTTCTCTAACCAACTGAGCCATGACTTGTTCCTCCTGCTTTACCACTTTTAGTTACTTCTTAATTACCATCACTTCCCCTTCAGAGACTGTACCAAACAACACGCTCAATGCCTTTCCCATTATAGGTAGTACTGCCCTCTTCTGCCTGGTCCATAACAATTTTATTCCTTTCAAATAGTAATTCATGTCCTTCCATTGTCTCTCAATTATTAATGACTCTTGAGCTACGGGGTATAATATACAATGGTATACCGGCATCTGCAAGTATTCTCTTGCAACTTGTGTCCTGGCTGTATCTAGTTTGTCCACCTCGAGCCTCAACTGTCCTAGCAACTGCTCATACGGTCGTAGGTCTATTACCAACGTTATCAACCACTTTGATCTAGTTATAACCATTTCGCTCGTCTTCTTAAATATAGTATTCTCACTGTGTTCCCAGGTATAAGCTACCAGAACCAGCATCATCAGTACCATGAGCCTCCTCTCGTCCATGTCTGCAACATATGGAGAGAAGAATTCGTCTTACTCAATCATCCTGTTTTTGGTTTCGATTGGGTGGTTATATCTTAGAGCAACCCATCAAGTGCCGACCCGCACCACCACCAGTGCCGTGCATGCATGGGGGGCCTTCCACATAATCCACAACACCGAGGATAATGCCCGGTCAACCCCAGACTGTTCGTCTTAGGTGACCCGCTCCTCCACAGTGCCAACACCTTCGCTCATTACAACTTGCTGAAAAGTGTCCGACCATGCCACACATCCAGCATCTCAGAGGTCTTACTCGCACTGGGGCCACCCTGCCTCTTACTTTTTCTGGGTGACCCATTGGCATTTCTCGGACCCCTTTCCTTTTTGGGAGGAGGCACCAGCGTATTAACTCGCTTTATCCCTAGTTCATGGTCCCCTTCCACCGTACACCATTGAGCCTTATGCCCAAACTCGCCACAAGTCGTACAGTGCGACCCCAGAGATCTCGGCTTGCCTCCATAGTTTGTCGGACAGTTGCGGGCCCGATGCCCACTGTATTTGCAAGCCCAACACACCAGCCCATATCAGCCTGGTGTAGGCTTGAAAAACCCATAAGGCAAATCCCAGGCTTTCCTATTGGGGTCAGCCTCCGACTCCTAGTCCTCTTCTACCTCCACCTTCGGTTCCCTTATCCGGATCTGCTCCCGATCCTTCTTTTTTATTATTACGTTGGCCCCCTGGTGGCTCCTTCCTATACCGCTTCTTATCCTATCCCAGAGTCGCTCGCTGGCCCGAGCCGCTTCTATGGCTGCGACCAGGGTGACCGGTCCTCCCTTCAGAACATTGCCCCTCAAGTCCCTGTCGCTTAGTGTATCTACATATACATCGGCTAACAAGGCCTGAATAGGGCTGCTGTTCCGAGTCGCCAACTCCAGAAAGGCTAATGCTGCTAGCCCTGCGATCATGTCTCCCAATTCTTCATTTATCTCTTCTTCTTGTTGCTGCAGCCGGAATAGTTTCCTGGCTGCCTCAATGGCTGTACGCTCACTTGCGTATTGCCGTACCAGAGCAGATTTGAGCTCTGTCCATGTCGCGGCTGGGTTTTCTTTGTACCATGACCCTATAAATTTAGACACCTGCCCCGCTGCGGTGTTGTCAGCCAAGAGCACCATCTCATGATCTGATAAGCCATAAATCGCCTACTTCTTTTGGATGGAGAGAATCCATTCATGCAGGTCTGCAGGGTTATCTTTATAAGTGGGTAGCTTCATACTACCTATCAGCCTACTGAAACCTATTGTTATTTTGGGGACCCCCCTCATCCCCAAGGTCAGTTGTAGCGTCTGATCCTGCTACACTTATCCTACCACTTTCCCACGGGAAGAGAGATTAGCGACAAACAAGGAAACTACTTAACACGGCGGTGGTGCTTAAACCGCGTACAGTCGACAAAAATCAACAATATTACTGGCAGATCTAAGTGCAATGAGTGAGTAGAGGAAACCAAAAAGTGACTTAGCTGAGGTCCGCTGCTCCGTGTTTTGTTTCTGTTTTATGCCCCCTTTTTTTTTTTGACTAATATCGTCCGCAGACTAGAGTTCTTTCTGGTCTTAGTCGGTCCCAACTAGATGCAAAAAACAAAGTCTGTTTTGCTGGTGTTTACTTCCTTTCTTCCTGAGTATAACTTAAGGCTTGCTTTTCTTCAAAGCTGTTCCTGGCCTTATTTTTCATGGTAACTCAAGGTCAATCCTGGTCAATGGCAACCAAATCTACCACTCCTTCAGCCCCTCAACATCCAGCGTCTTCCTCTTTGGGTTGAGGCGCCTACTCAGTCTGAACCGAACTCAGGGGTAGCTGGCCACACGCTCCCTGAGTACATGTAGATTGTTTGACCGGTCACTGGCCAAGTACCGCCTTCTGCTCACGTTGTGTTAGTTTGTAGATCCAGTAAGCGGGGTGTTGTCCATACGTTTACTGTCGATTGGGGATGTATGCACAGCTGTGAGGGTGGGCGGCAGGAAAATTAGAATGTGTCAGACAAGGAAATAATATCTGCAGAAGCTGAACAACAATGGGTAAAATATTGATGTCTTTTATATAAGAAAACAACAACAGTAGAAAGAGTTTACAGAAAGGATAGAAAAGCGATTAACATAAGAACAGAGGACCACTCCTCTACCAATTATACCAACAGAGAGAGGTGTGTATGTGATTAACTCATTCCAAACCAACTTGGGATGATATGTGACTCGTAATTCCAGCCCTACGTGGAAGTGTAGCTTTTCAGTTGGTTGTCATAAGTGACAAACATTAAGTTTCAGCGACTTTTCAATGCGACTGCTACAATGACGATGATATTTCGTGAAGTCTTTATCTCTGACTCGCCACTGGACCGACTCACTGCAACGACAGTCTCTCTCTTTCTCAACGTCAGTCTCGTCTAACGCCCAAGTCTCCCAAACTCAGCAAAACTCACGTTTATATAGCAAACCGAAGGTTATAAGCCAGGTTGTTCACGTGCTTAACACGAATGTCGCCATAAGCAAAGTTTAAATTTAGATCTATTTCAAATCTCTTAGTGGATAAAATTAATTAGTTCAATGTTCATTTCAATTGTCTTTTCGATGACCAAATTCAGTGGATACAACTTATGTTTAGATCAGATTTCGCTAGCGGTAAACATACACTGATCTTACCTCCCTGGTCCAATTTACTTAACATGTTTTTATCAAAAATATTATTTTCGTCTATTTTTTTTTTTTTTTTGCATTTATTAAGTTGTCTTAGTCTAAAGCAGTAAGAATCAAACTCACTGCAGTAGTAATAGTCATTGCTACACAGTGAGATACCTTTTAACTTTGTTGTTTTTGTTAGTGTTTTGGTTGCTGAATGTTACTAAATATGGCAGACATCTGAGCAAAACAAAAAGGTATTTCAGTCAAAATGTCAGGAAAAGCAACAAAGAAAAGAATGCACCCCCATAAATAATCATTGGGTAGTAACAATTAAAAAAAGAACCTCATGTCCAATAATTTATGTAATCAACAAGCCTAAAATACACCATATACAAATAGTTATACAAATGAACTTTGTAAATAAAAGAATACAAAAACTGACTCTTATATCTGGGTGCCCTGGTGTGGGGTAACGGTTAGCTGGTATGATCATCTACTACTAAATAGTGAATTCAATCCACACTGAGTACTCTCCTATTTGTGGCCTTTTAACCAAACTTAATAATAATAAACAAGAATTGGCTCGTCAATCATCTTTTTTTTTCTATCAGGATAGAATTACTTTAATAGTATAAAACACTTTTTCTCAGTTCGACCATGGGGCAGTAAATAAACAGAGTAATTTCCCTTTGTCCATTTCAGGCGATAACCTTTGGTTTTTAATATTTTGAAGATTTATTCACAATTTTGTTATATATTGATGTAATGGAATAACCTGTCACCCCCATAAGGGACTACACTATAGATAGTAACTACCTATAAGTATCTGTAAGTTGACAGACTACAGAGTCTAGCTGGAATCTGTTGAGTACAACTCAGACTTACGCGAGAACTACCAACCTTCCAATAGTAGCACTCACTACTGGATTGACTTGTGATGACCTTGTGCATAACTGTTACCTTTATTCTTATTGTACTAGTTTTTATAATAAGCCATTACTTATTTTATCCTCTGTGTTTTTCAAGTATATATTCCTATTGGCACAGAATATAACATATATTTACTTATATCAAATTATTTTTTAGTTAACTTGAGATTAAAACATTTAACACAAAAGTGAGAACAATAAAACCATTTCCTTTATGATCCAATAAACTTTTCTTTCATATTATTAAACCCATAGGTTATTGTACAAACTTGATTATGGAAAGTTATCTTCAAATCAACTGATTTTTTTTTCTTTTGTTAAATATGTTGAAAGTTTTTAATCAAAAAGACAACTCAAAATCTGGAAAATTTCAAATGTCAAAGTGTAAATTTAAAAAGGTCATTTAAATTGTTATTTCTTTTACCTTTTCTTTCTACTGTAAAAGAAATGATTCAAACTGATTCTTAAATCATTTTTCTTCTGAAAAAAAATTATAAATTAAAAATGCGCTTTAGTCAGTATAATACCAAAAATGCCTCCTTTAAAGCAAACATTATAAGTTATTTTAACAAGCAAGTATCCTTTCCAGAAAATTATCTTTGAATAAAGTGAAAGACTGAACTAGTAGACAAAAATATATATATTAAGGTTTGCTTTTGAAAAAAAAAAAACGTTTTTATTTTATTTTTACAAAGCCATGTTTGAAAAGAGGTCTGTAGAAATTTTAAAGTCTTAACTCTTATATTCTAGCACTTCCTTTTGAAAAATTTTCTATAAATTGTCATCTAGACTAAAAACAAACCTCAGTTGAAAAATACATATATATAAATAACTTCTTATTTTTATATATATTAAAAAAAAATAAGTGATAAAAAATAATTGGTAACCAAGTGATTGTAGTGCTGTCAAACTTCTAAATTTTTATCACATTGTCTCAGTTGGCATTGATTTTTCTTGTATTCTGATTGAAATCCCTTTTCCAATTCCTTAATTATTCCAGTGATTGAATTTAAGATTCATAGTTTCATTGAAAAGAGAATTTTCATTGGACATGAAAAAGCAGTTGATTGAAATATTTTCTTATTGTTTTCTATATTTACATTTTCATGTTGGTTGACTGACAGCTGTTTTTAAAAAATAATAACTCTGCAAGAAGAAATAATGTTGCTATATTTTTTATTTAATCTATTTGCTGATACATGGATGTTGTCTGCAGTTAAATATGAAAAGTGAACAAAAGAACAGTAAAGTCTTTGGAAGAAAATTAACTTTAAAAATCTTCTCAAAACCTGAAAACATAGAGAAGAATGCAAAAAACACAGGTAAGTTTTATATGTAGTTTTGTCAATTCTTTGTTTTTCAACTTGTGGGTTGTTTGCTTTTGATACCTGAATTCTACACCGTGGTCATAAATCTAATTTACTCTCTGACACCAGTGAAAACTCAGGTACCACCAGCCATTTTGATTTTTTTGTCCATCATCTTAAGAGAAAATGTTATAATAAAAACTGGATTAAACTGCCAAGTTTTTTGAAGCTGAAGAGAAAGAAATGAAAATAAAAGTATTTTATTAATTCTTATTAATTCAGAAACCAAAGATCTGTTGTTAACATGATTAGAATTGCAAGTGAAGCACAAAATAATTTGTAAATTTTTGTGTGAAACTAATTTTTGCAATTGCAAAACAATTAAATTTAGCTATAATCCTTGATGACACATAAAATTTTCTTTTATATAACAATAAGAGAAAAATTACAAAATTAATTTGAGATTGATAAGTATTGAAATTTATTATTTCTGATTGAATGGAAATATATAAACAGTTTATGCAAAACTAGGTAATCCGTATGGGTAGACCCAAGGAGGATGATATCCAGTGAGCTCAATGTAAATTCAGAGCAAATATGTTTGAATAAAAAACATGGAACCTTAAAGTGGTCTGTTTTTTCTTCAAATATATATATATATATATATATATATATATATATATATATATATATATATTGTAAGTTCTACAATCATGATCCATTTGTCACTAACAAATTTTCTGCAATTGCCAATAATGGCATGTATATGTTCCGGTTTATCATGACATGAAAAAATAACTCACCCTCCATGACCCTCTGAGCTTACTTTTCTATTTAGCATAGATCTGACATTTAATTGGTTAAGACATATCCACAAGTCTATTTTTAATTTTGACCTTATGTCCCCCACTGCTTTAACTTTTGGAAAAGATGTAACATTTTGTTTTTAAATTTCCTTAAAAATCATTTCATCACCAGTTACTTATCATTGCCTGAAGAAATACAATCAAAGTATTGAAACATGAAAGTTTTTGTGTAGTGATTTCAAAATGTTTTTATTTTAATATCTTGTAATAAAATATAATTATATATATATATATATATATATATATATTGCCTGTTACTTTACCTAGAAGGAATTGTTTTAATAGAATCTATTTGTTTATTATCTTTCTATCTAATATATAATATCATGGGTATTTCTATATTGTTTAACTTTAACAAAAATCCTGCTGTGATTCAGACATCTGACCTAGAGTTATTCAAATGACTTATCCACTAGGCTACTCCTATTCAAGCAGCAGAGTAAAATTAACTTATAAATTAGATAGTGTGCACAGATACTACATTGATCCTAGTTTAAGAAACACTTTAACCAAACCAGAGTGCACAAATACTACACTGATCTAAAGCAGAATGGCTGAGCTGTACCTAAGTAATGCCATCATTTTTTATACATACTGTGCATATTTACCTATTTAAAAATACCCATGTGAAAACCTAGTAATACTAAAATCTAATAATTACTAAAATATGCCATCATTTTTTTGACAGCATGAGTAAACTGGTAATCTAATACTGACTCTTAATCTCAATTTCAGATCAGAAAATTAATTTTGATACTTTCACCTACCCCCAAAAAACAAGTAAATAATATTATCTGCTCTATAATTTTAATAGACACTGTGTGAGTGTGTATACGCACAAACAGGGTGTCCTAAAAATATATGCGCACTGTTGAATTAATTTGCAAGTAACAATTTAATTAAGAGAAAAAGTGTACATATGAGTTGAAGTCAAATACATATTGGAATCTGACAGAATGATAATATAAATAAAAAAATAGCAAATGTTTATCAATCTAAAATGTTTCACTTTTATTAAAGCTTTATCTCAGAGAATGAGATATGGAGAAAAAGAAAGAAATTCTGGTATTGTGCATACATACATACACACACACACACACACACACACACACACATATATATAGGGATCCCTCGATTAGTGTGGTAAAACATTCTTCAGATTAACCATAGTAATTGAAAATTTATTTTTTATAGTTACTGATGTATACATTAGCCACACCAATTGAGGGATTTCCAAATATATGCACACACATATACAGAGTAGATAAGTTGGTCAATAAAACAAAGTCAAACAAAAGGGTACCAATGTAATCAGTATGAAAAATATTTATTAATATTAAAAACATGACAAAAATGAAGCACGGAGATTGAGGTTCCAAGTTTGGAATTTTCAAACATGCCTGTGTTCTTCATCAGTAGATGCAATAAATAAACAGAGGGACAGTGGAAACTATCCAACATTAGTTTTTGAGGCTGGGTAGAGTCCTGCTTGTAAGTGGAATTGTTAGAAAAAATCCGTTCCCTGTTTGATTTCTTGCTGTGCAAACTTTTTGTGAAAATAACCATAGATTTAAAAATTGTGATTGGTGGTGGGTGGAAGTGGAGTGAGATATATGTCTATCTATCTATCTATCTATCTATCTATCTATCTATCTATCTATCTATCTATCTATCTTATATATGTTATATATGTTGTATAACACTTTACATATGTCAAACAAGATCTAATCTTAGGCAGAAGTGCCAATCTGTATGTAAATAATCCCGTCTTTTTCTTCTTTAATGAGTATTATGCTAGTAAATGTTATATAAACACCAACTAATGCATCTTTGTGAAAAATCTCTTTGAAAAATTTATGCACAAAACATTCATACACAGATTATCAGCTTTTAAATTTTGAGCATTTTAAATATCAGATGTGTGCATATACAGTAGAAAACCTTTTGTTTTATTTTTAATTAAAAATACTTGAAACTCTTACACATGCTGATAAATGTTAAATTTTATAATGAAAAAATGTTAACTTCTAAGTCATAACCATAGCTACTAGTAACAAACAAGTTTATGGCCACATCACGTTGAAGTATTGATTCCCGTATGATCACCAAAGTTAAGCAATGTTGAGCTTGGTCAGTACCTCGATGAGTGACCAGTTGGGAATACCAGGTACTGTAAATTTGGATGTGAGGGTGGTGAATGGGATAATGGCTCGGAATTGTTAATCACAGAGCTGAGCTGCAATTCGTGTTGGATTTGTTATATTCACTTACTTGCAAATGCCTTTGGGGAAAGGTATGAATCCACCTCTTCTCTCCCCAGCTATGGGTTAATTAATAAAACTTGTATCACTAAACCATTATTAGAAAAAAAAATTTTTACAATCTAAAAAGATTTTCTGGCTTTAAAAGACCTGCAAAGGGTTGATAAAGCCATAGAAAATAAATCAATCAATATATTAACAAATTGTACTTTAGATATATATTCTATATATATATGTGTGTGTGTGTGTGTGTTTGTAATAATAAAACTTTTGTAACAGCATTTTCTTTGTGGAACATGGAAATTATCAAGGTCAGTTAATATTGTAGGAATTAAATATATAAATGATAAATATACTTTAACTCTGTCTACTTTCATATCATATACATACTGCTGAAACAACAAAAATAACTAAAGCCTTCATCAGATGATGATCCCTGGATCAAAACTTAAAGGTACCTACCGCTAATTCTGGGTCACAGGCAATATCTCTTCATATCAATAAAATATTACAATGGGGAAAATATAAATCCATATTTTAGGAGGACAAAATACAAATTTTCCAACTCACACACAGACATATGTGTACATTAATATGAAAGTTGGTATTAGAGGTTGAAAGGAAAAAAGTGATGGTTGGTGAAAATCTATTTGCTGTAGTAATAAGATAAAGTTAGTTAAAAGATTAATAAAAAATTAACCTGTCAGTTTTATGAAAAATTTATATAAAAATATATCTACATGATAGACAGATTCTAAATTATCAAAATGTTACTGCTTTAATAGTCAACTTTAAGCTATTGCTGTAAAAAGAAAAATGTTACACAAGAGTGTTGAAGATTTCTTGTTTCAAATCACTCCCCCAAACCTAAATAAATGACCAAATATCAACAATATTTTTTGTTGATCCTACAGTTAGTTAGGCATGCAGGTACAATAAATACTGTAAAAAAATATACATTTTTTTTTATCTAAATCCACAGGTATTATATTCACATTGATACTGCTAAAAAAGCTTATTTTATTTTTTAATATTATTCACACAATTTGTATAACATTGCATAAAATAAACAGAATTCTTACAACAGTGTATACATATGTATAGATTTCAGACTTTACATTTACAGGATTGTAAAACTAACAATTAAGAAATCTGATACGAAAAGGAAAACAATTCACATAACTTTATTCATAGCGCTCATGATCATAAAAATAGATAACACAAAAAAAGTTGTTTCCCCTTATATTTTTTAACAAACATGGCTTATCTAATAGTCTAATAGTGTTGAACCTGGAACAAAAGAAAAAGTGATATTTGTTGTGTCTAGGATTAATAAAAAATATTTTACAAGATTATTTTTTTAAATATATATCTTAATCTTATAAATGTCTAAAGCTTTACTTGTTTTTGGTTATTTTATTTTTGGAAAATTTTATTTTATTTTTGGAAAATTTTATTTTATTTTTGGAAAATAACTGTAACAAAACTCTCCTACTATTCAATATTTTTTCAAAAGATAATAATTACAAATAAAGTGAAAACAGATTTTTATCCTTTGGTTAATTTTCTGTATTCTTCTCTTTCCTCGGCATGGGTATATGCATGTCTATTTGTATATTTTATTCTCTGCATAAGTTCATGAATGTCATCTGTCCACTGTGTTGAAGGTGCCTGTGCCATCAGAGAAGTTGGTTTCAGAGATGGTCACTAAATTGTTTTAGCCATCAATGAACATCTCACAAAACCTGCTCCACAGAGGCATAAACCAACTCAAGAGTTGGCTGCTTTTGTCTTCATCAGGTTCCTCTGAGAAATTTGTTTTCTCACAAAAAAACACATTTGATTTCAACTGCAACTTTTACACAAGAAAGTCTTCAAAGTATATTTCTGGCAATTCAACATACCTTTAATAAAAGAACAAACATTTGATAAATGAATAAAAGAAGAAAAACAAGGTGAAATTGATAAAAACAAAATAGATGTGGGTATTTTATGAGATGAGAACTTATATGTTTTATCATTTCAATCCACCTGCTCATCTTGGTTTATATACTTGTGTTTCAGCTACTGTATCTTCCAGTCTTCCTCAGGTGTCTGTTTTCATACTTCATAACCTTCTCAAAATTTTGAGCTGAACCCATTATTCACTTCACAGGGGTTGATTGTTCTTATTCAGATTTCCAGGTTTAGGGAAGATAATTCTTTAACAGTTAATCTTATTCACATTTATGACACTTGTCCTTTTCTTCTACTGAGCCATAGCATGCTATTTTTCAGCACTACCAGATCCAAGGATTGAAATCACAACTGCCAAGAAACCAGATATACTGTGAGTTCAATTCTGGTCTGATAACTTAAATTTTCAGGACAAAAATGAAACAATTTCCCTCCAAACAGTTTTATAACAGATTCTATCTTGACCAATTAAACAAAAATAAATATATTAATATGTTATCAAAGAATAGTTTTCAAAAGAGTCAATTTTTTTCAGCAAGCTTCTATCAAAATCATTAAAGATGTATTATTAAATATGAACAGAAATTGTTTAAATATTTGTTAATATAAACATTTAAAATGTAGTTATTAAATATTTTTATTAATTACTGTGTATGAATTACATGGGATTGAGTTAACCATTATAAAAGATATTTCAAATAAGACAATTTCAGCCTCCATTATGGTTGTGTTGGTGAAAAGAATATAAAGATTAGTCTTGGTTTATTTATTTGTGGCCTTTAATTCCACTACCAACATTTTTACAATTTTTTCTTTTTTTTTTTTATAAGTATGATTATAGCTGAAACACTAGAAATTTATACATTTTCATGGCATATAATACTACTCCTATCCACTCACACCATTTACATTTAATATTAGAGCATTAGACTAGATATAAATACTGGTTGTCTACATTATCTGGGTAAATATTAGCCTATTCAATACCCCAAATTCACATATAAAATCCATGAATTTTTTTTTTTTTTTTGCCAGACATCTTATATAACATTAAATGCAGTAAGCTTGGCATAAGGTTATGAGGCATACTTCAAATATAAATATTGGAGTATTTAGTAATGCCTGCCTAAAATACCAGACTTTTAATCATACTGGTATTCTGTACTCTGAATACTACAGGTATAACAGTTACATTACATCAAAAATTCACCTAAATGAATGTTAAATAAAAGGAATCATGAAGATAAGATTGCTAAACTTATTGTGGAATAAAAAAGAATTTTTATCTCTTTTCAGATCCTCTTTCTTAATAAAAAATGTGAATAGAGATTATCCTCAGTTTCTTTTTCAATTTCTATCAAAATAAGTTAATTAAAAATGCAACAGAAAATCAGTATTTAATTTCTACAATATTCATACAAAAGTGTCAATACCTATATTTGCTTATTTACTAAGTAACAAGATTACCATTTCAGCAATCAGTTTTTATTAAATTCATTTTTATTTTATATTATTTCATATTTGCTTTCTGCACAGTAAAAATATTTAATCAGAATTAGTATAAAATGTGCAATATGGTATCCATACTTTATCATTATAATAGTCTTGTTTTTGCTTTATTTTTTAATTATAAAAAATTAGTCATTATAAACAAAAAAAGATAATATTAATAAAAGTTCGCACAAATATGAAATTTTAAAAGTAAAAAGCATTAAAAGAATATACTTACCATTTGCCAGAGAAATTGATCTTTCTAATTTAGTAATAAACTTGAAGTAGATATTACATAATTATTATTCAACAAAAAAAAATTTAACTGTTATCTTTAGCAACTTTTGTGTTGTCTTTACATTGGAAAAATCACTGTCCTGTGCCTGAATTACATTTTTAAGACAAAAGATTATACATAGAACTCTCCCTACCCCTGTGCCTTAGATGCAAAGAAAAAAATGAATTTGAAAATCTTTGTTCATTTTAATATAATCTCTTCTTGGATTAGCAGATTTACTTTTGTAATAGGTAAGCTTCGGATAAAAATACTAGAAAGAGACTTCAAGGAATTTCTCTACATTGCAAAAAGAATAAAGTATTGTAGTGAACAAAACAAGATCTAGATTTAAAATTCAAATGCTAAGCACTGACTCATTGATTTTGTTAGAAATTAAAAAAGACTCAAATTTACAAACTTTGCTTAACAGACACGCAAAAGCGAATCCAAAACAAAACTCGTAAAATTTCACAAGTTTTGTTTTGGATTTGAGTCTTTTAATTTTGAGTCTTTAATTCTAACAAAATTAATGAGTCAGTGTAACATTAATTAAATCTAGATCTTGCTTTGTTCACTACAGTATAAAGCTTTTACATTAATCTGGTAAACCATAAACTTTCTCTGTGTATTTGTTTTCAGTTATAAATTACTGAATTGCAGAATACTGGCTGCATTGTATTTTGGTTTAAGCTCTTCAGTAACCATTTTTTGTACATGAGGTTTTAACTTTTGACAAATTTTTAAATTCCCCCCCACTAAAAAAAAATCAGAATTTCTTAAAAAAATATTCACTGCTGGCAATACAACAAATAAAGAAATCATTAAAATTAAAATATTCCCTTTGTTGCTTGTGTTCAATATTAAGAAATTACTAGAACAACACAGAAAAAAACATACCTTAATCAACTTTAATTTTTAAATGACTGCAGAAACATTAAACAGAACATTTAAGAATGTCTGTATTTCAGTATCTGTTCATTGTTTGAATTTCTTACTCATATTTTATTGTTCCTGTTAAAAGCCAGACCTGCACATCCTATCATTTCCATGTCCTTCACTCATCTGTGTTACTCCACTTAAAAAATTTAACTTTTCATTCAGATATCTCCCTAACCAACTCATTGTCATTCTTACCTACCCATTGCTGCTACATATGGTCAATGACAAAAATTTGAACATATGTGTACATGCTCACACATACACACACATTTGTTGATAAAAATATATTCAGATACTTAAATAGACACGCAGTTAAAAACTTTCAGCTAGTGTATGTTTTACCATACAATTACTGCTATAGTAACATATACAAATTGGTACTCCAAAATACTGAGAATTAGAAGAGTGCACTCATGAAGTGAATGTTATGGATTTTTGCATAGATTCTTGTAAAAACTATTGCCCAATGGGACTGTTTTGAAGGAAACAATGAAAATTAGTTGTAATTTTTGTTCTTTTTAAAAATTCCCCCTCCAAATTCATTCCCCCTGAATTTTTGGGTAGTACCTTACATATGTATGTACATCTCCATAACTCACATATAAAATAACTTACACATACATACATACATACATACATGCATGCATGCATGCATGCATGCATACATACATATATATATATATATATATATATATATATATAACTTCATAGCATTTGGATATAAAGATATGATTTGATGGTAACATTTATCTTTATACCAGAAACATATTTTGCATGGCCAATGAAGTCTAATTATTTATTTATTTCGCAAGAAAATAAAAAAATATGGAAAAGCCTTTGTTACTTTCTCATATTACTTTCCCACAATGGCAAGTAAATAATTCAATCATATGAATGATAAAAAAAATAAATTTTAATTACAGTTTAGTATAATCAACACAAAATTCACTACATATCTTAGATTAACCATATACTCAAGTGCTAGTTTTTAGGATTAGCTTTTTTACATAAAAAATAGTGGTTGCACTATACACAGGTAATTTTATTTTGGAGAAATTAAAAATCATGCATTTTCAATGACCCATTGTATTATTATTTTTTCTGGATGGGTTAATTCATGCCAAAAAATTCAGGGGTCATACTATGAAGTCCACTTATACACAAGTGTATATGGTAGTCTATAGGCAAGTTTACAGTAAAAAAAAAATTGTATTTGACTAATAATGTTGTATAATATGGTTGATTGAAGTTAAAATAAATATATCTTTGATTTAGGCAAGACTTATAGAACAAATCTCACCACAATTAATACACTTGTCTGTATGTAAAATTGGCAATAAAAGCATTACTATAAAAAAGTAGAAACATATATCTTTGCATACACATCATGAAATAACCAAACATAAAAGCGAATGATTTAAAAATTATTGACAAACAGCTATTTGCACTGTAGCCATATTGAATATTAATGTAATGACAAAATTTCTCATTTTTGATAAACATTGAAGCCAAAAAGTAAATAAATGAAAACTGCACCTAAAAAAGAGAAAAACATAGAAAAGGAGATGTTTCTGATAAACCTCCAATTTCTTCTTTTTGTCTTCTTGTTTTAAATTCATCATTTCTTTATTTATTGTTTCTTAAAGAATATTTAAACATCAAAAATACCTCTCTAATGTTTCAGGTATAACTTTTATTAAGCCAACAGCCAAATCTGTTGAGATATCTCTCTTTTTCTATTGATATAAGAATAATCATAAGAAATAACAGTAAATAATAATCCTTGTAATAGATTCAAAGATGAATACCCTCTTAGTAAATGCAATGATTCAAGTTAAAGCATAAGCATATAAATTGAAAATTATGAATTCATGAAAAGATATATTTCTATACATAGTAACATTTTTATACATCCAAGTGATGTGAAGGAAATAAGGTTTTCAAAAAACTATTTATTAAATTTAAAAATTTACCTGATTAGAATATAGAACAAATTCGATGAGTTTGTTGCAGACAAGAGATTTGATTATCCTCCCCAAATGTCAGGGATCCATGTTAAAAGCTAGGATTTTGAATGCTGGTTTTCAAGGCAGATACTATCTCCCCCATACACACACTTGAAAAATTGGCACAACACATTCTTCCTACCCTTTCCATTAGGCCTTGTGCCAAGTTGAATAACCATCTAAGAAACAGATAAATTTCATAAAGATCTATTCTTGAGCTGTTAGAAGAAACTGATGCACACTGCTTATCACTATATAAGTCTTGTGATAAATCATTTTTATACCTACAACATCGAGTGAGATAGAAGTTGACTTATCTTTCATACAGAGGTAGAAAAAACTTACTGAATTCTGGTTTCTTATTATAAAATGAGGTGACTGTACAACTGGTGCACCATCTTAAAAATTAACAATAAAAAAAAAACACATAGTGAAGTCAAATATTAGTTAAAGACCAGAAAAAAACTTAAAATGTCATAAAAGAAATTTGACTCAATCAAGAAATAAATCAGAGTTTAGGCAAACTCATTTCAAGAGTCGTTGAACTGAGATTGTCATGATTAGAAAAGAAATCCAAACTGTTTGATTAAAATTATCAAATAATAAGATTTTTTTTACACCTTATACATTTTTGGAAAAATATGAGGTTCAATCAGATAAGGCTGGGCCAAGTTTGAAAGAGGTCCATAGAATCTATAATATAGATTGAAGCCGACCCCGATTCGAACATAATGAATAAATGTTAATATTCATGAAATAATAGATATCCATATATGGTAAATGCTTGTGTAAAATAGATTTAAGGAAAGATATAAAAAAGAAAAAAGTTATATTATTTGTTATAATAATTTAAATAGTTGTTTCCTAACTTTAAAAACAATTTTTTTTTCACTGGCTAATATGTGTCATTGATATACCAGAAAATATTTTATATTCTGAATGTATGCAAAACCAAGAACTTACATAAGATTAATAAACCTTAACATGAACAAATATTTCTTAAAAATTTGCACAAATATTTGTAAATACATACTTAGTGAAAATAATAAGATAAACTTGTTGAAGCCTATAAAATATATGTATTATATATATAATTTCCATACAAGTAGAAATGTATGTTTTCTTGAAATGTACTTACTTGTCTTTTTCTGTATTTTTTGATTTTATGTACTGATGTCACACCACACTTCTTTTTGGCCAGAGTTTGCAACTGGGTGGACATCGGTGCTCCACTGTTAGTAGGGAAATGAAGAGAAAAGGCCAAATGGTGGGATTGTAATATTATTGGGGAGTGGAGTGGTAGGGGCAGGTAGTTCTGAAACAGATTTTCAATGACAACTATCATAATAAAGAAAAGAAAATCAAATGTATATACAATGATGACATGTTTCTGTTATCATCAGTACAAGTCCTCACTTCCCTTCCTCTACCCCTGTTCAAGTGCTAACCCCAAAATAATATCTACCTAACTCACCCTCTCCTAAACTAACAGTAAACTGTGTTTAAAGACTAGAATGGGAAGTAGGATGAAGAGGGGGTTCTCTCCTAAATCCCTCTTCGGTTCAGATACTATTCCCCCCCCCCACTCTTTATTCCACACTTTTATTCTGCAGTATTTATTGATGATGTTAGCAACTTTTTGTAACTATAAAATAAAAATAAGAAAACCTGAGCATAGGATTTTTTTTCTTTTAGAGAATTTAGGATTTTTAAATTAGAAAAAAAATCTCTAATGCACTTATTTTCCTCTTTGTTTCACTTAGAATTGACGCTTTCAAACATTTATGAAGAAATGACCCAAAAAATTAAAATTGTTAAAATGGACTTGGTTTCTCTATTTATTTTTTATTATCATTAAATATTCTTGGTTTTTGAGTTCAAACAAAGCAATTAATTAAGCATTGAATATATTGATAATTGATCCCATGATTTGGGAAATTATCAAGTATTAGTCATGCAGAGTCATTCATAGCATTTCTATTTCTTCAAGTAATATAAAACAATCCTGGATTTACATTCAGGAAAGATTCTCAATCCAGTTAAAAAGAATAAACTTTTTTTACTCTTAAATATTTTAGCTCTTTTAGTTGGACACCTGTGATTTCTATAAAATTAATACAAAAGAAAAACTTGATAACCAAATCATGATAGAAAAATATTTAATTTGAGGAAGGAATATTGAAACCAAAAGTCGTGAGAAGAAATCTTTCTTGCAGACAACACCATCTTTTTCTATTAAAAGTGGTTGGGTCAGTTGTATACTATGTTGTCTGTAGCAAAGACTAGAGGTCCCTGAAATCTTCTGCCAAAAAGCTTCTTGAAAAAGATTTATCTTAAAGTTGTATCTTAAATTATGCAAGTATGCAAAATAAATGTCAAGAAAACTATGCTTTACATTCTAATGATGTCTCTTGAAATCATTGATCAAAGATTTTTCAAGACCAATAATATTGCAAATTCTTCTTTGGATTTTATCAGGAATCTCTAAATATATAGCAGGAGCACTAGACTATATGTGGCAGCAATATTCAATGTATGGACAAATGGTAGATTGTGGATAGACACAGTGAATCAACTTTCCTAGCAGCAGATCTAGCATTTGATTCAATATAATCTTTCCACTTCATGTCAGCAGAGAATGTACGTCCAAGAAGGTGCACAAGCCACTCTCCTTGAGGTTAGAATCAACCATACTGATGGAAGGGAGAAAGAGGTCTCTCAGATGATTATAGAAATTATAATATATACAGTTTTGTTAAAATTGACAAGCCATTCTTTGCCCCAGTTAACAGCAGATTTTACGTCACTTTTGAGATCAGCTTATCGCGGCCGCTCCTTAAACCGGAAGAGAACAAGTCATTTCAACCTTGACCTTTCGGTTGTGCTCTCTACACGCTGTTAATTACATGATAGAAACTAGCTAATTACCTTTTCAGTTTAGTTGTATTACGAACCTAGTCGTAATATACTTCTAAACATTTTTAGGCCTTGATTTCCTTTTAGCTAATCCCGACTCATTTTTTTTAGATAGATTTTACTGTATTATCTTACCAATCCTGCTGCTAGTCTCCCTTACCATATTACAGTGACTTCTCGCCGATTTCAGGGTCAGTCGTTCAAGTCTTGAACGACAGATCGGTTGAACTCTCTGCCTTCGGGCGGGAGGAACCCAAAAGAGGCTACGCCGAAGGGCGGATTCTCTTTCGAGGAGGTAAACCGACCATGAACCCGTTTATATGGGTTCAATGGGCATATTTTTGGCCGAGCCCACAGGCTCAGAGAGCCCACGTTAAAAAGGCCTTGTGCCACATGACGCCCTCATGGGGGGGGTGACTGAATATCGTCAGTGACTGAAACGGTTGGTACGCAGACTCCTGGCCGGAGGCCAGGAACATCGACCACTAGGCTGCATATTAAGTTATGCTCCCATTTTTTTTTGTCTGCCAACTTGACACTAATTGGAAACTTTTCCTTCTATCTCTACCTTTCCAACCACCTTTATTTCTTTCTTTAATAAATTAGCATATATCCTATATCTCCTCATTTTGTCGTCTGTGTTGTTTCACCTCGTCAGATTTAACGTTTTCGAAATGTTAGCGGGCTTCTTGTGACCTCATCACCTTTGTGATACGGGGGTGCTCAGGGGGTCTGCTACAAGTTGCCAATTTGACCTTATCAAACTGATTAGACTTACTACCCAATATCTTTAGTGATGGATTGTATGTATAAGTTCAACATTAGGTCTGGGCCAAGTTTATGTCCCAAGAGGCACTTAAGGCATAGGGCCTCTTTGAGAGAACACCTATACCTCACAATAGGTGAAAATTCAGGGATGGTTTATGACATATTATTCCACAAGTCCTACATATTTTTTTCATTGGTTAACTCCCTTTTTTGCTACATGACAGAGGTTTTCTATTAACAGTTCATTCAAACTGCGTAAATATTTTGTTTATATACTCGTGTAATGCACAACCCCCAAATTTTCACTTATAAAAAATGATTTTATCATGTATCTTGTTATGCAAGTTCGTTTTTCAAGAGACCAAATTACAATAGAGTAACCTCTTTTCCTCTATCTCGTTATCCCATCTTCACGTTAAATTAGTTAAAAAAATTAAAGGGATGATAAAAGTATTGTTAGTAATGATATACTTGTGTAAACGCGTACAGCCATAAGCAACTGAATGAGAAACAGCTAAACATCTTATAAACATAAACAATGGAAAATGTGCATATTCGCTATGTTTGTATTTTATAATATGATACTAATATGTGAATATTACATACATTATTACTGGATACAAATAAGTAAATCTCAGTTTTAACAAAATCATGTTTATTTTAAATATAACTATATTTTTTGACTACAGTAAATGAATGCATAGTTTGGTCAACGGCCAGCAGTACATATGCTAATTTTGTATCTCATGTATAATGTGACCCCCTTAAAATTAGCTTCAAAATTAGGTCTTCAAAAGTTATATGATACAGTAATTCATTGTGGTTTTCATTTTTGTAAATTCTTATCCCCTCTCCACAATAATAAAATTGTACATATAGTGTCTGTATAGTTTAGGATTTATTTATAGAGAAAATGTGTTGTCGTTGACACCCACTCACATCTGATCATTGGGATTGTCATCATCCTCTCCTCCTATTCCCTTTCTCTCCCCTGGAGGCAGTGGTGAAGATGGCTGTGAATCAAAGAGAATCTGATAAGGCCATTTACATAAATTTGATTTTGGTGGACAACTTTGCATAATGCAGAAGCTCAAACACCTGGCCTGAAGTGTCTCCCTTGTGTTTCAAAGGGGATTGAGCCAGGCAAGATCTGGCAAACCTGGTTGCATCAGGCTGTTGGATGCTTGGTCTGTCAAGGTCTGCATTGGTTACACTAGCCTGGCTGGCACCACCCACTTCTGCAGGTTTGGCTGTTGATATCGTGTAGATCTTTGCCTATTGCACAGTTGGGGTCTTCAGGGGTCGGTCATGTCCAGTCTGGTCCTTCCTCTTTGACCTTACTGTCATGGGTGACCCTACAAGAGTTGGAACTGCAGATGGCTTCACTCTTGGAATCACTGGAACAAGTAAACTCTCTACCATGACAAGGAACAACCGTATATATTTTACACTGGATGTCAGAGTGAACAGTTCATTATCAAATGTACCACTTTGACTTATTATTACTTTAATGACAATTAATAGAAAGTAATCAATAAATAAGAAATAAAACTAATAAAAGTATAAAATTATCATTAAATAAATGAGAACATTTTTTATTACTGTAGTTCTCAAATATAAATATTTGAGAGATAAATAATAAAGGAAAAAATTCCCAACTGAACAAAAAATATTACACTATGACTCGAAAAGCTTTTCTTACAAATTTGAAAATACCTCCTTGTCCATAAAAAATGCTATGTTACTACAATCAATAAATAAGAAAAGGATAACAGAACAAAATTATTTGCAAATGTTAAAAATGTTTGAATAAATGATAGGTAAAGAAATCAACAATACTGAACCAATAGTTAATGATAAATAAAACAAACATTATGATTTGAAATGCATTTCCTACAATTTTGAAAATTACATCCTCTTTCATAAAGAGAAATGTTATGCTTCAATATAAATACAGAATTATTCATGCCAGTGTATAAATAATTTTAAAAATGCAATGCATTAAATGTTCCTAATATAACAATTCCTAGTGATAATAGACATTTTTAATAAAGCAAGTGAACTTGATAAAACACTTATTTTAAAAATAAAACAATCAATGTTATATACATACACTTAAAAAATACATGTATTTTAATAATTAAATACTGTAAATGCATAATAATATAACAAAATTATAATAAACAAAGAAAAACATATAAGAATAAAAAATGAATAATTAAAGACTTCCCTTTTTTTTAAAAATATGACATCACTTTCTTTGAGCAATGAAAAACATATCTGTTCACTCCAACATCAGCGTCTATCAAAAATTATGGTATTAAGTGTGATTTTATGAAAGAGCAGTACAAATGAGATGTTATAGTAAATGATTTTTTTTTTTTAAATTAATGAATGGGTCAGTGTTTATAGCTAAGTTAAAGGTTAGGATAGTGATAAGCAGCCTCTCCTCTCCCCAATCTCAGATTCAAGCCACATTTTGGGGCATATATATATGCAAATAAATATTCAAAATGGTGTCAAAAAATAATACTAATGTTCATTTCTTATTGATAAACCTTTATATTCAATTTTAATAATTTGCTTTTCATAAAAAAACAAATTTAAAAAATTCAAATGGTAGATCAACATGTCAAAATCAAATTAATTTTAACTTTGCATTTTTCTCCCCATAGTGTTATGATACTAGACATATATGAGCTATGTCTCTTGGGAGGGGAACTTAAGATTATGAAAATAGTTCTTGAGGGGCCCCTTTCATTTTTTAAATTATGAAGACAATATTCATTGAAACTTATAAAAATACCATTTATAGAAAATAAAGCAGAGATTATAATAAAAAACACATCAGATTAAAATTTAACATCTTTTAATTCCCCTATGTTGGTAAACAAGCCCTGAATGTAGTTGATAAAATATATACCTATTTCAGAAACTATACTCCAGTAGACCATCTTCTATAAACTCAATCAATTTTTATGATATTCAACCTTTGAAATGTCATTCAAATTCTCTTCTGTCGGTGTCCAAATACTCTCTCTAAGATTCTTCTTGACACATGGCTTTATAGGAGACCACGCAGATTCAATCAGGTTCAGAATGGGACTATATGGCCCTTGTCTTAAAATCTTGTTGTTCTTAGATTTATCTTTTAAGAGTTTACTTTCAATATTGGAGTGAGCTGGTGCATTGTCCAATACTAGCACTAAAACACAGTTATATATCACACAGGCATTTCTGAAACACTCTTTCACTCTGGTTTCTGAATTTTCTTGTTAAGAGATCCTTTTCATATTTCTTGGTGCATCAATGCAAAATTAATCATCATCATCATTATCATCAGTCACATGACCAGGTGTAGTTATAGGATCACTGCATAGCTGAGCACCTAACCATCTCCCTCCATATATCTTAGTCTCTCTGAATGACCTTTCAGTCTATTTAGTGACTTTGTCAACCCATTTTTACTCTCTCTATCCTAATGTGTGTGTGTGATTTTTTTTTTTACATGATGGGGTCTGGCACTGTCATTTTTATATGGTCAATTGTGGGACAGCAGCTACAGAAAGAACCAATTGGAGAAGAACAGTTCATGAAAAAACATCCTTTGAAAATAGCAAGCAAATAGAAAACATGAAGAGAGCCCAAAGAAAAGTCAGAGCTCTCCATCCCCTGAACCCTCCTATCCTACCATACAGTGGCTGCAGATGTCTCTTCAGATCCAAGATTGGACTCATTTCACACAGAAGGAAATGTCGATTAGCACTCCAATACTCAGCAATGAGTTCTATCAACAATGATATAGGAGATGCTAAGGATGACTCTGTAGCATCTCATTTCTAATGCTTGAATTCTTTGCTTTAGTTCTGCTGTCAATGCCCAAGATTCACAAGCAAGCATAAAGTTTGAGAAGGCCTATGCATGCAACGGTCTGATCTTTGATTTCAAGCAGATGTTCTTCTCTTTTCAGATGGTTTTTAATTTTTGTGATGGTTGATTCTTTTAAAACTGTATTTACTTCCTTTGATTATTCTACAATAGTTGTGCATTTAATTCCCTTTTGTGCATTGCTTCTATTCCTAGTTATATGAAGGTTAAAGTTGGTCTTGTTCATAAAAACTATCGGCAGCCTCTGGTAAGCAAACAGCACTCTAACATATTCTTTCTATATTTTTTTTTACTTATTCTCCTGATAGTTGACAGCTTCTGGTTCATAATGAACATGCTTTATCATATATAATAAAACATGCAGGTATTTGCAAGATGATTCTTTAGATCTATGTCAAATTCTTTCTAAGGTCTTCTCTTTTGAGTGTTGAAATGTCAGAAGAGAGTTAACTTCAACTGATCCAGCAAAAATGTTCCCTATGAATTTGCCACTTTTGAAAATCTGTGATCTCCTTAAAGGTTTTCTTGGCACTCTTGCTTCACCCATCAATAGGCTGTTGTTTTTTTTAACTCCTAGGGAATCCAGAAGCTTCTCCCATCTCCATCTGCTTTGTAAGCTACAATAATCATGGCCTTGAATGATACCTTTAAAGACTTCTTAATGTAATTTACTTGTGGCATGTTAATGTTATTCTAATATTCAATATAATATGCTCACTTGGACAAAAATATTTTTCTGTTATGGCTAAATATTTTATTTTTATAAAAGATCTCATATTTATAACAATAAAATGAAATTCCTGGTTCATAGTCATGTTTTCTCAACTTGAAGTTGATTAGTCCAAATTTAAATTGACTCTTCAATTTGAACTTGGAAAGGTATATTCTGTTATACTAACATTAAGGCTGATAAGTGATTAGTTTTTGCTAGCAGTTCTTAAAAACTGATATATGAAAATTACAGTTTACAAATGATCAATCTTTGCCATTTTTTTAAAATCATATTCTAATATATAAACATTAAGACTGAGAGATGGTTAATTTTGCAACATTTCAAAAATCTTATTCTGATATAGCAACATTAAGGCTGATAAGGAATTCTCTTTTTATCAGCCTTACTGAAAACCTATTGCAATATATCAACTTTAAAGTTGACAGACGCTTTATCTCAATTTGTATTTATAAAATCCTATTCTCATATATAAAGCTTTAGAAAGGTAGCTGATTAGATTTTTTAAATAAAGCAAATTTAAAATTCACAGAAATAAGTCTTTTCTCAAATTATTAAAATTCTTATACACTACCACTCAGGCCAATTTACTGTTTTCTCTCCTTAATAGTGTTTTTTTTTTCACATATTCTCTCACACTCTAGCAACTTTTTGTGTCTTAATGGCTTTATTGCCTTACTTGAGGGTGAAATGATTAAAAAATGGTCAGTTCCCTGTATTCCTCCAGTAAGGACTTAACTCTGGCTATCATCTACCTTTACAAGAGCCAAATCAAGCTGAAAATGGAGTACTGCTGCCATGAAGACTGTGCAGCTCCTGCACAGTCCTCATTTTCCAGACTCTATTGAGTTCAAAAGCATCTCCACGTCCTTGTGGGCGATGAATTATTTTCTACTCTACAGTCTTTTTCTCACAGATGAAATGTTGCAAGTCTCTTACTGCTCTATCACTATTTCCATGGAAAGTGTTCAGATGAAATATATTCCTTAGTTCCACCAGTTCTATCCTTCACGGCTAAGACCCACCATGGCTTGTAGTGAACATTCCCTTTGTATTCTATTGATGAGATGTAAGTTCCACTTGAGTAGCTTCTTCTCATGAACCACTGCCTTGTGGAACCAACTCCCAAGAGGATGCTTCCCGTCCACTAAAATCTTAACCTGTTCATATCTATGGTTAATTGTTATCTTCCCACATATCTCTATAATCCTATTGTAATATTCATTATTAATATATTATTATTAATAATATCTATTATTAATTTTTGTGAGAATTTCAGAAATCCAATTCTAATATTCCACACATGTGGATGACACATGATTTATTTTTGTTAGTATTTCAGAAATCTTGAAATTTATAATTAAAAATCTTTTGCTATTTTGAATCCTATGAGACTTCTGATAGAAATATATAAAAATATTAATATCTTCATTTTCAAATCTTTATATACTGAATTATAAAAATTAATCTCCTTAATTATTTTGTGATTATGCAGTTAATTGTGTATTTATAGGTGAGACAGAGAAAAAATAATGTATCATTTATTGTCCTTGTTATTAATAGATAATATTTAAACTTTTTCTCAGAATGGAGTGTATATCAATGATCACATGAAAACAGACACTCTGACAGAAAGAAAGAAGACAAAGTTACAGAGAAAAGAGAAAAAAAGAAAAGATAATCATGTGTGCGTGTGCACATATATGTGAGTGCGCTCTGAGCTGCAGTTATTGACCTTTCTTTATTTTGATCCTGAAATCAGACCTTGGGAGAAAAGAACTATGTTTTGATATGTACTGACAAGTCTCTGCATATTGGAGTAGCATTAAATGAAGTGCATGGTTATATATATATATATATATATATATAACAACAACATGGCTAGTAGGGCATCCACCTGCTCGCTATATTATCTGCTGACCTCTTCATCAAACTGAAGTTTTCTTTTAGTTGAAATGTTTACATTTTCATTGTCATTTCAAAACCCTGTTAAATATCAGCATTTGGTAGGATTTTTTTTCTGGTTATCAGGGGGATATTTTTAAAACTTGTTTTATGTCTCAAACAATTTTAAAAAGTTTTGGACACTCCTAATATGTTTATTAAAATGTTAAAAAGAAAAATTACTGACAAGAAAAATATGTTAAAATCTTCAGTTTCATAGTTTATTCATTTCCACTAAATAAAACACAATTGTAGGGGGAAAAAATTGTAGGAAATAAAATCATAACTTTGATTTGTGGGTAGGAAAAAATCAAAAAAAAAAATTTTCATTTGATATACATAATATTTTTAATAAAACAATATTTTATTTAATATATCTTTATATAATAAATGTCTTATTATAGTTACTTATTTCATTACTATAATTTAAATATAATTATAGTAATGAAATTAGTAATATTTTAATTAACTAATTCATTAAAATATTACTTTAAAATATGTTGTCATCAATATTGAGTTAGTTTAAATATTGCATATTTCATTATTATAAATTAAATATGACTTTTACTGAATAAATTAAAATATTAATTATTCAGAACTTGAGAGGGAGTGAAAGTTTTTTGTCACTCACTTAGTAAAGAGTAAAGTGTATATTTTCATATGGTATTATTACTACCTAATCCTATTACAAAACTTGTATGAAAGAGGTATTGCTGCTCAAATACACACACACATACACACATATATATTAAACTTTTAACATTAATAAATTTGTATATGAAGATATTTGTTAAAAAAGTAATGTTACTATCACAAAAGTATTGTTGTTATCCTGCAACTGGAAACCCATAATCTGACATTAAACAATTCCTTAAACAGTTTTAACTTCTAAAATCTTATATAAATCAAAACTATTTTAATAGTTTTAAATACTTGAAATAATGCTTTAAATAACAAAGAATGTTTTAGATAGACTTTTTCAATTTCTGTGAAAATTTCAACAAATCTAAGGCAAGATACATGCTTTTATTAAGAACTGAAATCCACATTGAAAGTGACTTTTATATTTGATTGATCATTTCATGTCTTAAAGAATAGTTTCAAATCTCAAAGAACTCTGCTTAATAACAGAAACCATATCACTTTAGGACTTTCAACATCAACAACAGCTAAAATGGATATCATATATAACTCAGAGAGAAAACAATAACATAATGAAGAGTTGGCAATCCACACTATTTCCAAGAAAAGGTTAGGAGGGAAACTCCCATCGATACTGGAAAGAGTGATAATGGTTACTGGACTTAAGAAACCTATTTTCCTGAAAAAAATGTTTTTAGAAAAAGATTCTATAAATGTCAAAAAATTTAGCACTGGCTGCTCAGACAGTAAATGTCAAATGTTTCCTTAAAAGGAAATGGCTAATATTACCATCCTTCTTTTTATCGAATATAGAGGCATTTTATCTAATAATTACTCTTCTTTTGATTTTTCTATTACAGAATATTTAAATAAAACTAATTTAATCATCAAAAATTCAGTACATATTTTAATGATATTTAATCTTTTAAATAAGTTTTTATTTTTTCAAAATTGTTTCAATTTAGAACTAATTTTTATTTCAAGTATGCAATGCAACCATTCAGAAAATAGTTTTTTTAATGTCTTTTTGTGTGTTTAATGACCAAACATTATACAGAAAATAACATCCTATAGATTATCCTGAGATATCCATAATTCTTTGTGCAAAAATTTCTTCAGCTGTTACAAATCAGCAGTGTTTCAATGACAATATTAAACAATATAAAATAATATTTATTTATTAGATTGAATAAAAAACTTGTTTTCATAGTTATTTATAAACGGGTAAATAATAAATATTGCATTGTAGTTGGTTTACATATTTTTTGATTTTTTTTTAATTTGTGAGTTGCAACAGTCTTCCATGTGGGGAGGGCGGATTTGCTTTAGACACTCAATGATATCAAACATAAAGCAGACCTGAATATTTACTAAACTTAGTTTAATCCAAAACTTTTCCTGCATAGAATCATCACCAGTGATGAAAAGTAAGTTCTCTATAATCATATTCAAAGAAAATAAGAATGGTTAGCACCTACTGAAAAAGAAGAATCCATCTCCAAACTGGGACCACGCCTGAAAATGTTATACCCTGTGTTTGCTGGAATAGGAAGGCTGTGGCCTATCAAAGTGCTAAACCAAAATGCAGTTAATGTAGAGAAGTATTGTTATCAATTAGAATTCCTGCATGCAAATTTGCAAGAAAAATACCCGTCATTGGTTAATTGTAAAGATTTGTTGCTCTTACACAATAATACAAGACTATATGTTGCCCACATCACTCAAGAAAAGATTATGGCACAAATTATAGAAGTTTTGCTCCAACCACCTTACTCTCCTGAACTTCTTCTATCTGATTATCATCTTTTCATATTATTGCCACATTTCTTTTGAGGAAAAACAGTTTATTCATTGTGAAGAGGTAAAAACTAATGAGTGTTTCTTTGCATAAAAAACTAAAGAATTTTATGTCTGAGGAATGAAAAATTAGCCATCTAGATGGGATTATGTTATCAATAATGAAGTGAAATATTATCTTGATTAAATAAATCAATTAAGTCCAAAGAAACATTTGTTTCTTTTCCATCTTTAAATGCAACAGGACTTTCTTTTCAACCTAATAGTAGACACGTCCACTGTATATATTTTACATTTCAATGAACAGACATAATATATATTTATTGGGTTCACTTTAGTCCAGTAGATGACCATGTATCTATTTATTGCATGGCTGAAAATATTTATTTGGTTTACTAAAATCAAATCAAATTTTTAAAAATTATTTTTCAACATTGATCTTATTGAACAGTATTGTTGTTGAGTAAATGGTTAGTGAGGCTTGTCTGGTTGACCATTACTATTGAATAGTGAGTTTAGTCCTTACTGAGTGCTACATACTCATGGCTTTGGACCATATTAAGACAAGCCTAGTAAATGACAACATATGTACACTTTTGTTTCACTCTTTTTTGCCATCTTCCAAATCCTTTTATATTTCTAAGCAAAGAACTGTTCTATGTATCTTTTGCAGTCTTCCAGAGAATTCAGATCATTTCATTAAGAAAATTCTATAAGGAACAGAATAAGAGTTATTCCAAAAGTGTAATATCTGATGAATACAGCAAATGTGTCAAAACATCACAACTAAACTGTAACAATTTTTGCTTTGTCACTAAAGATCTTTTAGCCTTTCTCTTAACTAATTCTGGGCACATTTTGTTGATTGCTGTCTTCACTTGGTTTAATCAAGAACAATAATTGTTTGAATCTCCAGAAGAACTCATCATAGAGGATTCCACTTCAATGCTATCATATACTAGGCATTACTTTAGTTGAATGAAGATTATTTTTTGTTACAATTAGTAATCATTCATTTCACATACACTGAGATCTTTTGGATTTCATATTCTTATAAAATATCCACTTTTGTTTATCAGAATCAATTTAAAGGATAAAACATTTTTATTATGTTTAAGTAGTGAATTGCACATAAAAATGCAATCCAGTAATTTTTTTACACTTATGTGGAAGCCAAACATCAAAGAGACTAACCAAAATAATAACCAAACTGGTGCTAATGATGTTCAACATTTGTTTTAGATATTTTAAGTATGTTGGTTATCTCTTGTGTTATATTGATTATTTTTAAGTAAGGGTGTTACAGTTATGCTGGGTACCATGCACACATTGAGGTCAAAGAAATCTCTGGTGTGGATTGATAATTTCATGGCCAGTTAGATATCATTAAGCCTGGTCTTGTAGCAGAAAACTGAGAAGAATGAAAAATGATTTAACTATAATTAGTTACTTATTTTAGTGAATCATTTTGCTTACTATTGTTTACCTCATGTAGCAATAATTAAATGCATTATTTAAATAAATTAGCCATAAATCATCAACATTACCTTTTTATAGCCATCTATCACTTATATTATTGCCAACTAGGATTGTTTTTACATTTAATTAAGTAGCAAAATAATCATTCTAAGTAACACAGTTAATCAAAATAAGTGCTGCATAATTTATTGTGTTTTACTCCTCTTATCATTCAATGAAAACAACAGAGAAAAAGAATTAAAACTATAACATCTACCCCAGCCACTCTGTATTCAAGCACGATCATAGAGTTGATCATTTCAGCTCAAGTCTTGTCTCACCCCACGTTGTGATTAATTGATCACAAGACTGACTTGGTCTGAATGTTTGACTGGAATCAATGACTTGGTTTGGTCTGGTAAGAGTTAAGTCACACGAAAGAGAAAAAATAATTTGGATAAAGAAAAAGGAATATTTATATGTAATTCTTCAATACAAAGTTGATGGTACAATCATTGATGGTTTAAACACCCTGTAATAACTCTCGACCCTTCCTGATTATCGTGATACACTGTTGTTAGAATTTTGGAACAAGACTTCAGGAACAAGGCTTTAAGTTTGCCAAGTCACATGAGATCAGTTGAAGCGATGGTTCCCTGCTCTCTCTGCAGTCTCTTTGCTATAGTCTGTCTGTGGTGTCTCTGCCATCTCTACTTCAGCATCTACTCAGTGTTCTGTTTTTATGGACCCATATGCCAGGGGTGAGGTGGAGCATGATGTGCTCTGGGTATGCCAGTGCTCTCCAAACACCCAACCAGGGCTCTCCCTGCAAATGTCCAAATATGGGGGAGCCCCTCCTCCTCCATTGAAATTCTACCTGGGCCTTCTCCTTCTTGCTTTGTGTGAGTGCCTCTCACCATCACTGCCCAATGGGTGTGGAAAATCCTCCGCCTTCCCTGAAATTCCACCTGGAACCTCTCCTCCTTGGTCACCTAACCAAACCTGTCCCCCAAGAGCTAGGCAATGGCCAAATTTTAATTATCATTCAAAATTCTTTCTTGTTGTGCTTTTGTGTGTGGTCCTTTTCACATCTAGAATTTATCATTTTTATCTCCTCATCAACCATTTGGTCAACAAGTGGCAAGAAGGGAACAATTCCTTGATTTGGGAAATTTTTACCGCATTTTGGCAGACAAAAAATTTGTCATCCTTCACATATGTTCTTTTGGGAACCGGTCTGTTTTAAAAATTAATCCTTATCAACTGACTGAGCTCATGGCCAGGGGTCCATCTTTCTCTCTGTTGCTCAATGGTCATAAAAATATTATCTATTTCTTTCCAGGAGGTCCTTGAACCTCCAGAATAGCTAATCATTTAATCTCAGTTCTTAATCAAAACTAGATAGTCTCTTTGTTTTACTTCTCCAGCAGACGAGAAATTTAATTACCTTCTAGTTTTTTTTTTCCAATAAAAAAAACAAATATTCTTTTCTTTCATTTTCCCTTGTCTGGTCATTGGTCTATCAGAAATTAGTGTTTTTCAATTTACTAGTACCTTTCCAATAGTGTCACATCAAGATAAATGAGATGGAACTCAGAATTTAACTTGAGGATACTCAATATGATTTAGTGTGACTGGCAAACTCTTGCACTTACCCACTGCCCGGAATAGGGATGGGTTTTGACAGGTGTTTCATTCTAGGGAAAAAAGATATTCTAATATAAGTTGTTTTCTTAAACAATGAATCACCTGAAATTTTTTAATGAAAAAAGAAAGCCTTGTAAAAATGAGATTATTGATTTAGTTTTGCTGTTTTCATCATTTTTCAAGTTGGAAGAGCAAAGTTCATAAAAAGCAGCCATTTTGAATTGTAAAGCAGTTGGTAATTTGCCTAGAGAGAGAAAGACACTAGTTACTATTTGGTGCTAGTTAGAAAGATGTATAACTGTTGAGTCACCTGACATTAGTCAATTTTCTTGCCTTTTCTCCCATAATCCAACCGCTTTGATCAAATATTAGAGAGGAAAATTATATTTAAATTTGTAGTTTGTTGAAAAAACAAATGAAGGTGACATTTACGGTTTTTTGCAAAATATACTCCAACCTCTTTGTTCTATCAGTTTTTGTCCCAGAGAATCAATCCACACACTAATTATATGCTGTGTCTCCTCAGGATGTAGGCGATCTTGGCTCTCCACAACTTCCTGTTCCTTGTAGCTCTTAATAAACTTTGTTATTTCTCCTAAGCCCTCTTCCACCATCCATTTACTCAAGCTCATTAACTATGTTATACATTGCTTTCTTCTCTCTCTCTTGCCCTCTATTTGTCCTGTGAGTCTCAGATTTTCTAAGCCCTCCTTCCTTATTATATACTCCAGAAACCTCAAATGTCTCTTCCTTATGTTAAGTATGAGTTTTTTTTTTGTTTCCATTTTCTCCAAAACATGATTGTTACTTACACTAGTTGACCCAAATCATTCAATGAATTATCTTCTGTAAGAAACTTCCCTAACCAAACATAATATGTCAAAAATGTTGCTTATTTTCTCCTATCATAATCAAAATGTTGACATTCCACACAACTTCAAAGAAAAGGTTAGGAAGGAAACCCACATCAATACTAAAAAGAGTGATATCAGTTTGTGGACTTGAGAAAACTACTTTTCTGAAAAATTGTTTTAATAGATTTATAAATTTCAACTGATAGTAACATTGATTGTTTAGTCAATGAACACCAAATATTTCCATATAAGGAAATGGCTAATATTACCATGAGCATTATCATTAAAATCAAAAGCAATCTTTTTTAAATTAAGTTAATTCAAATTAAATGCTCTTAATTCCACAATCTAACAAAAACCAGAACAAACATTTTGGCTAGCTTATTATTCATCTATTTGAATGAACATGTGTGCTTTATTATAGATATTTATTATATTCCACTCAGTCCAGCACAGAGCCAAATATAGGAAGGAAGAACTGTTGTGTTGTAGCAATGGAAAAGGCTCATTTGTCTTGAACATCGATATTTGAAAGCCTTTTACTAAGGCTTGAACCATCTGGTTTTAGTAGGAAGTACAGAACTATCTAACCTACCAAAGATGCTATCAGTAGATATGTATTCATTTGTGTGCACATGAGAAATCAGCCAAACACAATGATAGAGTGAAGAGAAAAAATATTGAAGATATTATGTACATTATAGACTTAGTTTGACACTTTTAATGTTGACCTTCTGCTTCAGTGCAATGGTCAAATGTCAGGCATAATGTCACATCTGGTCTGTTGCTTCTGCTATGTATTCAGAAATTCTTGATAAAATACAAGGAAGAATCTGCAATGTTATTGGTCCTGACCTGATGTCTCAGCTTCAGTCACTTTCCCACCACCATAATGTAGCTTCCCTGTGCCTTTTCTATAAATATTTTCATGGTAATTGTTCTGATGAACTTTGGTACCTAGACTTTATGAATTTAAGTGCAGTACTAGATTGGCAGTTAGGCCTCATCATTCTACAGTCGAAATGGCTAGATGTAACTGTAAGTTCTATGCTAAAAGTTTCTTCTTTCACACTTCTGCTCTCTTCTAGCCTCTTACTTTTCACTCAACTTTGATCTTCAAAAGTTTAAATGCAATGTCAATCATTATCTTCTATCTTTTTAATTCCTGTTCTTTTATTGTTTTTTCTGTAATAATATTTTCTTTTTTCATATGCTGTCATACCCAGTAATCCCTTGCATCTTAGTGGCTTTATTGCCTTACTTTGGGTGAAATTATTAAAAAAATAATGCATTCAAACATCAATGAGTGCTCTTAAAAAATGACCTTGTATATAAAAAAAATAATTTCCCAATTTCAGAAACACTACCCATTCCCCACTGAAATAAGTTTAGAAAATTTATTGTGTTATACTTGTTGAATGTTAATTTTTTTTTTTTATTTTTAATTTTCTTTAATTTTACAATTGAAAATTGGGGTGTGCCCTCGAGACCAGAACTTCTATGCAAGGAGGAGGGCAAGAATAAATGTAGATATATTCTCATTCTTTTTGGATATGATGGGCTAGAGAAAAAACACAGTGTAAAGGGAAAAGATTGATGCATCAGAATCTTGTGTATTGTCAACCAGGGGCATATAGTGATTCCATAATTATTGGTTACTATAATCACTGTTTTATTCAATATCCATGTGTAAATATATATATATATATATATATATATATATATATATATATATATATATATGTGTGTGTGTGTGTGTGTGTTTTCTGTCTGTGTAAATATTGGTGTATATGTCAATATAGGCATTATACAAATGTATTTAAATGTGTATCTGGGTGCATTTAAATGCACACACACACACACACATATATATATATATATATATATATATATATATATATATATATATATATCTATAAAATAGATTCCCACAGGTGGTGGAGACAGGAACTTGTGGGGGTCATTGTTTCTGACATTAGCTGTCCTCTCTTTTTAGGCGATGACAGCACAATACCCAAACTCCAAAGATGAATGGATGGGTGGGACAGGGAGATTAGGGTACTAGTATTAGAGGTTAGAGTAAAATTGGATAATATTCTCTTCAGATTCAAAGAATAACATTTCACAGTTAACTAAAATATAAACAGTATGACTGTATTGGTTTCAACTTTTAGTAATAAATAATAAAAGAAAAATTTTATGTAATTTTGCATGTAAAATTAAAGAGAAATTTTTATTTTGCAAACGGATTATTTTTCTTTAAATATTTGATAACATATAAGATACCCCCACATTAATAAATAATAGCCCCAAAACATCTCTCTGGTCTTATTTGCAAATTTGATGTATCTGGTAGACTGAAGCTTATCCAAGCACCATACCAGTATTTGTAACTAGCCTAACTTCAAAATACTATATAATATATAATTAGAGAAGAAGGTCAACAGTTTATATGCTATCAAATGGTATTTGAAGAATGGGAAGTTTTCTTATTGGCTTCCATCTGTCCAAGCTGACAATGGACATAGTAGCTTTTTTTCCTTTTATTGTCTGAACTGGTAAGGTAATAATGGAAAAGTTAGTTCTCCTACACTGTTGTGTTCACCCACCAACTTTTTTCTTTATATTTAGTAAAGGGATCAATCAGAGAACAGAAACTGATTCACGCTCTTTCTTTAGAGCAAAATATTGATATCAGAAGTCTTTATAAGAAATTCAAGCATAGCTCACTAACAACATTTTCTTGATTGTTACGTCATGGCACCAGGAGTTTTTATTAAAATTTATAATTTTTTTTATATTTCTTTAAAATTTAATTCATATTTTAAAGAAATATTTAACTTTTCACTCTACTTTCCCAAAATAAAAGTATTCTGTTCTCATGAAATGTGTTGTAAAGTATTGGTGTATGTGCCTTATATATCTAATACAGTAGTTCCCAAATTGTGTGGCATACCTCCTAGGTGAAGCGGAAGAGGACAGCAGGTGAGATGGAATGATTGAAAGACAATCAAAGATTTAGAAACAATTTCAAAAAATTCATATACCAAAAATAAATATGATTTCAAAATTTAAGATATTATTATAAATAACTTGTAATTGCATCCATGTGTCCCAGTATAATTAGTTATAAATAATTATTGACTGATTTTATCATTGTGATATTTTTGCATTATATCAAGTATTAGAAATATAGTAACTAGTGTCCTCAAATTGGAGGAGAGAGTTATCAATGATGATATTCTGTCTTCAAATCAGCGGTTATCTCCCTTTAACCCACTCTCTGTCTTATATTTTTAAATGTACTTTTTATCACATAAATTTTGGTGAGGTGCGAGCAAATTTTAATTCCAACAATGCAGTCCAGAGAAAAAGTTTGGGAACCACTGATCTAATATATAAAGCTCAAAGTTTGTGTGTGTGGACCCTGAAAATTAATTTAAACTATGGCACCAAATAAATTCAGTTTTATTATTTATATATGCCTGTATAAATCTTATATCTTTTTTAATTTAGTGGTTCTAACTTAATGAAGATAACTAATTTGCATAGTCAGTTTGAAAACTAAAATAAAACAAACATCTGTGTTTTTTTCTTATTTCCAGCTTGGTGCTTTGTAATCTATATAAATAAGATGTTTTGTTGATGATATTTATAATTAAATTTCTTTGTTATTAAAATGAAACTATTTTCTACCCTGAATGTGATTCCATTTTAATAATATTTTAAATGTACTTTTTATCACATAAAATTTAGTGAGGCACAAACAAATTTTCATTCTTAGCATTTATTCCACAGCTTGAGAGTAAAGGGAAATAAGCAGTGACATTTATTAATTTCAATTTTTGAAAATACATCTGATATAATAAATTATTATGACATACCATATATGAAATAAATTACTATAAAAATATTTAAGCTTATGAAACTGCTTTAATGCTAAATTCAATTCAGTTTATGTTAGTTCAATGATACACTTCTGACTCATCATTCCATCATAATTAATTATGGTCAACATGATCCCACACAGGGCGGTGATCTCCCTTCTCTCTCCATATGTGGTCAGCCATGCCTGATTTTTCTACCTCCCCTTGTGTTACAGCTTTCTGGTGTTCTTGAAGCCTTACCTTGAGGGGGGCGGCCTGTCTCTCCTTTATATTCCTTTCTGCAGCTGCACGGGATAGCGTACACACAGTCTTTAGTCATGTTCTCCTCTATGGGGGGGTCTTACTCAGGAAAGAAGTGTCGTCAAGCTTTTGAAGGTTATCCTGATGTTACATGGACCGCAGATCCTTTGTATTTTCTCTGATAACCCCTTCACATAAGGCAGGCAGACTGTTTTCTGAGTGTTGTTGTCCTCCTTCTCTTGTACCAGCCTATCCCAGTTTTGGGGGGCTGCTGCCATGTACCCAGGATAGTTGTTACGTTGTAGGGTACTACTTATACTGACCAATTCTTTATCTAACGTCTCTGAGTCATCACTTATGACTTTTGCTCAATGTTGTAAACTACGGACGATCCCTTTCTGTATGGATGGTGGGAGTTGAAATTGAGGTACTGTCTGGTGAATGTCAGTTTACGGTATACAGATGTCTTAAACCTATGCTCTGTTCGAGATATTAGAACATCCAGGAATGGGAGTGCGTTGTTACTCTCTTTCTCCATTGTGAACTGTATCGAAGGTCTTATTGAGTTCACATGGTCCAGTAGAACCTGAACATCTTCCTGGTGGGGCCAGAGTATGAAGGTGTCATCTACGTACCTTAACCATAGAGTTGGCTTTAGAGATATGGATTCCAATGCCATTTCCTCAAAGTATTCCATGTATATATTCGCCATTGCTGGCGATAATGGCGAGCCCATTGCTAAGCCCTCATCCTGTTGATATATGTGTGATCCCATTCCGAAGTGTGTTGTTTGTGTACAGAAAGTCAACATCTCCATCAGATTATCTATTGGAATACTGGTCCATTCTTCTAGGGATGAGTCAGAGGCCAATCTGTCTCTGACTACTGAAAGTGCCTCCTCCGTGGGTACCTTGGTGAACAAACTCACCACGTCCAAGCTCACTATCTGGTTGGATAGGATGGGAGTGTCTTTGATTATTTCCACGAAGTGGGCGGAATTTTGAACATATGAAGGAGACTTTCCGATCAATGGGTCAATTATATATACAAGGAAGCAACTCAGAGGGTGGCACACAGAGCCTTGGCAACTAACAATCGGCCTGAGTGGAATACCGTCTTTGTGAATCTTAGGGAGACCGTATATGTGAGGTAGCTTGGTGTAACGTGGCGATAACTGCCTATACATCTTAGGTGCGAAGTGATCCTTGTTCTTGATTGGGATCTGTGACAGTTTGCATTCCGTTTTCATAGTAGGATCCTTTTTCACTTTGCTGTAGCTACCATTGCTAATGAGGTCTTCCAGTTTTCTTGTATAATCTGATTTGTCCATCACTACAGTCGCATTACCTTTGTCAGCCAGTAGTATGATGATGTTTTGATATTTGTTTTGAAAAATACTTTGCCAATGTGAACAAGTAAATTAATCACCACTAATAATATTCAACAGAGGAGTCTATGCTTCCTAATTTGTAAAACTTTTGGTGGTCAAATTAAGAGTAATAAAATGGTACTTAATTTCTCATACATTTCACCAGTTGTCAATATATGTCTTATGACATGGGCTTGATTTTTCCATTCCACCAGTTTTTGGTCAAATGGGAGGTTGTATTTTCAAAGTTTACTTTTATTTTTTTTGCTTAACTCATGAGGATGGCTCCTATTTTGACTGATAAAATTAAGGCACTTAGAGCAAGATTAAATGACCTTGCTCATGCCCACCCCCCTGTTTCTTTTTGATCTTGTCTATCCTTTGGACCTTGTGCAATCTGGCATTAATGTGAGGATTGCACAATTTTGTAGCTCCAAACGTTTTGGCCTTGAAAAATATCCTGCCATTTTAAGACTGCTCTGAATTGGTGAAACTGGTGTGATTTTTACTAAGTAAATCACATCCAGTATTATGTTATCTTTCTACTAATCCACAACTGATGTTCTTGTCTTGACCAATATTGAAATCTGTTTGTAAGGACAGCCTACCTGCCTGTCTTCAAAACTAGTTCAGTTATTTATTTTTTTAAAATGTTATTGTGATGCTGACTATATAGGAAGGACTATTCAAATCTTGGAGTGGAAAATTTCCCAGCATGTGCCAGCATTTATCAGGAGAGATCAGCTGAGTGTTAATTTGCATAAGCCTGTTGCATCTGGGCCTGCAATTGCAGACTACCTAATAAATAATTGTCAGTGTGCTGTGGCATGCTGGGAGAACTTTTTCTCTCTTTTGGGCTCAAAACAAATTTCATTAAGTCTAGGCCACCTTCCCTCTGTAAACAGAAGGAATGGCTGCTTGGTCTTAATGCAATCTGCATTTAGATAGATTGTTTTTTAGTATATTACTAACATGTGCATTTTGTGTTCTTTTTAATTGGCATGTATGTTTATTTTATTATCCTCAATTGGGTTTTGATAAGGGAGGAGTGAAACTCGTTAATTCCTCCAAATTTTTTTTTATGTGCTTTTCCTCCTGCTTTTTAATTTCATGTTTTAAATATGTCCACTTTCCATGCCATACTTATATTCTAACTGTTTTCAATAATGCTGTTGTCTGAATGAATCCAACTCTCTCTCTCTCTAACTTTCAATTCCTTCAGTAATTTTCTAGGCTATCTGTCACTGTTTCCAGTATATATTTCTTAGTAGACTTGCTGTGACTCCCCATTCAACCAATGGCCTTACAGTTTATACCAAAATATTGACAATTAATGTAAATGATTATTTTATAACTGACCAATTCTGTGTTCTAATTATTTGAACATTTGTTTATTTCTTTTATTAGAAAAAAGTTTTTGGTCATTTTTTTCTTTTTAACATAAACAAGAAAGAATTTGAGAAGAATTTTTAAAATTTTAATTAGGTTTTTAAAATAGGGTGTTGACTAATCAGAGAAAATTTTGAGATAAAACTAGATGGTTCACAATTATCCCCTGAATACACCAAGCACAGTGAAGTTCTACTCTGTATGTGTGCTGAGGGCCGAAAAATCTTGGCCTTGAACCACTTCTTAAAATTGTACTTTTACCAAACATCAAAATTATATATATAGTGCCACACAAAAGTTTACACAACATATTACAAAAAATGTTTTTTAGATATTTCTAATAGAGTTACATTAATTAAGCTTTTACTGCATGTAGAACATATATTTAGGTATTCAGTCAAACAATCAGATTTTTTAAAAGAACTTCAAAAAGTATTCCAATAAGAAAAACAGATATTTAGTAACTCAAAAGTTCACACCATATTTACAACAGCTTTTTTTTATAAAAGTGTTCAAATTTTGATAGAATGTTCCAAATTTGGATAGGGTTGTTTTTTTAGAATATTCCAGCTTAATTTTATGATTACTTTTAGGATTGAATAAAAGTATTGAATCATTCATTTTTTTGTCAACTGTCCTTTAAACATTGACAAAATAGGGAAAACCAAAATAATTGATCAAGACCTTTGTAAACATATTGTTGACCTTCATACAAATGAATTTAGTTATAGGAAGATATCTAGTCAGTTTAATATGCCATTGCATTCAGGTGGTATGATAGTTCATCACTGGAAGATGTGTCATTTCATTCATCCCAAAAAAAGCTCTGGTCATCCTAGAAAGGTAATGGAACATTTGGCAAGACTATTGGTGAAAAAAGTTGGCGACAAGTCCCAATTTATATTTAAAGAACTTCAGGGAGGACTAGAAGTAAGTGGAATAAAAGTGAGTACAGATACAATTAGTCATTCACTTCGTTGATATGACATCTTTTCAAGAACTCCAAGAAAAGAAACACTTCTTAAGCAAAAACATGTTCTTCCTAGACTGGATTTTGCAAACAAGCATTGTATCAAACCTGCAGCATTTTGGGAAAATGTACTTTGGTTAGATGAAATGAAAATTGAACTTTTTGACAGAAATGCTGTGGCAAAGGTCTGGAGAAAGAAGGGTACTGAATATTTGTCAAAGAATACTATCCCAACAGTAAAATTTGGAGGTGGATCAATCATGATCTGGAATTGCTTTAGTAGCCAAGGTGTACAGTATTTTGAAATAATAGAAGAGAGGATGAATGGAGCATATTATAGGGATATTTTGGAGAGAAATTTATGTCAGTGTGTGTATTTGCTGGGCTTGAAACCAGGTTGGGTCTTTCAACAAGACAACAATCCTAAACATACTGCAAAGCATACAAAATCATGGTTAAGTTCAAATAGAGTAGACATTCTAAAATGGCCAAGTCAATCTTCAGATCACAATCTGATTGAAAATTTATGGAGAGAGCTGAAACTGAGAATTTAAAGAAGGAACCCACAAAACCTGCAGGAACTAAAGGAATTTTGTCATGAATAATGGAAAAATATTAGCCAAGAAGCATGCAAGAAATTCATAGGGGACTACTTTAAATGCCTACATGCTGTAATTAACAATAACGGTTACACTACGAAATATTAATAGATGATTTAATAAATGTATTGTAAACTTTTGCATTATTAAATATTGGTTTTTCTTTGTGGGATATCTTTATTGATTATTTTCTTAAATCTGATTGTATTATTAGCAGTAAAAGTTTCTTAATCTGTGTTAGAAATACTGAAAGAAACATTTTTGTAATGTGTTGTAAACTTTTGTGAGGCACTGTATATATGATCCAACAGAATGAGGAGCAAATAAATTTATAAACCTTTCCTATTTATTCCCTATTCTATTTTATATATATATATATATATATATATATATATATATGTATACAGGGTGAGTCAAAATTATGTTAACACTAGTATGAGAGAATAATTTATTCAGAGTTTACTGAACAGTCTCCACCTGTATACCAGCACGATTGTTGCACAAAAACCAGTGAGCAACAGTAGAATTTAGTGCCTTGACACACATTTCATGGGGTATGTACACCTTTTATTCTGTTCTTGAGTTCTTCGATGTTTCTAATTTTTGACTATACACGTGATCCTTTATCATACCCCATAACCAGAAGTTACAGGGTGTAATTGGGCCATATTTTTTTATAACTCCAATGGTGACTGCAAATGTTTACTTACAAATGTTGCAAGAGTTTGCCATTGATAACGTACCCCTGCAAATCAGACGAACAGGATGGTACACCACCTCATTTTGCACATACTGTTTGCACTTGTCTCAATTAAAGTTTCCCAAATTATTGGATAGGTTGCGATGGACCACTGGCATTGCCACCACACTCCCCTGATCTGACACCCTGTGATGACTGTTTTTACATGCTAATACTCTTGAGAAAGGTATGAATCCTCTTCTTCTCCCACCCAGCTATGGGTAAATAGCAGGACAGACTGGGTTCTATAGCCTTGGATGGCAACTGGTCTATTGCAGAAAGAAATGGCAACTTACTGCGGGAAAAATCTGCTTTGAAAGATACATGATCGCCTAAGCGTGTATCATGCATGGCACATAACTGAACTGATATGTTTATATAATATATATATATATATATTATAAATTTAAAATTACTATTTTATATTTATTCAGTGCATCCATTACAAAAAGTAAATTAAATAAAGAACTGATTATTTTATCTAAAATCATTTGTAAGTGATATTAAAAAGCAAAAATAAATAAGTTATATATTATTACATAATATTCTTACATAATATTTTTTCTAAAATATTTCCCATTGGGAAAATTGTTGCGATTGAAAGGACTTCAAAGGTTTATAGTTTATTTTGTATATCTCCAGTCAAAAATATTCACTTGAATAGCTAAGAAAATTATTAAAAACAATGTTTTGTTTAAACAGCACATTTCCTGCTAAAACATATTTTTAAAATGGGTTTATTAAACAAAAGTATTGCTGATACAAGTCAACCAATCAAATCTAAAGATTTAAGTCAACTGATCTGAATAACTGACAGGGCATATATCTGATTTCACCTTTTCACCATTGTGAAGGATGAGAATTGAAATAAACATATTGTGTTAGAAGTTTATTATTCTTGATTAAAAAAAAAGAAATTTTTTAACTGAATTTTGAAAAATGCTCCAAGTTAGCTTGATTAAATCCTGTAAAAACAAAATGCAATCTAAACTTTTATTATATAAACTTGTGGACCGTAAAAGTATGGCACATGTACTATATAATATAATATAAATTTTGTGTGTATATATATATATATATATATATATATATATATATATATATATATATATATATATATATAATCTTACTTAATAACAAGTATTATATAAAATAAGTTAATTAATTTAATTGTTGTATAAATAAATTAAATAAATAATTTGTTAATATATTATGTATTATTATATGTTATATAGATTTTATATTTGGAATTGTTAGATAAAATAATGTTTCTTCCCAGGGATAATTGTAAGTTCAATCCTTGGGCCAGGCAGTGTGTACGTGTACACATAAGTAAACACATGTAGCCTAAATAAGAACTAGACAATATATCACTGTGGAATGAGAACAATTAATCTCTATAGACTAAATAAAGGGTTCAGTTTGGATCGACATTCACCTGATGGCACAATGACTGAAATATCCTAATATTGGGGACAATAGTCCATGTGTAAATAATATAAACAATTCCTCATCCCAGAAATTCAAACATGTTTTGTCTTATTCTTATTATTTTGCCTCATATTCACAATGCTTTGGCTGTTGTACACTCCAGCCTTCTTGATTGGAATTTCCAACTGAACCCTTTATTAGTTTTACTAGTTTTACTTTACTAGTTTTACATGCCATGCCTCTTCTGGATATCTTAGTATCAGTTATCTCTCTTTAACTCAGTTCTCCAAGTTTTTGTTTACTTGTGTAGCTGGCAACTCGTAATCAAGGATACCTGTCTACTAGGGCAGCTAGCCAGTCCCTATTGCAGACGCTTGCTCAGGCGCATTGGTGTTTATTCAACACCCACAGAGCCCACCTGTGGTTTATACTGAGCAGACCTTAGTTACAGTTTTTAGGAAAGAATTTGAACAAAGCCAGCACGCTCAAGCCCTTGGCCACAGCTATCGATGACACCCAAGGGTTCCGTCTATTCATTTTCACTCACAAGGTGTAATTTTCAGGCACTTTCCAAAGGTGCCACATGCTGGGATCGACCCCTCCAGTCTGACAAATCAACCATGACGAGATTCATTGTCAGAATGCGAACATCCTAACCACTCGGCTATGTACCCATTGTTTACCTGTAGCCAGGTATTGAACTCACAACTCTTTGGTTCAAGTCACTGGATTACTTCAATCAACACTTTTATCCACTGACCCATGTGTACTTGAGGACAACAGTGTATGAATTTTTTGGGACTTATAAACTTAATGTCACAGTAACATTTTTTTTAACAGAGCTCATATTACAATTTTGTTGTTATTGTTTTTCCCTACACTCCGTATTAGTGGTTCTCATATTGTATTTATAGTGTAAATAATTACAATACATCATCTAAGAAATATAGACAGATAATGTTTTGTCTTGCTGAATTAAGATGAGCTCCAGTAAGTATCTTGTTCAAGGCCACGGATTTACTTGTCAGTTGCCTAACCTTAACCAGTTGGTTATGTTGACACATTTTGCATCTGTTCATGAGCAGTAGTAGTGATGAAGCATCACAGTTGTGTGGTCAAGAGATCTTTCTTTTTTTTTAGACTTGAAGGATGAGGCACAGAAAGTGACTTGGGAGACATATCTAGATACTTGAGAAAACCTTCAAATGGAAACCATCTAAGTGAACTGGGTTACTCAACCTGAAGGTATTTCTAACCGGGCTCCACTTGCAAGATTATGCACTAGCTTTATCAAAACCTACCGTCAATAATGGCATCACAAATTTCCAGGAATCAGTTCCAAAAAGGCAGGTAATCTTTAGGAAACTATTCTGCTTATTTTCTTTTCGATCTGAGAATGGAAACAAATCATTTTACAGTATCAAATAGAATTAAACTATTTTGATAACTTAATAGAAAACATTTATTTATTAAAATATTTCCTGATTGAAATTCTGTTCTCATCATATTTCTATTCAGAAGTCTGATGCTTTTTTATTCTAGTGTCATGAGCTGTGTTATGGTTTCTTAGCCACATTCAAATTAAATTGCTGCAGTCCTAAAGATCCCATGGAAGACCTATCAAATTTATGACTAGATTTGATACATTTTTAATTTCAAGATGATTTCTTTTATCAGAATAAATTATGTTCATCATAGAAAATCCTCTTTCAGCCTCTGCAGAACTTACAACAATGGTATTAATTATATTTTTAGCAATTGGTTATTTTTGGATAATCCAACAACCAGTTCACTAAGCTTTTATAATTTTAAAAATTGGTTCACACAAACTGGTAGGATAACACCATGGAATCTTCCACATTAACCTTGCACCCACTTTCGAAAAGATGTATTCTTCCCTTAAAAAAAACTTTAACCAATCACCACTTCATTCAGTAAATTCAATCTTCTATTGGTTAAGAAACATTAAACTGTAGCAAAGTCGAAACAGATCATTTTTCCCACTGAAACTCCCTGGAGCCGATTTTTTAGACACCAAAGTCTATATAAACAGTCGCATGGCTCAATTCAAGTCAGTCAGTCATCAAGTTTCACGAGATGCTACCAAACTCCATGTGTGTCAATTCACTGACTCAACATTACTTCAAAATTCTCAACAAACTCAACACAGCACTCACATATATAAAAATCTCTTTATTGTTGGATCTCTAACCACTGTGTTTTTAGTAATTTCTTGCAATACAAATTGTCCTTATATTCTTTATTTGATCTATGTGTTGTGGGATAATCTTTGCCTTACATAAATTACCTTCTGATACATTATCACTCAGCTACAACCCGCAACACCACCACTCGCTGTCACCATTTGGCTGTGATGCATGTACCTGATATACCCTTATCAGACTGGGTGTCATGAGGGGTACATTAGGCTTTGTATATTTGTACCCCAATTTTACTTTTTTGTCATACTGCTCTTTCACTCAGTCAGCTTTAAATAACACACAATTGGTTGATAAGCCATGAAAAACTATCAATCAATACACTTAAGCATCCATTAGCCTCCATAAAAGTAGTTTAAGATTTCTATAATTTCTTTTCATTGGCTAAAAAACAATTTTATTTGTTTCAATGTTGATCTGATTTCAATTATTGTTTTGAACGAGAAATAGTTTCTCTAAAAGACCTTTGTTGTTTTGCGTTTTGTATTTTTCTCTTTTGCCATCCAACTACATCAAATGTATCAATTCAACAAGATCTATTTCTCAAACTTACCAGGCATATGTCAAACAATGCAAAAGTTCAATTAAAATGTTTCCTCTTGGCTTCAGTCAGCCATTCAATTATTGACTCAAACCTTAAAAATGAAAGGATAAAAATCTGGCTGATATATCTGAGAGAAAAAAGATTAGATAACAATTTATGGTGTTGAGCAATTTTACAGTTGTTATTGATGTACAGCAATAATTTGCTCATCAAGCTATTTTTCCTTTCATTTCAAAGTATTATAACAAGGACATCAAAATCATACTTATTATAAAACCCAGGTTGTGTGTGTGTCTGTGTCTGTTTGTTTATATATTGGATTGGATTTCCTACATTTTGCAACCGATTTCAACAAAACTTCACAGAACTATGTAAAATTACCTTGTGGTGGTTCTGACAGCGCCAAAAATTGGAAAAACACAATTGTTTTGGCATGAAATCAATTTGAAAACACAATTAAGAGGCATCACTGTCTCGAGAATGAAAGGGGGACAACTCATATTGAGTTATACTTATAAAACCCAGGTTGTGTGTGTGTGTGTGTGTGTGTGTTTGTTTATATATGAGATCGGATTTCCTACATTTTTCAACCGATTTCAACAAAACTTCACTTTTTTTTGGCAGGTAGTGTTTCTTATTGTCTTGCACACATTTTTTCTTTATTTTTACATTCAAGACAATTGTTTATAATAAAATTCTATTCAATCTGTAGACTCATAACGATTGAAAACAATGTTTTCGATCGGTAGACTCATAACAATTGAAAACAATGTTTTCAATCAGTAGACTCATAATGATTGAAAACAATGTTTTTGTTTGAGTTTGGATTTGACCAATTCGTAAAAAAAAAAAATAATTAAGACATGCGTGTCCGTCAACCTTAAACTTTGTCAATTTTATTTTTCTGTCTTTATGATGGTCGATACTTGATCTATCTCTTACTGTTACATCCTCGGGCAACGCCGGGCTCTACTGCTAGTATTGACTAACTTTGAGAAGAGTCATTAACGTATCCTACATAATTCAGTTACTCAAATCTCTTTGTACTTTTGCCTCATAACTTTTCAACTGATCCATTCTTCAGTTCTCAACATGTGTAATCTGTGAGAAAAAGTAAATTTCTCTTGTACATCAAAATATATAGGCAAAAATGTATTAATGAAAAATATATTAATAAAATTAAATGAAAAACTACTATAAAATGATAACTGAAGACTAATTTAGGTCTTTGTCTTCATTTCAGATGAAATTATGACATTTAAAATAGAGTATTTGTTGGTTGAAGGAGGAGGATAATAAAAATAAATAAATTAAATTAAAAATAATGAGAAAAAAAATACCCATTTGCCATTGACAAAATAGACAGCTGTGTGTCATAAGGGAGACAATTCGCACGTCTTTCTGAATTTAACTTTTTCTAATTCAGGTCATGATTTACGTGCAAAATAGAGTGGACTTATGCTTATAAATTGCACAATGTCTCACTCTTTCGACCTGATATGGCAGCAGCAGCTCCCACTATTCTCCTCTGTTAAATTAATTTGGTAGGAAATTCTTGCAATTTTCATTACACTTCTCTTCTTTTTTTTTTTACAATCCTATATTACATAATTATGTTTCTAAGTCTGCTATGTAAAGCTACTTTTGACTCCTTTCAGAATAAATATATTGATTTTTCTGTTACTTTATTCTACTAGTTTACCTACAAATCAATAATTCTCATGAGAATGGGAAAACTTTCCTTGAAAATAAATCTGATTTAGTGTAAAAACTTATGACAAGGGTTGATCTATGTTTGCTACAAAGAATATTTTACTTTTCATTTTTCCTTTAGTTAAAGCATTATAAATATAGATAATAGAATTAAACAATAACCCCTGCTTTAAGTGTCATGTTCTTTCAGGATATATGTGATCACGGCTTTCCACTGTTTCCTTTTCCTTTAATATCAATAAATTGTGAATTACTATGATTGTACTTGGGAAAGTTAATTGAGTGATTTCCTGTTGTCCTCTATGGTTTTAATTCCTTCTCTTACATTGGTTGTCAACCAAGACTATAGATCTCCTTGTCCTCCAGTATTTAATCCATAGCCGGGTGAGAAAGTAGTCATGTCTTTTACCTGGGGACATCAGCATGAAGTGAATGTAAACTATCCCAGCCAGAATTTGAAATTAATTTTTTGATTTTCTTTTCTGTGTCATTAACTGTTAGGTTAACAACATCTTCTGTACAGAAAATTACAAGAGGAATATTTGTAACAAAAAATATATAGTATTTTGTAAAGTTGTAGAAATTTAAGGATAATATTTTTATCAGCTTTGCCAACAACAAAGAGGAACAGTAATGGAACAAAGTATTATTGAGAGAAACAACATGGGAAGTTGTGGAGAACCATCATTGCCTATGTTATGAAGGTTTATGCAGAAGAGGGAAATGTTTTAAAGGGATAAACTACTATTTAAAACTGAAAATACTTTTTTATTATCAAAATATAATTACTTTGATATTGATTTCCAAATTGCAAAAATACATTATGAATAGGAAAATGTTTTTTTTGTGTGGGGAGATATTTTTCTCTGCTCCTGCTATTTTTCCAATTTCTCAATCTCCCTAATGTTCATTTTAGTTGATATAGCTATGGCCATAATCAGATTATTTTTTTCTTTATTCCCAACTACAAGATCTGGTCTTTTTATTTGGTGTGTGTGTGGGGGGGTATGATCAGTCTGGATGTTAAAATTCCAGAGACTTCCACGGTTTCTCTATGTATGGCATCCTCTCTTAACAATTTAAATACAGGTTTCGATTTTATTGCTATGACATGACAAACCTTTATTTATTAATATTTGGCTTACTTGACATTATACTTGAGTTCAGAAAGATTATTTTCTAAGCATAGCTTAGATGTGACACAAGGCCAAAAGTATAAGGCCCCTAGTGAGAATCAAACTCACTTTTCAGTCGTAACTGATCTACCCAGGCAAGCTTGCTAACCATTACACCACACTGAGGTGCTCCACTTGAATTCAGAAAGACTGTATTTCATATCTTACTCTTTGTAACAGAAAATGTACATATATTGTTTGGCACACAGGCTTCTTTTGTACTTGAATAGTCATGCTGGTGGGAATTTTTCAACTTATAAAATAGTCATGCTGGTTCAAATAATTCAATAGAGAATTCTTATATAAGTTTAATAAACATGTCAATTCAGATAATAATGGCTGGAAAAGTTTTGAAATAAAGTCAGCATGCCATACCAAATAAGCACTGGCAGAGGGGTGATTTAAAGAAATAATTTAACCTTGGTGGCACTTGTATTTAGTACACAAGTAATAATCTATGAGGAGTCACCATCTTTTAGTTCAATGGTAACTGTTAAGGTGTACTTATGATAATAATTAGTACACACAGTTTTATATTTTGTCATTTGTTTTTATCTTTACAAATTTAATTGATTTACCAACTTGATTGTTCAAATTTTATATTTTAATCATGCATCAGTTTTATTCTCCCATTTAATCCAAAAAAGAAAAAAAAAATTTTTCATTGTTCGCATTATAAAAAAAATTAATAATAATTTTGATAACAATTTTCACTGACAAAGTGTTGGCTGAAAGGTTCTTCAGATATTCTCATCTTTTTTTCTTAGTATTAAGATGTTGACATCTATCTGATTTAAGGCAATAATAGTTTTAAATAATGAGTTTCAATGGAAAAAAAACACACACATTTAATATATCTATTATCAAAGAAAAGGATTTTGATATATTTCCATCAAGAGGCTTTAAAACCAATTAGGTTGAAGAAAAAATTACAGAAAATAAGGTACTTTCTGGATTTTTTAATCTCTTTTAAATTGTTCTTTCATGATCACAATGTTCACTTTTCAATAGTTGACTAGAGAATGATAATTTCACATTTACAAAATTAATGATCCAAGATTTAAATAGTAAACCAAATTTTGAGGTAACATTATACAATTTTCCAACCAATCAAAACATACTAGTAAAGACTCAGTTTGTGAACCCTTTCTTGGGAACCTTTATAAACCCTTTTTACTTTGTAAATAAATAGATCATCATCTGAGATGTTAAAATCACTTTTGTCTTTTAATAAAATACACCAACAACCTGAAATTAACAACTAAATTATCTCAAAATTATTAAATGATGGCCAATTTCATAACAATGTTAACTGCATTACTACACACTATCATTCATTATTTATAAAAGTAATATTGTAATTCAAAGAGTGATTTTAATGAGTGAACAAACTGAACCCTGTAAAGATGACCGTTTCATCCCTATGCACCAACAACATACTCTTCTGAAAAATTTTCTAATAACTTCATTTGCTGCTAATTTTTTTATTCAGGGAAAATCTCACTGATACAATTGCTATCAAAAGCATACTTATATTCAACTTTGTCATTGTGAATCCAAATTTAAATTTTCATATAAATTGTTTTCAGTGACCGTTTTTAATTTTTAGCTTAGAAAATTGACTATTTTTTAACAATGTAAAAAGATGAGATACTTAATATCTTTAACAGATTGAAAACCAGAATTTACTTTAACAAAGGTATTTCTTGAAATTTCTTTGTTAAACAAAGTTTCTTTCTTGGCATGGTAATTGATTGCAGCTCAGATTGAGAGTCATGTTTGAATTCATTACATTCATTTACATGTTAATACTCTTAGGAAAGTTATGAATCCAACTATGGATAAATAGTAGGACAGACTTGGTTCTAATAGCCTTAGGTGGCAACCAGTCTAGGAGAAGGAAAACTGAATTTAAAACAGCATTTAGCCCTGGTGAAGCCCATACTATGCAGCTAAGGAAAGAATTGTTTGCATTGACTCGATGATCGACTCCTTTTTTCTTAACATAATCATAGATTTGTTTTATTGTATTAGAATTTAATTTGAGAACTCCCACTACTACAATGTTTTACAAGTCCACGTTTTAGCCTCTTTTCTGATCTTTGCCCTAACTTTCACCCCTGCTTTCAACTCCAACTTCCAAAGCTTTATGAACACTTTTTCTTCCTTTAAAGGAATTTTCTTCTCCCTTTCTTTCTCTCATATTTTACGTATATCCCTTTACCTTTTTTTTTTTTTTTTTTTTACGTAAACAAACATTTTCTTCTTCTATTGTTACACCCCGAGTAGGAGTTTTAATCTTTATTCTTCCACCTAAGAGTGAATTGTCCGCTCTAAACTTTCAAGCAGTTGCTGTTATTGATTCTGTCACCTTTAACGTTTTACGTGGGAAAACCGGGACAAATTTCCTACAATAGATCAATCTTAGCAATAATTTTAGGTTTACTTTTGCATTTGCTGTTGTGTACCTCTTAAATTTTCTGAAATCCTAACTCCTTTCCAGTATCAGACATAAATCTATTTAGAATAAAAATAAAATTGACAAGATTAACTGAAAATAACATGGCGTCATTTTAAACCAGAGTTATCTCCCTTTCGCTTGAATGATTAACTGTAAAACTGTTGAAAAACAAATACTCAAAGGAAATTTTATTCAGACTAAAAATGTTTTGATAATTAATTTTGGTTGAAGAAACAGTTTATGTAATGCTAATATTCTTAATTTTATATCTTCTAAGATTTTAAAAAATATACTGTGACCTTAAAACTCCTGAAGCCCAAATTCCCAATAATTTTAATATTGAAAGAGATCAGTTGCAAATGAGCTAACCTTTAGAAATATACAAAATACAGTGTAAACTTCAAGTAAATATTTTACTAACAAATTTAAAAGTAAAATCTAAAAATTAATTCCAGAATTTAGATAAATATTTTAATTTATATAAACTTGTATGTTACATATTCTACATTTTTATCTTGTTTAAACTTTTGCTTTTATGTCCATTTTCATAGTACAATTATTTATGATATAACAATAATCATACTAACTATTCTTAATTTACACTTTTTCTTATCCAATGTTTCATTTATAATTAAAATAATTGGTAAAACTCAGTTTGTAATAGATTGTATTTAAGAGAGAAAGAAAGATGTAGTCCCACCTATAATAAAACAATTTGGTGATTAATTTTACTTGTGTAAGAAAAAATATTTACATAACTTCAGTATTTAACAGATTTGATCAATACACAATGTTCCTGTATAATTTATCTAAGCAGTAATATCTAGTTTCCTTAAAATTGGGCTATGAAGCAGCTTTACCAATATCAATTCACAGATAATGTGGAAAATTTGTGGCACTAAAATTAAACAAGTTTCATGAATTTTTGCATGTTCCCTTCTTGTAGTTTCATTACTTAAGAAAAGTTTACCAATTCAATTTTTAGAAGTTCCTTTAGACAAAATACTAATTTCTCACTGAAAAATAGAAACTCCTTATATCAAAATGTTTATATTTTAATTATATACATATGACTTTCCAAGATTAAAATGGACATTTTTATTTAAGTATATGTGAAATAATTCACTGGTACAACAGAAAGGTGTAGTGTTCTAAAAATGAAAGGTTCAAATCAATGTTAGTAAAGCTTTTAATTTTAGGAATCAAACTGCAATATCAATATTGGAAGAATATTTGCAATTTGATAAAGCTTTTATAAAAATTAGCAAGGGAAATTTTTACCTTCTGACCAATAACATTTTAGGATTGAATATTATGGCTAATGTAATAGGTATGAAAAATACTTATGTACTCTGAAAGTAGAACTGGTAAGCTAAATTCAAACTCCAGCTGAGACAAAAAAAAAAAAAAAAGGAAGATTCCCTCTCTTCACCACTTTAGCCTTGTTATTTTACCTATAGTTAAAAAGGCAGGGCTCTTAAACCTTGGTGAAAAACTGATTCCAAACTAAACTCTTATAGAAACTAGCATCCTGACCATCCGCAGTTTGTGCCCAGGCATCTTGACAATGTTATGCTGAGAGAGAATTACCTATATTCAAAATCTTGTGTAGGCTATGGCTCCAGACAAAGTTATTGGTCATCTTTGAATGAATGTACATGACAATGTGTATGCAAGTCAAAATGATGGCTAGGAGTAAATATTAAACTTGTATTGATCAGTCTGCATTAGTGATATCTCTTCAAGACATTCATGTAGAATATTCTGTTAACCACCAGTTTGGGATGAATTTAGTAGTTAATGTTTTGTATTCCTTACAAAATACATAAAACTGGGTTAAAATCACCTTGTTCACTTTTTATCAAATCTGAAATATCCAAGTTACCTTAAAAAAAATTTCTCCACGACAATTATGGAACAATTCTATTAATCAAATTAGGATTACTTAAGATATGCAAAAAAAAAAAAAAAAAATCTTTAGAAAGTAAATGAATGGTACAAAGCCCACAAGAAGCATAATATGACAGATTCAATGATAATAATTATATTTATATTAAACAAATTATTATCATACATCTGCTCCATAATGTTTGTTACATTAGTACATTTTTCTTTTGATTATTGGTAACTTATTAAATGTTGAGATATCCATCTTAGCAACAAACTGATGTTTGAACTTGACAATTGTAATTATTTTTAAATGCAGTGCATCTTAAAACACTGTTCAAAGCTTGCTGTGTTTACATGTTCTTAAGCTTCTAAAATAAACTCAAAATGCTGTACTACACCATAAAATAATTACATAAAAAGTAAAAATCATCTAACAGCTTTAAAATGCAGTCGTAATACTATTTTTAAAATACATAAAATAAGTGTAATAAAACGTACATTACTTTAATTTTTCTGAAAATTAACTGTTCCAAGTATCAAATTAATAGTCGTTTTCCTAGTATTTACTTTTATCTTTAATTACAAATGCTACACTGATTTCAGGACAAATTTCATACACTAAATATAACTATTATGGCACAGAGTGAGTATATTATTAGCTTACATGACTATCAGTATAAACATTGACAATAGAAATTCAACATCAGCATTTATAATTGGGTGTTGTTAGCAAATATAGATAAATAATATGTTGTATAATAAAATAAATCATTTAATATATTTTTAAAGTTATAGACTTCAAGAGAGAAGAGAAAACATTTCTTAAACTTTAAAATCTCTTGGAAAAAGCTGAAGTAAATATTTCCATCCTTATTTTAAACAATGTATTGGCCTTTCTCTAGAAGACACTAGTAAGGGGATATTCCTGTTTTAAATCTATATATCTATAATTCTTAAAATGTGTGTGAGATCGGATTTATGCATTTCCAGTTTTCATCCGTTTTGTTTGATAGATAATTCTTCAGTGCCAGTTTTGAGTCCAAATTGGCTGGAAAAAAATTACAACCTTGAAGGTGAAAAATCGAACGTTTTTTTTTTTTTTTTTAACACTTTGCAAAAAAAAAAAAAAAAAAAAAAAAAAAAAAAAAGGTAAAATTTAATTTACTTTTTCATGCATAGCCTTCCAATCCTAGCTCATGCTGTGTGGGCATAATTCACACCTCCACATGTTTCTCATCAGTTGCTGCTGACCTTGATAATTAGCACATGCAGCAACACATGTACATGTGGCCCTGCAATAGTGTCACATGCATTTGCATGACCTGCAGAATTGCAACACCTATTTAAGTTGCCCATTGGCTGCACAATGCCCCTTTACACATCCAATCAAATATCACAGTGCCATACTGATTGTCTACACAGTTCTAAGCTCATTGCTACCACTTAATTCTGCAATTCCACTTCTGTATGTCCAGCCCTGCTTACACATTCCCTTCTCTTGGCCAAGAATTCAATCTCTCAAGCGGGGTTACCTTTTCCATTGCATAAAGCCTACTATAGTTTTAAGGCATTGCTTTTGCCATTTATAGCTGTTCCCAATTTAAATTTTTTTTTGTCCTGCCAGTTTTTGCATAGCATTCACTGTAGTAATAAGTAAACTTGCTTCTTTTGTTACTCAACATTTATTTTTCCAACCTTTTCTAAAGTTGTTTGAGCATAGTGATCCCTGTAGCTTTAGTGTTCTTGTCTGGTATTTGCCCACACATTCCATTTGACAATTCATACTTGCCTAAGACATGCCACCAAAGAAAAGAACTTGCCGAGGTTGCAAAACTGCTGCCACCAGTCTGCCATGCCGAATAAGAGAATGAATAGTCTTAGAACGTTCAGTTTGCCTGTCTCAAAATGCCTTTTGGAATGCATCAAACAGAGCCACCGAGTCCAAAGATCAATGTAGCCATTGGCTTTTCAGAAGAGCACACCTGAACGCTTCTGCGCACGATGCTGAAAATAATGATCAAAGGACTCAATGGCTGAGAAGAAACACCTCTTCAACTGCTGCTGCACATAAGGCTGAAACAAAATTGAGAACGCAAAAACGGCTCCTGTTCAAGCCTCCTCCAATTCAAATTGTTAGAACCCCAATTGGAAATGTGCCTCAGTTGTACCCAATTGTTGTTACTAATATTGATTTTCGGGTGGGCTGACTTTGAACTGCTCCAATTAAACAGCAAAAATTCCCAGTAATGAAAGACCTGGTCAAAGACAGGTTATACTGCTAGTTCTATACAGGCACAGATCTCAAAATCTAGAATAGGAATTCCCGTAACACTTTTCTACTTGAGAAATTATACACTTAAGAAAGGTTCAAACAGCAAAGATTACAATATTATTCCAAGCAACTCATGAAAATGATTTCTCAGACTGCTTAAAAAAAAAAAAAAAAAAAAAAAAAAAAATTACATTTAGATACTTTAAAAAGTCTGTACTCATGCCATCTTTAGATTTTAAAAATTCCATATAAAATATAAACAAAGCTAGTCAATTAATTACTAAGATTGTTAGAAGATTTTAGTTAAATTATTAATGCAGTATTTATCTACCCAAAAGAAAAAAAAAAAAAAAAAATTCATTTTTGTCTATCATATTACACAGACTATTATAATTAACATTATAATTTCTGAAAAATAATCGTTTTGTTTACATCATTACTTGTAATATGCAACACAGATTTTTGTATGCTGTGTATTACAACTGTGTTAATCGTCTGTAACAAAATTATTGCAATTAAAGTCTATTAAAAATAACTAACCAATGTTTAATCGTAAAGTTAAATAAAATTAGTTTTTCAATAATATTTCTTTCATTAACATTTTAGAAGGTAGCCTTGGCCAATAAGTAAAAAAAAAAAAAAAAAACTTGCTGAAAACAATTTAGGACTTTAAGCAGGAATGCACCATGAACAAATATTTACTTTTAAATTACATTCGCACTAAACGCTTGACAAATTACCTCCCTTATTTCATTTAATCTTTTCAAGTGTGAAAAATAAATATATTTGAGATTTAAGAAAAAAATACAAAATGAAACGAATACAAGAGAAGAAAAAACTTTTTCAAAATATTCATTCACTAATATTTGTGATAAACTAGAGTAAAGTGGAATGTTGCATTCAAAGCCAACAATCTGTTTCAATTTATGATATGATAAAATTTACATTTGGGTGAATAGACAGTCTTGGAGAATATATCAAACAGTGCAACATTTTTTTTCATTGATTTTGAATGTTTGCAAAATTTTTAGTCTGACAATGATACTTGGCAAAAGTAAATCAATCTTTGTTTTATCATCCTTATACTCATGATCATTTTCTATTTTATTGTTTTAGGGTCCATCCTGAAAAAATAATTTTTTCCCAGAATTAAACAAAGATAAAATAAATAATGCCATAATAGAAAGTTGAGCAAGATTTTAAATTCTTGGGATTAATTTATAAGAACATGTTTTATTAAAACCAGGAACAGTTAAATGAAAATAGCAATGTATAAATTTTTTAAAAATATAAGAAAAATTACAGAGTAAAAAGTTTAAATTCTTTTATTTCATTTGCGTGTAAATTCAATTAAAATCAAAACAACTCAGAAAAAAAAAAAAAAAATTCATAAACTGAAGACCGTTTCAACTTATACTTCTGGCTAAACAAGATAGAAAAAAAACAAATAAACAGAAACTAGCAAAAATGAGTATTTTTTCTTGAAAAGTTTAACATTTATAATTTATTACCATAATTTTGATAATATTTCAAATAAAAAAAAAAAATAAAAATTTTAAAGAAAGTTTTACATCTATTAAGTTATAGCCAAATTACAGAGCAGTATTAATATAAGCCCAACTGGAGCATTTGGTTGGTAGACATTTTATATCCACAAATAGCCAATATGAACAGCTTGGACATTTTTCATAGAGACAGTGTGATTACCTGGCACACACAATTCAAATAACAAAAGCAACAAAGAATTTACTCGACAAAGAGGTGAATGAAATAATAAACATGAGTTAATGTTTTTATACCATTACAATTTTATATGCTGAATGCGGACTTGGCTGAGATAAAAATAAAAGATACCAGGCCAAGTGACTAGAAGATATTCAGTTGATAGTACATTGCAGGTGTATGTTATCATGAAGCTAGCATTGTGTAATACATAAACAAAGGAATGCTTAGCTTGAATATTGGATTATACAATATGGCCAGGAAGATGTGGTTGTTATATGGTGGTCACATATATTCTTGATGTAAATAAGCGAGCAAGAGCTTTGCTTTGGCCATTTATGGCCCAGACTTGCATATTGAAATATAAGCACAGGAATGACTTGCAAGGCAGCCAGACACAAAGAGGCAGCAGGCTGAGTTTTTCCTTAATGTAAAAGATTTTGTAATTGCACAAAATATCTTTAAAGACAAAAGATAAATTGTTTTACAATGATAAAGCTGGCCCTTTTATATATAAAATGTGACTAATTCTGCATTCGTATGACAGATTACACTTGAAGGATTATGCATCTTTTGGGTGGGGAATATTTGACTGTGTGGACAGAGTGACATATAAAAATCACTTTTGCTAGTTGTCAAAAATTGGTACAAACAAAAATGTTAGTTTTTTTCAGAGGTTGATGAAAGTAAAAGAAAATAAGAAAAGTAATACTGACAGATGCATAAATGTTTTTCATAAAAAATAGAGTAACAGTTTTATTATATGCCATGTGTGTAAATATGGTCGACTAGCAGGCTTGGGTTTATTATAGAAAAATATAAAATAAAAAGGAAAAAATTGAATAAAAAATACTAAAGCTGAAATAAATCAGGAATAATAAAAATTTCTCAAAAGAAAAGAAAAAAAGTGAGAATCAATGACTAGTTTTAGTTGCATTTAACACAGACTCCTTGTTTTTAAGTTGAAAACAAAAATGAGGCAGATATTTAGTTGACAAAGCAATCAATTTGGAAAGGTTTATGGCAGTGTAAATTGAACTGTGTGTGTGTGTGTGTGTGTGTGTGTGTGGAAACAACTTAAGTATGGCAGATTTTTTTTTTTTTAAGCACTCAAATCTATTTGGTTAGAAGAAAGTTCTCACAGTTTCTAAATAAATTTAAAGTTCTATCTACAGACCATGAGAACTTTCCTTCAAACCAGATATTAACAACACTTGAGAAATTTGTTTAAGCCTCATCAAATTTGACTTTGAAATCAGGTCAGTGAGATTAACACTGCTTGAGAGTCTCATAAAAAACTGCCAGATAGATTTAACAAAATCATCCTTGTGGTAAAATATAGTTTGTCTTTCACATGAAGTTGGACCATTTTTTAAGCTTTGTTTCAGGTGTTTCAATATTTCATGCACAAAAAAAAAAAATAAACAAAACAAAAAAACTCAAACTTTATTGTATGTAAATTTCAAGTCAAGAGCTGTTAAATATAAACATTAAATGAATGCACACTAAAAATGTGTATAGTGGAAATAAAGTACAAATTTAACATTACTTTGTAAATCATTTGAAAAACATTAAATTTATCAAATCTTTCTGAGATTGGAAAGAAATGTGATAAAAAAAAAACAGTTTTAAATTTGTGTGTGTGCATGTGTGTGTGATTATTGAAATACTTTAAAAAATACTGTATTCAAAACTTAATTATAAAGCATATACAAACAATACTGACAATTTTGCAGGTTCTTTTCAGTCTTCCTTTTTTGTTAATACTAAATTTAATGACTTTTTTTTATATATATTAATATTTACACTAAGAGAAAAAATGATTTAGCAAATTGGCTAAAAGCCTCAATGAATGAGTTTCTCAGTAAATAATGAAAAATTATTCAATGCAAGCTAACCTAACAAAATTATATTATTAAAGTATAAACAACTAACTGCAAACAACAACAACAATGCTAATTCAACAATTATCATTACTTGATTGCTGAGAAAACACATTAGCTTTTATTATGCTAAATTTCATATTCTTTAAGCTGTTATTATGATAAAGCCAATTTTATGAATGTGTTATGAGGTATTATACTGGCATAGAAAACATTACTATTTTTCCAAGAAAAAATATTTCCCCTTCTTATGATTGGGAAAAGAAATGAGTTGCTGGTATACCTTCCTAATGATGGAATCCCCAAACCAACAAGCAGCAGTAGTAATTAATGACAATATTAATTATTAATGAATATTCTGTAATTATGAGATGATAAATTGTCAAACATTTAGTAAGATGATCATATCAGATTGTGCACTTTTTTAATAAAGACAGATTTCACAATATTTAAGGGGTAATCTCTGATCTTCAAGGGCTGTTATACATCGATATTCAAAGTTTACCACCAAAAAGGAGAAATGAGCTTTATATTTAATGCAGTTTCTACAAGTATCTTCTCAAAGGAGAAAATACTAATTACAAAATGCACAATAACCGTGTGCTCAAACTTACCACACACTTATTACTGATTGCACTGATCTATCAGAAGTTAGTATAGCCTTAGAAATTCTTATAGGCTGTTACCCTCATTTTTATTGTTTATTTTCACAATGCCCAGTCAGTATATTTTCTGATCATCACCAGGTGACACGACTTAGGCTCATTTATATCATTCACATAGTAGCAAATGGAATGGAGACATCAAGAAATACATCTTCAATATAAGTTGACAAGACTTCAAATGGTGTACAGTTGGTTTACATCTAGGTCAACCTTATTTAAACATGGGATCTACAGAAGTGTGTGTGTGTGTGTGTGTGTAGAAAAACGGGTCTGCCTCACAAAATTCAAATAAACTAAAACATGGAAAATTAACTTTAACAAGATGGAAATAATTTCAGAACTTAAAACATCACCTATTTGTTATTGGGCTTAGTGTGAAGGGTTAAGTTGACCAAGATGAGAAAAGAAAACTTTTTGTTTGTATTAAGAGATTACATGTAGATCTGTGTGAGTATTAATATTGTGTGGGTGTACACAGAATGAAGCCTCTTCTTGCCATAGCAATGTCAATAGTTTGCTGACATCCAATAAATATCACAGCAGGAGGAAGCAGAGTTGCTACAGTCGCCGCCGTAGTAATAGTAGTAGTAAGATCAAAAGTGTATAATGAACATGGACAGCTAACAGCTGAGAAGGAAAAGAGCAAATATATATCTTTGTCAGGTGAGGAAGAGAGAGTAATAGTAATTAGAAAGAAGAGTCATAAGTACTGAGAGCAGCACTCTATTCATTCAGCCTTGGTTCCATTTAGGTGTGAGCTTAAGTCACAAAACTGATGAACAGATAAAACAAAAGAGCTAAAGATTTAAGTAAAGGTTTTACTGGTTGGCCATAGCCAACAACAACTAGTGAAGAAGACATAGGGAGGCGCCAAGATGGGAAAGAAAAAAAAAATGCTTGTCTATGTTCGGCAACAATTGTAACTAGATATTGGGGTGGTCTCACCCGATGGAAAGGCTTTGTTATTGTGGGGCCGAAGCTCATGTGCCTTGGCCTGTTTTGTCAGTTCTCGTGCAATATCAAAGAATAGCTTTTCTACATTGTCAGCTTCTTTGGCTGAGGTCTCCAGAAAAGTCATCTCGTATCTGTCAGCAAATTGTTGTCCAATGTTAGTTGGAATTTCTCTTCTATTTATCTGATCAATTTTATTACCTGAAATAAAATAGAATAAAAGTTAGAGACAATTGAGAGTTAATGAGTAAGAAAGTAAATATTAGTCTAATTAAAATCTAGCATTCACTCTACCTGTTGTGACACTTGTTAGCAGATTGTTCCATAGAAATATACCAATACTCATCTCTAGAAGTCAATATTTTGTTTTACATTTGTCTTAGCACTTTGTCCAAAATGTTATTGGTTCAAACCTTTCTATTCAATCTACTTTGATTTTGAAATTGTACTTTTAGCTGTAAAATAAATATTTGACTATATGTACCTATCAAAAATACCAAATTAGAATTTAACTACTAACCTAATATTTTAACCTAACAACAGTAGCTAAAGAAAATTTATAATCAGGAATGGAACAGTCATCTTATGAAAGCTAAAAGAAAATTTACAGGCAAACAGCACTATATGCTAATTGAATTAATGCAAAATTCAGTTACTGCTATTTGGAAAACTGGCAAGTTCCTATTTTACACTTATAGTTATTCAGTTACAATATATTTCTAGTTCAGTTAATGCAAGAGCTGCACACACATTTTATATATATATATATATATATATATATATATATATATTGCATTAACTGAACGAGAAAGGTGTATGTAACTGAATAATTACAAAGTTGTGGCTTAAGCTGATGTGACCCGATTGTACGATTGAAGAGTAGATAAGTTTAAAAGAAGTTAAGCTATTGATACCCACAGGTTCCTTTTTGAGATGGTGGTCATTAATGGGTTACAGGCTGAAACCTATATCAATATTTTTTATTTTAATTCTTGTAATTAATTACAAAGATTTTTTTTTTTCACCAGATTTTATTAGATACAGCCAATCACTGCATTTTAAGAGTTAAGTTCAATGTACATACAATTCATTGAAAGTTCTGGCCTTATTTTGTTCACTAGTTAACAGAATAATGTAGAAAAATATGTGTAGTCAAATTTGGGTAAATATTTTTCTAGTAATTGTAATTATGAAATGAAGTTTAATTATTTTTTAATCTGAACAATCTTAGGATTATTTGCAGTCAAAGCTTCAATGAACAATCTGAAAGAACAGAGATTCACTGTAATTATCTATGAGGGAGTGCTGAAAAGTTCTTGGCTTCACCAAGAAGGAATTAAAAGAAAATATCTGATGTTTGGTCAGATTGTTGTGTTGCATGTCATTTCTGACTTTTTATGGACTATCAGCAATTCCTCAGACTCCAATGCTACATCACAGACTGAAGGAATGATGGATAATTTTCTTTAGATTTCTTTTTACATCCTTTATTTTAATGTTGGGAGGGATGTAGTAGTAGCTTCATTTCTTGGATAGAGGGAGATAGATAGGATAGATATTAACAAGTTGGCCAGTTACCAATCACCATGTGGTATCTTGTATTATTAATGACACCACAGCAGATAAAAAAAATCTGAGTGAAAGGCATCATCTCTTGTCTGTTGCTGCAACAGTACTGACAGTCTTCATATATTTTTCAGTCTTTTATTAAATTAATCAGAGTCAGGATTTCATGCCTACAAGGTTCAATAGTTTTAGGTCATCAAAGTTCTGACCAGTAGGGTAGGGTTTTGAAATTTGGGACTAGCATACACATACTGTAACAAGATTTCAGCATCTGATCATATTGATTCTATTAATCACTTAACACAAATTAATTATGTAAAAATTGAAAGCTTACTTGTAGATTTATAACATTTGTATATACACAGCATTGTTGCCATAGTAAATCTATAAAAGATAAATCATTTCACTCAAGGTAAGACAACTTGAAGGAACCTAGAGAGACCAGATTGTGTTAAGGTTTTTATTCAAATGCACTTAGTTTAGCTAAATTGGGAACCTGATCAATGATGTAATAGTCAATGAGTCATTTGTGGTGAATTTGTTCCTCACATCTACAATTTAATCAAATGGAACATTTTTATATAATAATTGGATTTTTTTTTCTTTATATGATAATTTGTTCAAAATATTTTTTAGAATAAGAATCATGACAAAAAAATTATTTTTATACTAGAAATATTTTTTTTAATTTTAAAGAAAAAGTTTATTTTGAAAGTAAAATTATATACAATATACTATCGAAGTATTTTTCTTATATTTTATAACTTTTGTAACACAAAAGTCCATTTCTGTGAGTCTGATAGCATAAATAGGTTTACAAAATAAAGTATATTCAAATGTTAAAAGTGAATATATCAAATAAAAATAATTCAAGCTCTTCTATTGTATTTATGGTTAAAATTTAACCAAAAATATTTAATTCCTTTTAATCAGTGTTTGGCTAAAATTACAAAAAGTCACACAGAACCAGTTATGATTTTTATATATTTTTTTTTTAATTAGATGTAGGTTTTAAGGTTATTTTTTCTCTTCAAATTCTGTCAGATTAACATTATCATTTTGAAAAAAAAAAAAAAAAAAAAAAATCAGTATAAAATTTAACAAATGTATCACTTTTCTGGCCAGTTCAGCCTATGTCCAATGTCAGTGTAATCCATTTAAGCATAATAAACTATAGTGCACATCCTTAAACAGCTTCATCAACAAAAGTAAAAATAAAATATTTATTCAAATTTTGACATGCTGACATCACATTAAATGTTTTTAGCAGTTTTATTCCTATACAATGTATATTCACTAATACCTATTGATTTATTAGATAACCAATATAAGCTATATAGTTAAAAATTGCTTTTTGCAAGTAGTCATTAATAATTTTTAAAATAGTAAAAAGAAAACATACATCATTTTATAAAGTTATTTAATTTTTTTCTTGACTCAACTTAGGCAATAATCCTCAACAATACAGACTAACCAAAACATCCAGGTTTAGAAATACAGACAACTATCAAAGCTATTTTAACTAGTATATTAAAGATGAATACAAACAGATACGCTATACTTACCTACTAAGTAAGTTAACACTTTACTATTTGTATGTGTTTCTATTTCATTTATCCACTGGATAAGACTATCAAAGGAAGCTTGACAACACACATCATAAACTACTATTAGAGCATTGGCAGATCTGTAATATGATTGGGTTATAGAGCGGAAACGTTCTTGGCCAGCTGTATCCCAGATTTGCAGCTGAATAAAAAGATTTTAAAAAAATACATTAACAACATTTCAATACAGAAAGAAAAATATACTGTATATACTCATGTAATTCATGATTTTGAGTATTGTGCAACCCTCAAATTTTTACTTATAAAAAATGATTGTATCACGTGAGTTCCTTTTTTAAGAGACCAAAAAACAATAGACTAACCACTTTTCCTCTATCTCTTTATTCCATCTTCTAGTTAAATAAGTTAAAAAAAAAAAAAAAAATCGAAGAGAATGATAAAAGTATTGTTAGTAATGCTATACTTATTGTGTAAACATGTACAGCCATAAACACCTGAACGAGAAACAGCTAAACATCTTATAAATGTAAACAAATGGAAAAAAAATGCATTTCTGCTATGTTTGTATTTTATAATACGATACTAACGTGAATATTACATGCATTATTATTGTAGACAGTTAAGTAAAACAGTTTTATCAAAATTATGTTTATTTTAAATACAGCTGTACTTTATGACTACAGTAACTGGATATTTAGTTTGGTTAACAGTGTAGCCAGGTCCAACATTACATACGCTAATTTTATATCTTGTGTATGATGTGACACCCTAAAAATTAGCTTCAGAATTAAGCTTTCAAAAGTTACAATATGAGAGTATATATGGTATATATAAAAAGTATACTTCCAATGCAGTACAGTTTGGGAAGATATTTTTAAGGAAATGTTCCAATATGATTTAGCTACTAAAAATAAATTAATTTTAATTTATTCATAATTTTTAATTTTCTATTCTGATATATTGAAAAATTTGTTTTTAAAGGCATTACATTTTTAACCTTTTGATGAGAAAAGTAATTTTTAACAGCTCTAAAATTATTCATAAACTTGTTTAATCTAGTTCTTAAGAAAGGATTATTTCTTTTTTTTTTACTTTCCATTCTGATACACTGAAAGATGCCTTTAAAATTATATTATTTTATTTCTTAAGCCAATCATACAGAGTGTGTCAGAAATACCTCCCACATAATGGTAAGACATTAGCTAGATGAAGACACCATAGACACTGTCTTACCATTATGTGAGAGTTATACTTTATATACTTGCATATCATGTGACTTTTGAAGACCTAATTTTGAAGCTAATTTTACAGGGGTCACATCATACAAGAGATATAAAATTAGTGTATGTACAGCTGGCCCTGGCTACGCAGTTGACCAAACTATATATCCACTTACTCAAAAAGTACAGCTATATTTAAAATAAACATTGTGCATTACATGATTATATATAGTATGTGGGAGGCATTTCTACTGGGCACTGTATATCAGTTTCAAGCTATTTGTTTTTTATTGTTTGTTAAACTAGTTTTTATAGAATTTTTATTCTCACTTTCAGCTTTTTGCAAAAGCAAATATGCTTAATTTGATTGTAGAGAAAAATGTTTTATGATAGAGAATATTCAACAAATTTAGAAATGAGAAAAGCATTCTTATAACTAGTACTCATAAAAATTATGGGATTATTTACATATGGATTGGTACTTTTTTCTAGGATTAGATGCATTTCTTTTTAAAATCAGTGTAGTATCTTGTCTGGGAAAAGTGTGTCTCACTCACACTGCATTTTTTATATTTGGATAATTGACCTAAATAAATTTGAGTCATACTTTGTATGAATTTCTTAGAATTGAGGAAGATCATTCTCATTAGGCTCAGAGATATTCATAAGTCTGACTGCTTTTTTATAAATGCCCACAATAACTGGTAACAGTAAAAGTTTTAAAGACTTTTATAAAATAAATTGTATGTTTAAGTTATATATCTAAGAAAAAAAATCTTTTACTCTTCATAACTGAAATTTGTGCTTTATTCTTAAGCTTATTCTGGAAATAGAGAGATCTACATCAGACTATTTCAAATATAAAATATTGAAATTTAAGCCAAACAAAGTTCAGCTATCATTTCTGTACTTGTAGTGTAGATCACATTAGGAAAAATTTCAGCAACCAATTTAAAATTTAGTTAATATACCATGGAAAAATCTGAGATTACTAAAAAATTCAAAGTTGATCAAGAATCAATTATTAACTGATAATTTTAATTCATTAAATACTATAATTTACTGGATTTTAGTTATTGTTGCTGTTATAGCCTGCACTTTAAAATATTAAATTCTTTTTATCTACTCACATTTCTTTAATATATCTTCATAGTGTGTAAATTCGTACAGTATTAATAGGTATTTCTTATAAATAGAACTATCAAAATTTGCTTTACTTAGTTTTACAAATAAACTTGTTACTATTATTAGCAGAGCCATACTTTTAAATTAGAGAGCATGAATAGGAAGTTGACAAGAATCATATATGTATAAAAGAATATTAATTCCTACAACAAAAAACACAGATTTTTACTTTCAAAAGTTTCTTTAAATCAAATATTTAAAACCAATCTCAGTCTAATAAAGAGATCTGAAAACCAAGCATATAAATAAACACCAGATATATATATATATATATATATATATATATATATATATATATAAAGAAGAGCTTCCAGCTTCTTGCTTCTCTGTCAACGTTGATCTTCAAAAATTTAAATGCAATGTAAATAGTTATCTTCTGTCTTGTTCTTTTATTGTCTTCTCTCCTTAACAGTATATTTTTCTCATTCTCCATAACACTCAGTAACTCCTTGCATTTTAGTGGCTTTATTGCCTTGCTTGGGGTGAAATAAGAAGAAGAAAAAAAAAAAAAAAAAAGCTTTAAATTATAAGCAAAAAAAATGAAAGAAAAAAAAAAAAAAAAAAATTTATCTCCCCTGTACAAGTCAGACGTTACATTTTTAATCTCAACATAAACAACACTGTTTTTTCATACGGAATCTTTAGTAATTATAAACATTAGTTTACATATAGGTCGTTCACGCTATACTGCAATATCTATTGCATAGAACAAAAACCCTAACAGAAAAGCAATATTAATTAAGATGGTGCTCTTTAGCTTACTATAAAAGAAAAAGTAACAAAAATATAAGAGATCATGTGATATTCCATATTCAGCTTGTTTTTCCCTCACTAGTTAGTGATTGCTGAGCATTTTAGTAGCTCGATATTTTTTTTTTTAGAAGTAATCATAAAAGTACATGCAATCTTAGACTATCTACCTGGTTCCAGAATACAGCATTATGCTAGACAGTTTAGTCCAAGTAAATTGAAATAACTTGTGATTCATGGGAATAAATGTGGTGTAAATATGTAATTAAATTCAATATTAAAAAAATTGGTTACATTTTACAAATTGTAAGTGACCTAATATATTTTACACACACAAATTCAATTTCAACTGAAAATCTGAAATCATTTCAAGTTTCAAATTCATTAATTAATAACCGAGAATATTTTAATTAAAAATAATTATTTCATAATTTATTTTGTTAAAAACAAACGCTTATTACCTTTACTTTGTCACCATCTATCTCCACACTCTTGATCATGAAGTCAACACCAATTGTAGCTCCTTGACCAGGTGGAAACAGGCCCTAGAAATGAATTTATATTAATCATAAATGGAAAGAAATGCAAAAGGAATTATGACTTGTATAGTTTCTCACTGAAAAGCAATTTACTAAAACATTTATGGTAAATAACTACAAAACACACATAGTACAAGGAATTTACATTTTTAACCTAATAAAATTAATAATTTCTGGTGTCTAACATATGGCTCAGAAAGGTTTAAAGTTCTTAAAATTGGAGTTATTTCTTAGAAATAAGAAATATTTTGCACATTAGCAGTATGTTTATAAGCATGCAAAAAGCTATAAATTACTTAACTTTTTTTTTAACAGTCAAAATTTTATTATTGCTAAGAAAGAAAAATTAATATAATTAACTTTAACACATTTTCTGTTAACATGCTGATAAATTATAGACAAAGTCATTTTGATGACATTTCTGACTATTCGAAAAGGTCTACAACAGGGATAGAGGAGGTGGCGCCAAAAGTCAATTATAAACAAAGTCAAAAAAGTGTGTGTTGCATGTATTGTAGCAGAATGGACCAAACTGCAATAATCGTCCATGGATCATCTCTGCAATATATGATCTGTTGTTGTCATAAAGTAGGTAGTTTTTGTACAATTGTTTTAGTTTTTCAGTCCTACATTGCAAAGGAATACAAAACAATTGTTATTTAAATCTTAGTGAGATATGTAAAGTATAATTTACTAAGAACAAAGAATAATCATTTTCCACTAGAACTAGCTTTGGGCATGATTACAATAGTTGTGCCTTTGTTCAGCTTTGTTTATACATCGTTTGACAGATACATATAGCACCATTTTGCATTACTTGTGAGGATGGTAACTTTTTATGCATGCATATGTTTCAGAACAATCAAAGACATTAAAGTGGCCAAACAGCGATTTTTATTATTATTGTTGGCCAGTGAAAACAGCCCCCAATTTTCAAGTTGAGACTTAGTTGTGGCAAAATAACAATGGGATGAAGGTAGAAATATTTTTTGATATTATTAATACTAAAATGGGAGTGAAATTTGTAAAAGCTGAGAAATGCTTTGCATATCTACTCAACTGAAAATTATCATTAACAATCTATAGATGGAATTTTTAGAAAATTTTATATTTGGAAACTCACCAACTTTATTAATTCTGAAACTAAAAAGGGAAATAACCCATTGTGCCTAATAGAAAAAAAATGCTGCTATATCAACACTATCTCAGTGTTGTTGGCTATATTGAGGTTAATTATCAATACTGTATTTTTTTTTTTAAATAAACCAAATTTAAAAACAATTACTATATCAAATTCTTTCTGTGTTAATTGAAGTTTTAAAATCATTTCTTGGTGGCACTGAATTTTTCAGTGCCCCCTCATAAAGCTAGATGTTTACAGAAGTTTCAAAGATTATTTATTAAAAAAAACTTGAAAGCAGAAATGTTTTGTGATAATGTTCAGCTGTAACAATATCAGAGGGAAAGTTAAAATCATAACAATTAACATTTATATAGCCACAATTTCAATATTCATACCTTTTCAAAATATATTCAATGCAAATACAGAAAAATATAAATTAGACAAAAAAAATTATCAAGAGAAATGATTCAGATTTCAGTAAATAAAGAAATTATCAACTAATTGAAAATTATTGAAAAGTAGAGCAAATGAGAATGTTGAACAAATTACATCAATTTTTATTTAAAATAAATTACTATTTTTGTTTCTTCTTTTTTAAATATAAGTTTTCAGTGAAATAACTAACATTACAAAATTTCCATAGGCAGGATTGAGAGTAAAATTGAATTTATGTAGCTACAAATTTAAGCAGATTTATTATTTTTATTTTTTCAGCCCTAATGAATGAGGAACTCTAAAATAATGAATTAATTTTATTTTATTAAAAGAGATAAAAATAAGTAAAATTAATAAGAGAAACATTCTTAAATATTTATTATTCTTTTATTTAACTATAAAAAAAAATGTACACTCACTCTACAGGCAGAAAGAGAAAAATGTGATTCTATATGGAAATTTAAGAGTTTACGAAAAAAACAAAAATTATAAATCTTTTTCTGAGAAAGCAAGAGTAGAATGGGGAGAAAGAGAGAGTTCATAAAAATTACTGTGGTTGAGAAAAAGGAAGGGTTGTGACAGGACAAAAACATTACTACCAAAGTTTGCTTTGAGTCAATGTTTGCTTGTTGACAAGCTTAAATAGCTAAATTGGCTTTGGGATGAGGTCAAATATTCCAACCATTGCTGTTAGGAATGCTGACCTAAATATATAAAAGCATGTGTGTAAAGAAAAAGTCCTTAGAGTGAGAAAAGTCTAAAATATTTATACTCTCAGAAATTTTGTCTAGTTATATTGCTAAAACTGTTCTCCCATAATTTTATGCAGATATTTTAGCATAAATTTGATGGTAAACTATTTAATATATATATAAAGTTATTTAAACTAACAATTCACATTAAGAAATTTGTACCACCAAAACATAAATAAAAAAAAGCTAGCAAAATTAGATTTTAATTGCTTATGTTTTTATGTTTGAATAGTTTAGATTCCAATATTTGTCTTATTTTCATGTTCTAATATGAAAGCTTTTCGATTTCAAAATTCTGTTCATGACATCCACTAATTACTGCACTCATCAACTGGAACCTGTGGTTTCAGAGCCTTTTCCAGAATAGTAGTAATCTGTGCAGGGACAGGTTCACTTAGTGGAGAATGACAAATTAGAGATATTCAGTTGAAAGAAAAAATACATAACAAAAGACAACAAGAGTGACAGGCAGTGAAAGATTAAGCTGTGTGTGAGAAAGAATGCCAAAACAAATGTCCATACCTCCTTTCTTTAATATATCCTTTCGAGCCCCAGTGACTTCTACTTAAATGGTAAAGAGAAAACCCATTCATGCCATGTGTGCATGAGTATTATTTCATTCTTATAATGACAAAGAAAGAGAGAGGTTTTACTAAAATCTTATCTAGGACTTTGAGATAAGTATGTTACAAGATCAAATAGTGATTCTCCCAGTATCCTCACTGCCTAAACTACAGCTACCTGTCTTGGCTCTAATTCAGCTATATATATATATATATATATATATGTGAAACTATATAGAAAATAGGAAGGAACTGGTTAGGTAAATAATCCAAAGTCCCTTAGTATTTTAGTTATTATTTTTTAAAAATAGTGCTCGATACAAAAGTAGAGCATAAATATAATTATTTATTTAAAAATATGATTCCAAATCGCGACATAAGTCCCATGTTTCAAAACAAGAGCCAAAAACTTCAATATAATCATTTAAATTAAATTGAGTTAAAATAAACTGTTCTGTTCCATCTTCAAGCGAAATTTTGAAAATGGGACTTCTTATGTCGCGATTTGGAATCATATTTTTAAAAAAATAAATATATATATATATATATATATATATATATATATATATATATATATATATATATATATATATATATACACACACACACACACACACACATAAGACAGGTTTTAGATTCAGTACTACCCTTATAAACTTTTTTTTTTTTTTTTAAACTAATGTTCACTCTATACAAGGCCCAGGAGCTACTCAAGGTAAAGGTTGGTTGTTTGTCAACCTCTATGGTAGAGTGGCAAGTCCTGTGATATGGAGAAAAAAAAAGCAAATAAAATAGAAAATGGAAAATCATGGAAAACAGGATTTTTGCTACTAAAAAGTAAAATATTCTGACTGTAAAATGTAAAATTCCTGAGCTGGAATTTGACAATCATTATTTTGCATAAATTTGCAATACACAGTGAAGTCAGTCACTTATGCACAAATACTACGACCTATATTGCTGCAACATGTTATTCTATAAATAACATGGGGCCATAACCTAATTCATGATATTAACATGGCCAAACCAGTCACTGCAGGGCAAATATCCATGTGTGATATTAGCATATGAATAGTGTGTCACATGCAACATGCAGTCAAGGGTAGTAAAAATAAAAGTTATTTGTTTAGTAACTAAATTAGATTTTTAAATGGCGGTTTGATTATCTTTCAAGATGAGCAAACAAAAAGCTAACAAACTTGGTGGGTGCCTACTTATCAAAATACAGAGCTGAAGAGCCAGCTTTCCATGATGATTTTTATCATGAGGGTGATAAATGATTTTGTAGTCTTTGTCAACACAGCATAGATTGGACTCTGAGAGACATGCTTGTGGATCAGAAATCACTGAAGCACAAAAAAAAAAAATTAAAAAAAAAAGAAAAAAAAAAAAGAAAAAAAGATGCCTATATAAGTAGGTTAAATATTTGTATATTTTACCGTTTACAAACAAGTCTCCGTTTTTTTTTTTTTTTTTTACATGTTTTTATGATTTTGAAAGGAAAACTGAAAATTGAAATTTGCCATCATGGAATTTGACATTTTAGAACATGAAGAGCTTGCCACTATCAGTTATTTAATGCTGAAATTTAAATATTTTGTACATAATTTTATTTTTTGGGAGATAATAATTGTTTTAGTGATACAAGTCTTACTAATTAACCCATAGCTGGGTTAAAAGGTGGATTCATACCTTTCCCAAGAGTATTTGTGCATAAGTGAATATAAGAACCCAACTAGAAATGGAACACTGCTCTCTGATTAACAAACATTTTCCATTACACCACCTGCACATCCAAGCTTACAACACCTGGTATTCCCAAGCATCACGCATCTAGGTACTGGCCAGGCTCAATGTTGCTTAACTTTGGTGATCATATGGGAACCAGTGTCTCAATGTGATGTGGCTGTAAGCTTCAAAGTAGAGGATTACTGAAAAAGGTTGTTGTGCAAGAGTAACTGTCACAGTTTATGGGGATATGTGAGAAAGATAACAGTTAACCAGAGATGTGAAGAGGTTAAGATTGTAGTAATCAGGAAAGCACTCTCTTGGGAATCGGTTTCACAAAGGAGCAGTCCATGAGAAGAAGTTATCCAAGTGGAACTTTTTTTTACTAGTAGAATTTGAAGGGAATGGGGATTGTTTGTCACAGTGTATATGGTATGGCAGGTCTTAGCTGTGAATTTGAAGGTTAAAACTGACAGAATTAAGGAATGTAGCTCATCAGAACATTTTCTGTAGAAATAGTGATAAAACAGCAAGATGTGATGTTTCATCTGTGGAGAAAGGAGTTGTATGGTAGAAAATAATTCATTATCTATAAGGCTGTATAGACACTTTTGAACTATCAAAACTGAAAAGTGAAGACTGGGCAGCTCCAGCCTAGATATGGAAGCAGTACTTTCAGTCTGATCTGGCTTTTGTAGAGCATAGCAGTAAGAGTCAGTTACTTACTGGAGCAGTACAATGAACCAACGATTTTTCCAGCATTTTTAACGATGAATCATATATACGAGTTCTACTGGAGATTTAGGATGACCTTACCTAAATTGTAACATACTGGTCATGCGGATTACTACTTTGAAGTAATGAGTGATCTTCACTGAGTGACTCATTTGTGGATTATTAAATAACTATACCTACACACAGTCATATAGTCAAAGAAAAATGTTTTATGTTAGACAAACAGATGATACTAAAAGAATATGCTTCATGGGACTTTTAAATATTTATTTTGAAGTGTTAACAAAAAAAAAAAAAAAACTGTAAATAGATAAAGCATTACAGGAACAAGAAAGCAAAAGGTGGATTTTTTTTTCTTTGTTGAAGAGATTATCTATTGCAGTCAATTTTTGTTTACTTTCACTAATGTCTTTAAAACCCAAAATAGGTAAAAAAAAAAAAAATCCATACAAATAAAGAAACTCAAATACTACTGAATATATTTCTCATCTAATCATATTCAAATGAAGTAAAAATGGATCATAATTGTGAATACACCATTGAGCATAGACAACAATTTTCTAATTGGAGAATTTTACCAAAAAATGTGAATAATGTGGAGAGAGTTGCCTTGGACTTATACAACATAATTATTTGTTTTTAATATATTGTAATAGTGTTGACAAAGTTCAGTAGTAAAACACAAAGGAAAGATTTAAGTGTTTTATAAAATTTGAATACTTCAAAAGTCAAACATACCTAACGGCAACATAATCTAACAAATAAGTTTTACTAGTAGTAAAAGTTGAAATTCATTTCAACACTTATAGGTCACTGAAATAGAATATAACTATGGAAGCACATAAAATTTCAGAAACAATTCTTCTTTTGGTAATAATTTCTAAGAAAAATAGTTGGTTTGATAAAGACTAGATTTTAATCATTTAGGCTGATACTGAAGATAGCTTTTAGTTCAAGATTAGCATTTAAAATTCTGAATAATACCTTTTCATAACATTCCAGAAACTGCTAATTCATAAATTTGGGTAATTTTAAATTGGTTACAGATAACAGTATAAATGTCTATTTTAATAATTATTTATAAAAGTATAAACATTTTGTTTTAAAAAGAAAAAAATGTTAAATTTTGTGCATTTTTTATGGTGTTTTAGGCTCAAGCAGAAAAGCAACAAGATCTTGTGAATCTACTTTTTTTGAATAGCCAGAATAGGATTTTTGGCCAATGGGAATCAAGTTTTTCTAGCACCTAAAAAGAGTTTGGCTGGAGCCAAATTTTATGACCCCATTGAGGATAAAAAGGACTGCTATCAGCAGTTGGTAGAGGGGAAAGAGTTGAAAAGAGTGGGTCAACTCAACCTCTTCAGTTTTCACAAGACATCACATAAAAGGACAATCCAGTGAGAGGTTATAAATCTGACATGACAGATCCAAGGCAGATTACTAAGACAAATTTCACACCTCAGAACCTAGAAAAATTTGCCTATGGCTACTCTCCTTGGGGCTGAGAGGTCCTTTACAGAGTTGTTACAACAAAGGTTGGTATCTTAAAAGATTGTGCCTTGCGCCATATTGTGAATCCTCTTACTCAGAGTTTTCCCTTATTTTTGTATGGATATATTTTGTATATAAATCCGTTGGTCTTACCAACATTTTTGGTGACTTTATTTTCTCCTGTTTCTGAACCGTAATCTTTTTATTGCCTCAAATTGTTATCCTGCCAAAAGAGGCAGACAAAAGGAAATTTTTGTGCAACCCTTGTTTTGTACTTTTCTTATTTGTAATTGTAAATAGATGTGTTGTTACTTTTCAAATTTTACAGTGGTAGTCTTGTTTTTTGTTTTTTTTAAGTTGTGCCTATTTTCAATACTTTGCAATAAGTGTGAAGTTCTGAGTCTGCTCAGCTTTATCAGTATATCTGACAGCTGACTTGAGCAAATCTTGTGTGCACCTTCAAACTTTTTTGTCTTTAGTTCTTCAATTTCCATAAGTATGGATGTCCGTTTTTGTCCAGCAGGTTCTTCCTGCCTTTTCTTCTCAGCCTTGAGATATTGATTGTATGCTGTTTTGGCATTGGAAGAATCTTAGTCATGGAAACATTCCCAGCACTTCCAACTGTGGCCAAATAGTCCATGATAATGCACTGTGCAACTAAAATCTGCTGTTTCATATTGTCAGTGGAAATTTCCTTATTGACTGAGAAACCTTTCTCCACTGAGACCTGCCCATGAGAAAGTGCCAGCAATTTGCAAACAACTTTCCAGTTTTTGATACTCTTTGTTGCTAGACAAAGAAGAGTTGAATTGAACAAAGTGTCCAGATGGCCTTCATGCTTGCTGAAATTCTTGAAAGCAATGTTTCCAGCAGCCTCCTCCACAAACTCTCTGTACTGACTGATGTCATTACAATCAGACTTGCTGACTTGGTTTCTATTCATTATGTGGGAAAGACATCTTCTTAGACTGTCTTCTGTGGCAAATTTTTTTTCACAAATGGATCCAGGGTTCAGCCATGCAAGTGAACTTACAAGAGGTTATCTAAGGGGAGACTTTGCCAGCAGTTTCTCAATAATGGTGATGAACACTGTTGCAATTCTTCAAACAGATCTTTTGACACATTTCCTTTTTTGGGTAAATTTTCTATATAGAAATGGGCTATAGAATGTCCTAAAAAGGAAAAAATTTTAAAAATAATTAAAAAACACTTTGTTCTTTCTTCTTAATAATAACACACATTTTAATAAAATTTTCTTTTCATTGAGTTTAGGGGTCTTTTTCATAATGCTATGCTCTTATTTTTATACAATCTCAGAGAGGATACTAGTTCAGTGTCTGTTGAAACAGACACAAAAAAAATCTGCAGTTTCACTGGAAATAAAATATTTATGTTTGACAGCACTGCAGAGAAGGACTTAGTCTGGAGACATTTTTCTGTCTTTTTAATTTCTGGCCAAATGTCTAGGAGTCGCTTATATGTTTGTTCATTTTCTAGCAATCTATGGCAGAAATACAAAAGTAAAGGGACAGGGTTATCTGATTGAACTTTTAAAAGCTAAGCTGTAGCTGCTAAGGAATAAAAGCCAAAGTTTTTTTTTTTTTGTTTTTTTTTTTTTATTTCATCATTTTTTTTCACACAACAAAAGCTAGAGATACAGGTCATTATTAGTCTGCTAACTTTAAAAATCACATTCTTCTTACTTTTTTAAAGACATATTTTCATTAAAGACATATTTTCATCAAAGGCACATTTTCTATCATTCTCCCCGACTCATTTTCTTTGAGTCAAATTTGATTCTTAAACTTATTACTTTTGGCAACAATTTAGACAAATTTATTTTATATATAGAAACAATGACATGAACGCATAAAGTCTCTTTTTTTTTTTTTTAGTATGAACTCACCAAATAATGACGAGATATCAAAAGGACTTTTTACTTTTGAAATTGATGTGAATAAAATTAATTTTTCAAATTTTAAAAACACTGATAAAATTTTCAAAATTCCATTATGTATTTTATTACTGTAAAATAATAAATTATTTCCCTACAAATTCAATGAGATTGAATTAATTTATCTTTTGACGGATATGTTTTCTTGTCTGACACCTACCTTTGCTTTTTCTCTTGTTGGGTGAGGGTAGCAGCCAGAAGACATGCCTTCCCATTCTTTTTCTAGATGAGAAAATATGAGGTAATGACCTAATTCTAATCAAGGAAACAAACCATCGTTCACAATAATTGCCAAATATTACTGACTACTAAAAAAATTCTTAAAAAGGATAATTTTAGCCATTTTTTTTTTTTTTTTTTTTTTTTTTTGAGTAGCATGGGTAGCTAAAAAAGCCAGATTTCTGAGATTTAGTATTTTGATTTTCATGAATTGAGAAAAGGGATATGTGGGCAGCCCAATTTAGAAAATTCCAGGACTTTTCAAGGAGCTTTTTGGCTATTGCTGTTTTTCCAGGGCTTTTCAAAGTTTTCAGGCCTGTATAAACCCTGATAATATTGGCTAAAAAAATAACATTGCATACATTTTATTGCATAATTATTAAGAGAATTAATGTCAATTTCAATAGACACTCAAATATTGAAATTAAGTATTTCATTAGAAATAATTTTTTTTTTCTTTTAATTTAAAAATGAATGTACAAGGATGGATCAATAAGCGTGGCCTGACACAGTTATATTTTGATCTGAAATTTTCACCATATGTTTGACATAATGGAGAAGGACTGGGTTAAATGAATTGATACAAAATAGATAATGTTAAAAGATTAAATATTTGTACAAAATAAGTGCTATTTTTCATCATTAGGTGATGTATCTTTTTATTGTTCTAATATCATTTCATTGATCTAGCATTTGATTTATAGTTTATAATTGAGAATTTTGCACATTTTAACATTTTCCCCACTAGAGTAACCATTTGAACATCATCCTCTTCAGTTATGATAATCAAACATCCTTCTTTCCAAAGCAAACAGAGAGAAATGCTTTATTTTACTGACAAAGTTCATGATATTGTTCACCCATATGAATATGTAAAAATATATCTGTTGTAAGTTGTTTTTTGATTGATTATACATCATATTTCTTACTGATAATTAAGGATAAACAATTATTACAGTTATGTTAATGATGCTAATGGTTACTAGCAATACATGTAGAAAAAAAATGACAAAACATTGACAGTAGTAATGTCGGTGAAAGGTTACAGTAAGGATGACACTAAGCTTTTAAGCTTAACTATTTGTTTACTCAAAAGAACCAATGCTAAGTAAAAGTATTAGATCATATTTTCATGAATTAAGATTAGATTTTTTATTAACTCTAGTGGATCTCAGCAGCAGTGTTAAAATGACAACCTTTGAGCTGCATTTTCAGCTTAGAGAAGAGATGAATTCTGCAGATGCTAAATCTGACAAATGGGGCAAGTGAAGAAGTGAGGGGAGCTTGGTGACAGGGTATATTGTCATTGTGAAGAAACCAATTCTTTGCTCTCCAGATCACACATCTTCCAGCGATGTTCTTCCATTTTTGAAGTGGCCGTGTCATTCAAAACATTGACCCATTACCATGTCACTGTAACCTTGCCAAAGCATGCTCAATGTCTTTGTAGCAAAATCTCACATTTTGTTCCAACTTCTTGTTAATGACAAAATTGTAGACTACAGCATATATGTGATCACAAAAACACAAATTTCATTACTTGTGAAGTAAACTCAGAAAACTAGTGCATGAAGGTCACTGCTAGTTCTCACTGCGTGCTTAACCATGTGTTGTCATCTGTTGGAAAGTCCAGAAACTTTTTGATGCCACCTTATATATATATATATATATATATATATATATGTGTGTGTGTGTGTGTGTGAAATAATTCAAGGATAACATTTATTTATTTAATATGTAATATTTTAAATTGCAAGGTTTTTAAGCAGTATAACAGACAATACAAAAATAGAAGCCAAGCATTTAACAAAATTTTATTCTGTAGTAATGCACAGAATATTTAAAATGCATACATTCATTCTGTTGCTTGGAAGATAATACAGTCATTGCTTGTAGCACAGAGCAATTAATTGTAAATTATGACAAAATTCTAAGTTATGCACAATGCCTATTTGTCATTATAAAACTGTTTGTAGATTAGAATTGTTAATGAAATATGTAGCTAAAAGGTGTATGCAGAAAAATCAAGTTTGAATATATTTTTTGTGGTTGTCTTAAAAAATTAACTTATTGACAAATGTTAGTGGATAAGAAGTGATTAAGTTGCTGATCCTTTAAATACTTCTTGTGTAGAAGCAGAGAAAGAATGAAACATGTCAGTCATGAGTTAACCTCTCTTAAGTTTGACAATTTAACATCCTAAACCAGTATAAGACAGGGAATTTTAAAGTGATCTGAAAATTCTTCATTTTTAATGAAAAAGTAGTGGTGTAAAGAATAACAGCTCAGAATGAGAAATGAAAGAGGAGTAGGACTGATATTAGAACAATACATAAAGAAATGTGTTCTGGGATACTGTCAACTATCTGAGAGAATTCTTGTTAAATTGAAAGGAAAGCCTTTTAACATATCCATCATAGTTGTATATGTACAGACAACACAAAATACAGAAGAAATTAAAAAAATGTTATTGTATACTAGACAACATCAAGGCTTAATGCAAATTGCAAGGAATTACAATCATCATGGTACAATCCTCAAAATGATCAGGTAGTAGCCAACACATGGTTTTTAGAACACCCAAGACATATATGGACATGGAGAAACCCAGGAGGAGAAACGAAAAACCAAATTGACTATGAATAAGAGATTCAGGAATGAAGTTTTGCACTGCAAAATATATCAATGTGTTGACTGTGTGAGTGACCACCTTCCAGTGATAGGTAAATTTAGAGTGAAGCTCCAGAAATTGAAGAGGACCAATGCAGTAACCAAATTACAATACAACAGATTCCTGAATGACCAAATGTGAAAGAAGTATATGGACAGTGTTAAAAATGGATACAGTGGATAAAATGAGAATGGAAACTAAGTTCAGAAAAGCCTTAATAACATCATCCCAAAGAAGAAAAAAAAAAAAAAAAAAAATGAATAACAGATGAAATTCTCAACATGAAAAGGGGACAAAAAACAATGCCAAGGTGTGGCACAGAATATAGGATTCTGCACAAAGAAATTAGGAACAAATGCAGGCAGGCTAAAAAGAAAAGGCTTAATGAAAAATGTGCAGAAATAGAAAGAATGAGTATTGCAGCTATGCATAAAAAATGATAGAACAGGATAAAAGACATGCTCATCAACAGGATGCATAAAATTCAAGGACAGGAAGGACACTGATATTCAAGAAAGAAAAATACTTCAGAGATGGAATGATTTCATTAGAGAACTCTTCCCCATTGAAAGGGGAGAACCGACAATATACAAAAGTAGCAAAGGGCCAGAAATAGAGATGCTGGCATTGACAAAATTACAGACATAATAAATGAAGTACATAACAGTGGGGACATTAAAGAAGTCCTAAGTAGATCCATTTTCATAACAGGTGCAAATAAATGTGATATTTATGTTCAGAATTATTTGAGAAAGATCAGAACAAATGTAGAAGAATGTGTACCTGTGTTTTATAGGTTATGCAAAAGTGTCTAATAAAGTAAGAAATTTTGGAGCTGCTAGGTAAACTTTATATATTTGCGAAGGATATTAGAATAATCTAGAACTTATACTGGCAGCATACAGATAGAAAATGAATTCATTTAATATGCAAAAATAGAAAGAGGTGTAAGATAAGGATGTGTCTTATCACTGAGTTTATTCAACCTATATACAGTGAGGTAATTCTGAGAGACTTAGAAGTCCTGCCAGGATTCATTATTGACAGCCACAAGCTTAATATAAGATGTGTAGATGAGTGTTGATAGCAGACATAGAAAGGAAACTACAAGAACTCCTACAGGAGGTAGTGAAAGAAAGTGAGACGAACGGACTAAATATCACTTTCAAGAAGAAATAATGTATGATTATTAGCAAAAGGAACAGCCCAACTTGCAAATTACAAATTGGAGATACCAAAATCAAACAAGTACAACAATTTAAATATCTGGAAGTGTTTTAATAAATGACAGAAAGTGCAACAATGGGATAGCAAAAGAGGCTTTTCAAAAGCTAAGCAAAATATTAAGAAATAGAAAAATTTTGTTAGAAGCAAAGAAAAGAGTATTGAACTGTTATAGAATATCAATTCTATAATGCAGTAAATACTGGACAATCTCCTCATAGATGAAGATACTTGAAGCAACAGAAATGTGACTCTACAGAAGGATGCTGAAAATGCCACAGACCACACATGTGAGACATGAGAAAATGCAAATGAAAAGGACACATACTTAACATCAAATGAAAGCTGAAATTTCTGTATAAATTGAAAGCAAGAAGGAAAACAATACATAACCTACCTAGCAGGCTTGTGTAAATGGATGGTAGAACAACATTTAAGAGAGATAGCAACAAAACAAAATTTATTAAGAGCTGCAAAAGACAGGAAATTGTGGAGAGCCATAATAGCTATTGCCCTGAAGGGAAATAACACATAGAAGAATCATTGAAAGTCAAAAATATTTTGTTATTTATTTTGAAGTTGTCAGCATTATTTGACTTTATATCAATAGTCAAAGATGATTATTAGTGAATTAAATTAAAAAAAAAAACAAACTATGACTCAATATATTTCCTTGTTTATATTTTCAAATTGTTAGACGATTAGTGAATAGTTTTATTTAAATATTCATAGAAACCAAAATGATTCAGTTGTATAATGTTTAAATTTGGTATTATTCCTTTCTTTGATTTTATTACTAGTTTCAAAATTGCAACAGAGTTAATTTGTAAACTTTCATTGTATAACCAATGTAAGCCTGAAATATTCTTGAATAATTTCTCCATGTAATACCACAAAGTTTCCAGCTAGGAAATTAAAATCATTTATTGTGCTTAATGAGGCAGGCTGATTAAATAGAGCTTAAACATTCATAATATGGCTTTATTATCCCTTTTTTTTTTTTTTAACTTTTGCTTCAGCCATACTTCTACAGTTGGTACAATTCACACGTTTTGCTTACAAAAAAAAAAATTCTTCTGCATTTTACCTCAAAGCTTACTAGTGTTACTAGATAAAAAAAACAAACAGTGTAATATCAAATAGGTTTAAGAGAAAAAAAAATCAGCTTAAGAAAAGATGCCACACACAAGGGAAAAATATAGATTTGGAGAGAAGAGGGGAGATAAAGGAAGCAAGTGGATCTCCAGGTGTGCTAATTCACCAAGGAATGTGGGCATTTGGGTTAAGAAGGGCATACAAATGTTTATACTTGTAAAACTTCTGTATGAGTCAGTTGCGTTTAAATTTGGAATCATTCATTCCTTTCATTCTGCTTTCACATTAATTTTCTTTTTAATTTTTTGATTGTAATTTAGGTACCTCCAAAGATTTGCTACAAAATGAACATACATGAAAAGATACCCCAAACTTAATAAAAACAAAGTTTTATCACCTCAAGATCAGTTATTAAGATGAAAGACCAAAGGATTTTTTTGATTATTGAATTATATTTTTTTTAATCCTTTTTAGAATCTTTAAAATTTTAGTTAAAAATTTTGTTTTACTTGTGTCAGTGGATGTTCACATTAATATGGGAAATTTGAGGGTCTTTTTGCAGTGAAAAACATTAATTTGGAAATTCTTGCAAAAATCAAAAAACTTATTCACAAATTATTAATTTTTAGAAAATCTTTTACATCATTTTTTCAATAAAATATTAGATTTAGAATATTTTCCTAAATTTTAATTAATGGACAGTTAAAATTTTTTATAGAGGCTTCCTAAAAACACCCACCTCAGTGATTAAAAAAAAAAATGCTTTTCTGTGATATTTTAAACTAAAAGTAAGTAATATTTCTTTCAAATCAGCTAATCTTCCTCAAATAAAGTTTAAAAAAAAAAAAAAAAAAAAAAAAAAAAAAAATTATTTTTGAAAGATTTAATAAAAGAGAATTATGTTGTGTTGACAGATTTGTAAATATAGATGATTTTAGCAATTTAAAAAAGACATTCCAATCAATTTAAATTCAAATTGAAACACAGCAAAGTATTTTGCTTATTGGAAATATTAAATTTAACCTATTAGCTTGAAATTAAAACTAAAATAAATGCTTCAAGAAAGATTTTTAATTTTTAAAAATGCATTTTTAATCTTAGGTATTACTTTACTTTGAAGGTACCTATAATTTAAATGATTCTAAATTATCAGTTCTGCTCATTACATATCTCCACACATTCACCTACAATAATCTAAATTAGGAATACTTTTTTTTATGTAAGAACTGAAACATTAAAAACTTTAATAAATTATAGCATAATTTATAAGTGAAGATGCCAGTGTACAGGAAATATCTAGAAACCTACAGAAAATACTGTCCTGATATAAATTTTACAAATTGTAATAGTTGTATAAAGATCTAAAAGCTTTTTGAAAAATTTCATAAAGCATTTATAAGTATATTATTGATTTATGCAATTCACATCCTCTTGATAAAAGATACTGTTTGAAGTAAATTTATAATTTATTTTTATTCAGAAATATCAGACAATGAACCAATATTTCTAATTAGGTTATAGCATGCTGTTTCTGATAATGAAAACAAATACTCCAACAACATAGGATAAAACATGTTGACTGATGATTATTTTCACTTTCTGAGAATGACCAGAACTACAAGTGACAGTTGATTGAAGTGACTCATGTTAACATTCATATGAAGCAAGTTGTCATAACTGGGAAAACCTGACTTTCACAACTATTTTAGGAGTCAGATTCTAATAACTTGATAACCACCTGGCAATTTAAACTAGTTTAGAGACACCAAATAGGATAATAAATAACCTAAGAGATTATTAAACAATAAGTGACTTCTTTAAATTAGAACATATAACTTACAAGCATCATTCATGTAGCTTCAGGATTTTATTTTTGTGCAAAATGTAATTCAGCAAATTGTTGAAGTTCCAAGTAACAAAATAGTTAAACATCTCTCACGTTTTACAATGTAACAAACAGCTGGTACATTTTCTAAGGCAGAATTGCTGGCCTCTATTTTAATACTGACCTTTATTTTAACTCGACATAACCTTTGTCTTAAAGGTTATACAATAATATTTTGTATAGATTAATATTAAAGACTGATGGGTAAAAATATTGATAAAAATAGTTTGTTTAGATAAGTTACAAGGTTGGACTTTTGAAGATTGTTTTTATTGGAAGTCTGTTTTCACATGATCAACTTTGATTTTTACAAACCGAAGTTTTAAAACAGCTGCCATGATACAGCCGTTAGACTACTGTTAAAAAGGCAGTAACAAATGTTAAAAAAAAAAAAAAAAAAAAAAAACACACGCATAAGAGACCATCAGAGAAAAAAAGCTAACCTACACATTGGTTCAGGATATTCTGGAATCACTTTTCACCAATCTCTGGCTAAAGCTAATTATTTAGGATAAGTTTTGTGGACCTAAAGTTTCCAAAATAGATTTGATATTTAATTTTAATATTTTGGGAACAGTATTTGAGTGTTTACAAAATCAAAGAATTTGAAACATTTTAATTTCCTTATCCACTGCAAATTTTGTATGATGAAAATTATAATACAATTAAAAAAAATAAAACAGATTGGCAATGTATGCACTACACTGGTAAAATAGGAAATTCTGTGCAATTTTTTAAATCATTTGATAAAATATATTTTAATGTTATCATTTTAAACTTTTACAAAAGTAAAAAAAAATTAGAGAAAAATAATTTATAAATTTTTTTTAACTTCTCAAAATCCGAAAATGGTGTTTTATAAATTCTAAAAGAACAGCATTCTTTTCAAATAATAATTGATCTAGATAAATAAACTACTATTGGAATCAGCTATCCAGTATGAATTTATTCTTATATGAAGCTATCAAAATTGTAATGGTTTTAAGATTTGTACAAGCTTTGAACAAAATTGGAATTAATATGTCAATACAAACACATTTTTAAACCCTAAATGTATGGACATTTTGTAGTTTTGTCTAAAAATGATAATTTAAAATGCATTCTCTATCAATTCTAAACAGAAAAAATTTGCATTAGACAAAATCATAAAAATGCATTTTACATTATTTAATTCACTTTCAGAAAGCATCTTAAAACACTAGTTTAAAGTGATATAATCACACTCCAATATTTACTGCTACATTAGACATTTCACTATCCACAGAAAATTATATATTATAAGTAGTGAATTTTTAAAAAATAATTTTAACACCTAGAAATCTGATTCGTCCACTTAGGCAACCAATCTATTTAAATAAAGTAGACATGCAAATTAACTGATGTTTTTAAGTGGTCAAGGTAAATTCTTCCAGGAAAAGATAGTGATGAATAGGGTATATAACCAAGGTGATACTTATAAAAGGTATCACCTTCAGTATAACACAATCAACTGCATACTCCAAGCGTGATTCAACTAATATCTTGAGATGGATAATGTTTTATTTAATGCCAAGATATATTTTCAAGTAAAACAGTATATTTTCACCCATCTATAAAGAAAAAATTATTGATAAAATTTTACAATGTGTAAATAATATAAAAGAATTTGAAACATTTAATTATTAATTTTCAAAAGGATAAAATAAAAAACACAGTATTTAAATAAACCTTTTTCTAAATGTACTAAAAAAAAAAAAAAAAAAAAAAAAAAAAAAAAAAAAATTAATTTTACAAAATGTTATACATCCTTTTTTTTGTAGTGATGGAGGAGGGATCTAGTAAGGCCTCAAACTCTGATGTAAAGATAAATGAGTATTTAAAACCATTAGGCCACCAACTGGTTTAAAAAAAAAAAAAAAAAAAATGATGCAAATTTAATAGCAAGTTTTTGCCTCTGTCACTAGAAGCTGTAGTAGTAGTTACATTATTTACAATGTAAACAAAATGTGTTGCTCAAGTGCACAAAAATGTAACCTGAGTATTTTCTATGAAAATGTATTTTTTTTCTATGTAATTTGATTCTCTTTGATCATTTCTGGAATTTTTTCATTTTTCAGAAAAACAACTTAAGTGAGTGAAGTGGCTCTAAAATGGACATTCAATCTACATGTTTAATGCAAAACTGGTGCTTTGTTATACGTTTACAAAATGAAGGAAATGCTGTTTTTTTTTTTGTTGTTGTTGTTGTTTTCCCCCCATGTGGTCTATGTTGTTCACAGGGCAATGTTACATATGTTGACAAAGTTTTATCTAATTCTGTTAGGCATATATAATAACTTGGTTAAACAATGAAAAAAAAAAAAAAATAAGCAAAAACCTGACAATAATTGATTTTACATATCACATCTCCAGAGCCTGTCTTTAATGAACATGTTCTTGAGGTATAAGAAGAGTTTTTATCACAATGCAAGCAACTTTTATTTCCAATTTCTGCTCTAAAGAGTATATAGATACAGTGTTATGAGAAAAACTAGTAATAAGGTAATGAAATTCATCAAAAAATTTAAAGAAGAAAAAAAAAAAAAAAAAGACACGTTAATGCTGATCACTTGATTTAAAAATTTGTTGGTTGAAAAAATGTTTTCAGCTGCCATTTTGCAAGAGGCTGTGATCAAACAATGCATTGTAAACCCTAATTTGTTAGTTATAATTAGTTTGAGAGCATTAACATTATAGACCAAATCAAGGATTCTACTGATGGTTACATCTATATTATGACTTTGTACTTAATTGACTGTGGCACTGATGGTAAAAGTAGACACTTTCAAAGTAACTTCTGATGGTTACTCATTACAATTATAAACTATGATTATTAAAAAATATTAAAGACAGATTAAATATATTTGTTAGAGTTCCTTACAAGCATTAAGCAATAAAGCAAAATTATCAAATTAAGTAGAACTTCCAATTAAATCTTATTGTGATAACACTTCTAGGTTGAATCAAACTATTTAAAAAAAAAAAAATCACAAAAAGTAGATCTAAAATACAACTCTGAATAATTCTTGTATTTAAAGACATTTTATTCTTATAAATGTGCATCATCAGTTGACAAGTGATTTATGATACACTTAACAAGGCATGAGTATTTGATTATCTAAAATATTCCACATACCTAACTTCTAATGAGATTAAAATAAAATATAGAAATCCATAAAATACAGTTAAAAAGAGAAAAGATGAGGAGAGAAACCTTATGAAGATAAAGACAATAATAAACACATAAAAACTGAAAATTGCAAAAATTCAAATTTATCCACAGGCAGAAACTAACTACCAAAAGCTATGTAAGGAACAAGATAGCTTCCTATTGAGATTACTCAAAGTACAGCAGTTTCATTACAAATAACAAACTGGAATAATCATTCACTTTGTTAACAGTAGTTGCAAAATTTAATATTCAAAAGATCACAAAAACTTATCAAACTAACCAATAATGTAATTAAATTCACAGTAAAGAAAGCCACTATGTAAGAGCTAACAGAGAAAAAAAAAAACACCTGTAGACAAAAAGATGCAGCTAGAATATTTTTGAATAAATAAGCAACCAGGCTATATATTTCTTATTATGATAAGAGTTTTTTTATAAAAATAAAAAAGTAACACACACATACATATACATATATATATATATATATATATATATATATATATATATATATATGAGGGGAAAATGTGTGTGGCCAAGAAACAAATATTAAATAAAACCATTGGGTAAAGTCATTCTTTTAATTTTAGGTTTGTTTTTCTTTAGTAATATAAATAGTTATTCATTCTCCTCACTTGAGCGGCTCAAAGAAGCATTCAAAATCTCTGATAGTAAATTTAAATATGTTAAAGAGAATCAACACCAAGTGTACATTATATAGGCACTTAATTTCTTCAGAAATATGGAGACATTCTTTGCTTACTTGATAAATAATGCAATTTTTAGATTTAAATTTCTATTTTTCAAAAAGATAAACATATTTGTATAGGAAAAGTTAAGACAAATATTCATCCATAACATACTAGAAATAATGAAAACAGTTCTGATGATTTGTTCTCTTATGAGTGGAACTAAATGCTAAGGTAATTATAAAATAATCTGATTGGCCTAGTTATATATTTGCTACTGGCACAATGGTTAGTGTTCAAGCTTATATCTCAAATGCTGGATTTCTAACGCAGATAGCTTCTTCATAATATTTCTATTCCAAAATGGCTTGTGCAATATCAAATTAAATTAATATAAAATAACTTGGTTATTCAACAATATTTCATACATTTGATCTGTCATTTGATGCACAAAAACTAACACATCCTTCTTTAAAAACGTCTATGCATTGAAATTTGATGAACTTTTAACTTCACTTTCACTATAATTAGTGTACAGTAAAATGTCATCTTTTGCTTCTATATGCATTACTGATTTACATGAATATTTTACATTTTATTACTAGGTATTTTTCATTCCAGAGTAAATTAAAAGCAAGTCTTGATGCAATAAATTATTCCAAAAATTATTCAAGGCTTATATTCTCATCTTTGGTGGCTTTATCACTATATTGTGGCTGATGCATTGTTCAGCCTTCCTCAAGCATAGAAGTTATCCAGTAGGAATGGATTCATTCAAGGAATAAAATCTAGATTTACATGTCAGCAATTCCTGAAGATAATATAAGTGTTTCAACAGTTATTCTAGAAAAGATTACTTATCACTGATTGATGCACTCACAAGTGCTATAATTTTGACAGTAACTCTGTAACATAGAATAATGAATCAAAAAGCATTATTTCTTTATACAATGAGGAGAGGGGGTTTAAATACATTTTATTTTTTTAAAACTAGTTATTCTACCAATTAAAAAGCTTAAAAGAACAAAATTATGATATACTGATTTGTTCAGACTAGTGTTCCCATTTTACCAAGGGTAGTGTAAAAGTCATATTCTAGTTCAGTTGAAGAGACAGACAAGTAACATTAAGTTTAAGACTTTCCACCACCAGACTAGACTAGTGGTTAAAACTATTGGTTAAATGGATCATATTACCTGGTGATCATGTGTTCACTTTTTGAATACTGATTAAAAATAAAAAATAAATCATACATGGGCTCTGACATTCTAGGAAGAAGGCTCGACAACGAGTTAAAGTGATGGCGAACATATAGATGGAAAGAACTTTAATAAAACTTGAAAATAAGGTGAATAAAATAATCAGCATACATACTAGGCTCTCTAATAATCAGTATGTTTTGCATAGAAATGAATATCATAAAGGAAACTTTAAGCTCAGTCCTTGAGTGAGAAACTGAGGAAAAGACTAATGATATCAAAGATTAACTAGGTATCTCATATCAATTCTAATATGGACAGTGAAATAAGAACAATTTACACCTTTTTTTGAGAAGCCTTGCAAACGAATTTATTAAACTCGTTCCTGACTTTCAAACTTGCAAAGAAAAAAAAAATAGTTAAATATGTAAGTTTGAGCAAACTTACTGGATTCATTTTAAAAAGACTAATGCAGAATTTACAATGATGTCATTCTATATTTACAGAGATCTTCAGTTCAATAAGTTTTATAAATCTATTCCATATTGTTATGACTGATGGCAACATAATTTCCGCATAGATTTCTGCAGTGGATATAAATAGAGAATAACATTTTAGTAGACCCACCTCCACAGGATGAGAGTAATTCTTTTCCAAGTTATATTTTAAGTGCAATCAATAGAAAATAAGGCAGGCGATAAGTGGGAGATACAATATGCTCATATATAAATTTCCATGATATCATTTACAAAAGAAAAAAAGATCACAGTTGAATATATATATATCTTGCTTATAAAATATAACAATTGTTGAGAAGCCATGATTTGTATTTTATGATATAATGATTTTAATTTTAGGTTTGGTTTATTTAGTTTGCATATCAACCTCAAAGGGTTATTTAGTCTAACAGCATATCAACCTTAAAGGGTTATTTAGTCTAACAGCATATCAACCTCAAAGGGTTACTTAATACAAGAATTTTTGGATATGTTTGTATGAATAGAGTATATTCTTTGTAAGGAATCATTTTGTAGATCAGGCTTCGACATATTTTGTAAAGGGGGATTTTGTTAAGAGTCAGATGTATTGCTGGAAATAATTTTTTCTTCAAAAATTGGTTACAAAACAATGTAGGCAAGCAAATTTGGTAAACAGTTTCTTTTTTTAATATTTTTCTGTAGAACCCAATTTTTTTAATGAAATTTATAATGTTACTTGGATCAGTATTTTCAAATAGGTCCTTTAAGTTATCAGATTTGTTTTGGGTTTGCTAGAAGTTAGAGCAATTAGTAGAATATGTTTAACAGTATATGGTTCCTGACGGATTAAATTTTAGGAAAAACATGACGTTTATAACAAATAGGTCTCGTTTTTGATTATACTCAAATGATATACAACTCCAATCAGAATTATGTAAAATGTTAGCAATTGAACCTAATTTGCTGATTTTTTAAGTGGCAAATACACAACGGAATCTGACTATGACAATATACTTCAACATAGATATTATCTGAAATTTTAAATTTCAATTTAAAATATAAAATGAAATTTCATTAAGTACAACAGAATGATAATATTAGCTCTTATGATCTTAAAAATAAACAAAAAAAAAAAAAAAAAAAAACATTTTTATAATGTACAATAAGAAAAAAAATGCTATAACTACATGCATCAAGCTGAGGTAGTGTAGACATGACATTTACAGACAAGCAAAATATATTGTAAAAGAATCTGCAACTAAATATTTTTTTTTTTTTTTAAGTAAAACAAACTATAACAATAAAACATGACAGACATTACAAGGATAAAATAGATTAGAAATGTTTCAAAGCCAAGGAATTGAAAGTAATAAATACTGAAAGAATTATGAATAAGAAGAATAGTAACAGTAGTGAAGAGTAGTGAAATAGGGATGGGCATTGGAATGAAGATGAAAGCTTCAAGTGAGACGACAAAATAAAAAGTAGGAAAGGAAAGACAAAAGGCAAATAGCTGAACTCATAAAAATTTGCTAAATATGAAATTGGATACTACACAGGAGTTGAGACTTAAACAAAAGTAATTTCATCTTTCCTAAGGAAAAGGAAGTTTAATCAGAAGTTTAAAACTTTTGCTGGTTGTAAAGAGTATATCTTAAGGTAAGGCTAAAAGAAACTTATATATCTAGCATTGTACCTTTCTCTATATAGTGTGCGCATGTGTATGTATATATATATATATATATATATATATATATATATATGTGTGTGTGTGTGTGGTAGGAAAGGCTAAGTGGTTAGCATTCCAACCAAGAGACCTCGATTCAAATCTCACCATAGTTGATTTGTCTTGGAGACAAGGCAACTTCTTGATAATATCAGCCTAGGTATATGGTCCCAATGTGCAGAACCATTGGGAAGTACTTGAAAAAATGGCTACATAAATAAATTGATTCAAAAAGCAGGTCTTCCAAGTATCCTAGGCTGTACTGAACACACATATTCTATATGGAAGACAATGCAAGAAGCAAAGAACAGAAAAGGTAATTTGTCAGTGATCTAGTTGAACCTTGTAAATGCTTATAGATCAGTACCACACAAGGTGACTGAGAAGGCAATGGAAAACTTTTGGCTTCCTGAAAAACTTAAGGACATGTTGATGTGTTACTATGATAGATTCTGTACACATTTCTCCACGGAAGATTTTACCAGAGCATGGCAAAGACTACTACTCAATGCACAATTTGTATCATCCTCTTTGTACTTGTGATGGAATTGATATTGAGATCATCTGAAGAAAAAACAGTCATTAAAAGTTTTTATGGATGAAATTACAGTGCTGGAAAACTCAGCTAATTCAGTAAGAAAAGTTTTGGAAAAACTTGACAATGTCATCAAATGGTTGTGAATGAAATTCAAAGCCAAAAAGGCAAGAAGTTTATGATTATCAATAGAAAGCAGAAGGAGGTAAGGTTCAAGATAGCAGGAGACAACATCCCAACAGTAAAAGAGGAGCCTGTGTAAAGCCTTGATTGGTGGTACAAAAATGGTTTGAATGAGAGACAAAGGGGTTGAGGTTTACCAACAAGCTCAGGAAGGATTGAAAGCAATAGACAAAGTGAGACTGAGCAGGAAGTTCAAAGTATGGTGCCTACAATATGGCCTGTACCCTAGGTTAATGTATGAGGTAGCTGCAACTAGAGTTGAACGTATCAAGCAGTAGCTGTGCTCAGTGTACATTAGAAAGTGGTTGCATCTTCCAAAGCATATAAACAACACAGCTATCTATGGGGAAAATGGGTCAATTGAAACTCCCAATCACCCTCTATCACAGAAGAATACAAATCGGAAAATACCGTACAGTGATGATGTGATTTTCAAACAATGTAGTGATTGATAACAAATCCCCAGAAGTAAAAACTTACAAAAAGGGGAAAGCGGAAGAAGCAGTTAATAGTACTATTTGCAACCTCAAGCATAGGGATATAGTAGGAAAAGTTCAAGAAGGTAAAAGTGGGTTAGGCCCTGGAAAGTTCACATCATTTTGCAATAGTACCAATGTGCAGAAAAGAGTTGCAGTTGTAACAGAAGCCAGGCAGGTGGAGCAGGAAAAGAGATACCTTTGCTTGGTATAATGTAGTCATCAAGGACAATGTTTAAGATGGGAGAAGGTGATAGAATGAAAATCAAGCTGGAAGGAACTCTGGTCATGGGAACCTGCTCATTTGGGTTTCCTGATTAAGTCCACCTATGACATGTTGCCATCCCCAGCAAATCTTGTTTGTTGGGAAATTTCAGATAATCCCAAGTGTAAGTGTGGTGAACATGGTACTCTAAGATATATCCTTTCTGCTTGTCCATTGGGTCTGAAAGAAAGATACATGTGGCAACATTATCAAGTCTTGAAGGTGTTTTACATTTCCTTCAGGAAGAAAATTGATGATATCAATGAAGGAAAGGGACCTACCAAGCAAATGATGACTAAAGTACAGTTTCACAAAGGCAGAAAGCTAACCATTAGAGGATGGCAAATAAAGATGGTTAGGAGAATGGAAAATAGCAGCAGACCTTGATTCTGTACTTGTTTTTCCAGTTGTAGCAACAAGCCAAAGGCCAGACTGTGTTATGGAATGGAAATGACAAAAAAGCACTGTTGTTGGAACTGACAGTTCCTTGGGAAGAAAATTTGGAACAGGCAGAACAAAGAAAAGTTGAGATATGAAAACCTGATAGACAAATGTGAAGAATGTGGATGAAAGATTGAATTCTACCATCTCGCTGTGAGATTAAGTGGTTTTGTCAGAAAAGATGTCGTCAATGTACTCAAAAGACAATTTGGCTACAATAACAGAAATAAGCATGGTAGCAGATCTTCAGGAGACGGTGGGAAAAACACCTGGTTAAAGTGTGATGATGACAGTTGGTTGGAGAACAATTGATGGCGAGAAAGACCAGTTGACACTGATCCAAAAAGAAGCCTCCACAATGCAGAGACCCCGCCATAGCAGAATGCAGTAGAGGAAAAGGGGCCAAAACTGGCTGTTATGGCTCCTCCTGATGACTGATTTTGGATTAGATCCAGAAATGGAGATGCTAACTGGTAAGTAAGGCCTTGCTCATTTTTCTCCTGATAAATAGACCCAAGTCTTATGAGTGACATTGGGGAGAGAGAACTGTTCATAAGTCATTAATAGTTGTGCTAACACAAAGTCACAAATTATCATGACTGAATATTTGAATATACAAGCCTGGTTCAAACTGTTGTTCCTGCCAGATTATGCCCTGCCTCCTAGAAATTGTAACTAAGGTCCACTCAGCATAGTTGCAATATAAACCACATGTTGGTTTCTGGGTGTTGAACAAACACAAATATGCCTGAGCCGTCATCTGCAACAGGGATTAGCTAACCACCCTATTAGACAGGTATATATGAATATATAATTCTGGTAAACCTTGAAAATGTATGTCAGATATTTCAAAGTACCCATTTCTTTACCAAGATAACCCTTGATTTCTTTGATTCCTTGGTTTCTGCTATCATCTCTAAACTGGATCCTCACAAAGCATGTGGGCCTAATGGTATCCCTGCAATAGTACTTAAATGTGCTCTTGAATTGGCACCTGTTCTCTCTAAACTTTACAATAAATGCCTGGCTGTTTCCTGCTTGTTGGAAATCCTCTTCTGCAGTTCCAGTCTTTAAGCACTCCAGTGAACTGTGATCCTTCAAACTATTAGCTTTCTACCTCTTTTTGGCAAAGTACTAGAGGCCCTAATCAACTGAACTGGTTAACCCCCCCTCACAATACAGGGTCTTCTTTCAAATAAGCAGTATAGCTTTCACTTTTCTCAGTCAACTGCTGATGTATTAACTATTATTGCTGAAAGTCTAGAAAGCTTCAGATAAGAATGTTGAAGCTCTGGCTGTTGCTTTGGTGATTTCGAAGGCATTTGATAGGGTTTGGCATACTGGTCTTCTTCATAAGTTGAAAGAAGATGGCATTTCTGGAAGAATGTTTGAATGGATTCAATCGTATCAAATCTCAAAATGAAAGTTATCTTGAACAGCCACACTTCTACATCTTTTTGCATTAACAATCTCCCAGGGCTCTATCCATATTACATTTATAAGTCTACCATTCATCCATGCTTTGAATATTGCTGTCCCATATGGTCTGGTGCTCCTGCTATATATTTAGAGATTCATGATAAAATCCAAAGAAGAATCTGCAATGTTATTGGGTCTGACCTAGCATCCCAGCTTCAGTCACTTTCCAGCCACTGTAATGTAGCTTCCCTGTGCCTTTTCTATAAATACTTTCATAGTAATTGTTCAGATGAACTTTGCTCTATGGTACCTAGACTTTATGAATTTAAGCATAATACTAGATTGGTAACCAGTAGTCATCATTTTACAGTTGAGTTGGCTAGATGTAACCAAGTTCTTTGCTAACAATTTCTTTTCAAGCATTTCTCACCTATGGAACTCTCTTCTGGCTTCTTGCTTTTCAGCCAACTCTGATGTTCAAAAGTTTAAATGCGATGTCAATTGTTATTTACCGTCTTCTCGATTCCTCCTCTTTTATTGTTCTTGTTCCTTAATGCTTTTCTTTTACACTTGGGAACCTCTTGTATCATAGTAGTTTTATTGCCTTGCTTGGAATAAAATGATTTTAAAAAAATACAAAATATGCACTTATCAAGGTTAGGTACACAACAAATTTATATTATTGTAGTTTATTTCATTCTTGTTCTTTTATAAACTACAGAGCATCACTTATTCTTAAATGAAAATATTCTATAGTGTAATAATAAAACAACTTGTTTAATTGGCAGCAAAGATTGAATTTGAGACCTTTATTCCTGTGCACTAAATATTGAGCTATATCACAGTGTCTTTTGAAAAGGCCAGGATGGAAAAGTATCTGGAGTGGAAGGTTGTTTTAGTAAGTGGAGAGTCATTGTAAAAATTATAGGATATTTAAGTAAAAATGTTTGGCCCTCAAGTTTCGAAGTTTGATTTTTTTTCCTTTAACCTACAGCTTGCTAGTTTATAATCTTTTAGGTCTTCATATTCTAACTGTATTTGCTTGCAGAAGGTGAGACGTTAAAATCAGATAAGATTTTTAGTTATATTCCAACCATCAGCAAATAGTTCTAAGTTTTCAAGAATACAAATCATTTAATAGAAAATTTTGCAGAAAATGCAAACATACATTATCACATAATTCTGTCATTAACATATTGCAATATCTTAGCAATTTTGAGAAGCTACATGACAGAAACTAACATGAAAATTCGAAAGCATATAGTAAAAATCTTCAGGAACAAATGGATCAAAAATAGCATTGCAAATGACAAGAATGCTTGATAATTTTGTCGGAAAAAAAAAAAAAAAAAAAAAAAAAAAAAAAAGACTTAATTGAGATGCAGTTCTACTGATGAAGGTTGAGAATACCATGGATAGTATGCAACAAATAAAGTATTAAGAAGAATAGTAACTACAAAGAAACTTGACAGAAAGAGATAACTGAAATTTAGGAGGATACAACCAAAAAATTTGGAAAATTTAATGCTCACAAAAAGCAGAGGAAAACAATAAGTAACCTTTCATAAGTTTGTACAAACAGATGGAGGAACAACTACCAGAACGAGAAAGAGGGTTAGAAAAAAAAAAATATTGCAGAGAGCAACAAAAACAAGACACAAAGATAGAAAGACTTATCTCAAGCTGAGTTTTCTTATTTATTGCATCATATTCTCTAATAAAAGTTTGGAGAGGAGTGTAACTATTGCATCATATCATTTTGTTATTAATCTGTAATAGTTTTAATTATTACATCAGAATATAACAAGGAGAAAGTATTTGATAATGTCAAATAAATTTACAAAAAATAAATTTTGTTTTGCCACAATTTCTAAGGAACTCTGTAGTACCAAAAAAACCTGTATATAACATTAATGCTGTAGTAGGAGCAGCAACTTTGAAATCAATTCACAGATTATAAAGGCCATTACCTAACAGCATATGGTCTTCTTGACCTGGCTCCTTCATAGAAGACATGTTTTCATCATAAACATCAGTCAATTATTGAGCAATAAAATTAATTATCTATCAGAATTGGAAAGAAAAACATTAAATAAAATGAAGATTTGAAAAATATCAAATAATATTTAAAAAAATGAACACTGCTCTTGCCAAATTTGAAGAATATTCCTGTATTGATTAAAAATTAAGATAAGGAACTAGCGGAGAATATCTCCAGCATGAGGAATTATTTAATTCTCAGAAGAATAAAGCTATTGATGAGCATGGTGCCAGTGATGGTGCCATGATGATTGACATTCTTAATCTACAGTAATTGAAACCATGCTTAAAATGATAACACCAAGTGCTGAATTGTTGACAATGGAGATGAGTAGCAAACAATTTTCTTTGGATTTGTGGATTTTCTTTCAGATCATTATTTGAAAAGATAGGAAGAGAACAGTTGCAAGCAAGTATGTTTTCAGCTGGAGTAAATGTAGAAGCATAGAAATTTTACCAATCAATACAAGCCAATATGGGCACAAAAAGAAAACGAGTGAATACCTTTTGCACAAATAAATAGGGGGGGAGAAAAAGTAAACAATAAGCTATCATTTTAATCATTACTTTAGCAGTAAAATAGTTAACAAAAATGGTTTTTTTTTGGGGGGGGGTAATAGGAATAGATTTCTTGACAAAGATAAATATTAAATGGGTAAGAAAAACTTCTATTAAACCAATCATAATGAGTTAATGGCAATTTAATAATTTAGTATTGTTATCTACTAAATCTTACATAAGGTTATTGTAATCATTTGTGTATATGCACTTGTTGCCATATTTTTTTTTAGCCTAGAAATTAGAAGTGCATATTATACACAATAAATATTAACATTTTTCCAACATGCTACCATATTCAGTTATAAAGATATATCTATGGTCCAAACTAATGTGTAGAAAAGAGTTTAAAATCACTAATCAAACAATGCATTTGTTTTAAAAACATTCATTCCTATGGATATGAAGCATATTTTAGTTTACTTCACCACTGTTCATTTTGAAGATAGACATCATGACAGTTTAATTTATGTTGTCCCATGTAGGAGATATTTTTATCAGCCAGAGTCATCCAGTCCTTTTTCAAAAGAATGTCACCTTCACTGCTGCCTAGTGCAGTTCATAATGTATTTTCTAAATGACTGTCATGGTGGTTTCAGATATACCCTACTAAGCTTTCAATATCATTATTTCCATATAATGGAAAGCTCTGATTCACACACACATATATATATATATATATATATATATATATATATGAGAGAGACTGGTGCAGTTTTGCCAGCTATTTGTTCTACTGGTTGTAGACAAGTAATTTTAATAGCTTGTTGATGCCAATGGCAATGCCTAGTGGTTAAAGAACAATGGCCATCCTGCCAGGAACAACACCAAGATTGGTTGTTATCAATTCCAATTGTTTCTGGAATGTGTTTCTTTATAGGTTTGTTTCTTCAAGTGTGATCTTATTTTCACCACAAGCTTGTTGCATTTTTGCACAAACATGTCCATGGATTTATTCTAAATGCAGTGGAAATTGTGTTTCTCAAGAGTATGCAAACTATAAATTCCTATTTTTGGTTTATCTGAACCAGATAAAAAGTTGAACAAATGTTAATTTTTAGAAGTAGCTGTAGCAGCTAAATTTAAGTGTGTATTATGAGATTCTTTTCCAGAATTTCACAAACCCAAATTTAGGATTGCATATTATGCACAAGTGAGTATCATATGTTAATAATTATGACATATAGTAGAGAGAAGAAAGATTGAAAAAGCGTACTTGCTTTAAAGTTAGTTTTAAAATCCTAGCTTTTACTTAGGTTCAAACACTGTTTCCTTGAACTTGTGGAGAAGCAAGCAGTGACTTCAAAGTAATGCAGGCCCAAACAATGAATTAATATATTTTATATATTTTTTGAAAATAAAATTCTAAAACTTTTTTTAAAAACAAAAAAGTTCAAATTTTGAAAGAGCTCAAATCTGAAAAGCATTATCTTTTCTTGTTTTATTGAAAAACTTAATCTTACTTTAAAAAGACTATCATAAAAACCTTTTGGTTTCCCTAATAAATTTTACCTCATGTCACAAACTTTCTCAAGAACATAAAATGCAGTTTCATAAAATATAAATGCAGATAAATAGTTGGTGGCAAGGTTTGTCACTTCATAAAAAGGGTATCAATAACAGTTTAATCATTCTCATAGTAACAAAGCATTTCATCTATCCTGACCACAACTAATTTTACACAATATTAGATGCCAACAATTACTCCCAATGGTAATGCTGAGCAATTATGGTTAAACTAATTACAAGATGAACAAACAAATTCTTTATTTATATTTTATATAAATAATGAATTATGTTGTTCATCCATACATGATACAAGCGATATTATAAGGAGTGTTGAAAAGTTCTCAACCTGGCCCACATCCCAAAATAACCAAACATTTAATAAAAATAATAAAATAAAATAAAAAATCAGAAGAATGGTGAAGTTAACTTTTGTACAGCATTTGATACTTCAAAAATTACTTCTGCCTGTTAGATATTAACATAAAAGAAATAATTATTTCTACTTAAAGAATATCTGAATCATTTACTTCAGGGTTTGGTTATCTTCTGTTTACATAATTTTGTTTCTGATAATTGTTATATAGTTTCATTCAACTATATATAGTTAAATTCCCAGATGAATTCTGTGGACAAGACAGATTGGTATCAAATGACAATTGGAAAAAAATCTTACATTTTGCCGACACATTTCGTCTTCCGACTTTTTCAAGGCAAAAAAAAAAAAAAAAAAAAAAAAATAATAATCCCTTACTATAAAGGTAATTTACATTAACCAGAAAAAGGCTTAGACACAAGCATCTATCTTTTTAATTTTAATGTAACTATAACAAAACATTTTCGATTTCATTTTTGCCTTGAAAAAAAAATCGGAAGACTAAAACGCGTCGGCAAAATGTAAGATTTTTTTCCAATTGTCATTTGATACATACATACTTTATATATATATATATATATATATATATATATATATATATATAAAACAACATGAAAAATAAGAAACCTTTGCACATATTTTCCTTTTGTTATAGACAAAATCATTAAGATTTAAAAGGATCATGAATAGAACTAACTTGCTCGATATAACAGCATTTACATTCAACATTAATTGGCAGTATAAAAACAACCAAAGAAATTGATTACCATCTGTAAAGATTTACATTAAAGTGTATAAATGGATGATAGGATGTAAAATGCTTATTCTTATGCAAGAAACAGAAAATGAAAATAGAAAAAAGGTCTTTTCAAGAAGTGAAGAGGAAAAAAAGCAATTATTTGGAAGCCAAATAATACTTCCAATGATATACAAAACCAAGATCTGACTTCATGCTAAGAGTTTATGTTTAGCTCTTATTAAAATGATTCCCCTCCCCATTTAATTTGACTTCTAATATTTTGTAATTAAGATTTGATATTGAAATTATAAATAAAGAAATCCTCTTCAAGGCTTAATCTATGAATTTGTGTCTGATGAAAATAACTGAATCATATATTAGACTTCAGAACTTCAGATTAATGATCTTATAAATATTCTTCAAGGTTTATTTTGCTGAATGTTTAAAATATTAAATGTTGTATCTATCTGACTTTCAATGCAGATATGTGGAGGGAAGTGGTCAGTAATTACCAATGAACGCAACAGGAAATTACCAACTTTCCCAAGAAGTCCTGGCAATTCAAACATTAAAAGATGTGGGATCCATGATTGTCTATGTCCTGAAGGGACATCGCATTTAAAAAAGATATTAAAAATATGCTTCACAATTACTTTTTTTTTAAATATAAATTAAAACAAAAATCATTAATCTAGGTTTTCTACTTTATAAAGAATGTAAACAGCATGCTTTTATTTTATAGGGAAAGATTTTGTTTGGAAACAGTTTTTAGTAGTTAAATGACACACTCAAGACTTATCAGTATGCTCCATTTTCAAATGGCTACTTTAAAATAGGCTTTACAGGATAACTGAAAACCAAATATTTAGCAGATTAGTGATAATACAAACAGAACTTTCACGTATAATGATTCCTGTCTATAATAAAATATAGTCTTGGTTTGAACTGTTCAATTTCTACTTGTAAATATTTTGCTTTGCATACAAGATTGACTAGCCTTTTCTTTAAGATTTATAATGCAGAATTAACTTTCCAAAAGCAACTTTTAGATTTTGAATCAAATCAAACAACCAATTCATACTTTCAAACTGTTATGCCAAGCCTACATTAGATTAAAAAGCACTAAAAGCATCATTTCTACTTCAGGAGCATATACTAAGCACAAGTTGTATGCTAAGTGACTTTCTTCCAATAGTTAATATACATTTACAGTTGGATAATGTAGGTTTAAATTTTGGACTTAATAATATAATTTTAACATACAAAAGTAAATATGCTTTTATTTTCTGTATTTGATATATATAAAAGTTTCTAATTTTGGAGAGGTGTGTGTGTGTGTGTGTATATATATATATTATTCATAGATTTTCAGAAAAGATTGTGCTGGTACCTCTTACACATATATATTATACATGAAAAGAAATACATTAAAAAATTTCTATGATCTTTTAATGCACCTCATTACAACATAGATCTGATTATTTTTTTTTCACAATTTTGTTATACAGGGGTTTTTTGTATCAGGATTCAATTAAAATTTATTCAGCCAAAACAAATCTAAGAAGAATTTGCCTAACACAATAATTTCATAAGATACCAAAAGGCAATTGTGTAATGATCACTTATTCATATAAAAGCTGGCACCAGAGAATAATCCTTTTCACTAAGAAAAATATTTATCTACCATGTGAGGCACCTATCTATATATTTAAAAAAATAACCTCTTGATTTGGATCAGAATCACTAAAACTAAGAATTGTTAATTATGTTAGTTTTAGCATAAATCATAGTGACCTGAAACCTGTTTGAAAATTTTGTATAAATTTACATCAATTTCATTAAAGAATAAAAGCATAAAATTGGGAAAGTTTTAAACAAGACACAAAACAATACTTTTATAAATCTATAATATATTCTAAAGCCCTCATAAGCACAAATCGTCATGACAAATTTACTGCAGTCTACAATCTGTCTATATTTCCGAGATGAAGTAATCTGTACATTATTCGGACATTTGTCCTCATCTTTGTCGCCGTATTTATTACGTTTCGGCCGTTGTACGCTCTGGCCTTCTTCAGGTGGTTGGAATGTCGAACTGAACCCTTTATTTCACTCACTGGGGTAGACTGTTCTAGTTCCACATGCCATGTTTTTAATGGATGTCAGTTATCAGTTATCTTCTGTTAATTTCCCTCTGAAAGTTCTCCACTGCCTTAACTGGGTATTGAACTCACACTGGGTCCTGTCACTGGATCTAACCAACACCTTTTATCCACTGTGCCATGTGCCCTTGAGGACATGTGAAAGGAAATCTAAATTGAGAATTTAATTTGAGTAAAAATGTACTACTGAAAAAGGTAAAAATGAAAAGATAAAAAAAATCCTACCATCTTAAGCCAGTAGGAAAAAATTAATTTCAAGCTACAATTTTTACTTTCATATTTATCATAATTTAGTTTTTAAATTAAAATCTATTACTGAGTTAAATTAACCAATGTATTCAAATAAATTATACTGTCTGCAGATAATGAACATCAAGAAAATCATTGCAGTAATTCTATAAATTTATTTAGCATTTATAGATAGCAACATTAGTTAAGAATTATAAAAAAGGTAATTTCTGGAAACTTATATCAATTATGTTAAATGTTTTAGACTATGCAAGTACAGAACTAAAACCAAGCTTTAACTCTTTCCAATATGTTTTAACCTCTTGAACTCTGAGATTTGCTGTCAATCCACTATCCTTGGATATTTTGGGTAAATTTTATTATTTTAGAACTGCTTGCATAACAGAATGAATTAGCATTACAAATGAAATGCCTCCTGTTCATTTGGTGCCTCAGTCTATCCTCTCAATGTCACTGCTGACATTGCTACTGTGTGTACAGTACATTGACTCAGGCTGCCTTCTTTATTTCTTCAAATAATTTCACTGTCTTCAGATTCAAACATTTTAGGTAACATTTCTTTTCATTCTTGAACACTTGTAAGGGCAAACATGTTTCAAATTAATAATAGAAATATAAACAAAGGGTGCAGATGTGAGATTTACTCTATTACAGAGTAGTACTATGTAGAATAGTAGGTTTAAAATTATTTTACAAACTCTAGAAATGAAGTCCATGAACTTAATGTTACTTTAGTGATTAGATGCCAGTACTCCAAGTTACAAAGAACAGCAGGAAACGTAGACGTTGTGAATCTAAACACTTCACTAACTGATTAAATGCATATAATCAATCTGCCTATTGAACAATTAAAAATGACAATGAAATATTAATTGAGGCTCAATATCAAGTGATTGTTCTATCTTAAAACTCTTGAATATTATAATTCAGATTTAAAAATGACTATACATAAGAAAACTAATAAAATAATTATAGTGCTCTCAGAAAAATGGTAAGGATAATATTTCTTTGGCAGATAAATTCATTATGAATAGTCTTTGCTGTACTATCTGTAACAAACTGAATTAACAAAATATAGCATAATTTAATAAAATGACCATTTAGAAATATTGTGTGCTTCATATTGGTCCAATTGATTTTAGAACATTCCCCATTATCAACAACCTCCTTGAAGAATTAAAAAATAGTTAATATTAATCTTTTCCATTTATACACAATTCTTCTCTAACAGAATCTTGTTGCATTTTGGAGATGGTTTCCAGTATCATAATATTAAGATGTAATATACTTAATCATCCTGGCATTGTATTTACATTAATTCAATGTTTTATGATTCTTGTTGCCATTTGAAGCCACCCACACACTAGAAAATGCTCTACAAAAGGATAAATGTTTTCTCATGTCATCAAGGATTTCTACAACCTTGATTCCTTATTTTCAATTTTTCATTCTCGAAACTCAGCACCACCTTCTAATCGGTGTCTTTTTGAATTAATCCCAAATTCAACAAATGCTTCTTGATGCTTGCAGCAGATGGGATATTTTAATGAATATATTGTTGATATATACCAATGGTGACTTGAATAAACTCATTTTGTAACAACAATACTCAGCACATATCTCCTGATTAATGGGGATATATTTAGACTAAATACTAATATTGCAAAAAAAAAAAAAAATCTCCACCTTTTAAGAATGATCTGAAATGACTGCAGTGATTCTTGTACATGAACTTGCAGGTAATGTTTACCTGAAGTTGATGAGTAAGTTTTTACCTTGCTGTCACCATTTCCTCAATTTGCTTGCATAAATGTTTACACTGGTTTTGAATATGTTTACATATTTATTCAATTCTTGATGGTCCTGAGATAAATAGCAACAGAGAGAGGTTTATGAAATCTGATTCAGTAACTTATCCATTTCCCAATTATCTGACCATTTCCATGATGCAATCCAGCCTTGTCAAAATTTACACTGAAATTGGGTTCATCCTTAGTAAAACATTGTATTTAATTGATTGACTGGGATGTTACCTAATGTATTAAGTATTCATAAGTTTTACTTATTTTTTTATATTAACTTTCTCTATAGCTGGAAAAATTGACACACAATCAACTAGGAACATCTAGAATCCACCAAAGCTGGGAAAAGTGCTCCATCAATCTTGACATCAATTAACACATTTAAATTTTGCCCAAGGTAAAAGGAAAATTGCATACATGTTTTCCCTTCCCCCATTCTGTTTCACAATTGGATAAAATATGACCTAAATACTGATGACATTGTGCTTTCCTTGACCTTTGGCCACAACTTCATTGTTCCTTATTGAAGCAAACAATCTCTGGTCATATGATTAAGTTCATGACAACTGTAGCACAAACTCTGCAGTTTCTTGGTTTTCTGTAGTTCTTTGATTTTTGCTATTTTGTATATTAGTCATGTAGCTACTGCAGCTAAACCCAATACTTCCAACTTCATCCTTCAATATTACCCTGACTTGGAGCAATAGGTGATCCACATTGAAAAGAATCCATTGATGAAAAAGTACAAAGAAATTGCTTCACAATTTCTGGTAACCCAGCTACAAATGTACAAAAGCTATAGTCAGATAACTAGACAAACACTGATAATAAGCTTGTCTGCCCAAAATATCCAGAGATTCACCTGGGTCACTATGAATTTTCAGAGTCTACAAAGTGCAGATTATGTACAGAATGCTTTTTAAGCTGCAATGTCCTACTTTACGCTACATTACTAAAACTGATTATGCACCAGTTTATCCTTTCCATTCATTCAACTAGAGACTGGTTTGTATTAGAGCTGTTGAACATGAGAATTGTTTTTCTTTTAAATCAAAATATACAATAACTTGTAGCAAAAGAAATGAAAATAAAAAAGAAGACTTTTAGAAAACGAAACTCAGAGAACAAAAAGGCACAAAAATGCAATACTGCTTAAATGTTCAGCTAAAATTTTTGCCAAATGAACAAGAATAAAAGTCCAATGCTGATAAATTGTCTAGTCACAAACTTTTAAGCAAAGAAATACAAAAATTACACCTTAAAGATATTTTTTTCTGATTATCTATTGAGAGCAACCATCTTTAAGTGCTCTACTGCCAGTCACCACCAGCTAGTGTTGTCTTCATTCTTTTTTTTCATGGTAGAGTGGCTCAGTATTGCCAATACTAATGAGAAGTTTTCATTTCTGCTGCAGTCATTGTACAATCAGATTACCATTTATTCAGGTAATTACAGAATTCTCTTAATGAAAAAAATCCATTTCCTATGTGCCTTTGTCCAGAAAGAAAATTGTGAAAAGATAAAATTATGAAGTTGACAGAACAAAATGGAAAATATTACTCAATAAAATTAATGTCAAAAATAAACAGATTTTTTTTTTTTTTTAAAACATTTTGATCAACTTAGTTGATTTTGTAAGTGACTAACTGGAGTTGTTGCAATAAACATGTCTAAGGATGCACTAGTAAATCCTTAATTTATCATACATTTATAACAACATAAAAGCTGATCAAAGAAATCTCACTTTCCGTACAGTGTTAGACATTGCATATTATTTAGTTGTATAAACAAGTTAATTTTTAACAAATGAAGTAAATATGTAGAAGTTTTTATCAAAGATCTTTCATTTTTAAAACTTTTTGTAAAATACATCTATTGGATGCTTTAGTACTCATCATCAGTGATGTTTCTAGCCAAGGTTCATTAGGGGTTTTTCAACATCATACCCTCTTCTCCACAGTGACCCAGCCGATACTTTGTGTACCTTCCGTTAGCTACAATTTTTCCATCTTCCCAACACCCACACACAGCGACTCCTCTTGGCAATTACTAAGTGTTCACTGTTAAAAATTAGATTTTACTTGTTTTATACTTGTAGCAAACCAAACAGATGGTAGGCAATTACATTGAAAAGCAGTATCTTACTTTCAACTAAACATTTTGTTTAGCCAAGAAAAAAAAAAAAAAAAAAAGAACAGTAAATAAGAGCACATGTAAATGCATGCTTTCCAAACGAGAAACAAATGCTTGGAAGTAATGAATAGGTGAGTGTGGATGAAATAATCAGAGAAAAAACCCCCAAAAGATACCATATGTTTTAGAGGAAAAAATAACTTAATAGAAAGACTATAAATTTTGATAAAGTAAACAGTGCTGTGTATTACACACACACACGTGTGTGTATGCATGGTTAAAATGTTAGCATTCCAAACTTCTTGATAATATCAGCTTGGAGAATTGATTCCAGCATATGGCACTATTGGGAAGTGCCAGAAAATCATGCCATGGATAAACTACAAGGTAGAGACAAAACTGTTGAGAAGCTGCCAATATTTGTTCTAGCACAAAGTCACAGGTCATCTTGTCCAAGGTTTTCATTGTATTGGCCTTTTTCAATTACTGATCATGCCAAATTATGTGCTTTCTCACAAACTATAACTAACATATGCTCAGCATAGCCAACCTGTGATTTATACTGCAACTATGTTGAAAAAAAAAAACACAAATCTGCTTGAGCAACAGGCATCTGCAACAGAAATTAGGTAGCCATCCTAGCAGATAAATATACTTAGAAATTATCAAGCAGTCACTATATATTTAAACAAGTTTTTTTTGGTTTTTTTTTAAGTTCAACCATCAAAGTCTATCTACATTTTTATGTGGAAGAAAAAAATTGTATATTTCAATCAAAATTGTGAATAAATTGTCGAAGTTCATGCTTTCTGTTTTTGTTCAAGTACTTTCTACTATCTCAGCCATTATCAAGCACTGAATGTTGTCAGTATGGCAGACATAATTATGTTGACTATATCCTGGCATTTTTGGAGATCACAAGAAGACTGCACATGAGAAAAATGTATCAAAGTAATTATTATTATATGCATGTTAAATATTTTATACACACTTTAAAAATGACATCATTTTACTTAATGCAGGTTACTTCTTTTGTATAATAATAGCTTCATGTATTTTGAATCTTCCCTTGCAGTGGGTTCTATCATCTAATATTTACCTTGTGTTAATAGTTGTATTTTGATTGTGATATGATCAATATGTGCACAAATTGCACTAAGTTTCAACAAGTGAAAAATCAACCTATGAATGAGTGTGATATTGGAAATAGAATCTCTCAAAGGACATGAGAAATCATAAAACACTGTTTTTCTATTGAGGGATTTTTGAAGACCTAAGTTATTGGTAATAATTAAGTTAAAGGTTTTAAACTTTCTTCAGTGTAAATGATAATAAATCTAAGGTGTGTATATATATATATATATATATATATATATATATATATATATATATATATATATACACACACATACACACACACTTATAGGGACTGTTAGATATTGAAAATTCTTAGAAATTTTTTTTTTGGGGCCTACTAAATTCAAAAAACACCATCTTAGATTTCTGCATGTATCAAGATTTTTGTATCACTTAAAAAATACTGGTACATATTTACATAGGTACCTCCACGGAATCGCTAAAAAATGAGCATAGCTTGATGAAAAAGACACCAACCTTGCCGAAAACTAAATTTTATTGTCTAAATGCTTATGTTATTAAGAGGAAAGACCAAAGTTTTTTTTTTATTTTTTAAAAATTTTCCTTCTTTTTAGAACATTCTAAATTTTGATTAAAAAAACCTTTTTTCTATTTGTATCAGCGGAACTAGTAAATAACATAGACAATTTTTAGCATGTTTTTTTGGTATGACACACATTAATTTGAAAAATCGTGCAAAAATAGAAATAATTATCGGATGTTAATGAAACTTTCAGGAACTATTCACAGATGATCTAAATTATTATAAATATGTTTTTTTTATGAAAGTCATGGTAGAAATATTTTTTAAAAATATTTATTACCCCCCATAACTAATTTTATGAAAATGCTTGAAATTCATCGCATCGGTTTTAGTGATTACAATAATTAAAAGCACAGGGCTTTGAGGAATGCAAATCATGTTTTTTTTTTTTTTTAATTGATATCAGTACCTGAAAATCAGCTCTGAATTGTAACATACAAAACTCAATAAAACAAATATATTATTTAATTTCAAATGCTTTTATTTGCTTTTAGTTGTTTTTTTTTATGAATATGGACAATATTTTCTGAAAGCAAAAAATTTTTTTCGATGAAAAATGAATTTTTAATACAATTATTTGTTATTTCATTAATTATAATAGATTTTACATTTAAATTGTAAAAATATTATAAAATTAGTTAAAAAAGCCGATCGGCTTTCATAAGTGTCCTTGTGAGATAGATCTTTTTTTTAGCGTTGTAAATTGTATCATTTTGACTAATCAGAAGATCCCCAGTAATTAAGAAATGTAATTTTGTGCTTATAATCGAGCTGTAATTATAAAATACAGAAGACCAACCAGAATATAATTAAGTTGCGTTATTTGAGTTAAGCATTGTTCTCCGCTGTTAAGGCCTTTACTTTTATGAAACACGTGTGGAGAAGTTAATTTGATTTTTCAATTTCAACTGAGAAGGGTACCTACAAGTATCAGTATCATCTTATGAAATTTATATGATCTTATTTTTTATATTAATCTCAGTTACGACATTTTTCCATAAATGAAAAATCAAAATTAATAATAAAATGAATGCAAATACAAATAACAGTAGAATGTAATAAATGTATATAAAATTATAGTATTTTATGTACAATTCTGATAAAATTTCATAAGAAAGGTACCTATAAATTAATTAGATACCTTTCTTAAGAAATATGAAATTTAATGTCACTCTTAACAGTTTTATTTTAATTTCTTTAGAATATATTTCCCATAAAGCATCATAAACGTAAAGGTGAAAGCTAAGTACAAAAAAAAAAAAATTAGACCGCTGAAAGTTTTCGTTAAAAATAACGGGGTAAATAATTTGTTCACGTAAATGTAAATTATTTCACTTTTCTCCTTCGGTAGAACAAATTAGCCTCATGGAATTCGTAAATATATCATTCATCATATGTCAAGAGACGCGAAAGTTTATGACCTGCTTTGTTTTATTTTCAAATTACATCTTTTTGGCACAAAAGCTAAGTTAAGTTTCGTTCAAAATATTTTAAATAAACATTATAATTTCTGATTTTCTTAAAATAAGTTTTAAAAAAATGATAATTGATATTTAAAAAAATTTCAAAGTCAGATTTCCAGTTTTTTTTTTTTTAAATGGAAAAAAATGGTCAATTTTGCTGACTCAAAAAAAAACTAGATTTTTAACGAAAATTTCGGACGTGCTAGGAACAACTAAAAAATGGAAAAAAATACCCCAAAAATACTTTCCTCTTAATAATAACAAACATTTAGACGATAAAATTTTGTTTTCGTCAAGTTTGGCGTCTTTTTCATCATGCTATGCTCTTTTTTTAGCGATCTCGTGGAGGTACCTATATTTACAATACTTACATTTGCAGCACCCTGAAAAAACCCATTGGCACAGCATTATTCTATATTAGTCTCAAGCTTAAAAGTGAACTTTTAGAAAAAAAAATATTTCAATTAACAATGAAAGTGTAATTATAAACTTATGCTATTAATATAAATTAATCTTAAATTTGTAAATATTTTCTCTATGTAAACTTGCAACAGTTTCAAATTATTAGACAGCTCAATAAAAATACTATTGTATACCTCTAATAAACAATACTCATTACCAATTAAATGTAAATACCGTTATTATTCCACCAGGTTGTATATTTTAGTAAATCCATACATCTCAAATAATTTACTAAATAACTAATTGACAAACAGATTATATCAATTGTATAACTCTTATGGAACACTTGATAAGAGTGTTAGCAGATTAAGATAGCCACCCTTCAAAACTGATATAAAAGTTCTGTTTGTAAATTGTACACAAAACCAAATTTAATGATAGCACTGAAAAAGGAGAGTAAATTTATAAGATGACAACTTCAATGCTAATTATTCATAAAGTTGAGAAAAGCAAATATTAAAGCCAAATTTACCTGGGTAAATCTGCGTACAAGGCATGTCTTGCCAACTCCAGCATTGCCAATCAAAACTACTTTGAAGAGGTATTTGTAATCTTCCATGGAGATATCTGCGAATGGACAATGATAAAACAAAGATAAATATAGACAAAAATAGAAGTATATTATAGCATATTTAAAAAAACCAAAAAAAAACCATAAAGTGAAAAGCTTTTAAACAGTTATTTTAAGAGAAAAATTTAAATGAATAGTCAAGTATTAAAGGAAAAATATTTTAAATTCACTGTAATCCATAAGAAAATCTATTATGCACAAAAAATAGTGAAATCCTAGAGACTAAACGCCCACACTGTCAGATGATATTTCTACCAATTTAAATAGGTATGCAATGATGTTTTGTTTGTATTTCCTATACAAAGAAAAATAGAATCAAATTGAAATCTATAAGCAGGATATTGCAGGTTCAACTTTTTATAGGACATCTTGTAATTTTAGTTTAAAAATCAAAACAGAAAAAAAAAAAAGATTAATATTGGAGGAGTAGAGAAATAGCAACAATTTTCTGAGAAAATCAAAGAATAAATTTTATATATATATATATATATATATATAGTGTGTGAGACTCTCAAACTAAAATAATGATCAAGTGGTATTTTATAGAATGTATTCATCAGGTTCTGAAATCTGTGAATGACCAGTTTTCAGTTAGCTGCTAGAATTCAGTCATTTTTGATCAAGTGAAAGTTTAATATATAGCAGCATTGAGTGGAAAAAGTAGCTAATTGATTTGCAATACAAACAAGACTATGTAAAAGCCCCATAAAGACCATAATATAACCAGATTTAATCCTCCATTTAACTATAAAAGATAAAATTTTGGAAGGTCTTCAATCCTGTAAACAGGATAAGATATTTAGCAGAAACTCCCTTAAAGCCAGTTATTGTTGCATGGATAATATACTTTAGTTAGTAAAGTACAATAAGATATTGAAAGCTGGTGATGTTACTTATAATTGCAATTCTAACATTTCCTATAACTGACCGGATATAGCATACACTGGAGGCACCAAGAGATACAGGAAGCAAATATTTTCAGATCACATACAGGAAGTGGAGAATGTGAAAATTGTATAACATTGTACAGCTATATAATAGAACACAATGCCTGAGATTAGGAAAATAATTTGTAAAAGAGGTGTCTGTTTTCATGGAAGTGTTAAGATATAATTTGTGTGTGGAAAAGAAATGAAATTTACATTCTCTGGTCAGAGAAGAGTACTGAATGAAGATCAGAACAAAAGTGGTCTCTAAATGTAAACATGACAATAACTTCCCCTTATTGATGAATGGTATGTGTTTGCAGGTGAACAGATAACTTGGCTTCTTAATTCACATACACACCTCAATAGGAATAGATGGGTTCACCTATTACCTAGTTCATGCTCTTTCCCCATCTTTTGATCACAAATAGAGGTTTATCTCATTTCCTGTTGCTTCAATTAAAGTCTTCTCATTCACTTTCACTCCCAGTAATTCCTTGCATCTTAGTAGAATTATTACCTTACTTGGGGTAAAATGATTATATATATAAAGAGAGAGTGAGAGGATGTTCTATTAAGATACTTGTTATAAAACTGCAAGAAAATTATATTAACAAGCTTCATTATAAAATATTCTTTTATTTTTTGGAAGAGAAATTTTAAACAAATATATCTAAAATCAATTTTATTTTTATGAGGGAAAATAATTTCCCAAGAAAAATTGGCATTTTTATACAGGTTTCAAATTATTTTTTGTCAGATTTTAAATATAGTCAAATACAAGTTTTCACAATATTACATTGAAGTAAAATAAGTAAACTAATTATGTTGAAATAAGAATGAAAAACTAAAAAGCAGAAAAAATTTTGTAACACAAAATATCAAAAACCCTCTAAACTGAATGGAAAAGTGATGCTTTAATATCCATAGACATTTATTAAAGATATTTTAATCATAAACCAGATCAAACATGAAAATTAGAAACAGTGTATCACATATTGATTTGATTTTAGTAAGCAATCTGTTTTTAAATGAAGTGAACATAAGTTGATACAAAATAAGTAAAATACCTTTCTAAAGGATGCTGGTAATATAGTGACTTAAAAATGATGCTATCATTAAGAATAAAACATTTTTTTTATTCAATCAAAGACATACTATCCTATTTAAATAAAGGGTAAAATCTTACTAGCTCTTATTGAAAAATGAAACTTTCTTCAACCTTCATATAGCCTTAACTAAAAATGTTTTAATCACAATATATTCCATTAAAAAGGTGATTATTTATTTGATCCCATCTTGTCTCCATTTCTGCTGACAACCATTTCACAGGCAAGCAAGCTAGAATTATGTTAGAAAAAAAAATCAATTTCCTTATATAAATCAATTGGTTGTAATTGTTGAATAGAACTGTTAAAGCATGAGCTGCTTACTTCATAATAAATTCAAATAAGATGACATACAGAAAACTTACTATTAGTGTAATGATATTTACATAGAAATAAATAAAATACTCCTTTAAAATTTATTATTTATAGTTGTAATGTTTATACAAAATTATTTTTTTAAACTGATTTATAAAATTCTAAAATATTCTCTTTCATTAATATCTGGATTTTAATCAAAGATACTATACTTTTGATAGTCATTTTCCTCAAAAGGAAAAAAAAAATGAAGATATAAGAGAAATTATCTATTGTGTTGCTATTAAATTTCTACAGTACTGAAGGTTAAGTCATAGAGAAAGAAAATAAGCACAATTTTAAAATCCCCAATTATATTATGCAGCACATGTTTCTAGGCAGCAGCTTCAAGGACAATATACCAACATTGGGATGAGGAATTGATGAGAGGTATTGATTTGGATAATAGTAAGACGAAAGAAGACAACTTAGAAATGTTCACCTACTACAAACAATGTTCCACTATTCTTAAAGTCTACCTTGAAACTAAAATAAATTACTGATATCAATTACTCACTGATAATATCTTACCTGAAGATGCAAATGTTTTAATTAAAAATATTTAATAGCTAATATATATCAAGAAATTTAGCTTGTCCTTTACTCAGAGAAAAAAAAGTGTTATACAACTGAATAATAATTTAAGAAATAAATTAACAAGTAAAAGTAACAAAATTTTGATTGGTAAATTAATGCTCTTCAGATGATGGTATAGAGCTCACTGAAGCAAAAGACAATTTGAGTTAAAAATCCATTTTTTTTAAAATGGATTTTTCTTTAATAATATTTATATTAAAGGAATTTTACAGTATACTTCAAACATAACAAAATTTCAAAATGAAAAGGAAAAACCCAAAGGTTATAAAACAAGGTGGAAAAATTGGGTTTGGAATTTTCTTTATATTTCAAATCTTATTTTAGTGGATACCCATATTTGAGTAGTCAGTCAGTTAAAAATGTGAATTATGTTTTATCATCCTACGCATTTGAGAGACTTAATGAAGAAAGTGAGCAGGATGGTAAACATAATTCACTTTCTTTTTTTAAACAGGATGTCTTCTCAAACATTAAATGTTTGGAATAAGAAATAATGAATTAAAAATAAAATCAATTCTTTAAAAATTATATATGTAAATTAGAATTAAATATGGATTAGAATCCAACAATGATAGGAAATCAGAAATATTTATAAATGTTTCCAATTTGTTTCCTATCCTATTGCGTGTGTGTGTGTGTGTGTGTGTGTGTGTGTGTGTGTGTGTGTGTGTGTGTATTATATATTAAAATAATGAGAAGGAATTTATAATCCTGTGTTATTATTAATTATTAAAAAAAAAAAAAAAAAAGTGCTCAATTTTGCACAGCATAAATATTATAAATTTACTAATTTAAAAATATGGCCTCATTGCTACACAAGAATTACTAGGTTTCAAAAACAAACTAAAAACTAAATTTAATTTTAGAATTAAATTAAAATCCTCAGTACTGTTTCATTTTCAAGCGATTTAAAAAAATTTTTTTTGTAATTCCTGTGTAGTAATGTGACCATATTTTTAAATTAGTAAATTTATAATATATATATATATAACATTATGTCAAAAGAAAGAAAGCAGTATAGCTTCCAGTGCCAAATACTGTTGTGTAGAAGAGAGAATGTCATTCAACACTGCCTCTCGCACTCCCAACATTTTCAAATGGTAGCACCACTGCCAAAGCATGTGATCCATAACATTGTGGGATGATGGAGTGTGAGATTGAAAATTCAACTTCAGCTTTGAGAAGAAAGCTTAGCAATATCTGTTTGAAACTTAGAAAGATTAAAATTTCTGCAGGTCGTTAAAAGGAATAAAAATTACAAATGGAAATGCACTTTTGATATTGTTCCAATTAATTGGATTGAGACAACTTTTCAAGGACAGATTTTGAAAGTGAGTAAGAAAATTTTGGGTGAATAATAAGAGAACCATGAGAAATCATATAGAAAAGATAAATTTACACATTTATCTTTATCATACAAAATGAACAAAGAAACAATTACAAAAAGTAAACATCTTTAAAGTCAGATAATAGTAATTATATAGATTTCAATTTGGGAATATAGATATATCCCAATTATAGTAATATTAATTTAAGATTAAGGCATCAAAATTATTTTAAACTATCTTAAAAGCTGCATTCCATGTGGACTATTAAGCTAATTCCTGTGGAGGCCTTATTAGGAATATCTCATCCAGCTTAGAAAACAGCAATGATAATTTTGAAGACATAACTTTGAATTCCTCAATTCACTCCATGGAACTCCAAAACCTCATTTTAATTCAGGCTATAAGTCCAATTCAAGTCAAAAGACAGATTTAAGCCAAAATTCCCGTTCAAGCTGAAAATTAAGTTCTTCAAATCATGAACTCTGTGAAACTTCAAAACCTCATGTCACAAAACCTTTCACTTTAACTCTGATTCCTTAGTATTTTGAAGAAATAAAATTGATTTAATTCAAAGTTTGAGAGATTTTAAACTAAATTTAAAACAATTTAAGTTCAAAGTTTTTGTGTTACTTTAAATGCAATATAAATTAAAAACTTAAAAATCACTAATTTTTTTCAGTTATTTTAAAATTTGAATTTTTAACTTAGGTACCTCCACGAGATCGCTAAAAAAAAGAGCATAACATGATGAAAAAGACGCCAAACTTGACGAAAACAAAATTTTATCGTCTAAATGTTTGTTATTATTAAGAGGAAAGGTCAAAGTATTTTTGGGGTATTTTTTTTCCATTTTTTAATCGTTCCTAGCACGTCCGAAATTTTCGTTAAAAATCTAGTTTTTTTTTGAGTCGGCAAAATTGACCATTTTTTTCCATTTTAAAAAAAAATGGAAATCTGACTTTGAAATTTTTTTAAATATCAATTATCATTTTTTCAAAACTTATTTTAAGAAAAATCAGAAATTATAATGTTTATTTAAAATATTTTGAACCAAACTTAACTTAGCTTTTTGTGCCAAAAAGATGTAATTTGAAAATAAAACAAAGCAGGTCATAAACTTTCGCGTCTCTTGACATGTGATGAATGATATATTTATGAATTCCATGAGGCTAATTTGTTCTACGGAAGGAGAAAAGTGAAATAATTTACATTTACGTTAACAAATTATTTACCCGTTATTTATAACGAAAACTTTCAGCGGTCTAATTTTTTTTTTTTTTTTTGTACTTAGCTTTCACCTTTACGTTTATGATGCTTTATGGGAAATATATTCTAAAGAAATTAAAATAAAACTGTTAAGAGTGACATTAAATTTCATATTTCTTAAGAAAGGTATCTAATTAATTTATAGGTACCTTTCTTATGAAATTTTATCAGAATTGTACATAAAATACTATAATTTTATGTACATTTATTACATTCTACTGTTATTTGTATTTGAATTCATTTTATTATTAATTTTGATATTTCATTTATGGAAAAATGTCAGAACTGAGATTAATATAAAAAATAAGTTCATATAAATTTCATAAGATGATACTGATACTTGTTGGTACCCTTCTCAGTTGAAATTGAAAAATCAAATTAACTTCTCCACACGTGTTTCGCAAAAGTAAAGGCCTTAACAGCGGAGAACAATGCTTAACTCAAATAACGCAACTTAATTATATTCTGGTTGGTCTTCCGTATTTTATAATTAAAGCTCGATTATAAGCACAAAATTACATTTCTTAATTACTGGGGATCTTCTGATTAGTCAAATGATACAATTTACAATGCGCTAAAAAAGATCTATCTCATGAGGACACTTATGAAAGCTGATGCGGCTTTTTAACTAATTTTATAATATTTTTTACAATTTAAATGTAAAATCTATTATAATTAATGAAATAACAAATAATTGTATTAAAAATTCATTTTTCATCGAAAAAATTTTTTTGCTTTCAGAAAATATTGTCCATATTCATAAAAACAACTAAAAGCAAATAAAAGCATTTGAAATTAAATAATATATTTGTTTTATTGAGTTTTGTATGTTACAATTCAGAGCTGATTTTCAGGTACTGCGTATCCAATTAAAAACAAAAAAAAAAAAACATGATTTGCATTCCTCAATATCCTGTGCTTTTAATTATTGTAATCACTAAAACCGATGCGATCGAATTTCTAGCGTTTTCATAAAATTAGTTGGGGGGGTTAATAAATATTTAAAAAAAAATATTTCTACCATGACTTTCATAAAAAAAAAAAAACATTTTACAATAATTTCGATCATCTGTGAATAGTTTCTGAAAGTTTCATTAACATCCGATAATTATTTCTATTTTTGCACGATTTTTCAAATTAATGTGTGTCATACCAAAAAAGCGTGCTAAAAATTGTCTATGTTATTTACTAGTTCCGCTGATACAAATAGAAAAAAGGTTTTTTAAATCAAAATTTAGAATGTTCTCAAGAGAAGGAAAATTTTAAAAAAATAATTAAAAAAAAACTTTGGTCTTTCCTCTTAATAATAACATAAGCATTTAGACAATAAAATTTAGTTTTCGGCAAGTTTGGCGTCTTTTTCATCAAGCTATGCTCTTTTTTTTAGCGATTTCATGGAGGTACCTATTTTAACTGTTCCCTCCTTATCTGAACACAATTCCCAATGCTGAATGTTCAAGCACCAGATGAATGGCAGAGTTTCAATCCCAGGATCATCCAGATTCCAAAAATGTATACTATATCAATGTAGAGCAAGCATGGCCAGAGTTAGAGGGGTTTCTGATGAACAGACATTAGCTGTTTATTTCCATGGTATATAGGAGCAGAAAAACCACCAGGTTAGCCTTGTTAACACTACTACTATGGTAAAAAAAAAATACAAGAAAAAAAGTTAATATATTGGCAAAAGTAAAATTTAACTAAAAATTTATGACAATACAAATTTTTGCTGACAAACTATTCTTTGTTTGAATTGGATGTGGCATTATTATTATTATTAACATTTGGACTAATGTCCTCATCTTTATTACAACATTTCAGTCATTGATCCCTATGGTCTTCAGGTGTCTGTTGATACAGATAACCTTCAGGGAATTTCAAACTGAAATATCATGGGTGGTTAGCCTAGTAAATTAAAACATTGATTCATGAATTTTGTAGCATGGTAATTACAAGTTCAATCCTTGGGCTAGGTAGTACAGACTCAATGGAAACAAGGTTAGGCCTAACTGATCTGTACCAAATAAGACAAAATATTGCTAGACATGGACAGCAAAGTGAGAACAAATTAGCCTTGAACATTAAATAATCTACAGTGATCTTTTTTTTTTTTTTTTTAATAAAAATTGCTTAAAACTAAATGGTCTTAATTCCATCTGGTGACAGAACAAAATCATTTAGACAATCCAGTATATAAAAAAAAACATGAATACTTCAGTCTGCAAAGTTACTAAAAGAAATATTTTCTCATATGCCATTACATTCAGACTATTATACTCATCATAGTTGTCATACTCAAGTTTCAGCAGCCTTCTTCATTTGTGTTGTACTCTGTGACTGCACGGAAGTTTGAACAAAACTGTTTATTCCGTTCACAAGGAAGGGGAGGAGATAGTTCTCATTTTGCTTTCTCTATTTAGGAAGATATCTCATGTAAGTTAATACTCTTATGTTTATTATATCTTTTATGCTGTTTATTAGTTTCTTCCATTGAACCAGAGTATATAACTACCCAATCCAGGGATTGAACTCTAAACTACCAAGGAACCAGCACTTTAATCCACCCGACCAGTCATGAGCAAACTGCAGCCCATAGACCATGTGCTGTTTGACTTTCTGAATAAACATACATATTTTCAAGAGGAAAATAATGTTTAATTAATTTATTTATTTTGGTTTTCTTTCATTCTCACTTGTTCACTTTGTACTCAATCATTATGTATGTGGTTATGTGAGTCTATGTTTCCTAAATTTTCTAACCTTTTGTTAATAATATTTTCATTATTTTTTAAATCATTGACAATTTTCACTAAAATCATATGTAAACATCTTTTGCTCTAAAAACCAGAAACTTTCATTATTTTCTTTTTCTCTGGAGAAAAAGTTTTCATAAGAAAAAAAAAACAAATTCAAATGAATTAAAAACAAATTACACACAGCTGTGTTTTAATCACACTACAATCAGTGATAATATCTCAATACTTCAATTTCTTAATTACAGAAAAAATTCTTCTCAAAATCAACTTTTCCCTCATTTGTAAAGCACCTTTGATCTTCTGTAGTGAAAAGGACAGAAGCAATTCCAATAAAAAAAAAAAATTACTTTGATTTTTTTTTTTTTTCCTTTTAAATAGCATAGCTGCTTTCTGATGAGTCATATCTCATGCAGCCCACTGCTTGAAAAAGGTTGCCAATGCCTGCACTAGAACATGTGCCTACTTGACAACACAGTAGTGTACTCTTGGAGCCTTAAACTTAAGGTCTGTACTCAGGTGGTGAATTTGATTTCAAGTCTTTTCTTATGGCTCCAGATAGTGATTATTTCCATGCTAGGTCTAGTGAAAAGTTTGTCAGAGACTAACATGTTCACGATTCTTTCAATTATTCTTCTATTACATTAAGTTCATGCCACAGAGACTAATAACCATCTTTGTACCCTCCACACAAAACTACCATATCTGATTTCAATGTCACTCTCCAGACTATACAGCCTTTTAATGTTCTTTTACCTCTACCCTTACTTTTAGGGAGCAGCTGATCTCACACTTGTATTCCTTGATATGCTTACACAAGACAGAATACATGCAGTTTTTGGTCTCCCAAGAGGGGCTTTGTTTGGGAGGGAGATCTCCCAAGTGTTGAAATACTTTTGAATACCATCCTGATGTTGTACACATCCCATATCTTCTAAATCTTTTTAGATATTTCCTTTATGTATGATAGAAGTATGGCAAATTTGCTTTTGTTGTTCTTGACATTCCTGTCCCTATACATAAAAGTTGAGGATGTAGTTTCAGAGTAGTTGCTACTCTGAAAAGTACTTGTAAACATTATCTGGGTCATCATCTACATATTTGGCCTGTTGCTGGAGGCAGCAAATGATCACTTTCTTGACAGTGAATGAATGGCGAGAATTCAAGTTAATTTTGGTGAATGCTGGTTTACAATATACACATGTTTGAACCCATACTATGCATGTTACTAGTACATACTGAAGTGTATTAAATGCTACAAGATCTAAGCATGAAAAGTATGATGAGAACAATCACCCTTTATGGATTGAATAAAGGGTTCATTTCAAAATTCTAATAAGGCTCTCATGTATGACAAACACCTAAACAAGGTCAGAGAGTACAACAGCTTAAATGTTGTAACATCCAAGATGAGGATACTAGTCTGAATGTAAAGGCATATAAGTCATCATTTCAAAAACTCTAACAAATTGTTTTCTTTAATAGTTAAGTATACAAATGTTTAGACTTTGGATAAAATATTTACATCACACACACCCAACAGTCACATAGTTGAAACATGTATAATATATTCAAAGCAGTAAATATTTTTCTAACATGGCAACCACAGAGACAAATACCATCAGCAAAAGAGCTATTGTCATCCAACAGAAATAATAGTAACAATAAAATGACAATAGAATCTAAGTTGGAATTCACAGCTGCAAATATTTTGCTGACCCATTTTCATTTACTCTGGCAATTTTTGCAAACAAATATACATTTGGAGATATTATTGGTAACAGTTTTACAAAGGGAATGCTGAATTGTTCTCAGCCTGACCCACTTCCAAAAATCTGACCTAACATCAGAACTTTATTGGAAGGGCTTCTTGATTAGGCTGAGAATTTTCATCACCCACCTCATAATTTCTCTTTTGAAATCTTTATGCATCATTGAGAATAAAAGCATCATTACTTCTCACTCAAAATAGCCTCTTAAGAAACTGCAGATAAAATTCCATACATATTATTGGATATACAAATAATGGAAACATTAACAGGTATTGTGTTTATTCTACCACCAAAAAATTACCCTTAGATTTAACCTGAAAAATACTTTTAAAAATTTATCCATTTTTTGTTTGTTTACAGGTTTGAATAATAATAAACACGTTTTGTTTATATGAGATTTCATATGCAGTAAGTAATAAAGTTTATTGAATTTCTTTGGCCTTACAGTATATTTTCAATATCATAAAAGAACAGATGTATTTTACAGAAGAGCCAAATGACCTTCCTATTCTATATAATGCAGTTATTACAATTTGTAATAGTATAAAGATTTAAATGAATATGATTGTTGTGGGCAGTTTCAATTACTGATCTAATTTTGGAAGCTTAAACAAATTTTCAGTTGAACAAAAATAATCACTATCAGTATACTGCTGCATTATAAATATTTTCATTAAACTTGTAATTAGTAGAATTTCTTGAAAGTTTATAAAGCTGACATAAAAGTGTCTTCAAAATTAGGTCTTAGGGTTTTAAATATTCTTCAGTTATTGTTCCTGTTGACAAGCTTTGGGTACACAAACACATCAGCAAAATCTGATGGCACCAGTCAAAATATCAAAAAATTAGTGACCAGGAATTGTTAATGATAGAATGAGCCATTAAATTGCTGATACCCCCTGAAGAGTAGACAGACATATCCACCTATGAAACTCTGGAGGTGGGATGCTGAAGGCAGCATCAATCAGCTAAGTGACAAACTTTTACTCACATTAAACCTAATTATATTATAAAATGGTGCAGCAGAAATACCTCCCACATCGTCATATGAGGATGCAACTGCTGCCAAAATACACAACACACACACATATATATATATATATATATATATATATATATCTGCAGAAAATGTTTCTCTTTGTTAGACTACAGCCTTATTGATTTACCTCATATAAAATTTTTAAAAGTTACAGTATGGAGGAATAAAATAAGTTATAAAGTCCAGAAGGAAATAAAGCATGAAAACAAAATTCTGCTTCAAAACCACTTTTCACTAAACTTTTTCAGAGTGACAAGAGAATAGAGGGTAAGGTTACGCAAGTCTAATACTCCAATCCAGTGTAAACAAAGAATTCAGATTTAACAGGGGAGACATGGATACACATATTGGAATAGACAGGAATAAAGAATTTCACTGATAAAACATTAGCAATATTTTTAATGCTTGAATGGATTTTTAGAATAGATCTAAAATTTTCTCCAAAAGTTTGTCATTTACATAATATGCACTGAATGATACAAGTATCAAAAATCTATAGAATTTTCAAATGGAAAGTACCAAGTAATGTAACAAAACTTACTCAAAAGGAATGAAAATGACTAGCATAACAAGCAAAAGGCAAAGAGAAATTGGTGTTTTGCCTAAAGATTAATTTATCTCAGTGAAAAACATTTCAAATTTCTTACAGTTCAATAATTTTTGTGTACTGATAATTTTCTGTTAATATATAACAAAGTCAGTTTGGCTGATAATTGTTGATAAAAATAGAAAAGTCAAGCAATTTTGAGTGCAAAATCTTCATATGCCAGGAGATATGACTGGCAGATTGTGTCTTTATGCATAAAGAATGAAAGAGAATCTAAAGAGAAGATTCTTGCTGTGATTTGGTTAAAAAGAAAAGCAAGGGAGAAAGAGAGAATGAAAGGCTACTAGACTTTAGAAAAGATTGCTAAAAAGAATAATTTGTTTTTTTTAAAAAGAAACTAGAAATCTATGTACAGAAACTAGAACATATCAATGATATAAAGAACTCTTCCATAAAAATATTAAGGAAAATAAAGAAATTTACTTAATTTAATTTTTGCTGTTGTATCAAGGTCCATTATTTAAAGTCTTCAGATGATTTCTCTCACATTTCAGTGGGATTTTTTAATTACTTTTTTCACTTCACTAAGCTGTGAATTGAAGGGGTGATTTTGAGGCAAAAAACTAAGTCCTTTAGTGACATCATTAGATAATGCCATCTATTCAATTTCTTAAATCTCGAAAACAAAAACAAATCTTTGTAAAATTTAAGCCTTTGCAAATTCTAATAAAGATATTGCCTCCCTAAAAGGGTTTAAGGTTCCTGATATAATAATAATTGAAATTTCCTCTTACATGAGGAGTCAGAAGGCAGATGTATATTTAGGCTTAGATTTAGAGAAGCTTAATTATCTTTGCAATGTCAGCAAAAATGATTATCATGATGTTCAGATAGCAATATTGAAGCCCTACTGAACTAAAGAAGTTTCTGTTACATCAAATCTTTGAGGACTTTGTTCAAGATGAAAGTATTTCCAAACAAAAAGATCATTAAAGTTGTTTTTGATTGTTCTGAGGATCCATTGAACACCAGTAGATTCTTGGAAGCAAAACAGGAGATACAAAAAAGATTGCTGATAACATACATTTACAATAAGATAATCCTGACAAATGTGTGTACTGCCATAATTGACAATGTCGTGAGAAAACTTTTAAATCCTAGAAGACAGGTCATTTAGAGTCTCCAGTTAATTATAAATGTACTTTTGAGTAATTAGTCAGCATCTGTGTGATTATGCAAGTCATGTCCTTGGAAGAGAAGGAACAAGTAAAGCTATTCCTGCACAGACTCACAGTTTTTTCTTCTGTTTTTCTTTATGTAGTAAATAAAAATCTCCCTGGTACATGAATTTCTATTGCTTTACCAGTTCATAAAATTGAAGGCCATTCTTAGAAGCTTATAAAGTTCAGTGATGGATCTGATTTGGGTGCTCTTGATGAGTTTGGTCTTGAAAGATGTAACAATCTTGAGAAATGTACATACCAATATTTCAAGAAAAACATTCCAGAAATACAATGTTGTTGACAGATTAAGAATGTGGTCTTCATCAGATCCTGTTGTAAACCATCAAAGGAACAAAACCAAACTGTTTCCAAGATTTACTAGTCAGTCAGTCATTCATTCAGCTTAATCATGCCAGTCTGAGAAAGCTACTGCTTCTACTGAGGATGAAGTCTTAGTCAATAGTTTGCTGATTTTGTAACTAGTATACTTCTTTTGATTCTGTTATTGCAATTTAAATTATTGTGTTGATATTAAAGTAAAAAAAAAAAAAAAAAAAAAATAGCATGTACTGTATCATTCTTTTCCCTTCAACAACTGCCTATTGAAAATTACCTGTTTTGTCAGATTTCCAAACCTTTGTACCTATATGTTTGGACTGATTTCTCTTGCAGGCTAGATTGCCCTAATTAACCAAACTTATTTCAAATTTTGGAACCATCTAAGATTGAAAAATATTGAAAATATTAATTCATATACAGTAACATGTGTTCTCAAACAGCTGTTTACTCATTCTGATCGTAAGGTAAATATAGTACAAAACTGAAGATTTCAAGTGAAAATCCAGAAAAACTACTTTCACACCCACCACAAATCTGCAATTTTCTAAATGTCAAGTTTAAATAGGCTTTTACTTACTATTTGGTTTCTAACACTCTCCAATTACTATATTTGGAAGATTTGAGAGAGCAATATATCTGTTGGCTATATGATCTTGTGAGTTGGCATCTATATTTACAAAAGAGTTCTTATTAAATCAGAGTTATTTGCTGTTGAAAGTTGTCAGACTAAAAGTTTATTTGCTTTTAATAAGCAAAGGCCAAGAAAATAATGAAATGAAATATTTTGCCATGTTATGAAATGCATCAATGTTACATTTTATATCTTTCATATATAGCAAAATCTGCATATCAATTGAAGAATAGTTCACACTTAAATTTTATATAAATGAAGTGCTAATTTCTCAGCCCAAATTACTTCCTAAAATTTAGGTACCTCCACGAAATCGCTAAAAAAAGAGCATAGCTTGATGAAAAAGACGCCAACCTTGCCGAAAACAAAATTTTATTGTCTAAATGCTTATGTTATTATTTAGAGGAAAGACCAAAGTTTTTTTAATTATTTTTAAAAATTTTCCTTTTTAGAAAATTCTAAATTTTGATTAAAAAACCTTGTTTCTATTTGTATCAATGGAACTAGTAAATAACAGACAATTTTTAGCACGTTTTTTTTGGTATGACACACATTAATTTGAAAAATCGTTCAAAAATAGAAATAATTATCGGATGTTAATGAAACTTTCAGGAACTATTCACAGATGATCGAAATTATTATAAATATGTTTTTTTTATGAAAGTCATGGTAGAAATATTTTTAAAAAATATTTATTACCCCCCCATAACTAATTTTATGAAAACGCTAGAAATTCGATCGCATCGGTTTTAGTGATTACAATAATTAAAAGCACAGGGCTTTGAGGAATGCAAATCATGTTTTTTTTTTGTTTTTAATTGGATACGCAGTACCTGAAAATCAGCTCTGAATTGTAACATACAAAACTCAATAAAACAAATATATTATTTAATTTCAAATGCTTTTATTTGCTTTTAGTTGTTTTTATGAATATGGACAATATTTTCTGAAAGCAAAAAAATTTTTTCGATGAAAAATGAATTTTTAATACAATTATTTGTTATTTCATTAATTATAATAGATTTTACATTTAAGTTGTTAAAATATTATAAAATTAGTTAAAAGTCAAGACAGGCTTTCATAAGTGTCCTTATGAGATAGATCTTTTTTAGCGTTGTAAATTGTATCATTTTGACTAATCAGAAGGTCCCCAGTAATTAAGAAATGTAATTTTGTGCTTATAATCGAGCTTTAATTATAAAATACGGAAGACCAACCAGAATATAATTAAGTTGCGTTATTTGAGTTAAGCATTGTTCTCCGCTGTTAAGGCCTGTACTTTTATGAAACACGTGTGGAGAAGTTAATTTGATTTTTCAATTTCAACTGAGAAGGTTACCTACAAGTATCAGTATCATCTTATGAAATTTATATGATCTTATTTTTTATATTAATCTCAGTTACGACATTTTTTCCATAAATGAAATATCAAAATTAATAATAAAATGAATGCAAATACAAATAACAGTAGAATGTAATAAATGTACATAAAATTATAGTATTTTATGTACAATTCTGATAAAATTTCATAAGAAAGGTACCTATAAATTAATTAGATACCTTTCTTAAGAAATATGAAATTTAATGTCACTCTTAACAGTTTTATTTTAATTTCTTTAGAATATATCTCCCATAAAGCATCATAAACGTAAAGGTGAAAGCTAAGTACAAAAAAAAAAAAAAAAAAAAAAAAAAATAGACCGCTGAAAGTTTTCGTTAAAAATAACGGGTAAATAATTTGTTCACGTAAATGTAAATTATTTCACTTTTCTCCTTCCGTAGAACAAATTAGCCTCATGGAATTAAGTAAATATATCATTCATCACATGTCAAGAGACGCGAAAGTTTATGACCTGCTTTGTTTTATTTTCAAATTACATCTTTTTGGCACAAAAGCTAAGTTAAGTTTGGTTCAAAATATTTTAAATAAACATTATAATTTCTGATTTTCTTAAAATAAGTTTTGAAAAAATGATAATTGATATTTAAAGAAATTTCAAAGTCAGATTTCCAGTTTTTTTTAAAATGGAAAAAAATGGTCAATTTTGCTGACTCAAAAAAAAAATAGATTTTTAACGAAAATTTCGGACGTGCTAGGAACGATTAAAAAATGGAAAAAAATACCCCAAAAATACTTTGACCTTTCCTCTTAATGAATAACAAACATTTAGACGATAAAATTTTGTTTTCGTCAAGTTTGGCGTCTTTTTCATCATGCTATGCTCTTTTTTTAGCGATCTCGTGGAGGTACCTACTAAAATTTGATGAAACTGCCCAACATCAGAAATTTTTCTTTTTTGAAGTGCTTCTTTGTGGGTCAGACAACTTTTCAGCTGGACTATTTATAGCAAGTCTAAAAAGCATTTTTCAGAAAATGAACTGAGAAGGACAGGAATAAACAATGTTCAAACTATCTACAATTTTGTTGACAATATTTTACTATTATCAGAAAATTACTTTAATAAGAAAATTCTCAATGGAAGTCTAAAAATGTAAAGATTAAGTAACAAGTAATTATAAAATTATTACTTTTCATAAAAATATTTTATCAAGTTGCCTATAGCAAGAAAAAAAAAAGAAAAAACTCCCAACCCATTTGACTATTGGCAACAATAATGCTAAAGAGTTTATGTTCTCATGTTATATTTCACAAAAGTTAATTCAGTTGACAATTAACTCCAGCAATAATTTTGTACATGATGGGTCTTGTATAAATATACCAATGTAAATAGAAGCACACATTATATATATATTGTTTAAACATTATTTTTAATGGATACTCATATTTGAGTAGAAGCACTTTTTTTTTTCTTTTTAAATTAAACATTTTTTTTAGTCAACTACATCTACCGGCCTGAATATTTGAGAAATCTTGTCAGAAAAATATGCATCCTCTGGCAGAATTCAAACCTGCATACCCTATGGAGAATCATCATTGGATCTGATGTGCTTAACCACTCACTCATGTAGGACTCCCAGTCAAACAAGACCAGAATAGTGCCTTTTGAACACACATTTCTCTGCCAATTCTCAAAACATCCATATCTGCTCTGTATTGTATCCTAATGTAAACAAAGTATTTATCTTTTAGGGAATGGATTAAATCCAACATAGTTATTTTTAATTTATTTTGTTTAAACATTATTTTTGTTTGATGAACACTCATATTTGAGTAGAACCTGTTTTTTTTTTGTTTTTTTAATTAAACAGTATTAATGCATATTTTTCTGACAAGATTTCTTGAATATTCAGGCCAGTAGATGTAGCTGGAAAACAAACAAACAAACAAAACAAAAAAAAAAACCAAACAAAAACAAAAAAACAAACAAACAAACAATGTTTGATTAAAAAAAAAAAAAAAAAAAAAAAAAAGAGCTTCTTGAATATGAGTATCCATCAAAAATAACATTTAAAACAAATTAAAAATAACTATGTTGGATTTAATCCATTTCCTATACACAAGGATGTGTACTAAAAAATCTCTCAGCCTGGCCAAGACATTATTTGAAATAATAAAAAAAAAAACAAACTTAAATCATTTGGTCAAATTGGGGGGATTTGGTCAAGAAATTTTTAGCACCATCTCTCCAGCATATCAAGTGGCTGATAGATATTTTTTCTTTCTTCAGTCTTTAAGAGTAGCCTATCAGTAAGTAACATGATAAGCATCTGCTCCTGTATAAAATGGTTCATTCCTATGACCTTTGACCGACTACCAACTAGAGCTAGATATACTGGCTGCCTTGTCAAACCACTCCTACTGTGTTTATAAAAATTAAGGAATGGAAACACTGCAACAAATGTGAAAAGTTTGTTTTACATATTTAAAGTTCACAGCATTTAAAACTCAGTAATCTGTACAAACACAAGTTGAACAACCTACATCAGTGCTCTTAAAAATTAACATTGCTATTAAGAGTTTCTAATGTGGCATATCCCTTCAGGACATTGGCAATCATCTACAGTTTTGTACAAAAGAAAAAGAAATGAATAAATCTCATGATTATAAATTGGTCAGTTTGAATGGCCTATCTGAATTGAAGAAAGAAAGAAAGAAAAAAAAAAAAAAAATTAAATTAAGTGTTGACATCTATCAAGAAACTCCAAATACTTCATTATGAATATAGAGAAAAAAAAATTTAATTCCATATCAACTCAACCAGACCCCAACACCACCACTCTTAAATTAATCCCATGTGAAGATGATCCCAAAATTGGAACAACAGGAGAATCTTAGCTATAGATATTCGCAGGAACACCATTTTTTAATGCATCTGAAGATTTTACCATTTTCCTTAATTGGATGCTATTCTAATTCAAATGATTTGAAAATTTGAACCACTATAGTTTTTTTTTTTTTTTAATTCTATCCCAATAAACTGTCCTTTATCTATTAATAAAAGGCCATAAAGTCGAATGAAGCATCAATATGTATATAAATAGATTGATGCAAACATCTTAATTTCAAATACTATACAGTTTTCAATGATATAAGACAATCTTTGACATTGCACTTGTTATAAAAATCAGGATATGTTTTCACAAAATTAATTTGTTTCAAAGTGGATTTGTTTACACCAGGTGTTTAATCATTTTGCAACAATCCAGTTTGTCATGTGGAAATTAAAATCAGTCAATTCGAGTGGGGGGAAGGCATCAGTTCTAAGTGGTTGGGAGTATATCATCATGGTTATCCTCATTTTGGAACATTTTCATGAAGTACCATGATACTATCTGGTGGTATCATTTGTCAACTTTGAAGTATATTAAGAAACAAGTTCTCACCTCTAAATCCCACCTAGTTATTGTAAGAAGCTCAAAACAAAATCAATTTGTGTGTGTGTGGGGGGGAGTTCCACAATTAAAAGCATCACTTTCTTTTTCACCTCCATTTTTCAACAAAAGTTGGATGAGCAATATTATCTAGGAAAAACTGTTTTAGGTAAACGTAACGATTATCACTTCATACCTGAAAAAACATCTGGTAAAAAAAGAAAACCACCAAGTAAACAGTCAGTGTTTTTATTTTTCTCCCCCTCTCTGCCCCCAACACACACACACACACAATGCTCTGGATGATTTGCATACACAGATGATATCATCATTGAGTCACCTGTAAATATGATAAATATTGATAGTTGATTCTCTTTTTTTTTTTTTTCTTTTTTAAATAAGTCTAGAGGCAGGAGCCGTCATTTGCAAATTTATGCATCTTCATTGGCTTGCTGAAAATTTACTGGCCATCATAGATGACAAAGCGCATGTTCCTTTTTACAACATCTCCACCAAAGTGCCCCCACTTGATTTTGTTAAGGTAAACAGAATGTGTTTTTAAAAGATGACTTGCAAAACTATTTTTTCTTCACAAACTTAGCTTAAAAAAATGATTTTTACAAAACCGAACTGAAAAATACCTTCATAAAAAATGTGAGGTTTGTTGCACTAATATATTTGCAGAGCCTAGTTAAGCAAGTTGAATAAAAATATTACTCTGCAAGAATTCAATTTGAAATATTCCTTGTAGTTGAATATTGAACATGTAACAAAAATCAATAATCATCCTTATCAGATAAATGTTTTATTAAACTTTCCAAAATATCCCGATTTTTACAGCATGATTTAGTTGCAAAAGTATAAAAATTTGATATTTTTTCAAAATCATACCGGTGACTGTTCAGAAAACTATTTTAGTCTTTACAGTGATTTTATTTTAATTTCTCATGTTCTAAGACTATTAAGTCTGTGGTTTCAACCAATTTGGAAACTTGGTTTTGAAGTTAAATCATGTTGAGTAAAGGGTGCACTGAAGAACATTGATACCTCTGCTGATCATTTTGTCTAAACTGCCTTAATTTGAATTACATTGAAAAATGTTCCAGTTCATTTGTGAAACTATAATTTGGAAATTACTTTCCTGTTTAGTATATCTTATAGCTGTAAAAACATGGAGAAATTTTGAGGTGGGTGGTGTTCATTTTAAAAATTGCTTTGACTTGACATGGAATATCCCAATCACATTAATTTCATTCTATAGTTCCAGAGTTTAAAAAAAAAAAAAAAAAAAAAAAATTGTCAGATGTCATAGGTTATGGGAATATTTTTAGTAACAATTAAACAAAACATCTAATCTACTTATTCTACCATGATTTAAGTATCATGAATTAAGTGAAACAAACAAATAATGGATAAAATGCATCAGATTCAGAAATTCTGTAATTTCCTTAGTTGTCATTTTGTAAAAATAAAAAAATGTTCTGACAGTGCTTAAATAATAATTAATACTTTAATATAGGTACCTTCACAAAATCGCTTGATGAAAAAGACGCAAACCTTGCCGAAAACAAAATTTTATTGTCTAAATGCTTGTTATTATTAAGAGGAAAGACCAAAGTTTTTTTTAATTATTTTTAAAAATTCTTTCTTTTAGAACATTCTAAATTTTGATTAAAAATCCTTGTCTCTATTTGTATCAGCAGAACTAGTAAATAACAGACAATTTTTAGCACGTTTTTTTGGTATGACACACATTAATTTGAAAAATCGTGCAAAAATAGAAATAATTGTCGGATGTTAATGAAACTTTCAGGAACTATTCACAGATGATCAAAATTATTATAAATGTTTTTTTATTAAAGTCATGGTAGAAATATTTTTTTTAAGGAGAAGCTAAATCATTTAAAATTTTTTTCAAATCCTCATTAGATTACATAGAATATATAGAAAATATACCTTCAATTGTTTGAAAAGTTTTTTATTGCTTTTTTCTCAGTCCAGTTAAAAGATTAAGAAAAAGAATTTCTGCTATTTGGTCATATTTTGTAAATTTGTCATCAGTAATATATTCTAGACTTTTAGGGTGCCATACTCTGCCTGAATTCCAATTTCTTAACTCAAACCAAAGTACTCACTTTGACATCCACAGCTCATGACAAAAATAAACTATAATTTCATCCTGCTTCACACCCCCACTTACAAAATACAGTCCAAAATTACCAGGGTCATAAGAGATCTTTTCTGACCAACCAAAAAAATGCCAACATAATTTTTGCAGCAGCCACTTTTGAGCAAGTGACTGACTATAAAGCCAACACTGATTTCACCCATGAAGGCAGATCTGACCCAGCTGGCATTAGCCATGGACCCCCATGTTAGGCAAGCTTAACTGAATGTGGCAGACTATATGACTATCCAGACCATCAGCAGCGACTCCAAAGTGCTTCCATCAACAGTGATGCCTTTGACCAGCAGCAGAGAAACTATCGACTAATTTGTAGAATATTTATTTCACAAGTCTATTTCACTCGACCATATATGGATGTTGATTTTCTCACACATGTCTATTTTGACTATTACCTTATGTTATACCCCCAACAAACCCCCAATTTATCATAATATACAATACCCAGGAACTTGCAAACAACTGAACCTTGTAGATCACAAGAAATGAAAACTTTCACCATGCCTAATTTTCATTTGTCATTTTTATCACGTCCACCATTTCTTTCTTGTTAATAGTAAGGCTGCCATTACTAGGCGTTTAAAAAAAAAAAAATCCATTGAAAATTTTAAATTTTTTATTTATTTAATGAAATGAAAGCATTTTTAAATTATTTACTATATTACAGGAAACAATTTTGAAATATTGTTAATAAATAATAATGGTGAGTTTATAATTGAAAAATGTAAAGTCTAGCAAAATCAGTTGAATAGTTATTTTTTCTTTATATACATATTAAGGTTTTATAATCAGTAGGTATGGAAGGAGCATTAAGGAATATTTTTATTACCTTAATTACCTCCCAACAACCCATATACATACTTGCAGCTTATCTCTCATTAAGTAAAGATGTGCTAATCCTTTTTACAAACTTGTTAATTTGGTTGCAGTCTTCATACTAAAGAAACAGGTTTCCATCTTTGTTATTTTTACCTTCCACATTTCAAGGAGAAAAGTAAAATTGTTGCAATACTTAAAATGCAACAAGTTACACAGCAGTTATTTTGATTAACCATGTTACTTAAAATAATTACTTCACTACTTATGTAAAAAGTCACAATTATCAATAATATATGCAACAGATGGCTATAAAAAGTCATTTACAACAAATGTTTAGATAATGAACTATTTTTTGCACTATGTGGCAATAATTGTAAGTAAAATAATGCCCTAAAATAAGTAAACAAATAATTAAGTTCTAAAAATGTGTGCCTTAAAAAATTATTTAAAAGTTCATGGCAGTACATAGAAAAAAGAGTAACAAATTTATTTCATCTTTTCCCGCATAGCTTTGCTGAAAATATAGCTACATTCTTAATTCTTCATGTATTTTTCCTACAAAGTTAAATTTAGCAGACAGCCACACCAATGGAGCATACAGTGAAGAATGAGCTCACTAACAATAGCTTGTGAGATTAGCATGCTAGTCATTGCTTGGCAGTGCCCAAATTATCAAAAATAAATGTGTGGTTTTGGCAAACTACTTATATTTGAACTTTATCTAATCTGATAAATACAGAGGTGTTATGATTGTAATGAATGAAGTCAGCTCTGCTCAGTGATGAACAGCCAATATTTTCCATAGTTATGAATTTCCAATACAAGAACAGTTATCTTAAAATATGACAATATGTACTGCTATTTTGTTATTTCTAATTAACAATGTTAAAAATAAAAACCAATATCAATGAGCAATATTTTTTAATTGTGAAATCTTTCAGAATATTTTAATGTACTTTTAGCTTTCAAAGCTACAATGGTAAATGGAGAATGAAAGGTCAAAAAGGAAACATTTTTATTTCACAATCTGATGCTTCAGTTGAATAATTAGTCAGTTTGGTAATATTAGTCCAATACTGCCAGAGAAAAAAGATCAGTAATAAACTTTTGCAGAGGAATTTCATTTGGGCAGATTCAACTAAACAAAGAAAATATGACTAATATGAAAGTACATCTACAGGCCAAAAAATATATAATGGGAATAACTATATGTTAAAAACTTTAAATATTACAAAACACTTTAGTTTAATCCTTGATGTTATTTTAAAAAGTCTTAAAGCCTTCTAAAAGTGCTTTAGTGTTTTCTTTATTTTGTATCTTACCAGAGGGAAACAGAAAAGTTACAAGAGTCAAGGAGATGAGGAAGTTCCTTATTTTATATGCATCACTGGCAAACAGTGATAAGCTACAATGATGCACTATTTTACTTTTAAGATTAACACTTGCCATTTAATCATGGTCTTAACAGTTTTCACTAAAACTTCATTTTTGTTTTTTCTCGAACTACTACCACTCTTCCTGCATGATGTCACCATAAATGTGATTCAGAGTTGAAATTTTTATACTCTGTCAGATTTTATTACTCATATTCACAATTGATGTTAACCAAGTAATATTGAAATTTTCAGAACAAATTTACAATGTGAATTTTAATTTATATATTTTTGTAAGAAATATTTACAATAACTTCAGGGTTGTTCATCATATTGGAAATTACATATAGTAAACAGTCTAATAAGGTGTGAAAATGCCATGTTGATTCTTTATTTTCACAAAGACAATATAGTGAATACATACGGACTTAATACATTTCATATGTTGTCATTGATTATGTTAAGATATGTTTTGTGAGCAAAAATGATCGATTGAGAAAAATTGAAGGTGTTTATAAACAGTCATTCAGATTTTGCTAACCAGATACTTCTCTATGGCTGAATGGTAACAGCATGTTAAGCTATATGACAATTCCCATAACGGTTACAAGTTCAATTCCTGCTGGAGAGCACATTTTCTATGAAATTTCTCAAACATTCAGGCCAGTAAATGCAATTAATAATGATTAATTAAAAAATGGCATTTACTTAAATAAATTATATCTATAAACAGAAAATATATTAAATAATTATCAGACTTGTGTGTGTGTGCATTATTGATATTTTATTTTAGATAGAAAAACATTACTATGGGTAATAAAGATATAACCACAAAAGCGAACAAATTCTAACAATATTAAAAATTGTAAAAAACGTTGAACAAAAGATCCTAGAACAATCATGAAACAAAAAATAGCAAAACAAGCAAGAAATGGCTTTAAAATGTGACAAAGAGAGATTTGTTACAAATTGAAAGTGTAATCAGCAAGAAAAATGAATTGCCCAACAAAAAATATTTGAGGACATTGGTTTTGAAAATGTAAACCAGGAAAATATTGTAGAGATTCCTCCAAGGTTTAATGTCAAGATAAATGCAGAGAATGTTCATGGACAATATTTTTTTTATTTTTTTTTTTAATCTTAAGGTAAAGAGTATATTTATACAAGATAATCTTTAACCATCTTCACAGTTGACAATTGCTCAAGTCTTGCCAAAAATGTTTCAACACCAAATGAAGGGAATAGCCCAGAGTCTCTCCAAATATTAATCCGATAGAAAACATGCAGCCTAACATTAAAAGGTGTGATATGGGAATGAAAAGCAATATTCAAGTGAAGATCTCTGAAAAGCAATAAAAACTATTACATGTAAAAATTGTAACATCAGGAATGCTTAAAAAAAAAAAATAAATAAATAAATAAATAAATATAAAAAAAAAATAATACCATCAGTGAATGAAAGACTGATGAGGATAGACTATCAAGGAGCCTATATTAATATAAAATAATTTATTCAACTATATGGGATAACAAGCTAATCAAATATGTTTCCTGACCTAGACCTTTTAGATTTTTTTTAGTATGAGCTTAAAAACCGCCCTATCAGCATTTAAGCTAATTCCTGCTGAGGGCTCTTGATTGGACCTTCATCACAATAGGTAGGGAGGAGTAGATACCATAGGCAACAATAAACTACAGAAGAACTGCATTTAAGTATTGCATTAATATTTAAGCATACCTTTTAAAAAAAAGTTCAATAGTTCTTCTGCTGCCCCTTAATTTAAAGACAATTTCATGTAGTACGTAGGTCCTTACTTTCTGTACAAACAATTTTTATTAGAAAAATTTGTTGCATTTAATCTGTTTGTATAATAGAACCTGACAACACCCAAACAAGTTATTGATATTTTTAAGAAATATTATAAAGTAAAATTCACACAATATATTTCTCAAATATAAATATATTCTGAAAATTTTGCCAACATCAGGTGCTTAATGCCAATTTTATTATGAAAACAACTTGTATAATAAAATTTGACAACATATAGCTAAAGAAACTTCAAATTTTATCTTTGTGAATAATTAGATATGTTATGCTGAAGCTAAAAGTTGCTTAACTTCAGAATGACTACAACTGTTGCTATAAAAGTTATCAAGTGAAATGAATGGAGTAAAAATTCTATTCATACTAAGAACAATATATTAGATTCTTATTCATTTTCAATAATAAAGGAAAATTTTTCAGCATTACTTAAACAACAGACAAAAGGTGCAAAATTTATTTCAACTGCTCTCCATATATTGCTTAATGCAACAATTTGCTTAAGTTAAGAACAGCTTTCAAATGAAGTATAAATCAACCACTCATTCATAGAAAGACTTGTCTTGCAATTTGTTTGAGTGGTTCACCAAGTTAAAGGATATCAAATTAGAAATACTGGATAAGCCTCAAAGTAGATGGCCATAAGACTTGAATCGGGATGAACCGTGCCAAGTTACAAAAGCCAATCTATAATTGACTAGCAGAGAAATCACGCAACAGTTTAACTGAATTCATTTATCTCAAGTTATTTGGCTACAAATAAAGCAAAGTCTATAAACTTGGAAAATGGGTGATGCATTCACCAACAGACAATTAAAATCATCATTTAAACACAAGCATGCATTTTGGGTGTTTGGACATCACTATTGCAGATGGAAACAGAGTACCTGTATGAAAACAGAACTTGTACAGGAAGCTGGACAGACAAGAGTATCATTGTTATATAGTTATACTAAAGAGTTGCATTAGAAAAAAAATGCTTTATTGTTAATGAATGACATTGCATGAAATGATCACGGATGAAATAAGATAGAGACAAAAAAAGAATTGCAAATGTTAGGCATTGCAAAACAATGTTAGACCATAATTAGCAAAAATTGTTGCAACTGGGTTTAAAAATTCTGCTATGTATTTTTGACTTTAAGCTTTTAGAATATCACTTTCTCTACTGACTGTAGACCTTCGTAAACATTAGTATTCCAAGATGCAACAACAGTACTAAAGGGTGTTCCAATAACTTGGACTGATTTTAAATGTGAATTAGGTTTAAGCGTATGATATTTTTCTTTCAGATTTGGGCAATATTATTTTTCATACATAATTGCCATGACTCAAATAACATGATCCAATAGAGAAATAAATAAATTTTCACCAATAACACTGATTTATTTACTGCTGACTTTGATCTGTCTTATGAAACACCCTTAATCTGTCTTAATGAACACCCTTTACAAACATCCCTTGTTTTGAAACTATTGTTATTTTGTTGTAACATAATTTGCTTATAAGCTGCATATGTGTTCTATTCAGTAACTTTCTTACTAAGTATATTTCATGAATAATCATAACTACAAATAATAAACATTTTGGGTATAATGATTACAATTGAGCATACATCTGCGGAAGTCTGCAAACAGTACAAAGTATATGAAAATAAATTGATGCTATGAGAAATTATGGACAAATACTATTTCAATTACATTTATGAAATTTATTTATACCTTTCAATAATAACTAATAACTATTGTTTTGTTTTAAAATTTCACCCCAAACAAGGTTAAAATTTAAAATTTGTTTTATAAAAAGGAAGGAGTTTTCAGGATAAAGAATTCAGATTTTATTTTTAACACTACTAGGATTTAAGATATTGATAATATTAACCATTTCTTGATATAAAAACATCTAGCATTTATTGACCAAACAGCCAATGCTACTGTCAGTTAAAATTTAAGAGATCTTTCTATTAAAACAATTTTTCAGGAAAAAAGGTTTCTTAAATCTACTGTTATCATTCTTTACAATATTATGGAGGGGGTTTCTTTTTAAACATTTTGTTGAATTCGTGTAGAATATCAACATCTTGATATCGTTATTATTTTCCAAGTTACAGGTGATATTCATTTTATTTGTTGATGCAGTAGAAAGTCCTTGAGTGATGTAGTTTCTATTATTCATACAGTTTGTGATTCTGTAGTACCAATCTGCAAGGTTTGAAGGAGTATGGTCCTCTCTAAGACCAAGGGGGTTCATTCCCTCATTTTTAATCATTGATCTGAGAAAACGGTTGTATACAGTTAACAGCTTAAACATTTTTGAACAGGAGTACCATGCATGGTATTCATATGAATGTCTCAATTAGACAAGGCTCTTTTAGGATATGATTTGAGTTCTAATATGATTTTGAGTTAGATAGAATCTTACAGTATTGGACAAAACTGCCCCAAGCACAGCCTGTTTTATGTTAAATTCCTTTATGTACTATACTATACTAAATTTGTCATAACTGATCCATACACCAGAGTATTTAATAATTCCACATCCTGAAGTTTTATAATGATTCAGTGTATGCACCATCACTGCTTTCATTCCAATTCCAGATCATAGTTTGTTTTGGAAAAGTTTATCACAAGCTGCACTTCTTGAAATACTTGGTATAGAATGCTAATCTGTTTTTTCTTTTTTTTCTCAAGATCATTCTTATCCCAACTATGAATACTTATGTCATCAGTATAAACCTCTCAGACCTCAGGAGAGAAAACAGTAAAACTGCTTTCTATTAGTATATGCATTTGAGATGTGATATGGAATACTTAAATGACCAGTGGCCATCTCTTCACATCTGTGCTTGTATCTGTGCAGAGAATAATCTAAGAAGGGATTAAATAGATTCTTGCTCTTCTTGTGCTCTTGATGTGGCTTGAAATGATTCATTATTAGAGTCTATAGACATGTACAACTTTGTGGGCAGATGTAGTTCCTCTATCAGATCTATACATTCAGTGAAGTCAGAGCTTTAGAAGATGGTTTCTAATTGATGAGAAGTCACTAATGATGCAGTAATATGCTGCTGTGAGGTCAACATAGCAGGTATACAATTTTCTGGAATCATTTGATGACATATGCTATCATTATACCTCTTATCAGAATGAAAGTGGAACTGGGTTGTGGATGAGAGGTAAGTTAATACAATGTTCATTAGTACTTTCACTAAAATAGATCCAGTTGAGATACTTCTGTAAATGTAAGGGTCCTGAGAACTGTTTTTGTTTCCAAAGTGCATTAATGTGTCATATACCCCCAATGCTTTGGGGTGTAATTCTCATTTCAGACTTTCAAAACTGAAAAACTTGTTTCTGAATTCAGCTAGAGGGTGTTATTTTCCCAAATTCAGCTTCAATGTCAAGTGATAGATTATTATTTTTTTAGTATTTTTCTTATAACTTTGACTCATTAGGTTCATTACTATTTATATTTAAAAGATAGACTTTGTAATGTTCAGATATAATGAACATGGTAAAATTAAAGAGTTTAACATGATCACTTACTAAGTGTGTGCATGTATATATATATATATATAAAACAATAAAGTTAATGGTCAGAGTTGAATTTGACCAGGAAATAGTAGTATTAAAAAGTGTTCAATACACATGAAAAGTAAAAATTTAACATGTAGAGCTTTAAGTATAAAAAATTAGATCAGCTGATTCCGCTACCTTAGTTTCAACCTCTCAGTATTTTCAGGTGATTTTGGCCAATTGATTCCCTAATGCTTTAAAGTATGTGTTTCATTAACCGACCCCCCCGAGGCCCACTAATACATTTCCAATGCATTTGCTTCCCCCCCCACTTCTCAAGTTGTGCACTTATTCAATTAATTACAAAGAACCTCAGAATTTTTCAAACATATCAGAAGTATTTTTCTATGATACTTAACACTTACAGCAATATAAGATACATTATTCTAAACTATTATGGCTGTTTAAAGCCAAACCTTTAAAAATTCAGTTTTTCATTAACTGAAATTCATGACCATGTCCTTTAAAATTAAATAAATCTTAGTAAAGCATCCTCATAAAGCAAAGATAGACATTATGAAGAAAAAGAATTCATAGAAAGTCTTTATATAAAAATTCGTTAGAAAGTAATCTGATAATTCCTTAACTTTTAATGCGGCAAATATAAAATTGCAAGCATTAAATCAGCAAATTCATTTATATAAGAATTATGAAGTCAATTTCATTCTGAAATTTATGACACTTCCAGCCCCAAGCATTTCAGGTAAGAGCTTGTAAATAATTAATTTTAAAATAACAGTAACCATGACTACTATTTTCAGAAGTAATAGGCAATATCCAGAACATAAAAATCTCAGACAAATTCACAATTTATACTAGTATTCCAGTTAACAAACCAAACTGCAGACTGTCATGATTAATCATTCACATGGTAAAATGCCTCTTGCCATTTATAACAATGCTAAAAAGCAATGATAATTTTCATTGTTTTCAGGATAAAATTTAAATTACAATTAGTTTTTCAAATGTCACCACAATATTCATCTTAGAATAGTTCAGTAAATATAATTTTTGCCCAATTTTGTTCTCATCTAATTAAAGGATGGTTCAAGCTGCACTTGCTAAATTTTGCTTCTACAAAAGGCAAATATTTTTATTGAACAAAAGTAAATTATAGTAGTTTAAGAAAATTCATAAGTATTGCCTCATTCTTTCTTAAAGCCTCCTAAATGTTGCTACTTTTCAAAGAAACAAAACAAAGAAAAAATTTAATTCAATTTCTGATGTTAAAAAAGTACAAGATAAAGAATTTTACTAAGACCCCTTGTAATTAAAACTATTCTTTCAGCTTAAAGAAAAAGAAAAAATATTGTTAGTAAAACTAAATCAATATCTTTAACTGGATTTTTTTCTCCTAAGATAATTTTGCATTTCAGTCTCACTACAGGTTCACAAAGGCTTTCTGAAGACTCAAAATTCCAAATTTCGTAATAGAGAGTTTGTTAGAAGCCAAATAAGTGAAAGTTTACTTAAACTTGAAATTTAAAAAATTGCAGATTCTTGTTTGAGGTTGGGGAGGTTCTGAAAGTAGTCCTTTCAGAATTTAGCCCAGAATCTACTTTGCATTGTTTACCTTAAAAATCAGAATGAGAAAGAAACTATGTTTGAGAACACTTGTTACTGTATATGAAGCTAATATTTTAAATTTTTTTTCAATGTTAGATAGTTCCAAAATTCCAAATTAAGTTTGGTTAATTAGGGCAACCTAGCTGGCAAGAGAATTCAGCCCAAACAGAGAAGTACAGCAGTATAGGGATTTGGCTGGACAGGCAATTTTTAATGAGTAACTGTTGAAAGAATGATACAATACATGCTAATTTTTTTCACTTTAATATCAATACAATAAATTAAATGGTAACAACAGAATCAAAGTATACTAGTTAGTTACAAAATCAGCAAATCATTGACTAAGACAATCCTCAGCAGAAGCAGTAGTTTTCTCAGACTGACATGATTGAGCAGAATGACCGACAAATGTTGGAAACGGGTTTGGTTTGTTCCTTTGATGATTTATAACAGAATCTGATAAAGACCACATTCTAACAAGACTGTCTTTCTGGAATGTTTTTCTTGAAATGTTGATATGCACATTTCTCAAAAGCTTCAAAACCAAACTCATCAAGGACATCCAGACCAGATCCATTATTAAATTCAATAAGCTCCCAAGAATGGGCTTCAACTTTATGAACTGTTAAATTGATAGAAATCCATAAACTCGGCAGGTTCTTAATTACCACAGATTTAAAAATTTGAAGAAAATCATCCTGCCGAATGACCTGTACTTCTCCACATGTACCATTTCATTCAGGAACATAATTTGCATAATCACAGAGAGATGCAAACTAAAGTACTTGAAAATATCTTAGTAATTATCTAGAAGTTCCGAGATAACCCCTCTTCTAGAATGTACATTATTTCTCACAATATTGCCATTTCGTTACCTTTGTCAGGAACATTCCATCACAAACCTATTGGCAAGATTCTTTGCATTTCATTTTGTTTCCACCAGGAATCTGCTGCTGTGTGAAGGACCCTCAGACCAATCAAAACACCAGCTTTGACATGTACTGCTATTTTCATGAAATGGTAAAAGAACCTCAGAAGATCCTCAAAGAATTGCACAGAAAAAGCATGACAATTGGTTTGTCATTCCTTGATGGACATCAATCAACCAAGTCCTCAAAGATTTGATGTAACATGGAAATTTTTTGAGCAATATTGAACAATCTCAACATCATGGTAATCTTTTTTACTGACATTCCAAAAATCACTAAGTTTCTCCATTGCCTAAATATACATCTACTGCCTTCCAACCAATCATGTAAGAGGAAATTTCAACTTTTTTATATTGTCTTTATCAGGAATCTTCTTTTGTGGAGGCAATATCTATTAAAAATTGTAAAGGCTTGAAGGTCTTCCAAAGATTCTTTAGAGATTCACAATAACAAAAAATTAAATAGAAGGAAGGAGTTACTTTTTTAACCTCAAAATCAACTCTTCAATTCAGAGCTCGGGCATGAAGTGAAGAAAGTAATGATACATAGGCAGTGTCAAAACATATTGAATCATCCACAATTGCTAAATAGCAAACCTGTGTACAACAAAATTAAATGTGAACCTGGAGTGCACTTTTAAATCTTACATAATGCTAACAGTGAATGAAAAAAAATGGAAGTTTTATTCATCACTTATGTGAATATCAGTCTGAACACAAATATATTCTTACAAACAGGCTTAATTGCTGCACTGGCCAATTGTAAAAAAATTAGAGTTTTAAATGAAAAATATACAGTAAACATCTTTCTTCAAAGGTATGGAATTTTTTAGCATGTTAATTAAACTATCTTGTGAAAAATTCTTAAGTCACCCATAAATTTATCCAGAAAAATATCAGGGTTTGGGAAGGTTAACATTTAGCAATAGAATAAGATTGTAGATAGGATAGAAGTTGTTGAAATATAAATACAAATAATCACATTTTTGGTAAAGATTGGTCTAACACATGCAAAATTCAGCTTGTCCTACTACCCTCTATGAGATTATATATATTTCTATAAGATGACAAAGCTATATTGAATACTCCTGCTGCTTGTATCATATGAGTGACTGCTGATGGTGCTTTCATTTGTTTTACAATTATTTCAAGTTTTGTGTATGTTTATCTGCCCTAAGATCAGAATGAGCAAGAACGATGGTTAAAGGCAATACCTCAAGACAACACCCCTGACAAACCAAACACTGTGAAAGGCATTTTCTATCTGATTATGAAACAGTGGTTATTACAAGTACAACCCAGAAATCCACCATCAATATTTGATTATTTGCCATAAGTGCATTACCTAGTTCTCAATCAAAACCAACAAAAATTTCTGCTTCTGAGCAAAATAATGAGTTAGCAGTTTCTAGAAAAAGACAAAATCCTCACTTTTAAAAAATTGTATCAGAATAGTCATCAACAGGATTTGTTGTCTCAGTAATTACATGCTATAAATCACTCAGCTGTTCATCCAATCTGTTGATTTTTTTCATGGAAAGTATTCCAATAGTTTTAATTAAAATTTTTGAAAACTTAAGATTTGAATGTTACAATGCTGGTGTGTGTAATATATATATATATATATATATATATATATATATATACACACACACAAGTTTTGGTTTTTTTTTTTTTTCCTCTCTTTCAAAAAGAAAAATATTAATGTTTCAGCACTGGTTACAAATCAATGAAGCAATTCTTGAATCTTAGTAACTTCAAAATTGATAAGAAAAAAAAAAAAAAAAAAAAAAAAAAGAACACAATGTTATATCACTACAAAGGATTGTGATGAAACATTATGACTGATATTCTTAGAATATTTGAATACTTTGTTACATCTTGGTCATTATATAACAGACTTCAGAGGGATTTTAAGTTATCTAGTGTGAGAACATTACCAGCTTTAACATCAGAATTTTCAAAATTAGATGACTAATTTTCTTTGTGATATTTTAGTGAAATCTCTGAAAATCAGAAAAAAAGTGTATTCTTTTAGTTGATGAAGTGGATGCCAAAGTTGTTCTACAATATCATGGAGGAAACTTATTTGGTTTGGCTAAAAATTTTGAGGGATTACCAAAAACAGTATTGAGCATCATAAAATTTTTCAATGGAGGACCAAAAAAATTATTTAATATGATCTCAGTTGCAAAGTTAGAGGAAGCTTTTTATATGAAAAAATGTTATATATTGTTAGTGCAATCAAACAGTCAAGTAATTGCAGTTGTATGTGACAATAACAGGACCAGTCAATAATTTTTTTTAAATTTGACATTGTTTTTAATAAGCCTTTGATAAGTTAAAATGGCTTGTACTTATTTTTGAATATATCCACCTTTTTAAAAATATTTGGAATAACTAGATTACTGAACATACTTCTGAATTATTGTTTTATTCTGAACACAAAAAGATGACAGCAAAATGGGAAATTGTAAAAAGTTTTTTTGAATATAAAAAAAACTCATTTCATTAAACTGACAAAACTAACTGGAGTAGCAGTTTACCCAAAACAAAAACTACAAAATGTTTCCCATTATATAATTTTTTTTTTTGTGATCAAACTGTAGCTATGGGGAGGATATTGTAGAAACAGTTAATTTCATTGAAAAAATTAAAATTTTGGAAAATTGTGTCAAAGACATATATGGTGATACTAAGAAAAATGATCTGCTGAAAAAGACGATATCAAATTTAGATGGACATTTATTTATTTCTAATACTGGAAAAAAAAAAAAAAAAAAGAATGGGAGGAAATCAAGGAAAAAGAATGAAATCATTAACAAGAGATACTAGTTTAACCATTGAACATACATGCAATGGCTTAATTGATGTTTGTAGATATTTGCTAAGTAAGGGGTTTAATTTTGTTATGTTTGGTGAATTTACCAAAGACTATTTGGAAAATTAAGACAGTTCTGGAGGTGCATATTTTATAACAGTTCAAAATGTTATTGAAAAATTTCAATATTGAGAAAACTAAAACTATTCCTTAAATGTTGAAGTCAAAGAATACAACTTTGATCCAGGCCATAATTGCTCAAAATGTGGACATTTGCTGAATGAAATGGGATGCCAAATATTTGATAAAACTTAACAGACCTTGAAGCTAGGACCCATAAAAATATTAGAATGTCACTTTTGTATATAGCAGGCTATGTTACAAGAAAAGATTGTCCCAAAGAGGAAATATTTAATATTAGTATTTATTTACAAAAATATGAAAATTTTTTTAAAGAAATAGATTGTGATAATTTAAAAATTCCACTGGACACCACAGATTTTTTGTTTTCAATTTTCCCTCTTTTTACATATATTTAATCAGTTAATTCCAAATTATCCTGTAAATTTATTCTTGTTAATGTAAATTGATTTTAATTTTTTTTAAACTATGTGTACTGGTAATACCTATTATTGTATCAATGAAATAAGTATTTTCTTCATCTTCTGTGAAACAAATTGTACATGTAACAGAAATAACATTTTTTAAAAGATTAGCAAAATTATTTTTTCTCTGAAATTCACATTTTTGTAAGTATTTTCAGACATTGAGACACTATTTTGTAAAATGCTGAAATTACTTTCTGATTGTATTATATTTTCTGTAATTAGCATAAACAAATTAACTCATTTTGCAATATTATCTAAAAATGTCTAATTTATGGTGAATAAAGTGATTTTTGTGCATTTAATTATTTTATGGTATCCTTGTTCTTTCTTTGTAAATTTTCATTTAAGGAAATGAGTCAATAGATACTTCCTAACATTATATATAGTTGCTAATTAACTAATTACTGGACATTACTAACAAGTTTCTTGCTAAAAATGTTTTCAGTAATTGTTATTTAGTAATAATTTAGGTTTCCACATATCCACCTCCAGTTGTGTGGTTGCTAGGCTTGATATAAGGATCACCTTGAGTTATTTCTAAAAGTTTTAAAGACATTTTAGGGCCTAGGATATGCAATAATGGAGTCAATAAAGTGGAGGACTGTAATTAATCAGCTAATATTATAATATTGATACTTCAACACTGAACTCATTATTCAATGGTAATGTTTGGAGATTCATGTTAATATCTTTTTAACACATTGGGCTGATGCTGGAATATTTCTGTTGTTCTAATGAAATAAGTCTATCATTGTTTACAAATTAAGTGCCAAACTCCTGATTGAACATGGCATTCATGTGAATAATTGATTATTATGGACAAATTTCTTTGAGGAATCAAATACATGATTATAATGACCAATTCTTTATAAATATTTAATATCTCTAGGTGTTAATGTTAATTTGGTATGTATAGGCATTCACAGATTAAAGAAAAAGCATTATTTCCTTTTAATTCATTGTATAAATACAGATAAATTTTAAGAAAAAAAGACTTATTTTGAAGACATTTTAAAATTCTGAAAATTATTTAATACATTTTCACTGGACAAATTTATCATAACCTCATATCAACACAAAAAGTGGCTTTTGGTTAATTCATTTTCTCTAAATGACAAACAATCTGAATATTTGAGGTATTAGTGGTATATATCAAAGAAATTTGTGCCATATGACTCTTTGGGAAAGAATGCCTTTCACTTACAGGGTGGAATCAGTTTTATTTTTTGCCATTAATATGGTTGCAAAACTTGAATTATTCTGTGAAAATTAATTTTATAAAAGAATCTCATGTATCTTAATAGATCTCCAGTGATGTATTTTATAACTGTGCAGTCAAGTGTAAGCTTTGGATTTCAAGCACTTTTTTATGCAGAATTGAGGTCGACATCAATGATAGCAAAGAGAAAAATAATACTTCATCATTTAGTTGAATAAAATTGGTATTAAGCTTGTTAAAATAATAATGGATTTGATTTTCACTTTTCAACTGCTGTTTGTCAACACAAATCATGATGTTGGCAACAAGGTCAGTCAGTTTTTGTTTATCTTGTTTTTGTAACTATGCTAGAGTTGAACTCAACTGTTTTATGATGTAATAGAAAAAAAAAAAGGATGTGGAAAGTGTGTGTGCTTTGTGTCATTCATCACTCCTGCTTGCTTATCTGTCACTTTTAATATATCTGAAGGGATCAAAAATGCAATACAAACCTGAAAGAATAATAGTGTTTTGACCAAAAAAAATAGGAAGGACAAAGCATAAGTTAAAGACAAGAAAAATCAAATGGGATTTTAGCAAAAATGTACAGTAGGAAGTTATTCAGAACATTTTCAAAAGCAAAACCAAAGAATAACTGATGGTCAACAAACAAGTGATCAATGTGAAAACTATCCTTTTCAATAATTTAAGACTGATGAGTTTAAATGAGTTATTCTACAATAATTAGAAACAGACTAAGAAACTAACCTTTTATATATGTTCTGGATAAGTTTAGATAAAAGAACTCTTTGATGTAGTCAGATGACCTGACAAGTAGATGTTGGTTGGTGCCAAAAGAATGAAATGAGAGGTTTGGTCATGTCAGTTATCATGGAAATCCTGTTCGGAGCTATTCACTGGACAAGTAACTACCACAAACCAACCAGCAAATCCTGACTGGAGTTACTTTGAATTAAGGTTAATTTTTAGCTGGTTAGCCTTTTTTTCCTTTTAGCCCACTGACCAAAACATTTCTCATTTCATAACTAATTTAGTTGGTCTGTTTGTCTTGTCCTTTATTTTTTTCCTCCTGTTTTGTCACACACATGATTATATATTATATATATGCATACACACACAGAAACTTTTAATTTGTCTTAGCCGGCAAGTCAAAAGAATATTAATAATTTGGCCCACTTTCACAAAAGTGTGCTAATCTCTGGTTTAGAATAATTTCTAGAAGAAAATCCTAATAAAAAATAATTGACTATATACTGAAACTAATCCCAACCTAATTCAAAAAACTTGATATCATACTACATTCTGTACACTACTCTATCCACACAATTTGGAAAAATATTTTCAATTCTAAATAAAATATGTGTGCATATATATATATATATATATATATATATATATATATATATATATATATATATATTGGGTGTCCCAGAATTAACTATTTCAGTGAAATTGGACAATTTTTTTATTAAAAACCCACTTTTATTTCTGTTCATCATTTTTAATGTGTTAGAAGTATATAAATTTCTAATCTTGTTTATAACTTTACAATTTTTTAAAATTTTATTTTCATTCCCTTTCAGAACCTTAGGAATACACAAGAATGCAAATTTGTTGTAATATCCCATGACAAAGGAATGGGATCTAATGAAATAAGAGAACAAAATAAACCAAATTGAACAGCAGAAATTGTAGATCAAATCAAAAATTAAAGTTTATTGGATAACATCTTATTCAGTGATGAAACAACTTTCTTCATGTGTTGGAAAGTCAATCAATACAACTGTTGTATCTGGTCCAATAAAAAAAAAAAACAAAACATCTGAAGTCATAGAATGTCAAGAGACTCTCCAAAATTTAACATGGCTTGGAATGACTAAATCAAACACTTTTGGCCAATTCTTTTTGAAGGAAGCATCTTTAAAACAAGTATCATCTGCCTTAATACATTTCAGCAGTTTCATGAACCACAGCTTCTTGATGATGGCATTCTTGACAATGTTTTGGTTCAACAAGATGGGGCATCATATCATTATACTCTAATTGTTCAAGAGTACCTCAACAGATGCTTTCCAAATTGGTGCATTGAACATGGAGGACCTCAACATTCTCCAGATTTCTTTGCATGGGATTTCATAAAAACAATGGTTTATCGATAAAAAGATCACTAGTTTAACAGAGCTTAAAGAATGCATTCAGTTAACAGTGCTGGAAATGTCTCAAAATGTGTTTTGCAACACTAAGGATAGATTTGAAATTTACAGGGATACAAATGGGGCACAAGAAAATTTTCAATAAATTTTTGACATAAGATTTATAAATCTATTTGTGTTGTAAATTAAGTAATAAACAAAATTATGTCAGTTTTTTAAAAATTTGCCAGATTTCATTGAAATAGTTAATTCTAGGACACTGTATAAAGAAATATAAACCTCTTGTGAATTGCACACACAAATACACAGCACTCTTATCTGTATAACCAGCATTGCATATAAACACTATTGTGAATGTAGATATTTTACTTTTTGCATCTGTATCTAACAGGCTCATTGAGCAAGTCAAAACTTATTCTCTATCAAAGTCAATTTCATCTTAGTCATTTTAGTTGATCTTAAATTACTAAGTTATTTGTTCTACAATAGTTCCTTAATAGAGATTCACTCTTTTCATCTTGAGTACTAAAGGAATTGGTAAGTATATTCATATCAAGAAAAAAGAATCAGTACAATTGGCAATAAAAGTGTTTGTGTGGAAGCAAATAAGATATAGTGAAGATAACATTAATATACTCCAAAGTTGAAATGGAGGACAATAGCTCAGAAATAGTAGAGAGAGAGAGTTCAGTTTGAATCAAAGCAGATAAGTGCAAAAAGAAAATGAATAAATAGCACCCCTAAGCAAAATTTTAGATAACTGACATTAAGTAGAATACTATATTTTTCCTTACAGATTGAAGGCATCAAGTACACCAGCAATCAAACACAGGCAAAAGTATCATATGTATTTTCTAAAGAAGAAATGAATTTTTTATTTATTAATCCAACAGATTTTCATTAATTTAAATGTTATTTTTAGTGGATACTCAAATTTGAGTAGATGCTCCATTTATTTACTAAACGGTATATTTGTTTATTTCTTTTTCTCTACTGGCCTGAATATTTGAAAAATCTTATTAAATAAAAAAAAAGAAAATCTATGACAAGAAGGCTTTTGCTTAAAGGTACTCTTCAGACCTTACTTGACTGGCAAAATTTCTTTGTTGCCAAGTTCATTAAGGCATGCCAGATCTAATGACAGTTTTCCTCTGCCCAGAGGGACAGATGTTCAAATCTTGCCAGAGAGTACATATTTTTCTTTAATGAGATTTCTTGAATATTCAGGCTGGTAGATGAAAATAAATAAATATACTGTTTAATAAATAAATGGAGCATCTACTCAAATAGCAATAACAATTACATGTATTTCATTATATTACACACAAAAGTTCAGAATTCAGAACTTAAGCAGAAGCTACTAAATTGATTACACAATTAGTTCCCTTATTATTACACTTATTTTAATAAGTTATTTTTAAGAAGATTTCCTTTGTTGTCTTTACTTTGATATCAAAATGCTAAAATAGAAAAAAGCCTCAATCCATGCTTTGCAGATCTCTGAACTTAAACTAGAAGCTACTGATGAACTGTCAATTTCTTTATCACTACATTTCTTGTGAAGGTTTTGTTTAATTACTCTGAAAAACTTATTCTAGACCAAAGGTCAGCAACCTTTTGCTCTATGCTGACTTAGGGTTTTAAAATCATTGTACCAATAGCATACTTATTTTTATACAAGTGAAGGTCAATATACCTGTTCTACAATATATTTTATAAATAATATATAGTATATATATTTAAGTATATATTAAAATTGAAACAGCTAAATATCTTCTCTGTATTGTAATAGTTATTGGTGTAGACTTTGTGATGTCATTTGTTGCTGCATGCCATTGGAAATTGCTCGGCATGCCACATGTGGCATGAGTGCCATAGGTTGCCAACCCCTGTCCTAGACTGCAGTTTTATTTCTTCCAGCGTTTCTTGCAAGACACTCAAGATACCTTTGTCTATTAAGTGATCGTCTTACTTCAACTTGGTCTTGAGATTGGCTTTGTTGCCGCAATCTTTGTTGTTTTGATGTTAATCTTTTTCTTTTGTTAGGCATTTCCATTTCAAGTCATTGGAAAGTGAGGATTAATCAGTTCCAGCCTAGATACGGCAGCAATACACTATTTTTGACTTAATCTGACTCTTGTAAAGATAAAGCAGGGCAGGAAGAGTCGGGCACTTCCTGGGGTAATAAAACGAGCTGATCATTCATCCAACATCTTTAGCAATGGATCATATATGAATTACACTTGTAGTCTTAAGTGAACTTGAGGCCCAATAGATGTCCGAAGTATGGAGCTATCAAAAATTACAAACCAATTCTCCATTATTGAGCTAGTAGAGCTTGGTCAGAGGACATTGCAATGATGATATAAGTAAAACCTTAAACTAATCAAATCTATTTTAAATACATATAACACTCATTTCTATTTAAATTTAGAACTCTTAAAGTAAGACTAAGAGTGCTTTGAAGAGGATCACAGGTTTCAGGGTTTCCTATTATTACAAGTTTATGCAAATTTTAACTGAGATTTAAAGTGTACAAGATGTCTTTTCCTAGACAAATGCCAGAAGAAAAATTAACTCCAATATCTATTTCAGTATTGTGTGTGTTCAAATTTAGTTTATTTTTCTGTTTAAAACATTGCTATTATTAGAAGAAAAATATAGTTCATTTCAGTTTAAGATAAATAAGTCCAAAAGGAATTTTGATCAATAAAAAAATTAAATAAAAAAAACCCTTCTGATGGATCTCAACAAAAACAAAAATATTGCAAATGATCATAAAAATAAATAAAAAAAAACTAATAAAAATAAAATTAACCCCATAAATTGTTCAAGTAGTCCCATAGTTGACTCGATTGTTTTTTTTTCAATAACTTCAAAAAGGAATAAAGAATGTAGGTACACATGCTATGCCTGTATCAGCAACTGCAAATGGATTTGAATTTAATTTAAACAAATTTCAATAACTTAGTTATTTCTTTAAAAGATAAAATAAATTAAGAGACAAATGTAAGCAAAATATCAACATACTGAAGAGTAGGAAAAAAAAAAAAAAAAAAAAAAAAAGAATGGTAAACCACTGCTGTACAAATTATAATCCAATTATCTCTAAATTCAACAAACTAAAAATCAAATGAAAATTGAGTAAAACTGTAAGACACAAATGTGTGCACACATGCGCTTGACAAAGTGAAATTAGTACACGAAAAATAAAAACGTATGTTGACATACAAGTCAAACTATTATTCAATTACGTGTAGTAAAAAAAAAAAAAGATTTTCTTCAGGGGATAGTAATACAATTTTGACTTTGGATTTTTATCATTTATTAAAAAAAAAGGCAGCGTATTTACTTGAATCAATTAAATTTATTTTATTTTGTAGGGCTTATGAAGATAGAAACTAGTTCTAATTTCTGAAACTCAGTTTAATAATTGTAAGGTAAGATATATCAACAAATCAATCATTTTACACTTACAGGCACGGTGATAAACAGTCACAAACTGAGTACATGACAATCCACTCTCCCAGGAGTTGGCCAAAAAATTGCTGCTATCGCTGGCAATGGATATATAGCTGCTATCCACTACCAATTCAAAAGGAGATCAGTTATTTTATTAAGGAGACCATTCCTTTTTTTTTTTTTTTTAGACAAATGTTCTGTCAATGTACCTTGACAGTTAACATCTCAAATTCTCAATATTCACACAATGAAAGGAAAGGAGGATATAATTAAAAGTCAATTAATAAATTGTATCATCTTTTCCTTTCTTCATTCAATTCATTTAAAAATAACCTTTTTTTTTTTAGTTTTATTACTCAACTGTGCTTTTATTTTTATTTTCAGCACACCGAGTAGTGAACAACAGCAGGAAAACGGGTAATTGTTTTTGTTATGAACAAAAAGAAAAAAAAGGAAAAGTGTATTTACTAATAAAATAACGGTCAAATTCTGGGTCTAGGACTATTATTTTATTTATTTTTTTTTTTTAGTATTTATTATTACTTAATGTTCAACCTACACAAACATGCAGTATAGCGTAAAAACCCGTACAACTATGTGGTAAACTAAAAAAGCCATAATAATTGCAGTTTGAGTTGTATAATAAATTATTTGAAAAATGAGGGCTGTAAACGTTTGAAAACATAGAACAGAGATAAATTTCCTAAATTATTTCGTTCATTGATGAATATAGTGCGCAAAGGGAGGCTGCTTGGTATGTCATTCATTGACTTGTTAAAACAATAAACACTTTCAAACAGTTGTAACGAAGGTTTCTTATAAAAAAAAAAAAAAAATTCCTATTTTCCAATCCTTAAACAATATCGAAATTGTATCATTATGCACCTTAAAAATCCAGTTTATGGTTCACCTGGGCCTTTATTTTTGCTGAATAATAATCCTGAATAAACAAGCATTGTTGATAAATCTTTTTAGCTTTCAACTTTAAAAAAAAAAAAAAAAAAAAACGTCGTCTTATGTAGGAATGCTCTTACCAATAAAATTTCAAGAATGTAGATTTTTTTAATGTTAACATTATTAAAGCTTTATAAAGAAAAACATTTAAAACAATCAAGGTGATTTTCAAATTTCAATACTGACATAGTGGAAAACAATGAAACAAATGTCCCATCATGCCATTTAAAAATACAATTCATCGTAACTTGACTAGTACTGTTAAATTGTAAATGTGAAAGACGAAATCAAAGCCAAGATTCTTGCTTATAGGCTAGAAATTACACCACAATGACTTTTTTTTAGTTTAAGCAAAAGAGAAGGTGATGCTTGTCACCAGTCAGTAGTAGCAGTTTAAATATTTTATGAAAATTTTTCTTTGAGTATCTTTTAGAGTTTCATTTAAGGAAAAATATTCCCGAAGCTGTCGCAAAATAATTTTATTTCTAGAGCGGTAAAGGAAATTAATTTTAGCGAGTCTAAGAAGATTATTTAACTAAAAAAAAATAAAAATAAAAAATTATATGAAACTCTCTCTAGTATTGTTTGATGACGGTGTCAGCAGAAGAGATTACAGCAACAAATTTCATTTTTTACCACCAATATTTTCTACAACTAAAAGAAACATAACATGTGCAATAAAAAAAAAAGTTAAAATAAAATAATGAAATTGCTTACGTTGAAGAAAAATTGTTTTTTTTTTTCAAGACAATACAAGATAAAAAACAAAACAAAACTCTTAGTCTTCCTTGTATCAATTTTCTAAGAGTTGTGGAATGCAACTCAAAGGAAAATGAATTTGAAATTAAATCTTTTAAGACGTCATTTATTTTAGAGATAATATTCTAAGATTAATTGCAAAATGTGAAGACGAAGACTTGACTTAACGTCTCTTCATACAAAAGCAAAATGAATTAAATAAAACAAATCGTACATGACAAAATACTCTTCCGTGGCATGTAGTACTCAAACTTGGTTACAATACATGAATAAAAAATATTTAAATACTGAAAAAAATTCACAAAAAGAATAAAACTGAACATATGAATAATGAAAAATCATTTGTCATAACTCAGAAATAAGGTTTCGTTCTGGTGTTGCTAGCTAGAATGATGAAAAAAAAAAAAAAAAGGTCATAAATTCTCTTATTTTTCGGATTTGATAAATAAAAATGTAAAACTGCATTAAACTCATTTCAATTTCATCATAGCAGAACCATCCGGTATGATTCAGAAAATAAACAAGTACTTAAAAAAAAAAAAAAAAGAGCAATGACGGAAGAAAAGTAAAACTAAAAACAATTTTAGAGACAAATATTAATATTGTCGTCTGCTACTTTAACAATTTGACATAAAAGGTAAAATGTTTCCATTTTAAAGAAAAATATTTAAATAGAAAAATTGAACTGACCTGATGTTGGCTTTTTTGAGTTCCAATTCAAGAGATCGCAAAAATATATCAAAGAAACGATGTATTGTAAATCCTCGTAAACGTAAAAAAGGAAAGTCTTTTAGTTTTAAGAGTGAATAACAGCCGAGGAGAATTTTAGAATGGTAGCAAGTAAAAAGTAAATGGATTAAAAAAAAAAACAAAACAAAACGGGATATTGATGTATGTGTGCGTAATGTTAATTATTTTTACTGTCGGGAATAAATGTTATCAGAATGTGCATTAAATGATGACCGTGATAGGTTGAATAATAATGGTTAGAATTTTATTCTCAATCAATGCAAAATGTTTCACCATATACAGAATACTTTCTTTGTCAGACGGTGGTTGTTTTATGTTTTCGTTTCTAAAATGTTATTGGTCAGTTCTTAATATTTTCGGTGTAAAACAAAGAAGTCTCGTAGTTATTAACTACGTTTTTGGCAAAAAAATCTTATTTCAAATAATCCGTCTTCTTTTTTTTACCTTCCTCCTCAGGTTAGAATCGAAAAAGCATCTCGCTATTTACTGATGATGACCCCCCCATGCTTATCTGAGTCGGACTGACACACACACACACAAAGCCTGTAAAGTGAAATCAAGCTGAGATAGGGGGAGGGAAGTATCGTCTTAGTCTTAATATACTTATATTATACATATACGTAGGTGTATATAAACAAGATGGCGATATATATAAGAGGTTTGTGCAGAAAAATAGAAATTTTACGTGATCCCACCAAAATCCGGAAGTAGATTTTCAGATCATATCCGGCTAAATATTCACTGCAGAAAATATAATTTTAAATTTTTGCAAAAGTTAATTAAATTAAAACCAGTGATGCTTCTAGATTAAAATATTAATTATTCATTGTCACTGATTTTAAAATAAAGAAATAATCTTAATACACAAAATCAATTTATGTCTAAAAAAGTAAAAATCTGCATATTATGATTTAATATTTAATTTAAAAATTTAATATTTTATCATGATTAATTTACTATAGAAACTTAAAATTATTTATTTATTAAATGAAACTTTTTTTTCTTTCTTTAACTGCCGATAAGATATCCTTGCAAGTGAGCCAACCAAAATCTTCCATTCTCCTGTTCTGTTGAATGTAACCAATTAGAGTAAAGCAATAGGTCATGTGATCTCTTACTACGTCATTGTTCAACGGTTATTGTCTCTAACTTTGTAATAGACGGGTCGGTTGTCCGTGCAGATTGTATCTTATTAGATTTACAGAAAGAATATCATTATTGGATATTCTGTGTTGGTGTTATACTTTTCATAACACTAACACATTCTTTTAATTACATGGAGCCGTATATCGACACCAACTTTTCTAATTAGTAATTCACTTTACCTACGAAAACGGACTTATTCTTATAGACAAAAAAATGGCTGACGCTGAAGAAGTTGTTGAAGAATACCGCTCCTCCTTAGCTGATCTAACCATAAACAGCAAGCCGTTGATCAGTATGTTGACAATGCTCGCCGAGGATCACAGCCAATATGCACAACACATCGTTCAACTGATCGAGCAACATTTACAAAAGGTTTTACTTTATACATTTTTTTCTGTTAGGATTTATAACCTTCCTCAACATCGGATTTTCCCTTGTGGCCGCCATGTTGGGCCTATAGTGTAGTTGCGTTTTCTTAAGTATGTATAACAAAAACAGTGCAAGTTAATAGATTATTTATTTACTTAGTTTTAATGCCATTAATTATCTATATGAATATGATAAATTATGCTATTTCTTCATTTGATTATTGCTACTATCAGCAGATGTCATTTATAGCAAAGTTTATACGTGGTCTCACAATTACAGATGGCATATTGTTTACCATATGTGGATGGAATTGTGTACTATTTTCCATTTGATATTTTCTTATAACTCTTCTCTTCATAAATGCATACATACTGCCTTCTGTGGAAAATTTCGGTTTTGTTTTTTAACTGTGATTTCATTGAAGCTAGTATACATAAATATTGAATTTAAAATAATGAATCACTCCAGTAAGTTATTTAGAATTAGATTATCAACAAAAACTACCTGATTTATTTGCCGTCTTCAAAATTAAGCTGCGTTTAAAGTAAAATAATTTATGCAAGTTGTACATAAACTGTACCCGATAAGGAAAAAATACTTTTGTATTTGCTATATCAGTATTACTAATGTTAGTAACAGGAAGTTGTGGAGGGTCATGATCGGCCACATTCTGAAGGGCCACAGCATATTAAGATAATGATTTATTTTCTCTTTTATTGTCTTATTTTTTAGTATAAAAAAAATAAGAGTATGTTAAAATGTATAAGACTTTATTTCCAAAATGGCGGTGTTCATACGCTACTAAAATAACATCGTCTAGCAACAATATAGGTCAGACAATGATTTATCTACGCCTCTTCATTGTGACCTTCATCTCTGTCTTTTAATGATTAAGAGTGTTTTGTTAAATGTTTTATTTCTTACTCTAGCTCATTAAGACTCAAATTTTAATTGGTCGATTTAAATACTTTTAAGAACGAACCTGCTAGCTTCACTGTGCAAGATGGTTCATTAAGGTCTAGTGTACTTTTAACGTGCATTATATTTTTTCGGTTTCGATCTTAGCATTTAAGATATTTGGCCGAGTTGTTTCATTAATATGAATTTTAGTATTTATTACTTGTAAATTCAAATTTCGTATTGATAAAATATTTTCTCCAGTGTAACATTTATTTTTTTTATAAAATATTTACGCTAAAAAAAAAAAAAAAGCCTTAATTGGAATTTAGATGTAGGTTCGTTCCACGGAGAAAACTATTCGCTAAATATGATGGTGACTAATATTTTTAATAGTATTATTGCATAATATTTGAACTTGTCAAATCTAAAGCATATGATACGCAAGCATTATTTTTTTAAATGATGAGCGTCTATAGCAAATCATTGACGATTTTGCTTTTTGTGTATGTTAAAAAAAAAAACAGTTGGTTTCGCTACTTTGCATTACTATTATTCAGCATATGACCACACAAACACCACTAAAATGTGGATGGAATTTCTAACTAATTTAAAGCAAAGATTGAAAATATTTTATAACTGTCTTAGTTTTGTATAAGCAAATTAATTAAACTTTAAATTTATTTTAGTTTGTGCGTGTGAAAAGTGTACAATACGTACGGGAGTATTTTTCATCGACCTCCATAGCATCCCAAATTATCAGTCTGTAAGTGTTAAAAAATTGGTTATCGATCAGTTAACAAAGTAATATCAATTTTGATTTTAATAAAATGTATTTTTATTTATACAACTTAGAGTAAAGCATCAGCTTCCAAAACAGTAGAAAGTAAGTTTTGTATTTATAAAATATTCCTTTAAAAATCATAAGCATTTTGTTGATGGAACATTACAGTACTCGGAATTACTCCTTGATCACATTCAATACTTCTTTTTTTTTTTTTTTTTTTTTTCCTCGGGGGGGGGGGTACTCTAAATTGCTTTCCACTCTACTACTATTCACATATTCCCGTTTTATTTTATACTTAAATATACATGGCAATTTCACACTTGCAAAAGTAGCCGATGAAACAATGTAAATAGTAAAATCATAATCTCACTAGGTAAATAAATGCATCCTACTTTAAGTTTAAAGATCTCTTGGTAGTGTTCAGATTTTTTATACATTATGATTTGACACAGGGTATAGTTTTTTTTTCTTTTTTTTTTTCTTTTTTTTTTTTTTTTCGCTCTCTCTCTCTCTCTCTCCCCCTTCTCCATGGTCAATAATAAAAGTACCTCCCTCCTCGCATTGCCATACATGCATGTTTATTAGAAAATGCAATATTTTGTGCTGGGTGTATAGATTCTGGAACGCTAAGGTATGTATAATTAGAACTTAAGTGAAATGAGGTTATTAACTTCAATATAGTTTTTTCTTATTAAAAGATATACTAAAATATTTTTGTGGTCATCTATAAAAATAAATTTCGATCGCAAAAAGAAGCTGAGGCTATTCATTCACTTATCTCCTCTTGGATGATTTCCCATTTCATTAGCCCATCCAACCCCCTAAAAATGTACTTTAATTTAGATTACATTTCAAATTAATTGTTACAAGAATTAACATGTAGTAAAAACTGAAAAACAAGTGAAAATTCAAAATATTATTAAAATTAGTTTTTACTTCCTACAAATCTTATGCTAAAACTTTTATATATATTTAATAAAATTAAAATGGTAGCGATTTTTTTTTTTCTTTGTTGGGGAATAAATACTCAACTTTTCTACAAGTTCAAATATATTCCATGAAAATTTGATTCTTATATTGTGACAGGTAAGTTTTAATTTTTTTGAACACTTAACTTTGGCATATATTTCAAAGCAGCAATAGGGATAGTATCTGAAATATTTTTTGCAAAATGTGTTCATTATATGCATTTGAATATCTTATTAGTAATATAACATTCTGTTTTAAATTATTTACTCTATTGTTCCTTGTAAATGAATGAGCTTATCTTGTATTCAAAATAATTTGTCTGCAATATTAAATATTTTGCTGCTAATCTCTAAGATTTTAATAATACTAATATCCAAGTGGGACTTCATAACTTGAAAGTATAGGAATTATGATTGAAAAGGACTTTGATTTACATGGAATTTGGATTGACCTGTGAGTGAATTTTAAGGTTTCATTCATTTACAAAATTGAGCTTTGTGTGGATGTAATGTATTTTTGAGTTGGTGACTTTTCTACTTTGTCTATTAAGATATCTCATAAATGCCAATACGTGTTTGTTTTCCCAATAATGCTCTTCCCTTTCCGGCTATTAACCAGATTGATATCCTGTGAATTGAATGCCAGCAACACCAGATAATTATTGGAATGGTACCAAGAGTCCATCAGTAAATAGTTAAGCCAGTTTTATATTGGCTTCCTTTGTTATAATATATGCACATGTAAAAAAAGAGCTTAATACATAAACTTCAGGGGTTTTTTTTGTTTTGTTTTTTTAAACCAATTTACATTTACTGTGCTTAAAGTCTTCTGATTGAATGGTTCAAGATTCAGAACCAGACTTTCAGACTATGAATAATTCCAGGAATAATGCATTATCCTGCAGATTGATGCTTATAGATTTTGGTTTATTTTTATTTTATTTTTTCTTTGTTATAAAAAATTAAATGAAGTTTTTGTTAGATTTTAAAATTCCTTGAAAAGTTTCACCACCATCCCAAGCTGGTTATCAAGATTTGCTGAAAATATACCAAGAAGGTTCAGCTGGCATTGATTGGAGAGGAGTTAGTTATTGTATTAGTTGTTTGTAAGAAGAATAAATAATTGCCAGTCAATTTGTCTTGCCTTTTCAGTATTTAACGTGAGCTTGCTTTGTTTCATCAGACACTTGAAACTGTCAGTTTAGTATGCAACAGCTTGCCAACGTTATTAAAGAAATCTTCTTTACAAAACTAAAGCCATCCTTTTCAATTGAAGAAAGTTGCAGATAAATTTGTTTTTTCTATCTTGATCAAAATATAACATTGGCCTAGTTTTGTCTTGATCTCTTTAATAGTGAATGTGCTAGCTTGCTCTAAACTTTGACTTATGCAGGGTTCTCAATTATTTTGTTAGATGGTGATTTGTATTTCTCTTTCTCTCTCACTCTCTCATTCTAGTAACAACAAAATGGAATGATTTTATGTTTGCTATTTTTTTAATTAAAAAAAATGGTTAAAATTTTTGCAAATTGTTTTCTTCAATCATTTATACATCACTTTTTTGTTATGCATTTCATAAAATTTTCCACTGTTGTTACTCTAACCATCTATTGTTGAGAACCCTGCTGACTTTTTCTCTTTTTTTTTTTTTTTTTTTTTTTAAATTTTCTTCTCTCCTGCTATTAACATCCCAGATTTTCATGCTTCGGATGAGTACAGCCATTTCATCACCTGACAGGTGGACTGATTGATTCATCAGCATTTTTGGAGAGTACATTATTTCTCAATATTAAAGTGTTTCAATAAGTAAGGAACTTTTTGAAAAGTGGTTTTAGAGATTCAGCATATTGATTTGGATGAAATTTTTACCTTGAGGCTTTTAAATATTTGGATTGATATTTTATTGCATTTCTTCAAAGGCAGTGAAATGATCTTTCAGAAAGTTGTATGTTAGAGTACATCCTATTTAGGAAACATTGGAGTCTGGCAGACATAATACAAGAGTTATGGACTGCTGAAATTGCTACACAAGTTAAATGTTTCTTTATTTATTGAAACACTTGTAAACAAAATTTTTTTTTTTTTTTTTTTTTACATGAAAGTACTTTCCTACAAACTGTTAAGCCATTTATAACATCATTTGGCTGATCTCTAAAACAATCAACTGGATATATCAGGTAAGAGTAACTGGATATTTCTTACCACACTTTGTCACAGTTTTAGTACAAATGTCTTCAATGTATCATCCATTAGTCATTTGTGCACCTAAAATACCTCTGCACTTCCACTTGTTCAGAATTAACTCTTTTGCTGAATTTCCAATTTGAATCACTTTAAATTTGTTCCCTGTCCAAATTAGTAAAAGTTAATTAAAAGAGAATGACTGCAAAAGAGTCCTGTTGTACATCAGTATTGTGCAGTGATGTGCAGGTCTATAACTGAGTATCCAGTTTACCCTTAAGAACTTTGTAAATCTTATCAAATTATGCAGAACTCAAAAATGGTTTCAAATTTAAGGTCTGAAAAATGCTTGTCTCATCTCTGATGGACAGCATAAAACCTATTTGGGTTTTATTTGTGACTTTTTAAATTTTGTTCATAAATTTCTAGTAAACTTCACTTTTTTCCTAAAGGACTGACTGACAGATTTTAATGTAGTTATTCTTATGTTTTTTCAGGTGAAGCCTTCACAGAAGCTCCCAGTTCTGTATTTGATTGATTCAATTATAAAGAACCTGACAGAATATGCATATTCCAGCCTATTCAGCAAAAATACATAGTCTCTATATTCTGTGATACCTTTCAAAAGGTTAGGCATAGCTTCAGTGTTTTTCTCAAAATTGTTTGCATTGTTTTCCATGAAGTTAAATAAAATTTTAGACTAATTCAAAGAATAGTTGGAGTTTAACATCTGTATAAAAAAAAATTACATTGTTTAGTGAAGTTTATTTTTTTTTTTTATATATATATATATATAGCTGGAAATGCTTTTTCTGGAATGCTCTTGTAAATTTCTTACATTCTCAATTTATTTAATCTTTCAAATACTTCCTTTTTATAATATTTTAGTAGTACAAGTGAAAAATCAATTTAAAGTTTTTCAGCCTATTTAGATTGTTAGAGTAGTTTCAATGGCTTAATAAGCTAAAGCCACATTAATATTTACTTGATCTTAATTTCTAAAAGAAATATTTTGAAGACTGAGCAACTGAAGAAGGCAGATGAGCACTTCATACTAAATCTGCAGATTCTCTTTGGTACCTAGGTGGATGAAAGAACACGAGGAGCAATGTACAAACTTAGACAGACTTGGCAGATGTATTTTCCAAACCCGAAGCTTTATGCACTTGATATGCGTGTGAACATGATGGACCCAGCTTGGCCAATCATCGCAGAACCTCCTGAACAGGGAAACATTCACGTCAATCCACGGTTTTTAGTACAGGTAAACGACAACAGCCAGCTCCAGTTGATGACTGATTTTATACTCTTCTTGACTTCCTCTTCCTTTTTTTTTTTTTATCTTTTTTTTTAAGTTGCTCTAGTCACAATAAAAGTTTAGGCAACTGCATTTTCAGACTTGTGTAGTCAAGTGGCTACATTTTGTCTGCTTATGTGTCTGTTCAATGTGTGTCTTGTCTATCTTCTCTTATATGTAAACTGTTAAATTGGGTTTTTTTTTATTTCCATATTGGGTTGGTATTTTTTTCAATTTAGTTATGACCAATTTTAATTACAGAAGGCCAGTATTCCTGCAATGTTGTCAAATAAAATCTGGCATTCCTTTTTGTGTCCACTTTTTCACTGAGCTGATGTTGCTAAATTGATGCATTGGTTAGAGGAAACAATAAAGGAAAGTTTGTGAATATTCCCTTCCTACTTGACCCTTTTAACACTTTTTTTTTTTTTCCCCCTCTCCTCCTCCTATCTCTACTAAGTAAGCTTACTGCCTGGTTTATTTCTCTGAGTAAAGAGAATGGTGAATTGTCAAAGCATTTTTTTCCCTTGGAGGAGGAAAATAAAATCTTTCATGGATGCTACTTTTGCTAATTTATGTTGCTATGCAATTGAGACTGGGTTGGGTCTGCTTCATTAAAAGATGAGTATTTGAAGTGAGCAGATATGGCCAGCACAGGTTTGTACAACCCCATTGCTGACAATCTCACAAGAAAGGAGAATAACCAACTCTGAGCTAACAAAAGGTTGGTTTTTTTTTTTTTTTTTTTTTTTTTTTTTTTTTTTTTCTTTTGTCATCATCCAACTTTTAAAAAATATTTACACCACTTTATTTTTTTTATTTATTTTCAACATGTTTGTGAAAGATTTAGAATTTTGATAGTTTTTAACATATTGTAATTTATGGTAGTGATATGAAGATTAATATTTAAATGATAAAATCAAGGCAGCTGAAATTAAAAAAAAAAAAAAGTAATTGGTTCATCAGTTGTGCCAGTATTATAGCTAGCATTTTTATACTTAAAGAACTTTTTAGAAAGACTAACATGAATTTGTAACTTATCTAACAATCACTTTGAAAAGGAAATATAACTGACTCCATCTCTCCTACCTTTTTCTCTTTCCCCTTTTTTTTTTTTTTTTTTTTTTTTTTTTTTTTGGATTATTTAGTATTTTATGTAATTGGGTTAATTCTCTTGCACATTTTCATTTAATTCCATTATTTTTCCACTTGTCTTTTATGATACTGCTTTTAGTGTTACTATAATAAAAAGGTGAAAAATGCTTTTATGCTAATTGGGGACTGATTTTTGGCTTAATGCTTTCAATGTTGGCGTTTAAGCTAGTGCCATGTAACACTGCATAATTTGCCAAGATAGAAATTTCCCGTATGAAAATGCCTTGTTCAGTCAGCAGGCAGCTAATGATTGCTGTCTTTTCTGAACAGAAAGAGGAGGATGAAGGAACTCTGGCTGAGCAACCAGAAACTTTGATGAGGAAACAGTTGATAGCAAAACAGCAGGAGTTACTTGGCATTCTACAACATCGTATGGACCTTGAAGTAGCAGAACCCCTTCCTAAGGTGGATGCTGCTGTTTCCCACAAACAAGCTGACAATTTCAGCAAGCATCAGGTAATGCCAATGGTGTACTGAATTGTTAGCAAACTATTAAAGGGTAAAGACAAAGTTGGGTTGGTTTGTTGGCATTTGTCCTCTTTCAGTTGGGTTAAAAAAAAAAAAAAAAATGGTTTTTGGGGTTCAGATATTTTTTCTTTTCTTACATTTGTTGGATGATGACTAATGTATGGACTAATTTTCATTTTTCTCTAAACCAACATTACTTGATTGTTTAATATCATTGGAATTAACTGACTAAATTAATTTAAAAAATAATGGTTTTATTTTTGAGTTTACATCTACTTTTTCAGGCCTATATGAGGACATTCTTCATTCCTTACATAACAATTCTATTATCCTGATTCAAACATAAATTAAAACTAGGGGGTGTGGATTTTGTGAAGCATTCCTTTATTTAAGTAACTGCACGTGTGTTTGTGGGTTTTTCTTTTTCTTTTTTTTTTCCTCCCTTACCCAAACCACTTAGTATTGATCAGGCTAGTCATTAATTCCTGTTTCCTCTTGTTCCCTAGGATGATGATGTATCTGTGATAAGCGATTCTACTGTCCATTCCATGAAAGCCTCTGCCATCCGATCTTTACCCTCCATGGTTTCAAGTAAGCCAGTTATGCCAAAGACCTATTCGCCAACTGACACAACATCTACTGTTGTGTCAAATTCTGATAATTCTGCCAAAGCAAAAAAAAAAAAACTACCACTGCCTAAAATTGATCCAGAACTCCCCACTCAGAAATCCAATGATGTAACAGATTTGTCATCTAGTCTGGGACCCAATGTCCACCTACCTTCTACAACTGCAATATCAGGGGTCAGTGTAGTCAAAGCTAGAGACCCTCGCCTTACACGTGACCCACGTCTTGCATCAAGGGACCCACGTAATCAGCTACTTAACCGTCGGGTAGTGATAAATGAGGCTAATTTAGCAATGCCACTGACATCAGCAGCCGATAAAACCTCTCTACTTAATTCTAAATTAGAATCGGCTACAAAAACTACAACAATATCTCCTAGTTTGCTCTCAAATATGCGTAGTCTAGATGCTGTTAAGTCCTATTCAAACACACAACTAGTTACAAACCTGGCAAAAAATAAATCCAATCAAACCAGTTCAGTTCTTAATACAAAAAATGAAAGAGGTTTATTAAATGATAAAAGAATAGTAACCCAAGATTCTACAACAACTGATAATTACAATCAGTCTAAAACCTCTTCCATATTAACCAGTGAACAGCATCCAAACAGTGATTGTGGAAGTAATTACAGTGAAACAAATCACCAAAGTTTTGATGTTAGCCATCTGAGGCCTCCTGTCAAGTTCACAGATACTACTACAAGCACTGGAATGGTTACAGCAGCTGATTTTGACAAACCTTTCTCATCTAAACTAGAAGAGAAAAATATTTCTGAGCAAACTGATATGGAAATTAGTAATACTATTGATATTACTGCAGATGAAATGTCTAATAAAACCCACTCTGATTCAGATGATGTTCAGTTTCTACCCAGTAAGAATTCTAGTTTAGATAAGAGTAAAGACAAGCCAAATGATAGAAACATTTCTCGAATGAGAGACCGACGCAGAGGTAGTGATGACAGTGACAAGGGCCGTCGACGAGATGACAGTGACAGCTCAAGGGATCGAAATCGGTATGGTAGAGATTCAAGAAGCGGCAGTAGTAGGAGAGATGATGATCGTCGTAGCAGGCATCGAGATGATGACTACAGGGACCGAAACACAGACCGATTTGGCCGAGAGCGAAGAAGCAAAGAAAGGTTTAACAGACGCAAGGATCGTTATGATGATGACGAGTATGATCGCTATCAAAGAAGGCGTCGTGATAGATCACCTGTGCGAAATCGATCACCAGAAAGTATCAATTCTCGTGGCTGGCAGCAAGATAATGACAGAAAATCTTATAAGGATTCTAAAGGTGATACATGGAAAAGTTCCTATGATAATTCTGATAACCAATCTTCCAGTGACTCTAATCAGAATAAGATGGGTAACTTGGGACGTAGTCCTAATTCTTCCATCAAAAATTTGCATGTCAACCACCAGCATGGTGGTGCTAGCCCCAAAGATCATCCAGATGATAAAACAAGTATTGGCAAAGGCCTTAAAAGAGATAGGGACTATCGTGAAAATTCCAAATTGCCATCACCTCAAAGAGAACGTGATGCCAGTACCTCACCTAAAAGAATGTGTACAGATCAAGGAATGGAATCGCAGCTTGACAGACATCTTAACACCAAAGAAGACTTAAGGTGGGTTTATTATTTAAGTTCTAGATGTTAACATTAAATACAAATTTTAGATTATTTTTATATTGCTGGATGACTAGTTGCTTTTTTTTTTTTTTCTTTCTTCCCCTCTTGCTCTAATACAATAGAGTAATATAGTAATTTGAAAGCGACTATACAACTGTTTTTTATAAGTTATTTGTAATATGCAGTTTTTAATAATTTCTAATTCAATGTGATATATAAAATATAAATAAGAACTTAATATATAATTTTATAATTGTGTAGTATTTTTAAAATTATTTTTTTTTTTTTTTTTTTTCCCTCCAGTGATTTGTTTGGCAAGGTTGACCAAGATTATAGAGTGCCTCCCAGTAATATGACTGACCAAAGAATTCCTTATATGAGAAGTGGTAGTCATTCAGGATGGGCAAAATTCAAAGCTGACCATCCTGATGACTTTATTTCAGATGAAGGTCCAGGATCTGCCATGGATATTGATGAAAGATACAAAGATGTTGACATGCGTTGGAATGCCAACAACAGGCCTGGTTGTGTTGGTAGTCCAATGAAATCATTTTCTCCCCGTGTGGTTGATGGATCTGCAAGAGACAAGCAGGCTAACTTTATCCGTGAAGCTGCTAAACTAGCTCAATCTGGTAAGATTTCTCATGAGGAACATCAGCTGGTACTTAAACAGATTTCTCGGCTACAGAATATGACTTTTGAAGCAGGGAAAATTACAGAAAATTATAGGGTCAACCCGGAAAATGAAGGCAGAGATTTTGATCATAGATCAGTTGAACAAGGTAAACAAATGTCTAAGTGGATGGGAAATGTTTCTGAAATGTCCAGTGATACAAATTCTCGCAGTCCACTTCGAGACAATGTCGTTAATCCTCCTCATATATTAACACGTCCACTTCCCAATCAGGATGGTGATATGAGGGATATGCAACTGCCTAGAATGACCATGAATGTACACCCACCACATCATCCCATTCATCATAATGACATGGGATGGGACCCTACAAACATTATGCATCCTGAGAATATGATGTATGATCTTAGATGGAAAGGGAACACAGTTCTGGTAGACAATGAAGTGTCTGGTGAAGTGGTTGTTGATCACAAACCTTATGAAATCATCCCCAATGGCAAACCAAGAAAAATTAGGCTTCATGGCAAGATGTTTGAAATTCATGCAGATGCACGAGAAAGAGCTATATTTGTAAATAATACTCTGTGCTATAGGTTTGGAGAAGTAGCAAAAGATGTGCAGGTGGATGGCCGATGGCATCGATTTCATTATCATGGTCAGCCCAAAAGTATTTGGGTTAACCAACAGAGTTACGAAGTAAGGGTTGATGCTCCTCCTCGCAGAATCATTCTTGACAAAGAAGAACATTCACTTCAAATTGATGGAAGAGATATGATGATTTTTATTGACAGAATAGAACAGGGTGTATATGGTGGGCCACCACGTAGCATATTTGTCAAGAATATATGCTATGAGATCAGATTTGACCCTCCTCCCAGGCAGATTCTTATTGATTGCAAACCATGTGAATTAAAACTTAACTGCAAAATACCATTTGTTGTGATTGATGGCAAGCCACATGGAATAAGATTTGATGGTCCTCCTCGAGAAATCATAATAGACGATAATTCTTATTTAGTGCCTGTAGATAAACCCATCAAAATTCGCCTTGGCAAACGCCCACATATCTTAGCATTTGGTGGCCCAGCTCATGAAGTAATTATTGATGGAAAGTGGTTTGAGGTTAGATTTGATGGACCACCAGTAGAGGTACACCTTGGAAATCGATCACATACTATCATGCTGAAAGGTGCTTCACCCAATGTCAAAATTCTAGGGGAATTGTCAGTTATGATCAATGAGCCTAATCGACCACAATTTGGTTTCAATGGTGCCAACATGTTCCCTCCAGCTGGCGCAATGATAAATGACTTCAACCGACCACGTGGTCCTGAGAACTTCCAGCCGCGCCCTCCTCACTGGGATCTACCATTTGTTAGACGTCCAAATCATCCAGAACCCATCCCCATGATCAGGCCATCACCTTTTCCACCTGATAGACAATTAGAGAACATGAGATTCCCTGGACATCATGCCTTGCCTCCTGGTGTCATTGGTGCAGCTCCTGTGCAACCCCTCCCTGCTCCTGGTTTAGTCAACCATGCCCAAGCTCCCTTTTATCCTGCTCTCCCTCCAAATATAAATGCAGTCACTCTTCCTCCTATGACTGCTTTACCTCCTGGTTTGGCACCTGTAAGTGCAGAGGCTACTTCAAATGCAGCAGCTCCTATTGTTCCACCACAGTTCCCACAGATAACACTTACATCTGGTAAGTTCATTTTCTTTAAATCTGCTAGAAAAGTAATAGTTCTTTTTGTCAACTTGTTTACATTTGAAAATGAAGCTTTGATTTAACCCTTTTCTCTCAGGAACCTCCAACTTTTCATAAAACCACAAATCATTAGCCATAAGGAAAAATACTAATAAAAATAGTAATTGGTTTAATCAGTCATTTAATAAGTCCCTGTAGTTGATACATATATTTTTTTTTAATCTTTTTTATAACTTTACAAATTTTACTGTGACTAATATTGCAAAGGTTGTGATTATAATATTGTTAATAAAAATAACAGCCAGTCACTATCAATGTATTTTATCTGTAAATTTGAACTTTAAAAAAAAACATAAATAAAAATATATATATATATATATATATATAAATGTACAATATGGTACAATTATTCTCACTTTGGTATTGATATTGAGTTGTAACATGATTATACGATGTGAAATACTAGTTTAAAAAGCAATTTTAAACAAATTGAAATTAAAGGTTCTATGTATTTTTATTAATAGCTTAATTTTGTATTAAATTTAAACAAATAAATACATAATTTTATTTTATTTTTCTCTCTCTTCCAGCCGGAATAGCTAGTGTGTCATGTCCTGGCATGCCATCAATACCCACAGCTCCAACAGCACTTGCTACAGCTGCTAATGTTGTTCCTAGCAGTGCATCTCTTTCTGCACCTAATCTTGCTGCAGTGGCAGCAGCAGCTGCTGCTGCTGCTGGCCAGAGCTTACTGCCTACTAGTGTCCTTAATAAACTAGTGCGCCCTGCTCCACCCATGCGTGAGTATTCCCCCCTTTTTTTTTCTTTCTTTTTTCTTTTCTTTTTTTTGTTTGTGTTGTGGGTAGACAAATAAACTTGAATGCCATAAAGTTGGGTGTGGTATTTATTAGGTTAAGTCCAGGAGTACACAATAAAATCATTTTAATATATAACTATCTTTCAATATTTGAAAATGTTTGCTTAGAAGAAAAAAGCTGAAATATTTTCCCTCCTAAATTTACTTAAAATAAGCTTTGGTGGGAATGGTGACTTTTTATTGCAATATTGACCTTTTTTTTTCTTTTTCCCCTTTCTTTTACCGTTTCAGTTCCTCTTAGTCAGCCACAGCCACCAGCAGCTCCTGCTCCTCCTGTTGATGTATCATGTTTGTTCCAAAAGTTAGTGGATGCTGGTATTATCCCCACTGTTACTGCTGACAAAGACAAAGACAAACCTGAAACGGTTTGTAGAGTTTTGCTTTCCTTTTGCTATACTTAGTAGTTAAACACTGGTTTTTGTTGAATGAGTAATTTGCTATTGATATTCTCTAATGTTTTACATTTAAAGTAAGCTATCAAAAATTATTTGTCAGATAATTAAATTCAAATACTTGGGTATAATCTAGTAATACTAGAAAGCAGAAATAGTAATTAACTGTGAATTGCTGAAATAGTTATTAGGTACCTCCATTAGGTTGCGTAAAAAAAGCAGCATATCATGATGAAGAAAGGCCCATAACTCAACGAAAACAAAGTTTTGTCATCAAAATGTTTGTTATTAAGAGGAAAGACCAAAATGTTTTTTTATTTTTTGAAATTTTTTACTCCTTTCTAGCACTAAAATCTTTTTTGCACGTTTCCACCCCCTTAAATATTTTCATGAAATTTTGAGAAATTAAATTTTTAAGACTTGGATTTTTTTTAATAGCTAAAAACAGGGCTCTTTATAGAAAGTAAATCACCAGTTTTGTTTTTTGTTTTATGTTTTTTTTTAACAGTGGTTTCATAGAAAATCTGCTCTGAATAATAATAATAATGATAATAATAATAATAATAATAATAAAAATGGAAAAAAAACTAACATTATTTAATGCTTTTACTTGCTTTTGTAAATACATTTTATTAAGGATATTATTGTCTGAAGAAATAAAACTTTTGATAAATAATGTATTTGTACAAGAATTTTTTTCATTTTTTAAAAATTTTATTTATTTATATAATATTAAATTATTAATACTTCAAAAATCGTTTAAAATTCTTCATTGCTTTTATCCTTGCAATTCGATGATCTCATTAAGTGAAAAGTAAATTTACGAATCAAAATTTGTAAAGCTCATAAGTCATTTGTACCCAAGTATTTTAAAAATAATTTTTAGTGAAAAAAAAAAAAAAACGTTCATTTCTATCTATGGGGAATCTATACATGACATAATCCTTAAAAAGATCACGTGATTTGATTGTCGTCTGAGGCACTGCAATTATTTCCCTTCAATATCCAGGTCTTTTAAATCGTTAACATGTTTGCAAAAAGTCCTTTCAAAATTTCTAAGTTGGTTTTAATTTTTGTGAATTAAGTTTTTACTAAATATTTTTATTTTAGGTATTTATTTTAGTTTGGGTCATATTTTATTGAAGTAATTTTTTTATTTAAGTTAGTAAGTTGTTAAATAAGATAAAAAGATTAAGAACCTAAGAAACGAAATCCAGACTAAAAAAATTATTAAATAAAAAATAAATATTACATAATTGCTGAATAAGTGTTAATATTTAAAAATTACTAGTTAAAAACCAAAAAAACGCATTTGCTTACTTCATAAAATTGTCAATTTTGATCATCACCTCTTAACATCTCGGTAACATTGATAACGTGAATAAGAACATGAAAAAATTCAGACACATCGTTAAGAAATGTTTGGATAAAAAAAATTTTATGCTATAAGTAAGTAGTGTTTGTTTCAAATCAGATTAATTTAACTTTAAATTTTCTAATTTTACTCAAATAACGTGTCAAAAATATATAATTTATTTTAGAAAGAAGTTTAAAAATTTTTTTTTTTTTTTTTTTTACAAATTTCTTAAAATTTAAGAAAATGGCTGCTTTTAAGAAAATTTTAAAAAAATCGAGCATATATTTGACATTCCAATCTATATAATTTCTATCTGAAATACACCAGAATATGTTACTTACTGTAAATAATAAATTTAATGCTTTAGCTTTCAATTAATAGCATTTTGATGACAAAACTTTGTTTTCATTCAGTTATGGGCCTTTTTTCATCGTGCTATGCTGCTTTTTTTATGTGGCCTAATTGAGGTACCTAGTTAATATGAATTCAGCATTTCATTATTCTTTATCCAAATATAACAAGAACCAAACATGTTATACAGTAATGTTAAATTTTTTTTAATTTTCTCAATAATAATAACTTTGTCTTTTTTCCTATCTTTATTTTCTAGGAAAAGGAACCAGAACCAGAGGTTATTCCTGAGCTCTCTGATTTTAAAATAGAAAAATTGAAGATGTTAGTAAATTATTTTTTCTGATTATTTATTCTCATGATTGAATTTAAGTGACTCAAAACATTTTTTTAATATTATGTTGTCTTGTGTTTTAATGAGACCATCTTTGCATTGATGCCTAGCTTTATATGACGGCTAGATTACTCCATTGTTTAAATAAACTCTCTCGTGTGTGTGTGTGTGTGTGTGTATATATATATATATATATATAAATAAATAGAGAGAGAATTTATTTAACCAGTTAATGGAGTGATCTAGTTGTCAGATAATGCTAGCCAGTATAGTCTTATTGGAATGTACAACTTTTTATATGCTATCACTTTGATCAAGATAAAAAGCAATTATATGTGCACACATTCATCCAATACTCTGTTTATCTTCATACTATGATTTATGGTATCAATGGCTGTCCTGTTTTTTTTATATATATATATAATTCATGAAAAGTGGCTTTTTATCCCTTTATATTTTACATGACAAAAGACATATCTTTACAGTGTACCTTCTAGAAAATAATTGTGCTGTCACAGCAATCAGAAACATTACAAACTTGCAGAAAGTAACTGACTGATTGTAGTTATAATTAACCAATCAATTATTTTAACTTTATTTACAGACGCTATTCACAGTTCATTGAAGAATTATATGATGGTATTCAGTGTTCTTCTTGTGGTATCCGTTTCACGGTAGACGATACGGAGAAGTACAGGGAACATCTGGACTGGCATTTCCGTCAAAATAAGCGAGAGAAAGATGATTATAAAGTTGCCAAATACAGAAAGTGGTACTATGAGATGTCGGTAAGGATTTCTCTATTACTTACACATGCCTGTACATGCATTTTGTGTGGATAAATTAACACACCAAATTTTAATTAAATTTTCCTTTTGTATTTTGTAGCTATCTTATTAAAAAAAAGTAATTATTCTAGATCAATACAAAATGTAAATGTTTATTTTATTTAGATTATTAGGACTATTTTAATTCTAGCATTTTTTTTTTTATACAATAACAGGAGTGGATACAATATGAAGAAATTCAAGATGATGAGGAAAAAAGTGAGTATTAGCACATGAAGCTTTAATTTAATCAGATTTATTCTTTTCATGGGAATGAAAATTCAAAGGGATTTATTTTCCTGCTTTGTGTTTTCTGATCGAAATCTTTCTTAATTTATAATTTTTCAGATCGCAGCAACTTTTTTGAAAATATGTTAAATCCTGTGCAAGAGCCAGCATTCATTGGTCCTCAGGGGAATAAAGTTATCCAATGTCCAGCAGCTACAGGAAATGATACTGATGATGTAAGTTGAAAACAACTTTCTCTTTTATTCAGAATATTATTGTGGCATCAATACATTCTTTTCATTTATGAAGTAATTATTTAAAAGTTTTAGTAAGTAAAAGGAATATGTCTAGTACAAATTCTTATACTTGTTTATAGTAATATTCAGAATGATTACTGTTCAATAAAAGAAACACTGCAAACTGTAAAAAATGTGTTTCTCTCTGCCTATAATACTTTTAGGAAATGTTTTTGGCAAAGCCCACAATCTTTTTTTTTTTTTTGGTGGGGAGGGTTCTTGTATTAAAGAAACTATTAAATTGCTATTATTTACTTTTTTTAAATTAGTGCTTAGATATATATTGCTGATGTAGTTAATCTTTCAAAAATGGAATCTTGTCATTTTATTTGATTGCACTGGTCCCTTTTTGTATTTCATCAAAATTAATATTTTCTTTCTCTGTGTAGGTATGTGAAATTTGTGGAGATCCCTTTGAGCAATTCTGGGAAGAGGAAGAAGAAGAATGGCACTTAAAAAATGCTGTTAGGGTAGAAGGAAAAGTAAGTAAACCATTTAAATTTTTTTAACATCTTATTTTTATAAAAGAATTTTGTTGCTAAAATATAAAAAGGATAACATTTTATTTGTTGATGTTTAAATATATACAGTTAAGATCCACAAATGAATGAGAGAATTTATACTAATACGAAGGGAAAAGTGGAATTTTCTTTATTCCTGATTTTAAAAGTATTTCAGTATTTTTAATTATTTTTGTTTACAGACTTACCATCCAGTTTGCTATGAAGATGTCAAAGAGGTCAGTGGTTTCTTAAGCTTTTTTTTTATTATTGTTATTTTAAATGATGAATTTCATCTGTCATTTTATCTTGAAATTCTTTGATTTTAACATTCAGTAACATAATTCAAATAAAAAAAAATTATTTGTGATTATTTTAAACTTTTTTATTCAGATAAATGTTATTGGTTATTTTTATCTAAATATACAAATATTAATGTTAAAAATATTTGATTGCTGCTGATGATTAACGAGTAAATATTGTCGTAAATTAAAAACAACTTCTCATATATAATTTCTTTTGATTTCATAAAAAGTAAGCATTTTTACAATATTTTTCTAAATTTTACTGTAAAATCACATTTACTGACAACTTCTTATTTGAAAATTAAAACAATTATTCTATTTTTCTACATAAAAAATTATATTATCATTTTTATTTACTGTCATGCCCAGAATTGAAAAAAAAATAATAGTTAAAATAATTACTATTTATTTCTGTATCTAATAAGATTATTTTATACTTTGTAGTCTGTGGATGCATCATCAGTAGATACACCAAGAGAAATCACTGAAAATAATCCTTTGGAAGATGCTTTAAAAACTACCGAAGTAGTGCCTGCAACTAACACCACAAGTCTTGCATCCAACCTAACTAATGTTAGTACTACAACTACTGCCAGTAGCACCACCACTTCACCCTCAACTCTTGCTACATCAGCTCCAACTACTACTATTGCCAAAAGTAATGGTATTCCAGTCACCTCTGAAGCCTCCACTGCCATTGCTGCTGCATCTTCTACTACAATTGCAAGCACCACCAACAGTGGGACTGTCCTTTCTAGTGCAATCAAACCTGCCCTTGCAACTACTCTTCCTTCCAGCACTTTGTCCACTATTTTAGCTGCTGTGACCAGTAGTGAGAAGTCCAACAATGCCCTAACTGCTTTGTTGGCTGATGGTTCCTCTCAGCTATCTCCATCCTCAACAAATGCTGATAACAATTTGCAAGGCAATAACTCTACTATACTCCCAGTGAGCAGTAGTACTGCTGAGGAATTTAACATTATAGCTCAGCCAATCACAACAATTGTCTCTACATCAGGGTTAAAAACTCAAGGCCTGTAACTGGTATCAGCTTCTATCCATAAAGAAAAAGTCATTCATTATTTCATGTGTGAAAAGCATTTGTCTGATAATTTTCACACATACAATGACCTGAACTATGCAAATGATTTTCACTCATCATCTGCTCCTTTAACAGGAACAAAGGTGCTTCACATAGAGATCACCTTTTTTACCACCTTTATAATAATTGAAAATGTTTATGGAATGATCAAGGAAACTTGGACATTTTTTTTTTTTTTTTTTTTTTTTTCTTTCACATTCCTACACATTGAGACACACTCAACAATTTCTCATTGTATTCATGTATATTTGTGCATCTCCATGTTTGTATGATAGGCTCTGACATATGGTTGTATGTGTGCATATAAGTGCATTTGTATAGATGCATGTACATGTCTATGCCTATTTGTGATTGTTTTGAGAAGTGGTGTGCATGTCCAGTGATGTCTGTGAGTGTGATAGGTATTTTACAGGTGGTATTTTCTGTGATATCTCTTACTGTGATGAATTATCCCAAGAAAAGACTGTGATACTCATCTCTTCAATGGCAGCATTGTAAAAGAAAAACACGGGTAAATTTAAAATAAATAAATTATTTAAAAAATAGAAGTTTGTTTTCTTTTAATCTAAAACTGAGACTCCAGACACTTGCAGAAAAATATTCAGTGAGTACAGGAGATTTTTATTCTTGAGTGTTTGAAAATTGATGTGTTGCAGACAAATAGAATGGTTTCCATTTTCTTTTTCTTTTTTTTTTTATCTGCTTCCTGTATTATAAATGTGTGTAATGTCTGCTTAGTTTCTCAACTTATTCTGGTTGTTAATGAATGTGCTATCCATAAGAATCATATGAATGTGAAATAACTGATGTTGCACACTCTCTCTCTCTCTCTCTCCATAAGAAACCCATCTTTTGTCTTTGTATTTTTTTTTTTTTTTTTTTTTTTTTTTCAAATCTTGTTTTGGAGAGTTTATTGATGCTTTTCCCCTTTCAAGGGGACAGAATTTGCCCTACAACGTGTTAATTCACTGCTACTTTCTCATTGTGATTCTATAAAACTGATAGGGCAGCTTTGTAAATATATAAGGTAAAATATCTTAGCTACTTATCAGACAATTTCAGATGGTAGCAATATTCTTAATTAGTAGCAGTTAACATGCTTATTATTGAAGTATAAATACTTAGCATAAAACCATGTTTGGTTATCTTCCACCAGCTACTTGTACATAAAGAATTTCTTGTGAATCACTGAACCATTAGTGTGTTAATGATTTTTTTTTTTTTTTTTTTTTTTTTGTTTGGACAAGATCTATAGTGTGTCTTGTTTCATAATTGAGCTGTGGGTAGGCAGCAATCATTTCTTTAATATTTACATTTATAGTAGTAAAGTTTTCTTAGTAGTGAGTCTCATTTTTTTTCTCAGTTGAATTTTGGGTGGATTTGTAAATTTTTATTTAATTTTTTATGTCTTTTTTATTCCCTTCAGTAACAGACTGACTTGTGTATATCTTGTTCCAATTCTGGAATTGTGTAAACAAAAAAAAAAGGTTTACATTGTTTTTAATAAAGGTTATTTTTCAACATTACAGGTTAGACTTTGTTTGTCAAACTTTACTTATAGTTGACCCTTATTTTTATGAACAATGCATCTGCTTTTAATGAAAATTAAAATAGCAATTAATGAGTTAGAAATATAAGTCCAGTGAACACTTTAATGTTGAAATAAATCTTGATTACGGATTCATTCTTCTGCTGTGACCAGATTACATTGTTATTTTGGGCCAGAAAATATTTCAATAGGAATGACAAACTACTTGTGGAATAATTTATTCACAAATATTTAGATGGGTTACTGATTTGTTCAGTAAAACTCAGGGTCAACTATATTTTGTATTGTAATATTTTTTTAATTGTTTACAGTGCTCCCCCACCCCACCCCCCCAAAATAATGTTTTAGCTAAGTTTAAACTTCAACTTGGTAATGCTTGTAGATCTGTTTTGTTTTTGTTTTTTTACAAAGTATGAAACTAACTCTGTTATATTTGGGTAGATGTATTCAAATATACATTTTGATTGTAAAAAATCTATTTAGATTTCAGGATACATGATTAGTGATTAAGTAAATTGCTTGAGTTTTTAATGATCAATGTCATTAATGATTTTTTTTTTTTAAAGAAAAGTTTGATTGTTTCACAAACCCTTAATATTTACTGGACACCAAGAAAATACTATTAAAATAACTTCAGCTAAAATATGTCTTCAAGTATTATTTTACTCCCTCTTTTAAATGTATTGCTTCAAATAAAACTTCAGCTTACAAAGCATTAACATTGAATTATGATTGAAAACAAGTGAGAAATCTTTATAGATTTGACATGCTTCACTATTTAAGTCCCTATACTTATACATACAATATAAACATTTATTGTAGGATTGATTCAGTATTGTCATTAATTATCCTATGTTGATTATAAAGTTTAAATTTCATGTTGAAGACTTGCTAATTGAACTAAATAATTACAATGTTAACTGGTGAATGTTTTATTTTTAATTGACTCCTAATTTTAGAAAGGTTTACATAATGTTAGTTTAAGACTTTGTCCCTCTGAATATGGTCATTGGATACAATTATGTTTGTCTTTTCTGCCTGACTCTTCATAAAACTAAAATATTCTCCAAAATTATTTTTAAACCAAGATTTTCAATTTTGATTTTGTTCTAGTTCTGGATAAACTTATAACATTGACCCTTGTACATTAAAAATGCATTTTCTATTTAAAAAAAACAAACAAATGAAAACATTTTAGTTTCTCAAATTACCTTTGTTTTTGATCTTAGTGAATTGGTAATTTAAGCTGACAAAATGACTTGCAAAAATAATAGGAAATTTATGTAGGTACTGTTCACTACTAATAACATTGACCTTTCCTTTAATATCCATTATATTGTCTTAAAATGATAAAGAATTATACTATACTCATTTAAATACATTATTTATCTTAAGTAAATATTTACGTTATTAAACATGTCATTATTGTGTGATTTTTTTTTTTTTTTTTTTTTTTAAATAATAATCACTTTCAAGCTACAAAAATAGCCTTAGACAGAATTTTCATATCATTGGACAAAAATGGAAGACAGCAATTTTTTTACAAAAGTGGGTTGAAAAGTTAATAGGCTGACTGAAGGATTGATGCTGAAGCTGTGAAATCTTGCATGGATTAATTTCAACTCCTTAATAACTGCAGTGCTTATGTCCTGTCAAACTGATATCTGACTTCAAATACTTCAAAAGTAACAAATAGTAACTTTTCTTGAAAATGGGAAAAAATTGGCATTGTGGTGTTGTCTAGTACCTGCAGAAAAGGTTTAGCCTCCAGGGACATGGTTGCTACATTATTGGATGATGCACCAGCTTTATCAACAGTGCAAAAGTGGGAAACTGAATTTAGGAGGGGAAGGGAAAGTCTTGAAGTTAATCCAAGGTTTGGATATACTGCCACCAAGGAAAATATTGATTGTGTTTGCTACATGGTGATGGATAACAGGTGATTGATTATATATGCAACTGACAATGCTATTAACATATCCTATGAAAGTTGTGAATATTCTGCACAATTAACTTGACACAACAAAACTTTCTGCACTATGGGTTCGACATCTTGCAGTGGAAACATCCCTTCTCCAAAGAAGGCTACAGTTGTTTCATCTGCAGGTAAAGTGATGGTCTCAGTTTAAGAGGTATGCAAAAGGCATTAACTGTCTTTGAAAGGGCCACACCATCAATGGAGAGACCAAGGCCAAATATCCAGGAAATCTGATGAAGATGTTCTTATTTCATCAGGACAATGCTTCAGCACACACATCCTGGATTTCAATGGCTGCTATGTGAGACTGTGGCTTTAAACTAGCTGATCACCCTCCCTATTTTCCTCATTTGTCTATCATCTGTTTCCCAACATGAAAAAAATACTTGGCTGAGAACCAGTATCACAGTGATGATGACATCAGGATGAAACGTCTTTGAACATTCAGATGTCGGTTTACCTGGAAAGAAACAATGTACTTATTAAGAAGAGTGGGAATTAATGTATGCAAGAGTTCAGAGTTCTAGCATCATTCCTTCATAGTCAGCCTATGAACTTTTCATCCCACCCTACCCTTGTACATCAACTGCAGTCATCTCATCACTCTAGGAATTTTTCTTTGGTTTTTGTTTTTACCCTTTTTGTTATTTATTTTTCAATGAATATTCTTTGCAAGTGATTTTTTTTTTTCCATACAAAATGTAATTATGAAATTTGTCTCCTACATTCAATGCTCACTGTATTTTTAATAAAAACAATATTATAAATAGTTGGCTTAATAAAAATATATAATTTGCAATCCTCCAATTCAATAAAGTTAAGATTTATTATTTAATAATTTTGTTGCTGTCGTCTATAACATTTGCATTAATTCCTGACAACCAGCAATCCTTTTTCAATGACCAACAAAGTGTCAATTTCCTTAACAATTTTTAGTTTAAATATTACAAAATTTGATGGTTTGAAATTTTGACCATTGTCACCAAATGATTAGTTCTCCTCTTGGATGCTAGGTTGTGACATTATTTCTAAGCAGAAAAAAAAAAACTTTTGCATCTCTGTAGTATTGCAGGTGTGTGTATAAATACAAGTAGAAATGTTTGTTCAATTTGAACTGTTTGATTCCATATTGCACCTTTTTAACGTGGTCCAGTAGCAAAATCAAACATTTATTAACAAGCAGGGGAGATAACTATTAGACATAGTGGTCATATTGAATGATCAATCAAGTAATTAAACTTTAATGAGATAAACATTGTTCGAAATACATTCTTCAATATATGTCATAAAAAATTATTCTAATTTGCGTACATATGTACGTGTGCATGCAACAATAAAATCCAAGCTACTTGTTAAACTTCATTAAATTTAATGTAAATAAAGTTGGGATTTTTTTTATTTTTGCTTGAATGTTTCCTTGGTTTTCAGGATAAGAATGAATGCATTTTGGTTTCAGAGAAAAAAGTTTGGAAAAAATAGGCATTCTACTTTTCTCATTGAAAATCTGCATAAATGAACAAGATTCCTTTGTCTCTTTATTCTGATCAACCTTTTTTCTCTATCCTATATTTAAGCATTCTATTGTGAATCAGGCAAAATAAAAATGAATCTATGAAATGATGGATGACAAAGTAGGTTTTATATATATATAATTTGGAAGAGTTGCAATTGGAAAAAAATAATGTACAAACTTAAAAGGAAAAATGATTGCTGAACAAGAGGGTTCTAAAAAGTTCTTGACCCAACCCACTTTCAAAAATTTGTTTGCTTGGATTTTTCAGCACCCCTCATAGGGGTTATTTTTAGTATAAGACATTAAAATATGTTTTGCTTTAGAAAAGCTTAAATGTATATAAAAAAAAAATTAAAAAAATTAGTGCCCACCACAGCTGATGAAGTTCCACTCAGACTTTCTCCTTCACCCCCCCCCCCAACCTCCAAGAACAGATTCATCCATGAGTGCTTCCCTGAATATTACAATCTTAACTTCATCAAATCAAGGTCTAATCATTATCTATCTTCGCTTCCTACCACCTCATTTGTCATTACTATTTTAAAAGTAACCCTTTACCTTGAGTAATTCTCAAGGCTTGTATTAGGTGACTTCTAAATAAAATTAGTGGAAGTTACGGTGAGCTATTAAAGTCTCATAAAATATGAATATGAAATATTTAGTTATTTCTGTGTATGTTATTTATATAAGGATATTTATGCAATAAGTAAAACTGTGTCTCTTTCTTCTAGCTTTGTTGTTATCACAACATTTTGACTGTTGGACCCTCCAGTCTTCTTCAGGTAACCTTCAAGGAATTTCAAACTGTACCCATTATTTAATTTCCATGTTCACATGACAATAGTCTCTTTGATTCATGAATTTGGTGATATATTAATTGCCAGTTCAATCCCCGGGCTGGGCAGTGTATACTTGGACTCAGTGGAATTGATGCCAGCAATAACTGAGTAGTACTAAATAAAAACTAGACGAGATGGTCACATTAGTCCATGTGTAAATAACAATAACTTCTCATCCCAGAAATTCAGACAGAAAATATTGAAGATTCAAGAAATTCAAAATTTTCTCTGTCTGCCTCCTCATAATAATATCAACAATTGAGAAAATGTGAAAATTACGAGAAATTACAATTTATGTATTTTTTCATGTTAGGCATAACTTCTGCCAAAAAGTGCTCAGTCAAAAAAGCTTTAATCTATCTAAATAAATAAATGGCAAATTCTGTCTGTCCATCCATATGTCTGAAACCCCTCAGGTCACACTTGCTCTACAAAGACATATACCTTTTTGGAATCAGGATGATCCCAGGATTGAAATCCTGCCCTTCATCCAGCATTTGGATTTATATCCGCAGAAGGAGGAAACAGTTAAAAATTCAAATTTTAAAATAACTAAAAAAAAGTTTTTAAAACAAAGACTTTGTGAATTTAAAAATTTTTGTTTTAAATTCAGTTTAAAATATCTACAAAACTGTGAAGTGAGGAAATCAATTTTATTTCTTCAAAATGCCAAGGAATCAGACTTAAAGTAAGAGGTTACATGATGTGAGCTTGTCATTTGAAGAACTCAGTTTTCATCCAGAATTGGAATTTCAGCTCAAATGGGTCTTTTGGTAAGAATTGGACTTGTAGCCAAAATCAGATTTAAAGTGAGGTTTTGAAGTTTGATGGAGTGAATTGAGAAATTTAAAGTTATTTCTTTAAAATTCCATGGAAAAATCCAAGGACCAAAGCTCCAAGGCAAAGGGAGAGAAGATCAGAAGAAACACCAGGAGAGGTACAAAATAAGAAACAAACAAATACTGCAAACAATAAAAGATCAAGAGCATCTGAAACATCAGAAAAGGTACAAGCCAGGCGAGAAGCAAATAATGCAAGCCAGATAAGACAAAGAGCATCTCAAACATCAGAGGAGGTGCAAGGAAAAGAAGGTCAAGAGCTGCAAATGACAATGAAACTTCATTAAGAAAAGAAACAGATACAGTGAGATCAAAAGCTGCAGAGGATGAGGACTTTATCAAGGAGAGAAATAGATGCTGCAAACAATATAAGAGCAAGATCTTTAGAAACACCTGATGAAAGATATGCCAGACAGGTTAGTGATAATCACAATCATGCTAAAAGGAATGCAGATTCTTTTTTGAGCCTGTCCAAGCTGACTTTTCAATATAACTGACAGTGACTATTCAAATCATCCAAAGATATCTATTGGATCAATGATCATTCAGTGTAGGCATTATAATGCTCGCAGATTCAAGGATGAATCAGATGGCATGTGCTGTAACAAAGGAAAAATACAACTGGAAGATCTATCAGTTCCTCCAAAGCCATTATTGGATGGGAACTCAGGTGAATCAAATCACTTCATCCAGCACATCAGAAACTACAATAACTGTTTTGCAATGACTTCATTTGGAGCAAAAAGATGCTACCTTGCCAGGATTGAAAACAACTTGCAGAATTCAAGGCAGGTGCTAGCTTACGATTCTACACAGATTACAGCTTTTAAGCTACTATTCAATAAATTAACAAAAGTTCAAGTAACTTATCCGTCTTAACAATATGGTGTTGGTATAAACTTGTACTCACAAATACTTAATTCTATTTCCTTCTGCTATATTCAAGCTAAAGTCCTTCATTTTTCTGCTTGCTTTTACATTTGATATACAATGAGGTGCTGAAAAATTATTGGCCCATTTTTATATACAAGAATGTGTTGAAAAATTATTGGCCCAGCACATTTTCCAAAATATGACCCAACATCAATGTTTCTAGAAGGGTTTCATGGACACACTGGTAACTTTTAAAAACCCCATTAATTTGTTGTTACCAGGTTACAGGCTGTCATTGTCATTGAAATGGTGCTGTGTGTTGAACAAAATTTAAGTGTTAAGTTGGTGGAGAAAATAGACAAAAAAAAATGAGTGAAACAAAACAATATAGAATAAATATAACTACCAGAAATATTTTTTGTCTAGAGAAAATTTCAAGGAATGTTCTTGAGAATCTCTAAATAATGAAGGAAAAGTTGAACTTACTCTGCTGGTGAATTAGAGAGCCAGTGAAGTGTTTAGTCTGAATCAGCATTTCCCAACCGGTGCATTCAAGCATACTAATGCGCCTTGAAAAGCATCCAGATGCACCCCAAGTTAACAGAAGTCTAATTTATGAATTATTTTTATATTTAAAAAAAACTTTATTTTTAAAAAGTTAAAGACATCAATCACATGGTTTCCATCTTAAGTCTTTTTCATTTGATATTTTAAACTGCATGCTAACTTCCTTAATCTTCAAAGAATCAAATATTCAATCTGTTTTGTCTTCCTCAAGGAATTTAAATCATTAATGGCTTCTCTAAAAAATAACAGATTCTTCATAAATCCTTTTAAAAACTGTACCTTTAATCTTCATTAGGAATGCTAAACCAAAATTTTATATTTTCAAATTTCAAGACAAATTTTTCCTTATTAAAATTTAAAGTGTGCTACAGAGTTTTAGTTATTCTACAAGTGTAACCTGAAGTAAAAAAGGTTGTAAAACACTGGTCTAAGCCATGCACAGTTACTGTATGGAGCACTAATTTTAGCATTCTGTCCTGATCTCAGCCCATAGTGAAAGAGAACTAGAATCTTTGACAATACCAGAAGAAACTATGTCTGTAATAGTTGCATATTCCCTTCCAAAGTCAGAGGTTAATATTTAAGCACAGGTAAAAACTAGAATTTCAACATAACAAGAAAGATAGCTAATTCTAGTTTTGAAGAGATTAAGATTTAATTAGCAAATAAAATTTCTGAGTTCAGGCAGAAATGTTAGAAGTAGAGTTGAAGTAGACTTTACAAGGGACTGGAAATCCAATCCTAAACAGGAAACAAGGGCTAAACCCCCTACTCCTGTTCAAAAGATTGGGAGGAGTGTGAATTTGATGATAGGCAAACTTATCTACGCCTATTGTGAAAGGAAAAAAAATTAATTACTGAATAAAATTTCAGATTTCATGTGGAGATGTCAGGAACTGGGAACCCAATCCTAAGCAGGAAACAAGGGATAAACCTCTACTCCTGTTCAAAAGATTGGGGAGGAATATAAACTGGACAATAGGCGAGCATATCTTCTTTATATATATATATATATACATACCTACACACACACACACACATATATATATATTTCTCTGCTGATTCTCTTTGTGATTTATTTTTATTTACATTCAGACTATTGTTCCCATTTTTGTTGTTGTTATAACGTTTCAGCTATTGTGCCCACCAGCCTTCATCAGGTGTAAATAACTCCTCATTCCAGAAATTCAGACTGAAATGATGTTTTTTATTATTCTTGTACTTCTTCTTCCTATTTGTATTTTTTATATACCATATTAATATATCCGTTTTTATAGCATTAATTAAAATTTCTTTTAAACTACTTTAAACCTTGAGCATATAAAGTCAATAATGATAAATAATGTGTCAATATTTAGCATGTAAATTAGATATTTTTTTGGTTTCTTTTGCTCATTTCAGTTTCATCTTTTTTTACATTTAATAAAGGTTATTCAGCTTCCATCCTCTGTCAGATTTTTTGCATTTTTGTTGAATCAGCTAGAATGTACTCATCCAATCAACCTAATTATTTATTGTCTAAAAATAGGAGTGTAAAATTAAAAAAGATAAATGCAAAAATAACTATTCCACGTAAGGGAGATAACAATGATTGCTTTATTCATTTATGGTGAAGAATTTTATAAAATGTTTTACCCTCGTGCCCACTAAAAAATGGTGTATGTCAAAAGAACACTTATTCACTTGACACCATTATTATTGTATACTCTTTTGTCTCGCTCAGCAGTGTTTATTGTTTTAAAAAGCGATGATTAGGATTTTAATAAAAACCAAACCATATGAAAGTGGATTTATACCTTTTCTCTATTTATTTATAAGATTGCTTATTTACAAGAATAATTTTAGATTTATAAGATTATAAAAATATGTGAATCAACTATAATAACATATCTATTTATTTACCATTTTATAAAGGAATAAATAAGAAATTTTTATTCATAAATTTATAAAAATGTCTGAACAATAAAATTTAAATAAACACATAGGAATGAGTAGCTGAAATTATAAATTTTGAAAAAAAGTATTTTCTGTGCATTTCTTTCATTTGCTCTTGCCACATAAATTCACTAAAATAGGTTAAGAGCATCTCTTCCTTTTACATATTTTGATAATTTTATAATTTTTATAAATTTTTGAATAAAAAGAATTCTTTTCAAATTTATTTCTTTATGAAATGGTAAAAAAACAAATCTTTAAAAAGGTAAATAATAAATATTGCATTCTACATGGTCCACATATTTTTATAATTAGGCAAATGGATATTCCCAAGGGATTCAAATGTATTAGCAGTGTCAAATAAATAACTGTTCTTTTGACACATCACTTTTTGCAGGCACAAAGGTTAAACGTTGCCAAAAATTGTTTGTTTCACAAGTCAGCAAAGAATTAATTCTGTTCAAAGAAGACTTCAAAAGTAACAAGTAGTGTCTTCTCTTGAAAATGAACAAGATTTGTCATTGTGGTGTCGTTATCAAATACCTGCTGAAAAAGTGTTTAACCCTCAAGGACATTCATGCTGACATGGTTACTACATTAGATGATGCTCCAAATTTATCAACAGTGCAAAAGTGGGCAGCTGAATTTAGGAGGGTAAGGGAGAATCTTGAAGATGAGCCAAGGTCTGGATGTACTCAAGATCAAACACCCATGGAAACTGACAAAAAGGGTCTTGTTTCATCAGGACAATGTTCTAGCACACAAATCCTTGGTTTCAATAGCTGCTGTGCATGATTGTGGATTTTGAACTGAGAGATCACTCTCCATATTGTCTTGATTTGACTGTTATCTATTCCCCAATATGGAAAAACACTTGGCTGGAAGCCAGTATCAAAGTGATGGTGACATCATATCAGCTGTTGATGACTTTTTTATCAACAGGATGAACAGTCTTCTTTGAACAATCAGATGTCAGTTTACCTGAAAAAAAAAACAATGCAGTTATTAAGAAGAAGAGTTGAAATTAATGCATGCAAGACTTCACAACTCTAGCATCATTTCTTCATAGTCAGCTTATGAACTTTTCAGCTCACTCTCTCATACATCTCAGAAAAGCTTTAAATAGGATTTCAAACTGAACACTTTATTTAATCTACAGGGGTGGATTGTTCTCATTTCTTATCTTGTTTTTATTTAGTCTTTATATTTATTTATTAGATTCACAATTGCTATCTCACCAAATATATGAACAAATACGGTAATCCTGAACATAGAACTTGCAGCCTGAAATGTAATATCCTTCTATCTCACCTGCTGCTACTTCTGCTGTCATGCTTAATTGCATTCATCACAGTTTCTCTTTTCTTACTACTATGCTGAAGCCTTGCTATCATTTCTCTTTATTTATTTGGTATTTATTACCATGATAGGCCTACTGAGGAGGTTTTCATAGTCTTGCTTTATGCTAATTCCTTAAGACATTTGACTCTTCAGTGTTCTTCTCTGTCTAGTATTTTTACTACTTTTCCCTCCATACATGATTAGTCATACTTGATTTCATTGTCTCACCCTTAATTATGGCGTTTTGATGTTCAATGACAGTAGAAGAAGAACAATCTACCTCTGTAGATTAAATAAAGTGTTCGCTTTTAAATTTTCCAAATGGTAATGGCAAGATTAGCTATTTCCTTATAAAGCAACATTTGGCATTCATTGACCAAAAAGTTAGCATCAATGTTGGGTGAAATTTATAAAATTCTTATCTTAGAACAGTTTTTCAGGAAAATAGGTTTTTCAAGTTCACTGTTATTGCTCTTTCTAGTATTGAGGAGGGTTTCCTTCCTAACATTTTGTTTATGGTAGTGTGGAAAATCAGCATCTTGATTATGTCATTATTTCCTCTTTGAGTACATGTGCATCCATTTTAATTGTTGCTCCTATTGAAAGTCTTCAAGTGATATAGTTTCTGTTATTATTTGAGTTCTTTGTGATCCTGTAGTGCCAATCCATGAAATCAGATGAAGTATGATCCTCTCTAAGATATACAGAGTTCATTCACTTGTAGCTATTTTTAATTGTTGATCTGAGAAAATGAATGTATGTAGCTGACAGTTTGAACATTTCTGAATGAATTGGTTGCCATGCATGGAATCCATATGAGAGTCTATATCTGACAAGGCTATTTAAGAGCATGACTTAAGTTCTTAGATTAATATTTTGGTTTTGTAGTATCTTGTGGTATTAGGCGAAACCAACTCAAGTGCAGCCTATCCTATCTTCAGTTTCCTTATCTCCTAGACTAAATTTGTTGTAACTGATTGATACACAGAGGAATATGTACTGTTTAGTTTAATTCCACATTCTTAATTTTTATGATGGGTTCAGAGTAAGTACTATCACTGCTTTCTTTCTAATTCCAGATCATAGTTTCTTTTTTTTTGGAAAGGTTACTCAGATCAACAGACACCTTAAAAAGGCTGGAGCCAGAGCTGAAATGTTGTGAAAATAACAACAAAAATGATGATATTAGTCAAGTAAAATAATGATAACTCCTCATCTGAGTAATTCAGAGAAAAAGCTGAAAAAGTGTTCAACTAAACTCTCAATGACACAGCAGCTGAAAATGTTGTGATAATAGTGTTATACTCTGTTGCAATTAGATCTGTTCTTGATTCATTCTGCATGCTAGCTGGATGTGAAGGCTATGAAGGCAGAGAATGAAATTAAAAAAAAGTTGTTTTCTGTGCATAGGCTCCACACATCGCATCTGATCTACGAAGGAAGCTCCGACAATGAAAGCGACACTGGCAAATCATGAACGTTCACATTGTTTCTTTACATTTTTTAGGTGGACTTACTTCCCGAGTCCACCATGTTTGTTGTGGGTATTTCAGGAGACACACGTGTTTATCTCTCAATGCGGACACCAGCCCGCAACACTCTGTCTACACATCAATAAAAGACACTGTATTAAGAATGTTGAAGAGTTATTTAAAAATCTTCTTGTATCTAGTACTTTTTCTGATTGTATGAAAAGAAGAAATGTGACTAAATAAAAAACAATTTTTGTAAAATCACGCCAACAATTTCTTGAATTTAAAAATGTTGTATACACTTTATCTGCATTTTTTTTTTGCCTTTCCTTTTTCTTGTAGGCATTTTGAATATTTTATCCAGCCAAATTTTCACCCACTCAACCTACTACAACTTATAACATGCCAGTGTTAAAGCATTTGGCAATAAGACAAAACATAGAAATAAGGAATTGAATTCAAGTTTCCCAGTTCTGTTTTTATCACCTCACACTTCTGTATCATACAATTATGTTTGAATCATAAAAAATTGAATATTTTATTCATGATTTGCTAAATTAACAATTACTAATAATTTAAAATATAATAATTTAATAATACTTTTCTTCCCATTAAATAAGATACATTTTTAAAAATGATTTCTGTAAAAATTATCCTATTTCACATACCTTTATATTTAGGTTATTGATATTAAAATTACACCTAAATACTTCTGTATGACACACTAGTTCTCTGATGACCACAAGAATTAAATATATATGATTTGTCTTTATTAAAAATTTAATCACAAGTAAGGCAATAAAGTCACTAAGTTTCAAAATAGTACTAAGTGTGAAAGAATAAAAGAAAAAGAAAACATTAAGTGGGGAGAAAGAGAGAACAATAAAAGAACAAGAATTAAGAAGACAAAAGATAATGATTGACATTGCATTTACATTTTTGAAGATCAAAGTTGACTGGAAAGCAAGAAACTAGAAGAGAGTTTGACAAGTGAGAAGTGCAAGAGAAGAAGCTGTTAGCATAGAATTTATGGTTAAATGATGAGACCTAGCTGCCAATCTAGTAGTATGTTTAAATTCATAAAACCTAGGCACCAAAGAGGAAACATCATCAGAAGAATTACCATGAAAATATTTATAGAAAAGGCACAGAGCAGCTACATTCCACAGTAGGAAAGTGACTGAAGCCAAGATTACATGTCAGGACCAATAACACTGCAGATTCATCTTTGGATTTTATCTAGAATCTCTAAATGCATAGCAAAAACACCAGACCAGAAGTGGCAGCAATATTTAATGCATGGATGAATGGTAGACTTATTAATGTAAGATAGATTCTGGTGAAAAACATTTTTTACCATGACACAGTAAAACAACTTCTTAGCAGCAAACCTGATTTAATATAATCTTTCCACTTCATGTCAGCAGAAAATATTAGCCTGAGAAGGGGCAATGATTCACTATACTGGAGGTTAGCATTAGTCATGCTGATGGAATGCAAAAAAGTTTCTCTCGGAGGATTAAAAAGAACAGTTTCATTTTGGAGGTGTTAAAATTAACAAGCCATTTCTTGCCCCAATTAACAACAGATTGTAGGTGATTTTTTTTAGATCAGCTGCCAATCTGATCAAATTTACTATTAAGACAGGAGTAAATACTTGTGCCATCAGCATAAATACTGAGTTGAAAACTGATAACATCAGGAAGGTTGTTGATGAAAATTAGGAACACATTAGGTCCAAGATTACAGCTCTGGGTGACACCTGCATTAATGCAAAAAGATCTAAAAGAATGACCATTCAAGACAACTTGCATTTTGTAATTAGATAAGAAAGACTGAATCAGTTCAAAGAGTTGACCAGAAATACAATAACCTTTCAACTTGTGAAGAAAATCAGCATGTCAAACCCTGTTAAATCCTTTGAGATATCCAATGCAATATCTTTGATTAGAAGTGTCTAGTACTTTGCCAAAAAGAGGTGGAAGGCTAAAAGGCTGATAGAAGGATTAGATGTTCCACCTGAGATCTTACAGAAGAGAATTTCCAACAAGCAGGAAAGCATGAAGCAGCAAAGCATTTATTGTAGAGATTAGAGAGAACAGTAGCCAGTTCAGGGGCATATTTCTTAAGAACTATTGCAAGGATACTATCAAGTCTACATGCTTTGTGAGGATCCAATTTAGAGATGATAGCAGAAAGAATGGACAGAGTTCTTTATCAGCAGATGTTAACACCTCAAAGAGAGGAGGGAGAGAAAACTTACTCTTATTTAAAACCCTATTACAGAGCTGCTAGTAGTCATGAGAACCAAACTTATTAGTGCCTAAATCAAAGACTTAGACTCTTTGAGAACATGTTTACAATTATTACCAGCAAACAAAGAGACATCTGTTATGAGTGGAACTATCACACTCATAGAGCCAGAAAATGTAATTCCTGTGGGCTATAGCAGCTGAAAAGGCAGATGTGAATCAAGAAGAAGAGTGTGGTTTCTAGAAGGTACAAAAGCATCTATGCCACCTTTAGCCCAAGAAGAAGCCCTCATGACACAATTCTCAATATTTCTTTGTTCAAATTCTATGTCTTACTTTTTTGGGGGAAATTTCAGGTAAAGGATACCAAAATTGTTAGTAGGTCAAATATACCAAGAACTTATAACTTCTCATTAAAAGTGTTTTATACCCACAACAAATGTTAAAATATAAAATAAATGATATATTACAGGTTGAGAATCCTTTGTCTGAAATTCTTGGGCCTAGAAGCACTTTGGTTTTCAGATTTTTTTTTTATTCTGGTATACAGGCTATCTAATTTGTATATAGCATCTATAAAATGGGGCAGCTTGGGAATGGAACCCAAGCATAAAAATGATATCCCTTTATATTTCATAACACTGCTTATACATATACCCTGAAAGTAGTTTTATATAAAATTTAATAAATTTTGTGTACATACAGATGCAGGTAATGATGCTAGTCATGTAACGCTCACACAATTTTTTAAGTGGGGAAATTAAGATTTCATGTAAGAATAACATTTTGTACTTTCTGTACATGTACAAAAAACATGATCACTACTAACAAAAAATATATAAATGCAGGACTTTTTGACATTTTGAATATCCTCACTGAGCACGAGACACCTGGTGAGTAATCCACAAACAAAGGTGTTGCTGTAACGATCACTAACAAAAAACTGGTGCCAGTGTAGGCTATGTAGCTGGACTGGTGAACCCCGACTCAGGGTAGATGAGGTCATTTACAACAGCTGCACATCATCTCAAAACCTTCCCAGTGCTTTCTGAAATTTTCCATTTGTAGCAAGTAATGTCAGCACCTGAAAAACTTGAGGTTTTTGGATTTTGGAATTTCAGGTAAAGGATACCCAACCTGTAATACAGATGAAACCACAATTGAATATAAATTGTTTGTTTTCTTAAATATTGTCAAAATATAGGTGCATGTTATATGCTGTGGTTTTATATAGTAGGAAATAAGCATGAATACATGCAATGTCAATTTTTGTTGGAATTTTTGAGATGAGGAATTATCATTATTAAATGCTTTGCTATTCAGACCAGCATGCTCATTATGGAGGTTAAAAGGTTGTATGGTTTATGTGAATTTAGATGAATGTGCTAGTTCAGTGTGTAAACAAGGAAAATAGAAGCATATAAAATCTTGAGTTTTATGGTAACTGTAGTGAAACAAAGTTTTAAATGTCTCTTGGGTATGTCCATTTTCTTTTTTTGTTTCTGAAGTAAGTTAAGATAAAATTGGTTAAAATAGTCAAGCTCAAGTCAGCTTTTCACTGAGTTGGAATGATCAATTCACTTAATTCATGAGTATCAGTACTAAAACATGTTCAAACAATGTTGGAAGTGGAAAAAAGTTCAGTCATCAGTGGACAGAGGAAACTAACATTCTCAGTAGGATTGTAATTACGATGTAATTCACATCTTGAAGCAAAGAGGAGAAAGAGATTGAGGCAGGAAATGTTTGCCTTTTTATAGGCTTTAACAATGCCAGTTAATGGCATTTTTCAAAGCTAAGTGAAGTAAACATATTTCTAGTTCCTTTACTCTTAGCATTATGGTAAAATGTATTTCTTTTTGTTTCTTTTTTTATTATTCCTTATTGTTTTATTTACTAATTATACTTCATTTTCCCACATCATTTTGGTTGTTATGCTCCCAACATTGCAGCAATTGTACCCTTTAGCATTCTTCAGGTCTTTGTCTTCTTACTCAGTAACCTTCTTTGAATTTAAAACAAAACCCTTTATTCAATCCAATCTGGCAATGAAGGAGAAAACCAAGTCTTACCTTGTGTGTTCTTTGTGCTATCTGTTGGAAAATGAAAATCAGAATCAAGATGTGGGGGGTTCATAGTAGGCCTCAAAATATAGTAATTATTTGTGCTTCCCTACCAGTTTTGACTAATTACCGAATAACCCAATAACCTCAATAAAAGAATGCTATTTTGGATCACAGGTTTGCTTGGCTCTTCATGGGTGAAGAGATAGTTATATGTTATGAGTTGTGATGTGAATGTTTTACCATTTGATTTATGTCTTTGTTATTTTCTGATGTTGAACTTGCAAAACTGATTTTTGACCCTTGGAATTATAACATTGGACTTATGATTTTTTTTTATTTGGACCTCCCTATTGCTACCTCAAGTGCTCCCATTCCATTTTCTATGCTTAGGTTATATTTCATATCACATATTTCGTAGGAGTAATTTCATATAATACTAGGCCATGTGACTCTTAGACTCATGGCCTAGTGGATTAAAACATTGATTAAACCATATCTGGTTTACTGGCAGTAGTGACTTCAGTCCTTGCATATGAAGGTGCTGAAAATTCATATACTTTGCTTCAGTGGAAGAAACAGACAAGTGACACAAAGAGGAATAAGACTGGTGATTATTAAATGAGATGAAATATTCCCTAAGTATATAAAGCAAAAGTTGTCATAGCTGGGGGTGATAGTGGAGACGAGATTTTACCATCTATAAAATGTGGGTTATCCAACTTGGCTTTGCCAAAATACCTGTTAGAAGGAACCCTTTAGATCTAAAAATATGCAATGATATCCTCTCTCTCTTTTTTTATATCTTGCTTCCTAATCTAGTCAACGTCGATAAAGAACGCTGCCAACAAGGCGCGTTCACTTCTTTGGTTCTTTAATGACTTTTGAACTCTCTCATATATGCATGTACATACACATCTCTATCACACATACACACACACCTACACACATACACACAAACACACTCTCATAGCTAGTTTCAATGTTTTTCCTTTCATTATAATTGTGTACACATGTAATTCCTTTTGTTGATAACATACATTGATGTTTGTTTTATATTCATTGCTTTGTTTTCTTATTTTTAACTGGACTCACATTGTGTCTGCTAATATTGTTTGCAAGATAAATGTTCCTGGAGCCCATAAATATTTAATATCTAAAGGTTTGATTCTCACAACATAATGTTGAACCCAAACATCATACTAGTATTCAACAACAAAAATGCTTCCATGGCATGCATCTCAAATAGTCTCTGACAACATAGTCCAGATCCATGATGGAAAATGGGCAAAGAAAGGCAACTGGTACCTCATAATCAGCTGCTTTGGGTAGATGGGGCTTGACAGCCCAGGAAAGCAGTCCATATAGGCAAAAGAAAATGATTTTAAACTTCTGCTGCCTTGTGGTCATATCCAAACAGAAAACCCCAAAGGCAGTTATCTATCAACACTGACAACTTTCTGGCAACTCCTGCAACCAAGCCAGCCCCAAATATAATGCTCTGTATTCCTTTGGATCTTGTTTGCATAGCTGAGAGGAGGACTATGTAGTTTGGGCAGTACACAGCCATTATATACCATTGCTCAGGCCTGTCTCCTAGAGAGGTCATTCCAATCTAACCTCCAAGGGACTGAATTTTGACCAAACAGGACACTAAATTTATCTCATGAGATAAACAAATGCTTACTAATAGATAGCAAATTGAGAACAATCTACTTTTCTTGAATAAAAGATTCGGTTCCAAATGCCATTGTTACCAAGTATGAAGACAAACACTTGAAGGAGGCTGGAAAGTACAAAGGTCAAAACATTATGAGTATAACAATCAAGATAAGTATGCTGGTCCAAATAGGGTAGCATATAATAATATACACCTGTGATCATTTGCAATGGCAAATATCACCCCTTATAATCACTGGCACCAAATACCAAGTGAGGTGTAATGTGTTGCAGGCAGAGGTGTTTTCATTTGTTCAGTATTTCACCAGTCAATTGTCTTCAGATGTGGTCATCTAGTGGTTTATCATTGTGTGCTTGCCAGGATGGGATCACCAAAGAATTCTTCTGTTCATTCTAGTGGGCTGTAGTTTTCTTGACTGGAGACTTTCTCAAAAGGTAAAAAGATTATAGGTAGAAAAAATAAATGCTGATGTAAAAACTGCCAACAATTTAATACCATAGGCTGTCAAAGGTTAAAATCACTTTTGGTTGATTTTCTACTAAGATTTTGAAGGGTTAAGAAAGTTAACAACAGGGATAGACAGTGTTCCTGTGTTGGAGATTCTTTCATCTTGAGAAGAGAAGAATATAATGTTCTCTGTGTATGTAGCAAACAATTCTCAGGCACAAACTAACTAAACAACTATGAGCTCTGATTTATATAGACATTTTTCCGGTAGGTGGATGACATTGATGGATGTTATTATCTTACAAAAGCTTGTAACTGACAGCTGGTCTTAGTGAAAAAGGTCCACAGATGTTTTAAGAAAATACATCATGAAAACTACAAACAAATAACAATATAGCTCTCAAAAGGACAAATGGACATAGAAAATATATTTCAAAGAAATACACAAGGAAAACACTTTTCAAACAGAAGCTACAACAATTTGGGACAAATTCAAAGAAATGATAAAAAGATATATAGTGTCTTAGAGGAGAATTTTAAACTTAGCAGAGAGCAGATATATACCATGTTGCCTAATAGACCAACAGTAACTAAAAGAACATGTAATAGTTTCTTTAACTCTAAGGGATCACATGGTAGCAGGCTCACAGAAAATTACAGCTAAATACGTGTATGTACATATATGATAAATGTATATCTTATGGAACATTAAAAATTATTCTCATAATTTGAACACTATTACTGCTGCTAGCATACTACTACTAAGTAGCAAGGGCTCTGAGCCTACTAACACATATACTGAGCACTTTGGAGACCATTACAAGAACCTCTTACTAGGAAACCAGATGGCCGAAACGTTATGAGGTTTATTTTGAGTTCAAATCCTACCAGTGCCTTCCTCATAAGCATTTTATAGATTGTAGCAGATATTATATCTTTTCACAAGACATGCATTTATTGATAATCCTATCAGCAGTAGTAACTCCTTTTCAGCTTTTGGGCAAAAAAAGAAAGAACTAAGGGTATGTATGCTGCAAATTCCAAGAAACTAGCTCTCTATCGAGATTGGTATAGGTTGCTAAAATTAGCACTCCATGCAGTAGCTGCACATGCTTAAACTATAGATATCACTTGCCTCTCATTCACCAACATAGTAAGTTCAACCTTTTCTTTATTCTTTTTACAGAGACACTCTTAAGAACATTCCTGGAATTTGTCCTTTCTTTCAGGAACATTCCTTGAAATTTTCTCTACATGAAAATGCTCCCAGTAGAATAAATATTTCTATCTCATTTTGTTTCACTCTTTTGCTTATCTATTTTTCTCTCAGCAGTTCAACATTTTTAGTTTTTTTTTGTCAATGCCGATGCCTTCTCGGCTTCAAATGACAAACCATAATCTTATAACAACATGTTTCTGTTTAATATTTTTAAGCTGAACCTTCTTCTATCAGGTTCCAATCTATTCAATTAATCTTCTATATTCTTTTCTACTTAGTATTTCTATTCTTTCACTTAGAATTCATAACGCTTTCAATGCAGTCAGTAAATGATGTTTCAGGCATTATTACAACTTCATCAGAGCCATTGCTCTGTTACAATAATATGCAATCATAAGATTGTATACTATTCACATTCTAAAACAAGATGCAAGATGTATAGAATGTAAAATATAAAATTCAAAGTATCTTGAAACATTACTATTTGTAATTATCTGTTAGAGTGAGAGAGAGACAGAGAGAGAGAGTCTAAATTTAGGTTTATTTCAGTAATAAAATATTGTGGAAGGTTGAGGGAATGAAGATTTGGTCTTGTCCAAATATTCAACACATTCACAAAAAAAAAAAAGAAGAAAAAAGAAAGCAGATAAAATGCTAAAAAATTTAATGATTTATATTTGCAAACTGTTGATATGGCTATACAAAGAACATTTTTGAGCGAAGTTCCTTCTTTTGAAGACAAATTTTCATGTTACTGGAAATAGACGAGGCAAGATATTTTTATGATTTTGACTGACTACTTTATGCATCATCTATTTATATTAAAAGAACAAACTGAATGGTAGACATAATTATCTGTGTGAATATTTAATGGGAATATGTCAAATTCTATTTGAATTGTGTTTGTGGTGATAGAGAAATAAATAAATAACAAGATTAAAATTTCACCATCGTTAAAAATAGACTAGTAATAAAAATCATCAGACAAACAAAGCTATAGTTTGACCAACCAACCAGGATGTAAGAAAAGAATTACAGAAATAAGTAAACCAAAATTTCTCCATTTCTAAAAATAGGTAGCTTTACTAACTAATCAGAAAGCTTTCACAATAAGGATATAAGTCTGTGAGCCAATGAGGAGTGAGCAGCCTTTTCAAAGTGGATCTATAGATGTGTATATAAACACATGGAAAACCAACCAAAATCATAATTGATAAATTAATTTTGTCCATTCTCTGATGGTACAGTCATTGTAACATATCCAGAGACAAAATATGACATTTACACAATTAGCTGGCAACTTTAGTCCTGCTACATTGAGCTTTCTCCACACTTTTAAGCTTCAATTGAAAACAAACATACCTTTCTTCACACATGTGGTCAAGTGGCAGCTATTACATTTGGATACAAACATACTTATATACATATATTTACTTCCACCTGGGCTCTTTCTTTCTCTCTCTATGTACCAAGACTTTTACACTTGTACTCTTGAAACTTCATCTTTTGCCTTATCCTTCTGTTATATTATATTTAGGTACCTCCAAAGAAAAGTGATACTTAAGATTTAAAATTGATTTTTAAAAATTAAAAAAACTTTCTTGAAACTTTTTAGTTTTAATTTAAAACTAATAGATTAAATTTAAAATTTCTGATAAGCAAAATATGCTGCTGTATTTCAAACTGAATTTAAATTGATTGGAATTTTTTTTATTATCAGAATAAATGCTAAAATTGTCCATATTGACAAATTTCTTTGTACTTCTCTTTATTAAAAAATCTTTCAAAAATAATATATACTTTACTAAAATTTTATTTCAGGAGGATTAGCTGATTTAAAGTTTAATTAATCTGATTCGAAACAAATATTACTTACTTTTAGTTTAAAATATTGCAAAAAAGCATTTTTTAATACAGAGGTGGCTTTTTATGAGGCATTGACAACTCTCTCAATAGATTTATGCAATGAATTTTTTATAGGGAACATAATTGTAACAATTACTTGACGAATGTAACATGAATGCCATTTTTATATAATTTTTTTTAAACTGCACTTTAATCTTAAAAATTTAAGAAAATTATTCTAAGCAATCTAAGATTTTATTGAATTTTAGATAATTTGGCTATATAGTTTAATTTATAAAGATGCTTGTTGAGGAAATGTTAGAAAATTACTAATAAATTTTAACTTTACTATAGTTACTGCTCTTATTTTCTGATAATGTCACATTTGGACATCCACCTTTACAAAAATCAGCACATTTATAGTACAGACACATAAAATAAATTCAAAATTCTTTTTAAAATATTGTGGGATGTTGAATTTTAGTGAGCTTTTCCATTTATGATTAATAAATACAGTCTTAATTTAAATACTATCACTTGACCACTATAAATTAATACAGAATTTTAAAAGATTTAAAAGTTTATAAATTATTGTACAGAAATTTTTTAAAAAGTGAAAACAATTCTTGTAAAAATTTATTATTCATTGAAAAAAAAAAAAGATTTCTTAAGATAATAGTGTCCATAATATATTTTATACATAAAAGCAATTAAAAGCTTTTCTAATGAAATGTCTTATTTTTATTGCATTTTTTATTTTACAATTCAGAGCTGATTTTCTGTAGCAGGGGATCCCCCCTCCCCCAAAAAAAACACTTCATGATTTAAATTCTCTGAGGACTTAGCCTTATAACTAATATAAACATTAAATGTTAAAAAAAAGAATTTCTTGAAATTTCATAAAATTACATAAGTAGAGGTTAATAGATGTAAAAAATATATATTTTTTACAAAGATTTTCTAAAAAAGAAATATTTAAAAAAATAATGTAATTTATTTGTGAATAAGTCTTAAAATTACATTAAAATTCATCAATTATCTGATTTTTGCTATAATTTCCAATCAATGTTTTATGTTCTTCAAAAAAAAATGCTACAATTTCCTATCCTAATTGATGGTACATCACAAGAAAGAAGTCGTTAACCAAATTTGACAATAAAATTATTTTTATCAAGTTTTGGGCATTTTTGTTATCATTTAAAATCATTTTTTAGCAAATAAGGTATCCTATTATATTGTGTATATAAAGATTTATTTTGTATTCATCAATACTGTGCATTTTCTTTAAATCATTGCATAAGGCCAATACGTACCCAAATCAACTATACCTTATATAGAGAGGTAATGGATGTTGTCAGAGGATAACCTAATAACCTACATAAGTGATAATTTACTATCCTCCATATGTTAACCGAAGAGTATAAAATTGCTAATAACTTAATAACTATAAGTAACTAAAAGTTAAAAGTTTGCAAGTTAATAATTAAATATATACTTTAAATGCTGTATACATTGTATTTTCCTCTGTTAATTAAATTTTATTCTAAGTTGGTATTCACTCAATAGAGATATCATATTTTGTTAATAATTTTCAATAAAAAATATTGATTACCTAATAGAATATATCCTAATGATATGTTTTATTATAATTTGAATGTATAATTTATATATATATAATGTATAATTTAATCATTTTACCAAATTTTAACTTATACAGATTTTTACAGGTTTTCTTTACAAACACTACAATATCACTTGCTGCATGTTTCCTTGTTATCCAGATGTTGTAACAGGGTTGAGGTTGGATAGTGTTAATGTAAGTTACCACATTATTTATTATATGTATTTGTAGTTGGTAGAGGATACCTTTTCTCTTTTTTTATACTGAAAATGAAATGAATAAAATGTACAACACTAATATAAACAATAAGACTTTGAGACATGTGTTGACATTAATGACAAGAATGTGTGTTTTTCTTTTCATGATATTAATTACAATATTGATATTGTGCATGTTAAAAATGTTCTCAGTGTTATTGTCTCTTTTATTTCTTTAAAAGTTGTTGCTTACTTGCTTTTCCTTGTTCTGAGAATTTTGTTGTTAAGGGAAGCCTTTGAAATTGTTAACTGTGGATTTTCACAGAGCGATGGTGATACGTCTGTGTTGTTCCTTTTTACTACTGTTATTCTACTTTACTCGCTTGTGGTGGAAAGGTCATTTTTATAATGATGAAGTTTCAGATTTTTAGAATGATGAAATATCCTTATCATCAATCATCACTGGTGGAAAGGTTGTTTTTAGAATGATGAAATAACAGAGTCATCTCAATTTGATTATTTCAATACAAGATCACAAACTATAAGAAGGCTAGTCAAACATTAAGTTGACACTTTGACCAAACATGCAACAATTAATTTTGGATTATTCTATTCTTTTTTTGGTATGTTTTATGTTTTTTGTTTAATGATTAAGATTTGAGGGCTAAGATCACTTTTAATAAAAAAAAAAGATACTGAATTTGAGCTTCTTTTTTTAAATTTAGTAAACATTTACATGGTATGTCCATAACTAAAATTTTTTAAAGTTAACGAAAATGTTAGTGTTTCACAAAAAAAACAAGTTTTTTTGTTAATATTTTATATTATCAATAAATCTCTGAACAGCTGCTTTAAAAAAAACAATTGTAATCATCAGAATACACATAAAAGCAGCCACTCAAAAGCTTTTTTTATTGCATTTTAAAAAGGTTTAAAAATAATTTTGCATATTCAAATTTAACTTTTAAATTTTTTTTTATTAATTTCTTTCCATGAAAATGTGGAAACATTTCAAAAATACTGATGTCAATGATTTTTTTTTTCATAAAAAAGTTAAAAACTGTTGTTGACAGTGGATGACAGACAAATTAAGCACAAAGCAAAAAAAAAGAGACTTTTTTCTTTCCCCACTGACTTTCTTCACTTCTTGACACCAACAATGGGCAATAAAAAAAAATGGTACTGGTGGTTACTGTTGGCATCAATGTCTATTTTGGCTGTTTTTATAATCATACAAGAGTGATGGTAAATATCAAGTTTAATTTTGAAAGACTGTAAAAGTTCCCTTCTATTTTCAAATATTTTACCCTCAGTATTAGCCAATCATTTTTACATAAAAAATGAAAATTTAAAAAAAAACATTACTTTTGAGTAGCATAAGCTAAAATATATTAGGACCTTAAATAAGTTCTTTTCCAACAGATAGCATTTCCATTATGCGTGTAGTTTCAGATGGTAACACATCTTTAGAATTCTGCTTCCATTTGATTGTATCATATTATTATTATTTTCGATTCAGCAAATACTATTGGTTGAAAAAGATTTCAATGCATTTTCTATGCAATAGTTTCTTTTGACAGCAATTTTTGTATAAACTAAACACCAAAGTGGCTCACAGAAGCCTTGAATAATTCTCCGACTTCTGATTGGCTAATATATGTGAAAAACATTACAACGCCTATGCAGTTGTGTTCAAAGTCAGTTTACTGCCAAAATCTGGTTATGTGTTCTTGATATGTCTCAGAAAGGGATATATTTGTTTGAAGTAGCAAAGTGGTTGTTGACTACTGTAACTGGGTAGGACAATCTAAATTTATTTATATATATATATATATATATATATATATATATATATATATATATATATAATTGCTGATACTCCCTGAAGGGTGGATGGATAGGTCTGCCTATGAAACTCTGGAGTCAGGATGCTGAAAGTAACATCAATCAGCTACGTGACAAACTTTTTTTCATATTAATCCTACATATACATATATATATTATATACATACACAGACATGAGTTATGTTTAGCAGCTCAGATTGAGGTACAAGAGATCTCTTCTCCCCCCAGCTATGGGTGAAATAGCAAGACAGACTGGATCCTATAGCCTTGAGTGGCAACCCATCTAGGAGAAGGGAACTCTGAATTCAAATTGGATTGCAGTGTGTGTATATACATGTGGCTGGGGAGCACTTTTGAATTCAAATTACTGAAACTCTTATTATTAGCACGTTTTTGGATATGGCATTAAAGGATGCCCAAAGTTCCATAGGGAACAAGAGGAACTAAATAGACACTCACACGGCAAAATTTCATTTCTACAAAGTTCCTATCCTTCACTAATTAATTATTACACTGAGTTGTCATTCTTGCTTAAAGAAAATGTGAAAAACTATAAATCATTTCCTTTATTTTATTAACCTGCAGATAAGGTAATTTACATGGACTTGTGTTACAAGTTGATTTTAAAATATACCATGTTTTATTGAAATATCACAGCTGTTGTTTGGTTGTATCGCACCCGGCCGGAAGTTACTGCCGGCTACTCAAACATCTAAAAGCGTCACCGCGGAAAACATAACGAATGCCGTTAACTTCCGGTGACTAAGCGTTTTTCAGTCAACGTCTCACACAAAACTAAGAAAAACGAAACATTTACATATACTAACTTTCCTAACCAAAACAATTACCAAAAACTACTTTATATACACATGGTGTCCGAATGGAATCCACGTGTACAGCCAAAAAGTAGAAGGTAATTTTCAGTCATCACCCCAAATATATCGCTGACAGGCTACGTTGCCGACCTCAGCCTATATATACACAGCGGATTTTTCCACCAAATTATTCTTCTCGGCTGATTTTAGCCTCGGGGTTGAGCGACGAGTCTCCCCCTCTCACCTACGCTGACCACACGAAGCAGCAGCAGCCAAGGCCAGCAGACATCAGCAGCAGCTAGAGCCAGCAGAGCAGTCCGGCCTCCTCAGCAGCAGCAGCGACAGGTTTAGAGATCCGATTATTGAGGGGATTGTGAGGGCCGCCTTCCTCGCCTTACCATCAGTCCCCAATCTGGCGGGTGGATCGCCGTCGTAAACCCCGGGTTCAATCGGATTTCTTTCGCGAGTGTCGGTCGGCCTTGTTGGCTGTCCCAAAATTGGTCCAGTGACCTTTCTCGGCCTAGGAAGGTCTTCTATCGTTTGCTAGTGGAGGGGTCGCGAAGGATCCCCTACGTAAGGATCTCGACATGTCGAGGATGATGTTTTTTCTCACTGGTCTTTTGGCGCCAGCGGCCAGATTACCTCAAAACCCTGAGTTTTCTACCTGGCGACTGGCTCGAATCGGCTGCCTCTCAACGACATAGCCTTCATATGGGGTTTTATATTTGCCAGACTGTGAACGGTGCGGCCTTGGTCTAGAGGGAAACGGCCAGATTCTTCCATTGCCCCGTGTCCGCCCCTATGGGACCATTGCATATTTTTAGCTGGACGGCCTAAAATTTTATGATTCCAAATTGTGCCCATGGATCGGCGCATAATGCTAAATAATGACAATGTGTCGCCCCGTATTCGGGTGAAACGGATGGTGTTTCTCATGCTGCTAGCCCGCGCCCGAATGGTGATATGGACGGCGAGAGGAGGAAGTCTTATGAAAATACCCGTCTTTCTCATCAGGATCTGAATCGATTCTTTGAGCATCAGCTCAAGATGAAGATCAGAACTGATAAGCACGCTTGCATTCGACAGTCTTCAGCGAAGGTGGGTGACTGAGGCGAGCTTGGTTCATTAATGACGGGCTAGCCTTGATTTTCTGTTTTTTAGGTCAAGCCTACGTTACATCGGGGTGGCTTCCTGTGGTGCCCTCCCTTGGTTAGGTTAGACAAGCCTTGGTGTACCTAGTTAATGCGAGTAAGTGTTGTTCCCGGCCTGCCCCGGCCACATCTTTAGTTATGATCCAGCCTGAGATTCCCAACCTCCCAGTTTGTTTTTGATCCCCCACTTTCTATCTCGACTGGGTCAGCTTTATACTTCCCCATGCCCGTATGATTTTTTTTTTTATCACCTTTCCCACTCCCTTAGCGAGAGAGCTGCTTGATTTTGTTCCAGTGGGCAGAATACAGTGGTCTCCCTGCATTTTGAGGGTTGGAAGGGCCCTACTAACATCAGTTAACGTTTTATTTTCATTTATGTTAATATTTTAGTTTGTTATTGGGTTCACATCCCACCCCCATTTCATTTTTTTTCTTAGAATTTTTTGTACATATGTGTTAGGATCATTATGACATGGGCGCGTTTTGTAAGTCTCCCTAGAGTGGATGTGGTATTATGGTGCAAGGAGGATTGACTGATGATGGACGAGTTCTTATGGTGAATGAGCAAATTGTAATGTCTGAATGGGTCGTGAATCAAATTAGCTAGGTATAAGATAGTTAGTGAAGACCAGCCTTACCCTCCCCCTTTTTGGCCTTGTGCCACAATTTTTTGTAATTTTTACAAAATAAATCTTAGCAGCAGCAGCAGCAGCTAGAGCCAGCAGAGCAGTCCGGCCTCCTCATCATCAGCAGCCAAAGCCAGCAGATATCAGCAGCAGCCTATCCTCGGCTACATGATATGCACTACTCTATCCTCGGCTACATGATATGCACTAGCCTATCCTCGGTTACATGATATGCACTAGCCTATCCTCGGCTACATGATATGCACTAGCCTATCCTCGGCTACATGATATGCACTAGCCTACACTCGGCTACATGATATGCACTAGCCTACACTCGGTTACATGATATGCACTAGCCTATCCTCGGTTACATGATATGCAATAGTCTGCCCTCGATTACATAATATGCAATAGTCCTTTTCAGGACTAACCTAGCCGCTGGCCTCCTTTTATTAGGACTACCAAGCCGTCCTGTAACACTCCACCCAGGGCAGACGAACTTCACTACACCCACAGCACTGTCCGCGATCCTCTCTCTCTGCAAGCGCTTGACGCACCCTTTACTCAAGTACAGACATCCAGGGGATCGACTGGACGGACATCCCTGTTTCCATTGCCTACCTCCAAGCTGTCGCTTGAAACCTGACAACGCTCCTCCAAAGACTACACGACCGAACTACTACAAACAATTAGCTGTATACATTCGTTGCAGATTTATTTAATAAAATTTGGCTTATACTTTACATCCTCGTTTTGTTGTCCTTGCTTTATCGTATTATCTTATATTATTTTTCCGTTTTTGGGGTTAACAGTCAACCTGCTTAAGGTCGCAACAGTTGCGTTATACAAAAGTCAGTAGTCTTAAATGCAATTAGAATTTTCTTGTATTTTACATAACTACATTTAAAGAAAAGATTAACACAGAAAAATAAAGTCATTAAATTTACTGGCAAACTAGAACATTTAGAAAAAAATTATTGTGAAAATAACTTAAATTTGTTAATGAATAAATACCTTTCAAATATAAAGTGTGGCACTTCAAGAGTATAAAATTTCTAATAACTTAATAATTATAATGCAATTTTACTACTAAAGGTATAAAAGAATTGCTAGAGGCCTTATATCTAAACATTCAACTTTATTCAAACATTTAATAAGGACTTAGCAATGTTTAGCCTTCAGACCCTTGAAAAAAATGGTATGTCAAAAGGACTTTTTTTCTCTTGATACCACTATTACTGTATATGCCCTTGACAATGTTTATTGTTTTAAAATGCTACTTTCAGAATTTTACTAACAGCAAAAATTTTACACACTATTTAGTTGTTAGATTGTTTACTTGCAAGAATAATTTTATATTTACAAGATTATAAAAATATGTGTACCAACTACAATGTATTATTTCTTATTTACCTTATTATTAAATAAATATGAAAAAATTTTCATTCATAAATTTATAAAATTTTACAAAATTATAAATATATGTGAATCAACTATAATGAAATATTTGTTATTTACTATTTTATAAAGATTTATTATTTCTCATTTTATGAAGAAATACATATGAAAATATTTTTTTGGCAAACTTGGACCTTTGTACACACAAAAAGATGGCGTGTCAAAAGAACAGTTTTTCTATTGACACTGCTATTATTTTAACTAACTTTATTTATTAGATTATTTATTTACACTATTATATTGTTTATTGGATTGGTTGGTAAAATTGGCTAATTGCCAATTGATTCAAACTTTGTTAGATGGTAAATAATGAGGATTTCCTTATAGTTGGTTTGCATATTTTAATAATTTATTAAAATTTTATGATTAAAAAATTGTTTTTATATTTATTTCTTTATAAATAATAAATATTGCATTGCATTAGTTTTAATTCTATTAGTTTTAGAATGCTGTAAATATAAAATTATTCTTGTAAATAAACAATCTAATAAATAGTGTTTAATATTTTTGTTGTTAATTCTCAAGAACAAAAAGAAAATGTATAAAATCATTTTCATCATATGTTTATATTTTATTACAATTATAATTATTGCTTTTTAAAAAAAAAACAAGCATTGCCAAGGAGTGAAGTTTGTGGAGGTATATTCTCTCACACCATGTAGTCATAAAAATTGGGCTTGTGGTCACAAGGAAAAACGATACAAACAAACAAAAAAAATAAAAAAAACATGGTAAATTGTATGGTAATTTCATACAATTTTATTTATGTACTGGTGGAGTGTTTTACATTACACTTGTGATAAGGTTCATGTTATGAAAGGGAGTAAATCACTCCGTAATATCACAAGTCCTATCATGGAGGTGTTATAAAATAAAATAAGACATATCTTGGCTGATTTGCAGGCAAATAAACTAACATACTCAAGAGCGAGAGCCGGATGTGAATGGGACAAGGCCCCGTCACAAAATAACCATTATCGTCGTTTAGGCATATTCCCAATGTATGGTTTCCGGTCAAAAAATAAAATAATATTTTAAAGTGTTTCTATTTTTCAACCAATAAAAATGCTTCCCTCCTAATTATACTCGCGTCGTTTTTCGAGCCTGTTAAGCCATAAAAAACGCCATAAAAAGGGTCATACGGTGAAGTACAACAGCAGTCAGCAGCAGTCAACAGGGGGCCAGGGAAGAGACCTATCACGGTCAGTCAGCAGGAGTAGCGCCACACCAACCAGTGAGAACTACTATGAGAGATCAACCCAGATCGCCAGTCAGCTTATGAACTATACCACAAGGTAGCTGTTCAAAACCACACGTTCCTATTGAAATAAATCACGTAAATCTATTTCTGCTGTTGTCGTATTTCTTGCAACCATACGCTTGTCTATAACAGAGGGAACTTACACATGTAATGTCATCCTGACAGTTCTTTGGTGAAGAGATTGAATCTCACGTCGCTTGGCATAATGTCAGTATTTCTGGCAGGAGCAGTCACTGTTGCATGCTGGGAGTAATTTTATTATTTTTATTTTTTTTATTTATTTTAAGCAAGGTTTAAATTTTATTTCATTTTATTTATAATTTTCATTTTCATCATCATTATTATTATTATTATTATTATTTTATTTTTATTTATAATAATAACAATGTTCCCACAAGTTAGTTAAAATAATAGCAGTGTCAGTGGAAAAAACATCTTTTTGACTCACCATTTTTTGTGAGTAAGAAAGTTCAAGTTTACCAAAAATGTATCCAACAAATCAAGTTAAATTTAGGTTGTGGTGATTTATATTCAGTTCAAACTAATGTCTTTAGAGAAAGGCATAACCTGACATCTTCCTTCAATCACTAAATATCTTGCCAAAATGTTTTGTGATGAGCATGTAATAATGGCTGATAGAAAAAGAGTGGGTAAGTGAACATTTAGACAAATCACTCTCTCATAAATTACCTTTGATACCCAGGCAGTAAAAGCCAAAATCCTCCTACCTTTCTTGACAAGATCCAATAAAAGTGTCATTTTTCATCATTTTTGTATGCAAAATTAAAGACTAAGAAAGAAAGTACAGGGTATATTATAGACTTGCTGAACATAAGTAAAAAAGAATGGGAAATCAAAGAGCCTTGTTTTAATTCTAGTCGAATTTGTTGCATTCACTTATGCACAAATATCCTTGGGAAAGGTATGAAGCTATCTTTTCTCTTCTCCCAGCTATGGGTTGAATAGCAGGACAGAATGGGTTCTATAGATTTGGTTGACAACCAGTCTACTGCAGAAAGAAATGGCAACCTTCTGTGAGAAAATCTTCTGCCTCATCAGTCATGAATTGAAAGAGACATAATCACCAAAGCATATATGACATATGGTGCTTAACTGATTGACCAAAGAATAATAAAAAATTTTTTTGAACAAAAAATGCCTTTCAGATACTTAGAGTAAATTTAGTTATAGTCTGACACAGGGCTATAATAATAATCAGTAAGAAGTAAGTTCCACTCAAACAGCTTCTTCCACAAATCACTGCCCTGTGGAACAGACTCCCAAGAGGATGTTTCCTTAATCATTACAATCTTAACCTGTTCAAGTCTAGAGTCAACTGTTATCTTCCCCCTCCTATCCATATAAACTACCCCTTAACTTAACCCTCTACCTAGAGTGGCCCCCAGGCCTGGTACAGGGTGAACCTTACTGGGTTTTTTTTTTAAAAAAAAAGTAAAGATCAAATTTGCTGCACTAGAAATAGACTGTAAAACTAGTTGACTAACTGTAACTAACAGCATATGATCTCTTCTTGAGTGAATAAAACACCAATTTACATTAAAGTTTGTATAATTGAAACAAGGGAGGTTATTCATATTCATTACATGATATAGCATTTAGAACAAGGAAAAGCTACATACAGCATTTAGGCAAAAAATTGGTGTATCAAAAAGAGAGTTTTTCTCTTGACACCACTGTTACTGTATACTCCCTTGACTGTTTATTGTTTTAAAAAGCTATGTATAACAAAACATGTTTAATAACAATGTTATACACTACGTAGTTGTTAGATTATTTATTTACAACATTAATTTTATATTTACAAGATATGTGAACCAACTACAATATTTATTATTTACCATTTTATAAAGAAATATGAAAATAAATCCTATTAAAAAATGTCTATGAATAAAAAAATTTACATAAACATATTTTTACGGTTATTATACTTTTTCTTCTCAGATTATTTGTGGGGAAATTTAATGGCTCCCCAAACTTGATGAACAAAGTGAGACAATTGATAATTGTAAAAACGTGCTTTATACAAGAAACACATTACATAATGAGAAAGAGATTAGAGGATTGCTAAAAATGTATTCTTTTAGCGATTAAAAGTCAAAGCATCAGGGACAAAATACATATCTGTTTGAAATAGATGGCACTTATCTGAATGGTGTTCATATTCTGCTTGTATTAGTTGCTTGTCCTTGCATTACTCAGGTTAGTTTGTGGCCAGTGTTGCCTGTTTTTGAGTGGGCTGGAGACATGTCTCATCCATTCAAGGTCTTCTCAACATCTATATTTGGTGTCCAAATTCTGTTTGCACCTAATTTTGGGTCCTACCCATTATCATCAGTTTATGATAGACTCTTATTATTTTCAGCAGGAGCCATCTACCAAAGGGAGATAACCTATATGTATCTTAGACTACTTCTTGTTTTAATTTTCCAATTTTTTTTTCTTCATAATCATGATTTAAGATCAAGGAGGCCTAATCAATAGAAATACCTAGTGAAATTTACAGAAATTTTGTAATTATACACAAGGAAAACATTATCTGCCCAATGAATAGGGTGATACATGCTCAAAATAATCTGTTTTTAGTCTTGATTAAAATGTAAAATTAAAATAATGTTTGGTGTAGAGGAAGAGATTTTCACAAGAGAGTTTATGTGACAAGGGCAAATGAAAGAAATGCCTGGAAAATGCATTTTTTCAAAATCTATAATTACAGTTTATTTAAATTTTCTTGTTTATGAACTTTTTTTATAAATTTACGAATAAAAAATATTGGCAAACTTGGACAGTAAAAACACTTTTTTTCTATTGTCACTGATATTATTTTAACTACCTTCACTCCTCGGCAATGTTTATTGCTTTAGAAAGTGATGATTAGTGCTGGTGTACCTATAACACTTCTTGCCGGTTGGTCCTTGATCTATTCTTACACTGGTCAATACTGCCACTGGTCGTTGAAGTGGCCATCCCAGTCTGTGCTCTGCTCCACCATGTTTTGTTAACTATTCTATTGTTTGATTATAAATAGTAGAAATTATCTCCCTTATTTTATGAATGTGTATTTTTATGCCTATAAAAAAGGTGAAAATTTTTATGTTTGATGGGGACAAGTAAAACAAAAACAAATAAGTTTTCTCTACATATTAAGGTTAATTAATCCAAAACATGTAATGCTTACACTCTTCCTTAATTTATTGAAATAAAGACTTTTTTGAGTAAGCATTCTCAATGGCTACTTATTTTCAATTTCTCTTAATTTTCTTTGAAAAATGTTGTATATTTATATTAGACTGGAACAAAATAAATGATCATTTTTGGAAGGCATCAGTGCATTTTTTTTTTACATTGTTCCCTTCCATTTATGTGTACATTTATATTTTAATTTAAAACTCTGCATTTCATTTTTAATTTGCTTTCTGAACTTTTTGATTACTGTGTGGAGTTTCGTGGAAATTAAAATCATGGCCAAAAATAGACTCTTATTATTATCAGCAGGAGTCATCTACCAAAGGGAGATAATCTATATTTTGTACCTTAGATTACTTCTTGTTGCATTGCATTAGTTTTACAGTTACACATAAATTTAATGAGAGGTTATTCATTTTCATTTATTAGACATTAAATTACATCACTTAGCATCCTCCATAATTTGTTGAGACTTTTCAGTTAATCTGATGAATATTTATGAGTGTCTCTAAAATTTTGAAAAAATAATATTTTTACTTTTGTTTATTAATACTTGTTGCAAAATAAAATCTTTACATTTGTACTGATAATGTCAATCAGAGGAGATAAGTTTTCCTTTTGTCTTTATATATATATATATATATATATATATATATATATATATATATATATATATATATATATATATATATATATATATATAATAATAAAATTGTCCCAAAAGAAAATTACAAGGCATATAAAAAGTAAGTGAATGGACAGATAAAAAGTTTTACTTGTAACGTCCATAAGAAGAACATAGTGATATGTCTTAGGTTCCTATTTAGGATGCATGGGAATTTCAACCATCCCAAACTGCAACTACTGCATCTATCTCTGTTGCAGTTTAAACAGCAACTGATTAATCTCATGAACAGGCTGTCGCCTGACAATCAAGGGTTCCTTAAGACATCAATAAATTTCTCCTATCAAAAGGGAGATAATAGCTTTCTACATCTCTACAATGTCAATTTGGAATATTCTTTTTATTTTTTAATGTAAAAGACCTACTTCAGAAAATATTTGTTTCAGTTTTGTTTCCACAACCCGAAAACAATATTAAAATTTAACAAAAAAAAGTTATTTTTCTGTATAATTTAGAATAAGGTGATCATGTGATAAGAACATTTTCTATACAAGGAGATTTAGCACTTTATGTACATCTGTCTGTAGGGTTAACATTTTCTCTAAACACTTTCATAATGATTAGTCACATTTTATATTAGACATTTAACATTAAATTAATTTCTGATAACTTTTATAATAATTAGCTGTAATAACAAATGAATGAATATACATATATTATGATGAAACCATAATGAGGTTCAAATAAACAAGTGAAAAAAAAATGGTTTGAGAAAGTCTGCTACCAATACTTGATAATTATTTTGTATTACAAGCAAACAATAATTAATTATCAGACTGTATTTCAGATAATTTATTTTATTATTTTTATTGAATTTTAATAAAGCAATTGACCTGAGTAATTTTCTTACAATCTGCTTAGTTTTAACAAGCAAGCATTCTTTCAAATTTTGGTTATATATTTGTAATATTAAAACTTAATTGTTGAGCTATAGAAGAATGGAATGATCAGCCAGGTTGAACAATCCCCTATTATGGGTATTATTATATCCATGATATAATAACACTTTAATACACAGACAGAACAGAATAGCTGAAAGAAAAGGAATGACAAACATGCTTTATTCTCAGAGAGAGTTTTATATGACTGAGTCATAACACTAAATTATATACACATATTTACACATGTCCCATGTAGAGAAACTATAACACATGTATGCAACAACAAGTAGCATGACATTGAATTGATTTTAACCAGGTTGCTTCTGGCCACCAAATCAAATGTTAAATGATCACATCAGAAAATCTAACAATAGTTTATTAACAGGGAATATTACACAAACTATACATCTAGGTAGTAAAATGGAGATTTGCATATTTCTGAAGTGTATGGTTACCAAATGCCTCAGTTCTCCCCATTCTAGCTGCTATTGGTAATGTAGTAGCTGTTGCCATTCCAGCCACACAGCAAGTCTGCAACAGTGATGTTTTTTTTTTTTGTCCATTCTGTCCACAGGATTCATGTGTACTACTGTCTTCAAGCAGTGGAGATTTTCTTAGCACATTGTTCTGTGCTCTTCTTGGCTCTAAAAACCAAATGCTTCACTGATTTATCTAAGTGATTTTCCTGTTCACCCCTTTTCCCATTTTTGACATTAATGCATGTAAGAATATCCAGCTTCATTTGGATTATCTAAATATCCATTGTCCAAAACAAAACACATGGCCCCAACATTTCTCCAAAATTTAATGAGAATTACCTTATGATTTAGCATTGTAGAATTAAGAATTTGTTCTTGGATCAGATTTCAGCTCAGAAAGCCAAGCAAATATTTATCCTTCTCAGATCACCTTTGAGAAATTCCAAATTTAATTACTTTTCACCAAATTTATTCTGAGTTCAACTCTCTTGGATTCCCTAAGTATTGCATTTTATATATCTGATATAATTTTAATTTTCCATTTCTTTTCCCAGTTTCCTCTTAATTATTTAAGACATCCCTCGGGGAGATTTGTGAAGTTTTCAAGTGATGAGGTTTTTGTTATTTGGTAAAGTTCTTTGCGATTCTGTGGTGTCAGTCTATAAAATCTGATGAAAGCTTGTCTTCTTTAAGACTTAAAGGATTCATTTACTTGAAGCCATTTTTAATCACTGATCTAAGAAAACAATTTTATATAACTGATAGGTTGGACATTTCTGAATGAATTTTTAATCACTGATTTGAGAAAACAGTTGTATATAGCTGATAGATTAGATATATCTGAACAAGATATATTTGGATGATATGCATGACATTCTAGATCTGAATAGGTTATTTAAGATTATGACTTAAGTTCATGGGTTATTTCATTTAATCACTTATTATAAAATATTGAAATTCAGAAAATTCAGTTATTTCTTCTGATTGAAGATGAAGATGCCATGTAAGACAAAAAAATCTAGTATTTTTCACTGTTTTATCTTAATCCATTTTGAAGCACCTGAAAAATATTGTAGGTTACTTTTTGTAATTCTGAGATCAGTCATTATCACATCAAGAGTTATTTAAACAATTGATCATATTCTTCATGTTATATTTACTGTAACCACAATGATTTGGCTGATGTATTTTGTGGTTTTCTTGAGGTGTACAATCCATACAGAAAGAAGTGAGATTTCTTTAATCTTAATTGTGCAAGTCAAAAACTTGTAGCTAAAAAAACAAAGAAAAAAACCCTATACAGGGCTGCAAATATGTCAATTAGATGAATTCATTAAATCAAACCTCACAGCAATGTAAGAGTAGATAGGTTTGCTTAATGTCTGGTTCATACTCATCTCCAGTCTTTTGAAAAGAAGTAGGAATTTATTCCTTGTTTCATGTTTAGGGTTGGGTTTCTGGTTCCTTCTAAAGTTTTTTTTTTATTCTCTTTCATTCCCAATAATTTCTGGCATCTTAGTAGCATTATCGCCTTGCTTTGGTTGAAAGAAAATGTATGTAACATAGGTAATTCTAAATCTTATACAGAGGATTGCACAAATGAAACAGACCAAGTAGAACAAACTAAAAACTCCCCAAGCCACAACAATAAGATAGATATATATTGAACTGGCTGTCTGTCTGTCTGTACACTATGATTAACCAAAGCGTGGCTCATACACACAGTTCAAATTGTACCTTTCTAATACACTAAATATACTCTTGTGATTGGCAAAGGAAAAGACCTTCTTCTAACTACAGTTCTAAAAACAGATCCCCCCACCCAGTCACACATACAAATTTATCTATACACTGTATACAAAGGCAAACAGGTAAAAACTTTGTGTTCTAGACAGTGCAAATAATTTAGCAGATAATTCTTCTGATAGTCAGTAGGGCAGACAAGCAGCAAGCAAGTGAGGAAAATGACCTCCAATTAAGACTTTGATTGTCATTATCATCTGAAGTCAGTTGGGGCTTTCTAATTTCTTTTGGGAGAGTCCAGGTCAAGTAAGGTGCAATTTTAACAAGCAATATCTAAATTTTCATTCATTGATAAAGAAATAATCAGTTATTCAAAGGAGTTTTAATATTTAAATCAATCAGAAATAAAAAAAAAAAATAATCAAATTTCAAATGTATAAAAATTACTGGTTAATTTTTAGACATATGTATTAGCAATTGGTTTAACAATTATTTACAAGTGATCAACTATCTTAAATGTTAAATACAGTCATAATTAACTAATTGGAGGCACGGGTAGTTTAATGTTGTTAGCACAGAAATTGAATTTTTGAGTTCAATTCCCACTTGAATCTGTTTTGTTTACTTTGTGTTAATGCTCTTAGAAAATGCATGAATCCATTTTCCTTCAGCTATGTGTTAAATAGCAGGGAAGAATAGTCTCTCTTGCTTTGAGGTGGCAACTAGTCCAGGAAAAATCTGAATTCAAAAACATCTTGAGGAATAGTCTTTGTCAAACTATTTTGCCCAACACAAACCACTACTTTTATGGCTACAGTATATTGGTGCTCTAACAATCATAATGTTTTACAAAACTCATGACATGATGAATTAAATCATTGACTTGGCTCAACTACACATTGAGTTGAGCTCTTTAGTAACTCAATGATTCAAGTGTACATGTTATATTTCCCTAATAATCAAAATTTTTCTTCATGACAAATAACAATATCTGAAGGAAAGTCAAAATATGCAAAAAAATTATAGATTAAAAGAATCAAATATTTTGTAAATTGATATAAATGATAATTTACAGACTGTAAAGAAATTTTGACTTTTCCTAATTGCTGATTGGTTATATCCTAAAAAAATCATGGCACTTTATGTAAAAGAATATCAAAACTTATTTTCATGAAATTATATCAACTGCTCAATAGAATAGCTGTCCTGTTGCCTGGGCTTAAAATACACTGACTTCATCTCCCCACAAAAGGCCACCTACAAGGTGACTAATGAGTGACTAATATTTATTTATAGATTTAAGTATCAATAAATGACTAATATTTGCTTATAGACCCAGGTATAAAATAAACAGGATTTACCTACAGATAAATAGCATAAACAACTAATATCTATCTATAGACTCAAGTATAAAACAACCAATATTTGCCTATTTTTTTTTTTAGCGTTTCACCCTAAGCAATGGCGGGAAGCCACTAGCATGCAAGGGGTTACAGAGAGTTGGAGCTAGAGCAAATAGGAGTGATAGAAGAAAGGATGAAGAGAAGGATAGTGGATAGATCAGAGCATCTGGAGACGTCGATTGACATTACATTTGAATAGTTGGAGATTATAGCCAACAGGGAAACAGGAAGAGGGGGGAGTTCCACAGGTGAGAGGTGCGAGACATGAAGCTATTGGAGTAGAAGAGACGGCTACATTTAACAGTTTTGACAGTGAAAGGGTGTGAGTGAGATGCCAGCCTAGTAGAATGCTTAAATTCATGAGAATTCTACTATAGACTCAAGTATAAATAAATGTCAATATTTGCCTATAGACTTAAACATAAATAAATGCAAATATTTGCCTATAAATTAATAGTATTTGCCTATAGGCTCAAACATAAATAAATGACAATATTTGCCTATAGACTCAAATATAAATAAATGCCAATATTTGTTGATAGACTCAAGTATAAAATGTTCAATATTTTGACATTGTAATAACCCAGTGAGGATTGATATAAATTTCATCAATCCAGCCAACCCAACCGAAGGAATACTTTGCATAAGTTTCAGAAGAAAATAGTATATACTACTAAAGCTTTTGAATCATAAGATAATGATTATAATTATAGAAATTCATTAAAATCTGCATAGGAAGGACTAAATAAATGGTAGGATGATGATACTGTGCTAATGTCTGGAGTGAAAGGTCTACTGCTTTGAAAATCAGCATTGTAATAGATTTTTACTTCGGTTTGAACACTGATCATAGCAATAGTGGGAAATATGCAATTACAATAAGGTAAATGACTATTTAACCCCCTTCATAAATAAAATTTATTTAAAAATTAATATAAAATTTAATTAAATTTCTAATTGTTAAATCTACCTGAAATATATGGTTAATCTATAGGATATAAAATGCTATATTTTACAACCAATAGGTGAAGTACAAATAAGTAAGAAATGCCCACACACAAATAGGATCAGAATCACTAAAACAAAAACTTTTGTACAAATCAGTAAAAAATAGAATCCAAAATTAAATAAGTGGTTTGTGAAATTTGATTGGACAGTACAGTCACATGTTCTCTTTCCAACTACATCCGTACATTTGAACTCTAAATGAACTGGTTGCTGGGTGCTATCCTGCATAAACCAAAAAGCTTTCAATTGGAATGAATCATGTGAACCATTATGCAATCATTAGGCATATCAGAAAATTGGATAATAGAAGGTTACATGATCTATTCAATAATTTGAATGTGTGACATGTGAAACCTTCACAGCTTCTGAGGAAAATGTGACTGTTATTAGGAGACATACCATGTCTGAAGCAATGTTGAAAAAATTATGGATGGATAAACTATAAACACACACAACACAAATACTCACATCTCTCCCTGATGATTTAGTGTTAGAGAGATTATCAGAAATAGCAGAAAAAATACATGACAACAACAGGGACAAAAGTATATACGCCACATCACATATACCAACATCAACAGCAACACCAACTGACAGGTCAGAAGAGTTGTCTCAGATACATCAAAATACAGCCAACCTCACCATACAAGTACAGAGTTTGGTATGAAGGCAAAAATTCTAGCATTCTTATCCAGAGATCAAAAATCGAGCCTATTCACCATGCAGAAGAAGTCAGGGCAGGTTAAACTCATCCTTCAGAGAACGACTTACCTACAATACCTGTTGGCATCATTATAAGTTTGAAAAGGAGGCAAAGAATTGCACAGAACCATGCAATTTCAATTCAAGAACCTCCTATACTTCTACACAACACCAGGGAAATGATTACACTGGCAGAAAGTAAAGATAATTTTAGCTTCTGGAATGGGACAAAAATATTGTCTATTTTACATCTGGGGCAGAAATACCAGATATTTATTTTTAGCTAATGCAGGTGCACAAATCAGTGTTATTCCACCAGATCCTAACCAAAAACATACACTATTCACATACACACTACAGGTCACAAATGGATCAAAAATCAAGACATACAGAGAGATATTACTAATGCTCAATTTGGGATTACTACAATCTTTTTCATGGATTTTCACACAAGTGCAAATGAAAACACCAACTCTAGGAGCAGAATTTTTCTCTCATTTCGACCTGTCAGTGAATATGATGACACACTATCTCATTGGTAGTAACACAAAGTTAGAGGCAAAGGGAATCACTTCACTCTACATGTTAACAGGAATTAGTTCTGCAATACCAACTGCTAATGGATTGCAGGAATTGATAAAAAAATTCCTACTCTTACTATGCCTTTAAAACATATAGACAAAATTCATCACACTGCAAAACATTATATGACAACAAATGGACTACCTACACACACATCACCATGCAGATTGCATCCAGAGAAATAGAAGATAGCAAAAGACAAATTTCAACAGATATTACAATTAGGTATCATACGTCCTTCAAGTAGCCCATACTTCTCTCTATTACACATGGTTCCAAAGCCAGACACAGGCACATGGCAATCTTGTGGAGATTTTAAGAATCTTATTGCAAAAACAATTCCAGATAAATACCCAATCCCAGATTTACACAATTTCACCATAGGCTTACAGGGAACCACAGTTTTCACAAAACTGGATTTGGTTATGTCATACTACCAAATTCCAGTAGCAGAAGACATAAAAACAGCAATCACCACTCCTTTCAGACTTTATGAGTTCACAAGGATGCCATTTGGGTTATGTAATGCCAAACTTTTCAGAGACTTATTGACAAAGTTTTGAGAGGATTGACTTTTGCTTTTCCTTATATCGATGCACTCATGCATTGTATGCACCCAGATTTTAGTATGGAACATTCAGAAAAAAATATACACATCTCAACCAAAAATATAAAAAAAATTATAACCTTATCTTCATGTGACCTTATTACTAACCATGAAGAAATACTTACAGTATTAGTACATATTATACTACTGGTACTTTTTTAATAAAAGTGTGGTATGGTTTAATAACCAAGGCATATTTTGGAAAAGAAGAATTTTAGTACATTTCATCATGCATTTATTGAAAATTGTTTTAGTTGTTTTTCAAGGAGCCACAACTGCACATAAAGTAAATTCATAATAGCAACAAAGAACCCTACTGGTATCAGTGAACACTGGTATATATCGTAATAGGCAAAAATGCAGAAATATGGAACTTGTTGGTAAATGAATTTCCATAACATGCATGCAGAAAAGCAAATTCCAATACTTGTATATCAACAAAAGCACACACACAAAGCAAGCGGCAATATACCAGTCAAAGCAAATATTTCTTTAAACTCTGGTATTTCTACAAAACAAGCAGCAAAATATTGTGCCATTCCATAAATTTTTTAATTTCTTTTTCTTGGGTGAATTTTTCAGAGATATTTTTATTGATATCAAGTTTGTTCACTTCTAAGAATCCTAGTTTCAAAGCTAATCTCTATGCATACAATGATTCCTGGCAAACCCCACTCTTTTCATGGTCTTCATGTCCCTCTCACACATGATACTGCTGTATTGGATGCACGGTAATTTTTTTGCACACATTTTCGAAAAAAATCTGAGTCCAATAAGCTGGCAAATACAGTATCTAATGATAAAATCAAGTGAACTGAAAAGATTCAAGGAGATGGATTTATCTGGTATTATCTATCAACAAAAATGATGTCTTCTTGTGGTAAAGTTTTGTACAGATACAGTTTTTCTTAATTTTTCTCAATTTAAGAAAAGAAAAAAAAAATTACTCTTCTTGCCAAAAATAGTTGCTCTGTTTAGAATATGAAATGCATATGAAAGTGTAACTATTATTAGACAGAGGAAGCAATTTATTAAAGCTTTTTTCTTAATTGTTACTTTTTATCATAATGCTCCAGGTTGATATGCTCCTGAACTGCTATAATAAACTGCAAAAATTGGAAATAAAGACAGAATTGCTTCCAACTAAACTTGAACTAACATCTAATACCCACAAAACCCTGTCTTTCATGGTCATCATCTTACCTATTTGGGAAACCTGAAAATTAAGTGACATATACATTATAGGCCAAAACTTTGTGGCCACCTTTTAGATTTAATAATTAGTAATTTTCATACCTTTTTTTGTTTAACTCCAACTAAGCTAGGATGCTTAAACTATCTAACATTTTAGAGAGGGGGTTACCTAAAATTTTAAATCTGCCAGCCCTACATTACTATTAGTCAGCAAGGTAGATTAGGCAAAAAGAGCTAAAATTCTAAGAAAACTTTACATGTTAATAGGTTTTGTTATTATTATTAAATACATGATAAAAGCCTTCAAACCCCATTGGCATAAAGTAAGATAGAAATTAACCATGCAACCTTCAATTTTTATGTGATTTTTAAAAATCCAGAGATTTTGGTCTATTGTGTATATCTGGTTGCTTCTGTAGTATGTAATCTATCAGAATGTTCATGTCCTCAAAGGGAACTCAAAGTTAATATTTACGTGGGAGTCCTGTTTACATTAACCATCAGTCCTCTAACAAAATTCAGAAAATTTCAAAGTAAGTGAATTCAACACATACATAGATTAACAGTATAATAATAATAATAATAATAATAATAATAATAATAGTGATAATTTTATACACACACACATACACCCACACACATACATTATATATATATATATATATATATATATATATTGTGAATTTGGGCAGCAACCCTCTTTTATGCAAATTTCATTGAAAACAACAGACAAGGTGCTGTAGTTATATATATATATATTTGTCTATTTAGGCAGCAAGTTCTCTTTTAGACTTATTCAATTGTAACATACAGAAAAAATATTCATGAATATGAAAGGATTATAATGTCTGTAATTTATTCAATCAGAAGTCCAGAGAAAAACATTTTCTTATGGACAAAATGGTCATCTGCATGAGGTAAATTTTTGGGATTTCATTAATTGTAATTCACTTATATGCTCTATAATAAAAATTATATTGAACTCTCCTTTGTGGATCAGTTTTAATATTTTATATTAATAGGATCTACTTGGATTACTTATCCACAGATTTTTACCTATATATATGTGTGTGCATGTTTGTGTGTGTGTGTGTAGATTTAATAGGCTGGTTAATAAAATTTGAGGAATAAAAAGCCAACAAAATGATGACAATATTGGCAATAAAAGTAATGATATTTATTATATATTAGCTTTTTGATGAAACTGAAGCTCGCTCAAAGAGAAAGATTTGAAATTTGAAATTTTTGTATACACCTGTGTCCTTTTTCAATGATATGAGGTATAAACAAAGAAGTGGGACTTACACTTCTGAGGAATGTTGTTGTTGTTGGTTAGAGGGCTCCCTGTGGAAATTATACTCTCTGAGTAAATCCAAATCCCTGTCTAATCTCTCAATATGTGATTTTATTTTGAAAATATATTTCAACTCTAATCCGTGTCTTTCTTGTCAGTTGTTGAATGAAGATGCTAAAAGAATGTCGTCAATATTATGAAATGGTTGGTAAAAGTGTGCAGTGAAAAGAAATTGTTTAAACAAAGCAATTGAGATAAAATATATCAGCAAAGTTTGTGTAATTAAAGTTTCTTAAATAAAGAACATGTTTTGAGTGAAATGAGTTGTTTTGAGTTTAAATAAAAGGTTGTATGTACTTTAATAAGAGAGTGGATTTACATACAGAGAGAGAAAGAGAGAGAGGAGCCTGTTAAACTTTCAGCTGGATCTTTGGGTATAAGTGTGTCAATAAAAGTGTGTAGATAATAGGCACCAGTTACTTTGAAGGTTGCAGTAGCCAAAGTGAATCCTTCTGAACCAAGTGTACCCACCGACTGTTGGGTTGCCAACTTTACTTACATTTCTTTCTAGAAACTCCAAACTTAGGAATTTGGAAAGGCAAAATAGAATGATTTGATTGGTTCATTATTATTCATCTTTGTCATGTGATTTGATTCTCTATTACTTCCATGTCACAGAATAAATTCAGTGAAACTGATTTTGAAAATTACAAAATCAAGGGCATGGGTGTAATTTCTTGTGTGGGTACATGTGTGCATAGTCCACACTCAACCAGCCTAACAGTCTTTGTTCTTTGTGCGTCTATTGCATGGAGCACTAACTTTAGTGTTCTTTCTTGTTGGCCTCCAGTGATAGAGAACAAGCCTCTTTTGACTAACATGTATACTCCCAGTTTTTTTCTTTTTACACATGTCCAAAAGCTGAAGAAAGATCTATAGTGGTATAGGGCTTCAGAGAAAACTAAAACCTTACTTTTCTCGAGCATACTTTAGAGAAACATTTCTTATAAAAACCCACAGATTTGAACCTTCTAAAGGCAGAGATTCAGTTGTCTCCAAGCTGTTCAAGACATGGCTCTGTGAACCAACTATCCAAAGACTTTAACTCAACTACGAACTATTTTTATTCCTTTTTGAATCCATGTATATATGTTTGTAAATACAAATGTTTTCTTTTTAATTTTATTATTGTTTGTAATTTGGATGTAATTTGGACATTTGGATTTTTAATCTAAAAAACCTGGACAATTGAGTTTCCTACATGACTAACTACAACTTGTTGCAAAATCTTATAATTATTTGTTTACAGATGTTGTTATAACAGATACAAACTCTAAGGTTTTCGAATTTCCACAAATTAACAGTGATTGGTTGAGTAGTCTCTTTTTTAGAACTTGTAATCTGTCTACTACATTCACTTTTTTACATATGCACATTTCTAATTTTATTTTTATAGCCTTTTTCTGATATATATTCATTGATCCTCTTTTTTGGTGACTTTTCTGAAATCTTTATATGTGAGGTATTTTAATTATTTAATTATTAATGCAGTTTCTTTAAAAGATTCATTTATTTTTATTTATTATAATTTAATGAGATACCTGAGCTTGTCTTTTTTAAAAATATCATCGCAAGTTCCAATTTTGGACAGGCATACTTATAAATCTTCTTCCAAGGATTCTAGTAGTAATCGATTTTTGTTTTTAATATTGTTTATTGCAGAAAAAGCTTGCTTCACACAAATATTATGAATAGAAGAAGTATTTCTATTGCTATTTTTGTAATATTTGGAAATTAACTCTTAAGGAATAACCAAAATGAATCAATATCTATAACAATGATATATTTGTACAATCAGTTTTTAAATGGATTTTAATTTTGATATTTACACTTACTGTGTTTTGAACTTTATTTGAAAATAGTTTAATTAATGACCTTTAAAAATTTTCATGGCACCCCTACGATCCTCTCATGGTACAGCAGTTGAAAATCACTGGTCTAGGGTGATGGAAGAGAAATGGAGCCAGTTCAGAATTGTCAGCTCTGAGACAGACATAACTTCATCAGGGTACTTTTTTTAATGCCATGCCTTTTCAGAATGTAGATGATTCTCCAATTATTTTTAAATTTATCTGTGAAATGACATATCTTCTTGAGAGAGACAGTGAAGTTGATTTGTTCTTGAGAGAGACAGTGAAGTTGATTTCAATTTTGGATTCAGAGTTGTCCTTTTCCTAGACTGGTTGCCATCCGAGTTTATAAGGTTGAGTCCACTCTGTTATATAACCCATAGCTGAAAGGGGAAAGAAAAATTGATTCATGCTTTTTCCAAGAAGATTAGTGTGAAAGTGAATGCAACAGATTAGGACAGAATTTGAACTTGATTCACAGGTCCCATTTTCTATACCAATAACACAGTCAACACATACAAAAACACTGCTAGATGTCAAATCCAAATGGCTGAATAATTTCGACTCATGTTTAAAAAGAGGCAAAACAACTGTAATCCAAAGTGTAAAAAGAACTCTGGCACATGCAAGACCAGTCACAGGATCAAAATATCTGAGTGCCCTGCTTTGGGTCAAAGTGTTGCTTACTAGCATTTATGCTTAGGATCAGTATATCTGAGCACTCTGCTTTGGATCAAAGTGTTACTTACTAGCATTTATGCTTACGATGTTGCTTACTTACTTGGGAAAGCACCAAGGTTGAATTTTTAAAAAAAACTGCAAAAAATATGATGTAAGATCCAACCTTGTTAGCTCAACATAACAACCAATCAATGACAAATGTAGAAATTATTTGTCTGTAAACCTATTGATTCTTTTTGAAATGAAGTATCTTATTGTATCAAAAAGACAATCCCAACTGCTGAATTTAGTTTTCAAATGATCTGCTTGTATCATTGAGAGTACAAATGTTGTCATTATTGGATTACTACTTACTGCTGCATTAATGAAAAGTAGGAAATTCATTGTGGATGCAAAATAATCACCTATATGCTAAAATACATGAATCTGAAATAACAAAACAAAACTAAATTTAAAATGATACCCACCAAATTTGATTTTAAAATCAACACACACACACACACACACAGGGTGTCCCAGAAGTTGCTCATCATTCAGGTTTTCCATAAAAAAACATGTAAGAAACAACTTTATTGATCATAATCATAACAGATGCTCAAATTGTGCACCCCTTGCAACAAAACAAGCATCAATTCTCTTCATCAAACTGTCTTTCACTCTTCTCAGGGTTTCAGTGGTGATCTTTTGCCACTCAGTTGTTATTTCATCCTTCAAATCATCAAGAGTGTGTGGATGATTCTGGTACACAACCGATTTGAGATGTCCCCTAAGGTCAAGGGGGAATAGATGTGGTGATTGGGGTGGCCACTCTGTGGGACCTCTCTGTCCAATCCATCTTCCAGGAAAGGTCTGGTTCAAGTAGTTACACATGCAATTTGCAAAGTGTAGTGGAGCTCTATATTGCTGAAAAAAGAAGTTTTGTTGTTGATTTATGGGAACATCCTCAAGGTAGTCAAACAAGAAGGTCTGCAGAAGCTTTAAATAAGTTTCACTAGTGACATTACAATTATTGAAAAAGTAAGGGCCAATGATTTCATCCTCCCATATTCCAGCCAGACCATAATCCAAAGGTTGTTCTGCCAATGTTCTTCCTTATTCCAGTTTGGATCTTTTTCTGACCAATAGTGCATATTGTGCCGGTTTACTTGGCCATTTAAATAAAAAATTGCTTCATTAGTGAAGAATATTGAAGAATTCACATCCATTCACAGAATTCCAATCATCTATCTGTGTCATCACCATGTAGAGCTTGCACAGGATGCACTATGTACGGATGAAATTTGTGAGTCATGAGAATATGATGCACTGATGATTTGCTAATCATTAGCTCCTGCCTTATTCTCCTTACTGATTTCACAGGGCTTTTAGGAACATTCACCATAACCATGGCGGATGTTTCTTCATCAGTTGCATATATATGAGAGTGAGTGTGGGGGTATATATATAAATAAATATAAATATGAACACTGAGGTCAACAACCAGTGGTGGATTATGACTTGGCTTGACTATTTGCAGTCATGCAAATATTAAAAACAAATAAAAAATCAGTAAAATTAATCAACACAATATGTTTGTTTTTAAGATTTGCCTTAAAGAACATTTGCTCCCTAAATACACATAATATATATTATACAAGATATGGCTTGATTTAAATAGAATTTGTCCATAACCACTTTTATTTCTCTCCAGTCGAGATGCCTATGCATCGAAACAGAGATATATCTTTGTTGTAATTGTTTATTGTCCGTATGTAACAATTTATAATAAACAATTATTGCTCTACTCTCCGTACTGAGCCCTCTTTTGAATTAATGCTGTGAACGTTCAAATTTATATTCTTTTCATTCTCATTACATTTGGATATATATATATATATATATAATCTGTGTGTGTCTGTCTCTCTATGTATGTATGTATAAAATTATGTTCATATATCTTTCTCTACACTAAGTCTTGTGGAATCACATCGTTTATTTATTAAACAGTATATTTATTTATTTATATCTACTGGCTTGAATATTTGAGAAATCTTATTAGAAAAATATATGCTTCTAATAAGATTTCTCAAATATAGAAAAATGTAGATAGAAATAAATAAATATGCTGTTTAATAAATAAACTGAGCATCTATTCAAATATGGGCATCCACAAGAAATAATGTTCAAGCAATAAAATATGTTGGATTAATAAATGAAAAATTAATTTCTAAAACGTATATATGTATGTGTGTCTATATGAATTAACTAGAGTAATATATTCAAAACAGACTACAACAATTGTCAGAGTTGGTTTCTTGTATTTTTTTATAGCTTTAAGTAATGGACATTTTACAAGAATATATATTTTCATAATCTACATATTAATACACTTGGTTCAGAGGCAAACAGAAAGAGAGGGAGAAATGTAGAAAGAAAAAAAGACAGGGTGACACAATGAGGGTTGAAGTGAGGCGTCATCTAAATATTAATACCCTTGTATATACAAATATGTTAAAACAAAGAGGGTGGAAGAGCAAGGATAAGAATAAAAGGTTACTGAAATGTATTGAAACAAAAAATATAACAAAAAAGAAGAAACAAGAACAAGACAAAGATTAGCCATTTATCATGCCTTGTGCTTCAGTGCTCAATTGAGGACAAAACACTTAAATATGTGCACAGTGATTAAAATCATGTCAGGATAAATAAAAATTCTACCAGAGAATCTGCACTATGAACCACAGACAGATTAGATTACCATCCAGCAACCGTTCCTTCTGCTTATAGAGGGAAGGCTGCTTAGACTTAATATATAGGGTCTCAGGCACTTTCAAATACTAATCTGAATGTGCTCTTCTGATGAAAAAGTCTCTGGTAAAAGACAAATATTTGTTAGGTGTTCTACAGATGTAGAATCAGGTACATTAACAATTGTATGCAAATTTTCAAACTGCCCTCTATAGATTTTAGTATATAGTGATCAATTATCACTGCAACATCTGATTAGTTTTTCCAATATATTTGCCATCGCACTGGCATTTAAAATAATAAAATCACTGAACAACTGTATTTTACCAGATATTTTTTTCATTGCCATCAATCTAAGCATTCTTCCCTTTCTAATCAGAAGGAATGGTTGCTGAGTTTAAGGAATGGTTGGTGGATATAATCTGCCTGTGATTCAGAGTGCTGATTCTCTGGTAGTATTTTTATTTCTTCAGCCATGATTTTAGTTATTGTGTTCTTGACTGAGTGCTGAAGAGTAAGGAGCAATAACTAATTTGCATGTTTTTGTTATATTCTTGATTCACCATTTTTCGGTAATTGTTTTTTCTTATCCTTGTTCTTCCTCTTTATTTTAACATATTTGCATAAATTATATGAATATATACTTGTTCAAATATCTATTTTTGAAAGCCATAATAAAATTTTGAACTTCACACAGATTATTTACATGTTTTTACATAATCTTTTGTTAATTCGTTAGTGAATACATGTGCTGTTGCATAAAATATGGAGGCAATCAATTCAAATTTCTTTGTGATATATGGGGTTATCGAAATCTCTTTAATATATTTTTAAAAATTTGAATCAAGAGGTAAAATAACCTTAGGAAGACGTGAACTATAATTCCAAAGTAGCTAAAATTAGTTTGACCGAAGGTTACAATGGTTGGGTACCATGCAAAAATCAAAATCACTACACTAAATTGGTTTGTAAGATAAGCTAGTCAGTCATCACTTTTAGCAAGGACATTTTGAAGAAGTATATATTATTAAAGTCCTTTTTAAACATACATACACCTACACATAAATGTATATTTAGCCATCAAGAATTCAAGTTTAATTAAAATAATCTAACAATATCAGTTGGTTTAACTCTTTTGTCTTTTTAGTTTTCCAATTTTTGAATAAGTTGTTGCATATCTGGATCAAAATCGTGGATAAATTCTTCAAAATTAATATCTTTTTTTGCATACTTTTGACCATGTCAGTCATTATCAAGGGCTAAATGTTGTCATTATCATAGCCAAGAAGTCTATGATATACATATATTTAAATTTGAAATGTAGGACATAACTAATAAAACTTGGGTATGATACTGACAATATTTAGTTCTTGATAATGACTGGGATATACACACATGGATGGATATATATATATGGGTAGCAATCCTTCTTTTATACATGTTTCCCTGAATGTGATGGACAAGTTTATCTTTGATGAGGATGAAGTGTTCAGAAACTGTCCATAATGATTATTGTTTCAAGCACTTTTGGCTAATTCATTAGCTATTTTCAAGTTATTTGTTGTTAGTATATTCTTGCATTTGTATTTTGTCTTGTATAGAAATAGTAGTAATCCCTTGTGTGTGTGTGTGTGTGTGTGTGTGTGTATGTATATATATAAATACATATACACAAAAGAAGAGACTATATTTTTTGGCCAGAGCAAGATCTTTTCAGTACAACCTCACAAAAATGAAACATTTTAGTGAGGAATAAAAATTTTTTAAACAGTTTTAGACAGTTTTGTAGAAAACTTAATTTGAATTGCCTTATAAAAGAATTTTTTTTTTTTTTTTTTACCCATGTTTTATTTTTTCATTTTCATATTTAGTGATCATTTGGAATTTTCATTATTAGATTTCCCAGGATTTTTCTTTCATACATAGAAATTACAATGATCAGGAATGTAATAAATCATTGTAAAGGGAGTGGGGAATGATATTAAAGAGGGTACAAATCTCTTGATTTTCAGCTCTAAATTGAATGTAATAATAGCAAGGACATTACTGAATCTAAAAAGAACTTATATAAGTAGTGCTTTCACAGTATGTCTGTGTATATATTTCCTTGTGATTGTAAATACATTGTTTTGCTAAGAATCAATAATACTGTTTCGTTCTTTGTTTTATGGAAGTGGCAAAGTGCATAAACAGTTACAGTTTCGGTAGTATGAGATGCAGCAGATGTGAGCGTGGGTTTGAAAATACAGACAAACCATTTATATTATTATTTTTTTCTCCCTCTAATAATATGACCTGTTTTCAGTGATAAAAGTTTTTTTTTAAACTTTTTAATTAGTTTTAAGTACAAAATAAGTTTGAAACAAAAGGCTGAACTGTCAAAACTTTATATTGTTTTTTTATGATTAAGCTTATAATGATAAACATTGCTGCAACAGAATCTTTTAGATGTACGATGATTTGGTTAGCTATTGGATTAGAGGTGATTATCAAACTTAACCACATAACCCAGTAAAACTGATCTAGCATCTCAGACATCACTGATGCAGGATTAGAAGTGGATGGCATACTTGTAAAATTTGTAGAGTACGACTGACAAAATAGTTTCATATAGTATCTGTATTCATAGAAAGTCAGAAACTGTTTTTATTAGCTTTCCATCCCATATTTTCATTAAAAAATAAAAATAAATAAAATACGTAAATGAAAGTGAATGAATGGCAGTTTTTTTTTTTTTTTTAACTCTTATTAAAAGATTTTTTTTTTTTGGTTTCTGGTATTTTATTGAAAGCTGACACATGTAAATTTATTTGTATTATTTTATTTGTTAAAATATTGAGCAATGAGCATCAATGACATGAGTACATAAATGTTCTAAGATTAATTTTGGCTGGCTGGCTGTCTTTTCCAACAAACATTTTCTTGTGAAGCAAGGAAGGAGAATCATGCGGTGAAAAGGATCCCAAGTCAAGCAAAATACATCATCATCATCACATCCCTGGAGCTCAGCAATGCTTGGTCTCTGAGAGACAGATAGCAAGAAGGGCTAGTGACCCTGATCCTGATGGGGGACTGGCAAAAAATTCCATATTGTTTACTAGATCCTCAAGTGCTGAAAACCCTGGTCTTGCCTTTACAGAATGGAATGACTGCTGGCTGGGTGGGGTCTGGATCTGGACAGCAGGTGGGCTGGGGTATACAGGTTGGAGAGGTCAGGTTGAATAATGGGTAGGCAACAAAGAGAGGGATATATAATTTGAAAAAAAAAAAAAAGAAGAGAATTTTAACTCTTGGTGTTCAAAACTGAGAAAGCATAATATATACTAAACCCCTGAATTGTGTGAAGTCATAATTTCGCAGCTGCCAAAATTGAGAATGATCTTGGAGGAGGAAAGACTTATATAAACAAATTCTTAAAATGAACTAATCTTTAATATGAGGTTTAACTAAAGAAGTATAGGAAACATGAAAATCTTAAAGGAACAGTGTTAGTAAATGAATGAAAAAAAAAAAAAAAAAAAAAAATGTATGGAGAAAATGCTTATCTGATTCAAAATGAAAATAACACCAAATAAACAAATAGATCAACTTCATTCATTCATAAAAAGGAATGCAAACTCATTGCAACATCTACTCTATGTTTAGGACCAGATGTTTTATATAAACAAAGATTTTAACTAGAGGCCACTGAAGAAACAAATTGCATCAAATTATATTAACATAGGTTATTAAAGCATTATTGTCTCATCTGATATGGCTGTAGGCAGATCCCATTTCTGGTAAAGCAATCCTAAAAATTTCAGCTTCCAGAACTAAAAGGATAGTTGAGCTGATTTTTCCTATTACAAAATGAGAAGAAAAAGAGGTTGGCATGATATTTTAAAATCATATTCAACTGAAATTTTAATAGAATAAGGGAATGATAAAAAAGAAACTGAAAACAAAAGTAACATAAAAAGGAAACACTTTAATAAAGCACTCATTATGGCATTATTAAAGCTTTATCAAATTACAGTTTGTACAACACTTTCAAAGTTGCATATTTATATATCTATAGAGAGAGTAATTTAAACATTCTACCTTTACTTTTTCTCAAAGTTGTTTTAATTAGATAGCCAGTTATGAGAATGTTGGTTGGGTCAAATTTATTTCAGTTCTACTCAGAATAAATTAGTGGTCAATGTAAAATTTGCAAAACATCATTGGCTTTTATAAAACACTAGTTAATTTCATATGAAAATTTAACAGTAAAGTCAAATTTAGGCTACTTTCATATTGATTTATTTTAGAGTGAACATATTTCAACAAGAAAATCAATATTAAATAGCTAACATTGCAACTGATATAAAATGTCAACACAATATATTTTAACATTGAAGAGGAAAAATAAAGTACAGGAGTGCAAAGAAAAAGAAAAAAAATCATATATATATCTCATTTTAATAGATAAGAGGGAGGAAACATCCGTCCAATAGTGATAATTGTCCATAGTTACCGACACTATAGTCTGATCAATTCAAGCTTTTGTGCTACTATTAATTCCCTCCCCACCCCAAACTTTCTACTCTTCTTCCAGAAGACATGGTTATAGAAAATGATGAATATAAAACCACAAACACTGGCATATGAAGAAGGTGAAAACCCATGGAGCAATAAACTACACCTGTGGTTACACTAATGTAAACAGTGACAGCTGTCAAACTACTGGTTAGCTCATGAAGCAGTGGCTTGTATCCAGTGTTGCCACAACTCTGTAGCCCACAGGACTTACAGAGTTAGCTGCTCCAGATTTTGTCTGTTGCTTCCGACATCCATAATACCAAGGTAGATGTGTGTATTTTATATATATATATATATATGAGAGCAAGTCCGTGTCCATAGAAATCAACACTGCAAACAGTTTATATCTACAAACAATTATCCATATTATTAGGCACTCTCCCTCCAGAAATTTAAGCTATGTACACACACAAAAAAAAAAAAAAAAAAAAAAAAAAAAAAAAAAAAACTATCTTTATCAATATATTAGTAAAAGTACAAATCAAGTAATGAAATTTTTGAATTTCCAAAGTATAAAAATTTACTGTGATATGCCAATTTATTTGAACTGCTATCCTCATTGTGATTGTTATCACCACAATATTTTGTTCATTGAACCATATCTCCCACATTCTGAGTCAGCAAAATGAACAGAAGCTGTATCAAGGATAATTTATCTTCAGCACAATTAGAACCCCACCAAGGATAAAGTAAAGGGTTTAGTTTAAAATCCCTATAAACATTATCAAATATGATATGCATTACAAGAAGTCCAAAGGATACAGTGATTTAAACCAAGATGAAGACAGCAGTTTTAATAAATCAGCACGAAATAAGTGATAAAATTTTAAAAATCAAAGACAAAGTATTAATGATGGTTATTAAACCAGCAGATGGGTTTCATATTGGAATCATTAAAACATTGTGGCATAGTTGGGTTCTCAGATTTTTATGACTTTATGGTCAAAGAGAAGAGTTAAGAAAAGTTTGCAAATAAAACAAAGCAACAATGAAGCACAAACAAAGCCAACAAAATGTTCACTACACTAAATCTTTCATATTCAAAAGATTTAATAAATTTAAAAGAAGAAAAAAGGTACACAAAATGAAGTCTGGCATTGTTCTAACCAATGTTAACCGACTTAAGGTATGTATTATTATAATAATACATATATATATATATATATATATTATAGGTTGAATTTAATGTTTTTGTTGGGTAAAAAGTATTTTATGAGAAATATGGGAAAATAAAAGTTTGAGATTATTTTTATTTTAACCAAACCAAAAAATAAAATTCAAATATCTCTACCCCACCTAATTTTTTAGTGATTACAAAATAATTTCCTATTTTGAAAAATGGTTTTATTATTAACTGAATTTCAGATCTAATCAAATTAGTTAAGAAATCATCAGTAGAATTGACATTTGAGAGAGAGCATTTAATTATTTTTTTTTTAATTTTATTTTTCTTTACAAAAGATAGAAAAGTGCTGAAAAAAGAAAAAAACTACTTAAAAATTCTAAAGGCAGAGAAAGAAAAATTAAAAAATGGGGGTAACAAAAAAAAAAAAAAAAAAAAAAAAAGAAAAAAGGCAATATACAATTTTTTTTTATTATATGAAAAGATTTAGTACAGAATTTTGCTCTTTTTCTATAAGGAACAAGCGAAAAAAAAAAAAAAAAAAAAAAACAAAACAAATGTAACAATAGAATTATAAAAATGAAACTGAATAAAATCATAAGAATCAAAAGAAAAAAATACAAGTGTCATCATAAAATAAAAAAAGCCCAAAATCACAAAAACAAAAAGCAGACAGAAGCTTATATCGAAACAATAATTAAAAATTTACAAATAAAATTAACAATTATTTAATAAAGATCACAGATATCAAAAAAAGCAAATGTTGGTCCCAATTTATACACTTTTATAAAAGGGCAGGGGGTGTATAAATTATTAAGTTACAAAAAGAAAAATGTATGAAGCAAACTTAAATATAAGCCAAGCAGGTTATTATGTCCATGAAATATATGAATATTGGTGATCTGTCTAAATCCATTCTGAAGATTTTATTTTAAAAAGTTTCTTTTACAATAGAGGTCTTGGGTGGAGGATTTCTAATCAGTAAAAGCATTATTTAAAAAAACAGAAAAAAGGAGTGTAGCTAATCTGGCAGGTACATTAAACAATTCATTTATAGACACTGATATGCAATTTCTACCTGTGTCCTGTCACTGCCAATCATAGCTGTGACATATCATGCACAGATCTTACTATGAATGTCCACTGAATGGATCACAACTCTTAAATCTGCCTTCCACTTGAATATTCCTCAGCTTATTACAAGCAACATTCTCACCACTGGATTTAGCAAATAAATAAATAAATAAATAAATCATTAATTGTAATATCCCAGAAACAAAAGAATTTCTCAAAATATTTTAATGAGAAAGCAATCACCAGATAATGCCTAAAACAGTTGATACAACTATTATTCTTTTACATTTTTTTTAAAATATTGTTGAGAGAATATCCACCAGTACCATGAATATCAACATTTGTGCAAAGTTAAATATTAATTTAAAATCTGCAGCTAATGTATTCTTCTTTCAACAACATTCACACATATATAACATGGGCACATGCTAAGATATAGACATAAATTTACAACAGATTTTATATACACATTACAGAGAAAAGAAAAAAAAAAAAAAAGAGAAAAGAAAAAAAAAAAAAAAAAAAAAAAAAAAAAAAAAAAAAAAAAAAAAAAAAAAAAAAAAAAAAAAAAAAAAAAAAAAAAAAAAAAAAAAAAAAAAAAAAAAAAAAAAAAAAAAAAAAAAAAAAAAAAAAAAAAAAAAAAAAAAAAGAAAAAAAAAAAAAAAAAAAAAAAGAGAGAAAAGAAAAAAGAAAAAAAAAAAAGAGAAAAGAAAAAAAAAAGATAAAGAAAAAAAAGAGAAAAGAAAAAAAAAGAGAAAAGAAAAAAAAAGAAAAAGAAAAAAAGAGAAAAAAAAAAAAAGAGAAAAGAAAAAAAAGAGAAAAGAAAAAAAAGAGAAAAGAAAAAAAAAGAGAAAAGAAAAAAAAAAAAAGAAAAAAGAAAAAAAAGAGAAAAGAAAAAAGAGAAAAAAAAAAAAAAGAGAGAAAAGAAAAAAAAAAGAGAAAAGAAAAAAAAGAGAAAAGAAAAAAAAGAGAGAAAAGAAAAAGAGAGAAAAGAAAAAAAAAAGAGAAAAGAAAAAAAAAAGAGAAAAGAAAAAAAAGAGAAAAGAAAAAAGAGAGAAAAGAAAAAGAGAAAAGAAAAGAGAGAAAAGAGAAAAAAAGAGAGAAAAAAAAAAAAAGAGAAAAAGAGAAAAAAAAAAGAAAAAAAAAAAAAAAGAAAAAAGAAAAAAAAAAAAAAAAAAGAGAAAAAGAGAAAAAAAAAAAACAAAAAAAAGAAAAAAAAGAGAAAAAAAGAAAAAAAAGAAAAAAAAAAAAAGAGAAGAAAGAAAGAAAGCATATTTTAGTGATTTTATAATAAGTAAAATAAATAGATAAATATAAATAGTGGGGGGAGGAGAAAAATTGACTAGAAAGAATCAGCATGTTTTAATTTTTTCCCCCCTCGTTTTTTTTTTCTCCAAATGTGAACTGCTGATATCCAAACCCATATAACCTCCCTAAAATGTGTCCTCCTGCCACAAACACCTTCAAAGACACTGGGTTGCACAATATGTATAAATATTTTAATTTCAGCTTTGTCTAGCATGCTGGAGACAGAGTAAAATGGATGACAGGATAATTAGAAAAGTGAACAACACAGGAGAAATAAAAAAAAAAAAAAAAAAAAAGGGAAAATTACAAGAGAAAAAAAAAAATTAAAACAATTTTATAAAAAGATATTTACACAATTGGATATTGTGTATTTTATATGTAGATAAGTGGTCCAATGACAGTAAATATAAAATATGGTAGACTAATTGGTAACTACATATAAACCAAAATCTTCCATGTTTAAAAACCATGGTGAGTTAAAGAACCAGTGTCCTTATCAGATCATGCAGGCTATTTGCTCAATGCCATCCTGATAAAGATGAAGAGAATAATGCTAAAGATTATGTCTGTCCTACCTTTTGTAGATTAAAACAGAAAATATAAGGATGAAAATATTGATCACAGTCTCAAACTCGGTGTATACATTTCGTTAACGAGACACAATGTCAACAAAAACTTTTTTTTTAGATTAAACATTGTATGTTTAATACAAAACTGTCTTTTTCACCCACTTTTCAGCAGCTGTTAGAAGATCTCAAACATTTATGTTCATTTCACAAGGACTTTAGTACTACATACTTATTAACATAGCTGCTTTTGATTCGGTGGAGGAGGGGGAATCCCCCCACCCAATAAAAAGAAAGTAATTTCTTGATAACAGAAAAGAATCTCCCACTGGAAGAATTTTGAGTTCCAAAGGGAATCCTGGAACTTGGCAGTATTTTGCAACATTGATATCAAAACAAAAATGGTTTTACTTAAACCTATAATATTATAAATGAATATATTGAACCATCTAAAAGGAAAAAAAAAAAAAAAAAAAAAAAAATTGAGGAACTTTATGAATCTACATCATTTGTTAAATCGTAAGTTTTGTATATCAATATGAAAATCCAAATATCTTATAAAAAAAAGTACATAGTACTTTTTGTTTATATATCTTTAGATATTTACTAAGCTTAGCTTAGTATAGCTTGAGACCGATATGGCTTTCTTTACAAAAGGATTCTATATCATTAACCAGATTTGCAAAGGAAACGTGTACAGAAAAAATAAAGTGAATATATTTGTTGGGTAAAAAACATTAAAATCTTTGTCACACTTAAATATACTATTTGGCCAAAGTTAAGAACCTGACAGGAAGCCACATTGGTCATAGAGGAGACTTGTCTTGGGTTTTGTTTACAACTTTTAATAAGACCCGAACAAATCTTACAAAATCAAACTAATTCTTTATAGAAAACTTTCCTTTATTTTGAAAAGTTAAAAATACTAAAAGAACTCGTTTTAATCCAGGCAATATTTCTTGTTCTTTAAAGCTTCCAGTAGGTTTGATATTTAAAATTACAAAATGGTAATTAGGCATTATATTTCCCAAAAGACTGACTAGGTCTAGAATGAAAACAATTTATGTAAAGGTTATTTCTAAGACAAAAGTGGACATATCGATATCAATATAGTTGATTGAACATACATTTGGCTTGCAGCAGTTATAAAATGAACAGGTGGAATAACAGTGGATGTTTTGGCCAAGAATGCTTAAGAATCAGCAGATTAAATAATTGGAAAAAAAAAAAAAAAAAAAAAAAAAAAAAAAAAAAAAAAAAAAAATTTAGACAATAGTCTTTGATAGTTTTACAGAAAATAGTATGCAGTTTCATTTTTTACTGTAAAAGACATGAATGAAAGACTAAGGTCTTAAAGTTTAAATATGAATAATTTCAGTTAGTAGCCATGATAGACAAATATAAGAACTGGTAGGATACTTAACCATTAAAATGAGCAAACAGTTTAGTCTCACAAGAGAAAACATACTATTTTATTTTGTTACATTACTTATAACTGAATATATATATTATATCAGCCTAATAAATTTATGCAAGGTTAAAATAAATGTCTGGAACTGTACCTGAAATTGAGAGTGAACAAGAATATTGTGAGCTGCACTGATGGCTGGAATACCATATTTTCAGAACCACCCCATACTTTACTACAATTATCAAATCAAGGAGATATCTTTGCAATTGTAAAAAAACAAAACAAAACAAAAAACAAAACAAAACAAAACAAAACAAAACAAAAAAAAAAAGCCAAAATGACAAAATCTAATAAAAAAATTTATTAAATAGATTTAATCTTTGATAATATTTTCTAGTTTCTAATGATATTCAGATGCATAAACAAAGAAATGTTTTTATTTTTTCAAATTTTCATATAATAATCGTGTGTGTATTCAGTATTACTGCAATTTCATTGATTTTGTGCCTATCAACATAAAATGAGTTGTAGGATGATGAAAAATATTAAGTTAAAGAATACATTTGTAAATTGTGCATAAATCACATGAGATCTAAGTGGAAATTAAGAATCAAAGGAGAAGTGTATTTTATAGTAATACAACACTGAGAGCTAAAGACTTCTATTTGGAAATACAGAAACCAAATCTCAAAGCCACATTTAAACCAAGCAACAATAAAACCAATTCAGCAGCAGAAAGTGATGCCACAGACCATATTGCAAAGGTATTTCATTACTGATGGTAACATTCATTTTCATTGTTGTAAGAGAAATATGGAGTAATTAATCTGTTTAAATATGAAATGAATATTAAACATTTTAGGTGGAATATTCACTTTTGTAAGTTATTTGCCTTTTACAAACCTCAAAAGAAAAGGATCATAACTAATAAAAAGCAATCTGACGTAATCTATAATGATCATGTTATTTGAGATCACATGTACTTAAAAATATCCTGTATGACATAATTCTTCACCATTTTCCGGTCAAAGATCATGTGGTTATATGAACAATTTCAATTGAAGCAACATTTTACTACAAGATTGACAATTAAGCAAAGGACAATATTTTTAAACATTTTTCATTAAAATGGAAAACTACATTAATTAAATATTTAGCTTTTATTTGATGAATTTCTGAATATTGAAAACAGCATAAATTGATAGAGAAGCTGACCATCCTCAACTTAAGTCAAATTTTATTATTTGGAAGGAATTAGCTAGAATTTGACTTTTCTGGACTATTATTTTTATATTTTATGACTGAAAATAAACTACAGTGTAACCCGGATATAAGAGAGATTTTCTCTGGTCCCAAATTAGAGCCTGTGTTAATGTATATAAAATAGACCAAACCCGGATATAAGAAAAACCAGGATATAAGAGACTTCTTCTCCGGTCCCGACAACTCTTTTATATCCAGGTTACACTGTATATGAAAATTTGCTGTACACATATGATGTCAAAATAATGTACTTAATAAAATGGCATGCAAAGAATACAGACTTGCTCTGTATTAAAAAAGGAGGAATCATATTTAAAATTTTTTTACTAAGATCCAGAAATTTGGAAAATTTTGTTCTTTACTCCCTAAAATCAGGATAATTTTCAATAAGCAAAACTAAATAACCCAAGTTCATAAGGTTAAAAGTTCAAAATTTAGACCAATTTGAAATTAAGATGAAAAAAAAAAAAAAAAAAGTACAGGCTTATGTGTATAAAGTACTTAAAACATAGAAAATGATGTCAATAAGTGAATATCACTGATTTTTTTAAAAAAATATTTTCAGATTAGGTTGAGATATCCAAAGTTTGAAAGTGATATAAATATATCTAAATTATTTAAATATCTTTCTTTTTTTAAATTGTTCTAAATAAGAAATCAGCCTCAAACAACAAGAAAATAGAAATACTTGTAAGAAATTTAGGATTTTATGATTCAAGAACATACGAAAATATAAATCTACGAGAAAGAAAAATAATGTTACTGGCTAAGCAGTAATTTCATATATTTATTGCTGTGTCATATATGAAATGGTATAGGTTAAATATTAGTTCAAAGTTTAATTAGCTATGCAAAAAAGTAATATTTTTCATATATCTAAAATATCTTTTCATATGTGCCATACCACCTATTGTTAATATAGTGAGGGAAGGAGAAATGAAAAAAGACAAACTCGGTTATCTTCCCTTAATCTCTCTCTCCACAAATTTCCTTTCTCATCAAAATGGACTTTTTCTAAGATGTCAGAAAATAAAATACTTTGATAACAAAACAATACTGAAGTTAAAGACAATAATGATAGCGGTAATAAACAAAATTTTCTCCTACCTATTAAAAAATGTAAATGTTAATATAGACAAAAAAAAAGACCAAGAGACTTTGAGGCATGAATAAAGATTTGCAAAGTAAAAATGAGTTTACAAATTATTTTATAGTATAAAATACATTGTGACTTTATATATTTATCAGATATGCAATCTAATCTCCCAGTTCTTAGTAGAGAGAATCAGTTATTTTAACAGGAGATATCAACAAGTAAACATCTTATGTTAGCAACATAACAGAATATTGTTTTAGTAAGTAGGGAAGACCAGACTGCTAATATATTAATGATTTTTTGTTTTGCATTAGTTTTCTTTGAAAATTTTTCACTTGCAATGATTTATAGAAGTAGAATTTTTATTTTTATATTTGATGAGCTAATTGCATAGATAAAAATCCTAGAGTACCTATTTAAAAAAATATAACCAATGTAATTGTAAAATTAAATATTACCATCATTTTTTGGTGCTATATATAAACTAGTTATCAGTATAATAGTTTTAGATCAATTATACTGAGATTAGAAAAGAGGATTTTGTAGAAATCCTCATTTATTAATTTGAATAGAGAGATGCTATGTTGATTTTAAAAGAATTAATTAATTCTCACAAAAGACAGTTCACTGAACTCAATTTAGATAAACAGAAAAAAATCCCCATTTGATGCAAAATGTGAGAGATTCAGTTTATCCAAAACATTTTCCCTTCTTTATGACCACACCTTGAAACAATTCATTCATTATGATTGGAGGTCATTTTGATAGATATTTTTTATCAATAGAATGGATTAAAATAGCAGATACCATAACAATCTTTGAGAGAAAAAAAGAATAAAGAAACTTCAAAACAACAAAAATTTCTAACAGTAACTAAGGAAAATAAATGGAAAGATTACAAGATATTAAACAAAGAATTTAAAGATCTCAACATGGTGTAATGGTTAGCAAGCTTGTGTCTTTGGAACAGTTATAACCGAGTAGAGAGTTTGATATTCAGTGAGTGCCCCATCTAAGCTGTATTTAGAAAATCACCACCATAGAATTTAAAGAGGTTTGCTGTTGCTATGGCAATGACATGGTTCATTAAAGAGTAACTTTCAATACTATTATAATTAAAAAAAAAAAAAAAATGTTCCCCATAACTTTACACTGTTATAGATGAAACATTCATGAACTATTATTAATCCTAAACTAAGAAAGGCTTTAAGAAATTCTCATACATGTAAACACACTCAAAGAGTAAAACAGCCACAAAAAAAAGAAAAAAAAAAAAGAAAAAAAAAGTAAATTGTAATTTTATACAATTTAAATATTTGCACAGACTTTTTAGGAGATAAATGTGCAAAAATTAAATTGGTGTCAACCTAAAGAAAGATGACAAAAAAAAAAAAAAAACCCTTTACATTTCAAATATAAATAAATTTTTTCAACTTAAATCCTTCAGGTCGGTATTTATTTAAGAAATTTAGATTAAAATTGATTAGTATTACAATCAGATTGCAGATTTTAAGCTGACTGATTATTTCTATGCATTTGCTTATTGTTATACACATAAAAAACATTAATTAAAAACTTACACAGTAAATTATTTTACATGAAAATGTTAGTGTTTATTTAAATAGAACATTTATATATATTTTAAAAATCAATAAAATAAATTTAAGTAGAATTACTTCATACTAACATATTGCAGGTCAGGCCACAGATTCAATGATGCTCTCTAAAACCTGATACAGTAACATACACCACTTTGGTATTATGATGTTCAAGAGTGCAAGACTGCTGTGGGAATGAATTATGAAAGACTTTGTACAGCATCTAGATGCATTTTCTCAAATATGCTGTTATGCTCAAGAATAAATCTCATATGAGGAGGAATAATATCCATTTCTGGTCATTTTGCAGGAAATGTATGTCTTATTAAAATCTATCCTCGATAAAAAAAAAAAAAAAAAAAAAAAAAAAAAAAAATGGCTTAGTTTTAAAAATGAGAGCAAAGGTAACTAGTGAATTCTGGTTTATGTTCCATGATTTTAGGTAGACTGATGTAAATTCCAAGTAAATGAATATGTTTAATCTTCACTTCAAAAACTGTAGAGTAGATGCTGCAAATATGGTAAGTTACCAGAATGTCAGTATTTTTTGTAATTTATCAAATATTGTGCGGAAATTTGGGAGGTGAGTGTGTGTGTGAGTGAGGAAAGAATGGTGGTGAAGATAAAAAAAAAAAAAAAAAAAAAAAAAAAGGACACATCCACACAATCCTACTAGGGTAACAAAGAGTCATAACTTGGTTGCCAATATTTCTAATCAAGTTGAATGACAATAGTTTTGATATCAAGAAAAGGAGATTTTAGAATCTTAAAATGTTACATCTAATTTCTTGGTCACCCTGTTCCTTTGTTTTTATTCTCATGAACACAAAATAAAAGACTAGTACTAATAATCATAATTCTTCCAAATTTATGACTTGAAAATTGTTGAATTACTTAAAAATTTATATTTATCATTCATATATCTCAACCCTAATACATTCCTGAAATATGAAAAACATCTTTTTACAGAAGGTTATTTCCACTCCAAGCAAATGTTCAGGGGGAAAAAAAAAGAATGTCTGTTCTAATCTGACTTAACATTTTCTAAATTTGGTATAAAACTTATAAAATGTGGAAGTGTGTGTAGGGAAAAAGGGTAGGACATAATGTCACTGCCATTGAAGTTTAACAGAACTCTTGAATGGAGCAAATGTCCCAAAATTTAGGTGGGAGAGAGAGAGAGAGAGAGAGAGAGAGTTGTAGCAGAGCATTGCGAGTCTGCTGATTTTTGCCCCCCCATCCCCCAGAAGCTTTCAACAGTTAGTGAGGAACTAGCAAGCACAGCCATCTTGTTTCTTCCCATCATCCTGTGTAGGCAGTCCATGACCCTCAGGACTACGTCCAACATTGATGACATGAGTGGCTCCTGAGGAAGTAGAGGAATAGCGTGGTACATAGCTGGGCATCATTGGCTTAGAATTTTTCAACTTATGTGCCAATGTCATGAAGATAGCCTCAACATGGTTGGCCTTCTCATCATCTTTTGCGGAAGTCTCAAACAGAGGCATGTTGTGAGTATCAGCAAATTTTTGGGCAGCATTTGTGTTGACAGCAATTCGGTCAATCATGTCACATTTGTTGCCAACCAGAATCCTCGGGATATCCTTGTTTAGATTATGTCGGTCACATTCCTCAATCCAGTTGGGCATATTTTCAAATGAGCTAATTTTTGTTACATCATAAACAAAAACTACAGCATGCACATTCCGGTAGTAATGTTGAACCATACTTTTGCGGAACCTTTCTTGACCAGCTGTATCCCAAAGTTGTAGCTGATTAAAGAAAAAAAAAAAAAAAATGGGTTAGATATTTGCAACATTAGATTTCATGAACAAAAAATATAAATTCTGAAAATGATTATCTTAAAAAGAGTGCATGAGCATTCTAAAAGATTTTTCATTATAGATAAAGGCATGACATATGGCATTGATTTTAATTATTTTTCAAATTGAGAAAAACTACTATACTTTTAAATAATCCATAATATTCAAGAAATAGTCAATTTTGAAAAGAACACTTTTGAAGTTATTGGATAAATAGGAAAAAAGAATATTAAAAATTGGAAGTCAATCAATCAGCGAAGAATTTACCAAACATTTTGCTAAGTAAAAAGCAAGATGTATTGAATATTAGGGGATGAGAAGGGGTTCATGGTTTCACCATTTTTTTCATTCCTAAAGATTCAAGTAAGGTGAGAGAGAGAGAGACAGTGTCTTTGAATAAAAGATTAAAAGTTGGGAAGGAGCATACATACTAAACATGTACTCCATAACTTTTTATTGTTTTTACTTATAATTTACCTTGTTTTAATGAACTTCTCAAAATTTGTGTGAACACATACAAAAATTAAATTTACTAAAATATTTTGCATGAACAAGATACATTACTAAAAATAATTCAAAGACACATTATACATTTTAGTTTATAAATTAAGTTTTAGTATAAGAAACTTAAAAAATACATAAAAATTAAAGAAATGTTAACATTATATATTCAGATACAGAAAGTAAGGTAGTTTCACAGGGGAAGCAAAGTGATGTAGTACACCTAACATTCAGGTAACATTTTATAAATGAATGAGCCAGGTAACTAGGCAGATGTTCTTGTTATGGGGATGGATGTTGGTTTTGTTATATGTGAATAGATTAGGACATGGGAGGGAATTATCATGCTATTCAGGGTGGTAAAGAAAAAGATCATGTAGCAAGGATTGCTTTATATAAAAATCCTCACTGGAGATCAGATACAAAAGAAAAAATATATTTGAATGAGAAAGTGGATAGAATTTTTTTTTTATAAACAGTACTTAAGTTTGCAAATTCTGTTTCTAGAGGTTGCTTTCTGAAACCTTCCCAAGAGCCATATTAGAAAGGTGAAAATTAAAGTTGTTAACAATGGATCTTACTGGGAAGCCCTGTACAGTTTTCAATAATGGTTTAAATACATTCATCACCAGTCTGTCAAGCAGTTTTGTAAAAGGCAAAAAAAACACCAGATTTACTTGTAATAGGATCATTCATTAAATTTAACAAAAATCATGGCTAGTCCAATGCAGGTGGAAGGCAAAAGAAGTCTCCATTTGTAAGAGCAGGTCAGGTCAGATTTGAATCTGATAGTGTCAGCTTAACTTTGAGCAAACTTTTCAGCATCCTATAATAGTAAACCTATAGATATAATCAAAATGTATAAGCTGTGACAAATATCTGTATAGAGATAAACTTAAAAAGGAAAAAAAAAAAAAGTAACATTTTAAAAACACTTGTCAGTTTTAGTCAATAAAAACCATGTGGATAACCAGACTGGCCAATTAAATGAGGTATATTGACTTATCCAGAAGTTTCTTAAAATGTATTTATTGTATTAAATATAATCAGCCAATATAGAGATGGAACCTCAAACTTAAAGGCCATTAATAGCTTGTAGTTCTAGCTTAACAAAAAAAGTCCTACGAAATTAACTCTCTCATCATTATTTAAGAAAAATTAAGTGCAGAAAATAAGATTCTGCAATAAATTTTTTTTCACATCCTGCTAAGAAAAAAAGAAAAAGATTCTTGAAGTAATAAGAGCATGCTCTTGATTATTTTCCAAAATGTTAAGCCAGTAATTCTAATTTCAATTATAAATTTGAACAGTATCAATGTAATGAAATTGCTTAAAGTACCATTTATTTAAGTAAAGGTTTGATTTGAGTAAGAAATGTGATCAAATCATAGCTTACATAATGGTAACAAACAGTAACAAACAAAATTAGCATAAAGAACTTACAAAAAGGCAACACATTTCAAATGACAACATCAAAAGGCTTCATCAGAAAGAACAAAATAGAGAAAGAAAATATATTTTTCTCTATCATTTATTATAAAGTTTAGGTTGTTAATTGACTCTTTAACATTATGGAAAAAATGCAAAAAATACCTCTTAATATATAGTCCCAAATATAATAATTGGGTGGCAGGGGGCTGAAATGATTAACTCTAATGCCTATGATGCTCAACAATAAAAGCAAAGAAATTACTCTGCTCCTATGTAAACTTAATGCAATTATAATTAAGAGGAATTGTTTGCTAAAATTGATTTTATAAACTTGTAATATATCTGTCCCCTCTTGCTTTCATGAAAGTGAGAAACCAACCTTGAACAGATATATCCTGATTCACAAGTAATGCTGACATGAATAGTGTGGAATTTGATCATATATCTTTCTGACTTACAAGAAAAAAGTAAAAAAAGAAAAAAGTGAGATCAGGTAGGAGAGAAATCTTCAAAGTTTTGCATCTGGATTCTATTTTCATTGTCAAAATTAAGTAAATTATATATATATATATATATATATATATATATATATATTGTATGAGTGATTCATGTAATATATATATATATACATTACGTGAATCATTCATACAAAAAACGGATATAGAAGTTAATGATTTATATCCGAAAGTTGATTCATGTAATGTAAGTTGAACTGCACCACATACTTGATATTAAAATAACTGATCCGACGTGCAACTTTTGGATAATAACTGTGACATTCCTGTATTTATTGAACAATTTAGTTCATGCCACACTGACTGAAAAACCTACCAGTACAAAATAATTCTATTACCATATTAGTACAAAAACACACAATCTTAAAATTTAAAAATTCAACCTCAGTGTTGTGACTGCACGCTCCAAAAAAATTTCTTACAATTAACAATAACACATTTTGGATTACGTCTATATTTTCGTTGTCCTGTTATTACCAAGAAGTAAAAACAAAAACAAATCTATTTCCATACCTGAAGATGTCTGTATGAACAGACGAAAGCTTGTAAATAACTAAAAAAAAGACAAAGACCTTATGCAACTGGAATTTATGAACAGGGATTATAACATTCATATACAGGTTTGGGGGTTAATGTACTTTATTAAATTTGTTTACGAAGATGTATTCTCGCCATTTAAATCATTAACTTCTATATCTGTTTTTTTGTATGAATGATTCATGTAATGTAAATTGAACTGCACCACATATGTGTGTGTGTGTGTGTGTAACTGATGGTATCAGTAAAATTTGCAAAAATAAAGATGAAACTATATAGTTAAAAATTAATGATTGAGAAGGCTTAATCAATAAATTTATTCAGTTCATTAAATGAAAGCTAAAGACATACTTCATTGAACATATTTACTGTTTCATTCTATCTTCTTTCTTGCAATTTCATAATTACAGTCACTTAGAACTATTTTTCAGAGCAAAGAAGTAATTTAGGTAGCCCTTCCCACTACAACAGTAAAACTCCAGAATACATGGTAAATGAAAAGATGCATGGCAAGAGACAAGATATCCTTGCCAAGCTATAACAATTTTTGCCTGGTCATCAAAGAAACAGGCAGTCCAACATTATTCTGATATTAAGCCCCTTCTCTTAATTCTGCCTTCATATTTGGTCTAATTGAGAACAATATTTGTTGGAGTCAATTGTTTGGTTCTATGGAAGAAGCTAATAATAGAAGTCTCTTCCAGTTTTTATTATATACAAAACCTTTCTGGAGAGTATCTACCCATTTTGAAGATCTAAGCACTGGTTGTGCAGTCTTGATATAATCTGGCAATCAGAAAAGATATTACTGCACATATGTGAACAGGATGACCATTGCATTCATCATAACAACAGACTTGCCTATTATTCACATTTCTTGTGCAGGGTTTTTGGCAAACATTGTCTCACCCCATTTTGTCAACACTTAACATTAAGATCAAGTCCCTGTGACTTCTGGATTTTGTCAAAGCTAAAATTATTCAAAATGCAGATTTCAGGTTATAGAGGAGATTAAAGAGAACATAAAGCAGCTGATGGGGAGGTGATCATAAAAAGACAACTTTACAGGCCTTTTTAATAAGTGTGTAGAGTCCCAAAGGGAGTATGCTGAAGGAATTAAAGCACCTGTGACTGAGCTAGGCATTTTTTCAATATAAAATGGGTGGTTTTCTGGACAGATCTTATACACAGCATCACCTTTGAATGAAGAATGGCCTTTGGTATGGTTAGTGGTGTTTTATTTTACTTGCCCATCATCAATTGCATCCCATATCGATTTAAAAAACAGGCAGCTTGAAGAAAGCAACTTTGTTGTTTTGGGGAAAGATATTACCAAAGAGGCCATCTGGAAAAAGTGGGCTGATGATTGACGGTGCTACCTTAAAGTGGAAGTTACAAAAACATCTAAGGACTGGCCAGAAAAGGTTGATTGAGGAGATCAAATTTGGTAAGTTTAAAGCGAAGGCAAATGGAGAAAAACTGATTGATAATTGCTGTCAAAAATCATAAGACTGTAAAAACAATCCCAGAGAAAGGATTTTATACTTCACCTAAGAGAAATTAAGATATGAGGATTACAGTAAAAGGGAAGCAGCTGGTTAATTTCTAATTATAAAGACAAGACTCCAAACACTGAAAAATGTGCTGACAACAGTAATAAATACAATTAATGACCATAGATTAAGCCCAACCCTTTTGCCTACAAAGTTGAAAAATCAGACTTATCAAAATGACAATCAAGGTGAAAACTTACATAAGATACAAAGAGAGATGGAGGAATTGCCTACACCCATTGGGAAGTAATGGTGTTGGGCATAAATATTGGATATGTGGGCAGGTCAGTACCTGGGACCACTGTTCACAGGGAAAGGGATCTCCCAAATTTGGAGAGATAATTAATTTTCCAAAGCCAGACAACAAAGCACTCTTGTTGGAAAACAGGGAAACCCTGGGCCTCTACACACCAGTTCCCATGCCAGTCTTAAGTAAAAGTCAATATAACCAGAGCTCTGAAGTAACCAAACTAGTTGGAGAAGCAGACAAGAAACAACCAGACTGCCGAAGCCCATATGACCTGCTGCCAATGAGAACTCAACTTCAGCCTTGTTCCAAATTTAATTAAAATGAACAAAGTGTCAAAGTAGGAAGGGTTAATATTTCTGTACAAAGAATATGAACCATATAGAAAAGTGACCCAAAGAATTTCCTGCCTTCTTTCATTTCATCTGCAAAGAACGTTTTTTTTTCCTTGTGACATAGCTTCACGGTGGTTCAAACCAACACTATGATTGCTGATGACAACTCAGCCTTTGCTGGCCCCAAGATAAAAAAGCACAACATGGCAGAGCAGAGCACAGACGAGAACAGCCACTTCAATGACAATAGGAATTGATTCAGGACCGACTAGTGAGGAGTGTCATAATACCATCTTCTTGATCTGTACAAATCTGTGTTTAAATAGCATTTTTAGCTTAAAATAAACAAAGTATATTAGGTGGGAAATGTTTTTTCCTAATGTTAGCATCACACAAAGATATGCCGATTTTGACAATTAAAATAAACTCACTGATATGACAGCTGTCACAATACACAAGCCATCTTATGACAATCACAGAAAGAAAAAAAAAATCTAGTTTCTAATAGCCAAACATATATGAAGCAGATATGTCAACTACTAAATATGCAGAAAACTACAGAATATGTGAAATGCCATGACTTCGTCTAAGTGGATATGGTTTTGTACACACATCTTACTTATTATAAAATGCAGATTGTGTGTGTGTGTGTCTGTAACGTTTATATATTGGATCGGATTTCCTACATTTTTCAACCGATTTCAACAAAACTTCACAGGACTACATAAAATTACCTTGTGGTGGTTCTAACAGCGCCAAAAATGGGAAAAATATAATTGTTTTTGCACAAAATCAATTTGAAAACACGATTAAGAGACATCATGAAAATGGCAGGGGGACAACTCACATCGGGTTGTTTGTGTGTGTGGGTTCCTTGAAATATGGGATCGCATTTCCTATATTTTTCAGCTGATAAAATAAAACTTCACTTTTTTTTTTTTGGCAGGTAGTGTTTCTTATTCTCTTGCACACTTTTTTCTTTATTTTTACATTCAGAATGCTTTAAAAATTCCATTTACAAGACAATTGTTTATAAAATTATTCTATTCAATCGGAGACTCATAATGATTGAAAAACAATGTTTTGTTTGAGTTTGACCAATTAAAAAAAAAAAAAAAAAAAACTTATTAAGACATGCGTGTCCGTCAACCTTAAACAATAATCTTTGTCAATTTTATTTTTCAGTCTTTATGATGGTGGATACTTGATCTATCTCTTACTGTTATATCCCCGGGCAATGCTGGGCTCTACTGCTAGTATTTAATAACTGGAACCTCAAGAAAAAAAAAAAAAAAAAAAGATAAAGATAAAGCTTGAAACTTTGATAAAAAGTCAAACTTTGTATGCACGACATAAGATTGCCTGAAGAAAACTTTATAAATGATAACAGTAACAAATGCAATATTTTTTTCAACTATTACTTTTGTATACATTAATATTCTTTTTAAACTTGATAAGTATTGCTATTTAGTTAAAAGCAAGAATCTAGTCACTGGCTAATGCCCCTAGAAGGTCAATATGTCATGAAACAAATTCCTTTACTTATAACATCCTTTTTCAGGCCCTTGGAATTAAAGTTTTGAGAAAGAAAGCAAAAAAATCTTTGACTGCAGTGATTTCCATTTAAGTTTTAAAGTGCTTCCTAATTATGGAAGCAATTTAAAACTTATTTTAAAAAATTAAATAAATACTTGTACAATCTCTTGTACATCTAAATTCTTATAGAATTTTATATAAAGTTACAGAATTGTTATATTTATAAATAAAAAAAAATGTATCTTAATTATTTTCACTTATTTTAAAAGAATAATTTAGTTACAAAATTACATAATTCAGTTTCCATTTTTCTAGAAATACAAATAGTGCTAAGTTTTTAATAAGTACAAAAATAAATCAATGCAAAGTAGATATTATAAATATCTGTTACAAGGTAGCCACTTATAAGCCAACATCAAAGTTCTGACCCAGGATGCACACCAAATGATAATGGTAAAATGGCTCATCATCCATGGAAAAAAATATCCGAGGAAAACCTAAGAAAGGACAGAGGATGTTTGAAGATATTCGCTTGGATTCAAACCTAAAGCAATATCAGATTCAATGACTAAGTTCAATATTGTATTCTCCAGGGTATTAATTAGTAAACAAATTCATTGAATCAGTATTAGGTTATTCAATGAGCTAGGCAGTACTAGATTCTATAAAAGTTTATTTAATAAGCTAATTCAGAGAGATAATTTTAGAATCTACAGATGGTTGTTCAATGTACCAGTTCAGAGGAGCAGTACTAATGAACCAGTTCTTAATGGCAACATTGAATTCTACAAATGGTTGATCAATACATCAATTGATAGAGGCAAAATAAAATTCTACTGAAGCCAGCACCAGATACCAAATAAAAGATGAAACCAGTCAATTCTGTAAGCATCCACAAAGTTTTGAAAAATTAACAAGATGTTTTTGGAAGCAGACTAAGAGCTAATATGAGGACAAAGAACACCAAATTATTGACAAAAAATGTGTTAAGAGACCAAATATTCAAAAAGGAAAATACGTCTATATGCAAATTGTTCAATGATTCCTAGCATAACATTGTCAAATTTTCAACTGAATCTGAAGCCATTTTCTTCAGTTCTTAAAGGTTATGCATTTTTGAATCAACCTAAACTACTGCATTTGCTGTAGAAGCAAGTACAGATTTCTTCTGTTGATATCTGCATTTAGCCTTTTTCTTGCAACTTGTATTTTCATATTTAGGTTGTCTGTTTCCAGAATTATGGTGTAAGTGCAATGTGACTTCAACATATTGCTTTATACTTTTAGGTAAATACTCTGGTACATTTGTTTTTTGGCAAAAATTCTGGCCTGAAATACAACCCTTCCTGCCCAGGCCTGAACAATCTCATTCCTAATGAAATCAGTGGAGACCACCCCACTTCATTCATACCATTTCCTAACATGCAACAATAATTTATGTGCATCATATGCAATGTCTCAAATGTCCCAAACTTGAAAGGAAAAAAAAAAATTTTTAAATCCTTGGCATATCTGATCTGTAGCCATTTTGTGTTATATACATTAGACAGGTTATTACAAAAAAAAAAAAAAAAAAAAAAAAAAAAGCCATCTTAGGATTGAGATGGCATCTTCCTTTCAAATTATTGTTCCTGCTCTTTTAGTCATGATTGAAATATTGAGCTATATTTATGTGCTATGAATCAGTGTGATTTTCATTGCAACTTAATTTAAAAAAATCATCTTAACATTTTTATCCTCTTGTATAATACAAAACTATACTAGGTCAAGTACTATGAAAGTCAATGTTTTCCCAAGAAATTTGGTATCAACCAAAGGAAGTAAAATTGGCAAAATTTTAGGGATATACTTATAGATCATGTAATTTTGTTTTTAGCATCTTATTAGAAATATTTACAATAACTTATTTGCTGGGATGATATTTTATAATGTAACTTGAGGATTGTTAATTATATTGGACATCATATATACAAGATGTGACCATTCCTGGAATGGCCTTATAGAAGCCAAGATCGTCGCTATTGGCTGCTGTCACTTTTAAAACCTTGGGAAACTGTGCATTTTGAGAGACAATGCTGGAAACATTCTTGAACCAGTCTTCTGGAATATCTTTCAATAATGTAATCTCATGCTGCTGGATACCAGCAAATCTTTGTCCTTTCAGAAAATTATTCTTCAATTTTGGAAATAGCCAAAAATAAGTGGAGTCATTTTTGTAATGGATTTCTTAGTCAGGAACTCACTAATGCCTAATGTATGATCTGTAAGAGCACTGTTATTGTAGATTATTCACTTGTCAGGCCAGAGTTTGGGTCTTTTCCACCAAACAGATTCTCTTAACCCTTTTCCAAATAAACATGCTGATTGATAAGTTGTCTTTGTACTAAGAATTTGTAGTGAACTATATCCTTATGATCAAAGAAACATAGGTATGTTCTTGAACTGTGAGTAAACATGCATGTTTTTTCTTTTTGCTGCAATGCATTTTGTTTCAGCCATATAAAAAAAAAAACAAAACATTTCATCACCAGCAATGACCATTTCAGACATATATGCAATATTCAAAAGATCAGAAGATGAAATGTGAAGTGGACGTTTCTGTTCATCTGTCAAAATTCAAGGCACTATCTTTAAAGAAAATGTTCTTGTTCCCAAAAATTGTTAGAATCTGCTGCACAATTTCCTTGTTTATATTCAGTTCTTCTATCATCAGCTGCACACTTAATCTTCGATCTGAGTACACCAAGTATTGTACTGCTCATATTTGCAACTGTTCTTTGTACTTTTGGCTGCCCACTTATTGCTTGACCTTGCCTTTCTTTAAACTACCTGTGCCACTCAAAAGCACTTGATTTTTTTTTTCATAGCATGTTCACCATAAAATATCTTACTAGTGCTATTGTCTCAGGAACACTTCTATACAAAACCCCATTCAGTCATTTTCCACCAACAATATAACATGAATGATTAAAACTTTCTCTACTGCTCTGTAATAATGGATTCATCTAGTCCGTATTTCAAGAAAGCAGAAGTTAGAACATGTTTAGATATGTTCGCCTACAAATGTTTGCCAGAGTCATTACCCCAGTCACATGCTATTGTCATTTCAGGAATTAAATTGTAACTGTATATATATATATATATATATATATATATATATATATATATATATATATATATATATATGAAAATAGTTATTGATTTCTTAATTGATAAATTTTTAAATTAAAAATTAACATGGGTCATGAAGATGATCTCAAAAGAGAAACAAGATATTATAAACCTACTAAGTGATGAGAACACAGTCTCTGTACAGTTTTTCATCACTAAGAAAAAAAAAAAAAAAATTTTTTAATAATGTTGCAAAAATGGGTCTGAGGTTAATAAGAAAAGCAGATTGAGTCAAAAGAAAACATTTAAGAAGCAAATGTTGCAAATATAAACAGAGACAAAAGACGCAGCTTATTGAGAAACATTAAAGTCATGAAAGCCACAAAATTGTCACCTTGAAAGAATCACACTGAAAACTGAAAGTTAGGCAATGAAGTACTTAAAAACTAATTTCTCAACAGTAACTTATGAATGTAGAGCCACAGTGGATGAACCTGACAGCTAGTCTAAAGATTAAGTTCTTTATGGGAGGAGTCAACCAATATGCCTTAGAAGACAACAGTAGGGAGAAGCAGTAATATCTTGGGTTAGTATTGTAGATAGTAAAATTACAGCTCATTACAAAATTGATGAGGATGTCAAGAAATGCAGAGAATTTCTATGTGTTCCTTGACAAGATGTGCTTAAAGTGGTATGGGCCACAACCAAGAAGTTTTAAGCTAAAGATTATTTATGCAAGACAATGCTCTTTCACATTCTGCAAAGCTGATGACTGTCCACCTTGCCATTCCCACTCACCAAAAAATGCTTCAAAAGACATCAAATTAATAGAATAGTCTCCAGTGACTCCTGTAATAGAAAATTTGTAGTCCATCATTAAAAAAAGATGGATATGAGAAGAGAAAACAATATTCAAGCAAAGAATCTCTGAGACTCAATAATAAAAACTGTTGTCAATAATGCCATTTGAAAAAATTTAACAAATCAATGGACTGATGAAAGTTACAGTATGTCAAAGAACTTAACATGTAAATAAAATAATTTATTCAGTTATGAGACATGTTAATCAAATATATTTATAGCTTTTGGATTCATAAATAAAAATTTATGCTTCACTTTGCATGATAAAACCGGACAACACCCAAAATAAGTCATTTTTTATTTTTAAAGTATGTATAGCTATTAAAAATTTGAAGCTCTTGATACATTGCTTATGTTGTCAGCAATCGTCTCCATAACTGGTACTCTAGATGATAAGAGAAAACCACCTCTGATTGCTCATATTTTAAAAATTTAACCAATTTAAATCATATTTATTATAAGAACATTGATTTGCATAAAATCTGGCAGTGTCGATGCCAATTATGAATGAGAAATACAAATTTAAGATAATTTTATGGCTCACTATTATATAAAATTAAAAAATTCCTGCTTTATATAAATTGAGAGTATTCATAATTATTTTAAAAAAAGTAATTGTTTTCATACTGGTGCATATTTACAAAAAGTTGTCTTGAATTACCTTTGTTTTGTGGTTAGAGAAGAGACTTTAGTGAATGTGAAGCACATTTGTGAAAAATGTCATTTTGGTATTGAAAGTAAGCTCCTCGAGAGAGGAAAAAAACCCAAAAAAGTCAAATCCTATTGAGGTTCTGTGTTCTCCAAGATAACACACAAAGTTTCTTAACTTGTATGAGAGTTGACAAGTTCTTTAATCCTATAAAACAAGTTTTAGAATAGATAGAATAAAATTAGTACCAAAATGGAATAAACTTATTTTTCAAAATTACAAGTTTATATTTCAATACAGTGACTATCGAGTTTTACACTTTCTTTTCCCAAATGTTCTTTTCACTTTTTCATTTTGTCCATGATGAAATTTTCTGGATTATTTTTGATTCAAACCTAAGATGCATTTCTAGTGGCTGCATTTAAGAAATTATTCTTTGTAACAATATTGGTTGAGATCTTGGCAAACATTCTGCTATTCTTTTCTGGCATCTGTCACAGAACCTATCTAGTACAGATCTTTCTGTAATTTAATGTCTTCATGATATACTGCACTTTTTCTTGACTAATGTCTAGCTTCAGAACATTAGTTAATTTACCAAATTGTCTTGAATCATGACATCCACTCTTTGATTATCCTTGGACATCAATGAAATCAGTCATCCTGATCTTTACTCAAACAATTTCCTTTTGTCTACTGCAGCTTTTGGCCTGTCAAACCCGCTGGTAGACACTTTCACATTCATATAACTACCATCATAAAACTGTTTTTCTGTCAATTAATTTTGATTGGTATGTAACTTTCTAGTGCTAAATATTCTATCAATCATCAGTACTTCATTCATAACTTAGTTATAATACTTGTGATTGACTAATAAATGTGTGTACTTGGTGCTATCAGAGCAAATTAATACGAAGTACATTTTATATTTGTACAGTACTTTATGTATTGCTGAATACATGTTCAAAGATGATTCAATCTCCACTAGACACCATTTGTAAGAGACCTTACAATTATTCCTGTAGTTACTTAAAAATAAAGTGTTATGAAAATTTAAAAAAGAAAAAACAAAACATTAGAATGGAGAATAGATTTTAATTTGGAATATCACAACATAAAAATATAAATTCATTCCCAAATTGAGTTATAGGAACTATTTCTGCAAAGATACTTAAATGAAAACATTTTAACTATTATAAGCAAATGAATTGTGATTTGTAGATGATATGTCTTTCAACTTGAAATGTGTAGTAGGTATTCCGATGGATATTTACTAAGATTAGCTTAGTATGCTACACGTATATATTTTCAGTTTTCCATGTAAGGCAGAGCATATCTTGAAATTCAATATTTCTAGCTTTTACAATGATTACTGTGCCTTTAAGAAATATATAACTATCTTGGCCATGAATCACGTCCATTATTTAATAGATATTCTTATAACTTAATTATAGATTTTATTGGTATTAAATTTATTATCCATACAGAATATTAAAAATATAAGAGAAATAAAACTATAAGTGAATCAGAATAAATATTTTCTTGAATTTTATGCTTTCAGATTCTGGAAAAAGAAAGTAAATGAAATAATGGTATTATTCTAATAAAGTAATTTTAATTAGAAATGTATTCAAATTAAGCTTTAATAAAACCACTTTAAGGAAAGAAAAAATGTATTTGGAATTTGTTCTTTGTAAACAGGTCATGGTCTTTGTAAACAGGACAATGCATAACTTTAGGGTAAAAATCAAATTGTTAAATTAGCAAAGAATTTATAGAATAAAAAACAGTACAATACAAATTTCAAATGAAGCTTATAAGTTATTCACTAGCAATGCTTTGTCAATACTGAAAGTCATGAAAGAATATAAAATAATTAAGAATGTAAAATAGAAAGTATGGAATACTGTTTTCCTACTGCTAAAAAGCAGTATAAAAAAATAAAAGCTGTAATTTTTTTTTTTTAAATTTCTTGAGAGCATTTTTATTTTTTTCTTCAAGTGGCATCCAAAAACATGAGAGAGTTCATAACTGTTTTGATATAGATTAATATATTATCAACATTATGAAAGACACTTGTCAAATATAAGCCAATCATTTATATTATCATAAATATTAGAAGGGAAAAGATTTTAAATCAATCAAGCTTCATAGGCATTTCCCGATCTCCAACCCCATTTGAGGCTTTGTTACTGAAAAACAAATGAATACTTAACGTAGAAAAATAAAAATATGATTAAAATTTATTTGCAATTATTAATTCAAGCTAATGATAATTCTACAATATCGATACATAATCAAATGAGAACCTAAAATCCTGAAGTGTCTACATATTTAAATCTCCAAATCAGTTGGCCTAATTAACAAATACGTTTTGTTAGTGTATTGGAAAATTATTTTGATTTTTTTTTTTTTTTTTTAAGAACAAAGTGTTAAGTAAATCAAATTTTAATCAATGGAATAGAGAAATCACCAGTATACAGTTGTTTAAGCAACAAACCATAAATGAAAAGCTCTTACCACAATTATTTCCAATGGACATATAATTTAAAGTACAATAGCTTCAGAAAAGGAAGCAAGATATATCTTAAAAAAAAAAAAAAAAAAAAAGGGACAGGGGGTCAGACAGAAAACTTTTCAACAACACTTCTACTTACCTAAATTTTCACACACTCTAAAAAAGATTACTGAGAAAATACAGGCTTAATCCGTTATATCAAAATTGAATATAGGTATATGAAAGTGCTGAATAATGCTGCTTTGAATAGTTGAAAGTCAAGAGTATTGTGGTACTAATTAATGTATACTCGGTCATAAGGTTAAAGGATTATAGCTTTAATATTGAATAGTGTGAATATGGTCATCACTGAAATTCTTTAGATTAAATCATTGATTATAAATGATAATGATCAGAGTTAAGAATACCTTGCTTTATTCTTAAAAATGAGCACAAAAATGTCAACATGAATAAATGTTATTGTATAATACAAAGAATCTTCATTTACACAGAGTAACAGCCAAATTTTGACATCAATTCTCATCCAAATATCATAGGTTTTTCAAATATTAAAATGTTTTAATCTTGAAATGACCAACAAAAATTGATATGTTTTGTGCCTGAAGCAGAACTTGACCTGAACTTCACAAATCTTTGCTTTGTACAAATTTATTTCTAACTTTGCCACCATTTCTTCTTAAGAGTAAGTCAACTGAATGGCAAGATTTTATAATTATTTAAATTCAAATGAATACCATTCATACAAATTACATAGGCCCGTGTACAAGCAGAAAATCCATCTTTAGATTTACCTGTACCTAATTTTATGAGTGGGGTGTAAGAAAGTTCAAGACAAGAAAAGTTTTGATAACTTATAGAACATTTTTCTCCCAAAAATACTTTTTAGTTTAGCATTGAAAATGTTTAAAAATACTAACAAGATTTTTATTTCATGCTCTAATATATATATATATATATATATATATATATATAAATAAAAAGAAATGGACAAAGTCTGACAATTTATTTTATTAAAGACATTTTTATGTTTAACGTTCTTTTTTTTAGATAAAAGTATTTAAGTAAATGCTCTGTTTATAATAAACAGTATTAAATAACATTTACCGCCTGAATGTCTGAAATTTTCATAGAAAATATTCGTCGCTTTTCTTTCCTATACGGAACCGTCATTTATTGACATGGCGATTAGTAAGGCACGTCAGCGTAAATGACGGTTCCGTATAGGATGCAGGTTCGAATCCTGTCAAAGGACAAATATTTTCTATGAAAATTTCTGACATTCAGGCCGGTAAATGTTATTTAATACTGTTTATTATAAACAGAGCATTTACTTAAATACTTGTATCTATAAAAAAAAAAAAAAGAACGTTAAACATAAAAATATATATATATATATATATATATATATATATATATATATATATATATATATATGTGTGTGTGTAAGTGAAGTCTAATTTTATCACCTAAATTTTTTTAAAACTTTGATTTAGTATAGAATCCATTAAATCAAAGTAATTGGGGACAGTTTAGGAAAAATACTATAAGCAAAACATACAACATACCAATAAATTTCATGTACAAAAAACAATGTATAGAATGAATAAAGTAGCATTCAGACAAATATGCATTTCATTATTGTATGAACTGGATTAGCCACTGTATAATAATTTTTTCAACAAGGAAACTAGTGATTTAGGAAATTAAACTGCTTTTCAACCACCTAATAATAACAAAGATTAGTAGACAACGAAATTCATGCCAGAATTTATCTACTACTAAAATATTTTTTTGTCTATTTTACTTACATCCTCAAATGCTTTTTGTCTTCCATATGGGTAAACAGTAGATTAACACTCATTAATGTAACTAGAATCAGGATTTCTATTTTATATTAGAGAGAGGTTTAATAGATTACAATCAGCAATCAAAAGATCATTGAATAAATCATGAATGTAACAAATTACTAGATAGGAATTAAAAAAAAAAAAAGAAAAAAAAAGAAAAAAGTATACTGTATTGTTGGAGGGTCATGACAGAATCTACAACTTAGAAAAAGTTAAATTTAGCAGTTGATTTAACAAAAGTGCACATTATATACAATTTTTGACCAGCAGGACTTTGCCTTCTGTATTTAGATCAAAGGACTAGGGGGGGTGAAGAAAAAAAAAAAAGAGCAATGAATTAATCTATATAGCAAGACTAATACTTTTTTTCTAAGCAATAAATGACTTCATTTACCACAAAATTAGTTTGTCATTGTTTAAGTGGAAGTTAAACATTGAATTGAATACAATCCACCAAACTTCCATGGTTGAGTTAAATAAGCTTATGTAGAGGAAGTATGCCAGCCAGGCAGATGATGTGTGAATGTCATATACTTTACCTAACCATTTTATAACATACTTATAAAACTGACAAAAAAAGCAAAATCTTGCTTCATGAGATATTGAGGAGTTGGGATTCAGACCCCAAGTAACGGAATATTTAATCCTCTAATGAAAGTAATGATAAAAAGATTAAGAGCTTTAACAGTTTTATTAAAAAAAAAAAATTATTTTACCTTGGCAGCAAGTTGACAATTTCTTTTCTAAATAAGTTTTCCTTCACAAAAGGAACAAGGAATGGATTAAAAACTTGTTCAATTCCATCCCGATTGAAGTTCTTGTCTATAATGTGATGAAACAAAGTGCTTCAGTTTTGAATGCATCATTTCAAATTGGTTTACATATCTACACACAGTTTGTCCACTTTGTAGCAATGGATAATGTCAGTTTATATCCTACTAAATGCTTTTAATAGCAATTCCATAATTTTAATTTTTTATCCATAGCCAGTTATGCAGATCTTCAGTTATTGTAGTGATATGAGATTTATTTTGCATCACAAGTTATGGTGCACTATAAAAAGGGATTAGTCTTGTAGATCATATTTTGTTTCTAATTCAAATGGAACCTAAATATGTTTCTTATTAATTGCTCTTAATTGACTTTGAATCTAATCAATAGTTTATTGTAAGTTCTAAGATTTCTCAAAAGAAAGAAAAAAAAAAAAAAAGAAAAAAAAAAAAGTCAATTGCCATTATAGTTTCTGGGTTTTGCTAACTTCTCTTCTCATTTCTAAACTGAAATCTTAGCTGTTCATTAACAAATGAAGAATTTATATTCTTTACAGTGTTAACTATTGTACTTTAACTACTGCAAGTATCAATCTTAAATTGAAAAATTATTTGTACTTGCCTTAAAAATGTATTAAAATTTATTAGATAATATTTTTTTTGTTATTGAATAATCAACAATTATAAATAAAATATCAAACTCAAGACAAAAAGGTCAATTTCATGTTGAGCAACAATAAAATACCTTCCAATACTCATTCTCATCCAAAATCAATACATTATGAGTTTAGATATGCTGTTAAAAATGATGGCATATATAAAACTGATATTTTATTAAAGTTGTACTACTATTGCATTTTCAAATATGAGTGAATCATTTCATCTCAAATCAATGAATGTTTTGTTGTAATAGTTATTTCTCGTTAACAAGCAATGCCAAATGTCAATGCCTTTATGACAATGACTAACATTTCCAAAGTATTTATGAAGCCTAGCACCATGAAAGAACAGAATACTACAATAACAATTGACGAAAATACTTGGGTAATTCCATCTCAAAATCAACCAAATGGTCACAGGCGTTCCTTGATTTGTTGTTAAATCCCAGATATCAAATTTGTATCTTAATAGTTTCAAAATCAGAACATCTTGAAATAAGAAATATTTACATTTCCTTCAAAAATATCCTTAATGTGATTTTTTTTTTCCTTATTGATTTATGTATATTTTTGAATATCATTAAAACTGCTTAACACGAACAAAATTTTCACTATTTTGACAATGTATTTAAAATTAAAATAATCTAGAGGCATACTTGTTTTAATGTCCTTGATTAAGTTCCTTTGTTTGGTTGTAGAGAAAAAAAAACAAAAAAAACAAACATTTTAAGAGTCTAAGCTATTTTGAACAAAGGGGAAATGAAACCAGAAATAGTTCATTTGCATAATGAATGATAAAACCAACTTTCACCTTCATAAGTATCAAATATAAAGGTGTCAAAGTCAACAAAACTATGATTTTGGCATGGCAAGTTGTTCTAGAAAAATAAGTTTTAAACCTAGTTTTAAACCTAGACAGAAGTTTGTACACAAAATGAAACTTCTGTCACATGATCTTCAGACATGTAAGAATACTTGGTAAAAATATAAAGTTTTTCTTAAACTTCAAAATTGATCTGCTGATGTTATGAAAACTTTTAAGGATTAGAAAAAAAAAAAAAAAAAAAAAAAAAAAAAAGTAATACTGACATTCCTACAGCAGGAATGAATATGGTTACTGCATAGAAATAATCTATTATGTCATAAATGATAGGGAAACTAATTTAGATGTTGTAACTAGCATACTTTAACTTTGCAAATGAGAAGCTCTCAAAAGCAGATAGTCTTCTTTCATTGACATTTCAGCCATTTTCAGGTCCTTAAAAGTAAGACTCCTAAACTGTTTTATTGTAAATGTAATCTATAATAAAAATTAAGTATTTTCACAAAGTTTCAAATCTAAATACATGAAATATCCCCAGAGCTATGAAGGAAATAATTTTGTTAAAAGCTTTTAGAAAAAAATAAATACAGTGAAATTTCAATATGCTCTAATTTTAAAACTAAAAGATACAGATCTAATATTCAGGATTTATCAATAAATTAATCAAGGAACAGCTGTGGAATTTCTCAGATTTTTCTTAGAGGGTCACCTGTGACCGTTGGCTGATTCGAGATGAGTATTCCCCAATTATTATTGCAGTATTCTGTTCTTTCAGGGTGTCATACTTCACCTCCAGGCTTCGTAAACATTTTTGAAGTGTTCATCATTACATTGTCAAAGACACTGCCACCTAGAGCCGTTTGTTAATGCTAAATACAACAAACAAAAAGAAAATATACAAATAATTGTAGCGTATCATGACCATTTCGGAACCAGTGCAGACTTGGCTGAACAGAAGCGAGGTGAAATTAATTTGTTGAGAAGTTGAGACAAGTTTTCCTTGAAACATTATCAACAAAAAGTGAACCAAACTAATTGCTAAACTACGTTCAAAATGTTATTGAACATGTAGAACATGAAGTGCCTTTTATGAGCTTTGTAATTGAAATCGATTCCATTTATGATTTTATTTAAATCATATCCTCATCTTTGTTACATAGATATTTTGACCCGTATAGTCAGGACGATCTCAGATAAATATTCTGTTAATTTTCAGAGATTCGATTCGAATTTCTTTTAGAATAGATAGAAAAAAAAATCTATTCGGGACACATTTGATTGTTGAAAGTGTATGAGGCTGTTTCGGTGTTACGAATGAAAAATTCTGTTTAGCGCTCCTAATAAAAAGAAAAAATGTAACATTGTAACTCATGAGACTCACGAGAGAATACATGCCAACTGAATTGTTACTGAAACTACCGTTCAATTCAAACATCTTACCCTCACATTCATATGGTTCTAATTGTTTTTTTTCTCTTTTAACGTTGGTTAAAAAAAAAAAAAAAAAAATTAGAGTTAAACATAATTTAGCTATTCTAGGTTTGTTCGGACAAATGAATGAGTCAATGGGTTCACAAACATTTCGGTTGATCTATTCTACAGCCTTCTTTCTACTGGCCATCACTGGTAAAAATTTTCAACAAATTAAAATTTAAATAGGAAATTATTCTTGGATAGATCAAGATGAAATAGTCTATCAGATCAGAAGTAATAATCAACAAAAAAGTAAAAAAAAGTACAATGTAACAATGGAATGGTTTCAAACGATATGCAATGAAATAAAAATAAAATAAAATATGGTAGACAGTGAGTAACACGGTTAATTTGTTGTAGTAAAAGATACGGTTATGTAAAAAAAAAAAAAGTCGAGAATTTTTTTTGAAAATAGACAAGAAAATGAATTTAAGTAGTAGCACGAATTAATTGATTAAAAAAATTATAGTTATTTTTTTAAAGTCATATGGTAAGGAATACATATGTATAAAAAATAAATGCAGTTCAATAAGTTTAAAAAAGACAAGGCATTTTTATTGATTTACAAACTTAAAAATAGCAAAATAAACAACGTCACTGTGTAGTGTATGTGGATGATAAGATGAACAAAAAAGCTTCAATACGCATTTAAATTAAATAAGGTTAAAAAAAGATAGACCTCAAGAAGCATTATTTTCTTTTAATTTTTTCTAACATATAACTTTTATTAACTTTTTTTCATGTACCCCACATTTTTGTTTGCTAAAAAAAAAAAAAATCATTGATTAGTGTTTTTAGTTTACATTACAATTATGAAATTACGTTAACAATTGTTGTCACTGAAGCCGACAGACTGTATTATTAGGAATAAAAAAAATTACTAATCGTTTGTGCCAGAAAAAAAAATTAACTCAAAAGATCATGAAGTCATTGTTGAAGCAACAATATTAACTCTGGACAAATTAAGAAACAAAGATTGCACATTACAGATTAATAAAGTTATATAAAAAAAGGCTGGCGGGGGGCATCTAGATTTGTTTACTTTTTGGGTTTTGCAATTGGTAAAAATAAAAAATAGCCTAAAGCAGTTAGATCTTAATTATAAAATACCAATTTCTTTTTTTTAACAACAGGTAAGAACAATGATGAGGACTTTGGACTAAATCTTATCACAAGTTCATCAACGAAGATGAAATATTTGTGACGCACTTTATGGGAATGTGAAGTTCCAATTTATTTGGGAATAAAAACAAAAGTACTTAAAAAATAATAAAAAAAAAACAAGTAAAATTAAAAATTTTAACGTGAAATGTTAATAATTTAAGAAAATCTTCGCCTTTTTTAAAAAGATTTAGATGAGACAAACAAAAAATATTGCTCAAAAAGCTAGACCGCAACAAAGAATAATTATTCACATGAACAGACGATTTTTTCTTCATTATCTAAAAAAACTTACACATCATTTAAAAAATAACACTAATGAAATTAAGGAAACCGTGCAAATAGTTTACTTTATAAATAATACAGAAAGCAAAGATGAAGCTTTAATTCAATGATGCCATCACAATGCTTTTTGAGAGAGAGAGAGAGGGGGAGGGGGAGGAATAAATTGTTTTATTTGTATACATATTTTTATTCGTTAAAGACCAAATAATAAAATCTTCAGCTGCTTACCTTGATTTGTTCGGCTTCAACTTGGACCATTTTCTCCCTAAAATCAACGCCGATAGTGGCTTCAGTCTTGTCGGGAAATTTTCCACTACAAAACCTGTAAGTCAGGCATGTCTTTCCGACATTTGAATCTCCAATGACAATTATCTTAAAGATTCTTTTTTGGGCTTGTTTTTCAATGACTGTTGTCAATTGGGTACCTCCTGTCGAGGTGTTGGTCGAGCTAGAACCTGGAGCCCCGTCCCCATCGCTGACAGAAGACGCGGCAACAGCAGCAGTAGAGGCCGACAGCGACGACGACGCTGTGTTGTTGGACATTGTTAACGACTCTTCGCCTCTTCTTCTCGCACCGTGTTGATTGTCGTCATCATGGCCGCTTCCAGCTGACCATTTGGCTCCTCCTCCTGTTGGCTCGATGTTCGATATAGACGAATCGGGATTCATTCCAGGAGATTCTCATGCAACAAATAAACCAGCTACCTACAATTGAGGAAAAAGAAAAGATTCTAACAATCGTATGTCTTAGTAAATAAGTACAAAGAATTACAATAACACAGAGCTAGGCCCAACAGAACTCAACTAGCTTCCATGCTTGTTTACGTACTCGTGCTGAAGGCTAATGGGAATTTTGTGAAGAAAATAAGAGATCCATAAATAATTGATTCAGAATAAACAGTTGCAGAAATTTAATCACTAAAAAGTCAATCATCTCATCTGTAGAAATAATTTCTCCAGTTTACGTAAAAACTTGTCCGGAACCCTCGCACATACGAGAAGTTGGGTAGAGGACCTAACGCCATATTGAAAAATTTCACCACGAGGTGTTGGGTCTGCGAAGTAAGAATACCTTTATACGAATCCCGTGCTTAAAACAAGCGGGGGATCACCAGTATGCCAACAAATAACCCTCTCCCACCTAAAGAATATGCACTCTTCAAAAGAATTTTGGTAAGCTTTCCTCTTTTGTTGCCAGAGTTAGTGTTTTTTCCGCGGCGACTTGCTGCTACTGCCTGTGTAAAGTTATGCTGAATCATAAGAACCATGGTCTATACGGGCCTTTCTACTTTGTTTCTTGCATCTGGCTCATTCAGAGACATGCAATTAATTTAGTTCGTTTGATTACTAGTGCAGTTGGGTTTTTACTTGCTACACCATCGGTGTCTTTGTGACGAAGTTCTCTGGATGGTGAAGAAAGTATGTCAGTATGTACCTAGCTAGATCAAGGGACGACCATTTATAAAATTCAGCCTTGATTCTCTTACTTTTGGTTAGGCATTGTCGGGAACTAGATGCTGAGAAAATAAATATAAAAAAAAAAAATAAAAACAAAAAAACGATCGCTTTAAGTCTTTCAGAATTGAAGTTATATGATACCGAGAGGACAGATATGGGAAAATTTTCTCCGGAGAAAAATTGCGAAAGCTTTTTTTTTTTTTTTTTTTTAAATTTTTTTTATTATGAAAATTTTATTCTTTTTTACAGTCAGTGGAAAGTTTTCTGAATTTACCCGAAAATGTTCGATTTGTACACATCGGTATTTTTTTTTTTTTTACCACTAAGATAGGACAAATCAGTTGCTGGTATGCAATTGTGATTTTAAACAAACTTTACCGGGGGTGTTGCGAAATATCCATAAGTGTTCTATAACTGGGGGATCAGTTTTCTATTGTATTTAAGTACTAAACTGATCCCCCGGTTGTCTATAATGAACGGCGAACCTGAAATCCAGCAGGAGGGACGATAAGAGCTGGCCTTTATACATCTTACCTAGGCTCGCCCTCTGCTTTTTGCTTGTCCTAAAATAGTCTTTTTGCAACAAAACCGGATTTATCCGTATATTGTTAAGGATAAAATCTAAAACTATTTCTCGATCAGTTTTTTAAAATTTTTTTTTTTCATATTTCCACTTAAATAAATGGAATATTTTTAAGAGAAAGTAAAATACTTCAAACGATCGAGCGTTTTCTTGAAGACGAAATGTCGGCGGTTTTATCCCCTATTTGCGCCTGTTGCTCGTCCGTTGTATTAAGTTCCGAGCTATTCCTAAACACGCACAAAAATGGAAAAAATGTCATATTTTATTTAAGATAGTTCTTTTCTGTTCTTTTGATTCCGTTTGAATACCTCACGATGGAAGAATCAGAATGTCATATTTGAGGAGGGGAAGAAGTCACATGTTTTAATATTATTATTTGCCGGTAATTTCCAAGGTCCGAATGTTAAACTTCCTATTTTGTAATTTTTTGGTTCCTTTTATTGAAATAATGATTTCTATATATTTCCTCTGAATTTCTGATATATTTGGTTTTAAATTAAATACTATTTGCATCAATCACTTCAGTGATATATATATATATATATATATATATATATATATATATATATATATATATGTCCACTTTTCATCTTCCGAAATATTAATTTTGATCCTTTTCAAATTTACAAATAAAATCTGTCTATATTTAGTCATATCTTAAAAAAAAAAAATTATGAGGGTATTCAGATGGTACCATGTGCTTCAGGTCCTTTGTGGTTTTTTGTGTATGGCTGAAAAAATGTAACAATTGAATTAACTCTGTAATTATTTTTTTTATTTATTCACAAATTGGAATATTTTTCACATTCAGATAAATAAGTTTTCAATTCAAAATGTTTTTTTGCAAAACTTACTACTAAAAATATTCATACAAATATTAACTTATGAAACATAATGAAGGAATATTTGTATGAAGTCCCTAGTGTTACCTTTTCATAAGATGCGCTCCCACTTTTTTCTCCCCCAATGTAAGGAAGATTTACTAAAAAGTTGCTGAGTTCTGTTTTTCTACATTTAATTAATAATGGTGTAATTGTAATACAGTAAATAATTTTTTAAAGTCCCAATTCTCTTGTAAACTGTGGTAAACCTAATTGTGATTTCTCAGTACTGTTTTCAATTTTAAAATTGACTTATTTTAAATAGACTATCATTTTGGGATACAGAGCTTTTATGATTAAATTTTTAAAGAAAAACAATTGAGTCAAATGTTTAATTCCATTTTGTGTATTTCATAAAACTAGCCAGTTTCAAAACACTGTCATGAGATTTTTTTTATTTTTATGTTTTAAATGACCATAAAAATATGCTACTACTGTTTCATGATCTTTTTACAAGAGTAAGAACATAAATTAAAGGCTGTAAACTGACTATACTTTCTGAGTCTAGTTAAAGTAGCTTTAACTATTTAAATTTACATTTTTAAGTATTTTTATAATTTCTCTAACATTGATTCAAGAATGTTTAGTTGCATGATCTTTAATTGAATGTTTAATTCCTTAATATGTTAAATAAAAGGAATATTTTATTTAAGTAGATAATTTCTTTGCTTTAGTTACCTAATGTAATTCATTGAAACTTCTCTAAATTCAAGCTCAGCATCTGTATGTTTTATTTTTCTAGTAAGTAATATATAACTTTGTTTTAAATTGTTACTATGGAGATGACCTATTTATAGTTTTCATGTCTATGAAAAGTATGTACTGAGTAGTAGTTTTTCCATTCTTTTTGGGTATCTTATAAATATCTTGTCATTTGTAAGTTAAAGCTATTTATGTCTGGCTTTGTTTTTCAGGTCTTAGTCATTGTTCTACTTTGTATCAGTATTTGTACAATTCTGTGGCAATAATTAACCATGCTTTACATACTAAATTTTAAAAATGCATAATTTTTTTCTATAGTAATTGAAAGTAGCATTTTTTAAAACGTTTATAAAGTCTTTAATATTAATTCTTAAATATGAATTAAATTTCTGAATATCTCTGATAGGAATTTAAATTCTGTAAATCACTTGGCTTTACATTTTTAAATATTTTTTCATTTAAATAGATGTTACATTTGTTGAGAATCTTTGCTTTCTCATTAGTTCCTTAATTTGATTTAACTACACTTCAATTGCAACTAGAGGAAAATAAGTTGACATTTAGACCTTTATTTTGCTACTCATTCATTTTTCCATAAAAGTCCTTCAGTATTTTCTCTAAATTTTAAATGCTGCATGATTTCTTAATGCCTTTTTGGATTGTTGAATACATTTTCTGAATTTAAGAAGCAAAATATTGACTTTCGTTAGATTTATTCAGTTCAGCCTATCACAAGGCCATTTAATGTAATCCACCAGTGTGAAACTCAACATAAGTAATTGTTTGACAGACTAGATTACAAATTATGGCCTCGTGGTTAGGGACTAAAATCATATGTTTAATCTCTTGTTGTTGTCTTTTTTTTTTTTTTTTTTTTTTTTTTTTTTTTTTTATTGTAAATGCTAATTTCTATATTGCATTAAACATAAATTAACACAATATTTAGGCCTATATTACTTTTTATAATTTATACACTGGGTAAATGTTAGCAACATAGTGAACTTTCAATTTTGTTAAAGTTTTTTTTTTTTTTATTCTTGGAATCATTTAAATCTAATTTTGTCTTAACTGTATTTCTATTGACCTTGCAACTTTTTTCCTCTTGTAATATGGTTCTTAATTAACTATGGAGCTAAATTAAGTTTTCTGTTTATTTGTCCTTTTAGATAAACATTAGTTCTTATTTTAAAATGTTTAATACATTTTAAAATGGTTTCAATTTGCAGCATTCTATATTAATAACAAACTTCTATTTTCAAAATCTAGACAGCGAGTCTTTCTTCCTTTACTAGAAGAATCAATTTTGGTTGTCTATATCAGTAATAGTAACATTATTTTTAGCTAACATTGTTAGTAGCCTAAGAATCAAGGTATAAGAAACAAGCTCTTTGAGTTGTTCTCATTTTGCTTTGTTCAGCTTTCAGCAGTTTACTTTAAACTTAACTATTGAGCATTTGGACAGGCTATTTCTTGAAGTAGTTGCAATTATACCAAATCATACAGTGATTTGCTCACAATACCTTTCTACAGATACTCATTACTAATGCCCAGAGTTGAATACATCTAATTGGAATTGACTAAAAGTCGAGAAAAAACAACATTGTGATTTATCACATTAAGCTAATCTGTGTCCAAGAAGTGTAAAATTCTGTTTCTAAATTTATACATAATAAACTTAGTCAAAGTTTATTAATTTGAAGCTGGGTATTACAAATATCCTTTGAACACAGGCTGATTAAATATGTACCCATCCCCCAAATGTAAATGTAATTTATGTTTTGATTTTATTTTAAACTGGGAAAAAATTTTCTAATTATTTCTAAGGTTGTATCATAACTACACTATCATGTTATTCTTGCCAGACATGAAACTTAAGATGTCTCAGAAATAAAATTAACTTTATTCATCTTAAGATGAATAAAGTTTATTAACTTATTTAACAGATTTCTATAATTGTGCCTTGTCATTATGATCTTTTTCACATATTGGCCAACCAAAATGCTTGTGTTATTATAAAAGTATATTATGATTTTATCTTTTGCCATCTTTCAAGCAATTTCATAATTCTATCCTACTAGAACCATTCGCCTTTCTGGGCAAAGAACTGTCTGTAGAGGCCATTTTGCTTTCTTGATTTTTTTTTTTTTTTTTTTAAGACTAGAAGAAAAGATAATCCCAACATGATGCAATATCTGGTAATGGGATCACTAGTTCTTTGAAAAGTCTCCTTTACAATTGCACTATATATGCAGCATTACTCTGTCTGGATGAAGACTTGTCCTTGGTATGAGTAGTGGTGGCTCATTTTATTTGCTCATGGTGTGTTGCATTCTGTGAAAAAGTATCAATTTTTAATTACCATCTGTTTAAGAATATCTTCAGAATCTAACAAAATGTGCTAATTTTCACAATGTTTTATTATATGCTGCTATGATAGTTATTGTAATCCAATCTAAAGCAGTCTTTTTGAATAACATTTAAAATGTGCCCTTATCACTAACAACAAACCCAAAATAAACTTTTTATCACAACTAAATATAATAAATGTAGAATATATTTTATATGCGTGTAATAATTGTATATAGAAGATACATCTGTACAAATTTGATGTTTTTTTAGAAACACACACAGAACCATTCCTTTAAAATGTTACTATGATCGCTACACCTTCAGTTATAAAAAGAATGTTTTTCTTAAGCACTGACATTTGCAACTAGTTGAAATATCCATTTTCATAAATTCTTTGGATTTGTTTTTCCAGTTGTCTTTGATATATCTATATATTGTTATTAGGAATTATATAATCGGTAATTTTGTTTTCTAAACTCTTAAAATGAAGTATTATCATTGCAGTCATATTTCATAATAATCTCTTCATCTTTGTCGTTTAATATTTTGTTAAATGTTAAAGACCGGAAACAACATAGATCAAAACATAATTAAGAATAGATGAAAATCGAAAAATAGAATAATGAAGTTTAAGGGAGACAACTCTTAGGATTGTACATCCTAAGATTTGAAATCTTTGAATAAATATTTGTTACTGTAAGAGTTTGATCAATACTTCATGTATTTATCTGCAATACTTGTATTAGATATAAAGCTTGTTAGGTTATATCTAAATGACCTTAAATTTGATATTGTGTAAATATGTTAGGAAGTTGTGAAATGCTTATATTTGTAATTTATACTCTTTAGAGGTATCAAATATCTTAGTATAAACTAATTTAAGTAGTAGGTATTATTATAAATACTTGCATAATTACATAGTGATAACATTTAAAAAAAAAAAAAAAAGATCCAGTTAAGGCTCTGAGGATGTGCTGAAAAGTTCTCAACTTTGTCAAGAAGATTACTTAGATTTTGTAAAATTGTAAAAATATTACTTTTTGTTTAAAATATAATGAAAAATATATTTTTCCCAGCAGGTTATGTTCTCACTTGTTTAACATATTCAAAGGTCAAACAAGTGTTATCTCACTAAAAATCAAATCCAATATAGAATGCTAAAACTTTCAAAATCAATTTAAAGAAAGAGCTCATGAATTATGAAATTTTGAATTTCTTACATTATAAAAAGTAATATAAAAAAAGAAAAGGATTAAAAATATCTTAGTCACCCTTTTACTCATAATTATTTTTTGACAATTTTATTGATGTCAAAATAATTAATTTCATCCAACAAGATCTTGATTATTTTCATATGAAAGTTTATTAAAGCAAAAATTTATAAGAAATTGGTAAAGAAGTTATAGAATTGATCATTAATTTACCATTACTTTTTGATTCCATTTGTTACTCCTGTCCTAAAACATTTGTGACACCTCCTGACATTGTGCACACATGAATATGAACACCCTATCTTCAGATTTTAAGACTGGAAAAAAAAAAAAATCAATGAATTATCTTTTCTCCTTCCAATCCCCATTGTTACCTCATAGATTGCTACTTTTCCATCTTCCTTATAGCATTTATCATAAATCATTGTTCATGGGACATAATTCAGAATTTTAGTCGATTTTCACTTTGGATCTTCTATAGAATGGAAAAAATCAAATGGTTGTAGAATGAGAAAATAAATAATTATTTAAAATAGAAAAAAAATGTTCATACTAAAATGGCATTAACTTTACATTTTTCAACATGTCAAGTATATCAGCCATGGTCAAGATCTGAAAGTTTTTTTAAGCCATACTGTAACAATACATGCCAAATCCTTCACAAACAAATATGCATGAGAATTGTATATTTTTCCTGTAGAATCCCCCTCTCTACACAAAATACAGCCAATTTTATTAAAATTGGGTATCAGCAACTCTACAAAAGATAATTTTTTTTTAAAATTCTTTTAGAATTTGTACTACATTTTCAATGTATTCATGTATTATATTTTTTATTGTTAATGGGATAACACCTTCAGAGATTTAACTTTATAAAAGTTAAGAACATCTGGAATTCACTAATACGGATTAACTACAATTTAAGTAAAGGAATATATAACTGATCTTAAAAAAAAAAAAAAAAACTTTCACAAAACTTAAAATAAAATCGATATAAATTCATTGATTAATGAATAAGTTCTTAAAATGTCAATGAAATTGCATAATTCTTCGATTTATTTTGATAACTTTAAAACCAGGGTATTTTATTACGTGTCAAAAGCGTGCATGATTTATGTACCTATTTCATTGTTTTTATTTTAGGTACCTATTTCATTGTTTTTATTTTTTGTGTTCAGTTTCCTTGGATATTTTTACTTTTTAATAATTTGAAAATTGCAATTCTTAATCCTGTCTTATAAAACAAGACATTTGATGAAATATTTTGATAGCTTAATTAATCTGCTAAGTATGCAAGTGAAATTAGAATTTTTAAAGTTTGTTTTTTTTTTTTTTGTTTTTTTTCCTCTCAAAGTGAAAATGTCATGTAAAAGATTATAGAATGTTACAATTCTGACATAAAATCTTTAAGAGTATATGACTACACTTTTTATTTTTCAGATAATTTTGAGTAAAATTGGAGTTTCTGATCTAAAGCTACATTAGAAATTGTTATATATACACACACACTTTAGTTCAGAAAAATAAGGCTTATTAAATTTTATGGCCCTGCCTAAATTTTCTTCAGAAAATTAAACTATTCAATTTTGTTGAAGATTGAATTATTAATATTTTTGCTTGTAATTGAAATAGATGAAGCATGCAAAAACAATTGCAATAAGTTATGAAAAGCTTTTTTATAGATTCTGACTAGTATTAGCCTGGTAATCTATTATAAAATGAACTTTTGTACTAATTGTTTCTCCTATTAATATTTTGTGAGCACTGTAAAAATACACCTCTCTCCTATGACTAGTGAGATCAGTTTGATATGAAGTGGTTTCATACTCTATATTAATATGAAAATACATTTTATTCTTCTCGGTGTTCTTTCACTTTTTGATTGTCTTTGTATACATGCTCACACGTGAAAATTTTTATAAATAAGATTTAATAATTTGAAGTATGTTAAAAATTCAAAATCCTGTTCTGGCTCTACATATTAAAAAATATTGTTTCTTGAAAATATTCATTCCCTAACTTGAGTGATAGTATGTTGATATCTCATGTAAAATGGCTTACTTGCCAATTGTAACCTTGACATGTATACATTATGTTAGCAGCTAAGTGCTCTTTCTACATGGGAATATTTTCTTGGTGATCATTTTTTTATTTTTTTTTTTTTATTATTGTAAATGATTATTTGACTGAAAAGTAGCAATTATAATTAGTTAGCATGATACAATGTTAGCCAATTGGCTATCGTTTGTGAGACTAGTAATGCAATTGACATAAATGGTTATGACAGTTTATCAAATAGCTATATTACATATCACTGACAAGTTTGTGGTATAAGCATCTGTTGATTTGATTATGTGAGCATTTAGCAGCTGTTATTATCAGCAAAGAAATAAAGAGGAACCAATTATATTTTTGATTGACTAATTAAATTACCATTATAAACATCCTAATCACTTCTCTTTATTACATTTCCCTAGATTTAGTCCATTTGAGATTGCAGATCTGAGTGAGCGATAACAAACTGGAGATAATTAAATTGTTCAAACTTTCACAGTGACTGGGTGAGAACTTCATCCTTGAATTAAATTTCTTTTTGATATATTAACTGACAGAAGTAGCATCATGTAAAACTAAATTACTTTAAAATTCTATAACTCTTGTAATACATTAACTAAAAATTAGGAAAAATTTTACTTTGTTTCTAATTATCTAATTTTTTTAATATTTAAAAAAATAACAAAATGGGATTAAATTTTTAAAATTTGGGTGTATTAATATTGAACTGTTGGACCAGTATTTAAATCAAAAGGTGTAAATAAATATTGAAATACTAACAGAATCCTTGTTAAATCATTGTTAAATTGTTTATTAAACAAATCTTTAACATATTTTTCAGAGTTACTTTCATTCTCATGGTAGTTGGCTGTTGTTTGCTCACAGGTTAGTGAGTAACTGCAATACCAAGTATTTTTTCTAACAATGGAAAAGTAAATTTAGTCTGTAAGAAATTCAGTATTTTCTTTAGTTATTGGAAAGTAAAAAAAAAAATAGCTATGTGTATTGTAACACTTAATTTTTAAGTAATGAAATAATTAAACTGCTATAACTTGATAAAAATTTAATTGAAAGCTTTACTTTGTGTTTCCTTTTATCATTCTTCATAAAAAACAATATTAATGCTAACTTAGGTTAATAGAAATCAATTTCATTTTTTAATTTTATTGGAAGTGAAAACAATGGATTAAATTTTTGTGGTTTTAGTATGATGTAAATAGGCAAACCAATTCTTAGCAAGACATTCTGGTTTTATATTTGTTATCTATTGCTGGCTTTTGTTGATTTGCATGTTTATTTAATGTGGAATATTTTACACTTTGAACAGTCATGTTCAGATAATACAAAATTCATCTCTGTTTTTAATTCCTACATATTTTATCCAGAAATGTTATGAACAGAAGCAGTATAAAAATGGGTTGAAGTTTGCTAAGCAGATTCTTTCAAATCCAAAGTTCTCTGAACATGGAGGTAAGTGTTGGTTTGCTTAATGATATTTAAAAATTCTTTGTGGTTCAGTGGGTTATAAATAAGGAAATTTTTTTTTTTATATATAATGACAATCTCGTGGATATGTTTGAAAATTTTATATATTTTTATATATTTCAATTAGTTTTATGTTAAATAAGCCTTTTTCATAAAAAATATTTTAATATTAATAATCCATGTATGAATGTTAAATATATATTTGTATTTTCTGTTCTTTTGCTTATAGAAAAAGCACATTGAAGTCTTAGCAGAACTGAACTCATTTCTAAACAGTCGAGTTAAGATCTCTAGTTAAGGTGCAAGTTTGTACATTTGAATGTTTCTTGTTCATAATAAAAAAAAAAATAGATGTTAAATACAGTTTTTAATTTGAATATGCTATATATTCATTTTTATTTATTAGACTGAAAAGCAGTTTCTTTTTATAATTGTATCAAGTTTAACACTTAGACCTTGTAGCATATTGTTATTTTGAGTTAATGCTTGTTTTTATGCTTTGAAAGCCATAAGCTTTTGAGATCAGCATTTTTGTATACAAAAACCTGATTTAAATAGTTTTTAAATGTCCTCATTCCAATCAAGCTTTTTTTTTATGAGAGCAGCTTTGTTTCTGTAGTTAAAAGTATATTGAAATCCATTACATTTTTGAAAGCTAAATATTTTTGTATTTGCTACATTTGAAAATTAATTCATTAATTCTTTGCCTATCAAGTAGTAAAATATATTTTGGTATGTTATTTAGATTTATATAACTTGAAAATATAAAATACCTAATACTGATGGGAATTGATAAGATTATATGAAAAGTGAATATTTAATTTTTCTTTGTTTTTGTAAATGATTATTTTTACAAATTATAGAGGTTTGTTAAAACATGACTAATGTAGCAGATATTTTGCTATTACACTTTGGGGTGTTTTTGTTTCTTTTATTTTGTTTATATAAATCTCTTTTATAGAAGTTTATTTTACTGCAACTGTTACAAACTTTTCAGTGTTTCAGATTGATTTGAATTTATTATAAGATGACAATTTAAACTTTTTTAAGTGATTATACAATATCTTAATTGATGAGTCACTGCATCTGTGACTGTTTAATGTTATATCATTTTGAATTATGGAAGTAGTTGGCATTTTGTAAAAGCAAAATGAAATGGAAATGTTTTTACTTTATGAAGTTAAAAAAATTGCAGACTTAAAGTATCTTTTTGCATAGTTATTTAATAAAGTGTATGCATTTTTATGTCAAATACATGTAATTTTTAATTATGCACTGATAATTTTTACTTATGCATTTTAGAAACATTGGCAATGAAAGGTCTGACACTCAACTGTTTAGGAAGGAAGGAAGAAGCCTATGAACATGTCCGTCGAGGATTACTTAATGATCTCAAAAGTCATGTCTGTATCCTAAGAACAAGATTTCATTACAGGACAAAATATATTTACTAAACTAGACTTATCTGATGTGGCCTTCTGTTGAATGAGCAGAAAGGTGTAGCATTATATAACAAACATTAAATAATTCTGTGTGTGTAATAGAATATTTCTTTTTCAGTTATGAGGAACAATATCATATAGGTTGCTTTTCAGTTTTATTCTCTAGAAAAGAATGTTTTCTTTTATTTTGTTGAGTTTAGCTTAATCTAGTCACAAGTTATTTGGCCAAAATTTACTTTAATCTTTTAGTTTTAAATTTAATAGGGGAACTCTGATTCAGAAAGTAATCAGCTTCAAGTCTTTCTGAGATGGTTAAGGCAAAGACACACTACCTGTTATTAATTTTTGACTAGTATGTCTTGCCTCTTCATTTCAGCTGTTTATTACAATTCTTAGACTGTCATGCCATGTTTTTTGTAAGCAACATGAATTGAAAATAAGCCTCTTACATTCTCTATCATTGGGAATTTATTTTTTATTTCTGAACCATGCTGATATGGCAGGTGTGATAAAAAGCAAATGAAACGAAATATTAGTTAAAAAAAAAAAATACTCTTTCCTGTAAAAACATTCAAAGAATATTGCAATATTTGTTTTTAAAAAGGGAGGTAGTTTAATAACTTGACTGGAAAACTTTTGCAATAAAAGATTTAGGACTTGTGGGTCTGTATAGAAAATTCGCTGTTTCTTGCAGTCTAACATTTTCAATTCTAACTGCAGGTGCTGATTCATTAATGTAATCTTGTAGAAAGCATTTCCACTTGAAATAAATAAAAATGATTTTAAAAGAAAATGTTAGTCAGTTGTTTGTCATGATCATTTTATAATTTTGTTTGGATAAAAAAATTTCCTTTATGGTGAAATAGAAATTTTCTGATGTGTCATGCAATTAATAATTACTCAGTTATGAGATTTACAAAGAAAATTGAATTGGTAAATTTGAATAATTAATAGGTTTGCGTGACCTATGTGAATTTCAGAAGTGGAGATATATATAAATGCAAATGTCAATGTATCACACTTTTTCAACTTTACTCTTAGAGGCTGTAGCCCAACATAGCGCACCATTTTGGAATCTGGCTGATTCTGTGAGCAAATTAAAATGTTCTGGGTTGGATCCCGAAGTTTTTATTACTGCAATTGTTTTTGCCGTATTTTTTGTTAACAATTTTTATAATTTGGGATAATCGAAATTGCGAAATGCAGTGAAAGTCACTCAGGAAATGAAAATAATTGTTTGTACAGAAAGTAAAGACCTACACTACATACAATCAAATTCTTTAAATTAAGTGGTGGCAGAATTATCGTTGGACTTTTAAAAGATAAGCCTAATTATTAATGCAATACTTAAATGCAGTGATAATTTTGAGTTCTGTAGTTTGTTGACTATTGCATCTACTCCTCCCTAAGTGCCCATGTAGCTAGCTTAAATGCTGCCTGATAGGGTGGCTTTTAAGCTTATATATATATATATATATATATATATATATATATATATATATATATATTGGTTACATTTCAACTGAATAATATCAGTTTCTTTATATGTATGTTGCATAATAGGAAAGTTGAACTGAATATATTTTAAAGCTGCTTAGATTTTTGAACTTGTGATAGCCTGTTTTAACAGTTTTAATTTAATCTCTGAAGGCTGGGAAATGGATTTAAAAAACAGTTTTTATGACATCCCTCCTGCAATTGTTTATATGTACTTGAGAAGTTTATTTCAGATATTGTATTATCCTTAACAAATCTTCAGGTTGGCATGTGTACGGTCTCTTGCAGAGATCTGATCGAAAATATGATGAAGCAATAAAGTGTTATAGAAATGCTTTAAAATGGGACAAGGTAGGTTTTTTTTATGATTTTATACTTTTTTTTTTTTCTTTTTTGGGTTGGTGTACATATTTAATTCTTGTATTGTTGTATATTTTTTGTAATTAAGTGTAAATGTTTAATGATGATTAAAAATGTTTCAGACAAAAATCTGAGATTCATTTGTGAACATGAAATAATTTAATGTTCACAAATGAATCTCAGATTTTGACCTTTTCATTTGTCACTTAATACCTGAAGTAAGCACTGGAATTCTGAATGCCATCAGGCTGCAACAAAAGAAACTTAACTAGCATTCTTTATGTCATGTAAAATAACAATACTTAAAATATCTTAGATTGACTTTGTCAGTGGCATGCATTTATTTTTAGAACAATTACTATACCACCTACTTGTTAATTGGTACTGCTACTCTCTCTTTGTATTTTAGGTGTCACTCCCCAAATACATGATATCGTTCCCACAAATCATGACTACAAAGGAAAATAACTTATTTATGAAGTTATAAATATCATTTAAACAAATTTATTGAATGACAGTTTATAAAACACTCAATTAGCTTTAAGGGCTTTTGCACCCCCCAACCCCCTCAGTATTAAGCATACATTTGTTTAGAAAGTTTATCAAAATTAGTCATGTCCTATACAACCGATAGGATAATGATTTTAATATTAGTTCCTTTTTTTTTTTTTTTTTTTTTTTTTTAAATCACACAAAACTAAAATATAATTCATTATAATAAGGCATAATTATTAGTTAGGTTGCTTGTTAATAATTTTTTAGTTTTTATAGTTAGACATTTAAAAAAGAAACTAGCATAAAATGAGTATTATTTTTACCTGTAAAATTTGAAAACTTTTTCTTCTGACAATGATCACAACATATATGTACTTTGATATATTTATTTTTAGCATTTAGATATATTTATTTGTATTTGAATAGATTTTATGATGCTATTATTTTATCTAGTGTCTATCTGTTTATGAACTACTAGATCGTATCGTGCTGCAAGAAAATTAATTTCCTATTTTCGAATTTCAGGACAATATCCAAATTCTGAGGGACTTGTCTCTCTTGCAAATACAAATGAGGGACTTAGAAGGTTACCGGGTATGTATAACCACCTATTTCTTTAGAGTTGATAGTTTCTTTAGTAAGCTAAAGGACAGTTAATTCTAGCTTACTGTGGAAGCTCTTTCTAATTGAAAGGTTTTCTCTTATCTGCTAGGTTGTATTTTGTGGAATGTAGTTATTTTTTGTTTTCACATGCTATTTAAAATTGAAACTGATGTCATTAATTTAGGCTGGAATAACTTATTTTAAGTTAAAGTAAGCTGCAAAATGCAAATCTGAAATATATAAAATAGTGTACAGTGAGTGCTAAACAGCTAAAGTTTTATACTAATAATATATATTAAAATTTGTAATTTATTTTGTAAAAAAATATCAACAATGAATCTAAATGAATTACTGTTAAATTGTGTCAATTGTTATTAAATGTATTTGTTGCATAAAAAAAAAGTGTTTAATAAAACTAGGTAGAAACTTAACCTTTTTGTATGCAAGTTATGTTAACTTGTTTTAATTAATCAATAACTACAAACTTGGTATGTTAATTATTTCTCTAAATATTCCTTTTAATCACTTTTTTTTTTTTTTTTTTTTCCCCCCCCTCTCTAGGACACTCGTTACCAACTTTTAGTTCTTCGGCCTGGTCAAAGAGCTTCATGGATTGGCTATGCAATGGCCTATCATCTTCTCAAAGATTATGATATGGCTCTTAAAATCTTGGAAGAATTTCGCAAGACGCAGGTGGTAAGTATAAGTAACATTTTTTTTTTTTTTTTTTTTTTTTTTTTTTTTACACTGTAAAAATATATATACACACACACAAGTGCATTTTCAAATGGTAAAAGGGCACTTTAAAAGGAATAGTTTTTTATCATCTTAAATACACTTAGGATATTTTGCTTAGGTTTGATCCTTGCAGCATTAGAAAAATGTTTCAGTGAAACATTAATACTTAGTTGCCTGGATGAATAATTTTAAGTTTTATATAATGATTGTGTTGATTACCTCTGAATGAGGCAGCAGTTGTTTTTTTTTAGCTAAGTGTTTATATTGAATTTAAGAAATCAAAAACCACAAATGCTTTAAAGTAAAAACAGATATATATATATCTAGAGAGAGAGAGAAGTCAACACTTAGAGGTGACAGTCTGTTTCATGCTTGATGCAATCCTCAGGCCATCAAGCATGAAACAGACTGTCGCCTCCAAGTGTTGACTTCTATGTTCACTTTTATATTTACACATACTCTCTGATATTGAGCACTTCATCCCATAAATATAGCACATCTTGAGACTATATTTCTTATATATATATATATATATATATACACACACACACACTGTTATTCTTATCATCAAACTGGAATATTTGCATATAAAGATGTAGTCTTTTGTTCACAAGTGGCACATATTGTGTGTGAATCTAGGCCTAAAAATGTAGATTACACTAGACTAGATGACTTGACTGTCAGATGATGTGTGTATGAAGTGTTCCAGTAGCCATAAGATGAACAGTATTTAACACTATCTTGTTTGACTCTAGAGTGATTATAAGAGCCAAATAAATGGGGCACTCTATTTTGGATGTAGCAACTGCTTTTGGCTTTTCAAGGGCATACCAAGAATATGAATTTTTAGACAGGCATCGGCAGCATGTTAAAACTAGGATACTTGGGTGATATAAGAATGGTACCACTGGTGGTGGACAAAGGTGTTAACCATCTAATGAATGGTTACATGTTTCCAGATGACACAACTCCACATGAAACTGATTCTAGAATCACTTGGTTGACTTTTAATATATTATTCACCTCCACTTCTGTGTTTGAGATTTAAATGGACATGTTGCAGACTTCACAAAATTTTCTGCATCCATATTGAACAGACATCTTGTTTAACACGCCTGTTTAAGTTATATCCACACAACTCCTCCACCCCATTTATTTAATACCCTGTATCTGATGTTCAGGCAAAAAGAAAAACTCTGTTATAAGGTAGCTGACTTTTTAATTATTATTTTTTACCATGAAAATATTCTTGGCTTTAGTCTGCTTAAGATGCAAAGTTTATTTTTCTCAATATATTTTTTTTGTAGCCAAAACCAATGGATTATGAACACAGTGAAATGTTGCTCTATCAGAATATGGTAATGCAGGAAGCTGACATGATTGATGAATCTTTAAATCACTTGAATACAAATGAAAACCAAATTGTTGATCGCCTATACCTGCTTGAAACAAAAGGTGAGTGCATATTATCTGAGTTGACTAACTTTGTTGTACTCAATCAGTAAATTTTACATAATCTATGGCAGAGCTGTTAGTCTCTGAAAACACCTCAACAGTCATGGTCTCATCCTCTTGCACAGACTAAGATTACTACTACTACTATGCAATACACGTTTGAACATAAACGTTAAAAACTTTAACAATGGACGCTTTGAAAAATAGCTAAGGAATTGGCCAAAAGCACTTGGGACCATAATAATTACAGACAGTTTCTGCACTCCCTTAGTTCTTTCAAAATGGAAACTGTAAGGTTATTAGAAAAACTCTTATAAGACTTCCTTGTCTGTCACATTCAATGAAATATGTATAAAAAGAAAAGGTTGCTGCCAATAATATATATATATATATATATCTCACACATTCCTTTTAAAATAGCACCATGAAAAATGCACTGCATACAGGGCAGATAGTGTAACATACTTTATACAAAAAAAAAATAAACTAAAAATCAAAATTAACAAGCTACAAATAAGCTCAAGTAAAGGTAATAATAATCAGAAACAAATAATTAACTAATCATTAATAACAAGTAAAAAGTTAACAAATAACGGCATTCAGATCCATAATTATTTCTACTTAGTAGACTCTAGAATAATCTGAAACAACAGTTACTGCCCACCCAATAACTCTCAAGAAAATACAATAGATCTTATTCATAATTCACCATTGACCAATGTAAATAAACCAAAACAACATATATGAATTGAAGATTGTGTTTACTTCAGTATTTGCACACATTTCCAATAAACTTTGCTGTATTTCAAAAATTAATTTAAATTGACTGGAAGGAATCTTTTTATTGATTAGCACCCTTTTTTTCCATTAGTTTATAAAAAAAAAAAAATCTTCCAAAAATAAAATATACTTTTCTGATACTAATCCTTGTCCCACCTGCTGACACAAGAAATTTTTTTTTTTTTTTTTGTTTTAACCAAGTTTGTAGCCTTAATTCATCATGGTATGATTTTTTTTTTTTTTTTTTTTTTCATCAAAAAATTTTATTAGAGCTACCTATTTTTTTTTTTATTTATTTATATATAAAGGGCAGTTGTCTGTATGTGTGTGTCCAGCTAAAACTAAAAAACTACAATAGTTTGACAGTAAATATGTATACATTCATTATCACCGAAGTCAGCTTTTTGTATAAAAAAAAAAAATTTATCGTATGACTTGTATTTACAAAGATATTTTAAAATTAGAGTGCATTTGAAATTAAAAGGTAAGATGGACAGTAATAATTTTTATTCCAGATTAGTGATTACTGTTTGTTTTTATTTTTTTTTATTCTGCTAAATGCTATACATGTATGTATTTTTAAAATTTCTGTTCTCTTGAATTTATTGCACATCTATAGTAAATAGAAGTGTGACTTTAAAACAACAAAGTAAACTTTAAAAAAATATTAAATACAATTATTTGACAAAAAGTTTAATCAAATATTTGTGTGTCTCTCTGTCCGGCTACAAAATATACAAACTCAGTATCACCCTACAGGGCAGTTTGTGTGTGTGTGTGTGTGTGTGTGTGTGTGTGTGTCTTATTCATATTTTTTTGACCTTTTTTATAGAAAACAATTTTTCTTTTATAAAGTCTTTAAAAAAATAAACTTCATTTTTTTTTTTTTTTTCTCCATGTTTGCTCATTTTTTTAGTGAATCTTTGGAGGTACATAAAATTTATATATATATATATATATATATATATATATATATATATATATATATACACACACACACACGGTGTAGCAGAAATATCTCCCACATAGTAGTAAAACATTAGCTAGTTAAAGACGCCATTGGTATTTTACCATTATGTGGGAGATATTTCTGCTGCACCCTGTATATAAATTCAGTAAAAATAATTGACTTTTCCAAATTATGAAAAATCCTTGTCAGAAAAGGAGGAAATTCTGTATGTACTAATATATATCCTCAGCCTATGAGAATAGTAACTACAATGTTTTAATCATGCTTTGGTCCTTTTGGTGACTTATGTTGGATCAGTCTTGCTTATTAATTTTAAAAATCAAACCACCTTAAGTCAAAAGCCATATTTAAAATGCTGCATGCACTATTTGTAGGTGTATAAATGATAAAATGATCTGCAAACCTTTTTTTTTTTTTTTTTAATTTAAAACAATTGTCAGTAATGTAGAAACTAGCCCGCTTCAGTTTTTTTTTTTTTTTTTTTTTAAACAGGTACTATTTGTATGGAAAAAAAAATTAGCTTAAATATTGCAATATATTCTAATAATTCTAAGATATATATTTAGGTATGAGTTATTTTTATTATATTCATTTTAATTTTGTTTTCAGCAAATTTGTTACTGAAATTAGACAAGAAAGATGAAGCTAGTGCAATTTTTAAGATTCTTGTAGAAAGAAATCCTGAAAATATGGCTTATTACCGAGGCATGGAACAGACAATGACCAGCTGTGAGTTGATATTTTGTTTTTTCTCTTTTCAAGTTTTCTGAATTTATTTAAAGTATTTTTTACCGAATATTCAAAAGATAACTTTGTGCATTTTGCTATATTTTGTATTTTAGAAAACATATGATATGCGAGTATATGAATCACACCCCTTTTAATGCTGCTAGTCCTTTTAGAATACTGATTTACAGAATAATCTTTACAAGTATGATGCAAGACAGTTTACCCTATTGTCATATGTGCATGATAGTTGAAAAATCTGTCCTTTAATTTAGAAGGGGCAAGTAACCTTGTTAGATATAGAAATATATCTCTGCTTCTCAAAATAGGTGAATACTTGTACATCTAATCCTAAAAAATCATATTGAATATTAAACAAATTGACTGTAACTGTCTGCTCAATGAACTACTATACATCTTTCAGGTTCGCTTAGTGAACGGCTGAAATATTATACAGATGTATCAGCTAAATTTCCAAAAGCATCTTTACCGAAGAGAGTGCCTTTATCATTCACCACAGGTTAGTGCTTTTTTTTTTTCTCTTCTTTTTCAAAACATGGTATAAAATTTGAATTCAAAAATCTACATATATCATTTTGATTTAAGTAAAAAAATAAAATTTTTTGATATTAATATATTTACTATTTTGTTCTATCTTTCAGGCAGCTTCATAATCCCTCCTAAGAACATTTTCTTTTCTGACCAAAAACATTCTGTAGATGACTTTTTGCAGTTTTCTAAGAAGTTGATTTAAGTTACTTCAATAAAGACTGGAATAGGTTATCCAAAGATTGAGCATTATCTCAATTTAGCAGATGAGGGAAAACTTGCATGTCAAACTAGAAAAACACTTACACACACACACACACACGTGTACCCTGACATGTGTTACACATGTCAGGGTACCAAAGAAAAATGTGGTCATGCATTATTCTGGTGTAATATTGTGCCCTTTTTATTTATTAATTTTAGATGTTTTCCATTAATTTTCACTTTTTTAATTGGTTTAATTTAAGGCAGTACTTTTTAGAATGAATTGTTTGGGTTTTCTCCAATTCCACCATATATACTGCATCACTTCAAATATTTGATAATGTAAACAATATATTATAACAGAAATTAAGATGAATCACAAATAAATCATCAGTGTAGTGCAGAAGTTTCAGCTTTTGATATAACTAATAAATCAACTATCACTCAAAATAAAAACCTAAAATAAATACATTTTTTTGGTGGGGCCCTAATACAGCAGCAAAGAAAACTTTAGATTTGCAAATTACAACTATGAAAATAACCTACGCTGACTTATGACCAATTGTAGACAAATGTATTAAAAATAAGTGGCAAGTTTATAAAACTCTTGTCTGAAGCAAAAGCTATATAAAATCTGACTAACATTTGATAACAACAACTGAACCTTGGATATACAAGAAAAAGTTATGACCATGCTTTGCATAGGCCATAATCATATACAGGGTGTATCAAAAAATACTTTTACAAGCTTTGGGGGCAAGTTTCTCACACCAAAACAAAGTCCATATAAACACATGTCTGCAAATCCTTAGTTTTTGAGTTATTAAGTTTAAAGTTTACAGTAGACGCTGTGAAATGTACAATCCAAGATACAATCCAAAAATACTTTTATAAACTTTGGGGCTAGGTTCATGACACCAAAACAAGATAAAATGTTCATATAAACATGTCCAAAAAGCCATCGTTCTACCTCAACAGCTTCTGTAAGACATACTGGGAGAACATCTGGACCTATTCTACCATGGGGATTCCAATACTCTCGCAAATGTTGGTTGTATAAATTTGTTATTCCAACTCTTCCAAATGTTGCTTTGTCTGTAAACAAGACTGAAGAGACAAACAACAGATCAGCAGTTTGTGCAAGAAACTATTGATAAAAGTTTTCTTGTGGTGTGTTTGATTAAAGGGTGAAAGGGTCATTGCAAATGATATGGATGCAGGAGTTGCTCTTGAAGTGTCCTTCCTGCGGTACTATGAGATGTAGGGCCACTTGACGTGTGCTGACACCTGGACCCTCTCTGACAGCCTGTAGAATATGTTCTCCGTGATCAGGGATATCAGTGGATCTGTCTTCCTCAATCCATAGTTTGTGGTGCAATGGATCCTGTCTCGGCAACTGACGATAAAACAGCAGCAAAGGTTGGATGAGTTGGTTGTCTTTGGTCTGAAAAAATAATCCCATGCAGCCTTGTGGCCATATGTAAAAATCATAACTGCTTGCTTATGATTTGAATATCCTGTCATTGTTAACTCACTACTACACATATTAAACTTAAAACAGGCTAGAAACAAATGTGACCTAATCTACATGGTAATACAGCACTATCTACAGTAAACTTTGTTTAAACTTAATAATTCAAAACCAAAAAGGGTTTTGTACCACATACTTCAGCCCTTAGTTTAAATTGATGAGTTTCTTGGACAACCTTTGCAAAGAATTCTACAATCCTAAATAAAAATTAAGTGAAAGTGCAAAACCTACAGAAAATTAGCACCACAAAGTTATCTTGAAACAAAAAAAACTACATGATCATTTCACCACTTTATTGAAATTATTAAATAACACTTTAAGAAAAAAAAAGCCTAATTTGTAAAATTTGGCTTTCTGTAATGACAAACTGTCTCCACCTCTGTCACCATGTGTGATAGGAAAAAAGAAAGAATAAAACAAAAAGACAAAATTTTTGTTTTTGCCTGCCACTATTACCACCACATTTTTTTTTTCTTTATTATTAAAGCAAGCAACTTTGTAAAACTTGGTCCCTAAATACTGTAAACTGTAGGGAGACGGTAGATAAGGGGGATGTATTGAAACATTGTCAACTTTATCCTTTGATGTCAGTTGGACAAGAGAAGCAAACTTAATAAATTGAATCGGCAGTTGATGAATCTGATTGTTAGAAAAAAATGAAAAAGAATGTCAATTTCAAAATCGCGATTTCCGTTTCAAGTAAGCCATTCCATTTTCATGGAAAATAAGCTCATATATATATAATCTCAGTTTTCCAAAAATTTACAAACCTTTGTTATGCTATATAACCCTGTGTTATGAAATGTTAAATACAAAATTACCAACCCAACCCTTGTTTGGATAAAGATTGGTCTTTGATATTTGTGGTAGTTTATTTTGCTTGCTTTACATTCTATTCCAGTCTATATCGTATAATTATCCTATTTTCATTGCCTATCACAGTTTATTTTTAAAAAAATGCATTTAAATATGACTGACAGTTTTTTTTTTTTTTTTTGATTGTCATGTAAATGTTGCACATCAAAGTGACTAACAGAACCAAACTGATGCAAATGGATTTCAGCAATTGATTTGGCTATTACTTTTGTCCTAATATTGTTTTTTTTTTTTTTTTCTTCTCAAGTCCTGTTTTGATGTACTCATTGTCAACTTTAATCTCATTCACCAAGAAATACTGAGCATGAAACTTTGCAAACCACATTTGGTAGATTTGATTATTTACAGTACATTCCTTATAAAGTGTACAGATCTTTATAGTTTTTATTTTTGTAAAATAAAAAAAGTATATATTGTCAGTTTTCAATTTTAGAATCAATAAATTAAAAAAAAAAAATGATGCTAAGCTTTATAAATTAAGAAAAATATGCCTTTATGATGGCTGCTACAATAGCATCAAAAGAAATGATTTTGAATGAAGTTTAAATGCTCCTAATGATATCTAACAATCTTTTTAGAATTTAAACATATATAGTGTGTGTGCGCATGCTTGTATTTAAAATAACTGTATGGTATAGATTCCTGGCTATAATTAACTTTTTTTTTTTTTTTTTTTTTTTTTGTAGGTGACATGTTCAGGACTCAAGTTGATCAATATTTACGGGCAGCTTTGCACAAGGGAGTACCTCCATTGTTCATCCGTTTAAAAGAACTTTATAAATTTCCAGAGAAGGTGGGCAAACTTAGCCGGACTTATTTAACATACATCCATAAATTATAACCTAAATGATAATGTTTTTAATGAAATTGTTTGAAAGATAAATGATACATCTAATGACAATATCCAGCTTTATTCATATAGATGTTTTGGTTCGTGGTCGAATTTCTATCTTTCAATGTGAAAAAAAGTACTTTTCAAATTATAGATATTTGCTAAAAATAATCAAGGGGAGAATTTTGATCTGAATTGATATATTCATTTGTTTTAAATGCTTTTATTTTACCTTATAAAAAATTGCAGTTATATATATATATATTATATAATTTTACAGGTAAAGATAATTGAGGATCTCATGCTTGGTTATCTGAACTGTTTGAAAACTGAGGAACGTTTCCATCCCTGTAAGTTTGTTTGCTTCTTTTTTTTTTTTTTTTTTTTTTTTTTTTTTTTTTTTTTTTTTAAATGTTTACAAAAATAAACAATGAATGACAAAATGTTAAATCTTTACTTGATTTAATTCTTAGTTTCTTTATAAATTAAAAATATCAATGCTTAGACATTTCAATCAAAGATTTGTTTTTGAAACCTATTCTTTCTCAAATCTGTTGTGGTAGTATGCTGGTTGTGTTTAGGGTGGAAACGCTTATCTCCTGGTATTTTTTTCCCCCACAACAAAAATAAAGTGAGTTCATGTAATAAATGAACAAAGTAGCAACAGAATTAATATATATTTAATGATATGTACTAACAAAACAAGGGAATACATAGACAATAGAATATTGTTGCATGTTACAAAACAATGAACAAAAACAAAAAAAATCCACTAAGACTAGTGAATTGTTTGGTGTAGGAGAAAGTTCCAGAAAAAAATGAAGTGAAAGGTGTGCATGTGTGTTCACCAGTGGGAAAGCATTTTCCTTGTTTAGCCTACATCTTACCATCCCTGGGTGAAAAAGGGATGAGAATGTTCTTGCCTATGTCCCCTAGCATGTTTGTGTTTGTTTTTTTTTCCCCCTTCTCTAAGGAAAGTAAATGGGGTAACTCTGCAAATCCTTGCATTTTCTCACCTCTTCTTGCATATTAAAATGAAGTATAATTCTTTGCTTCTACAGCTCAGGTAGAAAAAGAACCTCCCACAGCTCTTCTTTGGACTTATTATTTCCTTGCTCAGCATTATGACTTTTTAAAACAAACAGACCAGGCGCTTAAGTATGTTGATGCTGCCTTGGAACATACTCCGCTCCTTATAGAGCTGCATGCTCTGAAAGCTAAGGTTTATAAGGTATGAACAGCTTTTGCCTATGCTTAAAATTGAATTAGTTTTTACATTATCAATTTTGTTTGAAATGGTTCTTTTAAAAAGAAAAAAAAAAAAAAAAATTTGAAATTTAACATTTTGATCAATATATCTATTTTAAGTGATCTTTAAAGATCAGCTGCTATACTTAAGTGATGTATACCTTATATTTCATTTATTTATTTATTTATTTTTTTTTTTTGTGGTAAATTTTGCTATAAGTTACATTTTCCTCAAACATTTCCTATATTTCCTCTATTTCTATCTAAAATTATATTTCCATTTCAATTCAGAATATCTTCATTTTTCTTTTAAAAGCAATATTAATGGAAAATCAAAAATATTTGCACTTAATACTATAGCTAAGCTATTTTTAATTTGTAAATTATAATGTATTATTGTAAAAATGATTTTTTTTTCTCTCCTGTTTAAGGCCCGCAATAAACAATATACATGTAAACATTGCCAAATTGATACAAATATTGTTTAAGGGATACAAAACTTAATTGAACTACTTTTTAAGCTAGAAAGTCTTTTGAATTTTCTAGGTAATGTCACTTACAGTGAAATTTCATTTTTCTAGCATGCGGGTGATATGGAGGAAGCTGTTCGGTGTATGGATGAAGCCCAATCGTTGGACACTGCTGATCGGTACATCAACTCTAAATGTGCCAAGTACATGTTAAGAGGCAACCTGATTCAAGAGGCCGCTGATATGTGTGCTAAATTCACTAGGGTGAGTTGTGTACGTGCCCAACATTCTCACTCTTCGTTTTCTATGCTTTTTAGCCTGCTTGCATTGATGTCTGTAAAGTGAATGTTGGCCAATGTTACTAGTTCACATGAACATTAGATGGGTTAAGCTATGCAAGAACTTGCACAAAATAGATATTAAAAATTTAAACTTTTTGTATATTTTTGGGTATTAAGTTTATATAGAGAATCTGGATGAATTAATACTTGAACAAGATTTGCTTTTTTGTGAGAGAATGTTCTCCTTAATTACAGATATTATAGAATGTAAAATATTTGAAGAAGTGATTAAATATTTTATATTAATCTTTTATGTCATAATGTTTTAAAGAAAAATTTAGTAAATGAAATTTTTTTTTTGCAAGTTTTTGACAAGCTTCTCCACCCACCTAGTTGATTAGGTTTTAGCAAATTTTGAGTGATGTTTTATAGTGACTACTAGATAATAATTCAGTGCATGTAATGTTATTGTCAAAAGTAACTTTACTGTATTTGTACTTTAAATCTTGTAAAATGTTAACTATATTTTAATGAAGAATGGTTTGATTGCACTTTTAATGCTTCATTTTGCAGTTTGCATCCTAGTTTTCTTGTTTTTGTTGAGTGTGCTTATTTTTTGTTTTAAGTTCTGTATTACTTTAGGAAGCATACTAACTTCCATTTGCGAAAATGTAATTGTTTATTATGTTACTAATGAAAATTTTATTTTTTTTTTAAATTACAAAAAAAAATAATTTTCATTGGTAATATAACTTTCACCTGTGTTGCATTCTTCAATTCTACTATTTTTGCAACTTAAAATTATTTTTGAAAGTCTTTGAATCATAAGTCTATTTTATTTCAAAAGTATTAATTTTCAACAAACCAATGATACACAAATTCATTACTGTTCCAAATAAAAGAAACATCATTTGACTTCAACAGCAACAATTATAATGAATAACACATGTAACTTTAAGAGAAAATCATCAAGATGTTGACATTCTATGCTACTTTAAACAAGAGTAGAAATAGGTATCCTAAACTAAAATTCTGTTTTCAATATATCTAAAAACCTTTAATACAAGCATAGAGCTTCACAAAACATAAAAAATTGTACCAGATTTATTTTGGTAGTTCAATTAGCAAGCAACCAATTTAGGACCATTCAAAGTTCATCAGTTTTCCATCTTCAGTGTCTTTGGACCAGAAACCAGTCTCAACAATGTATAAGTAAAGATACTGGTTGCAGACATTAAAAATCATTATAAATGTAATGTCATATAGGTAGTCTTCAGATAACTTAAATCTTCCATAATGGCTTAAAGAGAAAAAAATAATTACAAAATATATATTTTTGTAAGTGTAACAGTTAATCCCTAGAATTAGTAAGCAATCATTAAAAAAAAAAAAAATTGAAAATTATTAATTGCAATATTTTTTTTACAAACCCTTTACATGTACCAAAGTTAAGCTAAAACATATACACAAATCATTCTTTATTTTATGAAATATATCCAGTTTCATGTTTTAACGGAAAATGTAAATAAATTTTCAAGTAAATCTCTCAATTCTGAGAATTTGAGAAAATATTGCTACTCACAAATGTAAATAAAATTAATGACCATTAAAAGGAAAACTGGATGCTTTTTAAAAATTGTATTTTTTTTTTTTTTTTTTTTTGAGAAATTTCATAAACTGTCATTTGATCTGACATTCTTTATCGTTCATCCACAAAGCATCTGGTTAGCAGAAGTCTGAATTACTGTTTGTAAACATACACTGTCAATGATTTTTCTCGATCGATCATATTTGTTAACCAGACGCTTGGTGGCTGAATGTTTAGCAGCATATCAGATCAAGTGAAGGTTTCCATTAGGGTTACGGGTTTGTCTTCTATCAGAGAGTGCCTATTTTCTACGAAATTTCTTGACTATTCTGGTCAGTAAATGTAATTAATACCTTTTTAATTAATAAATGGAGCATTTACTTGAATAAATTAAAAAAAACAAAATAGAAAATACATTAAATAATTGTTGGATTTAATCCATTTTATAATGTTATTGTTTACGTTAAGCTGTTTCCTGAGCAGATATGGTCAATTGAGAAAAATCATTGAAGGTTTGTTTATAAACAGTAATTCGGGCTTTGCTAACCAGATGTTTCTTTGTGGCTGAATGGTTAACAGCACTTCAGACTAAATGACGGTTCCCATTAGAGTTACAGGTTTGATTCCTGTCAGAGAGCACATATTTTCTATCAATTTTCTTGAATATTCAGGCCAGTAAATGTAATTAATACTTTTTATTTTATATAAATTCTGTTTAATAATTTTTTTTTTTTTTTTTGTTTAAGTGCATATAAACAACAGCCAAGGTGAAAGTGATTTGATTGTGACAGTTTGGACAAAATACAATGAATAAGTACTTTATACAGTTTTAAAATGCACCATTATAGAAAATATAAGAAAGATTTAAACTGTAATATCCATCAATGAAACAACTCTGATTTAAAATGGAGTTCAGTTGGTGGTGTTCATTAACTCTGTCAGCAATACAAATTTCAATGCATAAGACCAAATAGTTTTGCATGAAAATGAACACAATATGCCCTCTTTTTGATTTGTGTATGCCTTGAGCTATATGGGTACAAATATGAAACCAACTGATTATTAAAGATGAGACATTGCTTTACAAGAAGGTGCTTTTTTTTTTTTTTTTTTTTTTTTTTTTTTTTTTTTTTTTTTCTGAGACAACTTCAAAGCCCATCAAATTGACAAGCATCCTTAAGATGGGATTATTATTTTGGTATGTGTAGGAGACACAACTTGAAGCACAACAAGTATTAACACCATTTATGTTGACTTTGAAAATCTGGAAAACAACTATCATTGAAATAGTGACATAATTTGAAGAGATGTGGAATAAAAACTAATTACACATGAGAAAGAATTTTATCTTTTTATAAAGAGAAAAGATTAAATTTTGTTTACATATCAATTTTATTAAAATAGCCGAGAAAATAAACTAGCGGTTGAAATGGAAGGAGATTTCACTATTTTTGACATGTCTTCACAGTGTAAACTAGAGCGATAACACTTAATAAACTTAAAGAAACTTATTTTCCTGAAAAATTCTCATATAATTCCTTTCAAAGCCCCTCCCAGTGTTTTTTTTTTTTTTTTTTTTTTTTTTTTAACCCTTAATTTATAACAAGACATTACTGAATCTAAATCATGTTACATAATATCTGAAGAAATTCTCATTCTCCCTGCTTTCAAATGAGACTTCCGAATTCATTTTAATTTTGTAGCATAAATGCATTTTGATTAAACTTATGCATTGGCCTAATTGTTTTCTGTAAGTTGCTGTGTGTAGATGTAATAATATTCTATATATTTTCAATAATGTTACTTAATGATAAAGTACTTGTAAAAATTGTAACCCTATGATGGTGAGAAAATTTTGTCTTGACTAATATAAAATAGTAGTTTTCATTTTCTTTTTTTCTTACCAGTAGCTATCTAATTCATATAAATTCAAATATTTAATTGAATATTACCTATTTGATGTAAATTTTTCAATACTTTCATCTTATCCTTCAAGATGACATTGTTTAAGTTACTTTTAAGCTTAGTTTCATTTAAAAATTTGTTTTACTTACATAGGATAATGAGTAAATGTAAATAGTAATTTTTTTTTTTTTTTTTCAACTGGTGTAAAAATTGTGCCATGTATGTATGTATGTATGAGAACTCTTATTTTACTGTTCAAATTTTATAACTGTGCTTCTTAATCATGGTAATATTGTTTTTATTTTTTTCTTATCTATTCATTAGGAAGGTGTATCAGCTATGGAAAATTTGAATGAGATGCAATGCATGTGGTTCCAGACTGAATGTGCTGCCGCCTATCAGAGGTTAGGGAAGTGGGGAGAGGCCTTGAAAAAATGCCATGAAATTGATCGGGTAGGTACATTATATTATTTTATTTTTCAACAGGCAATGAAATACTAAATAAATTAAATAATGGTGTAGCATCCATATATTTAGTATTTTAAATGTATACAATTTATTGAAATTGCTAAATTTACCAAATTTTTTCATGTATTTGTTTTATTTATTTTTTTGATAATTTTGTATTGCAGCATTTCACAGAAATCATTGAAGATCAGTTTGACTTTCATACTTACTGTATGAGGAAGATGACTTTGAGAGCTTATGTTGGTCTTTTACGATTAGAAGATGTCCTTAGGAATCATCCATTTTATTTTAAAACCGCTCATATAGCTATTGAAGTAAGTAAATTTATTTTCAATTAATTAGCTAGTATTAAAAAAAATAAATTTGTATAACACACATTATGTACAAATTGACTGTAATGTTTTTTGAATTGTATTTTATGATTTTGTTATTCTACTGGAATAACTTTCAGTTTAGGTTAACCATTTCTTAGGAGAGGGGATGGAAAAAGCTTGAATATTTCCAAACTTCCTTTTCATAGCTTGTATTTTTCTTGGTAGATAGTAATTTGTATATTGAATCTCTGTAACTATAATGGTTATTTTATTATTAGATAAGTTAGTTAACATTTGAATGATATTTATTAAAAGCAATCTAGGGTTTGTTACTGAAATGATATTAATTTTAATTCCATTTTTCCTTTACATTATAGTGAATTATTTTTGTGCATGTTTGCTTATTGGATTAAGCTAAAATTGTGTGACAGCTAAATTTTTTTTTTTTTTTTTTTTTTTAAACAGATATATTTGTATCTTTATGATCATCCACAATCTGAAATAGAAAAAGATAAATCTCTAGATACAGGTAAGTTGTATTTAAAGATTATTTAATATTTTGACATAAAATCATTTGCCTATGACCAAGAAAGAATTAAATCAGTTATTCTTGAAGTTCTAAGCTCATTTCCTGGATATGAAATTATTTTCTTGTAATATTTCTTAGTTTATCCGTTTAATGCTGTGGTTCTTTAGTTCTGTAATTTTGTGTGCTTAAATAATGATCATTTTATACTTTTGTCAGTATTCAACTAAAACAGTCTTGGCTTTTTAATACAAGTAATTTTAGTATTTTGTGTTATAGAAGTATTTTTTTATTAAGAGTACTTTTTTTTTTCTCTTTTTTTTCCCCTCTCTGGTGTAGAGGTGGAGAGCTTTTGAAATACATGGAGACCTTGTTTTGCACTAAAATATCTTGATAATGTTTTTAGAAAACCTCACACCTAGTGAACTGAAGAAACTGCGCAATAAACGGCGTAAAGCCCAGAAGAAAGCAGAGATGGAGAAAGAAAAACAACGAGCAGAAATGGAGAAGAAAGAACATCAGAATAAAAATAAAGGAACAGATGGGGAAATGGATGGCCCTAAGGAAGAGGAGTTGATTCCAGAAAAATTGGTCAAGGTAAAATATCAATGAAGTAAAGCCATGTAAAATATGGCTGGAGTTGATTTGAAAATGAGGCTGAGAATGTTGACTGCAAAAAGTGAAATGAACATTTACTTTCATTTACTGTTTTTCCATTTCTTAATTTACCATATTTGACAGCATAATAGACACTCTCATTTCAGTGCGCCATATTCAGAGAAATTTTCCATAATCAGTTGGTGTTTTATATACAGTGGATGCTTTTGCACTCAATAAACCCTTCCTTGGTAATAGCGATCTTATAATCTTGCAAAGCTGTCAATCTTTCATTTTCTACCATTCTGGCCTCATTATCATTTTGCCAGGAACATTTCTCCCTGAAATTTTTTGATCTATCTATTTTTTTTTTTCCTCATCCTCAAGTTCAATGCCAGTGTGAGACTGTACTAAAGTTGTATCTTTAGTTGATTGTATTGCTATTGCTAGACATTTATCATTTCACTTATTTTTCAATAGCTCTTACTGTTGCTATATTTCTATGCTCCTTACTATAGTCTACAAATTGTAATTTGTAATAAATAATGCAGCTATATTCTTGTGGTTAAAATTATGTAAATTCAGCCAACACTAGTGTTGCATCAACATGTATGAAGCAACACTTTTGAACACGCCCATCACATGTCACGGCTGTTTAAAATGATTATTTTTGTCATTTAGAAAAATCTAACATGGCGAGTAAATGAAATATTTGGCGAAAAATCCCATTTGTCAGTAACATTTTAAACACCTCATAGAATGTAAAGTTCTTGAAGCAAACTTGTGCCAAACTGTTTTCCTGAATCCTTTATGACTTGGCTGTCCAAAAACGACAACATCAAGATGAAATTATGGAAGCTGACCGTGAAAAACACAATTATGTGCAACAAGTTTTTGATCAATCAGTAAACTTCTAAACCTTTTTGGGCGACGTTATAGGATCCAGATGGCTATTGTTTGCACGTGGAATTATTCACTGCTAATTAATCTTTGATTTGGCTGTGAAAAATGTCACTCGGCGGCTTAAGAATAATTAAGAAATTATGACCAATTTTCTAAGAAAATCCCCCCACGTTATATTATTTTATTTTTTTTTTTTTTTTTAATGAAAAATATTTATTTTCACTTCAAAGTAATATCCTTCAAATTTCATCCCTTTCTCCTTAATTTGGTATGAACATCATTGAATAAAAGGAAGTGCTATCTGGCCCGGCAATGGGAAATACGAAAGACCTTGTGGCAAAAAAAAAAAATGTCGTCTGCTAAGTGTTGTCATCACCGTGTTAAAAACAAAACAAAACACATAAAGCCATTGTTCATCAAATATAGGTTTGAAAAAAAGAAAAAAAAAATACATCAAGCCCTACCAATGTTGACCCCCCCCTTCCTTTTTTTTTCCTCACTCTTTGATCTTATCTGGGAGTGGTAGCTTTTATTACAAGCTGACAACTTGTTCTAAATGTTTATTGCTAGGTGACCTTTGACCCAGACATTTCGAAGTCAATTTGGCTTAATTTTATTTTTGGTTTCTGGTGGTCAGGAATTGCAGATAAATCTTTCACCTTTTACTAAAGATTTCTGTGGCCGGGTGTCAATTTTTTAAACCCCTGGCAGTCATATAATTGAAAATTACCAATGGACTTTGTCGCATTTTGACCCCCAAGGAATGTCAATTTTATGTCTGAAATAGTTTGATTATGATTTAGGCTTTCTGATTTTTCAAAAAAAATGGTTAATTTCCCATTAATGGGGAAAGTTTTTGTTTAGAACTAGAAAAAAAATGCAAAATTTTCACTATTTTTTTTTTCACATTTTGCCCCCTGAAATAAAAATTTTGAGCCATTTACACCAGTCAATTTTACTTTTAAATGAAAGAATATATCCTTTGCTTTCAGAAAATACCTAGTTTGATGGGGTTCAGATCAAAAGTTTCTTTGATATTTGTTTAGATGATGATAAAACAGTCATTTTTCAATATTTTACCCCCTATAAAAGTATGAAAATCCATTTTTTTTTTTTTTTTTTTTTTTTTTTTTCAGAGAAAATAAGCTGTGACAAAAGGACTTTTGCCATTTTTGTGATGATTTTTACTTGGGATAGAAAATTTTTACCATAAACTTTAATTGACTTTATTTAAGTTCATTGGGGCTATAGGAAACCACAGACAGCTGTGATGTAAACACATTCACCAGTCATTTTTCTTAGACACTTTGTATGGTGGACTTATTTGTCTGTGGCTTTAATCTTGTTTCTCAGGTCAGTGTTTTATTATGACCAGTATCTTTAAACTTTAGAAATCAATCAATGGAAAAACACAGAAACAACAACGATAAAAATAAGAAAAATTCATTTTATACCATTTGATATTAAAAACTTTTAATCCCCCCAGTTAAAGAAATTGTTAAATGAATCAATGAGGTTTGAAGAAGGGTGGTCTTTGTGTACACTTATATGCTTCACTCAATTGGTTAGTATACAGCTAACAGTTTAGATATTTTTGAATGAGTTGTAAGTGATCCATACTCTAAAGTATTTGAAGTGTTTAGTATTTATTAATTCCAAATTCTGAATTTTTATGAAGGATTCAGGATACATGCAATCATTGTTTCTATGTTGGAAATGTTTATCTTGAGTCATACTTGGAATAATTGGTAAAGGATGTTGATCATTCTTATCCCAACTATGAATGCCTGTCATCAACATAGCCTTTCCTAGCATCATCCTCTGTACATTTGCTTCTAGAGAGGGGAAGTAGGAATGTTTTTTTTTTTTGTTTTTTTATTAGTAGATTCGAGATCTGATATAGAATATTTGTGATCAGTGTCCATCTTTTCACATCTGTGCTTGTATATGTGCAGAGCATAGTCTAAGAATAAATTTACTAGATTCATGCTCTCATTTTCTTCTTGCCATGTTCCAGATTTGGTTTGGGATGTTTTGCTATTGGGGTCGTCACCTGAAATGTATGACTTTGTGGACTAATATAGTACTTCTATCAGATCTAGACATTCAGTAGGTTCAGAGCTTGGAAGGCAATTTCTATTTTTAATATTGCAGAAAATCTATATTCTATAATAAAAATTTATGGATTAAAATTTAAGGAACCAAAAGGTGAATTTTGACATTTCACTGGGAGTGCATGATGGTGTGATGGCATGCAAAGTTGTAGGAATTTATACAATCAATAAACTAGCTACAATACTTAAAAATTCTATAGAATTATAGAGATGAACTATTAATATAAGGTAAGAAAAATTCTAAAAAGAAACTTAGGATTTACAATTGATTATATATAAAAAAAAAAAAAAAAAATGATTTTCTACTTAACTTTTAACTTAAATAATGGCACTTACAAAACAAAAATAGGAAAAATATATTCCTTTGACTAGCATTTCTTATGCCAAATATAAATTTGATAACTTAAAAATTCAGTAGCTATTTGACTGAACAGTGTTTACAAAACTTTGAAGTTAGCTGAAAGATAATGGAAATTTTATTAATTTACTGATACACACATGCAAATTTAAGTGTGTGTGTGTATTTATATACTACATTTTTCTGATGCATTGTTTTATGTATTAAGATTTTTTCTTTGTTTGTAATATTGTCAATATAGTTTTATTAAATAAAAACTTGTTTCTGTTTACTTGTTTTCAGACGAAGGATCAATTAGACCAGGCTGTGAAATTTTTGAAGCCCTTACAACAATTAGCACATGATAGAATAGAGACGCATTTATTAGCTTATGAAATTTATTCCCGAAAAGGTAACCAATTTTTAAGATATTGGTGTATTTGGAATTTATCATTTGTGTAAACACAGTTATGGATTTTTGTAAATTTGTGTACCTGTTATTTATACTATACATAATTATGGCTATAAAGCGAGATTTGTTTAATTTTGAATTTTCAATGTTTTACTGATATTTATAAAAATATGTCTGAAAATTATTTAAATAATTTTTTTTTTTATTTCAGGAAAGTTGTTATTAATGTTGCAGTCTATAAAACGGGGACATAAAGTAGATCCCAACCATTATCTTTTACATGTGTGCAAGATGAGGTTTCTTCAGATAGGTAAGTAAATATGCTTCTCTTCCAGTCAGTAGTCTTCATATTTGCTTTTTCTCTAAGGTACTTTTAAAAAACTTAAAATTTTTATTTTATCTTTGTAAACATCTCTAAAAAATTTTTCTAATAAATTTGTTCTTAATTGATTTGATAATTACTGGTTTATCTCATAACTTTTTGTCGTGGTATTTGGAGTAATTTTCCTTTTTTTTTTTAAAATCCATTAAAATGTGCATTGACTAATCTTGTGTGTTTTACATATATTTTAAAGTGTTTGTGTGGTTTTTTTTTTTTTGCTCTCATCTTCAGTTAAACATAAAACCAAATTGCCAGAATGTATACAGACTGTTCTTACTCGGGAAATGGAACCTATTTATGGTAACAAAGATGCAAAAACATTAAATGAAGAGTTTTTGAGCAAAAACAGCAAATCAATGCCTCATTTAGCCGCAGGTAAGGAAATTTGTAGAAATCAAACATTTTTTTTAAGTTAACTTTTAATGTTATAAAAAAATATTGCTGTTAAAAACAAAAAGCAAGGTTATTGTTTTTATTGAAACTTACATTTATGCATTAAAACTTTAATTCTACATTATTAATGTATAGAAATGATTTTGCTGTCTATCAGATTTGTGACATGAATGTTTAAAACTGTTTTGGTATACTATGTACTTAAATAATCCTAAATTACTGATTCTTAAACATAGACATATATGGATTTATGAATTGGCAAGACCATTGAAACCAGTTGGAAATCTTGTTCCACAAGAAGCTTATGTTCACTCAACAATTTTGTCTATTGTTACTACATCTGACTTGTGCACTGTCTTTTGGAACTGAGAAGTGGGTAAAGTGGTTCAATTTCTTGCCAGTTATTTAGAGAGTGATATGCTATGATAATTACTTTTCTTTTTTACTCTTGCACATTGGTTACATGTTTTGATATCAGTTCAACTTAAGAAATGACACTGAACTGCTCTCTTGTGAGAAGGAGACTGCCAACTTGAAATGGAAATTTTAACTGCATTAACTTTTACTTGGATTTTTTATTTATTTTTCCAAAGTATTGTTAGTTTTATTTTTTTATTTTAGGTGCTAGAATTATGTATGAACTTGATCCGTCAACTAAAGAAAAAGCTATTGCCTTGGCAACTTCATTGTCAAATGATCTGGAAGGATGTACTTTGCAGGTAAATGACTTTCTTTTTTGTTAAATTTAAACATTAATGACCTCATTCCAACAAGTGATCCAAAAATGGGAAACTCTTTTATGCTATAACACAGAAATTTTTGCTCATTTGCATTAAAATATTACGTGGCTTACATAATATACTGTTATGTATTCATCAGATGATTTGAGTAGTGATTTGTAATGAATTGTGCATTATTCTTGAATATAACATTAATAAGACTGGTATTCTAAGGAAGTCACTAATGTTAAATTTAAAGCAAAATGATAGATCTGCAGAATAAACCAATTGAAAAATTGTTTTCTATCACTTCATTTTGCCAATGATAAAGAAATAATTTGTTTGTGGTTTAAAATTAGTTAAAAATTTAGATGGTTTAATCTATATGATGAAAAATATTTTTTCTTCTTCAATACACATTTGGTAATTTTTCTTTGATCTAGCACTGCTGTGATGTACTGAAGGCAATGTGCCATGGTGAATTTGGCAAATTGGACCATGAAATACAAGACTACCAACGTCGATGTCATGCCAAATTTAAAGTTGCCTCAGCTTTTATTGTGCCAGTGTGCTCCTCATCACAGACCACTAGCGAACAGATTGTCACCAATGGAGCCCCATCATAAGGCAGCTCAGTGTCCTGTCCCTGCTGCTGCTGACGCCGCTGTCAAAACAACTGCCGCTGCTGCTGCCCATTCAAGCACCAACCAACCAACCAACCAACTTCTTAAACCTGCCCCACCCGCCTGCCAGTCAGTCAGCCAGCCAGCCAGCCAGTCAGCCAGCCAATCAGCCAGCCCAAACTCTTTCTCTTGGGATGGATCCTTACTACCACCACAGCTATCCATCAGTTTAACCTTTCACTACTATCTCTAACCTTGGAGATAAAAGGGTGGATTCAACAACTAGAGCAGTTCAACTTTCCTGAAGTTGACCATGCTATTATTGTCTATTTCTCTTGTTGGATGGCTCTTGGAAGTATAAAACAAGGAAGAAAAAAAAAAATCAAAAGGAGAAAAAAAAGATAAAAGTTGACTTTGACAAAAGGCAGGGATATGAGGACTGACTTTTAATTTATCCAGACTCCACTCTTTTGTGATAAAATCTAGAGCAGAAATTTTTTTCCTCTCTCTTGACTTTTGCTGATTGCCCAATTTTTGCCCACCAATTTAGTGTGTGGTGTGCTGGTAGCTAGTTTATTCCCTTTTTAGATTGCTTTCAATCCTTCTTTATCATGAAACAGAGAAGAAAAAACAAAAAAAAAAAATTATCACAAAAAAATACTCCCTTTCCTCAAAAAAACACAATCTCCCCTTTTCCAAAGATCCCATTCCCTGCCTCCCTTTAGAGATTGTATCTTTCCCTACTCTTTGTTGTTTTTCTTGTTTCTGTTTTAAATTTTTAAATAGATTTTTTGAGAACTGATACAAAACAACTCTTCCCTTTGAAAAAAGAAATTGAACAAAAATTCTCAGTTTGTTCTCAAGTTATATTTTATTGCCTTGAGACACTCAAAAATCAGTTTGTTGGTTGAGTCTTTTTTTCGAATAGCAGCTCTCAGCACAGTAAATATTTTACTGTCCTCCCATGATGCCTCAGTCACTTATAAAACTGCAAAAGAGAAAGAAGCAAAATAAATAAATAAAAGCTAAATAACAGATTCATACATCTGCTTTTCACTTGAGTTAAGGAAGAATAAATAACCTGAAACTCAGGCAGTCTCTCTCACTTTTCTTTTTTCCATCAACTGAAATGTCTGCCCATTAAGAGGAAGCTTACCTTCTACAACTACACTTTGACTGATACACTCCTATTAACCATATTTTTTCTTCCTTAGAATGAAATCCTACAACAAACTAAAAAAAATCCTTATGTGAAAATCCTGAACATGACAAGAATTTCAGCTTTGTTTTGTGAAAAGAAAGGAAACATTCTCCCCATCCCAATTAGAGCTTTGCTTTATTTTTTATTTTTTTATTTTTTTTTTTGTTTTGACATTATGGTGATACTTAGGAGACTTCTACATGCAATTATCACCACACTCACCCAATATATTAGCACAATGTTGAAAACTTTGTCCAAGAAATGAAAAAAATAATAAAATAAAACTTAAGATTTTTTTTTTTTTTTTTTTTTTTTTTTTGGGTGGGTGGGGAAGAAACAAAAAACAAACATTTTTTTAATAATCTATTCTCTAAAAGTTTGCAAAATATCTTTTACAATGCACATTCAATTCTGTCTAGGAATATTCCTACTTTGGAACTGGAGATGACTTCAGTTGTAAAGCAAATTTTTCAATGCATATTTTCTTTTTGTGAAGGAAAAAAAAAAGTTGTTCACAAATGCACTTTATATTTCTGTTTGTGAACACCTTGATATTGTGATATCTAACACATATATGAAAGAATGCATGTATGTATTAGATAGGTATTCTTCTCACATATATGCTGTTTTATGTCGGCAGGACATAATTTGAACTCTACCTGCATCACCTCCCAGTCCTTGTGTTGAAAGCAACAGGTGATCTAAATATCAACCTTATAGAAAAACCTTTGGTTTTAAAAAAAAAACAAAAAAAAACAAAATGCATCTGGAAGACTGAACCTGTAGATCAATTTCTTTAATCCCTCCTTCAAGTAAGAAAACAAAAGGCCAACCAATTTTGTTTTGAATGGCAAGCATTTAAGAAAAAAAATAATACTTGAATGATACACAAGAGAGAACAGACTTGTTCTGTATATATATGAATGTGTGCAAGTGAATCTTTTTTTTTTTTTTTTCCTCTTGTTGCTGGTGAAGGGTGGGTTATGTCTGTAGAGAACATGGACAGTCATTGGAGACACAGGATAAGCTTTCCCTGTTTTGTTTTTCAGCTCTAATCAGCTTCTCCTAAATCTCTGCATCTGACCTCACATTATTCTGCAAATCTTGAACAACTCCATTTTTAATTTTTTTTTTTCTCTTTCTTTTTAGTTTTTAATATCCCACCATCACCAAATTGGCCACCTTCCTTTAAACAAGCCACAGTTCGTTTAGGAAGAGACAACAATAAACATTCAATTGTTAAATCATCTAAGGGAGAGAGAGAAAAAAAGGGGAAACTAATAAACTCAATACAAACAAGACACTGCATACTGTAAGAACCAGTGGACTGTCCATAAAGTTGAACTTTTTCAAAATCTTTCTTTGAGGTGTACCAACTGTTTGCTATAAAACACTGACTGGAATAGCATTTTCTTTTATGTTGGCTTTTTCCTTTCTTCAATCCGTTTGTCTTTTCTTTAAAAAAAAAAAAAAAAAAGAAAAAAATGTGGTGATTTCAATATATTCTGCCTAAATGACTACATTCTTCCATTTCTATATTTTATTATTCCAGGGACTACTTATGGGTGATACTCTCTATTCAAAGATATTTTCCTAATTGTTCAAAATCATCCCCCACTCCCAAATCAACAAATCAGAACTTGAATAAAAATTTTTCTCTTCCCTTTTTTTTTTTTTTTTTTTTTTCCTTTTCTCCTCCACCCCTTGCTGCCCAACAATATCTGATGCATATATTTTTTAGTTTTTCAGGGTGGTAGTTGCACTTTCCATTATATATATATATATATATATATATATATATATATATATATATATATATATTATATATATTTTTAAATTATTGTTAAAGGAACTGATAAATTTTTTTTTTTTTTTTTTTTTTTTCTTTAACATTGCAAGCAAAACTGGTAAATTACTCTATGGGCTTGACCGGTTAAGATGATACCGAATTAGACCTTGTTTTCTACATTAGAAATAATTGTTCTGAAATCTGTTTTTTACAAATATTTTTCATGTTATTTCTAATTCTTGCTTTAACATAGTTTATTCATCTTTAAATTAAGTTTTAAAAATTTAGAAACTTGACTTTTTTTTTTTTTTTTTTTTTTTTTTAGTAGGAGGGTGGAGATTTAGATAAAATTTTGTGGGGAAAATGAAAAGTTTGTACACTGGATTATGGTATGTAAAAAAGATTTCACTAAATGTTTGAATTAAATCTTCACAGGTGACGTGTGTGTGTGTTTTTTTAGGCGGCCTAGTTCTTTGTTTGAACAAGTTAATATTTTTAGAAAATGCCATCGGCAACAGCTTGAACATTTCTGTCAGTGATTTTGATCAGATGTTAAAAATGTCTTTGCGGAGTTGAGTATTTTCTTTCAAATGGCTCTCATTGACACTGAACATTTGATATTTTATGTAGCTAATGCCTTTTTAAAGTTTTATAATGCATATATTTTGTGTACCGATGGATTCTCAATTATGAAATTTGTTTACAAGCAAGCACTGAACTTGATATTTGAGAAATAGTTATATTTGAACCTGTGCATTTGATATGAACTGTTTGTTTACTCACAGGCTTAGTAATATTTTCAGTTTGTTCTATAAAAAGGAGTGTCTGTTGGTCTTTTTTTTTTTTTTTTTCTTTTTTTTTATGAGAAAAGATTCATTCTGCCCATCCAAAAACATTTCATAATGAATTTTTGAAATCTAGATTTCATGATCTTTAGTTTGAACATTTTTTTTTTTTTTCCCTTTTAAGTTTTCATATTTTTCTTTTCTTCTTTAATGCTATAGAGTTTAAGTAATTAAATAAGTAGGCATCTCCTAAATTTACAGTAAATAAATTGGCTTGCTTGCTTGTTACACTTTAAGATTTTGACTTGATAATATTTACTATTTTTTATTTTTTTTTTTTAATGAACAAGTATTATCTGAATTCAGTCCCCTCTCTCTGCTTATTTCAATTCATTGCCTAGCATTAATTACTATGTATGTTATGTAAATTTGTCAAGGATTTGTTAATTGTTAAGAAATGGAAGCCAGTTTCTTAGGCTGCCTTTTTGTATGAAGACACCTTTGCAACTTCAGGGACATACTCTTATGTGCTGCCAACATCAAGAGTAATAATTAGGTACTGTCAGTTGAAATCTTAAGACACAACAAAATAAATTTACTTTTAAAATATTTTCTTGTGTATCTACTATTGTCAGATATTTTAAGCCATTTATTTATTTATCTTTTTTTTGTGTTTAAATAGAAAATTCTTGAACTTTGGAAAAATGTTGGATGGTTTTGAGAATTTTCTTTTTTTTTTTTTTTTTTTTTTTTTTACTCTCAAAAGTAAATTTCATTAATTTAAAGTTTTCCTTTTCAGTTTTGAGGGGTGCTGGGAAAGTAACTCTTTTTTCTCTCTCTCTCCATACCATCATTTAACAACTTTTGAATTTACCAAGTTTTTTACTTACTTAGTAAATACTTACACTTGGCAGTTTTGCTGTGGCCTTGTAAACATTGCTGTATTGAAAGGGCAAGCAAGTCGCTCTCTTTTTTTATTTTTGTTTAATTTTTATTTTTTTTTAGTTTCATTTCCACACTTACAGATTAAAACAAAAAAAAAAATGTATTAAAATTGTATAAAAAAAATCAACTTCAAGCTCGTTATTGAGTTGTCTTTTTTTAAATTTTTATTATTACTTTTACTTCCATGATTGCATATTGTACCAATTAAACAAATTAAGTGTTAAACTTGTTAATACTGCTTTACAGTAATTGATAGTTTTTCTTAAAAGAAGAAATAGAAGAATCTTACATTTTAAGTTTTGATATTTTAATTAGTAAATATGGTCATCAAGCAATATCAGTCAATTTTTAAAATATTAATTCTATGAAGCAAGATTTTATCAAGGCATCTTTCACAATGATTCCAGTCTCCATTCCCCAAATTGGCAACATTGAATTGATAAAATTTTTATAGCAGTTGCTTAATGGTAATCAACAAATGCCACTGAATGGCTTGAGTGCATTTACAAATTGGTCTGTTCTAGCATGACATGTCCATTGAAATTCGATTGAGGTAAAAATGATGTGGAAATAGGTTAGATTAAATGAACATTGGCTGGATACCATTAACTTTTCAAGATGCAGTTGCTTTCTTAAGTGTTTAAATATTTTCCAGGTACGTAAATATTGATTTCCTTTCAGTTGTCTTTTTAAAGATTTATTTTTAGAAATAGCCATTTTATTCTGAAAGTCATTTAAAAAAAAAAAAAAAAAAAAAATGGGCTAATACATATATGTTCATAAATTTAAAGTGGAACTAACAATGTTACATAGCAAAGAATTGACCTTTTGATAAACATGAGGCCAAATTTTATAGGAAACTGACCTTTTTTGAGATTAAGGATACATTTGTTATTTTAGCTGAAAGGTTACAACTGGCTTTTAAGTCCTAATTATCTGAAATTTTTTTTTTTTTTTTTTTTTTTTTTTTTGTGTGTGTGTGTATGTATGTATGTCATTCAAATTTTCAGTGGGCATTATTATTAAGGAAACCTTTAGATTTTCTTTAAAATGTATTTATTTACCACAGGTGCTTAGAAGTGATTCTTTTTTTTTTTCTCTCAACATTATTCTAAAGCCTCTTGCCAAAAACATGCATTTGCAAAGTTGGTTAAAATAAATTCTAATTAACTGTTAAGATGCATTGTTATAGTGTTAGCTTGAAATAGTCACACATACATGTGTGTGCGTGTAATTTTTTCATGGTATATTTTGATTCTGTTTTATATCCTTTATAAAGGCTAAGTCATAGCGTAACTCTCAGAACTGGAGGCCTTTCTCAAATCGTTGCTTCACTGGGTGTGGAGATTTTTAGTTTCAGTTTAGGTTTGTGGTAGTTTGCTGCTGTAGTTGGCTTAAATATTTGCATTTTACATTTGAAATAACTAGCTTATTTAATTGAAGTAAATATGAGATTTTTTTTTTATTTATTTCAGACTTATTTTATTTTGTTTTCACTGCAAAAACAAAGCCTTTTTTTTTTTTTTTTTTTTTTTTTTTTTGTGCAAAATTCACTAAAAGTAATTTAGGGAACTTGGTCTCATTATTTGGAAGTCAATTTAATATTTTTCACCTAAAGGTAATATTCTGAAATTTTTATTCATGAAAGCAAATACACTAATCAACTTTATTTTTATGCAATCTGTATTTGTTTCTAACATGAAAAATGCGTGTTGAATTTTTGCCACACTTACTGAAATGTAACATTTTAATTTTACCTGATTTAAAGAAATAATCCTATTTTTCTTATCACAAAGTCTCTCCCAAGAAAGGTAATTTTTATGTTTAATTTTGAAGACTGATTATTTTGCATTGCACAATTTATTTAAAAATGTTATTTGTTACATAAAGTTAATTTAATATTTTCTCTAAATATTGTGATTCATAACACCAAATATATTGATAAAATTTAATTTATTAGTAATTTGTTTTTCTAAGTTTAAAAAAAAACAATCTTTTTAATTTTATTTTACTGCCAAAAAAACAAAAACAAAACAAATAACAAAAGGAGCAAATGTGATATTTGCAACAAAATTAATGAAAATCATTAAGAACATTATGTAAAGTTAATGTCATAATTAAATTCATTTAAGTATTGTAAACAATATGTACAAAACATTAACCCTGCTGCTAAACAACACATTTTTAACAGTTCTTTTCTACTTTTTTAATTAGAAAAAGTATATGGCAAAATAAATTGACATAGCAAGTTACTTTATTTCTAAACGACAACATAAACTTTCATGTTTATTTTCTAATGTTTTTTTTCCAGAATTCATAGTTCTGGTATGTTTTTAACATGGATAATTAATTCAAAGAATAAAATACATTTTTTGTTAGCACTGAAGTGATGGATCTGAAGATCTGCTTAATTATATATTAATTGTGATAGGACAGTTTGTTTTTTATATATATATATATATATATATATATATATATATATATATATATATATATATAAAATATACACACACAAAGATAAATAGGATTGACTTTAGCAAAATTAATTATTCTCCTAATCTATACATTTCTTGAATTTTTTAAATCAACTACAGCAACAAACCAAAGCAATTTTTTTTTTTTTTTTTATCTGCCTATTGGAACAGTGAGATTTAAGATAGGCCTCTAGTTCTGGACAGGAATTATACTATGATTTGGCCTTTAGTAAAGAACATGTTCTATAGGACTGAACAATGCAAATGTATATAGGAAGCTTAGATAAATTTAATGACTACAGAGTTTCTGAAATCTTAAGATGATTTCACTTTCTTTATTTTCTATAATATAAATTTATTTTCTAGTCACACTAACCACTCTTCTGTAATGTAAACTTTGATTTCTCCATAGTTATTTCCAAAGGTATTAAAATTAGTGAATAATGTGCTTATTATTTTCATGTTTTTGTGACTACTTGCTTATTTTTATTTTAGTTTGGAAATTCCATGGAGTGTCACAATTAAGCACCTAAAATAACTAATGGTTTTGAACAATTGGTATACTACTTCCTATTAAGAATTTTCCTTGTATTAAAAAAAAAAAAAAATGCTTGCTTCACACCTTTTACCTTTGGGGTCCTGTAGACTTGTCCATTTTAATTTCTATATGGACAATCAAATATTACTGTCCAATAACTTTCACAGGAAGAGGTATTCATCAATGCAATCATTACACTTGAAGTCTTAGTTATCATATATAAAGTTGTGTGCTAAAATAGGCTAAAGAATTTTGCAATGAAACATTGTAAACAAGGCAAAAATTTAAATTTTGAGGAATGCAAAATATTTTTTCATATGGTTTTTAATGTTGCTAATCTGTGATATGAAGTAGTTGCTTTGTTTCCTCCGATCTTCAATAAGGTTTGTTTTAACTATTTAAAATAGATTGATTTTTTTTTTTTTCTTTACTGGTATTTATATTAATCTGAGTTGCTTTTTATTATAGCTTTTATTTAGGGTTTATTGCTTAATTTGGACCTATTAATTTGCTTATTTACATTCAGAGCATGAGTAATTTATTTTTAATAGTGTATTTGAAAAAAAAAAAAAAAAAAAAAGATTCTAAAGAATTATGCAATGAGATCACCATTACTTTTTATGATGAGTGAAATTAAAAATGTATCATTTAATTATAGAAAGAAATATGTACTTGGGAATGCAGTTTTACTTTAATTTACACAATTTTTTTTTTCTTTCTTTTCTTAAAGGACTGAAGTTATTTCCCTTAGATGTTTTAATGTTCAAATGTGGCCTTTTTTACTTATACTGGAATAATTTTATTTTACAGTTGAATTTACAAATTTGCCGGGATTTAATTTAATAATTTTAATGCATTCATAAAAGTTAATTAATAATTTTGTGAGTTAGATTGAGAAAAAATTGAAAGTTTCTTACGTGTGTGTGTTTGTACTAATGAAAAACAACAGATGTGCTTTAAGTTTCAATAAGTTTGACTGGAGTTAAAATTGCTTTATTTTTTTACCTAAATCATTTTCTTATTTGATGTTGGCTGCATCATCATACAGAAATAAATCTTAAGTATTTTGAGATCTATTTGATGAATTATATCTTAAAGTATTGTACTATTTTCTTTTGGTTTTGTTACACTAAAATAATTTTGTATTTCTGCATCCTTATGGTTTATAATCTACAAGCTTGTCTTGTTTATAAATATGAATCTCTCTCTCTCATTAGCAAATGCTGGTGATTTATTTGTCTCTCAGATCATTAATACTGAAGCGAATTTTATATACTCATGGCCTTGTTCTGTATTAAGCTAGGCTTAATAAATAGGAATATCATTTTACTAACAATATTACACAATTAGCATGCATATCTTCATTAACAGTAGATAATTTATTTTATTTTTATTTTTTTTTAAATTTTATTTCGGTTCACTTGAGTATTTAATTTCTGTAGAAGTTTGTTAAACAATAATGTGATATAAAAATGTTTTAATTCTTCAATTTTTCATTACCAGCAAACGTCTTAATTTTTAGCATAGCATAGTTTTCAATTATTTTCATAATTTTAAACTAAGTTGCCTGTCCTTGGATTTACATGCAGGTTATCTCCCTTGCATATACTTCTATAATTTAAAATACATTATTTTTATTTTTTAATTTTTTTTTTTTTTTATCACAAAACATTTTTACAGATATTGAATGCCAAATATTCTTGTTTTTACTAACGACGTGTGTGCGCGCGCGCATCTTATATCTAGTATATATCAATTTATCTTAAACCTTTCCTACTATTAAACCAATTTGAATTTTGTTGGGAATCTGACAGATAAATATGAGAAAATTTGGAAAAACTTTTCCAAATGGCCTCTAATTTATAAATATTATTAAATTAAATCTAAAATCTGAGAAATGTTAGATATCAAAATCTTCTCTATATTTAATACTGTATTGTTTAACTTTTCCAATTTGGCTTTAAGCCTATTGGGTAAATTGCTCCCAATTAGACACTATGCTAAGGAATCTAATCTTGTCAAATACTTGTGATCACCTTGCACATGCACCAAATAACACTATGCAAATTTTAAGAACAGCAGCAATTATTTTTATTGTTTGGCTTATTCTACCTAAATTTTGAAATATTCTAAATTTGAATTGGTGTCGATTATAGAACAGTATATAAAAAGAAAATTACCTCTTCGAAAAAGAAAAGTTAAAAAAAACATGTATCAGCTTTTAAAATTTGGCTGTGAATTTGGAGCTTCTCACGGAAGTTTCTGATTGGTCGTAGTCGTCCCTAAGAATACCTCTATCAGCTTGGTTACTCTTACTTGTTTTGAAATGTAATATTTTTTTCTCCCATTATCAAGAAATTTCTATTAAAGAGAATAGATTGTTTTAAAAACGTCACAACAATTAGTTTTTTTTTTTTTTTTTTTTTTTTTGATTACTTCATTTGTAAACATGAAAACTTCAAAATATATAGAAACTGTGTCAGAAAGCTGAAACTAAAGTATAATTTCTTTTTCTTTTAAAGATGCAGTTTTCTCCTCTTGAAGGTTTTTTTCTAAAATTTGATTTTTGGAATTTTTAGCACTAATTTTTATTTTTTACTTGGTTATTTATTCACAATGAGATTTCCATTTGAGCATGTCTGATTGGAGTCAAAATCTAATTAAGCTGAAATTTCTCCAGTATATATCACTGATATGTAGTAATAAAGAAAGCAAATAAAGTCCATTGTATTTATTCATCTAATGACTGATGTTTTTTTACATATTTTTTTTTTTTTTTTTTTTTTTTCATATTTTGGTTCGATTACCATAATGGAATGCTGGCAAATAAATAACTTTTTTTTATTTTTTTTTTTTATTAATTTCAACTAATTAAGGGTGATAAGTAATGTCCTCATGCTTTATAGAATGAATAATAAACATAGAATCAGATAAAATGAATAGCATGAAGTTTTGCTCTTCAGATATTGAAGGTTGAATTTTAAATTTCTTATCAAGATCATTAAGCAGTGACTAAATTGTTTAAGGACAAAAATATTTGAATCTTTTTGATTATTTTTAGAAAAATAATCAAATGTTCTTCAAATATTTTTACAATCTTAATGATTTATTTTTCTATTTAAAATAGGCTTAAAAGCTATGGTATATTTGTAAAATTCACATCTGAGAGCATAAAATAGAAGAAATGCAAGAATGAAAAAATATTGCTTAAATTTCTAGTAAAACTAAATCAATGCTAAAATTACATTTGTTTAGTTTTATTTTTTCTTTTATTATTAAGGGAAGTAATTCTGACAGTTTTAAACAGAAAATCTTTGTAAACGCTTTGGCTAGATATTTACAAGTATTAATGTAAGATCCTCTTTGCTGAGAAATTAAATTGTTTAATTTCTTGTATTAATGAACATGATACTGACGGCAAGCTTTTTGTTCTCTTGAATAAAAATGAAGTACATACGAGACTATACTGAAAAACTTACGGCCTAACCAATAAGTGAATGACCTAAAGCATAAATGCTATTAATGCGCCTCCATATTTACCTCACAGTTCAACAAAAATTTAAACCTTTTCAAGTTTCTTTAACATTAAAATCAAAAAAAATTCTGATATTTGGTCATTGAAATGTTTTGCTGCTGGTAATACTTGTTGAATCATCCACGAATTTCCTTCACTTTATAAACACTTAAGGTTTGGAGCCTGGAAGATTGTATAAGTAGTTTATGGTCTATGCACTCAAACCTCTAATTTTTCAACAAAATCTAACATTTTGCCATCATTGTGATTAGGTGCATTGTTCTGCAAAAGGTGAATAGTGTTCTGCAGTAACTAGCCCTTCTGGAGATAGTCAAGAAATGTCTTCCTTATTCCAAAAAAACTCTAAAACCTTTCCTGCTTATCTTTGGGTCTTGAATTATATTTGTTAGGATTTTATCTCTTAGGACTGTCTCTGTATGGTAATGTAACCAAATTTCCAACAAATTATTTCTTGGTTGCAGAAAATTCTATGAAATCAATTTGAAGATATTCACACAATATTGTTTCTGGTCATCATTCAAACATTTTGGTCTCACCTTGGCTGACATCTTCAACAATTTTATAAATTGGTACCATTTGAAAGATACCCAGTAACTACTGCATATTTGGTCTCAATATCTTGAATATGATCCATGCTTGTTATCTAATGTTTGCATCATACACTTAAGGATTTCCTTTATAGTTTTCTTCTGCAGGGACAGTTTGTTAATGACTGTCTGGACTTGATCTTTTGAAAATTTCACACTTTCTATTGACATGGTTCAGTCAATGATCTGAATGATGATACAAGAGTGAGTGAATAGATTTTACAATTGGATACATACAATATAAAAAATGCTTGAGTTACCATGATAATGCTAAGGTTTTGGAAAGTATGTCAGTTTGAAATATCTTCAGCACCATCTTAGTGATTACATTTTTTTTTTTTTTTTTTTTTTTTTTTTACTTTTAATATTTTTTTTGAATAATGCATCAAATTTCATGAAAAGCAATTAAACATTCTTTACAGTTGAACATTAAAAATGAAATATCTCCCCGTTGATTATAAAATAAACCATAATGTCTCAGTTGGAGGCTTCCATCTATTTAAAAACTTTCATGAAAGAAATTTATTGGATTTGAAACAATGTGATACAACTGATGAATGACTTTTAAAGTGTTAATTTTGTTTATTTTTGTATATTCTGAGCAATGATGGCTCTCCGCATCTTTTGTAGCTTTTATGTGATACTATAGACACCCATATAGAAAAAGGTTTGTTTCTGTCTTATAGTCAGCAGGTGAATTCTAGTATTCTAATTCAGTATCTACTTTGACCAATGGGGAAGTAAAGAAGTGGATGAAGGAATTTTGGAGATTAAATGACAACAAAACCAGAAATAAGATGTATCTATATGCAGGTCTATATTAAGTCAGTTCTGGTCTGCTTAGCAGGAGACAGACTTGTCCATCTTGTGGTTCCCATGATACTCTTTTGGATTGTTGATCACATCTTGGGATATGTAGATATGCAAAGAGTTGGTAGGGGGAAGAGCTGATCTAGATAGCAGAAGTTTTCCTGTATCATCTATCACCTGCCCAGATGAAGTTCTGAATAAAATAACTACCAATAATATTGGAAATTGTTTGCATTCTTATTTCTTGTATTTTTTTTCTGTCATCTTGTTACCTTGTGAGCATTTAATAGACCCTTTTGGTGTACACTTGACAAAACCAAGAATTAGAATGCAATGTGGGCTAATCTATTGACTGATTAGTGGGAATTTTGGACGATGGTCACGTTATATGTTTACAATTAATTTTTTTTTTTTTTTTTTTTTTTTTTCCTCTGTTATACCATCCATTTATACAATGTTCTTAGGTTACTTGCTCTCTTGTCATCAGTATGTCCTGTGAGTGTCAAATTTTCTAAACTTGCTTTCCTCATTTTGTGTCTTAGAAAGTTCAACTCTTGGTATTTACCCAAGTCCTCCCCATAAGGCAGGATGTGGCACAAAGCTGATTTTTTTTTTAGAGAGTTCAACTCACTGATACTAAGTAAAAGTTCTTTTTGTTTCCATTTTCCATAAAACTTACTTATTACTAACATATTCAGTCCATGATATTCTTGGTATCCTTCTGTCGAATCACATTTCTGTTGCTTTAAGTCTCTTCTTCATCTCTGAGGAGATTGTCCAGCATTCACTGTCATAAAAGGGAACTGATATTACATAATTGTTCATTACACTTTGTTTCTAACAATATTTTCCTGTTTCTTGATACTTTGCTTATCTTTTGGAAAGCATTTTTTTGCTATCAATGTAACTTCAGATTTTGGTGTCACATTTTCCATCCTCTGTTAAAACACTTACCAGATATTTAAATTTTTATACTTGTTTGAATTTGATGTCTCCATTTTAGATTTTGCATGAGCAATTTGGGCAATACAAATCTGGGTGGAAGATTTTTTTTCTTTTCTTTCTCTTTGGTAACTTTTTTATTTTTATATATTTGGAAACTTAAACTATAACAGGATTAGTAATTTTTCCTAGTCATAATTAACATCCTATTATAATTCTGCTTGTTCTACAGTTATCATATATGTTATGCCTGGCCATACCTCATAAATAAGGGACTATTTTGTTTTGATCACAAAGAAAGGCAGAAAAGATGTCACAGATGCTGTTTAGTTTCAGAAAGACAAAGAAGGTAAAACCATTCCTATGTTTAATATCTGCTTTAGTGAAATGAAAAAAAATTGTCAATTTTAAATTTCATTTGTACCCTCTTACTTCTTTAATGATCTGCATTCTTACTTATTGTTATTGCAATATTTTACTAAAGTTGTTGAGCTCAAATATTTAATGATGAAATTGGGGAATTTCCACAAGTATTATTTTTGTTGTGTAACTTGCAAGGAGCTTATTCAATCATTGACTTAAAAATTATGGATTATCAGAATATTCAAATAGTAAAGCTATGAAATTTTCATGGCTTCTACTTGTAATGAATAAACTAATAACTGGAAAATTTTAAAATGCAATTTATTTATTTTTATTTATTTTTACACCAGTTGTAAGTAATGTGTTATTTTAATTCCCCTGTGTCACAATCGGTAATGAGTTTTGGGACACACCTGAAGAAATGAGACCAAGTGAATCAATATATAAGGGTCATGATATTGTAACCATTTTACTGGGTGCAACATAAATGTTTTTAGGAAATTTCAAATGAATTCTACTTTTAAATTTTTGGTCATTACATTTTTTTATGGCTTGATACTTGCCCAACAATGTATACTATGTTTTTTTTTCTTTTTTTTCCTCAAAGTGTTTTAGTATTTACTGGCATTAATATCTATAGAAATGAAAAGAAAATATATAACTGAGCAACATGAATACTGATCCATTAAAGATAGATTGAGACAGGGTGTCCTCACATCTCCAGGACACCAAAAGCCATTTTAACAGATGCATGAAAAAATCAGGCATAATTCAAGGTCAATGAGAAAACTGGTTAAGGAAACCAGAAAATTGGAGAGAATCATGTAGAGGCTATGTTGAAATGATGTAGGAATGTTGACTTACAAGATAACCAAGAAACAGCTTCTTTCAGCAACCACAATGAAAAAGAGGCTTCAAAGAAGTAAGCAGTTGCTTAAATGGATTCATGATGGCATGCTGAAAAACATCATCTTCACTGATGAGTAAATGATAGTTGATAATGCTTCATCTAATAAAATTAAAATAAAATGTAATACTGCTGCTGCTGCTAATATTTTTAGTACTAGTGTCAAAACAAATATAGCACACAGAAAGGTTGTGAAATGAGGGACTTGATCTTTTCTGACCTGTTAGACTCTCCTCACTCAGTTAGGTTGAGGAATTGGTGCATTCAACCAGATTTCTCTGAGACAAGAGGATATTTGAGTTATAGTTGCATTGGAAACTTGGCTTTTATTTCTGATCAATGCTGTCCATTTACTGCTGTAGATCAATGTTGTGATAAAACACAAAAATAAAGTTTAATATAGAAGTAAATATAAGTCCATAATAATGATGGTTGATAATACTTTATGTAATGGAAAAAAAAAGTTATACTGCTGCATCAGTGGTTCTTAACCTTTTATTCTCCAACACCCATTTTCAAATATTTGCAGGAGTTGACACCAGCATGTTAAAATTACACTGGTAAATGGAGTAGAGTTAATGCATTGGAATTAATGTCATATGTTTTTTTTCATTATGGCAGGCTCAATCTTCAGAAGCAAGCTATGGCAAAGACAGTCAAATAGTAGTCACTTGGTTGAGGCTTAGAATCTGCCAAACTTCAGATTTTTGCTCATTCCTCACCCACATGCATGGTGTATCAAAAATACTTTTACAAACATTGGTGATGGGTTCCAGAAACCAAAACAAGGACAAAAATGTTCACATAAGCATATGTCTGCAAATTTTCCGTTTTTGGGTTACTAAGTTTAAAGAAAGTTTATGGTAGATGGCGTGTAATTTCCATGTAGACAAGGTTGCATTTGTCATTCATGTACATTTGTGGCTAGTCTGTCTTCAACGTTTAATGCATGTAGTAGTGAGTTAACTGAGAGGTGTTCTGTTTAAAAATGGCAGGATATTCATATCGAAGCAGGCAGGTATGAGTTTTACATACTGCTGTGAAAATGGTAATGGATGCCAGGCTGTATCAGATTGCATTTCCTGTTCCTGTTTATCATCGCATTGCTGAGACAGGATCTGTGACACCACATACTATGGATTGAGGAAGACTGAAATCTGCTTGTATGACTGACCAGGAAGAACACATTCTAAAGTCTGTTGGAGACAATCCAGGTATCAGCACATGTCAAGTGACTCTAGCATGTCATACATTTCATAGTACTGCAAGGAGGCTACTTCAAGAGCAGTAAAAGTATTTCTGATACACCCTTTATGAGTATGTGTATATATATATATATATATATATATATATATATATATATATATATATGTGTGTGTGTGTATTGTGGAGAAAGAGTTAAGATGCCTAAAAATGTAAATATATAAGGAAAAAAGATAAACAAATGCATATATAACATGTCAAATGATTTTACTACCTTGTTAAAATTATAGTACTCTCTAAGAATTTACAGCTTCCTTAAAAGTTCATAAGACCTCCAACTACCACCCACATTGAGAACCACTGATCCAAATTGTTTATTTCTTTCAGAAATATTTGCAAAAAGGAACTTTTGAACAGATATGGGCTTCTGTGAAGATCTGACTGAGATGTGCATTCCTTAAAAGGTTAAGTGAATCTTGCTGGGCTGTGAAGCTCTTTAGCTGAAATGTCTAAACCATGCCAGATCATATGGTAGTTTGTTCCTACAAAGGAGATGAATGGGAGAACCCTGTCAGAGGGTACACTTTCTTTATTAAGGCTTTTGAATGTACAGGCTGTTAAATATCACTGTTTAAAAAAAAAAACAACTAAAAATAAAAATGTGTCAAGACATTCAAACACATGTATCCACTAAAATCTAACATTTAATGTAATAAAAAATTAATATTGGATTAAAAATTTTTTTTATGTTTTGTTTTTATCATTTCACCCCAAACAAGTCAATAAAGCCACTAAGAGGCAAGGACTTACTGGGTGTGAAAGAATAGGGGGAAGAGAAAAACATTAGTAAGGTGAGAGAGCGAACAGTAAAAGAACAGGAATTAAGGCAATGATTGATATTGTATTTAAATTTTTGAAGCTCAAATTGGACTGGAAAGAAAGAAAATGGAAGAGTTCCCCAGGTGAAAAGTATGGTAGAAGAAACTGTTAGCATAGAACTCATAGTTAAGCCTTGCAATTTTAACTTTAATATGGTGAGACCTAGCTGCCAATCTAGAAATTACACTTAATTTTGTAAAGTCGAGGTACCAAAGAGGTAAGTTCATCAGAACAATTACCATGAAAATATTTATAGAAAAAGGTATAGAAAATTCATTAGAAATTATTTATAACACTAAAGAACATGAAGATCGTTTGTATTAGCCTATATATATTATTATATATAATATATTGATATATTAATACATGTTTGCATATAGAAAGAGAAAAAATGAATAAGAATGTGCAGTATTTTTTTGTTTACTTTTTTTTATAATTGCTGCTTAGGCAAAATATCCATTGTCATTTATGAAAGGTGAAGATCTGATTGCATTCAATAAATGGTAACTTTTAGACTTTTTCATATATAAACAATCATTCTTTGGATCAGAACATATATTTGTTAAAACAAAAAAAATACCAACTTTAGTGCAACAGTTTATGGTAATCGATGAACTCACTGTCACTAATTTGTTAAACTAGTTCACTGATACTGCATGTGTGTGCGTGTTCAATGCATTTGCAAAATACTTTGCAACAATCTAGTTCATTTTTAATAATTTTAGAGAATAGCAGATTAACTGATATCCCATCATGTGTGTTCTATGAAATCTAATTACTGGATCACACATTTCTAGAGTCTTTGGTGAGGATTAAATTTATTTTCAATAGCTTCTTGGATGTGAACAGAAACTATTGCATCACCATTTCTTTGGGTTTGTTTTGTTTATTTTTAAATTGGTGATCTTAGAAGCATCCTACCATATGGATCAAATTCAAGAATGAAATATTTTTTTCTTTTTGAATTTCTGCAATGAAGAGTAATCATTATTTACAATCAGACTGATATTGTTTTGATACTATCACAATATTTCAGCAATTGTCCCATGCGTAAATAATGCAAAGAATTGAAACATTGCTTTCAAAATTTGATAGCATAGTAATTGTGAGTTCAATCTCTGGTGTGGGTAGTATAGTAGAAGCAGGATTAGCAATAACTGACTAGTACTTAAAAACAAAGCAAAATATCCTTAGTATATCTTCCCATGTAGATTAAATAAAGGGTTAAGTTCAAAATTCCTTGAAGGTTACACAGATTGACACACCTGAAGAAAGCGTGAGGGTACAACAGTTAAAACGTTGGGATAGTAACAACGAAAATGAAGATATTAATCCAAATGTAAATAATGAAATATGATATTGAATGAAAAGAACAGTGTGTGTGTATTCAAGAAATGAAACTAAATTCATTAAAAAGTAAATAACAACAACAAAGTGTAGCTTAATGCTTTTATTTTCAGTTTCCAAATGAAATTCTAAACAACATAAAATGGGCAATTTTTATTCATTAATTATTATAAATATTTTTAAGGCTCAGTTCCTTCATTTTTTTTCTTCTTTCCTGTGTGACATAATGTTTTCTTTTTACAGAAAATTAAAATGTTCAGTAATGGATATTTTTTTATCCATATAGTGTCTGATAACTGATAGTGGAATATCAAGAAACATTTAAAAATTTACATCTTTCATTTTTTTATTTTATTTTAAATCCATTTCTTTACTTTAAATTTTTTTTTTTTTTTTTTTAGTATTTTCTCAGCATGTTGTCTGTCTTCAGAAAAAACAAAGTGAAGAGAATGAAACTGATATTTTTTAGTTTAGTATAATATAAATATTCATTTTATATTTTCTTTTTTATGAATAAAAGATGACAGGTCAGAGCATTTAGTCTGAATTAACCATAAAGTCATCATAATTTAAAGTTCAGTTTTTAGGCATAAACAGGCCCGAGACAGTTTTGAAATTTTAGGGGTGTGTGTGTGTGTGTGTGTGTGTGTGTGTGTGTGTGAGGAGGTGGGATGAGAAATAAATGATGTTTCTCCCCCATAAAAAATGTCTGTAAGTAAGAGAAGATCTTGCAGGTGTAAATGTATTTATTGGAATGATTTTCTTCTTTCATGGAATTTCTTTTTTTGGTGACTGACTGAGAAGATTTTGTTTTCTCAGTAACATTAAGATGTAAGTATTATATAGGTAATTTATTTGACTTTTATTTCCTTTCTTTTGCTTGAAGTTTCAAATTGTAATACTTCAGCTGGCATCAGTTGCAGTGGTATTTGTTTGATATAATCATTTCTCAAAGTACAATGTAAATTTGTCTTATTTAGAAAATTAAAACTAGAAAAAGGAAAAAATAATAAAAGGAAGGAAAAACAGAATTATTAGCACATCTCAGCTTATTTTTTCACTGTCTTATTATTATATTTTAAAAATAGGCTAAAAGAAGTATATATAGTCCAATGGTTAACTAAATGGAATGCAGAGTCAGCAAGTTGAGTTCAAATTTTGGTTGGAGTTTGTGTTTATTTCATGCTAATGTCTTTGGGGGTGAAAAAGGCATGAATTCATTTCTTTTACTCCTGCCCCCATATTTTGGTAAATTAATTGGGCAGATTGAGATTTTTAGTCTTGGTTAGCAACCAGTCTAGGAGAAAGAATTCTAACTTAAAGACAAGAAGTAGTTTTCACTCCTTCCTAGGAAGGACCTGAAATCTCTCCTTAAAAAATAGAAGAATGTATTATATAGATAATTTATTTGACTTTTATTTCCTTTCTTTTGCTTGAAATTTCAAATTGTAATTCTTCAGCTGGCATCAGTTGCAGTGGTATTTGTTTGATATAATCATTTCTCAAAGTACAATGTAAATTTGTCTTATTTAGAAAAAAAAAGAAAATTTACATAACTGATCAAATCCATGATCTCAGGCTGAATATCCATTTTTTTTACCTTTTCTTTTTTTTTCTCCCTCCAATGTCTTTCTTCATAAGTGTTTTATTTTTCACAAACTTACTCTTTACTTAATTATTTGTTATTCATATTTCTATTGTCTTTGATTCCCTTTTGGGGAGTCATTTCTAAGAGCAGTTAATTAAAAACAAAATATATTAACCAGGTCAGATCAAAATCTTTATAATTGGTGATTTTCTTTATTTTGTTGGCACACATCATCAGAGTGTAACATAGAATTCAACTTTTCATTTGACAATTGACATTTTTGGCGACGTTCTGTTAACTGCAGATTTGAGTATTCATATTTATTTTGTAGATGTATTCAAAGTTTTTGTTGGACAGACCTTTTTGCAGGTAGAAAAAAAAACCCAAATCTTCTTTATGAACAGCAAGTAAAAAAAAATAAAGACTTGGACTTCATTTGGAGCCATTCATTTTGCATAACCAATTCTGGCTGTTGTATCTAGTGAATCCTTCTAAGAAAGCTCTCTCTTTTCTCAGATTTTCATGTATTTTTTGCTTGTGTTTCATACAGTATAGAACTCTTTTGATTGTCTGCTTAGAAAAAGCCTTAAAATTGAAATGATCCCCTGGTAAACATTCAAACATTGGTTTTCATTTCTGTCAAATCACCTGTTGACTCATTTTAAATGTTTCAGAGATTTTAAATTCTGGCATTTGCATAAGGATTTCTCATATCTCCCAGATGAATCATGACAAATGTGTACACAACCAATATATGGCCAATAATATTAGTTAAATTGAAAATGAGTTGGTTATTTTTACAGTTAAGAAATTCAAAATGTTGTACAGATGTCATTTCAAACTCCTGGCTGATTGCAAGCTGCTGTTGGCAGTTTGAAGAATTGTATTTTCTTTTTAATAATTGTTCACTCAGTACAAAGCCCAAGAGCCACTCAAAGTAGACTTACTGAATTCAGTTGTGGTATGAGTGTGAACGGAGGTGGTAAGAAGTGTAGTTTATGAAGTTATGTTGGAAAGATAGTGGTTAGCTCTAGATTTGAAGAGGTTAAGATTGTACTGATCAGGGAAGAGTCCTTTTGGGAGTCTGTTCCACAAAGTAGCCGTTCTTGGGAAGAAGTTGTCGGAAAGGATCTTCTTTCTTATTAATGGAATACAAAGGGAATGGGGATGATTCATCCCAGTGTACATGGTATGATAGATCATAGCTGTGAAGGTTAGAACTGTAGGAATTAAGGAATATAATTTATTCAGAATATTTGCCATGAAAATAGTGATAGAGTAGTGAGAGTATTGTAACATTTTGTCTGTGAGATAGGGCTTATATGGTGGAAAATAATTCATCACCCACAAGATCATGAAGATGCTTCTGAACTCTATCAAGACTGGAAAATGTGGACTGGGCATTTTTTGTCTGATTTTGCTCTTGTAAGGATAGAACATAGCAGGAGGAGTCTTGTATTTACTGGAGTGGCACAAGGAACCAACTGTTTTTCCAACATCTTTATTGATGGATAATATGAGTTCTACCTGAGGTTTTGAGTGGACTTTAGTCCCAATAGGCATTCAAGACAATGAGCCATCTTGAGAGACCAACCATTAATCATGATAGATATTCTAATCTGCAGTGGCAAAAAACGAAAATGTTAAGTAATAAGCTTTTTTTGATATGTAAGACTTAGCCTCAATTAAATGCCCCAACCACCATAACTTAGACCAGGCAGATACTTTCTCATTTTATCAATTTGCAACCAATTAAAAGTGAGTCACTACTGCTCTCAGCAAGTCAAAAGCTAAATGCTTTCAAATGCTGTTTGTGAGCATTACAGCATTTGATGATTAGAAAAACATATATAGGTATATAATCTTACAGCAAATGGTACAGCTTGTCTGGATAAAGTGGTCAGGGTAATTGAATGAGAAATGTTAGCAGGATTTTAACAGCAGATCAGTATATTTGATGATTAAGCTGTAGAGCTTTAGACTGTTTCAAACACCTAGTGATTAATTGGATGAAGTTATGTCTATTAGACCAAGAAATTGAACGGTATGACCGCAGTTGTTTGAAACACTGCATATACAGCCATTCTTTCAAACAAACTTGGAAATATCTACACTTGGATTTTATAGTCAATCTTATGGAAGATAGATTCAAGACCAACTGTAGAATTTCATTGCAGACAACTGTTTAGTCCAGTGATAAAAAGATCATTTTTTAGATACATTCAGTTTTGTGAATAGTCTAGAATTGAGCAATCTTCTCTCAAATTGTGACACAAAGAGATTTGTTGACAGTTTAAATTATGCCTTATTTAGAGTTAAAAGAAAAGGATAATTAGCAGACATTTTGTAAAACTTCTATATACATTACCAGGTAACAACCAATCTTAACATGACTGGGAAAAAGATCACCAACAGAGTGCATATTCAAATGGAAAGTGCATACAAGATTTCATGCTATACTTCCAAGGGACAAAAAGATTCAAACATCTTAATATCAGAATGGAATCAGTTCATTAGACAATGGACAGACATCAACAAATATCTTTGTCAGATGTCTTCCTGGCAAAGATAAATGAATTCAAGAAAGAATCCTCTGATGGTTTTGTACTCTATGAGGTACAAGTTGAAGATACAACTTGAATATGGCATATTAATCAAATAAATTCCTTCCATTTTCAAGTAAAACAACAAATGGAAACCTTCATACAGCATTTCCTGAATACAACCTTTCTGGGGTCAAATGAAACTGGTTAGTATTCTACAGCTCTATAATGGCTAATGGCATATCAGTCATGAAATGACGGCCAAAGAATACTAGTGCAACCATTGCAAGTAAACCCATCAATATTGTCATATACTTGATAACATTGTCTAAAAAAATAAGTCTAAAAATAAGAAAATTCAAACTCTGTTTCTAACCCTGCCTACCCTAACCCCAACTCTAAACCCTAACCAACTAATGAAACAATAAAAGAAATTAGTTTGAATAAAATTATAGGATTATTATTCTGGTTAATTTTAAAATAATTCCAAATTATTAGTTATGGCTGAATTTACTGTTCCTATTAAGAAACAAGATATTGCATGTTCATATTTTGCTATATATTTAGTCATATAGCATATTAAGAACTGCAGTTGTTAGATAACCATCATTGATTCGTGTTAGTATTTACAGTTGTAATATATTGGTAATTGGTTTCATACAAATGAAGCAATATTTTGTTGGGTCAATAATTGAATTAATAAACATTAAAGAATTCCAGAAATACCAATGTTTACATAGCACTAGGCCAAAATATTTCTGGAATATTAACTGCTGGAAGCAAAACCTTTGTTTCCAAATAATAACTGGTCCTAGATATGTAAACTTTTTAGTCTGATTATTTTTATAAGCAAAAAGAGAACCTTATTGAGTGAAAAACAAATGAATAAGTATAGTTTGCTTTCAATTTATTTTCAGGATTTCTTTATCCACTGTTGCCATAAGATAGCAACAATCTTGAAGTAATAATATCCACTGGAATCATAGTATGCTTCAAAGAATTATTTTCTTTAAAGCTGGGCAAAATTTTCCCAGGCAACAGTTATCTGAAAATTACTTGAAAAATGAAACCTTGATAATTTTGTGTTGTATCTGTGGTCAAATTGAAGGTAACTCTTTCATTGCAGAGTTATTAAATTTTATTTGTATTATGCCATTTTCATTTTTGTAATCATCTGACCTTTCTTCAGGAGGATCAGATTTTAATGAATATTATATATATATATATATATATATATATATATATATATATATATATATATATATATAGAAGAAGAAAAGAACAGTAAGATATATAATCCGGTGTTCTTATAGATATTTTTATTTTTTCAAAATAGTGCTCAATGTAAATTTACAGAGCATTAATATTATAAATTAATTGATTTGAAATATGTTTTTTTCGCTATATATATATATATAATTTATGAGACCATGGTTAGTTCTTTAATCTTTTGAATTTTCATAAGAGACAAGAGTGGAATCTTGTAAATCTCAAAATATTTGTTGATTTTTGTGATTAATTTTAGACAGGGGAAAAAGACTCAGTCCTTTTTCTCAATTGAAGAGTAAATAATGCTGGGTTATCTTATGGACAAGAATCTTGATGTGGTGATGATGGCAGAATGTGATAAAGCAAATAAAATGTGATGATAAGTGAGATATTATAAAGGAAAACACAGGTAGAATGTTTCTTTTGTAACAGAAGCCAAGATAATAACAACTAGAGTGAAAAGAATGAGACACATGGTGATGTGCCAGTGGTCGAAAGGTGGAAATATATATGCAGAGCGACAGAATAGATTATCCGTCTGACAGGATAGACATTACACCACAGCTGGTATTCCACTGCTGCTATTTTGGCTAGCAATGTCTGGAAGTTTTCTGAAATCTGTTTATGGCAAACTCTATTTTTCTGGCTGTCAGATGTTGGCAAGTTTATGAGGAAGCCAAATTTAATATTATCTGGGATATTTCTCGGGAAAATGCTTTTAGAGAGCAATAGTATTTTTCATTTGTAGCAGATCTTGTAGGACAAAGCTATGTGGAAGATTATGAAAAATATAAAGAACAGAATCGATTTCATACATAAGAGTTGTCTCCCTTAATCCACTGTTATGACACATTGCAAGTTTTTATTGATCATTCTAGGTGAACAACTAAATTTAAAACCTTAGATTTTAATTAAAAAAGAATTGAAATAATCATTTAGTTTATGGTGTTAGTAGGACAGAATGTTTCTTATGATTATGTTAGCTTTGTTATGATGGTTTTATTAATTTGATTATTTTAAGTGGAAATCATTATATGCTTTCTATGCCTTTATTGCCAATGTTTCTGTTTGAGCATGTCTGCATTACTTTGAATATTTAGCTGTTAAGGCTTTGTATGAATTTTCATATATCATACCTATCAAAGTTTGTTTTTTTTTACTTTTGAAATTACTTGAAATTAGCTATGTTAAAAAAAGATGTTAGAAGTGAAGCTTTTCTAAAAGTCTTTTGTTGCTCACCATTTTATTTGATTTGTATAAGTTCCCAGTGGTCCTTTTTGAAAATGAGAGGTTCAATGAAAGCCATTTGTTTTTTGCTGGAAATTTTGAACACAATTAATAATATTATCCTGTTTATTTTCTGATTCTTGAAAAGGATTTGTTTTAACCTCAACTGAAGGCAAATAATCAGTGACATATATATATATATATATATATATATATATATATATATATGTATAGGTTAGGTAAATGAGATAACTAGGTATTAGCGACCATATACGCTGGTAAGCAAATAAATAATTACCAAATTTTGTCAAGGGGTGTAGACATAATAGTGCTCAATGTGATTAAACAGAGCTAAGAAATATATATTAATACATATACCTACATTTGGTGGTAAATTCTTTTGGTTACTCAACTCATCAGGCACAAGATCCTGTGCCTGATGAGTTGGGTAACCAACGAAACTTAAGTTGCACACCAAACATGTATTTATTAATATATATATATTTATCAGGGGCATCAATCTTTCTTTCATTAAATATAGCAGACAAGGGAGATTTAATTAATTTTTTTTTTCTAGCATCCTTTTTTTTTCCATTTTGTAGGAGTAAAGGAGTACAAAAATTTTCCATAATTATCACTTTCTCAAGTGCTTTAGCTTCTTTAGCCATTTTCAAGGGGGGGTTGTTTTTGTTTTTAATAATTAGTTTTTTCTCATGATTTGACTGTTTGAGTTGCATTTTATTTTTGTTTTGTTTTGAATAGGAGTATTCTGAGCCATCTCTTGTTAAGCACAGTTGGAATTTATGTGAACATCTTTCTATTTTTAGAAAACCTTTAACATTCCATGTTCCCTGTTCAGTGATAAATAAGGTTAAAAAGTGCTTGGGACAATGAAATTTATGGAAAATTGCTGTACTCCCTTACTTCTACAAAACAGAAAAAAACGTAAGGATCCTGGAAAAACTAAATAAAAAAATAATTAAACCTTCCTTGTCTGCCATATTTAATGAAAGATATATATGATATGTATGATAGTGAGAAAGTGACAGGGAGATGGAAAAAATAGAATGACAAAAAAGTTCAAGAAAGATGTTAAAGAAAACATCAAGAAAGAAAGAAAGAGAAATGTTGAAGTGAATCAAGAAAAGATGAAAGAAGAGAAGGAAAAAATTGTGAAGAGAATTGAGGAATAAAATGAAGAATAGAGAAAGGGAGACATTGCAGAAGAGAGAGAGACAAAAATAACAGAAACTGAGAGTGAGTAGAAAATGTGAGGAAAAGAAGATGTTAAAAGAGAGAGGTGACTGATATTGAGAATATCATAAGAGAGATAGAACTTGAAGAAAAGGTTTACTTAGATTATTTGTCTTTTGTTTGTATTGTTATCTACAACTTAAGAGGCTAACAATTTCTGTGTTTACTGGTCAAAGTCATCTAAAATATTGTTTCTCCAGCTTAATGGCATTTGTATAATGGCAGAGTGTTTAGAAAGTTGAGTAAATTTTCACAGTGTTTTATTATAACAAATAATGATTTACTATATTTTGCAATGAGTAAGAGATCTTTATCTTGGTTCAAACAACATAAAGATGATTTAATAATATATTTTGAGATAAAGGCAATAACATATAAATATTTCCTAAAACAAACTCATCAGAATTGAGCAATAGTACATTCCATTATCTTATTTATGATGGAAGGCAGCCATAATTGGCTTCCTCTCAAATTGCTTGATTCTAAAATAAATGATTGAAACTCACTTATGGTCAAATTGCATTAAATAAAGCTTTGCTATAAGCTTAAATGTTCATCTGTTTTCTCTACATTATTAAAATTCAGGTAGTTTTTAAAAGTGCTGATTTTCTGTGTATCTATAATTTTTTACAAAATTAATAAAATTGATGTTGTTTTAGAAATTAAACATTTTCTGATAAACATTTGTTAGATTCTATGCTATCCATTACTACCTTGCTGCATCCTGGGTATGATGATGAACTACATCCGGCAGCAAGGCCTCTGATTAGGAGATTTTGAGGAGCGTGGAACAACCTCTTAATTGCTATTGGTCCCAGGTTAATAGCACCTGTCAGGGGCCCAACTATGGGGAAATAGTTAACTCCCAAACTGGGGTCAAAACACTATGAAAGTATAAAAATACATCTTCATAGTAAAAATACCAGCAATACATTTTCATAGTAAAAAATTTCCAGCAATACATTTTTTGTGGAAAAAAATTACTAGTAATACGTTTTTGTAAAAGAAATTACCAATGTTCCCCAGAAAATTAAATTTCAGCATTAAATGACCCATAAAGAGTTGATATGCTGCTAAACAAACAATAGCAATAGTAACTATCTTGTTAACATGTTCAGCATCAAATGATCTTAATATTTTCACTAGCTTATTGATGAAGTGTTAAAAGATATTAATTAGCATTCCCCTTTATGAAATGTGTACCTTGTTCTCATTTTGTCCTCTTTACACTACTGTATGTAATACTTGCTTTTTAGTAATGCTGTTTAACTTCACATGAATCCCTATTGTTCTATTCTTGGAAATTGGGACTGTAAGTGTGAAGGGAGCAGCAGGAATAATATTAAATGATTATTCATCTCCATAATGCCTGGATCTTTTGATCATATATCTTTTAAGTTAGAAACAGGCTATAAATTGCAAAATGACAATTATTTACTGATATTATTAGATGATGATATTTTAAAGAAAATAACACTGCTGTATATTCTGTATAACTTAGTGCAACTTACAGAATGGTCATGTGATCAGCAACTAAATTGTATCCACCAATGAAAATAGTTTTTTTCAATCAATGAGAAGAATGACTTTGTATTCTCTGCAACATTTATGATAGGGTGCATGATCATTTTTGCATCAAGTTTATCAAAGAATATATAAAATCAGGCCTATTCTTTTTTTATTCTGAAAGATTGCAGAAACCAAAGGTAAATAAATGATACAATAATAAAGTAATCTATTAGACAGTGACTCATTTGGAACAGGTTTTTTTTTTGTTTAAGATAAACACATAGCACAAATGAATCATTGTATAATAGACACAATTGTGAATTGTTTCTTAAGGCATCACAGAAACACTGCTTATCACTGAATCTTGTGCTATTTATTTGATGCCATACTAAATATTACAAAGGCCATGTTTTGTAGGTTTTTACATTTAAAAGGCATATGAATCTGGTCTTTGGATAAAATATGGGAAATGCTTTCATTAATTCAAGTGGTTCTTAAACAATTACTGTTGTTGGTTGGTTTTTATATATTCTTTGAAAAGAGTTTGAGTATAAAATCAGTAACTATAAGATGATACCATTTTTTTTTAATTATTTCACTCCAAGCAAGGCAATAAAGCCACTAGGATGCAAGGGGGTTACTGACTATTAGAGAATATGAGATAAACTATTATTAAGGAGAGAGGACAATAAAAGAACAAGTATTACGAAGACAGGAGATAACTGTTGACATTGCATTTAAATTTTTGAAGACCAAAGTTGACTAGGAAGTAAGAATACAGAAGAGAGTTCCACAAGCAAGAAGTGTGAGAGAAGAAACTGTTAGCATAGAACTTATGGTTAAATCTAGCCATTTCAGTTGTAAAATGAAACCTTGCTGCCAATCTAGTATTGTGCTTATTCATGAAGTCTACATACCATAGAAGAAAGTTCATTGGAACAATTACCATGAAAGTATTTATAGAAAAGGCACAGAGAAGCTACATTACGGTGGTGGGAAAGGGATTGAAGCTGAGATACCAGGTCAGGACCAATAACATTACAGATTCTTCCTTGGATTTTATCAAGATTTTATATCTTGAATAAATTTAAGATATAAAAAGTACTTTATATCTTGAATAATGAAGATTTGTTATAATTGGAAACACTTTAATGTGATTATTTGTTTAGTTACTTTTCTGACAATAATGAGGATAAATAAAACAGCTTATCTAATATTTATTAGAATTGTTCAGTTGGAAATTGTAACATCAGGAACTTGTTTTCTGTACTATTTCTGATTACCAAAAATAGTATACTATAAAAAACTCTTTGCTAGAACTGAGTGATATAATTGCATATGGTCTTTCTAACAATTACTAACAGTAATTCTTACTAATAAGGAAAATGGCCAAATAAAGATAGGTGTAAGGTACCTCCAAGAATTTTCTAGATGAAATAAACACAGGCGTTTTTTTAATCATATTTATAAGTTTGGTTAATAATAAAACTAACTATAACTATAGTTATTATTATTATTAGTATAATTAAATATATTTGAAATTTTATTTACTTGGATTTGTAATTTTTGACTGAAATAGTTTTTCATTAAATTTTTAAGGAATTTCATAGTTTTAGGAATTTGTTTAATTTTTTGAGTTATTTGCTATTATTTCTTTGTTTTTTTAAATTCTATGAAGTTGCCTGCTTCCCATTTTTGGGCTTTCAGCTTGCAGAAATTCTTAAATGATTTTAAAATGCATCTGTCATTTCTAATTCTTTTTATTTGTGAAGTTAAATCAACTTTGATGCAAATATCAGAAAAACTTTTACTCTCTTTTTTTTCTTTCAGAATTTCAAACAAAATTTTGAAATTTTGAGAGAAAACAATGATGTAATGCTAGGAATTTAATCAATTGAAAAGTCATATTTAACTGTTTTAAGTCAAAGTGGATTTAATCAAAATGAAGCATAAAGTGGAGGATTTTGTTAGTTATTAAAAGAAACAGAATTAGAATAGTAGTTAAGCCACTTTTATCCATCTTGAGTTTAGCTTGGATGATAGATAAATTCAGAAGCCATTTTGATTGACTTATAGATAAATACTTTCCATTATACAGCAATTTACTGGAAAGGTAATTACTAAAATATGTACATGGTGATTTTCTAAGTGTTACTTAGATGTGACACAAGGTCGAAAGTATGGGGCACCAAGTGAGGATTGAACTCACTATTCAGTCATAATTGATCTAGTGAGACAAGTGTTTAAACATAGACTCTGGTGATAGTTCTTATGATTTTTAAGAAAAATTACTGTTATTGTTAGTGCAATAGTTCTTTTCTTTGTGTAAAGCCTAAACATTTTAGTAAGCTGTTTTTTTTTCTCTATGACTAAATTTGATAATAATTTCCTTCATAACTAATGAGATAATCTGCCATGAAAGATTGTGGATAAAATAGCTGCATCCATTTGAAAAAATTGGAGAAAGTTAATAGTTGTCTCAATAAAAACTACAAGAGAATGACAATGTCGAAAAGTCACATTAATAATCTTGGTGATTATCTTGTGTACATAAGTATTAGATATAATGAACATGAAGCAGACATTTTGTGAATATCTGATGAAAAACTACTTTACAGCAAGTGGAGATCTTGACCTTATGAAAATTAATTGTAAATATTTTTAAGCATAATTTATCACAGAAAATGAATATTCTTTAGGGATGAATGACAGGAATGTTTGAAAGTGAAGTTTTTCTCAAAGAAAAGACTTTTTTTTAGTGTAGCTTTAATTCTGTCTTATATATTGCAAATAAAAAGAAGAATACAAATAGATAATTTTTAAGTCTACATTAAAGTTGGAAAATTTATCATTATCTTAATATGTAGCAAAATAAATATTTGAAAAATAAGCAATTAAAATTTTTAGCTAAATTTGTAATATTATTTACACATAATTTTCATTAGTAATAAAAAAAATGAATGACTCGTTTGTTTTTTTTTGTTTTGATTTTATTTAAATGAAATTATCCTTAAAATTAAAAAAAATGGTGAAGTTTATAACTAATAATTTTGTCTAAATTCTAAAAAATATTAATGATATTTATTCTATTTTCAGTTGAGGTTTGAATTTAATTTTTTTTTAAACAGGATTCTGGTTCTTTTTAGTTTTGATAAAATAATCTTTGGGCTTTTCCTTATTTTTATGAAGATGTTGGCACCAAATTTTTAACTTGGGTCATACAGATTCAACAAAATCTGTTGTACCAAAATTTAGTGTTCAAATCATTGTTTTCTCATTTTCTTCTTAGAGCTTTGTTATCTCTTTGTCCATTAACAAGGTCTGACTGCTGTTCAGCATGAGCTGAGGGTAGTAACCTTGGAAACTCATCTCCAAGATAGATAGGGTTCACAGCCCCATGCATATTAGAGTTTTGCCTGGCCACCAGACTGTCTGTAGAATGTCGGAAATTTCCATCACTTGCAGTGGACACTGTGGTGTCCTGGCTGTCTTTCCTGTTACTCGGTAAAATCGTGTAAGAAAACTGTCGCAACTGTGCTCCACTACTTTCCTTTTCACGAAGCATATCAGAAATGCATGAAATGGCTGGTTGTTTTCGTACACCATTAGAAGACTTTACAATGTTGCTTCCATTTGTCTCTGAGAAACGCTGTATGGTGACTCCTTCATCTGAATACCATGCACCAGTACGAGGGATACGAGTTAGGGTAAAATCCTCCATCTTCAGGTGAACATGAGGTGTGCTAGTTAGGTCAAAGGTTTGGGACCTTTTTCTTCGGTAACACTCACGTCCAAAGACAATTAGGCCAACAAGCACAAGTAAAACTATGATAGCACTGGCAATAATTATCACAACGACTTCTGTGTTCTTCTCCTCAGACTGTGCCAAAATCTCAGTTATACTCTTAGGAAATGGAACCATTTTTAAAGCTGTCCCTTGATAATGAAGTTCTTGTTGATTACCATAAACTGTGACATTCATTTTATTTCTGTTGATGAGATCTTGGAGGTGGCCGGTAAGGTTTGTTGTTGTGATGTTCAAGAATGTGACATGAATATGCACAGATGCACATGTCAAGTTGTGCACAATTACATGCTCATGTTCCACATGCAGCTTTTTGCAAATCAGTGTCTGCACATTATCAACAAAATGCTCATAAGTACGACGAGTGTGAAGCGGTTCACATTGCCCATTAAATGTTAACTCAATTGTGGCATTGTACTTCTGGGGAATTCTGTGAGTTGGATAATACATAGTTTCTGTGGTGTGGACAACACGAGTGGTTGTAGGGTTGGTTGGGAGGTCATTTGACATCATTGAATGGTTCTGTAACTTTTCACTTGAGGATGAAGGAATTATAGTTGTTTTTGAATGAGGAGTAAACAATTTAGATGATGTAGACAAGGTGTAGGGTTTTATAGATAGTGTTGGAATTAAAAATGATTCTGTCTTGCTTACTAAAGTTGAAGTTGGAATAAATGTTGTATTTTCCTGGTGTACTGCTGAAGTTGTAAGAAGTGTCAAAGACTGATTTCCCGTTTGGGAAGAAACTGAGGTCTCACTTCCCTTAGGCAAAATGCTTGATAAAGAACTAGAAGGAAATAAAGTTTCTTGAATTTCTGAAGACGAGGAGGTTAAAACTTGCAAGTTGGAAAGGTTTGCAGATGACAAAGATGGAGTCATTGTAGGAGCTATGACACCTATTGTCATCTGTGTGGATGACAACTCAATAGATGAATATGTATACGTCTTCATCCAATCAGCTGAGAATGATGAAGAAGGTTGAAAGATAGCACTGCTTTTGTTTCCAAACAAAGAAGATGAAGGAAACATGGATATAGTATCTGTGTTGTTCCATTTTGTATTCAGTATTTGGATTGTTGGAGATGGGGTGAACAATTGAAAATTTCTGCTGAGTTCAACTATTGAAGAAGAGTAAAATTGTGAGAAGGTCTCAAGTTCGGCTGTTACAGAATAGTTGTCAGATTTTGATAGAGAGCTGGTAGTTATCTTCAGATTGGAAACTGCCAGAATTTTGGTACCATTGATCTGTGAAGTTGTTACTATACTGCTGAAATGTGATGTCTCTAAATCTACAGTTTTGCTAAAAGACATAGATTTTTGGTCTGATTGCATTGTGGACAATCTGAGAGAGGAATCAGCATGTTGGACACTACTGGGTAAGATACTGCTTTTTATATCTTGGTTACTCACTGTTTCTGGCATTTTTCTCTCAAGAGAAATGGTAGAATGAAAATAGCTTGATAAAGATTCAGAATGAACTGGACTCTGGGTTTGATGAAATTGGACAGGAGTAGAGGACAGAAGAGTTCCAGCAGATGCTGACATCAGATGGATTACTTTTGTTTGGGAATTGTTTTCCTGAAGAACTGAAGAGCTGACAATGCCAGTTCTATGACTGGATGGAAGTGGTTGATGTGACATTATTGTTTCTATTGTTGAAGATGCACTCAATGTTTCAATAGCATCTAATTTGCCATTATTAACCACAGTTGAAGATGATATTGGCATAGATAATTGTCCAAGACTGCTGATATATTTTGGAATATCTGTTTGAAGACTTTTTGATGAGCTTTCTGCCGTTTTCAAGGATAATGTTGGTTGAATGGAGGTTAAAGTAAATACATTTTTGGATGGAGACAAAGTCTTAGAACTTGTTGCTGAAGTTGTCATTGTGATTGGCTCTGTTGATAACTTGGTTGCCAAAACAGTGGATTCCTTCTTTTGAGTTCTGACATGAGAGTTTTGTAAAGATTCTGTCTTGGATGCTGTTAGCTTTTGGGATTTTTTTATTTGGGTTGTTGAAGAAGTTTTGAGAATGGTGTCATGTGAAGCAGATAATATTGAAGTACTTGGGTGAAGAGATGACTGGGGCTTGGACAGAGTTACACTTTGTGAATTGATTGTTGTTGTTGTTGCCAGTTGTGTTGTCATCAGCGGGGTTCCACTTGACTCCAAGAATAAGCCACTGGTCACACCTAAAGGAAAAAAAAGAAAAAGATTGCAGTCAGTGAAAAATAAGTAAGGATAAACTGAGTGAGTTAAAAGCAAAGAATGTTATTTTTTTTTATGTTGACTAATATTCCAGTCATTTTTTAAAGTGCCATACTTTGGATGGTGTAGACTAGTGGTTCCCAACCAATTCTAAATCATGCCACACTTTGGTATTTCTAAAATTCTGGTGCCCCACCCTTGTAATAATTAATTCTTACATATTCAAAATTTTATTGCAATCCATGTGAAAGAAGCTTAAGAGGCCATTAACTTGGTCTCTAAACAAACTTCCAAACACCATGGCATCCATGAAAGAGAAAAATTAAAAAAACAAAAAGATAGTTAAATATATATAGTTTCAAAACATATAACAGAGAACTGAAAGGCAGAAATATAAAATATTTGAATGAAAGTTTATTCTGTAATATACTTTGATCATTTTAATCATGAAATAATAATACAAAATAAAATTTGAACTCACTAGAAAACAATTCACTGTTAATAACTCATTCTCGAATTACCCCTCTTTTTCTGTTGATATAGTAAGCTGAAGGGTGCACACCCTATGCATACCTCACAAAAATATTACCATGCCCTAATGGTGGGGCATACACCCTGTGTTGGGAATCATTGGTGTAGACTAATTCTCATTAGAAACAAAGAAAAGAGGACTGAACTACTACATAATATCAATCCTCCTATATGGAAGTGAATGCGGGAATTGTAGCAACAGGAATGTATTTTTACAGAAACTGAGAATACCATGGACTGAATGTATGTGCAGTGATGAAGTTTTAGAGAAAATAGAAGCAAATTAACTTAACATCAGAAAGAGATTGTTGAAATTTCTAGGGCACATAAGGAGGAAGGAGAGTTTAAAAAATTTGTCATTCACAGGACATATTGAAAGCAAGAGGGACAAATGAATGCAGTGTATAACCTATCTAATGAGGTGGTGTAAATGGCTGGCAAACAGGTATTAGGATAGCAAAAAGACAAAATTTCTTAAGTGCTACAAAGGAGAGGAAATTGTGGAAAGTTATAATTGCTCATGTCCTGATGGAACATGGTACATAAAAGGAAAAGATGAAGATAACTAAATTGAATTTAGGCAATTTTTTTTTTTCATAAAAAACATTAAAAAGAAAAGCTGAAGTTAAAAACAGATAACTCTAGTAAATTAGCAGTGATAATTAAATCTATAAAATAATGTCATAAGTAAATTAATAAAATACTGAACTTAATGGAACTGTTATTTTGTTAAGTTAAAGTGTCATAAGTTTATTTTAAGAAATTATCCTAGAGAAAATGCTTTTCAAACCCAATAATGAATTTACTTAAAATAATGTTTTTTCTTTTGTAAAATAAAAACATCTCTATGTCTGTCACATGATTTCAGTCCTTTTTATAAAGATATTTTTGAATGAATATTTATGAGTCAGTTATGTGCCATATGTGATATTCACTTAGGTGATTATGTATCTTTCGATACATGACTGACAAGGCCATTTCTTTCTGCAGTAGACCAGTTGCCATCCAAGGCTATAGAACCTGGTCTGTTCTGCTATTTATCCATAGCTGCGGGGAGAAGAAGGATTCATACCCTTCCCAAGGTAATAAGTGAATGTAATGGATTTGACTGGAATTCTGATTTGGCTCTCTGATTCTTCAATCCGAGCCATTATCCATTACTCCACCATACCTCCTCATCAATATTTATGAAAGTGATTTAAATTTCTGTTGTGTCATGTATTTGTTCTCACAAGTATGCTGTGTAGTCAAGGAAAGATAACTACCTCTTGAGTATAGAACTCTTTCTACTTATGTACAACCTCATTTGTATATCACCACATCTTCTGGAATCTTAGAGGCTTTATGCCTGATCTGCTACTTCTATGAACCACTGCAGGAGGTGTACTGCTTGTCTCAGGAAGATTGCCTATATTCCTCTTTATAGGGGATCTCAGTCTTTCATTTGAATCTTCCTTATGTTCTTCATTATCTCTAGACACACTTATTCTCTCTTCCCTTTCACTCTCCAATTCTTGATGATAATCCTGATCCCTCTCTACAGCACCAGGCTCTTCCTCCATTTCAATATCTATCCAGCTCTCTTTGCAATCTAAACTGGTCTTCACGAGCTAACATACCCTGTCCCTTTTTTGTTAATATCGCTGTATTAAATCCTTTTTGCACTACAAATTGTGCTTTCTCAGGATTCAAATCCTTATTCCTTTTGTACCATACATTCTTATTTGTTGAGGAGGACATGGTTATTGGGGCTGTAAGTTGTCTTCCCATCAAAGCCAAGGGGCTTTGTGTTCTGTCCACATGCAGGATGATCCTGTAACTTAAAGACAACCTTGGTAGATAACTTTCTAGGCTGAAATTCCCTGTGCCATGTTGTTGTGTTGTGTATTTGTTCTCACAAGTACACAGTGTAGACAAGGAAAGATAACTACCCCCCTGAGTGTAGAACTCTTACCATTTATATACAATCTCATTTGCATATCACCACAATTCCTTTTATTGTTAAAACTGTAAATTTTTTATTTTTCATATTCACTTATTTAATTAATATACTACTTTATTTCAGAAGAATGATAATTTACCTATTTCAGTTTGTTCATATCTGTCTGTTTCAGTCTATTCATAACTGTCTATCTCGGTCTGTAGATACTTAGTTATCTGATGAATTGCTTATTTTCCCTGTATTGTCGGGTGCATCTTGATTATGTTATTGTTTTCTCTTTGAGTTACACACGATATCCATTTTAGCTATTCCTGCTGTTGAAAGTCCTCAAGTGATGTGGTTTCTGTTATTTGGTACAGTTCTTTGTGATTTTGTAGGGCTATTTTTAACCATTGATCTTAGAAAGCAGTTGTATAAAACTGAGAGTTTAGATATTTCTGAATGAGTTTGGTGCCATGCATATGTCTCCAAGATATCCAAGTCTCAATTTGATGAGGTTATTTAAGAACATGACTTGAGGTTTTGGGCTAATGTTTTGGTTTTGTAGCAGTTTGCAGCATTGGGCAAAACTACCTCTAGTTTTTACTCTGACAATCAGTACAGGTGAAGCACTGGAATAATTTCTATAATCATGTGATTTCTATTAAAAAAAATCTATATTAATACATTGTTGTTCATAAATTAGGTAATGTTAATATTAGTAGTTTCCTCATAAGGAAACATTCTACATTCATTGATCAAGAAGTCAGTACTACTTTTGGTTGAAATTTATAAATTCTTTCTCTTAAAACAGTTTTCAAGAAAATAGGTTTCTGAACCTTCTTAACCCTTTTACTTGAAGTAGTGTAAAAAGTCAACATCTTGATTTTGTCTATTTTCTCTGAGTTACATGCACAATCCATTTTAGATGTTGCTGTTGAAAGTTCTCAAATGATGTGGGTTTTGTTATTTGATATACATTTTTTGTGATTTTGTAGCACCAGTCGACAAGGTTTGAAGGACAATGTTCTCCACCAAAACCTACAGGTTTTATTTGCTCAAAGCCATTTTTAATCATTGATCTTAGAAAGTGGTTGTATATAACTGACAGTTTAGATATTTCTTAACAAGTTTGGTGCTATGCTTGACATCCATATGAAAGTCTTGATCTAACAAGGCTATTTAAGAATATGACGTTTTCAAGTTAATGTTTTGGTTTTGTAGCAGTTTGCAGCATTGGGCAAAACTACCTCTAGTGAAGCTTATTCTTTGTTCAATTTCCGTTTTTACTCAATTTGTTATAAGTGATTCACACACCAAGGTGTTTGAAGTGTTTAGTATTTACTAATTTCACATCCTGAATTTTTATGATGAACTCAGGGTAGGTGCCATCATTACTTTCATTCTAATTCCTAATCATCGTTTCTGTTTTCGAAAAGTTTGAGTCCTATTTGGAACACTTGGTAGTAGATGTTGATTTTTTTTATTCAAGATCATTGTTATCCTAAATATGAATTGGCAAAGCCCTCTTTATAATCAGTACATTGGCCTTGGGAAGGAAAGTAGGTTCACTGTCTTCTATTAGTTTATTTGTTTTGGATGTGGTATGGAATGCTTAAATGATCAGTGTCCCTTTCTTCCCATCTATGCATGTAAAAGTGAAGGAAATAGTCTAGGAAGTTATTAAATAGACTGGAACTTTCATTTCTTCCTTGTCATACTCCTTGCATTTTTCTAAAATAAAGTACATGATAAAATCATCGGATCCTGACAGGACATTGATTTGTCCTATTTTACTCTTGAAGAATTTTTTAAGTTTTGATTTTGAGGGGGTTGATTTTTTTTTCTTTTTACTTGTTCATAGGTTAGGTGGCTGACTAGAGCTTTCTTGATCAGTAGCAGATTTTTTGACCTCAGTCTGGTATGTCACTGAAGGAGATTTCTTTCAGTAGCCAGTATGATAAATGATGCAGTTAGATTTTTAGGCATTCTTATAAGATAAAAAAAGGCTGGCTTTATATCAAAGTTTCCTTCTCTTAGATAGGTGACCATTAAGATTGTTAATGACCTCTGTCTACCCATTTGGTTTTATATCAGAGTTTGCCTTCTCCTAGATGAACATTAAGATGGCTAATGAGATCTATCTACCTATTTGGTTTTATATCAGTTTGCCTTCTCCTAGATAGATAGTTAATGACCATTAAGATATCAGTTAATGACCATTAAGATAGTTAATGAGCTCTATCTACCTATTTGGTTTTATATCAGTTTGCCTTCTCCTAGATAGATGACCATTAAGATAGTTAATGAGCTCTATCTACCTATTTGGTTTTATATCAGTTTGCCTTCTCCTAGATAGATGACCATTAAGATAGTTAATGAGCTCTATCTACCTATTTGGTTTTATATCAGTTTACCTTCTCCCTAGATAGATGACCATTAAGATAGTTAATGAGCTCTATCTACCTATTTGGTTTTATATCAGTTTGCCTTCTCCTAGATAGATGACCATTAAGATAGTTAATGAGCTCTATCTACCTATTTGGTTTTATATCAGTTTGCCTTCTCCTAGATAGATGACCATTAAGATAGTTAATGAGCTCTATCTACCTATTTGGTTTTATATCAGTTTGCCTTCTCCTAGATAGATGACCATTAAGATAGTTAATGAGTTCTATCTACCTATTTGGTTTTATATCAGTTTGCCTTCTCCTAGATAGATGACCATTAAGATAGTTAATGAGCTCTATCTACCTATTTGGTTTTATATCAGTTTGCCTTCTCCTAGATAGATGACCATTAAGATAGTTAATGAGTTCTATCTACCTATTTGGTTTTATATCAGTTTGCCTTCTCCTAGATAGATGACCATTAAGATAGTTAATGAGTTCTATCTAACCAGTTTGCCTTTTTCTAGATGAAGTGCCTTTACTATGGCTGAGGGTGTTCATCTCAACCACATATAGAAACACTCATACATCCACTTAAATTTTAAACAATCATAGACATAAAAAAGTATTAAACCATTGATAAATGTAAAACTGAAGTACATAAAGTTTTAACTTTGTATAAGTTTCCCACAGTCCTGTACATGAGTGAATAGTGATATTAAACCAAATATTAAATCACAATTATATTCATTAATAGATGTTTCTCTAAACATAGGTGAGTGCTGGTTTTTAATTATTTTATTTAACTTTTCTTCCTCCCTAATGTTTAAGAAATAAATAAAATATTACCAGTAATAAGGTTAGTTTTGTTTTATCCTCATTTTCTTTTTCTGTTATGAGACAAATAACTTTGTATAAGTTAAATATTTACTATTAAATTAAAAACTCAATAGGAAATGGTGGATACATAATTTATTAACTATCCCTATCTAAATTCATGCACTCAAAATCAATGTTCTCTTAACACCCCTGTCTATACTCTGAGATTTTATTCATTAATTTTTTTTCTTGATAAGAGTAAACAGATTTGCCTATTGTCCACTTTACACTCCTTCTTGTCTTTTGAACAGTAGAGTTTTTCCTGTTTAGGATAGGGTTTCCAGTTCCCTCTCCTGAGGCCTTAATAAGTGTGGATGTCATGACTTTTTGGCAATATGACTGACTGGAGGCTACAACTCTTCATATTGAGAGTACTGTGATGGCAGTTTTCTGATTGCTCTGGTAGCAAGGTGTGGAAACACTTTGGTAGTGATTAGAGAGGCTGCTCTGGTCAACAGTCACATAATATCAGGAACTGTGCAGTGCCATGTTATGCATGGACAGGTATTCCTGCAAGCACTTGGAGTGGGCAATTTTGAGGCCACACTATACTGTAGTCTTTGCCATCTGACTGCCAGCTTGAATTGTCTTAGATGATCAGCAGTGATTGTTATTCTTCCACCTTAAATTTTTATTATATGACAACAAAAATTAATAAAAATAAGACTAAACCAGTTTGTAAAAAAAAACACTGCAGTTCCCCAACCTTTCTTTCTTCAACATTTGGTATTCATACTAATTTCTACAAAGTACTGAATAGTTTCTCTTGCAACATTCTCCAAACATTGTAGCTCTGTGAAATTAAAAAACTCTTCAATTTCTACTTCTCTACTGGATTCTAAGTTTCACATGCATGACCTCAGTGTCTATATTTGTGAAAATCTCCTAGTAGTAAGGAAATTGTCTTTTGAGTCTCCAAATTATCTTGTGAGTCTTTGAATTGTTCTTATATGTGCTTCCAACTTTCACTATAAAACTCAGTTAGTTATTGCTTTTTCTTTTATTGCTCTCCTTTTTCTCAGGATTGTTGTTTGATAGAATATCTTAGAGCATAGATATGGCTTTTTCTCTACTTTTGTCTGCAATTATCTTTGTGTTTGCTGACTTCAAAGCTCATCATGCCAAGTGGCTTCACACTCTAATGCCACTGGTCTCATTGCTATCCAGACTTTAAATTTCTCAATCTCTCACTCAAATAGTAGATTTCCTTACTCATTTCTCTTGTAAATCTGGTGGGCATGTTTCTTTACTTGATGTCTTCCTTATCTCCTGTCTGGACTCTTGTCACACTTAGCAACTCTGTCCATGCAGTAGTATCTGAAGATATTTCTTTATGCTCATCTATTAGGCAAGAACTCCCTATTCACAGGACATCTCTTTGTTACCAATGCACTAGTTAGGACTTATTTTGTGATTTTCTTTGGAATGACCCTTTGGAGTTAAATTTTCAATCTGTATGTTGAAAATTGTGGCATCAAAGTTTTTTTTCTGTGTGAAAGTCAGCATCAAAGCTTTTGTGTCAGTATGGAAATCCCAAGTAAAAACCATAATTTTCTTCTTTGTTTACTCTTGCCTGTTCAGCTGCTATAGCCCACAGGAATCACTTCTTATGTCTATACCAATGTAACATTTTGTATCCTAACATACTTTTATGTATCAACTCATAATGAGTGTAAGCATGTCCTCAACAAGGCTAAGTCACTGTTCACTGGTAGAATGAAACACTGCATAGCCTCTCACAAGCTTGTTTCTTGAGGTTACTGGGGATTCTGTAAGTGTGTGTTGAAAAAGAGAAAATCCTCAATCCCTTCTCTCTTCAATCATTTTGATGTATTGTCATCTTTTGCTGATAGAGTAGAATGTTTTGCTTGGAAATTCTCTTCCAACTCCACTTTCAACACATCAGGAGTATTTTTTACCTGATTTTCCTCCTAAAATGGAATATCTACTGAGTGATATACACATTCCATCTATGGTTTTTGCTATCATTTCTAAACTAGATTCCCACAAGGAAAACAGACTTAACAGTACTCCCACAATTATCCTAATGAAATGTGCTCTTAAACTGGCTCCTGTTCTCTCCAAACTCCATGACAGCTGCCTTGCTGTTTCTTGCTTTCAAACTTGTTGGAAGATCTCTTCTGTAGTTTCTGTCTTTAAGAACTTTGAACCTTCTGATCCTTTGAATTATCATCCTATTAGTCTTTTTGGCAATGTAATAAAGGCTCTAATTAACTTTGAATTGGTTAAGCATCTTACTTCACATGGCCTTCTGTCAGATAAACAATATGGCTTTTGTTTCTCTAGGTTAACTACCAATATATTAATAGTTATTACTGAATTTGTTTATCAAGCTTTAGATAAGAATGGTGAAGGTCTGGCTGTGGCTTTAGATAATTCAAAGGCATTTGACAGAATTTGGCATGCTGGCCTTTTTCATGAGTTCAAAGACTATGGTGTCTGGATATTTGACAATTCAATAATTCTTAACAAATCAGTTAATGAATATTATGTTGAACTGTAAATGATTCTAGATTCTTTAAAATTATGATGTGGACCTCCATTTCTCTATCCTTTGACCTATGTTATTTCTTATATTCATCAACAATTTTCCCAATGTTATTAGTTCCCAGCTAGGTATTTATGCTAACGACAACTATCTACTCCTGTCTTAATAGTAAATCTGATATGTCTGACAAAGTAAAACTGGCAGCTGCTCTTGAAAATGACTTCCAATCAGTTTTAACAGAAGCAAGAAATGGCTTATGGATTTTAATGTCTCCAAAATGAAACTGCTGTCTTTTAATAATCATTGAGAACATTTTTGTTTTCCATGGCATGGCTGATGCTAATCTCGAGGAGAGCAACTCATTGTATCTACTTGGTCTCATGTTTTTCACTGACATCAAGTAGAGTGATTATATTGAATCAATTGCTAGGTCTACTGATAGGAAAGCTGGTTGTACCAAACAATTTTTCTTGTGCATTTATAAATCTACCATTCGTCCATGCATTGAATATTGCTGCCATATCTGGTCTGGTACTCTTGCTAGATATCTCAAGATTCTTGACAAAATCCAAAGAAGAGTCTGTAATGTTACTGGTCCTGACCTGGCATCCTGACTTCAGTCACTTTCCTATCACCATGATATGGCTTCTCTCTGTCTTTTCTATAAATATTTTCATGGCAATTGTTCTAATGAGCTCTTCTTCTTGGTACTTTGACTGCATGAATTTAAGTGTACTACCAGATTGGAAATTAGGTCTCATCGTTTTACTGTTGAAATAGCTAGATGTAACTATAAGTTTTATTCTAATAGTTTCTTTTTTCACACTTCTCGCCTGTGGAACTCTCTTCCAGTGTCTTGCTTTCCTGTTACCTATGATCTTCAAAACTTCAATTACCATCTTTTCTCTTCCTGAATCTGTATTTTTTATTGTCCTATCTCCTTACTAAAGTCTTATAATTCTCTTTCATTTTCAGTAACCTTTGGTGTCTTTGTGACATTATTGCCATATTACTTGGGGTGAAATGATTTTAAAAAAATTGGTTGGTTGGTTGGTTTCAGAGAATCCTGAATTAAAAAAACAACAACAATAATAATAATAATATATGTTCTTCTTCCTTTTTAATAGGAATTGATAGGGGAACGTATCTAATCTTATTAAGAAAAGAGAAAAGAACAGAAAACAAAATGAAAGATAAAAAATGAATTGGTAAATGAAATTTCTACATGATGGTGGAGGGTTTGAAGTATAGAATTAAAACAAGGACACTTAGTAAAAGTTATGTTATCCCATATCAACAAAAAAAAAATGATGGGGTGAAATTATACGGCTCTTATTATTGGCAACTTATCTTATTTCTTAAATATTAGTGAGGGAAAAAAGGTTAAATAAATGAATAAGCAGACTCACAGTACTAAATACAAATGCATCAAAGAAACATTCTATTTGGTCAAATGTCTCTTCTTTTGGTAAGTTCACATGGATAAAAGAGGAATGATCTTTCAGATTTATAGCTAAGCCTCCTCTACCCTTGGGTTAGGTGGTAGGTGTGCAGAGAGAGGAGTTAAATGGGGAAAAAAGAAAGAAAGAATTTTTGCTTATTTCATTACAGACAGATAAAAAAAACAACTCCTAAACTTTCATTCAAGTTCAGATAACTTAGAGAAATATTGAAAATTATGGAAAAACTTCTCTATAAAAATGTGACAATTTACGAAATGGCCAGTTAATTTCAGGTGTGTGTATGTATGTATATGTGTCTGTGTATGTATATATAGAAATTAATTTCAGGTGTATGTGTTTGTAGGTATATAAATTAATTTCAGCTGTTTGTGTAGAAGTTAATTTCAAAAATTTGTGTTTGTATATAGAAGTTGATTTCAGGTATGTGTGCAAGTGTAGAAGTTGATTTCTGGTGTGTGCGCATGTATGGAATTGATTTCAGGTGTGTACGCATATAGAAGTTGATTTCAGGTGTATGCGCATATAGAAGTTGATTTCAGTTGTCTGCACATGTATAGAAGTTGATTTCAGGTTTTTGTGTGTATGTCTGTGTATAAAAGTTGATTTCAGGTTTTTGTGTGTGTAAGGCATAGATTATATTTATATAATCTATGCCTTACCTATGCTAATTCAGCAATTATTTACATATCACTATATCTCCCTAAAATGCAGTGGTCTCATACCCCAGGTACTTTGGTCAGTTCTTTTGATCTTTAATTCATTTTCGGTGTTTCTTTGATATCCACTTTCTATTTCCCAAAGTATCAATGGAAATCTCGACCTTTCTCATATTCAGAAAAGTCTTCTTCTTCTTTCATCGACTCTTTTGAAGTTTCATTCTAGTTATCTTCATCATCCATACGTTGATATCCAGACAATTCATCCTGTTAAAGGCAGGTTTTGTTTTTGTTTTACAAAATCATTATTTGAAATATCAGTAGACATTTATTCATTGTCCTTCCCCTCCACATAATTGGATGCCACCACTCATATTTGAAGACTGCTCTCTGTGGTACAGAATCTGAATCCTGGTCAGTTTTGGATGATATATTATACCAAAAGACAGATTCTTGTAGCAAAATTTGATTTTTTTTAGCCACAGCCTTAATTGTCCAGTGATGTCTTTCAACAATGCCATTCATACTCAGCCTATAAGCTGCTCTAGAGAAACATCTCATGCCTCACTTCTCTAACATATTCAAGACAGCTGAGTGGAAGGTGGTGCTGTTGTCCATCAGCACCTCAGTTACCAGACCCCTCTTCTAAAACATATCCTTGAGGAACCTTGCTATCTTGGTTCCATTTTCTGCTCTGATTTCTCTCCATACAGCCACTTGTCTGGGTTCACAATCAATCATTGACAGGTATAGTCCCTGTTGATAATGAGTCATGTCGATGGCCAACTAGCTCCAAGCTTTCTCCACCTGAAGCTCACCCACTATATGTCTAATTGGTGCCAGATTTATCTTCCCAGCTCTCTCCTCCAGACAGTCTTTTGACATAGCTACATGCACTGCAGCCATCCAACTAGCTTCCCACAAATTGAGAAGAGTTTTCTCCTACTCAACATATCCGACACATCGGGAATATCATTTCCTCTTAGGAACACCATCTTGTCCTTTGTATTCTTTTTCAATTGAAGCCCCAATGCTACTCCCACTTCTAACAATTCTGGTCGTTTTGTGGTCAGCCTGAACCTGTCAAGATAACATAACACTTGGTTAGCCATTGCCACTGTTTCATCTACCATTATATTATCTATGCAAGAATAGGTGGCTCTTCTCATGGCATCCTTCTCCCCTAGTACATTCTTAAGTACTGCTGTCATGATTTCAGGGACAGAGTTTAGGCTAAAGCTTAAACTGGTTAGGCAATAGGTTTGGACTTTATATCTGACCAGTTGATATCTCCATAAGTTTTCAGCAATGTGGATCTCTAGGTAAGCAGATTTCTGGTCAACAATTTTCAAGCCTTATCCCATCCATCTCCATTTCTGAAGAGTCTCTCCACACACATCTGCATCATTTTCACCTGTGTGACATTTCACATATTCATTCAATTTTTGAAAATCCAATACAGGTTGAACTTTCTGTTTTGTGGTCTGAACTACTGCCATTAGTGGTAGTCTTCCTTCAAACTTCCCTGACCATGGCTGGAGAATTCCTTACTCCATCCATTGCTCCACCTCCTTTTCAAAGTCTACTTTTTGCCCCCCTCGTAATGAGTGCCCATAGCAGCCAACTTTGTTTTTTAGTACAGGTGCATTTCCTTTCCACCTCCACTTGACAGTCCACTGCTTTCCATCAAAGTCTGCATGAAAATCCTGGTCCTCTATGACATTGTTTTCTTGATAATGCAGTATTGTTTTCATTGTCACTCCTCTCTGACTGCATGCTTGCAACACAGTGCTGAATGCTGAACTCTGTTTTCTTATACATGGTCATGACCCCTACCGAGTTGTGTAGTTGCCTAGAACCATGTCGACGCCTTCAACCATTTGATTGATAGCAATCATTTGGATTGTAAGTGGCATCCTGTACACTACCAATCTGACAATACTCATTCCATTGCACCACACTGTTTTACCATCAGTTGTTTGGATGCTTCTCGGCCCACTCCCCCTGTCAACCATAATTTTGGTGACCAATGTGAATGCGCAGCCTGTGTCAATGAGGGCTTCTGCACTTTTCCTGTTCACCAGTTGTGGTAGTCTGCTCATTAGTGCCTCCACTGGATAAGTGGGGTAGCTACTGGTGCAGTAGCTCCTTCTTTGTTCATTTCCCTGGCAACAGTATCTACTTATGTGGCCAATCTGGCCACATTGATAACAGGTGATGCCTGGCTTGGTTCTTCACAATCCTTTGCTATATGGGATCTTTGGCATATATAAGACTTTCCAGTGAACTTCTGGGGTTGATGCTTAACTTTTGGCTCCTCACCGCTTGTAATTTGTGGCTTTCTGTCCTTTCAGCCAGTGACTGCAGCAATCTCCAGTTCCTGTTCCTTTTTCCTGGTTAGCACCCTAGCATGTTGCAATAGTTCTCCCACTTCCATAGAATTTATTCCAAGAAGCTGCTGGAGAGTTTTGGAGATGCAATCTAGGAAACTGTTCACAAAGACCAATTTTACCATTCTGTCGAGGCCTCTCTCTTGGAATCCTGCCAAATCTGCCAATATACTGATGTTGTTGGCATAAACATCGACTGATTTCCTGGTCCAGCGCACTCTACTTAATGTGACAAAGTCACCAAAAGGTCCCTTGCTGAAAGCTTCTTTAAGTTGAAGCTTGATAATTTCAGCATTATGCCATTCCTCCTCACTCAACTCCAGGTAGAATGTCAATGCTTTCCCTTCCAGGTACAGTGGTATCAGGCTAGTGATATCCATGATGTTTTGCAGCCACCCCACCAATTTCACTTTGTTGAGCCACGCAATCACATCCCCTTCACCACAAAAAATTTTCACTTTTTCTGCCATCTTGTGAAACAGATAAATTCAATGAAATATTTTGCCAAAATAGCTTGTTGTCAAAAGAAATTAACAACTCTGTTTTCAGGAAACAATTTCTGAATCTGTCTATATTTCTGAGATAAGGTATTATGTACATTATTTACATTATTCGGACTATTGTCCGCATCTTTGTCACCAAATTTATTACACTGTTTTGGCAGTTGTACGCTCCGGCCTTGAGGACACATGGCACAGTGGATAAAGGCATTGGTTAGATCCAGTGACAGGACCCAAAGATTGTGAGTTCAATACCCAATTAAGGCAGTGGAGAACTTTCAGAGGGAAATTAGCAGGAGATAACTGATAACTGACATCCATTAAACATGGCACGTGGAACTAGAACACTCTACCCCAGTGAGCAAAATAAAGGGTTAAGTTTGACATTCCAACCACCTGAAGAAGGCCAGAGTGTACAATGGCCGAAACATTGTAATAAATATGGCGACAAAGATGAGGACAATAGTCCGAATAATGTAAATGATTAACAATTTCTGAGTTGGTGTTTGTCCCCTCTAGCCTGGTCTCTTGGTATTTTTTTAAAATTCTTCTCTATATTTGCTTCATCATTTGTTCCTCCCCTGCTTGTCACAACCGTACATATAGTATGAGGTACTCCAAGGGGAAATCACCAATTACACACCTGGATGATAGACATATGGGTACCTCAGAATGGAGCACTAACGTACTTGAATGTCCCTCCTCGTGATTCCATCCAACCACAGTTATGCTTTTTAGTGCTGGGTCCTGTATAGTTTCATCATTCTATCCAAAGAGAAAACATCAATATCCCCCCAATGTGAAAAGGTATCCTCAAAAGTCTCCTTTATATTTTCTTTTGGTTCTTTGTAAAACTGCAACCTTGATAACATGTCCATGTTTGGAATTGAATTTCCCTTAACATATTCTATATCAGAGTTAAAGGCCATTAATCTTATTGCTCACCTCAATATTCACGCTCATACGATTTTGGGTAATTCTTTTCTTGGTTTAAATATAAATGTTATGCAGTAGAGTAATCTCTAGAATAGACATTGTCAGGTCAACAGATGGTAGCTCGACTAGCATTTGCTGTGGCATACTGCTTTTATAGAAGTACTTCATTTACATACAATAATACTGCATCATATAGGAGACTTAGGTCATTTTCCTCTTCCAACTCCTTGTCAGATTTCTGGTCATTAACATCCATAGATTTTTCTGTTTCATTACTGGATTCATTAGTCACCTCCTTTCCTTCATGTTCTTCACCATCAGATTCTTCATCCATTTCTATATCCTTGGAACCCAAGGATTCTGCTTCTGAATTGATCCACATGGGCCAGTACATTTTGTCCATTTTTCAATAGTATTGCTGTGCTGTGTCCTTTCTGTACTACAAAGTTTGCCATCTCTGGATTAGATTCTTTGTCTTTTTTATAGCACACACTTTCAATTGTTAAAAATGACATTGTTATGAGAGCTCTAATCTGTCTGCCCATTAATATGGAGAGATTTCGTAGTCTGTTGGCATGTGAAATTGTCCTAGAGCTTAACAATAATCTTGGTAAGTAACTCTCTATATTATCATTAGATGGGGAAAATGCTTTTAGTACCATTTTTACAGTCTGAACCATTCTTTCTGTGATGTCATTCGATTGTGGGTGTTAGGATGGTGTTTTATACAGGGCGCATTTAGCCACAAGCACAAACTTTCCTCACAAAATTCGGGTACATAATATGAGACCAAAATTTTAGGCATCCCATTCCTTGAAAATATTGTTATTTATATTTATTTTACAGTGGTGTTTTTTCTGTCAGCTATACTGAAAATGAGTCCACTAAAATTAAAAATAGCCCCATGCCTTTAATATGAGCATGATCCATGTGTACCCGAACACATGGTTCTTTTTCTTTAGGCCACGAGTGAATTTTGTTTTGCTGAAAGTTTTTCATTTCAGCACATTTTGGGCATCTTTTTTACATATTCTTCTACATATCTAGAATATTGTGGCTACCATTCTTGTAATTTTAATCTCATTTGTGTCACTGTTATACAACAATGTACATCTTTTAGTACTTCTTTTCTTAAACATTGTGGGCGTATTATAATATCTTCATTGCATATTATGCCTTTCTCTACAGTTAACTTATGTCTTGATTCTTTGTAGGGTCTTTCTGCCATTGGACAATTGCTTCATGTGTTTATTTTTATTCTGTCTGAAATTTTACTTAACAGTGGATCTTGTATGGTTTCTATTATGGGATGATTTAGGGTTAACCTGTCCATTTCAACCCAGTGCAGTATTTTATCTTTTGAATTCTCAGACATTTCTAATTTTTACTGTTAAAATTTAGTCTGGATAGCACATCCACATGTCGAATAGTGTTTTCTTTTATGTATATGAGGTTGAAATCAAAGGCCATGAATTTTATAGTCCATCTTAAAATTCTAGAAGATGTGACTTTTGGTAATTCCTTTCTGGGGTTAAATTTAAACTAAAAGTTTGTGATCAGACTTTAACAAAAATTTTCATCCTAATAAAAAAATTGAGCTCTTTCTGTGCTACATAATATTGTTAATGCTTCTTTCTCAATATATGAGTAGTTACCTTCAGCTGATGTTAATTTTTTCAACAGGTACACTATTGGATGACCTTCTTGAAATAAAATTGTGGCTACAGCATGTTCACTTGCATTCATAATTTTTGGTCACATGTTTCTTTTCATAATGGTTGAAATTTCTTCATATGTTAAGTCTTCCAGTATTTTGGAGTAGACCATAATAGATATTTTTTTATGGCTTCACATCCTGCCAAAGCCAAAATTAAATTGGTAATTTCATTCTCCCCTCTGGAGGCTTTCTTGTCTTTCAGTTTCTTTATCCTAGCCAATGCTGTGAAACATCTAAGCAGTACCTCATTTATATACAATACTACAATAAATTCTAATGGTCTACGATCTGACCTCTATATAACAATTTTTCCAATCAAAAATTGATGAGCTATACTAGTTGTTCATATGATGCCTTCTTTTTGATATTTGAATAATTAAATTCAGTATTTGTCAACCTTCTTGATAAGTACATTATTGGGTGTCCTTCTTGTATTAATATTCCAGATATTTAATGTTCAGTGGCATCTGTAGTCAATTTAGTTTCCTCTCTGGAGTTAAAAATTTTCACCACTGATTTCTTTGTAAGAATTAACTTTAACCTTTCAAAAGCTGTTTGTTGTTCAGCATTCTTTTTTTCTCAGTTTAGCAAAAGGTTTTGTTATATCTGTATAGTATGATATATATTGTCTATGAAAGTTCACTAATTGGAAGAAGGACTCAAGTTCTTTTTTATTTGTGGGTACTAATCAGATACTTTCAATATTTTTGATTAGCACTTGATCTGGTGACACTCCTTTTGAAGAAATGATATCTTGTCACTACTGTGTATGGATCTTTTTTCATTTCTTGTCATTTCTGCATTTCTTAATCTACTCAAGACTGTCAGTTTGTTCTATTAACTTCTTTTTTACTAAGGATATAGGCATATATCATCTTTATAACATACCATATGGCCTTTTGAATATGGCATTGTTTTTATTCCACAGGGCATTCCATAGGTCAACTTAAGAAACTTATCAGAGTTTATTGTTGTTACTTTTTTAAACCTTTTATCTATTAGTATCTGGTGATATACAGTAGTTAGGTCTATTTTGGTAAAAACATTCATTCCTGCTAAGGAATGTAAGGCCACTTCCATATTTGGTTTGGGATACAAGTCTGAGCAAACTTTATGATTTACTTTCACTTTATAATCACCACATATGCATATTGAATTTTCTCAAAACGACAATTGGAACAGGAACTGCAGGAACAATATGAAGAAGGTCTTGCTCTACTAGTTTTTGTAATTTTGCTACTATTAATGGTAACAAATTCACTGATAATTTCCATGCCTCATAATAGGAGGGGGTAACATTTTCTTTTAACTTTAGGCTTGCTTCATGTTTTTTTTTATTAACATGCCCATTTCATCCATTTTAACTGCATTAATTCATTTTGTACAGTTAATGTTAATTACATCATTTCCAAAAAGTCCAACATTTTTTTTGTAATTTGCAGCATTGTGGATATTATTTCAAATTTGTTTTTCAATTCTAGGGACCTTTCAAAATATCACAAAGTTTTTATAACTGACTCATCAGACTGGCGTAACTGCAGATGCTTTTCACGTAGTTTTGGTTTGCCTAGCTGCTACCAAAGATTTATTGGTATTAGCATTAATTCACTGTCTGTGCCCATTTGCATATCCAAATCTGTTATTTATTCAAGCTTTTAGTAAAACATTTTTTCTTTGTTCTTTAATGTAAAATTTCAAATATTAATTTCATCTTCTTGTTTTTTTTCAATTCTTTCCATGTTCTGCTTTTTAACTCTGAATACTACTTGAAAAGGATTCTCTTTTGTAGATAACTATGACAGGTTTTTCTAAATGCTGGACATTTCTCTTATTTCATGTTCATATCCACAGAACTGATATTTTGTTACTGTAGTTTTCAGCAAGTAAGTTTTAGTGACTTCTAAATTATCTTGTCTGTTTTCATTTTTGTTCAACTTTTCTTTTAATTCTTGTTGTTGAACAAAATCAATGCAGTTGTTCAAGGACATATTTCCTATTTGTATAATTGTTCCAGCACTTTTTAGTGGTGCATTGCATTGTACATTCCTTCAATTAGTCTCATTTAAATTAATTCTTCAATTTTTTTACTTTCTTTTCAGAGTTTTTGAAACTCACAATATTGAGATGCATTTTTTAAACGATGCAAAAAACTTTGTAACATGTTTGCTAGCTTCCTGTCTGGTAGCCATGAAGTCAGGATCTTCAAGGAATAACATATATCCTATTAGTGATGTCATTGTTATGAAGTGGGATTTCCCTTATATTTTATCAGTCCAGTAGTAGTTTCACATACTGAGAAGGTATTTAACTAAGTGCCCACATTGCAATGCCATATGACACAAAGTTGAGTTTAAAGTGGGTTAATCAGCAGTACCACAAAAAAATTCTCAAGCCCCTTTGATACTTCCCCATTTTGGGGATGCCCCAGGTACTGGGCAATAAACTAAGCCCCATTCCAAAGCAGAGGTATGGCCTAGGGAGATGCCACCACCCCGAGGCTTGATTATTATTGGCAGAGGAGTGAACACTTCTGCCAGTCAGCACATGATACTTGCATACCAGGAGTTGCTCTACCCTTACTGCTTGGGCATGTATATCATCTGTTTGTTAGCTATTCTCATTTGGCAGGCATTTACATATCACTACACCCTCTCTTAAAAAAATAACTATAAAAATATCAAAACAAAATAATAAAAAATAGAAACAATAATAAGAAATACATAAATCTCATCTATTGCATCCTCTTTTTTTATCTTTTTTTGCTTTACGTATGCATAAAACATGTTAATGCATCACAATGTTTATATGATGATCTGCTTTTCAATCTTACACTATTGTCTCTTCATATGCAGCCAGTAATCCTGTTTCTTTGTCTTTCTTTTGTCTCCATCCTTTCCATCTTTTTCTCTATTCATATATATGTATCTTTATTTTTTCTTTCATCTAGTTTTCTTTTCTTTTTCTGTAGCTTTTCTGTCTCTTTTATATCTTCCATAGCCTCTCCCCTCCTTTTCCTCATTTTCCCAATCCCTTTTAAGGAAGTCTGATATATAGATAGAATGATTTATTTGAACCCCACATGGATGATATTGGCCACATAACTACCTCTTCTTCCATGTAAGACTGTACCTTCTTTTTTGGAGAGTGTCCAAGGGGAGAAACTCATGTAGATTAACATAACTGTTTTAAGCTCAGAAAAATCAGGAATTGTGCCAATATTATATTCTGATTTTTAAGTGTTCATACAAACAAGCAGAATAATAATATACATATATATTTTTCAGGAATTCTTTGGACTTTTGATTTCATTCTTTTTGCTGTATTTGTACCAAAATGTTTCAGCTTTTCCATTCCTTGATCAATTATTCAATTTATATAGAAAGAGGAGAGTCCCATTTTTCAAACCTGTGCATACATTGGAATTTATCTCAAATATCTTTAGCATGTAGTGAGTGTGAAATAATAATTTCCTTCACCCACTCCTTCAAATTTTGGAGGATTGAGGAAGAAGGAAAGAAATTTGAGAGCTTATGTGAAATTGTTTTTGGATGAATGAAAACCTTGCCTTCACAGAAATTAGCTGGTCAGCCAAGAAGAAAAGAAAGTAACATGCCTATGCAGAAATATTTTTTATATAAAATAAGGAGAAAAATTAAATTAATCAGAGAAGAATGCCTGAAGTCAAGTGAAAGGTTTTGTTTCAGTTCCTCATGACCAGCGTTGAAGTACTCACCAATTATATTATTTGCCTCTAACCAGCATGTGGCACTTCAAAGAATTTTTTCTCAACAATCCAAGAAAGCTAAGTATTTCAAACTATCTCTCTTTATCTACTATTTTATGTATGCAAACCATATATCTCTTTGGTGAGAAATGATCTCTCTTACCTTTGTCTTAATCATTTTTAATATTATTTTGTGTCAGATCATTTAATCTGTTGTATGAACATTTCCTCTTTATGACAATACATGACAATACATTAAAACTATGGACTTTAAGAATTTTGATTTATTTTCCTGAAACAAGCTACTGACACTAATTCAATTTGTGAATAAATTCCTTATCTTGTTTTGTTAAAACTACTCATGTTTCTTCATCATTATTATCCTTCATTAATCTTCTTGGCATGGGTAGATCAACAGTTCATTTTAAACCCTAAGTCCCATGTCACTATAAACCATCTTCTTTGTCATAAATACCAAGATGTATATAATTTCTTTGCTCTTTTCTTAAACAAAATTGCTATCTACATTCTTATCAAATATATAAATTTACTTTTTATTCTTCAGAATTTGGTGGAAATGAATAATTTTATTTAAAGTATCATAAAATTTATTTGTAGCCTTAATTAAATATTTCAATAGGAATTGCTGTATTGTAATTAAGAGAAAATAATAAAACCTACCTTAATTAGTTAAATATTAATAAATTATAATGTATACAAGATTCTAATATGCACATATTTTATTCATAAGTGAAATCTATATAATTCCGATAGTTTGGCTTTTGGTAATGTAATGGTGAAATTAGCCATTTCCCTATAAGGAAACATTCAGCATTTATTGATTGAGCAGTTATTGTTACTGTTTGTTGAAATAGTTTTTCAGGAAAATATACTTTTCAAGTTCGCTGTCATTACTATTTCTAGTATTGATGACAATCTCTTTCCTGACCTTTTGTTTAAGCTTGTGTGAAAAATCAGCAGCGAGATTAAATCATTATTTTCTCTTCTAGTTACGTGTACTATTCTTTTTAATTTTTACTGCTGTTGGAAATCTTGAAGTAATATGGTTTTCGTTATTTTGTAAATTTCTTTGTGATTCTGTAGTGCCAGTGTATAAAATTTGATAAAGATAAGACCTAGAAGTTTCATTTACTTGAAGGTAATTAGTATTTGGCCCACTTAATCATATCCATTGTGTATTTAAACTAAAAATTTATCAATGAAGTTTTAGTAACCCGTAGATAATTGATAAAAAGAAATTTATTTTCAAATCTGGTTATTCAAATATTGTAAGGTTTCCTCAATTTGGGCCAATCAATGCTGAGCATTCTTCTCCAAATTAATCACTTAAAATATTTCTCTTAAATCAGTTTTTCAGGAAAATAGGTTACTCAAGTCCACTTTTATCACTATTTCTAGTATTGATGGGAGTTTCCTTCCTAAACTTTTGTTTAAGGTTGTGTGGGAAGTTGACATCTTGATTATATCATTATTTCCCCTTCTAGTTATGTGTGACTCATTTTAGTTGTTGCTGTTGAAAATTTTCAAATGATGTGGCTTTTGTTGTTACAAAAATCTCTTTGTGATTGTGTAGCGCCAGTCTGATGAAGAATTATCTTTATTAAGACCTAGAGGATTCATTCTCTTGAAACTGTTTTTAAATCATTGATTTGAGAAAACTATTAAACGTCTTATTAACTTGGATACCACAGTACAGGAACAGGAATTAAAGTTTTGTGTTAGAAGCATTAACATAAAAAATGCACCTGAGGAAGGCTGAAGAATGTGTTGGTCCAAGCATGTTAAAAATGACAAAGGTAAAGTGGGCCATCCAAAAATGTATGAAATAATAGAAATACTTCTCAGACAATAGAATAATACTGAAGAATTTTTCTTTTAGCTAAAAAAGGCTCAAGAGGCAGTCCATGTAGAGAGTTACTGAATGATGTGTGATGAATATAAGAGTAAGTAGGGGTTGAGGGTTATATGGATTTGAAGGATAGGTAATAAATGAGCCTTGACTTGAAAGGGGTTAAGATTATAGGGCTTGGAGAAGCAATTACATGGGAGTCTATTCAACAATGCAAGTTCTTGGGGAAAAAGCTGTTTGAGTGGGACTTCCTCCTTACAACTGGCTGGTCCATACAGATTAGGTTTCCGGTTCCTTCTAAAGCCTGCTTCAGTTCTCTAGTTCTAATACTTGGTCTTTCCTATGCTAATATGTCCACACAGTAACCCTCTACCTTGAGTGGCCCTTAGGCCATGTATTAGATGAACATTAGTAAAAAAAATGTGGGGAATTTGACTCTGTAGATGCAGCATGAATGTGTTATAATAACAAAAATGAAGACAATATTTTTTAAAATATCTATAATGATTTAAATAATTTACATTAGGTCTTCAGAAAAACAATCATATATAATATTATTTTCATTTTTCTTATTTGAAAAAAGGGAGCTAAAAAATTAGATAGAAAATAGTAGTCAAAATTAATAACCGTCAACAATATTTCATCTAAAGGTAAATAAAGATAATGATGTTGTTACTAATAGTCTTCTTCTATGTGCCATGTCCCTTCAGGATGTGGGTGATCATAACTCCACAACTTCCGATCCCTTGTGGCCTTTAGTAATATTTCTCCCTTTGTCAATCTGCCCACTCTTTGTTCCACTATCCATTCACACAAGCCTGTGGCCTGCTGTCTTCCCTTATCTCTCTTGCACTTGATATGCCCTGTAAGTTTGCCAAGCCTTCCTACCTCATTATTTGTCCAAGAAAAATAAGAAGAAATATAATAGTGAGTGAGATCTTTTTTTGAGTAAGTGCAGTGGGTATGGTCAACCAGGCTATTGTAAAGCAAAGAGGATCTGAATATCAATCTGACTGGAAACTTACTATTTCCAGTTGCTTGAGTATTACTTGAGTGCTTGAGTATTACTTGAGTGCAGTTGCTTGAGTATTGCTTGAGTGCATTTGCTTGAATACTGTTTGAGTACAATTGTGATAAAAAGCAAGTAAAAATGAAGATAAAATAATTATGTCAAAATGAAAAATGGTTGACAGCAGAAGAAAACATTGTGATTGGGTTGTTGCTAAAATTTTAAGTTAAAGGTCCTTATCAGCAACAATAAATATTTGAGAGAAAGATAAAGGATGTAAGTATATATGCTCTTTTTTTTTCTTTTAAAGCAAGAAGAATCTATATATAAAATTCTGTGACTTCTGTCTGTCTATCCATCAGTCACATCTTCCAAAATAGCTGTACATTGACTGATCAAAACCAAATTTTTGGGAGAAGTGCAAATAGGTAAGGAGGTACAATGTACAATCGGTTTTACTAGGGTGCATAGAAACTGTGAAGTAGGGTTTTTCTCAAAGTATTTTTCCAAACAAATCAGTTTATTCAAATTTTCTCAATTGGTCTGCAAAATTGAATGAAATGTAGAGTTTTAAATCTCAACAAAAAATGTCAGTGATAACTTCAACAATACTAAATACTCTGAGGATTTCAACACCTGTCAGTGTGTTGCCAAAAAATTCTAGTGGCCCAAAATGCAACCTTTGAATTGGAGATACCAAAATCAAACAAGTATAAAAATTAAAATATCTGGAAAACTTTTTTATAGAAGATGGAAAATGTAACACTGAAATTTGAATATATTTGGATAGTGAAAAATGCTTTTTCGAAAGCTAAGCTTAGTATTAAGAAACAGGAAAATTTTATTAAGAACAAAGAAAAGAGTGCTGAACTGTTATGTAATATCAGTCCTCCTATATGGCAGTGAATGTTGAACAATCTCCTCACTGACGATGAAGAGACTTGAAGCAACAGAAATGTCGTTCTAAAGAAGGATGCAGAGAATATCACAGACTGAACATGTGAGTAACAAGGAAGTTTTAAGGAAAATGGAAACAAAAAAGACATTTATAATTAGAATCAGAAAGACATAGTTGAAACTTCTAGGATTCAATGAAGAAAGAGGGCTTAGAGAATTTGACACTCACAAGATAGATTGAAGGTAAATAAAAATAAACTCACACACACTTCACATATTACAACACTCTTTGTCCATGTCACTACACTTGACAGACTACAAAAATCAGTATTTGTCTTTAACTACCCTGATGATGACTTAAGAAAGTCGAAAGCTTGAACCATATTTCTTCCAAAATTTATTTTGGACAATTTCTGATAGAACTTCTTCCTTATCTGGGAATGATTATTCATATTTTGGAAAAAATGAAATATGATCAATAAAATTGACACAAAATCTCTGTTGTCTTTAATAACATTTGCTTATATATATATATATATATATATATATATATATATATATATATATATATATAATGTACTTTCATTCTAAAAGATTTTAAACTATTTATACTTACTTCTGGTGAACATAAGTAACATAAAAATGTAGATTTTCATGTTGCTGAATATTTTCTCCATTTTTGTCTCTTGTTGGTGAATTCTTAGTAAATCCAGAACTTCTGTGAATTACTGTAAGTTTCAGTACAGCCAATTCTTTTGTGGATGTCAGGGTATATCCAATACTTCTGTGTTTTACTTCAGGAGAAAGTACATTTAATATATGTGTTGGCTACCCAGGGTCTGGGTATGTATATTATTTATATGTCTTACCCCAGGTCTGTAGGCTCCATTTTTAGAAAAAAAGCTCAGTGCAGTTGCCTGTAAAATAAGGAAATTGCAGGTGATAAGAGAATATTTTGGATAAATATGCAGTTTTTAAAACAGTTTACACTACAAATGCAAAAATATCAAAAATGAGAATATGAGTTTGAATTACTTGAAAAAAAGCATTATTATGACATAACAAGATGCTGAGTTTAAGAGCAGCTGTGTATTCAGTAAGAATCTAAATTCAGAAAAAATAGCTTATTTTATTTATAGCGAAGAAAATCGATGACTTACCTCGTCAAACCAAGTGACAGCATGTCGCGTTTATCCTACAACGGAAAATGTGGTGAAAAAGAAAATTACTCACCAAAAAAACAGGGCATGTATTCCGCATGACATGTTGAAGATGGAATATTTAAATTAAAAAACAAGTCCATCACAGGAGTTGCTATAAAAGTATTTTGATATGCAAAAATTGAGCATCCTCTCCCAGCTGTCGACGAATGGAAAAAATGCTCGGCCGATAAAAGCAGTTGGTGTTCTCAAATCGGGGACAAAATTTGGGTATTTTGGCTACCACATTTGTTGGAGAGTGAGTTATTTTTCTAACTGGTTATGCATTGTGATTTGTGAGATAGTACCTGCGAATCAAGTTTTTGGCATTTCTTTCTGCCCCCAATGTTCGAGTCTGAACTTAGTGATTTATTCTCTGCATTGTGGAAGTTATCTGCGACAAATATTTCCTTTGCAATCCCAGATCGCTTACATTAGTGGGCCCCCAATTTTCTCTGAAAAATGAACATTATACAATTAGCATACTTGAATGTTTCTAAAATTCAATAACAGAAAGATTATATGAAGCATAAACCCAATTCCTGGGGATCTGTTTCCTGGGCAACACCTCCTCATTGCATAACAAAGTTTTATAATTTCTCTCTGATATGGGCATTGATATGCTGATGAATTGAAAAAATTATTGTATGTATCTATACACATATGTGTGTGGTGTCCCATATCAAAAAATGTGATGTATTGCATTCCATTCTAGTTTGAGAAAGAATATCTAGTAACTTGAAGTGAATCCCTCAGATATGGCTCAGCATAAATTAAAATCTAATAAACTATTTTAGAGGCAATAAGAAAAGCTTACTTTCAACTGAAATCTAATTCAGTCTTCAAAGTATTCAGCAAACAACATCCAAATAAGTTGCTATTGTTTGAAAGTAAACGTCTTTCAAAGGGTTATTGACCAATCAGAATGCTTTATTTTGACTCTCTAAAAACAGCTTTTTTGATCCTACTAACTCTAAGGAATGATATTCACCAGTTTAATCAGAGTTGAGCATGATTGTCTTTCCAGTGCCTTTAAGCACACACACACACACACACACACACACACACACACACACACACACACACACACACACACACACACACATCTTTCTCCAGCAACCATTTATAACTTCTTTTCCATTCAGAAGTATAAATTTCATTTCATTCCATCTTCAAAGGCAAACCAATAAGTTTTTGTATAACTAGTTAAAATAATAATTACTACTTTATATGAAGTCACAACTTTGTCTTCATGTTCTTTTCTGTTTGATCACCAAAGTTAAGTAGCATCAAACCTGGCCAGTGCTTAGATGAAAGACTTCTTGGGAACACTGAGTACTATAAGCAATCTCCTACAATCTGAAATATGTTTCAGCATTAAATAACTTACAAAGACTTTATAAGCCATAAAATGAACAAATCAATCAATTTTATTCTTTTTATTCATGCATATTCTTTTCAATGGAATTTAGTTTCAGTCTTTTATTTTTGTTGATGGAAGATAATTTATTTGGAATAAGATGTAAATAATTGTCAACTCTGCCTCAAATTAATATTTTTCTAAAACCTATAATGAAATCATATAAATGTCTATAGATAAAAAATATTAATAATTGCTTATTGAGAACTTGTGATTAATTAATGATCAGGTATTTTATATTACATTTTTATTCATTAACTCAATTTTCAAGTTTTTATTTTATGGTATCCTAGCTTAAAATTCACACACCATGCAGGCTTTTAAGCTAGCTCCTGTGAAGGGCTAATTGAATATCTGGCTCAAAACTAAAGGGTCCTCTGGTCCAACTTAGAAAACAGCAATGATAATTTTGAAGAAATAACTTTGGATTCCTCAATTCACTTCATGGAACTTCAAAACCTCACTTAAACTCTGATTCAGGCTATTAGTCCAATTACGGCCAAATGACCGATTTGGGCTGAGATTCTAATTCAGGCCAAAAATTGAGTTTTTCAAATCACAAACTCTGCAGAATTTCAAAACTTCATGTCAAGAAACCTTTCATTTTAATTCTGATTTCTTAGCATTTTGAAGAAATAAAATGGATTTCCTCAATTCACAAATTTTTAGAGATATTTTAATCTGAATTTAAAACTATTTTTTTTCACAAAGTTTTTGTGCTACTTTAAACTCAATATAAATTAAAAACTTAAACTTATGTTCAAGCACCAGATAAATGGCAGATTTTCAATCTCAAGATCATCCTGATTCCAAAAAAGTATAATATGTCTATGTAGAACAAGTGTGGCCTGAGTTAGACATGTTTCAGACACATTTTCAGACACAAAAGGCAGAATTTTTGCTGTTTATTTATTTAGATGATAATGATATTCATTAAATATCAAAATATAATTCTCTCTGATATCATATGAGTGAATTTCACTTGTCTTAAATTGTAGGAATGAAACTTCTTTGGTTAAACCGTGTATTAGTCATGGTTTTGTTATGATCCAGAATGATGATGATATTGCATCATTCTAAAAATAACCTTTCCACCAGTGATGAATGATGATAAGGCTATTTCATCATTCTGGAAATAAAGATAACAATTTCATCATCCTAAAAACAACCTTGCCAACAGTGATGATATATGATGATGATATTTCATCATTCTAAAATCTGATTATAAAAACAACCCTTCCACCACATATGAGGGCAGTCAGGACAGTAGGGTCAGTAGTGGAGACTAGAGTAGCAACACAAATTTTCACCATTCGCTCTGTGGGAATCAAAAACTGATGATTTCAGATGTTATCTTCACCAACAAAATTCTTGGAAAAAGTAAAAACAAGTAAGCACAAACTTTTAAAGGAACAAAAGAGACAGTAACACTGAGAACATTTTTAACACACACCATACCAATATCTGTAATTCACATCATGAAAAAGAAAAATACACATTCTTGTTATTAATGTTGTTGTAGCAAACCTATGGACGATAATAGGTATGTCCCCATTCACATAAATACAGTAGTAAATACTGTATGTTGGTCTGCAGTTGGAAATTCATTGTAAAATTCACTTCTAGCAGTTGATTACTTCTACATGCCACTGGCGAATCTTATATGTGTTGTTCGTGTCCTAAGTATTATCATTCATTACCAACGTTCGTTTGATTATTCTATTCAGTAACCTTTCCTAGGTTACAACAAATGTCAACCTGTGTCTCAAGTCTTATTGCTGTACATTTTTATTCATTTCAGTTTCAGTATAAAAAAAGGTAAAAGGATTCCTCCATCAATTACTACTACAAAAACATATAACAACAGGGTAACTTACATTATACATAGACAATATCCAACACCATTACAGGTTGAAACACTTTTATTGTGGTTGGTGTAAAATAATTTTCTGACTGATAGTCTGTCCAGAGTCCAAAATACAGAGAAAAACAGTGGGTGTTCTTCATTATAACAGGAATTCCTACAGGTAAAGTCAGTTTATTTTTTTCATTTGACTACTAGTTATAATATGCAATTGAGGAGATGTGTGCTGTCATCTATGAGAAGGTAGAGTAAGCGTCTGTAATCATTTTTTTCCAGTTTGACTTTGTCTGGATTCAGGTTAACAGAATCATTCACTGATGCCCGAAACCAGCAAAAATGTGGTGAAAAGGAGGGGGGCTTTGTTTTGGAAATCTGGGATCAAAGGTGAGAAGATTAAGGCATTTCTGTTTCTTTTTTTCTTTTTTCTTTTTTAATATTTTGTATGATAGGAAAAGGGTTTAATTATTTTCATTTTATTTATCTTTTGTAATATTGCTATCTATTTTCTTTATATATCCAGAATATTTTTTTGCTTTGAATCAAGTTTCTCATGTCATGACATATTTGTTAGGTTTTGTCCTAAAAATCATTCAGATCAGAATAAAGTTAAGTTCTGGTACATGTAAGATAAAAGTAAGCAGAATTATATTTGATATTAATGACCTTTAGTTAATAACTTACAGCTTACTTTAAAATGCAGCCAAGGTGGCCCAAAATGACCTGTATTCTTTTGGAACCTGTCAATACAAAGAGTGAGGTGCATGTAGTCTGGGCAGTACACAGCTTCTATGTATCATCGCCCAGGCCTACACCCTGGAGAGATCATTCTACCCTCACTACCAAATGACTCAATCTTGGCCCAACAGAACCCTACTTTTAACTTTGAGATAAATGGATACTTATTTTAAGCTAAATACAAAAGCGCGATTGAGTTTTACCTTTTTTCCCTTTCTTACTATGTTAGAACTGAGGAGATAGGTCAGGATTTGAAAGTAATGATTAAAATATTATTTTCTGAACTCCTATAAAAAAGATGAAAAATTTGCTCTGCAAATTATTATGTGATTATCAAATTAGGAATTTCATAAGAACATTTAGACTGTTCACTCATTTTAGAGGTAAACCAAAAACTATGATATTTAGAAGCACAATATTGTTTTTCTTACCTAGTGACTTAGCTATCCATGGTTTGCATAACACTTCTTACTTCTGAATTTCTAGGATAAGGAGTTATAATTATTTAAACTATTTATATTCAGACTATTGTCCTTGTCTTTGTTGCTTTTACCACAATGTTTTAACCATTGTACCCTTTGGCCTTCATCAGGTATATATTGATCTAGGTAACTTTCAGGGAATTCTGAACTTAACTCTTTATTTAATCTATGGGGGTAGAATGTTCTCATTCCACTGCTTATATCTAGAGATCTATCTAGTTGATTTTTTTTTATTTAGCACTGCTCAGTTATTGCTTGCCCATTTCTACCGAGTACAAGTATATACTGCACAATCCAGAGATTGAACTCACAATCACTATGTCACCAAATTAGAAGGCAGCTTGTTTCACCTTCATATTCTCCTAAAAGTAAGGCTGGAGGAACATTGAAAAGTTATTGTGAGAGGTGAGACAATAAAATCAGGCATGACTGATCATGTATAGAGGGAAAGAGGTTGTCATCAACCCTTGTGGAATGAAATGAAAATACTGGACAGGGAAGAACACTGAAGAGTTAGACATCTGAAAGAATCAGTGCATATGTTAGGATATAAGGACATCTATAGTAGGCCTAGCATAGAAATAAATATGGGAGTTGCTAGAAAGAAAGACAAATGACAGCAAGACTTCAACTGCAGCAGCAACAGTAATCAAAATATAGGCAGCAGTCAAAACATGACAGTGATAGCAGCAGTGACAGTGGCAGCCCAATCAGCAGTGAAGGTTAGGTTGAAAGCTAAGTTTACTCCTGCAATTATGGCCTAGTGGGTAAAAGCATTCGTTTGTGAATTAGTGACATAGTGGTTGCATTCAGTGAAAACAGGCAAGCAATAACTGAACAGTGCTAAATAAAATAAGAACTAGATGATATCCCAAGACATGATGAGTCGAATGAGAACAGTTTACCCATGTAGATTAAATAAAGGGTTCAGTTTGCATACACAGATTGATATATACCTGAGGAAGGTTGGACAGCACAATGACCAAAATGTTGTGATAAAAACAACAAAGATGAGGACAATAATCCAAATATAGATAGTGTAAATAACTTCTTATATTTCCCAGTTATTTTCTTTGTATATTGAATAAATTTTTCTTTTTAATAGTAACAAACATTTGTCAGTGTCCATTAAATTTGCTTATCGAGCTAAATGGAAGTGAGTTTGTTTTTACTTTTTTGGTTTAAAAATGTCTAAAATATTTATTTAAAGATGTAAATTAATACTTCTTTTTTATGGATTAATTTTATGTTTTTAACTTCAAAGAAGACATTTAAATTATTTAAAATGTGTTTTTCAACATTATTTTTTAGGAAGTTTCTGGAGCTATGTAATATTAAGTAACAATGAACAGATTTTTGTGATATAATCAAATGTTGGGATGTTCTCCTCACACAGATTTTGGAATGAACTTAAAAAGCAGAACTGTTTAGAGTTTTGTGTTATATTTATATTGGAGAATTCAAATACTTTTTATTAAATAAGTAAAATACGTTATGGCTGGCAAGAGACTGAAATATAAATCTAATGATTTCCAATACAATATCTGTGACTGGTGGGTTAATCTTATGTTCTTGAGGTAGATTTGCATATTTTGGAAATTACAATATAATATCTGTGTTATTCCTGACATTTTAGAGATTGTTATGCAAATTTTGGAAAGTAAAACTCAAATGGTAATGATACCATATTTTCTTGTTTATAATACACGTGTACAATACAACCCCATGATTCTGAAGCTAAAAACAGAATAAATTACATTCTTTAGTATAAAAAAATACAGAACAAATAGGAAACATTTTTCAATATGACATGTTTCACTTTTATTAAAGCTTCATTAGGGAATGATATATAGAGAAAAAGAAGAAAGAACTTATGGTATTTTTATTTTTGTATTATTTAAACAATGTTAGTATAATTTATGGCACTCTGTAGAGAGATGATGTGACCTTTTGAAGTTCCAAGAAATTAACGAATCCCAAGCCTAACTGAAAAACCATAAATATTGCTTTATGTATGTAAGTGTATAATGATTCGACTTTGTCTATATAGGATTCAGATAATATTGTATATTCATGTGCGCAGGTGTGTCTAGTAGACATTGGTTGGTGTTTTTCCACATATTAATTTGGAAACATTTTTACATACATGCCATTTGATAAAAATATGTTAGATTCTTTAAGAATAGATTCAATAAAGGTTGGTGATGTAATATAATGTTTTTAATGTGTGGTAATGCACTTATTAGTAATCTCTTGAAGTACTTTCCATGTAAAGGATTATGTTCTTTTTTAATTAGGGGGCATTTGTAAAATCAAACTCATGGCCAGTTTTGTTCCTGTGTGTTAGGAGCAAGTTTGTAGTGATCTCATGATCACAAGGAATAAAAAAAAAACCTAATTCCCATGATTCCATAGAAAAAAGAAACCACTCTACTGGCAGGAAATTTAGAGATTTTGTCTTTTTCATTGGTTTATCACAGGGTGAGCATGTGGAACTGAACTGCTCCAGGAATGAAGACCATAGATAAGTCTTACAAAAATACCACTTTCTCATTTTTAATATTACCTTTTAATGATAAGACTTATCACTTGCAAATAATTTATTCATTCACCAAGACAAACACAAAAATCAGAAACGTTTACTAACAACCACATTACAAGAACTTTCATACATCTACTTAACTAGTACAATAAATAATGTATAATAAATGTTTCACTTTGTTGTTTTGATGTATATATGTTATATTTTACTAACCAAAAAACAGGAGTTAAACAAGGCCCATCATAACAAGGTTAAATAGTTGTCTAAATGTAAATCCCTTGTATATTCATAGATATGGACTTTTAGATTTTGAGATGTCTTGCTGGTATAAGTGCTTTTACATTGTGTGCAATTTATTTGATAAGTACCAGCATCTGAATTGTGGTGTTGGATTTACTTTTCTTCCTAATTATATCTGTGATTCTTTGGGACATGGTGATAAAGATACTAGTATTAGGGATGATTAATTTATTTTCAAATTTTTTAGTTAGTGTGTTAAATGGTAGGATTATGAATTTTGTGTTGTTGATGTTAGAAGTGCTATTGTTGGTATTCAGTTTTTTGGAATTGTGGATTTTGTATGCTCATTTGGTACAATTCAGTATCTGTTTATATTTATGAGATGAGGTATTATGTACATTATTTACATTATTTGGACTATTGTCCTCATCTTTGTCAGCATATTTATTACAATGTTTTGGCCGTTGTATGCTCTGGCCTTCTTCAGGTGGTTTGAATGTTGAACTTAACCTTTTATTTCACTCACTGGGGTAGACTGTTCTAGTGCCATGTTTAATGGATGTCAGTTATCAGTTATCTCCTGTTAATTTCCCTCTGAAAGTTCTCCACTGCCTTAACCAGGTATTGAACTCACACTCTTTGGGTCCTGTCACTGGATCTAACCAACGCCTTTATCCAGTGGAATTGGTATAATTCCTTTGTATAATATGATCATGTAGTACAGTCATCTCTATGTGAAGATTTTTGAAAAGTTGTACCATATTATCCATTAAAATCTCAATGTCACATCAACATAAATTATAATATTTTGCAATTTAAAATTACATGTACCAGTGTGCACTACATAGTAATACAATTATATTGTGGTTCTTTGTGTATCTATTTTGTATTGTCTTATTTTTCTTGAAGTTTTCAAACTGGATTCTTTGTATCAGCAAATGGTGAATATGAAACAACAACCTCACAGCATGGGAATTCTTATCCTATTTTTCAAGCTTAGTGGCTGGGATGAAGGCATAGCATCTGTTCTCTCTTTATTTTAGATGGAAGAAGATGCTAATTTCTGGAGATTCCAACACTACAGCAATAACTGAACTAAAAGTGATTGGGTCAATGTAATATTGATTACTAATTTGACTGATTGTGGGGACTGGGAAATTTTTATTCTTGACCCGTATGTGTATTCATGTGTATGGGCACATCTTGTTTCACATCCTACCTTAGTGGGGAGAGTCAGGTAGCTAGTTGCTTGATTTTTCAAGCAGAAAAAAAATAAAAAAGTACATAATTTATACAAAATATGACAGATTTTGTGTATTCCCTTTATTATTTTTTTTTTAATCAATTTTGGTGAATTTATTTTCATTGGGACAAAAGACTTTCAACTGTCATTAGGTCCAACATGTTTTAGACTGACTTGGGCATGGAGTTTGTGTTTATAAGGCACTGTTTAACTTTGCTTCAATGATGACACACTCAATGGCCAAGTTGGTCTAAATCACATTGGATCTAACAATGGTTTATCCTGCCAATGGGGATGTAAATTCAAATACTGCTGAAGAGGGCATATTTTCTCTTCCCTGTTTGCAGATCACCATAAAACAAATGCTTTGGAATGTGACTGTCATCAAGTCTGACAAGGTGGCCTGTCAACTGAAGTTGATGTTTTAGTATCAAGGACTCATACTATTACAGCCGCTCCTCTCTAGCATGTCTACATCACTAACAAACACTTGCCAGGTAATGCCAAGGATACTACACACTGCTTACAAAGTACTGCTTACAGTACAGGTGGAATCTCTCAAGCATTTTCATTTGTCTGCAGTAAATCACCCATGTCTTGCAAGCATAAAGAAGTGCTGTAAGCACACAGGCACAATAGACCTTTTGCTTTGTACTCACTGAAATTCTATGCTAAGACCACAGATATTTATTCAGTTTTCCAAATGTGTTGCTAGCTTTTTCCATGTGGCTTGAAATTTCTACATCAAGATCACAGAACATGCTCAATGTACTCCCAAGATACATAAATGTGCAAGCAACTTTCAACCTTTTTACCATATATATATATATATATATATATATATATATATATATATTTTTAATTATAAGAAAAAAAGAATATGAAAATGCTTTGAGAGGAGGGGCATATTACTAACTTAGTTTTCACACCTCATGCCTCGCCTAAATGTAAATCCAGAAGCAAGGATACTACCTGGTCTAACCACACTTTTAATTTGTAGTTAAAAAACAAAATTGGAAAGATATTTTTTAAGTTGTTGGACAAACATTTTCCTAAAAACTCTTTATTAGCTAATGTGTTTAATAGAAACAGTGAAACTGAGTTGCAGTTGCACTGGTAACTAGGAAAATGATGTTATGAACCATAATCTTGGAGATGAAAAGAGATGGAAGGAAAGAAAAGAAGAAATGCAACTGCAGAAATAAAAACCAGTGTCCATTGGATGGGAAGTGCTGCACAGAAGGCATCATTTACACTGCTGAGGTCAGTGATAATAATGGTTTCAAAAAAATATACATTGGATGTACTGAGGACCCTTTCAAAATGAGATTTTACAATCATGCTTGTATTTTTTAGGTTGAAGAGCTATAGGAATAACACCAAGCTTGCCAATTGTGTCTGGAAATACAGAGAGAGGTATGGTAGAAGTTTTTGTGCTAAGTGAAACATGGTAAAGAGGGTAAAAACTGGCAGAATTTGTGGTAACTGTTGCCAGCTGTGCCAGAAGAGAAATTGGCTATTGTCACGTGTCCTGATAAAGTTGTCTTATTAAATAAGAGAACTGAGATTATGTCAGGGTGCAAGCATTTAAATAAATATTTTTTAGATACCTATGAAACCAGATGAGTGAATTAAAAATAATAATTATATTTTTCTCTCCTGTCCCCCACCCCTCATCCTTATACTTTTAACCTCTGGCTTCCAATATTCTGGTATTTGGAGTTGTTTTCTTTGGCTTGTACATCCTTCACTTGCCTGAGGAGACCTTATAATCAATACCCGGGTTATGAGGCTGGTTGGCATTTTAGCCTTTTCTTAAATTTATATATATATATATATATATATATATATATATATATATATATATATATATGGGATGTGGATGGTATAACAGTTATTGGTGCAGTAACATGAGGATTTTCAACAACAGCAGCAGATAAAATGGATATCACATGTAACTTGAACTGAAAATAATGGCATGATCAACATACTGATGTACCAAACTACTTCAAATAAAAGGAAGGAAGCCCCATCAATACTGGAAAAAGTGATAGCAGATAATGAACTGGTGAAAGCTCTTTTCCTGGAAAATTGTTTTAATAGTAAGTTTCATAAATTTCAACAGAAAGTAGCACTGGTTGGTTAGTGAATGAATGCCAAATATTTCCTTGGTAGGAAACACCTAATATATTATATATATATATATATATATATATATATATATATATATATATATATATATATATATTTTTATATTTGGGCAGAAATCCCTCTTTATACATTAAAAATGACTGACAAGGAACTGTGGTTATATTTTGGGTTTAGTAACTTTTTAAATACCTTGTTTTCTACATGGGACATCGTAATGTATATCGTGAAACAAGTTTTTTTCTGAATTTTAATTATTAAATTACAAGCACCATTGACCAACAAGGAAAGTAACAAAGTAAAAAAATGGCAAAATAACAAATACAATGTAAAGAAATATGAGAAAACCAGTAAACAAAATCCACCTACCCACCTCAACCTTTCTTTCTCCAATGATCATGGCATCTGTTCCAACTTCAGTGGTATAGAATATTTTCTTTTGGAAAGGTAGCCAGATATCTTTGCACTTTTCAAAACCAATTTAAATTCTTCCATTGCTACCAAGGATTTCTTTGTTTAAGGCTATCTTTCCCCTTTGCTGAAAAGATTCCAGCATTCATATGCATGGCCTTGGGGATTATCTGGGATAATCTTCCATCAACAACGGAATTGCCACTCAAGTCTCCAGATGGGCTCTTTCATGTGCTTTCAATTTTCATTATTACACTTTGTTAAGTATCTTGTTTTCCTTTATTACTCCCCCTCTTCTCAGAACTGCAGTATTTTAGACATAATCTCTGAAAGTATAGAAATGGCACTCTCCCTCCATCAATCTGCAAACATTTTTGTGTTCAGTGATTTTAATGTGCATCACAAGATGTGACTTAAACATTCTAATGTTACTGATGTTCAGACTTTCAATTATTCCACTGCTCAAACCCTTACTCAAGCCATGAATTTTCTTACTTATTTCCCTGGAAAATCTGAGCAACAGGCTTCTTTACTTGATTTATTTCTTACCTCCTCTCCTTACTTTAACCAAGTTTTGCATATTACCCTCTTGGAAACTCATTTCACTCTGTAGTAGCTATTGATAGTTGATTCCAGTCATCTATTAAATAGAACTATCTATTCATAAGACCTCTTTCCATTACCAGCATGCTGATTGGGATGCACACCATGACTTTCTTCGAAATGCACCTTGGACTGATATTTTAAGCTTGAAATTGATAAATGTGTCACTGAGGTTTCCTCCTGGGTCAAAACCAGCATAGATGGTTTCATTTTTTCTAGGAAATACCTGATGAAACCTCAGTCTTCTCCATGGTTCACACCAGCATGCTCACAAGAACCACTATTTCTGACTATACCGGTACAACAGCTTCTATCAGAACAGACACCTATTCAGAGCTGTATGTAATAAATGCAGACATCTTCTTGAAGAAGCTAAGTCTCTGTTTGCTGAGAAGATGAGGCACAGTATTGTATCTTACAACTTTGTCTCCTGTGCTTACTGGCAGCTCTGTAATAATGTATCAAATAAGAGTAGGTTTTCTATTTCTCCTGTCTTTAATTAATTTGAAGTGTTAACATTTTCTGCTAATAAAGCTGAATACTTCACCTGTAAATTCTCCTTAAGCTCTACTCTTGACTCATCAAGAGTATCCTTGCCTAACTTCCCACTAGCCCTAATCAATGCTGAAATGGTTAAGCATCTCACATTGAGGTCCTCTTTTCAGACAAGCGATATGGCTTTCATTTCTTCAGGTCAAATGCTGATGTACTGACAATAATTGCAAAAAGAGTCTATCAAATGCTACATAAGAAAGTTGAAGCTCAAGCTGTAGCTTTGGACATCTCAAAAGCTTCTTCACAAATTGAAAAGTTCCAGTGTCTCCAGACAAATTTTTGAATTTATCCAGTCTTTCTTGTCAAGTGATGAAATAAAAATTATCCTGAACAGCCACTCTCTCAGATACTTTTGTACCAATACAGGTGTCCTCCTTGGTTCTACTTTGTTTTAATTTTCTTTAATGATGTTCTTGGTGGCATCAGCTCTCAACTTGGTATCTATGCTAATGACACAACCATTTACTCCTGTCTTGGTAGTAAGTTTGATCAGTTCAATAAGATCAAATTGGCAGTTGATGTCAGAAATGACCTTCAGTCTGTTGTTAACTGGGACAAAGGATGACTTGTTAATTTTAATGCTTCCAGAACTTTTAAACTGCTTTCTATTAATCATCTGAGAAATCCCTTTCTGCCTTTTATCAGTATGGCTGATGCTAACCTCCAGGAAAGTGACTTATTCATTCTCAGGCTAATGTTCTTAGTTGAAAGACTTTATTGAATCCATTTCTAGGTCAGCTGCTAATAAAGTTGGTTCCCTGTGCTTTCTCTATAAATACTTTCATGGCAACTGTTTGGTTGAGTGCTTCACCATGGTACCTAAACCTTATGAATTTAGGTGTAGTACTAGACTGGCAATGAGGTCTCACCAATTTACAGTCAAATTGTCTAGATGTAACTGTAAGTTCAATGCTGTTTCTTTTCTTGCACTTCTTGCTTGTGGCACTCTCTTCTGGCTCCATGCTTTCCAGCCAACTTTAATCTTCAAAGATTTAAATGCAATGTCAATCACTATCTACTGTCCTCTTGATTACTCTTCTTTTGTTCTTGGTTCTTAATAATGTTTCTGATTCTTCTACACCTAGTAAGCCCTTGTGTCTTAGTGGGTTTACTGCCTTGCCTAGGTTAAAGAATTTGATTATATATATAAATAAAAAATATCAATAAGAACGCCGGATTATATATCTTACTGTTCTTTCTTTACATATATATATATATATATATATATATATATATATTTGTAAGCTTTACATATATTTATATATATCCCTTACTATAATTTCCAAGTGTAAAAAAAGACATTTTTCAATTTTTATTTTAGGTTTAAGTTCTTGTATAATAAAGTTTTCTGACTCCACACTCCTTAAGCTTCAGGGTTGACACAAAGAAAATGAACATATAGGCTTGCCACTTATCTGATAATAGGACAATTAATTACATATTACTGACCAAAATAGCAACAAAATACAAGAAATCCAACAATTCTTTACCAATAACACAAAGATATTATACCATATAAAGTGTATAAAATGACTACAAATACTGGAAGCTTTAACTACAAGAAAGAAACAACCCAACATCAAGAAAATTTCATTCACTTTAGGAACAAACATACTAAATAGATTTCACGACTAATTATATGTAAAAATTAAATGACATAACACCATAAATTGAGTATGAAAATATGACACCTAAAAAAAAATCCACCTACTGATTTAGGAAGATATGACACTTAAAAACAAAAAACACAATGCTTATACATAGCTTATTATCACAAAAATTAAACTCTTTGATAATACCTTATGAAAGTAGAAAACTCTCAGAAGTGTATACATGGCATGGTGAGTTCAAACCTTATGAAAGTAGAAAACTCTCAGAAGTGTATACATGGCATGGTGAGTTCAAACTTTATGAAAGTAGAAAACTCTCAGAAGTGTATACATGGCATGGTGAGTTCAAACCTTATGGAAGTAGAAAACTCTCAGAAGTGTATACATGGCATGGTGGGTTCAAACCTTATGAAAGTAGAAAACTCTCAGAAGTGTATACATGGCATGGTGAGTTCAAACTTTATGAAAGTAGAAAACTCTCAGAAGTGTATACATGGTATGGTGGGTTCAAACCTTATGAAAGTAGAAAACTCTCAGAAGTGTGTACATGGTATGGTGGGTTCAAACCTTATGAAAGTAGAAAACTCTCAGAAGTGTATACATGGCACAGTGGGTTCAAACCTTATGAAAGTAGAAAACTCTCAGAAGTGTATACATGGCATGGTGAGTTCAAACCTTATGGAAGTAGAAAACTCTCAGAAGTGTATACATGGCATGGTGGGTTCAAACAGAAAGGTCATGGCTGGTAGAAACAAGGAAAGTAGCTCATCAACTTGCCTTAGGAATAGAAATAAAATAGTGAAAGATTTGCAATGTTTTGTCTGTGGGAAAGAGTTTCTAGGGTGGAAAATAATTCATCCCCCACAAGGCCACATGAATATTTTTGAACTCTGGCAAGTCAGGACTGGGCAGCTCCAGCCCAGATATGTCAGCTATACTCCATTTTTGATTTGGTCTAGGTTTTACAAAGATAGAGTATAGCAGAGTGAGTCAGATACTTACTGGAGCAGTACAGAGAATTAACCATTTTTCTACCATCTCTAGCAATAGATTATATATATGGCTTCCACTTGAGGTCTGTGGTGAGCTTGAGTCCCAACAGATGTTTGAAGCAAGGAGCCTTCTTGAGAAAACATTGATCCATCATAATAGGAGAGTTTGGGTCCTGATCAGTTATGGTGGAATGTTACTAGTTTAGGTTCAATCTTTCAACTTGCTAGTACATGTAATTGCATATTGTTGATATGACTTATTGCATTCTACTGCATTGGATTTATCTTTCAAACAAAGAATAACAACACTTTTATAACAATGTACTGCTTAAAAAATCCATTTGAATTTCTTCTCTTTACTTACTTATACCTTGCTGATGACTTAAATGTGTCAAAAACTGGACCCTAATACAAATTTTGGCTATTTTTTACATCTATAATAGCCACATTTGCAGAAAGTTATTCAGAAAAAAAATGATCAGTTTGAAGAATGGAAGATACTGTTTTATCTTATAATATTATTAGCATTTTAATATCTTAATGATTTTTTTTTGTCTTTAATTGAGTTCACTTCAAGCAAAGCAGTAAAGCCACTAAGACACAAGGAGGTTACTGGGCATGGAAGAATTAGAAACAGAAACATTATTAATGAGTGCAACCAAAAGACTAATCATGAGAACACTAGGCAGCAATTGATATTGCATTTAAATTTTTGAAGATTAATATTCACTGGAAAGCATGGAGCCAGAAGGAAGTTCCACAAGTGAGAAATGCAAGAAAAGAAAATATTAGCATAGAATTTATGGTTACATCTAGCAGCAAACTCAACTGTAAATTGATGTGACCTCGTCTAGTACTGTGCTTAAATTCAAAAAGTCTAGCTACCATTGTGAAGAGCTCATTTGCACAATTACTGTGTAAGTATTTATAGAAAAGGCAACCTTATGGTGATAAGAAAGTGTCTAAAGCCAAGAGACCAGATCAGGACCAATAATATTGTTGATTCCTTTTTAGATTTTATCTAAGAGCTTGAGATAAGTCGCAGGTGTACTGGACCATATGTGACAGCAAGATTCTAAGCATGGATGAATGGTAGATCTATAGATTTATTGTTATAAAAACCAGTCTGTTGTCTTAAGCAGGAAAATTGTGAAAGAATCTTGCAGTAAAATTTATAAATTTCATTTCTAATCAGGAAAGAGGCATTGAGGTAGATATATTCTTGGGTGAATTAATGATAAAATAAATTAACTTGGAAAATGATTTAAGACATCAGCCATAAGTGGTAAAAAATTAGTTATATTGTAATTTTTAAACTTGTTTCCACAAAATTTATGTTAGTATATGTTTCTATCATCTCAGTTTATTTCTCTGTCTCTTCTATATCTTAAAAGGAATGTGAATCATATTAAAATATTGATTTATATTTATTTATATTAAACAAACTATTAATACTATATATATATAAATATTATATTAATATATAATATTATATTAATATTTATATTAATATTGATTTATATTTGAAAAAAATTAGTTATATTGCAATTTTTAAATATGTCTCCACAAAATTTATGTTAATATGTGTTTTTATCTATCACCTCAGTTTATTTTTCTGTCTCTTCTATACTTAAAAAAAAAATATGAATTATAAATACACCCCACCTCTTTATAGTCTACAGGTTTGTCAAAGAAATAAGATCACTGAGTTTATTGATATATAAAATATCTCAGTGAATTATTTGCCCTGTTCTTGTATGACTTTTGCTAATTTGTGGGATACACACACACACAAAAAACATATATATATATATATATATATATATATATATATATATATATATATATATATATATATATATATATATATATATATATATATATATATATATATATATATATATATATATATATATACTCTGCTATGCAAATGTAAGTCAACCCCAAAGATAATATTAAAATAATTGTCTCTTTTTTCCAGATAATCAACAAGTCTTAATTAAACTACATATTCATTAAAAAAAACTTTTATTAAATGAATTACAACCACTTTCAAAGAAATTTATTAAGATGGAATAAAAATATTCATTAAATTTAAGATTTGCAAAAGTAAGTGAACCCTTACATTTAGTATTTGGTGACTGCTCACAATGTCAACCAGTCTTTTTTTATAATTTTTAAGAAGATTGTGGCAGTAATGAGTGTCAATTTTTGACCATTCTTTTTGGCAAAACTACCACTATTATTTGATATTACCTGGGTGTCTTGCATGTACTTAATTAAAATGTTCTTTAAATTGAACCTCAGATTTTCAATTGGGTTTAGATCAGGATTTTGAGTAGACCATTCCAAGATTACTTTTTTCAAATATGTTCTTTTGTGGATTTGCTTTAATGCTTCTGATCATTGTTTTGTTGGAAGATCCAACCCTGAACTAAACACAACTTTCAAACCAAGAGCAAGACACTTTCATTTAAAATTGCTTGGTATCTTGCAGTGTTCATTGTGCCATCAATATAGACTATTTTGGCTGTTCCAGCTGCAGAAAAGCACCCTTTAAATCATAATGCACCTGTCACCATGTTTAACAGTTAGCACTAAATTCTTCTCTTCAAAAGCCGTATTAAGAGCTTGCCAGACATAATGTCTATTGTTCCTCCTAAAAAGCTCTAGTTTGGTCTCATCCAACCATGAAACATTTTGTCAGAACATTTCTAGCTTATTAATAAGAGCTTTGGTATAGATGACCTGAGCTTCTTTTATATAAGCAGTGGCGTTTTTTTCTAGGCAGTCTACCATGAAGACATCATTCTTCAGATTTCATCACACTGTAGATATATACACATTGGTTCCAACATTGGCCAGGAAGCCTTGGAAAACCACTGTGGCCACAGCAGGATTCACCTAGGATTGTGGAACTAGATGTTCTTGCAGTTATTTTTAGGGGATGACTACTTCTTGATTTTGATGCCGTCATACCAAAGGCTTTCCACTTATAAATAATTTGTCTCATAGTGGAGATGTGCACACCAAATCATTTTGATAGCTGTTTGTAGCCTTCTCCATCATTATAGGCTTCAAATATATGATTTTTTAAAGTTTCAGGATGTTCTTTTGATCTTGGCATATTTATTTTTAAAATTAGTCTCTACCTGCAACATTTTGCATACACAATGAGTTATATTGGTTGACTGCAGTATGCACAACTTACCAAAAAATGAACACTTGTCATTTTGATTTTTACATATGCACAAAAATTATTTGCACTGGCAACCATGGAGAACTAAAATACAGAGTATAAATGTCAAGGTTCACTTATTTTTTAATTAATATTTTTATTCCAGCTTAAAAAGAATTTTGGAAAGTGGTTGTAATTTGTTTAAAAAAGATTTTTCTTAATGAATATATAGTTTAAGATTTGTTGATTGTTTGGAAAAAAGGGACACTTTTGTTGATATTATCTTAAGGGTTTACTTACTCTTGTGCAGTGCCATATATATATATATATAAATATAAGACAGCAAAAAAGCTAATTTAAAATCCAATAGACACCAATGGCTCTATTATATATAACAGGCAACCAGAGACTTTCTAGTTTCTGGTCATTGGATCTGGTAAAGCAATTTAATTCATTGCCCCTTTTATCCTCAGAGATCCAAGTGAATTTTCCTTATGCATAGTTTTGTCTTTTATTCTGACCTGGAAAAGCTGAAAACAACAGACATTTGATGAAACGTATCATTTATAGGTTTTTCACTTTATCTCATTATCTCCACTTCTGTTTTTGATGTTATCCTACATACATACATACATACAAACACAAACATATAATGGACTCTCCCGTCGGTTTCGACGTATGAGGATCTGACAGCTTAATTGATTCAGTTATGAAATTTTGTGCAATAATCTTAAGTGACACTTAAGACCCGCTAGTGATTTACAAAGGAGGCCGCATATGGAGCAAGAGTGGATTGTGGGATGAGATCACTGTTAGATTGGCTGACCTTTTAGATCTTGCTCTCACTTCTTGAAGATAATTCAGACAAGCAGATTGAAAACTGCCGAGTCCACTAAAACATGTTGATCTCCATTCTACTGGCTCTAAGGCTAAGTGCTCAAGGGTGTTATGTGGTATACTGACAAGTTGCTCTTCAGCTTGTCTTTGTTTCTTAGCCATGGGCATCCTACATTCCTGTAGCCCTGATCTAACTGGCTGTACATTAGGATCTTGGGTATCCTGTCATCAGACGTTCTCAAGACATGACCAGTCCATCATAACTGAGACTGTATGAGAAAAGTCTCGATTCCTCTAATATTACACCTGTTAAACAGGTCTATGTTAGATGTCCTATCTTGAAGGTTAACTCCACAGATGGCACGCAGACAGCTTTTATGGAAAACATCCAGCTGATGTATATGGTACCTGTTTGGAGTCCACGACTCTGAGCCGTACAAAATTTGCTTCCAAAATATTTTGATATACTGTGGCATTCATTTACTGATATGTTGCCAGTACCTTTTGGAGAAAAACATCCTCAAACCACCAAATTTTCTGCCACCACCAAATTTCACTGTTGGAATTGTGTTCTTTTGTTTGAAGGCATTGCCATTTTTCCTTGACACATTTCTAAAATTGCATCCAAACAATTCAATTTTGGTTTTGTCTCTCCATAATACTCTTTCCCAATACAATTTTTCCTTATACTTATGTTCACGAATGAATTTCAACCCGGCATCTCTGTGTCTTTTCAATAGCAGTGGAGTTTTCTGAGGGGAGTATGACTTTAGATTGTTCCTATGAATTTCATTGCTTATTGTCCATTTAGTGACACAGATTCCTGATAAAAACAAATCATCCTGCAACTCTTGATGAGTAACCATTGGATTTTGTTTAATTTGACACTTTAATTTCCTTGAAGATCTTGCAGAAATCTTGCATGGAGCACCTGTTCTTCTTTGGTCTTCAACAGTTTTGATTTTATACTTTGCACTGAATGAACTAATGGTAGTAAATGAAATATTCAGGTTGTCAGATTTTCCTGAAACATTTACCTTTTTTCCAGTGTTTAACAATCAGTTCTTTTTGTGAATTTGTCAATTCTTTATCTATTGCCATGATGATAACCTTCTTGCATGAATATCAATTACATAATGTTCTGTTTATATTTTAGGTTAAAAATAAACTACTGATGACATTATTAGAACATCGAGAATATTCCACTTGAATAATCTAGAGTATTAAAGCAATTTAAAACTTTTAAAATCTGAAACTTGCATTGTAAGAATACTTTTTTTCCCTCATTAACATGGATAAATGGGATTTATTTTTATTAAATAAAGTTTTTTTTTGTTTTCTATGCATATTTAGTTATTATGCATCTGTGTAAAGTTAATTATATGAAAACTAAGTTTATTCATTAGTTGGAAATACAATAAATTAAAAAATTTGTATGTGTACGAATATTTGCTTCCCTCCACTGTATATATTTGAATACTGATTTGACACCACAGAATAAATATACTGACTTAAAAAGAACTGTCAACATTTTTTTTCATGAGAGTTCTTTATTAGTCATATATATATATATATATATATATATATATATATATATATATATATATATATATATATATATATATATATATATATATATATATATATATATATAAATATATATATATAAATCATTATATATGATTTGTATATATATTTGGGGAGATGAAAATTGTCAGCCAGGGATGGCAGTCTATCTAGGAGAAGGAAGACCCTAATTTTAAACCCCCCACTGCCTTATGGCCACATTCAAATACAGAAAAGCTATGGAAGTAAATCCAGACAAAATATCCAGAATGGAGCCCAGAAGGCAGTTAGCTGTCAACATTGAAAAACTTCTGGAAACTCCTGAAGCCATGTCAGTCTCAACTGTAATGCCCTCTAATCCTTTGGATCTTGTTGGTATGGCTGAGAGGAGAGACCATTTGGTTTGAGCAATGCACAGCTTTGTAAGGTTGTCACATATGAAATGACGCATGTTTTGGTTGGTTGTTGATCCACTCATCTAATGAATTAACCTCCTTAGTATATAAAAAAATCTTGACTTATTCCTGATTTTTTTTCTTTCCTGATAATTTTTCTTTCAATATATTGTTACTCATAAACCCAATGAAAAGGATTACAATGTCAAGTAATTTTACTGTATGAGTACAAACTGGGAAAGAGAACCATTTTTGCATTAAATCATTACATATGATGAGAAATGGATACTCTTTGACAACAGTAAGAGAGTAGGCCAATTGTTAGATGCAAGTGAATCATCAAAAGAATACTCAAAACCTCCCCTTCATCCTAAAAAGTTAATGGTTACTGTATGGTGGTCTTTCAAAGGGGTTATTCATTATCATTCTTTCCTCAAGGGAAAACAATAATAGGAGATCTCTGGAAATAGAGGAATAGAAATCTATTATATCAAACTTAATAAATGTCACTCTATCCTTATTATTCATATTGGAAAACCATTTGATAATGTCAGATGAATCTTTCCAAAGATTATTAATAAAAATAAAGAACCATATGAAAAGGCTCCCCAAAAAAGTAGTTTAAAAAGTAAGTTATCTTATTTAACTCCCATAGGCAGTATCAAAACACCTAAAGTGTGATGTAGAAATAGAAGAAAAGTCATTTGCTCCCCCCCCTCTTTTACAAACTGTCAAGTATTAATATAGGACAGCTCTTTCTAAAATTAATAAATAACCACTTCCACAAAAATAACCTTCTAAGTAAGATCTTCAATAGGAAATTGAACAAAATTAGCTACTCCTGCACTAACAACATGTACCAAATTATCAATTCCGATAATAATTATGTCTTAAGTAAATTCTATGGGTAAAAAACTAAATCTAGTATGGAACCCCCATGTAACTGTAGAGATAGAGAAAACTGCCCAGTTGAGGGCAAATGCATATCCACTAGGGTAATATACCAGGCAGCCATTGCCCCCAAAGAAAATATGACAAATTATAATGTTTACATTGGAATTTCCATGGAAGAATTGAAACAAAGGATTTATACCCATAGGCACTCATTTACTAATCCTAAGTTAAAATTCCAAACACCCCTTTCAAAGATATTTTGGGAATTGAAGGAAAAGGGTCTAAACCTGCAGATAGACTGGAAAATTATAGGTTTTGCACATACCCCTAATAGCTTTAGAGGAAAAATTAGAATAATTAAATACAATGATCAATGCAAACTATTAAATCAAAGGAGAGAGCTAGTAATAAAATGTAGGCATAGAAGCAGGTTCAAGCTTATATAGGAATATACATCTTACCTTATCACTCATTAACTACCTCCCCCACCAATTGATGCAACCCCCTCTGACTAAATTTTTACTTTAATATCTTCCTCTTAAAGAAATTCAGGTAAAGCTTTGTATTCCTAATAATATCACCAGACCTTATTGGTGTAGATGGATGGCATATATATATATACCGTATATACTCATGTATAAGCCGACTTCATGTATAGTGTGACCCTTCAAATGTTTTTGCAAGAATTTTAACACCTACAGGAAAAATTACCTGTGTATAGTACAACTGGTCACTGAAAATGGATGATTTTTAACCTCTTTAAAAAAATCACCCCACCATTCTTTGTGTAAAAACGGATCATAAAAAATCTTACTATACTCAGGTATATATGGTAAATCCTTTTTTATATATTATGTTTCTATCATCATAGAATGACTTTAGGCAATATAAAATATATGAACAGCACTGCTCTCTCCAAACATTTCTGGCAATAGAAAGAATGATGGTAATACACCAATTATTAAATTGGATATTGCAGCAAAAGCCAACTCTTTTAATAGGAAATGTGATAGCTGTAATTAAAAAATTAGTTATCTTAAAACACTTAAATAACCCTCACTTATTCAACATAAAATTAATTATTATGAAATGAATTGATGGTTACATGTAAGCATAAAAATAAATATCAGTTGATATACATTGATCCAGATTAACTTTCAATGTAAATTATAACCTTTCTCTTTTTTAGGTTTTTTAACTAAAATTTTATAAAAAATTCCCAAATAACACTGTAATCTCTATGATTAATATAAAACTAATATTCACAACTTTGAAAAATTATTATTTAACTTTTTGTTGTATATAGACTAAAAATCCAGTCTATTTTAAATGCTAAGTATATTTTAAATTTTAAAACTGCAATTCCCGTATTATATGGAGTGTGCCAATATTATGTTAAACAGATATTTTTATTAAAATTTAAATTACGTAATGGTCAGTGTACACTCAGCAGCTGAATATATATATATATATATATATATATATATATATATATATACACATGCTGAGTGTACACTGGTTGTTATGTAATTTAAATTTTATATATATATATATATATATATATATGCGCGCGTGTGTGTGTGTGTGTGAGTGTACAGATATGTTCACTGATTCCTCATAGTGAGACAGTGTGTATATATGGAGAGGGGATGTACATATATATACATGAATGCTGACAAAAGCACAAGAAAATAGAAATAGATCTAAGAACACACAGGGGTCATTAAAAGATAAGCATGCCAATAACTACTCCATCATTTCTCAAACTAATCTTAATTTTTTTATAACCCTTCACACATAATGTTTCACTGCCAGTTCAAAAAAGATGTTTGGATCACTAATACAAAAAAGAAAATGTCTCATATTGAGAATATTTGACATCGAAAAACATAAAGAAAAAAAATTAATTATTTTTAATAATATATGGAAATCTCCACCCTTTGCCTGATGACGGTTACAAGACAGGAAACACATGTAGAAAAATTATGGAAAATAAAGCATAATATCTTTTTAAAAATCCACATAACAACCAAAAATGTTTGCGGTTTCTATCTTCTTTTTAATATACACACTTTTCTCCAATTGAACTACTATAACTGCTTCCTTTTATATATATATATGTATATAAAAACCAAATGTAAAAGAACGAAAAGAATATAAATTCATATGTTCATAACATTAATTTAAAAAAGGGCTCAATACAAGAGTAGAGCAATAAATATTTATTATAAACTGTTACATTGGAACATGCAAGTCAACACAATGAAAATACATATTTGTTTCAACATCTAAAGACATCTTGTCAGGTGGTTAACAATGGTTGTAGATGTCAAAACAAATATGCATTATTTTCGTGGTAACTTGCATGTTCCAAGTAACAGTTTATAAAATATATATATATAAGCAAAAGTGTCAGTTTTTTACTGGACAATGTTTAGGCATATAGCAAATAACACTGTCATGTCATTATTATTTATTATTGCAAAGGTATGTGGAGGGTAATCGTTATTGGTGCAGAAAATGGAATTGGCATTGCAAGTTCAAGTTCTGACTGAGTTTATTTCCCTTGTTTTACACTAATGCCCTTAGAAGTGGTATGAACCCATATTTCTCCTGTTATGAGTTAAATAGGAGAGAAGACTGGGCTCTTATACCTTAGATGGTAACCAGTTCAGGAGAAGGAAAATTCTGAATTCAAACTCTTATAAATAATAGTATTAATCATGCTTTTTAGCCTTGGTAAGATAACC